>CAUIVZ010000015.1:10957129-12211177 GCA_961763995.1 Juglans cinerea
AATGGTTTGGGACCCAAAAATTGATCTATGGTTGCTGCGGCAACAACAGGAGCATTAATGAGTAAGACCCATGAAGCTACATATGAACTTCTGGAAGAATTGACATCCAACAACTATCAATGGTCTACGGAGAGAGTAGTGCCAAGAAAGACAGCTGGAGTTTTTGAACTTGATTGTATCTACCACATTGGCGGCACAGATGACAAATCTATCACAATAACTAGGTAAGATGAACTTTAATGCTATTCAAACTAATGTTGTTTGTGATCATTGCGAGAGAAATCACTCAAGCGTAGATTGTCAAGTGAGGAATATGTTTGCCCAACCGAGTTATAAAACAAGCCCATTATGTGTCCAATTTCTAATGTCAAAATAATCCTTATTAAAAAATGTTCAATCCCGGATGGAGAAATCACGATGGAAAGATGGAGAGGGAGAGATCATAGCATGTGGAAGAAGATGTTACCGAGAAGAAGAGAAAGCAATGGCTTGATGCGGCAGCCAAGCAGTATGGTGGCGACATGGAGGTGGGAGTTGTCGGCGTGGGATGGTTGGTTTGTGGCACTCGGTGGAAGCAATAATTTCCTCTGTTTCATGGAATCAAAACCGAGGCCACTTGGACGTGCAATGGTAGCTTGGGTGGTGGTGGTGGAAGGCGACAACAATGTAGCAAGGTGTTGTAGAGTGTAGCAAGACCAGGTTGTGGCCATTTCCATCGAGAATGGTGGTTTAATGTGTGCTTGAGAAGGAAGGTCTGGCTATGGAAGTGCTTTGTTTCTTCGTGCAAAAACAAAGCAGTTTCGGCTTCTTTTAGTGGTGGTCATGTTGCTTCCGGTGGAGGCTTGCAATGGTTAGTTTTTGCTTCAGGGGGGGTGAGGTTGCTAGATGGCGTGGGTTGTTCACGGTGGTCTTATTCTGGAAGTGAGGCGTGGAGAATACTACTGAACATAAACTGGGCAGTGAAGTTAGTGCTTCTGTTGCGGCTACATAAAAGTTAGTTGTTGTGCTTGTTTCCTAGACACGTGGGGACGTGGGACTGAGTGTTGTGTTGGCCTTGTCATGCTTGATAGAAATTTATGTAGAAGGTGTGGCTTGATTTACGTCCATGGGTCTAAATATATAGAAGCAGTGGTTTAAGAAATTTTATCACGAAGGGGACTCTAAAATTGTAACTCCAGTGTGCTTAAAATTGGACTTGTTAATGGGCTAGGACTCGATAAATAATTTAGGCAATAAATGACCAAAATAAATCTCTTATCCAACAATATCTTCGACGTTTAGAAAAAATTTATTAGGCCAAGTTCTAAATATTCCGACCTCGCCTTGGTCCATGATTTATTATTTGGACCTTCGTCCAATATTGAGCCCAATAAAAAATTCATAGTTTGCCAAATAAATTTTTTGACCCCGTAAGTTACTCTAAAATTACTCGTTAAAATTAAAATGGACTTTTCATATATAAGCCCAAAATGATTTAACAGACTCAGGCTGGGCCCAGGTGTTACACTTTTCCCCTCTTCCAAGTAAGTGCCACCCCTGCCAAAACCCTAGTTAGGGTTTTTCCTAAGCCTAACACCCTTGGTGATCGATTTTCACTAGCCCATGTTGGGCCCCTTAGTGAGCTCTAGCGCCACTTTCCTAAGATGGGCAAGGCCCTTGTTGCTTTCTAGGTTTTCTACGTGCCTTAACTTAAAAAATACAACTAAGTGGGCTAAGACTAAAAACAATGAAAGCAATAGATGAGAACTTGGCTAAGTCCAGGTTATCACACATTAAAATGCCTAATACTAGGTCTTTTGTTAGTCCATAACTCGTATGGAGTTTTAGCTACTCCTTTACTAGCTACTCGATTAAGAATGAAAACTACGGTCTCTATGGCATCTCCCCACAGTGACTCTAGTAAAAACGAATCAGTTATCATACTGCTAACTATGTCCTCTAGGGTTCAATTTCGTCTCTCAACTACACCATTTTGGTGTGGAGTCCCTAGTATGGTGTGTTGAGGAACGATGCCACATTCTTTTAAATACCTCACAAATGACTAGGATGTTGTTTACCTAATCCATCATACCTACCATAGTATTCACCACAACAGTTTGATCTATAACCTTAATTTTCTTATCAAGCTAATTTTCAACTTCATCTTTGTAAGCCCTAAAAACGTCACATACTTGTGATTTTTCATGTATACCCATAATGACAATAGTCATCTATAAAAGTGATAAAATGTTGTTGACCATTCCAAGATGTCATAGTGAATGGACCAGAATGTCAATATGTATCACTTCTAAGATGTCTGAACTCCTATTGACACCTATTTTCCGTATATTTTCTTGTTTGCCTTATATGCATTCAACACAGATTCTAAAATATAAAAAATCAAGAGGACCAAGAATTTCAATTGACACTAGCATTTAAATTCTCTCTTCCGAGATATGTCTCAAATACTAATGCCTGGGTATAGAAAAATTATCATTCATTAATCTTTGATTTGTAGCGTATTATTTACATGCAAGGTTTCTATTATGTTTAAGTGAGAGGCATGCAAGTCTAGCAAATGAAGATTATCAAAGAGAAATAGTACCAATAACACTTGAAACTCATAACAGATTAAATTCCTTGTTTCAAAAGAACAAGTGTAACAACCGGGCTTTAAGCCCAACCCGTTGGTGTCAGCCGAGTGTGTGAAGCCCAGCCCACGAGCGGTTAAGGTGAGACCGAACGGCGTCGTTTGGGTGAAGGGATTAAATTCCCTTGCACTGTTTTTCTTCTTCGCGTTGCACCCCCTCTGCTCTGTATTTCCGGATCTCACTCACCCGTGCGCACCAACCCACGACTCCAACAGTTGTTTTTCATCTCCTTTCACACTCAAGGTTCGGTTATTACTCACTTTTACAGATTTCTCAATCGGGTTCTCATTGTTTTTCTTCTTCTTCATCTCTTCACCGTATGCTGAACTCAAGGTTTTGAAACTTCAAATTGTTTTTTTTTCCACTGCAGATTTGTTCGGCTTCTTGAACAGAGATTGGTAACTCCTCCCTTTTGTTTTATTTTATTTTACTTCTTCTCCTTCCTTCTTCTTCCAGTTTTACTCGTATGGGTCTCCTTACTATTTTCGGTTTTGCTCTGTTTTGACCGCACACACGCACGCTGCTTGTTTGGCCGTGCATCACACTTAGTCTTAATTTTTCCCTTTGCGCAGACCACTAGTTCCTTTCAGTAGAAGGTTTTGTGAAGTTTATTTTTTGGGTTGATGTATTATTGTTGGAGCAGTGGAGTGTGTTAGAATTAAGGATGTTGAGGAGTATAATCTTGGGTGTTTTGTGAGTCGGTTTTGAAATATTATTTGAGATTTTTGGTGTAAAATGATTGGTGTTCTGGAACTAGTTGTATTGAACTTTTGTGCAAGTTCTGAAATTGTTGAATGATTAAAGTATTGATGTGTGCACTGAAATCGTTTTATTCGAAGGTTGGAAGTGATTTGGGTTGGATTATGTTTTAATTATTGGAGTTGCTGTAGTTGGTCTTGGAAATAATTATAGTTGGTTGGTGTTAATAGAAAATGGAGGCTGTTTTGGGTTTTAAATGCGAATGATTTGAAGAGAGAGTTGTTCGGGTTTAATTATTAGATAGTTATGGAGCTGTGAAGGGACTGTGAAGGGACTGTTTTGATTTATTATTCAATAAATAGCAGTCTACTAGATTGGTTATTAAATGTTGGATATATGTTCTTTTTGTTTAGGTGGTGTTACTATTAGAGTTCCGGCTCAAGGTGTTGATAATACGAAGAAGTCAGATAAGCGGGGTTCATATACTAGTTTTGCATAAAAGAAATAAAATGAGGTTGACTTTGAAAATAAACGTGTTTGTTTTTTAAAAGAAATGATCTGAAAACAACCTCAGATGTTTATTCTGCATATGCATAAATTCAATATAAGAGAAAGTGTTTTTTGTCATGACTGGTATAGACATGAGCTAGTTTTGTGCACTTTGTTTCTGTACTATGTTAAGGAGCGAATAAGGAATTCTAAAAGTTTTGTTATGAACAAATGAGAATATTTTGTTATGTTTATCTCGCACATGTGAAATGATCTGAAGCTTTTCAGTGTTTTGTTTTGATATGATGTGTGATCTGAAAATCTTGGCATGAAGTTCTGATTCTGTATATGTTTGTAACCGGATTTTCGATGAAATCCATTCTGTTTCTGTTAAGGCCCAGCCACGGGTATAATGGTGGTTTATAACTGTGACGCCCCAAATTCCGCTTGGGATCGGACGGACATTTGAAGCGTCGAGACATGCAACACAAGATTACCTGCCTCCGTTCATGACATATAAGATGCAATGTTCCTAGCATGCATCTAGCATTATGCAATATTCGCAGCGGGTAATTTTATTTTCTTTAGCAATACTTTGCACCAAACTAAAATATCCCAAATATTTAAAACATACTTCATACTTAATGTAACAGCCCGCTAGAAATTCATTGGTGGAATTTCTATTGACTTTAGGAATCTCGTGAAAACCCCATAAGTTTTTATGAATCGACCAATGGCATAGGTTTTAGTCTGTCAACAAAGTTTGTGTTATCACTCACTATGGTGCTAGAAATATAAGTTTTATTTATTTGTGGTGGTTAGAAGTGTCAGAATGCATTATGGTCCACGCCATTAGACTCAGTGGATTATTTAGAATTTTATGACGCAATATCCTATTTTCATAATTTCGGACGAAACGTCTGTTGGAAATTGTGAAATTATTTTTAAGGGCACTTCGAGGTTGAATTTCGGTATAATATTTTCACTGTAGGTTAATATGAATATTTAGGAATTTTTAGTGTTAAGTTTATGATTCACTTTTTTGGAGTGAATAGTAACCTCGATAAGCGCACAAATTGCAGTATTTCAAAATCATAGTGTGGAATGTCCAAATTAGATTAGAGAAGTTTTATTTGGACACTTGGAAAGATCTTAGCCACACTTAGTGAATAATATTAGACACTTGGCACCATGAGGAATGTTTGTAGGATTTGAAGGAATCAAGGTGTGAGATCATGCCACTTAAGCAAAACCTTGTTTCATCTGCTCAACCAAATTGTGCCAGACCAAAGAGGTTTTCAATCCTAGTGAAACCCTAAATGGTGGGAATCCAATTGAAAGCCCAAAAGCTTTGTTGAAATCGAAACCCTAAACGGTTTCCCCAAAGCCCTAAAGTTGACCTCTAAACATTTTCTAATTTGATTTATAGCATTGTGTTTAATCACTTGATTAAATCACCTCCACATGCTATTAATCCTTCAAATTTGTGTTAGAACATGATTATCCAACCTTGTTAACCTTGAGAAATTGATTGGACCAAGTGATATTGGATTTGGGCTTGATAGCAACCCAAACCCTCTTTAAACCCCAAAATTTAGGCCCATTCGGTTTAGGCCCATTAAGGCCCACGAATTTGGTCACCAAAGGATTGCTTCATGGCTAAGTTTTGTACCCCCACTTGGCTGGCCAGATCTTTACAAAAAGGGCCTAGAAGGTTCCTGAAAGACAAAGCTAAAAGGCCACCACACTCTTTCACTCTTACACTCCAACTTGAGAAAAGATCTTGGTCTGATTTTTATGAGAAGAAAAGGCCAACACTCAACCATTCCTTCAGTCATATCACTTTACATAGCTTGTGTACGAAGCGCTCCAGGCCACTTCCCACGAAAAGCAACTCTCCTTTACACTTTTCCTTCATAAAACACAAAAGACACTCTCGGACAGTTTTTATTACCTCTTTTGAACGCCCATTTCGAAACTTTTGTAAGTGTTTTCTTGGAAAGTTTCCTTCATGAAAGTTGTTGCTTTTGGAGTCTCGTTTACGTGGATATCTGATTTGTTCCATTTGGAGATCATTTGATTGGTAAAAAGTTGTTTAGACCCCAGAAAGGTCATTCTGGGCGATAAACTGGAGAGTGTGTTATATTTTGGAGTTTTTGACCAAGCTAATGAATAGATCTTGGTCCGAAATTTTTATGGAGTACTTTTAACATGTGTATATGATTATTGGTTGAGGATTTGTTGCATGATTAAAAGTTTTGGGGAAATATTTTCTTAGGTCTAGAAACTTAGAAACTGGAAGAGGCAAAACAGTTTCTGTTTTGAGAAAGTTTAAATCTTTTATGGTTTAATCTTATTCCAATGGCTTTGATATTTTTATTGGAAGATCCTAAGCCTCTTATATACATGTTAAAATGTTATTTTGAATATATTTGCTGTTAGTTTCGACGATATGAAATTATATGCAATGAGGTATTCACTTAGGCCAAAGTGATGATGTTCTTGGCTAAATTTATGTTTTGGTTGATGTTTAACCATGTGATCTTGAGTTTGATGCTTGGATCTGTTTTAGAACATCTTTTTAAACCATGTGATGTTTTGGTTTGAAGATCACATATTTATAAGTCATGGATCAAGAGGTTGATCAAAACAAGTTAGAAACAAAATTCTGTTTTGAACTTAGAAGAAAAACCAAAAAGTTCAAGTATGGTCTTAGTGATTTTGATGACTTTTGTTCATGATTCAAAACATGATTATTCTTAGGAATATGTTATGAGTATAGTAGAAGAAAAATTTTGGTTTAATCATGAGTTTTGAAATTTGAAAGAATTACAACAAAATCGAGGGAAATAGCCTTGTAAGTTTCGGACCTATAGAGTTTTAATGGTTGTGTTTAATTTTAAATTTTTTTGAATTGATATTTGAGCTTAGGACAAAATTTACATAAGGTATGTAAATTTTGGTGATTTTTAGAGTTGGGATGCAAAATCCTTAAGTTAGGGGTAAAATGGTCATTTTCCCACATGTAGAGGGTAAAATGGTAATTTTACTCTAAGTTGATATTTCTCCATATTCCTAATTGTTAGTGATTAAGTTCTAATTTTTAGAAATCACTACTTTCAGTTTCTCGTGATCGCACTTGAGTTTTGTCTCGAAGCGCGAAGATCGAGGTAAATTAGCTTTTAACTTACTATCAATTTAATGTGTATGTGTGATAAGTAAGGGAACTAAAGTGTATGTATGCATGTTATCATATGTGCCATTTCAAGTCATTACATATTTATCTGTTACACAGAATTTATTCTGTCATGAATTATTCATCTGTTACACAAGATATTCTGTCATGTGTTGCTATACATTGCAAGTATGTCCTGTTAAGTTAAGTATGCCATATGTTACATGTATTTCATGTCACGTAATATTCACTGTCACATGTTATGCCATATTAAGAAATGTTCTCTGTTACATGGTATGCTATGTTATGAAATGTTGCCTGTTACATGTATGCCATGTTATGGTATTTTTTCTGTTACATTTATGTCTCAAAGTACGTCTTGTCTATCGTCTTACGTTCATGTCACGTTATGCTACGTCAAGACTTCTGTCTTTTATGTTACGTTCATGTTACGTCACTTTACGAAATGACATGTATGCCAGTTAAGTCATTCAAATCAATCACGACCCTAAGCGCTAGGATAGGGTAATATCCTAGTGGAACTCCTTTGTTCACGCTGGAGTGTCTAAATAGGTGTGAAATTCCCTTGGTTGACGAAGTACAGTCAACAGGTTGCGAATGAGGCCTAATTAGCTGGTCACCGGAGCGCGCCAGGCACTAACGCAGATGGTGCCACATATTATGTTACGTGTGTCCACAGCAAGTGTGGCACAAACAAATAAGTCATGGGGCCACAACAACTATGGAGCATACACTACGTGAGACACAACAATAGTGACACGTAGAATACGTGGGGCCACAACAACTGTGGAGTACGTATTAACGCACTCACAGCTGGTATAGAAACCTGTGATGTGATGCGGTAATCGGCAAGGACACACGGCTCAAGGGGACCTGTGTAGCACCCATATGGTCACTTTAATGATTAAGTCTATTGAATAAGATTCCAAGTTCAAGTCATGTTTAACGTTATGTTATGTTCAAGTTTACGTTCACGCAATCATGGTAATCCCATGAGACAAGAATATGTTTCAAGTTCATGTTATGTTATGTTCACGTTTACGTTATGTTCCAAGTTCACATTTATGTTATGTCATGCTCAGGTTTATGTTTTGTTCATGTTCATGTTCAAATTATGCATGTTCACGTACATGCTATGTTTCAAGTCTATGTTATGTTTTAAGTTCACGTATATGTCATGTCACGTCAAGTTAAGTTTAAGTTCCAGTTCAAGTAATGTCAGCTCATGCCATGTTATGTCAAGTTACGTTATGCTTATTATTTCATGCCATGTTATGCCAAGATATGTTATGTTTTCTATTGAATTGATTATGCATTCATACTTTTACTGCCATGCATGCATCATTAACCTGTGTGGAAGTTTCCTGTTAACTTGCTGAGATTTGTAATCAAATCTCACTGTGGTAGTCCCAACTACCATTCCCCCCGAATGGTAGATTTTGTTACAGGATCTGAAGGAGAAATGGGAATTGACCAACTGGAAACGGTCGACTAAGCGATGGTGTGACGTAGATGGTAGTACAATAGTTACCTCATTACTACTTGTATTTGTGGTGTTCAATCTCCAACACTCTTTTGATCACAACCATTTTGGACTAGTGTTGTGATCTCAGTTGTTTAGTATATCTTTATGTATGAAGTATGTTTTAAGTATTTGGGATATTTCGATTTGGTGCATAGTATTGCTGAAGAAAAAAGTTATCCGCTGCGAATATTGCATAATGCTAGATGCATGTTAGAAATATTGTATCTTATATGTCATGAACGGGGGCAGGTAACCTTGTGTTGCATGTCTCGACGCTTCAAATGTCCGTTCGATCCCAAGCGGAATTTTGGGGTGTCACACTTAACGACATACTAAGCAACTAAGATCACAACAATAGTCCATATGGTTGTGATCAAAAGAGTGTTGGAGATTGAACTCCACAAATACAAGTAGTAATCTGAAGTAACTACTGTACTACCATCTACGTCGCACCGTCGTTTAGTCGACCGTTTCCAGTTGGTCGATTCCCATTTCTCCTTCAGATCCTGTAACAAAATCTACCATTCGGTGGGAATGGTAGTTGGGACTACCACAGTGAGATTTGATTACAAATCTCAGTAAGTTAACAGGAAACTTCCACACAGCTTAATGACGCATGCATGGCAATAAAAGCATGAATGCATAATCAATTCAATAGAAAACATAACATGTCTTGGCATAACATGGCATGAAATAATAAGCATAACGTAACTTGACATAACATGGCATGAGCTGACATTACTTGAACTGGAACTTAAACTTAACTTGACGTGACATGACATATACGTGAACTTAAAACATAACATGGACTTGAAACATAGCATGTACGTGAACATGCATAATTTGAACATGAACATGAACAAAACATAAACCTAAGCATGACATAACATAAATGTGAACTTGGAACATAACGTAAACGTGAACATAACATAACATGAACTTGAAACATATTCTTGTCTCATGAGATTACCATGATTGCGTGAACGTAAACTTGAACATAACATAACGTGAAACATGACTTGAACTTTGAATCTTATTCAATAGACTTAATCATTAAAGTGACCATATGGGTGCTACACAGGTCCCCTTGAGCCGTGTGTCCCTGCCGATTACCGCATCACATCACAGGTTTCTATACCAGCTGTGAGTGCGTTAATACGTACTCCACAGTTGTTGTGGCCCCACGTATTCTACGTGTCACAATTGCTGTGTCTCACGTAGTGTATGCTCCACAGTTGTTGTGGCCCCATACTTCATGCTCCACAGTTGTTGTGGCCCCATGACTTATTTGTTTATGCCACACTTGCTGTGGACACACGTAACATAATGTGTGGCACCATCGGCGTTAGTGTCTGGCGCGCTCCGGTGACCAGCTAATTAGGCCCCATTCGCAACCTGTTGACTGTACTTCGTCAACCCAGGGAATTTCACACCTATTTAGACACTCCAGCGTGAACAAAGGAGTTCCACTAGGATATTACCCCATCCTAGCGCTTAGGGTCGTGATTGACTTGAATGACTTAACTGGCATACATGTCATTTCGTAACGTGACGTAACATGAACGTAACATAAAAGACAGAAGTCTTGACGTAGCATAACGTGACATGAACGTAAGACGATAGACAAGACGTACTTTGAGACATAAATGTAACAGAAAACATACCATAACATGGCATACATGTAACAGGCAACATTTCGTAACATAGCATACCATGTAACAGAGAACATTTCTTAACATGGCATAACATGTGACAGTGAATATTACGTGACATGAAATACATGTAACATATGGCATACTTAACTTAACAGGACATACTTGCAATGTATAGCAATACATGACAGAATATCTTGTGTAACAGATGAATAATTCATGACAGAATAAATTCTGTGTAACATATAAATATGTAGTGACTTGACATGGCACATATGATAACATGCATACATACACTTTAGTTCCCTTACTTATCACACATACACATTAAATTGATAGTAAGTTAAAAGCTAACTTACCTCGATCTTCGCGCTTCGAGACAAAACTCAAGTGCGATCACGAGAAACTGAAAGCAGCGATTTCTAAAAATGAGAACTTAATCACTAACAATTAGGAATATGGAGAAATATCAACCTCGAGTAAAATTACCATCTTACCCTCTACATGTGGGAAAATGACCATTTTACCCCTAACTTAAGGATTTTGCATCCTAACTCCAAAAATCACCAAAATTTACATACCTTATGTAAATTTTGTCCTAAGCTCAAATATCAATTCAAAAAAATTTAAAACTAAACACAACCATTAAAACTCTATAGGTCCGAAACTTACAAGGCTATTTCCCTTGATTTTGTTGTAATTCTTTCAAATTTCAAAACTCATGATTAAACCAAAATTTTTCTTCTACTATACTCATAACATATTCCTAAGAATAATCATGTTTTGAATCATGAACAAAAGTCATCAAAATCACTAAGACCATACTTGAACTTTTTGGTTTGCTTCTAAGTTCAAAACAGAATTTTGTTTCTTACTTGTTTTGATCAACCTCTTGATCCATGACTTATAAAGATGTGATCTTGGAACCAAAACATCACATGGTTTAATCCGATGTTCTAAAACCGATCCAAGCATCAAACTCAAGATCACATGGTTAAACATCAACCAAAACATAAATTTAGCCAATAACATCATCACTTTGGCCTAACTGAAAACCTCATTGCATAAAATTTCATATCTTCGAAACTAACATCAAATATCTTCAAAATAACATTTTAACATGTATATAAGAGGCTTAGGATCTTCCAATAAAAATATCAAAGCCATTGGAATAAGATTAAACCATAAAATATTTAAACTTTCTCAAAACAGAAATTGTTTTGCCTCTTCCAGTTTCTAAGTTTCTAGACCTAAGAATATATTTCACCAAAACTTTTAATCATGCAACAAATCCTCAACCAATAATCATATACACATGTTAACACACTCTCCAGAAATTCATTAGCTTGGTCAAAAACTCCAAAATATAACACACTCTCCAGAAATTCATTGGTGGAATTTCTATTGACTTTAGGAATCTCGTGAAAACCCCATAAGTTTTTATGAATCGACCAATGGCATAGGTTTTAGTCTGTCAACAAAGTTTGTGTTATCACTCACTATGGTGCTAGAAATATAAGTTTTATTTATTTGTGGTGGTTAGAAGTGTCAGAATGCATTATGGTCCACGCCATTAGACTCAGTGGATTATTTAGAATTTTATGACGCAATATCCTATTTTCATAATTTCGGACGAAACGTCTGTTGGAAATTGTGAAATTATTTTTTAAGGGCACTTCGAGGTTGAATTTCGGTATAATATTTTCACTGTAGGTTAATATGAATATTTAGGAATTTTTAGTGTTAAGTTTATGATTCACTTTTTTGGAGTGAATAGTAACCTCGATAAGCGCACAAATTGCAGTATTTCAAAATCATAGTGTGGAATGTCCAAATTAGATTAGAGAAGTTTTATTTGGACACTTGGAAAGATCTTAGCCACACTTAGTGAATAATATTAGACACTTGGCACCATGAGGAATGTTTGTAGGATTTGAAGGAATCAAGGTGTGAGATCATGCCACTTAAGCAAAACCTTGTTTCATCTGCTCAACCAAATTGTGCCAGACCAAAAGGGTTTTCAATCCTAGTGAAACCCTAAATGGTGGGAATCCAATTGAAAGCCCAAAAGCTTTGTTGAAATCGAAACCCTAAACGGTTTCCCCAAAACCCTAAAGTTGACCTCTAAACATTTTCTAATCCGATTTATAGCATTGTGTTTAATCACTTGATTAAATCACTTTCACATGCTATTAATCCTTCAAATTTGTGTTAGAAAATCATTATCCAACCTTGTTAACCTTGAGAAATTGATTGGACCAAGTGATATTGGATTTGGGCTTGATAGCAACCCAAACCCTCTTTAAACCCCAAAATTTAGGCCCATTCGGTTTAGGCCCATTAAGGCCCACGAATTTGGTCATCAAAGGATTGCTTCATGACTAAGTTTTGTACCCCCACTTGGCTGGCCAGATCTTTACAAGAAGGGCCTAGAACGTTCTTGAAAGACAAAGCTAAAGAGGCCACCTCACTCTTTCACTCTCACACTCCACCTTGAGAAAAGATCTTGGTCTGATTTTTATGAGAAGAAAAGGCCAACACTCAACCATTCCTTCAGTCATATCACTTTACATAGCTTGTGTAAGAAGCTCTCCAGTCCACTTCCCACGAAAAGCAACTCTCCTTTACACTTTTCCTTCATAAAACACAAAAGACACTCTCGGACAGTTTTTCTTACCTCTTTTGAACGCCCGTTTCGAAGCTTTTGTAAGTGTTTTCTCACAAAGTTTCCTTCATGAAAGTTGTTTATTTTGGAGTCTAGTTTACTTGGATATCTTATTCGTTCCATTTGGAGATAATTTTATCGGTTAAAAGTTGTTTAGACCCCAGAAAGGTCATTCTGGGCGATAAACTGGAGAGTGTGTTATATTTTGGAGTTTTTGACCAAGCTAATGAATAGATCTTGGTCCGAAATTTTTATGGAGTACTGTTAACATGTGTATATGATTATTGATTGAGGATTTGGTGCATGATTAAAAGTTTTGGTGAAATATTTTCTTAGGTCTAGAAACTTAGAAACTGGAAGAGGCAAAACAATTTCTGTTTTGAGAAAGTTTAAATCTTTCATGGTTTAATCTTATTCCAATGGCTTTGATATTTTTATTGGAAGATCCTAAGCCTCTTATATACATGTTAAAATGTTATTTTGAAGATATTTGATGTTAGTTTCGAAGATATGAAATTTTATGCAATGAGGTATTTAGTTAGGCCAAAGTGATGATGTTCTTGGCTAAATTTATGTTTTGGTTGATGTTTAACCATGTGATCTTGAGTTTGATGCTTGGATCTGTTTTAGAACATCTTATTAAACCATGTGATGTTTTGGTTTGAAGCTCACATCTTTATAAGTCATGGATCAAGAGGTTGATCAAAACAAGTTAGAAACAAAATTCTGTTTTGAACTTAGAAGAAAGACAAACAAAGTTCAAGTATGGTCTTAGTGATTTTGATGACTTTTGTTCATGATTCAAAACATGATTATTCTTAGGAATATGTTATGAGTATAGTAGAAGAAAAATTTTGGTTTAATCATGAGTTTTGAAATTTGAAAGAATTACAACAAAATCATGGGAAATAGCCTTGTAAGTTTCGGACCTATAGAGTTTTAATGGTTGTGTTTAGTTTTAAATTTTTTTGAATTGATATTTGAGCTTTGGACAAAATTTACATAAGGTATGTAAATTTTGGTGATTTTTGGAGTTAGGATGCAAAATCCTTAAGTTAGGGGTAAAATGGTCATTTTCCCACATGTAGAGGGTAAGATGGTAATTTTACTCGAAGTTGATATTTCTCCATATTCCTAATTGTTAGTGATTAAGTTCTAATTTTTAGAAATCGATGCTTTCAGTTTCTCGTGATCGCACTTGAGTTTTGTCTCGAAGCGCGAAGATCGAGGTAAGTTAACTTTTAACTTACTATCAGTTTAATGTGTATGAGTGATAAGTAAGGGAACTAAAGTCGATGTAAGCATGTTATCATATGTACTGTAACACCCCGTATTTTAGTGTATTTTTAATTGAAAGATTATTTGTTATTAATTTAAAAATTTATTCTCTTGTTTTAAAATTGTTGGATTTTTAGTTGTGTTATTTTTATGATTTTTAGTTTACGAAAATTATTTTTGAAGTGCCTTCTTTAAATTAATTATTGTTATGTGTTTAAATTTCTTCTCGAATTAATTTAACTTGTTGTGGGGTCTAATTATTTATTTTCATTTTAATCATTACGTTTGAAATATTTTATTTCACTAGCTGTTTTAAAATCGTTTCCGTTGGATCATTTTCGTGACCCAAGTTATGAGGATTGGACCTCATTTCTTTTCCCTCTATTTTTCTTTTCCTTTTCTTTTCTTTTCTTCTTTTCTTTTTTCTTTCTTTTCTTTTCTTTTCCCTGCTGGTTTCCTTCCCGCGCACGAGTTCTCCTCTCTCTCTCGCCGTGCGTTCGGTCCTCTTCCAGCCCGCCGCCGTCCGCCGGCGGAGGTCGACACCGCCGGGCTCCTCCCATCCCCCTGCCGCCGGTGACCACCTCCCTCCAGTTTCAGCTCCATTCGCGCCGCCGTTAGCCTTCACGCACCCTCCAAAGCCGCGGCCACCATTCGCTCCTGCGCCGCCATCGCTCCACCACTGGCCACCATCTTCCTACCACTTCATCCCCGACCTCTTGGCAACCCAATGGACCCAACCCCAGCTCCGATCCGTCACCGGTGAAGCCCCACCAAGTCCATTTCCGATTTGTACATTTTTGGCCTAAAACCACCCCTTGCGCCGCCACCCACGGCAAACCACCACCACCATTGATTTCACCGGCATCCCTAAGCCCTACCCTATCAATCTTGGGTCTTCGTTTGCACCCGTTCAGAAGTGGGTTTTTGAGACCCACGGCCACAGTGCATTTGGCACTGTTTTGTTGCTGCGTTGCCGCTTCTAGCACCTCCGTGATCTTTCAAAAATTATATTATAGCATTGTAAGTATTTTTCCCAAAGAACTTTTGAGATTTAAAAGTATTTCTGCACTAATTCATATTTACTGTGAATTTGTTGGTTGTGCCGGACTGAGTCCGAGGAGTAAGGGGGGGTCGGTTGGATTTATGGTTGAGAGAATATTTAGAGGGGAATTAATTTTCTTTGTTGAGTGCAGTTTAATTTTTGGAGGTATTAGTTTATATTTTTCTGTTATGGAGTTGTGAATGGGAAGAAGTGTGCTTTGTTTAGTGTTGGTTAAATTGTTAGTAATTGTTTGGGACTGCGAACTGTTGGAATAAGTGTGAGTTATTGGAATTTGAATTGGCATTGGTCTTGATGCTTGTATTGGACAATACTGAGATTGGTATAGAATATTTTGGGTCGAAGTGAGGGCTGTCCGGATTGTTATTTGGCTGTTGGAGTTTGATTAAACTTGCTGAATTATGATCTAGAGTTTGGATCTGGAGTTGTCTAAGACCAATTTTGTGTTGTTGGACTTTAATATTTAGTTTATATTATTTTTATGAATAGGTGAAGAGACGGATAGAGACTGTTTTCAAGTCATAGATAATGCGCTGCAGGAGTCAGGTAAGCGGGGTTCCTATGCTGGGTTTTATACAAGTTAATAAGACTGAGGTTGATTTTGTGAAAACTTGCATAAATTGTGTTGTGTTGGGAACTTGTGAAAACAAAGATCAACCTCGGTCTCTTATCTGCATTATTCATGAAATCTGTGAGAAAAAGGAAAATATATTCTGACATGCATTGTGTAGACATGAGCTGAATTCTGTCATGTGATTTCTGAAATTTGAAAAAGAGCGATATTGAGAATATGAAAAGTTGTGCATTTATTTGTTCTGGCTTTTGTGTTCAGCGTGTGTAAACTGTTCTGAATCTGTTTTGGTACTTTGTATTATTTTGATATAACATCTGAAAACCTTTGGCATGGTGTACTGGTTTTCGTATCTGACTCTGTCTCTGCTTTGCTCTGCTCTGCTCTGTTATGCTCTGCTCTGTTTGGGTTGGTACCAACTTCTCTGTCTCTGAGTGCACCCACTTTGGAAACAAAGTGGTTTTATTGTGGTCTTTCCTGTGTGCACACTCGGGGCTCCGAGAAGAATAAAGGAAAGATTTCACCTCTGTCTCTGCCTGGTTTGGCCACCGGGGTTAGCACAACCCTACCACGGGGGTGAAACATGGTCTCTGCTCTGTTTGATGCTCTGTTTGGATCTGATGATGATACTCAGTTTATGTTATGCCAAAGCACTAAGGGTTTTACTTGTCTTAAAACCATCGCTCTGTTACTTTTGAAAATATGTTCTGTTCTGCATGTTAACTCTGGAAAATATTTTGTTCTGCATGTTCTACTTTGTAAATGCTCATGTTTACACGCTAGCATATGATTTCTGCTTACTGAGTTGTCGATAACTCACCCCCTATCTTCATAATATTTTTTTTCAGATGATGTGGAGAGTCCAAATGAGGACCTGGAGTAGATTTCTGAATGTGTTTAAACTGAGGAGATGTTGTTGGAAGAAGGACTTCTGATGTTCTTAGTTTTAATGTTTTTGAGCTTTATTAATATCTTGGGTTTCAGAAAGAGGTAAGAAATTATTGGTTGAGTTGTTATGATTACCGAGAGATTACGGACTCCTTAGTTTATTTTAGCTGCAGTAATGACTTTGTGGAGTTGTCAATGTGGTTATTTAGAACTCTTGATATTGAGTTTTGTTATTAAAGATTTGAGTTTCATTTTAGTTGTGTTGGATAATAAGTTCTTTAGAGACAGGTAGTAAGTCTCCAGACCATCCGGGTTTGGGGCGTTACATTTGGTATCAGAGAGAAGTTTGAATTCTGCATACTATAAACCTTGGAGGTTTAGATTTCTGTGGGATCATAGGATGTAAAGATTTCAGTGTACATATTTATCTGTTACATAGAATTTATTATGTCATGAATTATTCATCTGTTACACAAGATATTATGTCACGTATTGCTATACATTGCAAGTATGTCATGTTATATGCCATCTGTTACATGTATTTCATGTCACGTAATATTCACTGTCACATGTTACTCCATGTTAAGAAATGTTGTCTATTATATGGTATGCCATGTTACGAAATGTTGCATGTTACAAGTATGCCATGTTATGAAATGTTCTATGTTACATTTATGTCTCGAGGTATGTCATGTCTGTCGTCTTAGTTCATATCACATTATGCTACGTCAGGACTTCTGTCTTTTATGTCACGTTCATGTTACGTCACGTTACGATATGTCATGTATGCCAGTTAAGTTATTCATGTCAATCACGACCCTAAGCGCTAGGATGGGGTAATATCCTAGTGAAACTCCTTTGTTCATGCTGGAGTGTCGAAATAGGTGTAAAATTCCCTGGGTTGACGAAGTACAGTCAACAGGTTGCGAATGGGGCCTAATTAGCTGGTCACCGGAGCGCGCCAGGCACTAACGCCGATGGTGCCACACATTATGTTACGTGTGTCCACAGCAAGTGTGGCACAAACAGATAAGTCATGGGGCCACAACAACTGTGGAGCATGAAGTATGGGGCCACAACAACTGTGGAACATACACTACGTGAGACACAGCAATTGTGACACGTAGAATACGTGGGGCCACAACAACTGTGGAGTACGTATTAACGCACTCACAGCTGGTATAGAAACCTGTGATGTGATGCGGTAATCGGCAGGGACACACGGCTCAAGGGGACCTGTGTAGCACCCATATGGTCACTTTAATGATTAAGTCTATTGAATAAGATTCCAAGTTCAAGTCATGTTTCACGTTACGTTATGTTCAAGTTTTCGTTCATGCAATCATGGTAATCCCATGAGACAAGAATATGTTTCAAGTTCATGTTATGTTATGTTCACGTTTACGTTATATTCCAAGTTCACATTTATGTTATGTCATGCTCAGGTTTATGTTATGTTCATGTTCATGTTCAAATTATGCATGTTCACGTACATGCTATGTTTCAAGTCCATGTTATGTTTTAAATTCACGTATATGTCATGTCACGTCAAGTTAAGTTTAAGTTCCAGTTCAAGCAATGTCAGCTCATGCCATGTTATGTCAAGTTACATTATGCTTATTATTTCATGCCATGTTATGCCAAGATATGTTATGTTTTCTATTGAATTGATTATGAATTCATGCTTTTACTGCCATGCATGCATCATTAACCTGTGTGGAAGTTTCCTATTAACTTGCTGAGATTTGTAATCAAATCTCACTGTGGTAGTCCCAACTACCATTCCCCCCAAATGGTAGATTTTGTTACAGGATCTGAAGGAGAAATGGGAATCGACCAACTGGAAACGGTCGACTAAACGACGGTGCGACGTAGATGGTAGTACAGTAGTTACTTCAGATTACTACTTGTATTTGTGGAGTTCAATCTCCAGCACTCTTTTGATCGCAACCATATGGACTATTGTTGTGATCTTAGTTGCTTAGTATGTCGTTAAGTATGAAGTATGTTTTAAGTATTTGGGATATTTTAGTTTGGTGCATAGTATTGCTAAAGAAAAAAAAATTATCCCCTGTGAATATTGCATAATGCTAGATGCATGATAGGAACATTGCATCTTATATGTCATGAACGGGGGCAGGTAATCTTGTGTTGCATGTCTCGACGCTTCAAATGTCCGTCCTATCCCAAGCGGAATTTGGGGGCGTCACAGGGTGGTATCAGAGCAATACGTCTCTGGGTTTAAATCCACATGTCCTTAGGAAATGCACCAAATATTAGGCTTGAAATTTTAGTCTTCATTAGGCTTGAATTTCTTGAAGTATAGGAGATAGTATGTGGTTGTAACACGTGTACTCGTGTGATTTAGGAAGTGACATGACTCGTGGTTGGACACCTCAAAACCCTGAGGGAGTCACAAATTAGGATAATCAGAATCCCCCGATGGATGGAGGATTAGCTGAAGCTGTACGTTTGCTGACTGACATGTTTAGACAACAACAACTTCAGCAAGCACATGTACCCAGACCTGAAGTCAGGGATTGTCTGTGTGAGAAGTTCTTGATCCATCGTTATCCAAACTTTTTTGGTAATGAAGAGCCTCTAAAAGCCGAGAAATGGATTATGGATCTCGGAAGGACTTACGAGATCTGTGGATGTACTGAGGACTAGAAGGTTCTATATGTTGTATACCTATTCTAAGGAGAAGCTGGAATATGGTGGGATACACAAAGGCAACTTCTAGTTAGGGAACTAGGAAGTTTGGATGCATTGTCTTGGGAGAGATTTGAGGAAGTGTTGACAACAGATTCTTCCCAGATTCTATCAAACAGCTAAAGGCGCAGAAGTTCCCAACTTTAACTCAAGGCAGTTTGACCATAGAGTAGTACGCCGCTAAGTTTATGGTGTTAGGAAGGTTTGCACCACACTTGATTTCTACTCAAAGGATGCAGGCACGAAAGTTTCAAGCTAGACTTCAGCCATGGATCCGTAGCCAAGTAGCTTGCCTAAGAATAAAGAATTACCAAGAGTTAGTAAACGTGGCCGCGATAGCAGAGGCTGAGCAGAGAGGTCTAGCGATCCAGATCATACCGAATGAAAGAGAACTTCATTGTATGCTACTGAAGAAAATCTATAAATGAAGAAGATGTCTACTGGACTAGATAAGGGAAAAGGCATCGAGACTGGAAGCTCAATACTGACCACGTACCCAATATGTGGGATGTCTGGAAAGAACCATAGAGGCAAGTGCAAACTTACCTTAGGACTCTGTTTCTGATATGGCCAACCTGACCACTTGATCAGAAATTGTCCCAAAAGAGGCCGGAGAAATGGAACTGTTCCTTTTGGAGATTTCAAACCAAAGTCATGACCTCCAATACTAGCTCAAGTGTATGCAGGTACTTCTAGAGAGACAGATGCTGAAGCCCTAGGAACTAAAGGAGTTGGCGCCGTCACTGGCATTTTTTTAAGACCTCTGTATTGTTAAGCTTATTTAAGGTTGATTAGATTGCAATTGATGGTACTATTGCATTATTGATACTTTGGGTAAGTTAAATCATTGAGGTTTATAACTTGTACACAGTTTGATTCAAGCAAGGCCCTATTTTTAGTGATTGTGGTATTGCACGAGAGTTCAGTTCGTACTTTGAATTGTTACCAAGTGGTAAGAGTAACATTTCTCATTAAGAGTATTTCTATTCATACCAGTGTAGATATGGAATACCTTTTAGTAGTACGAGGAAGGATATTCAAGGTTGATGAATTAGTATCCCAAGTATTTGGAATTTGTTTTGATTCAAAGGTTACAATGAAATTTGTGTTCGGAAGAGTTCAGTGTGTGGGAGAAGCTTTGGCTTTAGTAGGATTCACTTATGATAATAGTTTTATCCAATAGCGAATAAATGATTTCTGGCGAAGCACCGTGTTTGTGGAAACCTAGATTACCCTTATATTGGAGACATTTATATGGGGAGTAAAATCTTTTCTTAAGGATTTACGTGAATAGTAGGATCAAATTCTTTAGATTAGAGTCAGAATAAGAGGTAGCTCATGATGGATAGAAGAGCTATGTTAATCATAAGAGAGAAACTCTTGAGTTGAGGTTATTAGCTAATCGTTTATCAAGGTACCACCTAGGAGGAGGAACGATTCGTGGTGATTATGAAGGAGTAAGCTAGTCCTAGGCAGATATAATTCCTTGAGGAAATAGAGAATGTGAATTCAGTTGTGTATGGATTAAATTCTTCCAAATTGAACTGCATGAATACTTGAAGTTTTAGATTTAGAAAGTATGTAGGTATGACATGACCTACCTTGTGAAAGGATTCTAGTATAAATTGTTATAATTTGAGAGAAAGAGAGTTAAGAATGGTATATATATATACACATTGTGGATAATTCTTTGAATAGTGAAGAGAATAGTGATTTCTTTTAAGTAAAGATTCAGTATTCTAGAAGGTCAGCCAAGAAGTCTTTAAGTTTAGGCTGTAACCTTTGGAGTGTTTTATACTTATGTTATAGTGATAGTTATTTTGTATAATCATGTGATGGTATAAATAAGAATAGTGTTGACTACAAGAGGAAGGTGTTACCTCAGGAAGAACGATACCTGCCTCTTTAGCGTGATGAGGCATTCAGTGATGGGCAATAAGTTGGTAAGCAACTTCTTCTTTTGAGCATATTTTATGTTTGTACTTACGTCGATTTCGAGGACGAAATCTTTTTTTTAGGAGGGGAGGATGTAATAGCCCGCTAGAAATTCATTGGTGGAATTTCTATTGACTTTAGGAATCTCGTGAAAACCCCATAAGTTTTTACGAATCGACCAATCGCATAGGTTTTAGTCTGTCAACATAGTCAGTGTTATCACTCACTATGGTGCTAGAAATATAAGTTTTATTTATTTGTGGTGGTTAGAAGTGTCAGAATGCATTATGGTCCACGCCATTAGACTCAGTGGATTATTTAGAATTTTATGGCGCAATATCCTATTTTCATAATTTCGGACGAAACGTCTGTTGGAAATTGTGAAATTATTTTTTAAGGGCACTTCGAGGTTGAATTTCGGTATAATATTTTCACTGTAGGTTAATATGAATATTTAGGAATTTTTAGTGTTAAGTTTATGATTCACTTTTTTGGAGTGAATAGTAACCTCGATAAGCGCACCAATTGCAGTATTTCAAAATCATAGTGTGGAATGTCCAAATTAGATTAGAGAAGTTTTATTTGGACACTTGGCAAGATCTTAGCCACACTTAGTGAATAATATTAGACACTTGGCACCATGAGGAATGTTTGTAGGATTTGAAGGAATCAAGGTGTGAGATCATGCCACTTAAGCAAAACCTTGTTTCATCTGCTCAACCAAATTGTGCCAGACCAAAAAGGTTTTCAATCCTAGTGAAACCCTAAATGGTGGGAATCCAATTGAAAGCCCAAAAGTTTTGTTGAAATCGAAACCCTAAACGGTTTCCCCAAAACCCTAAAGTTGACCTCTAAACATTTTCTAATCCGATTTATAGCATTGTGTTTAATCACTTGATTAAATCACTTTCACATGCTATTAATCCTTCAAATTTGTGTTAGAACATCATTATCCAACCTTTTTAACCTTGAGAAATTGATTGGACCAAGTGATATTGGATTTGGGCTTGATAGCAACCCAAACCCTCTTTAAACCCCAAAATTTAGGCCCATTCGGTTTAGGCCCATTAAGGCCCACGAATTTGGTCATCAAAGGATTGCTTCATGACTAAGTTTTGTACCCCCACTTGGCTGGCCAGATCTTTACAAGAAGGGCCTAGAAGGTTCTTGAAAGACAAAGCTAAAGAGGCCACCTCACTCTTTCACTCTCACACTCCACCTTGAGAAAAGATCTTGGTCTGATTTTTATGAGAAGAAAAGGCCAACACTCAACCATTCCTTCAGTCATATCACTTTACATAGCTTGTGTAAGAAGCTCTCCAGTCCACTTCCCACGAAAAGCAACTCTCCTTTACACTTTTCCTTCATAAAACACAAAAGACACTCTCGGACAGTTTTTCTTACCTCTTTTGAACGCCCGTTTCGAAGCTTTTGTAAGTGTTTTCTCACAAAGTTTCCTTCATGAAAGTTGTTTATTTTGGAGTCTAGTTTACTTGGATATCTTATTCGTTCCATTTGGAGATAATTTTATCGGTTAAAAGTTGTTTAGACCCCAGAAAGGTCATTCTGGGCGATAAACTGGAGAGTGTGTTATATTTTGGAGTTTTTGACCAAGCTAATGAATAGATCTTGGTCCGAAATTTTTATGGAGTACTGTTAACATGTGTATATGATTATTGGTTGAGGATTTGGTGCATGATTAAAAGTTTTGGTGAAATATTTTCTTAGGTCTAGAAACTTAGAAACTGGAAGAGGCAAAACAGTTTCTGTTTTGAGAAAGTTTAAATCTTTCATGGTTTAATCTTATTCCAATGGCTTTGATATTTTTATTGGAAGATCCTAAGCCTCTTATATACATGTTAAAATGTTATTTTGAAGATATTTGATGTTAGTTTCGAAGATATGAAATTTTATGCAATGAGGTATTTAGTTAGGCCAAAGTGATGATGTTCTTGGCTAAATTTATGTTTTGGTTGATGTTTAACCATGTGATCTTGAGTTTGATGCTTGGATCTGTTTTAGAACATCTTATTAAACCATGTGATGTTTTGGTTTGAAGATCACATCTTTATAAGTCATGGATCAAGAGGTTGATCAAAACAAGTTAGAAACAAAATTCTGTTTTGAACTTAGAAGAAAAACCAAAAAAGTTCAAGTATGGTCTTAGTGATTTTGATGACTTTTGTTCATGATTCAAAACATGATTATTCTTAGGAATATGTTATGAGTATAGTAGAAGAAAAATTTTGGTTTAATCATGAGTTTTGAAATTTGAAAGAATTACAACAAAATCAAGGGAAATAGCCTTGTAAGTTTCGGACCTATAGAGTTTTAATGGTTGTGTTTAGTTTTAAATTTTTTTGAATTGATATTTGAATTTAGGACAAAATTTACATAAGGTATGTAAAGTTTGGTGAGTTTTGGAGTTAGGATGCAAAATCCTTAAGTTAGGGGTAAAATGGTCATTTTCTCACATGTAGAGGGTAAGATGGTAATTTTACTCGAAGTTGATATTTCTCCATATTCCTAATTGTTAGTGATTAAGTTCTAATTTTTAGAAATCGCTGCTTTCAGTTTCTCGTGATCGCACTTGAGTTTTGTCTCGAAGCGCGAAGATCGAGGTAAGTTAACTTTTAACTTACTATCAGTTTAATGTGTATGAGTGATAAGTAAGGGAACTAAAGTCGATGTAAGCATGTTATCATATGTACCATGCCAAGTCATTACATATTTATCTGTTACACAGAATTTATTATGTCATGAATTATTCATCTGTTACACAAGATATTATGTCACGTATTGCTATACATTACAAGTATGTCATGTTAAGTATGCCATCTGTTACATGTATTTCATGTCACGTAATATTCACTGTCACATGTTACTCCATGTTAAGAAATGTTGTCTATTATATGGTATGCCATGTTACGAAATGTTGCATGTTACAAGTATGCCATGTTATGAAATGTTCTCTGTTACATTTATGTCTCGAGGTATGTCATGTCTGTCGTCTTAGTTCATATCACGTTATGCTACGTCAGGACTTCTGTCTTTTATGTCACGTTCATGTTACGTCACGTTACGATATGTCATGTATGCCAGTTAAGTTATTAATGTCAATCACGACCCTAAGCGCTAGGATGGGGTAATATCCTAGTGAAACTCCTTTGTTCACGCTGGAGTGTCTAAATAGGTTTGAAATTCCCTGGGTTGACGAAGTACAGTCAACAGGTTGCGAATGGGGCCTAATTAGCTGGTCACCGGAGCGCGCCAGGCACTAACGCCGATGGTGCCACACATTATGTTACGTGTGTCCACAGCAAGTGTGGCACAAACAGATAAGTCATGGGGCCACAACAACTGTGGAGCATGAAGTATGGGGCCACAACAACTGTGGAGCATACACTACGTGAGACACAGCAATTGTGACACGTAGAATACGTGGGGCCACAACAACTATGGAGTACGTATTAACGCACTCACAGCTGGTATAGAAACCTGTGATGTGATGCGGTAATCGGCAGGGACACACGGCTGGACCTGTGTAGCACCCATATGGTCACTTTAATGATTAAGTCTATTGAATAAGATTCCAAGTTCAAGTCATGTTTCACGTTATGTTATGTTCAAGTTTACGTTCACGCAATCATGGTAATCCCATGAGACAAGAATATGTTTCAAGTTCATGTTATGTTATGTTCACGTTTACGTTATATTCCAAGTTCACATTTATGTTATGTCATGCTCAGGTTTATGTTATGTTCATGTTCATGTTCAAATTATGCATGTTCACGTACATGCTATGTTTCAAGTCCATGTTATGTTTTAAATTCACGTATATGTCATGTCACGTCAAGTTAAGTTTAAGTTCCAGTTCAAGTAATGTCAGCTCATGCCATGTTATGTCAAGTTACATTATGCTTATTATTTCATGCCATGTTATGCCAAGATATGTTATGTTTTCTATTGAATTGATTATGCATTCATGCTTTTATTGCCATGCATGCATCATTAACCTGTGTGGAAGTTTCCTATTAACTTGCTGAGATTTGTAATCAAATCTCGCTGTGGTAGTCCCAACTACCATTCCCCCCGAATGGTAGATTTTGTTACAGGATCTGAAGGAGAAATGGGAATCGACCAACTGGAAACGGTCGACTAAACGACGGTGCGGCGTAGATGGTAGTACAGTAGTTATTTCAGATTACTACTTGTATTTGTGGAGTTCAATCTCCAGCACTCTTTTGATCACAACCATATGGACTATTGTTGTGATCTTAGTTGCTTAGTATGTCGTTAAGTATGAAGTATGTTTTAAGTATTTGGGATATTTTAGTTTGGTGCATAGTATTGCTAAAGAAAAAAAAATTATCCGCTGTGAATATTGCATAATGCTAGATGCATGATAGGAACATTGCATCTTATATGTCATGAACGGGGGCAGGTAATCTTGTGTTGCATGTCTCGACGCTTCAAATGTCCGTCCTATCCCAAGCGGAATTTGGGGGCGTCACAAAAAATCTCTCTCAATTGTTATTTATGTATTCTGTTATTGGTTCGATATTTAAATGGAACCGAGAGACAAATCCTCGTACTAATGAAACACAAATTGTTTGTTTTTGGAATGATGAAATTTGTAGTAGTACGAGGATATATACGTGAATAAGTCTTGCTACGACTGAAGAACGCATAAAAGAGATCCATGGGTCGGGCTCTCTATTGCTTCAGCGGCAAAGGGTGCTCACAGTCACAAGATTGAGAGAAGCCAAATCGTCAGTAAATGATTTTCTTTTGGACGCCTCTAAAGCCCCGCTCTAGGTCCCTTTCAGTGTAAAATTTTGTATTTTTTTATTTCACTTTTTTGTACATGTATTTTTTTAACATTGTAAAATATGTTTTAAAAAAATAAAAAAATTAAAATATCATTAAAAAAACTTACTTAATCACTAAGTAAAAAAAAATATTAAAAAATTAAAAAAAATATAGCGAGACTGGGAGCGGGGGCTTTAGCTTTATCCTTTTCTTTTACTCAGTGCATGTTTGGGTTTGAGTGTGGAGGTTTAAAAAGTTCTTTTAATAGTTTAAAAGCTCTTTTAGGGAAGGTTTAGATATAAAAATTCTTTTATCTAGTCATGTAATCATTACAACTTTTTCCACATTTCTTCACAAAATATAATAAACAATTTAACTCTTTTCAAATCTCAAAACAATAATAATATTTTATTCAACTTTCATTTCAACTCATTATCCAAACCTCCCCTTAAAGAAAAGATAGTATGTTTGATAAATATATAAAAAAAAATGCTTTAAGCACCCACAAAAAGTTCCATATTCCAAAGTAACTCCCTTGGCCAAAAGTGGATTTGGGTTTGAGTTTGGCTACTGATCTTCATGATCAATAATGTATTCTTGAGTAAATCTCTTGACCACAAGTCGGGCCTTGTATTTATCAACAGTTCACTTGAGCGAGTTTTAATTTTGAAAACTCACTTAGACCCAACAATAGACTTCCTTGGAGGCAAATTGACCAGATCCCAAGTATCAACTTCCCTTTTTGTTGCAACCTGCTAAAGGGTGTTAGTGGAAGCCTTATGATAGGAGTGAGGTTCATGCAAGCTAGTTAAGGCATGCGAGGGTAGAGATCTTACCTGGGTGGAACGTCAAAGGTCCGAATGTGGATAGTCAACAAGATCTGCAGATTGGACAGTCTTAGGGACTCGATTTTAGCAGTGTTAGGATCGACCATCAGCTGTGTGTAGTTCAAGTGAGCTTGATTAGGGGAAGATATTATCAGGGGGTTGAGCAAAGGTGTGTGTCTCCGTAGGGATGTCAATGGAAAAAGTGGAAATGATGACATTAGAAATTTATCAACCTCATGGAAGAACGAATGTTACCAAAAAACCACATGATGGGAAATTCGAAGGCAATGTGACACAGGACCATAACAAATATATCCTTTGTGTTCAATCCCATACCCAAGAAAGCAACAAAATTGAGAGCGAGGCTTGAGTTTGGTGTTCTTGTGTGGTTAATGCAAAATGAAACAGACCGAACCAAAAACTTGTAGGTGATGATATGCAGGAGTGGAGCCAAACAGTCTCTTGTAACGAGTATCAATATTAAGAATAGGAGATGGCAACCAATTGATGAGGTAGACCGACATGAGAGAGGCTTCACCCCAAAATGGAGTAGGCAAGGATGGTGATAGGAGGAGAGCATTTGTGGTATCTAGAATGTGGCCAAGTTTATGTTCGGCCCTCCCATTGTTTTGCGAGATACTTGGACATGAAAGGTGAAGAATAATGCGATAATGTTTTAGGATATCATGAAATGCACGTTGCGTATACACTAAAGCATTACTAGCACAAAAGACTTCAATGCATTTTGAGAACTGAGTTTCAATCATTTTGGCAAAGTTGTGATAAATATCTAATAATTCGAAACCTTATTTCATTAAGAAATTCCTGGTATAATGAGAGAAATCATCCACAAAGATTATAAAATATCTTGAGCCACTCGTACTAGGAATGGTATTACCAAATCTACATTTACCAAATCTCTAAATGTCAGAATGAATTAGATTGAAACAAGTAGATGCCATAGGCTCACTAGTATTAAAAGGCAGTGAGTTGTTTCCCAAGATGACAATAAATGCAATAAAAAAGACTAGGACTAGTAGATGCTAGACTACTAAACCCTTATATTGTACCCGAGATGTAGATGCATGACCAAGACGAGAGTGCCAAAAGGAAAGTGAGGGTGAAGAAGCAGAGGAAGCAACTCCAGCAACGTTAGGGTTAGGAAGGTGGAGGGATGAGAGATGAAACAATCACCCAACTCTATGCCCAATCCCATGTATCTAACTAGTCCGAGGATCCTACACAACAATACCAAGGATGTCAAACACAATCTTGTAACCAGGTTCACACAATTGACCTAGAGAGAAGATTATAAAGATAATAAGAATACATCTAGAGTGTTTGATTTCACCTAGCAAATCCCACACAATTTATTCTTCCTCTTTATAGAATTTCAATTATCCCAAGTTGATGATAAAAATCCTTTAACTATTCAATATTTTCTCTCGAATAATACCAAAAATATCTCCAACTAATAACTCCATATCTCTATGTGAATTTAACTAATTGGAGACTCATTAAGTTCTTTGGATTTTTCTTGAAAATCACACTAATCGAGATAAAGTATCTCTACTTTTCCTCAACTAATAGTGTTTAATCCTAGAACTTTGATCACAAATTACCGCTTGGTCTCATTGCAATTCAATAGATTGAACAATAATTAGCTAGAAAATTGCAAGCATTAAGAACAAGAAATGAACACTCAATCATGAAAATATTGAAAATATAATAACTTAGAATATAAATTATTTGTTCAATGTTAGACTACATCAAAGCTCTAGAGCATAAAATTAGTTCATAATGAAATTGAAAATAACAAGAATAAAACTAGTGTTCTTCATTGGAGTCGGTTGATAAAGCATGTGGCTCTCGCCTCTGCCCTCAAGATCCGCCTCCTCGGAAGAAACTCAAAGAATAGACTCTAGAATATTTTTACTCTAAACTCAGACTCTCCCAAAAACTAACTCCCCTATTCATCTCACAAGACGAGATTAAATAAATGTCAAAATTGAAATATGGAAACAAAATAAATGCTGCTACAATCTAGCCTAAAGATCTAGAAAATAGTTTCTAAAGATAAATGTTAATATAAAAGAAATTATCCAAAGAATAATGGGATTATCTAAAATGAAAAATTAAGTAATAAGCGGCTTGATTTACAGAGTTTGAAAGGATTTGGTGGTCAGTATATTGATTGTGGAACTCGAAAGGGTCCCACCGGGTAGATGTCATGTGCTCTGAATATAACTGGTCTCCTTGCCAACCTAACGAGCGGTAAAACTGCTAGCCTTTGCTAGTTTTTGCCCAAGATGTCATTTAGGTTGGTTGCTTAAGTTGATCGTTTAGACTGGTCGCCCAATCTAGTCGCCCAGAGCCTTGCACCAAGTTTTCTTGCCTAGAGGGTAAAATATCTCGCTTATCGCGCTTTCTAGTCACGAATTTTGGTTGCTCCTTCCGGTCGCGAATTTCCTTGCCTAAATCGGCTAGGCTCTCTCCAGATCTCGTTGCCTCTCATCGATCTGGATCCGTAGTCTCTTCTTTTGTACCAAAATGCTCTCATTTCACACTAAATCTTCTCATTCCTTCAAATCCAAGAAAATAATGAGAAATATATAGAAATAAAATAAAATCAATTGTATTGAATGAAAAATGACACTTTTCATAAATAAAAGAGTAATAAAAATCACAGTTATCAAATACTCCCAAACTTAAGGTTTGCTTGCCCTCGAGCAAAGAAGAAAAGAAAGACAATTAAAACAAGCATTGATTTTATTCATAAAATTTATTGCCTCAAATATAAAAGTCTATAATTCAAAGGAATCATTCAAGATCAATCAAGTCTAAAAGTTAATTCAAAACTCAATTTAACCTTATTATCCATCCCACATTCATGCATACCCATCATTCTCACTTCATCATTAGCTCCTCGGATAGTTTTATGCAAACAAGTAAATAAATAATAGATCTCTAAACACTCCATAGACTTGTTTTTCAAAAGACTCTCCACTGTTTTAAATTTTTGGGTCTGTTTTGGAAATCCGTGATTTACGGTTTCCTTTTCTAGGTGGTTTTTGTGATTCTGGCAGTTAGGATTGGCCTCTTATGGTGCCCTTTGCCCCTCTGATGGCTTTACTGTCGACGAGGAATGCCGGAAATGGCAATTCCTTGGTGCAGTCCTATGCACATGAAGCTGCTAAGCCGGTGGACAATCCTTCATTCAAAATGACAATGCGATTTCCGGTGGATATTAACAGTGAATTGGGGTTCATTTTTTCGGCACCAGAAATGGCTAAAGCGGTAGAAGATTATAAATTTGCCATTGTCATGAAGTTCATGCGTGCCCGACCTTCGATTGATAACATTCGGTTGAACGTGGTAAAAAAGTGGGGTTCATTGGAAATTCCAACGATCAGTTTTATGGATGATTATCATGTCTTAATCCAGATGAAAAATGAACGTGATTTTGTGGATGGATGGGCACACGAAGGAAGAACGATGGAAGGAAATTCATTTTGGTTGCTTAAATGGACTAAGGAATTCGATTTACATAGAGAATCTCCATCTCAATGGATTTTTTTACCTGGTTTACCAATGCTTCTTTATCGACGTGATTGTCTCCAAATTTTTGCAACTCGTTTCGGCAGGTATCTTGGGATAGATAATGCAACAGTGAATCGAATGAGATCGACGAGTGCAATAATTTGTGTGGAAGTGGATTTGACAATGGAACCAGTGAAAGGTTTCCCCATTGTGGTTTCTTCGAAAAAATGTATTTGGCAAGGGGCAAGATATGAGAAGCCAGGATTCTATTGTATGAAGTGACATCGACAAGGACATACTGCAGTTGTTTGTAGGGTCGGGGAGGGATGTAGCATTGAAGGGAAACTAAAAGAAAAGGAAAAAATTTGGCAGCCAAAAAACACTATAATAAGGGGCAGGCATCGAGGTCTAAAGATGGGCTGGAGATAGAGGTGAATATTGTTTTATCTAATGAAAAATTGCCGATCATTCTAGAGGACAGTAACAAAAAGTAGAATAATGTTGTGATTGAAGAAAGCAGTGATGAAGTCCCTATTCCTGGTGGTGCCATGATCGAAAAATCGTCTAATCAAGGTTTAAGAAATTTTGCAGATAATTAAAAGGAAGATAGTGATGAAGAATGTGAGGAAGTTTGGTGTGATGAGGAATTGGAGGTGGTTCTGGAAACAGTGTAGACACATATCAAGAAGTCTCTAGTGTTATTTGGGACTCCAGTTTCTGAACCAAAAAATGATGATTATGCAAGAAAACAAAAAGGGGAACTAGCTTTGGGTTTCTCTTCGAATTGGGAGGAAGGAGAAATTACAAGATTGAAGGGTAAATAAAATGCTTATGATTCTGATGGAGTTGCTCCTTCGGATTTTGGAAAAAAAAATAATGGAGATAGAAAAATGAGGAAGTCTCAGCGGGTTCACACCCGATCTCATAAATTGAATTTATGATAGACACCATTTTCTGTTAGAATGTTAGAGGGTTGGGGAGTTTGAAGAAGAGATTGAAGTCATTACTCATTAAGAATAATGTATCCATTTGTGCGATTGCTGAACCCTTTGCTGGAGAGAATCGTATGGCCGCAATGGGTAATTTTTTAACTTTTAATTATTTTTGCTCGAATGAAACTATTGGGGGTAAGCTTTGGGTTTTTTGGAAGGAACTAGAGGTTTTTCAGGTGGTTTTTTACATTGCCCAAATGATTACTGTATGACTCGTGTTGGCTAATCAAAGGCTGCTTCTCACCTTTTCTTTACGCCAAATGTACTTATACTGAAAGAAGGGCACTATGGGCTAATTTGGAACATAGACAAATGAATGATTGCCGTTGGATGGTGTTGGGTGATTTGAATGCTATTCGTATGGATTCTAAAAGAATTGGTGGTCAGCCGAGGCCATTAATTTCTATGTCTGAATTCAATGACTGCTTAGACAAGTGTGGGCTTTTTGATCTCCTGAGTAGTGGACAAGCTATGTCTTAGTGTCATGGAAATGAAGAGGTGGCTAGGAGCTGGGCGAAGTTGGATAGAGTGGTCATCAATAATGTTTTTCCTTCTCAATATACATTGGCTCTTTAACATATTTGAGTCACAAAACACCATACCATTGTCCCATGATTGTGAATTTGGAGAGGCCATTTTTTCTTATGGTCCTGCCCCTTTTCGTTTTCAGAATATGTGGTGTCTACATGAGAACTTGTTGTCTTGTGTTCAAGAAGCTTGGCATTGACTACACCAGGGATCCGGGATGTTGAAATTAGCTATTAGACTCAAGAGAACCAAACTTGCTTTACGAGCTTGGAATAAGAATGTGTTTGGACATGTTGATAGTAACTTAAAAGCTCTTGTGGAGAGGCTAGAAAATTTAGAGAATCAGCTGCAGTTGGGTTATGCCTAAGATGTGGAAGAGGATTACTTAGTGACCAAACTTGAAATTAATGTTTGTAAAAAAAGAGAGACAATTCCTTTGGGTCAAATTGCTAAGAAGAAGTGGCTGATTGAAGGTGATCAAAATACGAAATTCTACCATTCAGTAGTTAACTCTAGGCGAAGGAAGAGTCAGATTTCTCGGAGGGTTCTTGATGATGGAACGATTCTTGATAATGCTGAATAAGTACACCTAGGCGCTGCATAGTATTTTCGATAATTTCTTACAACGTTCGTTGAAGTGGAGCAAGGTAATCTAGCTTCTATTCTTGATCATGTTATTATGAAAGATGATAATAAAATGCTTTGCCTAGAGCCGACTGAGATGGAAGTTAAAGAAGCAATGTCTTCTATTCCCAAGCAAAGCAGTCCTGGACCAGACTGATTCTGCTCAGATATTTATATGAATTGTTGGGATTTCATTAAAGAAGATGTTATTAAGGATGCTATAGATTTTTTTCAGGGGTCGCCGTTACCCAGGTTTTATTCATCTTCCTTCATTGTTTTAATTCCGAAAGTGCCTAATCCATCTAGTTTTGATAAATTTCAGCCTATCAATTTGTGTTATGTGGCTTATAAAATTTTTTCAAAAATCATTGTAACTCGCTTGACTCGGGAGATTCATAAGTTGATCTCGCATGAACAAGGTGCCTTTGTTTTGGGACGGAGCATTTTTGAAAATATAACGCTCGCACAAGAAATGATTCATTCCTTGAATAGGAAAATTGTGGGTGGTAATGTGATGGTGCAAATAGATATGGTCAAGGCGTATGATAGAGTACATTGGGGTTTCCTTTTGGAGGTTTTACATACATTTGGCTTTTCTGGTCGGTTCTGTAATTTGATAAGTCAATGTGTTCAGTCTCTATGGTTTTCTATGATGATGAATGGGACTTTTAAAGATTTTTTCCAATCAGCCCAGGGTTTGCAGGAAGGGGACCATTTATCGCCATACCTGTTCATTATTATGGAAGAAGTATTGACAAGGTTACTAAGAAAAAATTTTGAAGTAGGTCGGATTGGAAAATTTACTCATCCGATGGGGGTGCCTTTGATCTCTCATTCACTATATTCATTCTTTTGATTTTTGCTAATGGCCGGAAAAAGTCTATGAAGGGACCTCTTAACACTCTTGAGACGTATGAAAGATGGTTGGGTCAAAATTAGTAAGAAAAAATCGGCTTTATTTCCTTCTAAATTTATCAATCCATCTCGGAAACGTGAGTTGTTGAGAAGTATATGTTTTAAGGAAGAAAATTTTCAATGACTTATTTGGGTGCACCTCTGGTTTCTAGTAGATTGTTATTTCGTATTGTTGAACCACTTGTTGTGAAGATCAGGAAAAAGGTGGCAGGCTGGAAATGTAGTTTTCTTTCCCAGGGTGCTCGAATGATATTATTGTGGCATGTTTTGTCTAGTATGCTTATTCACATTCTCTATGTGGCTAATGTCCTGCGGGTCACTACAGATTGGATAAACTCTATTCTGGCCAACTTTTTCTGGGGTGAAGGGGGGAGGGAAAGAGGAAATTGCATTGGCGAGCTTGGTCGAAAATTTGTAAGCCTACTAAGGAAGGAAGTTTGGGATTGAGAGATTTACAAGAAGTACAAAAATCTCTCCACATGAGATTTGCATATAGGCTTCTGACGTTTGAAGGCTTGTGGGTAGATTTTTTTAAATCCAAGTATCTAAGAGGCGACCATCCTATGTCTTGTACTATGAAGGCTTCTGATTCACCTTTTTGGAGATCTATTGTGGCTAGTGTTCCAGAAGTCTTGGAGAATGTCCAGGTTCTGTTGAGGGGTGGGAATTCATACTTTTGGTATGATAGATGGTCGGTGTCAGCACCGCTCTCAGTTAGGATTATTGATATTCCTAATAAGAAATTTGTATTAAAGACTATTGGGTGGATAAAGCCTGGAATATTGAGATTTTGAAGGATCTTGTGGGGGATGTTGTCATGGAAGAAATTATCCAGACGAGAATTAGTGGGCATGGTGGTTAGGACGTTTGTGTATGGGAGCCATCTCCCGATGGTAATTTCATTATAGCTTCTGTTTGCGAGGCTTTTTGGAAAAAACAGGATATAATGTCGTGGCATGATTGGTTTTGAATAGGATTTTGCCAAAAAAATATCTATATGTAATTGGAGAGCTTGATTCAATAGCCTTGCGGTGGATGAGAGAGTGCAAAATAAGGGTATATCGCTTGCGTCGGCGTGTGATTGTTGTGGTTCTCAAGTCAAGGAGTCCATTGATGATGTCTAAGTCACGGGTCATATTGCAACTCAGATATGGGAACGTGAGAGTAGATTATTGAATGTACCATGTTTGTTATTTGATACTTGGAAGGCAAGAATCTCGGTGTGGATGATTTTGGCTAAGAAGGTTTCTTTATTTGGTAATCTAACTGGTATGCTTCCGTGCATCATTACTTGGTGTTTATGGAACCGCGGAAGCAAAGCTAGAATGGAGGGGTTGATAGCTAATACAGAGCAAGTGTGGAGGTCGATTAAAACGTGGCTTAAAATTCTGGCAACAGAATTGAAAGTGCATAAAAAGTTGACTTCTCAGTACACTAACCTATTGAATGAACTTAACTTGGAGCCGCCCAGCGTTGCTGTCGGGAAATGCATGTTAGTGGGGTGGATTAAACCTCCTTGTGGATGGGTTAAAATTAATTGTGATGGGAGTGCTCGCAATAATCAAGGTTCTTCAGGGGGTGGTGGTATTTTGAGGGAGGCTAATGGTAATTTCATCGGAGCATTCACGAGTCACTATGGTGTTGGCTCTAACAATAGAGCAGAATTAAAGGCTTTGTTTGATGGAATTCGACTATGCAAGAGGCTATCTTACTTTAGTGTAATTATTGAGAGTGACTCCAAAATTGTTGTGGACTAGTTTCGAGCACATAAATGCACTTTATGGTATTTATGGGACTTTCGGGATGAATGTATTAAAGAGATGCAAGGGATGACTGTTCGGATTGTTCATCAATTTCGTAAGGGGAACCAAGCAGTAGATTTCTTGGCTAAGCTAGGCAAAAGTGGTAGTATTGTTATTTATGAAGATTTCAAAGAGCTGTCGAGATTATTATAGGGTATTGTTCGAATTGATAAGTAGAGATTGCCAGCTATTAGACATTAATTTTTGTCGATTTTCTCTTGGTTGGTTGCTCTTTTTGTTTATGTTCTTTAATTGTGGTTTTTTTAGGCTTGTTTAGAGGTTAGTGGTTTTATTATATAGGCCTATTTAGTCTTGCTCTTATTATAGGCTTGTTTAGTTTGTTTACATGCTTTATGTTTTTCGGTTTGTATTTGGGAGGGTTTTATTTGCTTATTTGTAATCTCCTAGATGCTTCGCTTGTAACCAAGGTATTCCTCCGCCATAAGTGAGGGCATATTAATAAGTTTGGGATGTGGCCGCTATGTGTGTGGCTACCGGCTCTTTTAGAAAAAAAAAAAAATCACTCTCCACTAATGTAGAACAGAAACTATCACCAGGGATCAATAAGTCTTTATTAAGCTTGTAAGATAAGGCTAGGGTGAGGGTTACAAAGAAAATGCAGGATTCAAACAAAGCAAGAGAGCTAAGTTTGAACACCAACAACAAATAGAGCATTCTCACTTCTAACATCTTTTCTCAATCATTATAAATCTCTCAACATACCTCTCTTTATTGATCTTTCAAGTATCTCTCTCTTTATCCCTCTGTTCAGCATGTTGGACCCTTTCTTTTCTTTTTATCTCATCATGGAAATATTCCATACCTTTTCGACTACCTTTGTGGATGACCCTCGTCGGCCTTTTCTTGTTGGCCACACAGTTTGACTTTTCGAAGCCCTAAACTTACTTTGATGATATTGTTATAATTAACTTTACTTGCAGACCTATTACTTCTCTTGCCTTTCATGCTCTTGTGAGTCTATGACTTTGTATAAACTTTGTTCTCTTGAAAGGTAAGAAAATCAGTGTTTAAGCTCAAATAGGGTAGGGAATATTAGCTTTGCAAGAAAGAAAAATATAAGACTAAAATATAATTCAATAAAGTTCAAAGGGGTGGCTAGGGATAACGATAATAAATAAGTAAATTGAAGGTTCAATCGGTTCAAAGAAATGCTTTAATCATTTCCCCAGTAATATTCTGTATAGGATTTTGCCTCGAGTATAATCAAACAAGTTCTAGAGTAAGTTGAGACCATACTTTTGTTTTTAATCGATCGATCTGGCAATAATTAATAAAACTAAAAACCCACCAACCAGACTACCAAGGCACCAGACTAATCCCGTGTATAAGCCAAACCCGACTTATTCAATCTATACAAGCCTCAAATTTCTATATCGAAAAGGCCAACATTACGGACAACCTTATTCACCCCTTGCGCACCAGCTTTTGCCATCAGATCAACAACGCTATTAGCTTCCCTAAAGCGATGATTAATAGAATAATCAAATTCTTCTAAAAGAGTCACTACTTTGTCCCAAAAATCCCAAATGTGCCAAACTGTACAGTTCTTGTCAACAATCCATTTAGCAAGCACCAAAGAATCGCATTCAATATCAATCTTAATAAAACCCCTGTTTGCATAAAATCAATCCCTCTAGCACTGCTCTGAGCTCAGCTTCATTGTTAGAAAAATAATCAAATATTTGGAAAAATCAAATATCAACTTTCCGCTATCATCCCTCAAGACCCCTCCTCCACCACCTTCTCCAGGATTACCAAAACTACTTCCATCAATATTCAATTTAAATCTTCCTGGACTAGGCACAGACTAGCGAACAATACGCATCATTCTTCTATATGTTTCCACAATTTTAACATCCAACCTTTTCCGAATATCCATATCCCCCTTAGACAACGTTTTCACCTTTACTGTTTTCTCAGCTACATATTGAACCTAGTATTTAACAGAACTCCAAACCACCCCCCAAATTCTCATATTTACCCTCCATTCGAGCTGTACATCTCCTCTTCCACAGTCTCCATGTTACAATAACAGGAATTAATCCCATTAACATCCCAACTTGTGACTGTCGTGATGCTCGATTAAACCAAGCATGGACCCTATCATGCCACCGTTGTTGAGGCTCAACCTGAATAGCTAATTCAGTCGAGACATTGCACCACACAAATCTTGCCAATTGCCCGCTGCCCAAAACTTGTTCTAAGTCTTCAATTTGACCCCTATTACAACAGTTGCAACATGAGGCTAGTGCTATACCAACCTTTTGTACTTTCTCATCCACACTAAGGCACCTAAACATTGCCTTCCACATACACAACGACATCTTTTTAGGAAGGATCTTATTCCAAACCCATACATACCAATCATTCCAAGCTAATTTAACTCGAAGGATATCCCATGCCGACTTTGTGGAGAAAGTACCACTTTTATCTGGAAGCCAAATTAGCATATCCTTCTTATTACTCAAATTCCCAATGGTTTCCATAACATGTGTCACCAGCTGAGGACCTACCATTTCTTGCCATTTTCCAATATCCCAGAGATCATTAATCACTAGCTCTCTAATTCTAATCTCAGGAAACTCCATCTGGTGCACAAGGTCACATAAAGGACCCTCATCTAAGAATTTGTCATACCAGAAAGACAAGTCACCCTCATTCACCTTTCACTTGAAATTTTCTAGAATAAAAGTAATCCTCTCCACAAGTTTCTGCCAAAAACTGGAACCTGAGGTTCTTCCCAAGCACAAACTCAACTGCTTAATTTTCACATATTTGGCTAAAAACAATCTCGCCCATAAACTGTTTTGCGTCAACAGTTGCCACGCAAATTTGTGAAATAATGAACGTTGCACTTCCCCAACTTCCTAATATCAATCCCCCCCCTCCTCCACCGGAACACACATTTTATTCCACGCCTTCCATCTTTTCTTACCTTTTCCATCTTTTTCTCCCCAGAAAATAGCCTCTTTAACTTCTTGATCTCTGATTTCGGCATTTGGACTACTAACATCAGATGAGTTGGGATACTCAAAATTACATGTCGTAAAAGAATGAGTCTTCCTCCTTGTGACAATAATCGGCTCTTCCATCCTTCCAACTTATTTTCAACTTTCTCTACTAAATCATCTAAATGCCTCTCTGTCAGCCTTCCATCCACAACCGGTGCCCCCATGTATTTATAAGGAAACTCACCTTGCACAAAACCAATCACCCTCTGGATATCACTAACTCTCTGTGAGGATAACTTCTTAGAAAAATAAATCGCCGACTTCTCATAATTAACCTTCTGACCCGTCCATCTCTCATATTGCTTCAGAACATCCATCAGACATCTAATTGTTCCTTTCGAAGCATTCACAAACAATACAATATCATCAGTATATAAAAGATGAGAAACCACTGGAGAATTCACCAGATGGGAGAACAATTGAACTTTCTTTTCAGTCACTTTTTCTTTTATCATCTTCATAAGGACCTCCTCAATAATTATAAATAAATCCGGCGAGAGCGGATACCCTTGTCTAGGTCCTCTCTTAGACTTGAAAAAACCTTTGAATGTACCATTCAGCATTATCGAGAACCACAGCATTGTAACACAATTTTTAATTAAGGCACGAAAATTTGCCGAGATGCCAAAGCTGTGCAGCACATGTAACAAAAATCTCCAATTCACCCAATCATACGCCTTTGACATATCAATTTTCATAAAAACATTACCACCCCGAGCGTTCTGATGTAATAATTTCAGCATTTCCTGAGTGAGAGAAATGTTTTGAAAAATACTCCAACCCTTAACAATGGCTCCCTACTCCGGTGAGATCATACTGCCAAGCAATTGTGCTAATCTATTGACAATCAACTTAGCAAAAACTTTATAGATCGCGTTACACAAAGTAATCGGCCTAAATTTGTCAAAACTTGTAGGGTATTTCACTTTGGGAATTAAAACAATAAACGATGATGTGTAAAATCTCGGCAATTCCATACCTTGAAGAAACTCTGTTACTACATTTCTAACATCCATACTAATTATCTCCCAACATGACAAATAAAATGGAGAATCGAAACCATGGCCTTGGACTCGAGTCCTTTGGGATAGATAATAATGCTTCATGAATCTCCTGATCAGATGGCGCCAACCTCAAACATCTTTCCTCATTATCGCCCACCACTGGACTAATTAGATGGGATAAATCTGGTAGCTCCAAATTCTCCTCTTCAGACAAAAATCGTTCAAAGAACCTCATAGCTTCTTCATGTATTTCCTCAGGTGACGCAACAATATATCTCTGAAGGGAATTCTATAGATTTAAATACGTCAAAAGTGACCTTCTCCTCGCCGACCCTCAAAATGAGTTTCCCTTGCTGGACATCAATTAAAGTTCTCACCGTTGCAAGGAAAGGTAGGCAGTATCAAAGGGATCCTCTTGTTCTCCTCCATATCGAGTACAATGAAGTCGGCCGGGAAGATGAACTTATCAACTCTCACCAGTACGTCCTCAATGAGTCCTCTTGAGTATTTAATAGATCTGTCCACCAGTTGTAGAGAGATGCTGGTCAGCTTTGCTTCTCTGAGACCTAATTCCTTAGGCTACAGTTTTATTGTAAAATTACATTGCTCTCCTCGGTTAACATTACAGTCTTATGCTCCTTCAACTTCTGCTTGTTTGATAATATATCCCTCAAAAATTTTACATATTTAGGCATTTGCTCTAAAGCTTCAATGAGAGGAGTATTAATATGCTTAAATATACTCAGAAATTTAGAGAACTGATTATCAATCTTATTCTTTCTCACTCTTTGCGAAAAAGGAATTAGTGGATCATAAATTGAAAGAGAATAAGTTTCAGATATAAACTCCCTAGATTTCTTGGGTTTTGCAACCCATTTATTCTCTTTAGTCTCCTCAACTTGCTGGTCAGCCGCTTCCCGCCCTACTTCTTTCACCTCAGACTCAACTTCCTCCTTCTCGGACTCCACATTTTTGGCAGCTTCTGCATCTCGCTCGGTATTTACTGCCTGTGGTTGGTCATATGTCCGCTTGTGATACCCCATATTTTAGTGTATTTTAATTGAATGATTATTTTAACTAATTTAAATATTGGTTCTCTTGTTTTAAGTTTATCGGATTTTTTGTTGGCTTATCTTTATGATTTTTAAGTTGTGAAATTTATTTTGATATGCTTTCTTAGTATTAATTATTGTTTTGCATTTAAATTTCTCTTTATTTTAAATTAGTTTATTGTTGGATTTAATTATTTTATTTTTATTTAGTCACTACATTTGAATTATTTTATTTAACTCATTGTTTTGAAATTCTTTTAGTTGGATCAATTTTGTGACCCAAGTTGTGAGGATTGGACCTCATCTCTTTCCCTCATTTTTTTCCCTTTCTTTTTTTCTTCTTCTCTTCTTTTTCTTTTTTCCTTCATTTCTTTTTTTCTCCTTTCCACTGCATCTCTCTCTCTTTCCTCGCGCGCGACACCCTTCCCTTCTCTCTCGTCCATTTTCCTCTTCCACCCATAGCTCCGCCGTGCGCAGTGCATTGCCATCACCGCCCCTCCCATTCTTCTGCCCACTGGCCGACGACCTCATCCATCCATTTTTAGCTCCTCCCTCGCTGCCAATCGCCCCCACACGTAGCTTCAAGCCGTGGTCCTCTTTCATTCTAGTGCCGCCGTCACGCTGCCAATGGCCATCATCTTTTCACCATAGCACCAGTGGCCTCCCCGCTACCTAACCCACCCAAGCTCAGCCACGATCCGCCACCTTTGAAGCTCCTCTAACTCATTTTCCGATTTGGGTGTTTTGGCTTTCAACCGCCACCCACGGCCAACCACCACCACCATTAGCTTCACCAACACCCCTAAGCCCTTTCCTAGTAATCTCAAGTCTTCGTTTGTCCCCGTTCAAAAGTTGGGTTTTTGAGACCCACGGCCATAGTCCAAAATACATTGTTTCATTGTTGTGCTGCCACTTCTAACATCTCCGTGATCCTTTGAAAAGTATATTATAGCACTGTAAGTATTCTTCCAAAGAACTTTTGAGATTTAAATGTATTTTTGCACTAACTCATATTTACTGTGAACGGATTGGTTGTGCCGAACTGAGTCCAAGGAGTAAGGCGGTCGGTTGGATTGGAGGATGGAGTTGTTTGTGTGATTGGGTTTTGTTGGGATTTGTTGGCTATTGGATATTTGGGTCATGTCATGTACATTGCATAATTGCCCGCGTGTTCATGTTTGTAAATGAAATCTGGGTTATCGCATAATTGCATGTGTGTTCATATGTATATTTGAAAACTGTTTCATGTTAGAAATGGTTTTTGGGTGCGTGCGTATCATGACCCCAAGCTGAGATGCGGTATTATCTCAGTGGAGCTCATCTGGTCACTCGGGAGCGGATTATACTGAGTGACGTCCTCTGGGTTGTCGCTAGGCGACAACGGGACGGTAACATTCTTGTGCCGACTCCGTGGCCCTTTTGCTGGCTGGGGCTAAAGGATGCTTGGCCACGAACGCGCTGGGCACGAAATTGGGCATTGCTTGTTATGAAGTCACTCGCATGGTGTAACGTCCCGATCCCGAAGGTCCGGAGAGTTAACTCTTAATATTAATATCAACTTCAAAAGCACAACTATAAAATCCAGAAAACTCCATAAAATGTTAATCCATTTACTCAAACCAAATATCTATGTTCATTCATTAGGGCAATACATAAATTTTTAATAAAATAAATTGAAACTCTCGAAAAGACTCGATAATATTCTTAACTCATCAAATCAAAATAACTAAAAATAACCAAATTACTAACTAAGACTCTCAAATAAATACTTGTACCCTCGAGTACTTTTTCCTCTGCGAACATCAAACATCTCTAATACTGCCTACTCTTGCTCTCTAGTAGAACCATCAAGATTATCTGAAAAATATTTAGAGATAAGGGGTGAGTTATCAACAACTCAGTAATCAGAGAACATATACATGTATGTAAACATGAGCATTTGCAGATATTAGAATGCGGAACAAAACATTTTTATTTTCGGAGTGCGGAAGCAAAACATGTTATCAAAATATCAAAACCAAGATTTAGAAATAATTTCATTCAAAAATATCCTTTGGCATAGCATAAATGATGATGATGATCATCATGATCAGAACATCATATCAGAATAGAAGCCATGTATAACCCCCGTGGTAGGGTTGTGCAATCTGCGGATAGCCAAGTAGAACATAAATCACTCTGCCACCAAGGTGTGCACTCAAAACAGAGACCATTACTATAACCTGTGGCAGGGTCGTATCCACTATTAAAATCCCGTAGTTGGGCTGTATCCACTATTATTACCCGTGGTTGGGCCGTATCCACAATTATAACCCATGCCATGGCCGTAACTGAACAGAACGAAAACAAAATCAAATTCAGAATCAAAGAGTCATGCCAAAGGTTTTCAGAAATCATATTATCTTCGTAATCAAAACAGATCCAAAGCATATTTACAATATTTATGCACAAATTTTTATAATTGCTCTTTTTGCATAAATTAGAAATAGAATGTCAAAAATAAGCTCATGTCTACACCAGTCATGATGAAAAATACTTTTTTCTTAAACAGAATCTCATGAATAATGCAGAACAAATAACTGAGGTAGTTCAAATTTCTTTTCATAACCAAATATGTATATTTTTCAAAAAGTCAACCTCAACTAATTTTATTTTAATGCAAAGTCTATAATAGGAACTCCGCATGCCTGGGCTTAGCTTCTTTTTTTTCAGAATTTTCTTCAAAATGTCGAACAATAATTAATCGTCACCTATAAAATAATCACGTAATTCTCATAAATTTTCAATTAATTTCATATTTCGATATTTAATCCTAAGCTTCTAAAATAACTATTTAATTCCTCAAAACCTAAAATTTCATAACCTTAAATTATGATTTATCACTTTCTAAAATCATCCATATTGATTCAATACTTTGACTACAACATTTAAAAGTATGACCTTTTTATTATTGAAAACAATTTATAAAGTTTAATACTAGATAATATAATTATCCCAAACTATTTAAAAATAAACCATAACTATTTTTAAATAGACTAAATCTTATCTAAAGTGTGAAAACAACATTACATCAATATTATTTGCTCTTAAAATAAATATTTACTTAAATAACATGTTAAAATACTTAAGTGATTTTCTGTAATCCTAAATATATAAGAGTGTACTATTACACAATAAAAGTTTAAAATGCCATTAATATATCATGTATTAAAGGGTATTATGCTAATTTCATTTAATTCTTTGAAAACTAACAAAAACCTACGTAAATCAGCATAACATGCACGACAGGGCTTACTCACGGAGGAAATCACGCGGCAGAGTGCGACATAGCGAGGGGCTAGGCAGACGGTGATCTCGGCGGAGCACTGGACGAGAGAGAGAGAGAGTGAGACCAACGAATGAGGAAAAAAAATGAAAGACATAGAGTAAGCCGAGAGAGTGACACGGACGTGATGTCGGTGGCTTATCGAAAGGGACACGGCGGAAAAGGAATGGCATGGAGTGACCGTTGGAGTTCTTTGTGCCTGTGGTAACGACAAGGAAGCGCTGGCACCGTGTTTGGTGGCTTTGAACGACAAGTGCACCAACTACGGTGCACTGCTGTTGCTGGGCATTTCCTGGACATGGAGGCAGTGGCTGTTCCACAGTGGTCCCGTGGTTAACACTAGGAAAATCGGTGGTGATGACGGCAGTGAAGTTGGACAGTGGGAGGAGCATGCAACGCACCGATGTGGTTTATGGCAGTGAACATATTTTGTGTTTTAGGATAGTAGAGGCTTACGAGGGGGTGCACTGGTGGCGACAGTATGGACGACGGAGGGCTGGCTTACGTGGGGTGACTCTCGGTATGGGAGTGCATGAAACCGAGGGGATGGAGGCTTGGGCTTGCGATTCTAAGGTGGTGCGGCGGCAAGTGTTTGGGTAGTTTTAATAGCATGGGATAACATATGCGTCTATATGTAAGTGAGGTGAAACCCTAGAGATAAGAGAGACGTGTGTGAGAATAAAAAGCTTGAGTCATGTGTGTGCATGGAGTGGACGAGAGGAAGACTTAGGAGGAAAAAAGAAAATAGACGGAAAGAATAAAACGTGCAGAAGTTAACGTGTGAGACAAAATAAAATAGATTAAAATAAAATAGAATAAACTAAAAATAAATAAATAAATAAAAATTGAGCTTGATTGGGTCTGGGTGTTACACATAGTCATTACCCTTGGTGTGACAAAAAGAGCTAGGGTGTGCGGATGGTCCCTAGGGGAGATCATGGTGTATACGGTTAAAATGGATATTAGGCCATTTTCTGGGAAAATGGCAGTTTTCGATAAATGGGTATGTGAACCATTTTCTGGGAAAATGGTGGATTATTGTTTTGGGCCATTTTCAGGGAAAATGGTGGGAAATGTATTTATGGATATCTTTTGGGCCATAATGGGATTTTGGCATGCGTAGGAAATATTCATTTCTGATGAAAATTATGTTTTGGATCTAATGCATATTTCATCATATGCATGCATAAGTTTTTGTTGCATTAATGCATTTTTATCTCGTTGGTTATTTGGATTATTACTTACTTACGGTACCGTTTTATGATATGGCAGATTTTGATGCAGATGAGGACGAAGAGCCTGAGGATTCGACTCCGCCGAAGAAGTGATTTGGGATCACTTGCTCGTGTATTGGGATTTTCCTCCCACTTTTGGCTATGTATTTGGTTTGTATTATATTTATATTGGATAACTGTATAACGTTTTTAAAGACATTTTATTTTGAAAATCAATATTTAAATTTTTGGTACATAGTTGGCTAACTTTTAATTAACCGCTGTGACTTTTATTGTGCACTTTTGGCATGTTGCACACACTTGAGCACTTATCGTTGGGATGCGTGACCCGTGTTTTCATTATCCCGACGTCATGATTCACGTGTTTCCGTATGTGGGCGTCGGGGAATCACACCGCCCACTTCTCAATGTTTTACCTTTGACATGTTCCTTCGGATTGGTCATAGTGTTGCTTGGTAAAGTCTTTGCTGTCCTCTTGGTAAGCATATTTGAGAGCTAACCGATTTGTGCCTCAAGATTGCAGATTGAAGCCGAGTAGTTTTAGATCATCATATCAATCTTTTGCATGTAAGCCAAGTTGTTTTGGATATTAGTCTTTTGCATGTACTGCATAATCATATCTTCAAGTGTCGGCTTTTTCTTGTGCTGTGGAACATGTTGAGGTGGTTTAGCCACCACTTAGTTATTGCTCCATGAAAAGTTAGGGTGATTTCTCCATCCGAAATTAAACGTGTTTGAATAAGGATTATTTTTATGTTGGAAATTGGACACATAATGGGCTTGTTCATAACTCGATTGGGCAGATAGATTCCCCAGTTCGCAATCCACACTTGAATGATTTCCTGTGCAATGATCACAAACAACATTAGTTTGAATAGCATTAATGTTCATCTTACCTAATTGTTGTGATAGATTTGCCATCTACGCTGCCAATGTGGTAATAGAAACAAGTTCAAAAACTCCAGCGTCTTGCTTACCACCATTCCTATAGTCTCTTTTCATTTCTCTCAAACCAGTCAATCCAATCATTTCTCACATGAAAACCTAGTATTTCAAGTATACACATGAACATAAATGCAATTATGCGAAAACCTAGTTTTCATTTACAACATGAACATGCATGCAAGTATGCAATGTACATGAAACAACACAATATTCAACAACCAACAAATCACAACACACAACAACTCCATTCTCCAATCCATCCGACCCCCTTACTCCTCGGACTCAGTCCGACACAACCAATCAGATCACAATAAAAATGAGTTAGTGTAAAAATACATTTAAATCATGAAAGCTCTTTAGGAAAATACTTACAGCGCTATAATATAATTTTCGAAGGATCGTGGAGGTGCTAGAAGTGGCGACACAACAACGTAACAGTGCAAAATGCACTATGAAATGCAAGATTTTGAACGGGGACAAACGAAGACTTGAGATTACTAGGGAAGGGCTTAGGAATGTCGGTGAAGCTAATGGTGGTGGTGGTGGTTGGCCGTGGGTGGTGGCGTAGAGGGCGGTTGAAGTCCAAAAAGCCCAAAACGGAAATGGAGTTGGATGGACTTCACCGGTGGTGGATTGGAGCTGAGGATGGGTGGGTTAGGTAGCTGAGGGGTAGCCGGAAATTTGGTGAAGAGATGGTGGCCAATGGTAGTGCGCGAACACAAGAGGTGTCGCGGCTTGAAGCTGTGCGTGGGGACAAACGACGACAAGAGAGGTGATGAAATTGGAGTGGGGTGGTCGCCGACAGGAGGGGAAGAGAAGGAGAGGGGCTGTGACGGCAATGGGTGGCACACAATGGAGCTGAGGGAGGAAGAAGAAAATGCACGGGGAGAGGAAGAAAGGGGCTCGTGCGTGAGGGAGGAAGCAGGGGAGGAAGGAAGAAAAAGAGGAAAAAGAACAAAGAAAAAGAGGAAAGAGAAAAAGAAAAGAGCAAAAAGAAAAATGGAGGGAAAGAAATGAGGTCCAATCCTCACAACTTAAGTCACAAAATTATCCAATGAAAATTATTTCAAAACAATCAATTTAAATAAAATAATTTAAACACAAAGACTAAGTAAAATAAAATAATTAAATCTAACAACACAAGAATTTTAAAACCCACAAACAAGAGAACAAGAGAATTTAAAGAACAATTTAAATGTAAAACAATATTTAATATTAAGAAAGCACACTAAAATAGATTTCACAACTTAAAAATCATGAAATAAACCAACAAGAAACCCAATAAATTTTAAAACAAGAGAACCAATATTTAAATTAATTAAAATAATCCTTTAGTTAAAATACACTAAAATACCGAGTATCATATGATTTCTCCTAGCAAATCCCACACAATTTATTCTTCCTCGTTATAGAATTCCAATTATCCCAAGTTGATGATAAAAACCCCTTAACTATTCAATATTTTCTCTCGAACAATACCAAAAATATATCCAACTAATAACTTCATATCTCTCTGTGAATTTAACTAATTGGAGACTCATTAAGTTTTTTGGATTTTTCTTGAAAATCACACAAATCACAGTAAAGTATCTCTACTTTTGCTCAACTAATGGTGCTTAATCCTAGAGCTTTAATCACAAATCACTTCTTGGTCTGATTGTGATTCAATAGATCGAACAACAATTAGCTAGAAAATTGAAAGCATTAAGAACAAGGAATAAACACTTAATCATGGAAATATTGAAAATACAATAACTTAGAATATAAATTGTGTATTTAATGTTAGACTACATTAAAGTTCTAGAAAATAAAATTAGTTCATAATGAAATTGAAAAGAACAAGAATAAAACTAGTGTTCTTCGTTGGAGTCGGTTGATGAAGCATACGGCTCTCGCATCTACCCTCCAGATCTGCCTCCTCGGAAGAAACTCAAAGAATAGACTCTAGAATATTTTTACTCTAAACTCAGACTCTCCTAAAAACTATCTAGAATATTTTTACTCTAAACTCAAACTCTCCTAAAAACTAACTCCCCTATTCATCTCAGAATATGAGATTAAAAAGATGTCAAAACTCAAATCTAGAAACAAGATAAATGCAGTACAATCTAGCCTAAAAATCTAGAAAATAGTTTAAAGATAGATGTTAACATAAAAGAAATTATCCCAAGAATAACGAGATTATCTAAAATGGAAGATTCAGTATTAAGCGGCTTGATTTACAAAGTTCAGGGAGGATTTGGTGGTTAACAGATTGATTGTGGAACTCGGAAGGGTCCCATCGGGTAGATGCCGTGTGCGCTGAATATAACTGGTCTCCTCGCCTATGAATAGGAAATACTCCCGACTGGGATAATAGAACCCTCTCGCCAACCTACTGAGTGGTGCTCGCCTTTGCTAGTTGTTCCCGCAATGTCGTTTAGGTTTGTTGCTTAAGTTAGTCATTTAAATTGGTCGCCCGGAGCCTTGCGCAAAGTCTTCTCGCCCAGAAGGTAAAATATCTCGCTTATTGCCTAACTCTTGTCACGGCTTTTGGTCGTGAATTCTGGTCTTGAATTTCTTAGGCTAAATCTCATCGACTCTTTTTAGATCTCACTGCCTCTCATTGGTCTTGATCCGTAGTCTCTTCTTTTATACCAAATGCTCTCATTTCACACTAAATCTTCTCATTCCTTCAAATCCAAGAAAATAAAGAAAAATATATAAATATAAAATAAAACCAATAGTATTGAAGGAAAAATGACACTTTTCATAAATAAAAGAGTAATAAAAATCACACTTATCAGTTTGCAATAGCGACAATATTCTTGATTCTTGGAAGGAAGGCGACGAGGGCTTGTGTTTTCAAGAGGCTCTAGTTGAGAAGATGATGAACTAGAAGATGTGGTAGCTAAGACTGAATTGGTATGACGGGAAAGCAATGTCTACAAGTGAGCCTCTTCTCGAACAAGGCTAAAAACAACCGTGTCCGATGATAGAAGAGGTGTCCAATGCAAACAATTCCCTCAAAGTGGTTTAAAATCATCACGTAGTGCCATAAAAAATTGTTCCATTCAAGTTTGGTCTTCTGTGTAACATATAGTTTAGCATCCTCTGGATCCCTCCAAGCTGGATCTGAGAGAGAGAGCCTATCAAATAAGACTTGCATGCAGGCAAAATAGTCATTGATACTCTAGCATGGTTCTTGCTTTAGTTTATAGAGATCAAGTATCAGTAAGTACTCTTGGGAACAATCAACCTATAAGTTGGGAGTGACAAGCATATCCTAGGAAGACTATCAGTCATCAAAAGGGCCTAACAAGAAACAATTCATGGTGTGGTAGTATTACGAAACTATGTGAGAATCTGATAATGATTACTGTCCGAATCAATCAGACGAGTCCAAAAGGTGTCATTAGACTCAATAGAGCCCATGGTGGATGTCATTATATCTCCAGTTACATAGAGCCAAAGTTTAAGACCCTTGAGAAAGCTACACATACCTTAAGCCCAAATAGTGTAGTTTGTACCATCCAAAATAATGGGAATTGGACATGAAATACAATTTTGAGTCATTGCTAGAGATATTATGGAAACATAAATTGGAAATATGAAATCAGGGCAAACATTTGAGTAGAAAACATCTGATCAACTGTCAGAGTCAACGATCAAAAGTCGACGATCAATGGTGTTGATGGAGGACATGTGGATGCTTACGTGGTAGAGGGACACATGCACATGGGTGAAGCAGAAGCTCTGGCGGACATGGAGGTGCGAGAAGGCATGGCAGAAACTTCTTGCTATGCGTGAAGACTCTGGCTGGAGATCTGGATGCATCTCTGAGTAGTTCTTTGTTGAAGGATTCCAACGGTATGTTGAAACCTATAAAAAGATACTAGAAAGAAGCTTAAAAGATCGTTGGAACGACAAGTGGCACTGGGAAAAAGTTACATAGAATAGCTCCCCCATAAAAAATAAAATAGGTAGAATTTTGACTAGGTGATTTAGAAGCAATTCCTTGATACCATGTTGGGATCAATATTAATTAATCACAAAATGCATATTCTATACAAGGTGGCCAATATATAGGAGACCAAGGTTATACAAGAGACATTATCAAGGAAGATGATTCTATATATTCGTGGAGGGGACTTTCCCTTTTCGGTATCTAGGTGTGCCTATAATTCTAGGGCATCTTAAGCAGTCTCATCTTGAAGGCATTGTGAAAAAAGTGAGGGAAAAAAAATCAGTGGTTGGAAGATGAGGCTTCTGTCTACCGACAGATAACTTGTTCTGTTAAGGCATGTTATGTAACGCCCGTCCCTATGGTGGGACCTTTTATAAAATATTTTTGAAAGGACGACGGGAATCACAGTTCGATTTAAAACTTTTCACTTGCATACCGAGGGTGCAAGACTCTACGTTTATAAAATAAAATTTGCTTTGAATATAAAAGAGGATTATAGCGGAAAACATCAATTTTAATAAATAAAAGGCCTCTCATACATTTAAAAATCATGCCTAGACTTCCGTGCTCCTCCCCTTGGGCCGTGTCCGTCCTGACGCGTACTTCATTCCGTCCTTGTGGGGGGAGGGGCATACATGAAAACTAAAATGAGTCGAAGACTCGCAAGTATTACTTCATACAGTTAAAATATAACAACATAGGTTTTCATTCATGCATTCATCATTCGTACATACTATTACGTGCATGTAGGGGTGGACAGTGGGGCCCCACCTCCGCTGCCCCCGACCCGCTTCCGCCCCGCACCCGGGTGGAGGGGTGGACCACCTCGTCCGCCCCCCAAATACCCCTCCCCGCCCCGCCCATGTATATTATAATATATATATAAAAAAAACCTACGCATGGAACGACGTCGTTTCATGCGTAGGTTTTTTTTTAAACCCAGGCATGAAACGACGTCGTTTCATGCCTGGGTTAATAACGAAATCCCCCCCCTCCCCGATTCCCTCCCTCGCTCACTCTCAGTTCTCTCTGTCTCTGCCTCCCAGTGACCCAGACTGCTGCTCATCTCTCCCTCTCTCTGAGTTCCCGACGCCGCACCCAGCGACCAGCGTCTCCTTCAACGTCGCCGTCGCACGACTCGCATCCGGTCCCTCTCTCTGCATCTCTGTCATCGAAGATCCGAAGGTAAGAAACCCTATCCCATTTTATTTTTTTGTGATTTATATTTTTAAATGAGATTGGAGGAAGGATGGGGTTTATCGGAGATGGAGGATGAGATTTTTGAGAATTGTGTGCTGTGGAGCTTAGATTGTGCATGTGGTTTGTTTTGAAATTTGAATGAGTCCGTGACTCCGTGCATGTGAATTATGTTTGTTTACTCATTTCTATAATTATTTCGGATTGGATTGGATTTGATTGTGTCTAAGACTCTAATTAATTCGGATTGGAACCCCTAAATTAATCTAGGGCTCCAAAACACGAAACCCTAAATTTATTTAGGAGTTTCAATCTTTGAAACCCCTAAATTAATTAAGGGTTTCGAAATACCCTAAATTAATTTAGGGCTCCAATTCGAAACCCTAAATTAATTTAGGGGATTCAAAGATTGAAACCCCTAAATTAATTTAGGACTCAATTAATTTAGGGGTTTCAATCTTTGAATCCCCTAAATTAATTTAGGGTTTCATACAACTTAAATTAATCTAAAATATATATCATACAACTTACTGGTGACACGATAACTCATAACCCCACTAGTAATTTGCAAACAAAATATTTTAGATTTTGTAATATATACATATATAAAATTTATAGTAGTGTCACAACTACTACTTTCTTACTTAAGTTATAGGTTATAAAATTTATTTTACCTAGCAAGGCTCTTTAGGACAAGTGTTTTAGATATTGAATTATGTGAGATTATTCCTATATATTTTTCTTTATTTCTTCCCTACCCATATATGATGCATAAAAATAAAATATTAAAAATAAAGGTAATATTTGATTTTAGATGTTATTTTATGAAAGTTTCTGAACAAGGAAATTAAAAAGCTTATTTTTGCTCTACATGATTTAACTAATTTATACTTTAGGTCGGTTAAAGAATATTGGGGACTTTCTAACTTGTTTCAAAAAATTATTAGAAAAAATATTATCCATCTCTTTTTTTCCATGTTGGACGTTGTATATATGTCATTTATTTGATCCTTAATGCAATCCTTCATAGATATTGCCTATATATAATTAAGAATACATCTCAATATCCCAAAAGATTTGTTGGATGTGGACTTTTCCACCTTACTTAAATAAAGGAAACATCCATATTTTCTTGCCTCATGTAGTGTATTTGTTAATATACTTTATTAACAACATATAGTGTATTTGTTGTTAATATACTTTATTACATTTATAACCAAAGTACACAATATATATTTACATATATATATGAATGTCAAGTGATAGTGTGATACTTTTTTTTATTCTACTTTTCTTTTATGGTCAGTATATAGTTGTTATGTTTTCTATAATTTCAGATTTCTTATTTGCTTGAGTTCATGGATATGCCAGCAGATTCTAGTGCGAGCTCTCCTTTCCTGGCAGAGGGCACCCCTACCCTTACACCTACACCTACCCCTCCAACTCATACCCCTACTCCTAGCCCTACGGCACCTTGCCCCGCCCCCAAGCCCAGCAAGAAACCTGCTTCAATAGTTTGGAGTCATTTCACCAAACTAGAGGGTGGTGACTCAAGTAACCCCCAAGCCAAGTGTAACCATTGTGGGAAAATTTATGGATGTCACTATAGGAAACATGGCACCTCACAATTAAAGGTGCACTTAGAAGAGCAATGCAAAAAAATTCTAATATTAAGATCATTACAAGAGAAAAGCCAATCTAGGCTAGGAATTGGTCTTCAAAAAATGGCAGATGGGACTAGTGGGGGTGCAACTTTGAGGGGGTATACTAAGTATGATCCCGATGAGTGTAGAAGACATCTAGCTCGTATGGTCATAATGGACGAGCTACATTTTCAAATTGTTGACGAGAAAGGGTTCCAAGCGTATTCTCACTACTTGGAACCAAGGTTTAATATTCCTTCTCGCCACACGGTGGCAAAGGATGTAAAAAAGCATTTTTACATTGAAAAGGAGAAGTTGAGGGGTCAATTGGCGGATCAATTTGTTTGTCTCACCACTGACACTTGGACATCGATCCAAAATTTTAATTATATGTCTTTGACTGTGCATTTTATTGATTGCCATTAGACATTGCAAAAGAAAATTATAAAATTTTGTAAAATCATCGATCATAAGGGTGAGACAATTGGGAAGGCCTTGGAGGCTTCAATAAAAGAGTGGGGTTTGACCCGAGTTGTTACAGTCACAGTCGATAATGCCTCGTCTAACGATGTTGCATTGGGACATCTGAAAACTTATCTTAGAGAGGCAAATAAGACACTTATGGGTGGTAAGTGTCTGCATGTGAGATGTGCGGCACATATTCTGAATCTGATTGTCAGTGATGGTTTGAGAGATCTTTATGACTCGATTGCTCGGGTTAGGACTGCTGTGAGATGGGTGAAATATTCTCCTTCAAGGTTGGAGAAATTCAAGGTTGCTGCGAGATCTGCGGGTCTAACATCTAAGAAGGACCTTTGTACTGATATGCCTACACGATGGAACTCAACATTTCTGATGTTGGAGGCGACCCAAGAATATAGGTTGGCATTTGCATTATTGGGTGACGAAGACATCCAATATGTTAAATATTTTGATGATCACGGGAGATTGGGGAAGCCCGTAGATGATGATTGGGAAATTGTAACTATTTTTGTAGAGTTTTTTAGGCTTTTTTACGATGTCACCATGAGGCTATTCGGAACTTTGTACCCTACATCCAATGTTGTATGCCAGCAAATATGTAGGGTAAAAGAAGAATTAGATGACATGGTCGCGGGTGGTCACATTAGGCTGCGGGAGATGGCATCGATTATGAGGACAAGTACGACAAGTATTGGGGAGATTTAACTAGGGCTAATATTTTGTTATATGTAGCTGTCGTTTTTTACCCGAGGTATAAGTTGGATGCAATGATATTTGGATTGGGCCTTGCGTACAGGCAAGTATGAGCGGAGCTTATTGCAGCAAGGGTTCGGGAAACCCTTACTAGATTATATGATGAGTTTTCCACCCTGCGGGGTGGTAATATTGCGGTACCTACATCTACCCCCTCAGGCTCAGGTTCACAGTTTCTTGAAGTCGAGATTGGGAAAAGGCGTAGATTGGAGTGGGGTGAGAGGTATGAGCAGACCCCCTTCCTTCGGAGTTTTGTAGAGGCTCTGTCAGAGATAGACAGATACTTAGCAGCAGAGATTCTACCATTTTCACGAGATTTCGATATATTAAGTTGGTGGAAGGTGAATGCCGTGAAGTATCCCATCCTTGGAGAGATAGCCCGCACACTTTTGGCCATCCCTGTTAGCATAGTAGCCTCAGAGTCGGCCTTTAGCCCCGAAGGGCGTGTATTAGATTCATTTCGGATTTCATTAGCTCCTGTCACTGTGGAGGCTTTGATTTGCACACATAATTGGATCAAGGGAACTCCAATTCATGTTTTGGATGTTCTTGAGTATGAGGAGGCCGACGTCGAGGAGGAGGGTGATGATCAGTCTGGATCTGGTATTTATTTTAATTTCATTTTTAATTTCTTATTTTAATTTATTTACTTTCATTTAATTTTTGATTTCAAATTTAATACTTATAGTGATACATGAGACGGCGTCTACGGCTACCTCCAATGCAATATGACTTTGTATTGGACTCACCATTGACATGGTTTGCATAATTTCTCCCCTAATTGTTTTTTGCATTTAAAATTTTGTTTCATCTTTATAACTTATTAATATATCAGGTTTTATAACTTATTAACTTTTATTTTTAACTTATTGATTTTCAGTCTCACAACAATCGACACAACTCAGTGAACTCACCGCTACGGCTCCACCCCAAAATCAATTTTTTTAATTTACAATTAATGTAATGTTGCTACAATAGTTAATTATACAATTTGTAATATTTATTTTTTTTAGAGGAGTTTGTAATAGTGTAATAGTTTATTAGTTCTCTTAATTTGTATAATTGTAAACTATTTATTTTAGCATAGTGTCTTACTGCCTTAGTGATGAATATTACTTAATTATTTAATAGTTGAAACTTAATATCTACTTATCAAAAAAAAATTATTTGTTTTCTATATTTAAATTTATATTTTTTTTAATCTAAATAATGGGCTCAAAGTGGCCCAAAACGAATTCTGGGCCCAAAGAGTCCCAAAAACCGATTTTGGGCCATTTAGGGCCCATAAAAATGTACTGGGCCGAAGGCCTAGTAAGGGATGTGGGGATGCGGACGGGTGGAGTACATTCCACATGTACTCCCTTCATATACACTACCACCATTATGGCATATCCGTCATATGGTGCATCACACCACCATTCAGAGTACATTCCACATGTACTCCCTTCATACACATCACGCCACATCACCATTATGGCATACAGCCATATGGTGCATCACTCCACCATATGGAGTACATTCCACATGTACTCCCTTTATACACATCACGCCACACAGAATACACTCAGCGTGTACTCTTCTTGTTCCACATACACCAAGCCACATCACCATTATGGCATACACACCATATGGTGCATCACTCCGCCACATGGAGTACATTCCATATGTACTCCCTTCATATACCATATGCCACATAGAGTACACTCAACGTGTACTCGTCCCATTCCACATACACCCCATCACCATTATGGCAAATAGCCATATGGTGCATTACTCCGCCACATGGAGTACACTCCACGTGTACTCCCTTTACATGCGCCACATCACTACTATGGCGTACACGCCATATGGTGTATCAATCCACCACATGGAGTACACTTCTCATGTATTCCCCTTACATGCACTACACCACAGAGTACACTCAGTGTATACTCTTCCCATTCCACCAACACCACGCCACCATTACAACACAGTCCTCAACACTACACAACACATTTTCCAATTACACCCAACACTTCACAACACACTACACGGCACAATGCACCTCCATACCACACAGATATGCCCAACACTTCACTACACAGAATGCCCAACACTTCGTTACACAGCACCACATCACAATGCCACAACTCCACAAATACCAACAACACAGTCCACAACCTAGCCAACTAATCAATATCTAACCTAAATACGAGGGATAGAGAGTTATACCATCGACGGGATAACCCGTGCGTTGCTAGTTGACCGTTACAGTCGAAGACGTTGGAAGGGTCGTACGTGGCGGCTAAACCGCGTACGGTGACTGTTAGGCATTTGGATAGCTAGGTGTGGTCTTGGAAGGGCTCGTGGTGGCCTTGTGATGGTGGCAAGGAGTGTAACACGATGGATCCAGCCGTGTACAGTGGCGGTCAGCCATACGTAGTGGCTGTCCATCACGTGCAGTGATTATGCACCACTCAAAGTGGTGGTTTGGACCTAGGGTTAGACTGAGGGGTTGCTGGTGGAGCTCGTGGTGGCACTGGGGTGGCGCCACAGTGGCTCACTGCGGCGAATCTGGCTGCACGGTGGAGGAGAAGCCGTGGGAGAGTGGGAGAGAGTGTCCGTGCATTGGTGGTAGATTGGAGGTATGGGCAGTTGGGATAGCTCGGTGGTGGCCTAAGGAGGCTGGAGGTGGTGGTCATCTGCCGTGGGTGGCGGTGCACGACGCACGGCGGTGGAGGGTGTGAAACCCGTGCGTGAGGGAGGGAGAAACCATGAGATGGAGGAGGTGGCTACTGGCCATGGGTTCAAGGGAGGAGGAAAGGGGAGACTAGGAGGTGCCTGTGGTGGTGTCCGGTGGCCAAGGTGGCCGCTTACGGCAGCGCTAGGAGCATCGGTGGCCTTGAAGCCATGTGAACCCATTTTCATGGGTATGGTGCGTGTGCGCGACGGAAGGGGAGAGGGTGGCTGAGCTTGCTAGAGGATGATGGCCGGCGGAAGGAGAAGCTGCTGTGGAGGTGGTGGCGCCGAAGGATGGCGCACGGCGCATGGCGGCGCAATGGACACCAAGCCCGTTCGGGCTTTCCACTTCCGAAAGGGAGAAAGGGAGAGCGTAGAGAGAGGGGCTGGGCTAGGGAGGCTCGCAGGCGTGAGGTGGAGCTGGTGTTGCCGGTAGTGAGTGCTGGCGACGCACGGTGGCGCCGGGCTGAGGCATGGAGCTTCGGGTGAGGGGAGAGGCCGCGTACTGCGTACGATCTAACTATGGATATTTAACCCAGTCCCTTCGTCTGGAGATCCACGTAACGATCTAACTATGGATTTCAAACACTGAATTAAAATGCATTAACATTAACTTAATTAAAAGTACTTAGAGGAATTAAGGTAGAATATTATTTTAAACTAAATTTAGTTTATAAAATAATATTCTTTCATCATTAATAAAATGATGAAGTCTCATTTAACATATTAAACAGAATAAAACCATTTAATTAATCAAAGCTTTCAACATAATTTAAATCCCATAATATCTTAAATAGTTGAAATCATTTTAATAATGATATTAAAATGATTTCTGGCAATTATAATATTTTTGGAGCTCTTCAAGAATATTATAATTGTCGTATTTAAAATCAAGCTTAGTTCAACAACACTGAAAATACTTTTTATAATTATTTCCAGCACATTTAAAACACTTGCTATGCCCTAGAAGTCGCACGATGTCTTTGAAGACACGCCATTGGGGTTCGGCACGCATGACGAGGCTCACAGTCATTAGAGAGAAGGGGCGGACGGTTTACATAATTTCCGTCCTCAACACTTGCTTACGTAAGAAGGAATGAATCTTACATCAGAAATAGAGAAGCGTACGTAAGAAGGAAGAACCGTACGTAAGAAGAAGGAGCGGGGTATTACATGTTATATCCAGCATGGCCCTTCACCTTTTTGTTGTTTTACAAGTCCCTCAAGCTACTATCAACAAGATTCACATGTTGATGAGTTCTTTCTTTTAGGGAGAATCCAATGAGCGAGACAGAAAGAAATGGGTGGTTTGGAAACATATTTGCAACCCGGTGGAAGAAGGGGGACTCGGTTTACGGCATCTCCAGGACACTCAGAGAGCCTTACATATGCGGTTTGCTTGGAACCTTCTACAAGGTACTTCTTTATGTGCTAATTTTTTTAAAGCTAAATATGTGGGATTGAAACCTCGGTTTCTAGTAGATGCTACTAAAGGGCCAAGATTTTGGAGAATGGTTGCTAATTGTGTTCCGTCACTGTTGAATAATTCTAAATGGAAGATTAGAGATGGAAAGATTTTTTCGAGTATGATAAATGGAGGGATAATGGTCCCTTAATTAATGAGATGCCATTAGTGGTTCACCTCTACTGAAAGTTAAAGAGTTTAGGTTGTCGGATAGTTGGGATGTGTATCTTCTTGAGAATTTAGTAGGTCAAGATAATGTGGATGATATTTTAGTCTCTTTATCTGGGCCTAATTCCAGAAAAGATGTACTAGTTTGGACTCCTACGGAGACAGGTATGTTCACTACCAAATCTACATGGCATTGTATTCGTTTTAGAGGTTCCTCTCTTGATTGGCACGCTTGGATTTGGCATAAAAGTCTTCCGTTAAAAATGTCTATCCATTTCTGGATAGCTTGCCATATGGCCTTGAGTGTGGATGATAGATTGCACCGTATTGGCATTCCCCTTGTTTCCAAATGTGATTGTTGTATTGTAGGCCATCATGAAGATATTAACCATGTTCTATTTGAGGGTGAATTTACTCAAAAAGTCTGGTCCTTTTTTGCCAACCTTTTTGGTATTCCTCTTGGTAGATCTTGAAAATGTAATTATGTGACTTGGTTCAGGCGTGCTAGCTCTTCCTCCTAGGTGGGTTTTATAATCGGTATCATGCCCATCATTGTTACTTGGCGTCGTTGGAGGAGAAGATGTCTTGTTCGAATGGAAGGTAACTTGGAAACTCGTGAAGCTGTTGTTCATTCTATTTGTGTGTGGATAGGCTCCCTTTGTCATGCAGCTAAGAACCCCAATAGGTTGTCCCGCCTGGATGGCATGATCCTGGAGGCCCTGTAGATTAAACCGATTGTGCCAAAAGCTAACTGTTGCAAAGTGATAAAGTGGATTAAGCCGCTGTCGTCGAACATGGATGGTAGTAGTCTCGGTAACCCAGGCTCTCGTGGCATTGGTTGTGTTATTCGTAATGATTTAGGTCGGCTTGTCCAGGCCTTTGCCTATCTTATTGGTTTTGGATCTAACAATAGAGCAGAACTCCTGGTGCTCCTTAAAGATCTGGGGCTTTGCAAATCATTAAATATTTCAAATGTGATAGTAGAGATTGATTCGATGGTGGTTATTTCTTGGTGGAATAGAGGGTGATGTGGTGTTTGATACCTGGAGGATTTTTGGGAAGAGCTTGTTCGTTCGACTCGTACTCTCAATTGATGTTTCCTGCATGTGTTTCGTGAAGGTAATAAGGTGGCGGATTGGTTAGCCAAGGAGGGTGCCTCAGGCGCAAAATTGGTTTACTCTAATAATTGTAACATGCCTCAGATTCTTAGAGGATTGCTCCGGTTGAACTTATCTGGCCTTCCCTCTTTAAGGTGTTAGTAGCCTTTTTTTGTGGTTTTGGTTATCTTATTTTGATATATAGGCTTGTTTAGTTTGTTTTCTTGGTTGTTGTCTTGTTGGGATTTTTCTCCCATGGGCCTTGATTATTTCCATGGTATTCCTCTACCATAAGCGAGGGCTTAATGAATAAATTTGGGAGGGGGTCACTATTGGACATGTGACTTCCCACTCTTCATTAGAAAAAAAAAAGAAAAAAAAAGAGACATTATCATGGAATGTTGAATTCTAACAATGACCCACATACTATTGTAATAGCGTTTGGAGTCCAGGTTATAGAAACAGAATAATGGTTATCCCTTGCTATAGCCATTACGATCATCTTCTTGCATGCTTGATGAAAGTGCATGCCCTTAAGATGTCAACTTGTTGCAACTAATCTGTATATCGTTCAAGTCATTCAGGACACCTATATGGACCATGCTCAACTGATGACTATCTGTTCAAAGATATAAATCACGTCGGATCTAGATTCAAAGTTTCAAGCACTACACCTAGATTCAGAGGAGTCCATGTGTTTACATACAAGGAGCTTGAAGTGGCCACAGATAAATTTAGTGAACCATATATAATAGGAAATGGAGGGTACGGAGTTGTGTACAGAGGAGTCCTAAGGGATGGGACCGTGGCTGCAATTAAGATGTTGCTTAGGGAAGGGAAAGCAGGGGGAGCGTGCCTTCAGGATTGAGGAGAATGACTTCATTTATTAGTTTTAGTTCCTATTTGCTCTTTCTCCCTAATTTGTTACTTTATGGGCTTTTCTTCTTTTTATGTTTTCTGTACACAAACTTAGTAAAGATTGTCATTTTGTCCTTACAACAGCTTATAAGCAATAACACTATATTAGAGGGATAAAGAGAGGTCGTCTGCTGCAGTTTCTTAGGCAATTTCTTGCTCCATCTTCTCTGATTGCATAAACAGTTTTCCTTGACCTTCTGACATCACTTTCTTAAGCAATTTGGGAATGCTAGACTCATAATTCTCTCTCTCACACACACAAGCGCATATACATAGGCATATGTTAGGGTAATGCTGCAGTTTCTGAAATTCGGTCTGGCTATGTCCTAACAATACACAATATGTAACACTCAGGCCCAGTGCGAAGTTGTTTTAAAAAATTTTGGATTTTTATGTGCGGAAAACCCATTTGATTTTTTCTCAAATATTTTTTTTTTAAAAAAATAGACTACGGGCCTAAAACTCATAGAGAAAGCTCAAATGTTTTTTTTTGCATGCCCAACCCCAAGCCGTGAGATCAAAGATCAGATCCCATGACGTTCACGTCTTCATGTCATGCACTTTTTTTTTCTTCTCTAGGGTTTACTAGATTTTCCTTATATAAAAATCTCACGTAGAAACTCACCCATCAAATCTAGGGTTGCCGCTCTGCATCTCTCCCATACCACCTCTCGACATCACTTGTTTTGAGTAACAGATATATTTCTGCCCAAGCCGCTAGCCTCTCCTCCCCATGCAAATAGCAACCACGGCTCCTCCTTGGACAACGTAAACCACCATGTGGTAGCCGCACCACCCAGCCTTTGGCAAACCGTGAACCCCACAGTAGAACAACTACCTCTTCTATCCTAAACCACAAAGTACATGCACTGCCATAAACCACATCGATGCGTTGCATGCCCCTCCCACCGTCCAACTTCAGTGCCGTCATCACCATCGCGTGAATCCCAGCAGCCAGTTTTCCTAGTGTCAACCACGGGACCACCGTGGAGCAGCAACTGCCTCCACGTCCAGAAAACGCCCAGCAACAGCAGTGCACCGTAGCAACGCCTCACGCAAAACTCCGTTTCACGTCCAGGAAACGCCCAGCAAAGCCACCACACACGGTGCCAGCGCTTCCACGTCGTCACCACCGGCACAGAGAACTCCGACGGTCACTCCGCCGCGTCCCTTTCGGTAAGCCACCGACAGCACCTCCGTGTCACTCTCTCGGCTTACTCTATCTCTTTCTTTTTTTTACCTCATTCGTTGGTCTCTCTCTCTCTCTCGTCCAGTGCTCCGCCGAGATCACCGCCGTCTGCCTAGCTCCTCACTACGTCGCACGCTGCCGCGTGTTTTCTCCTTGGGTAAGCCCAGCCATGCACGTTTTGTGTTTTATACAGTTTTGCCGTGTGGTTGGTTTTCAAAGAAGGGAGAAATTACATTAATACCCTTTACTACATATTATTTAGATATGGAATTACAGTTTTGCCCTTATTATTAGATGGTTTCAATTTGAAATTTTATTTATATTAAATCTGTTTTTACATGGTTTATGTGGAAAGTATAAGAAATGTACAGAATATAAATAGGGTTTTCAAATTGTACTAATGCACTACAACATACTGTGTTTTATGAGACAAAAAATTTTGTCTAAAAAAACACAATTTTCATCCCAAATTAGAATTGGAGACGAAACATTTCATCTCAAATTTGTCTCTGAAAGACACTCAAAAATTCTTTGGAGACGAAAATCAAATTTCATCTCAAAAAATCATTTTTAGAGATGAAATTGGGCGGATCCAATCCAAACCGTTCGAACGGATAATTTTTTTTTAAATGACCCGATTTCGTCTCAATATATTGTTCGAATGAAATTTTTATCCGTCTGAATGGAGACGTCCGTTTGAACAATACGAAATACTCATTCGAACTAATGTCCATATTTGATTCCGTTCGAACGAACTGGGTGTTCGAACATATTTTATGCATTTGAACTAATAAATTTTTCAAACGACTTGTGTTCGAACAAAACTTATGTCTGTTCGAACAAAAATTTTATTTTCAAAAATTATATCCGTTCGAACGGGGTTTTGCACATGAATGTTGTTCGAACAAATAATTTATTGTTCGAACATCCGTATATGTCGTTTGTCGTTCGAATGGGTTAGTTTTTGTTCGAATGGGTCTGTTTTGGTTCGAATGTGTTAATGGTAATTTACCGTTCGAACTGGTTATTTACCATTCAAACTATATTAATTATACAGATCACAATTTAATTAAAAATACCATACTAATATTACACATTGTAATTCAAATATCAATTGTTCAAAGTAGTGCAAACTTCATAATATAAATGCAATTAAAGAAAAGATAAATTTGAAGATTATGTTGGTGGCCTAGAGTTTTGGGACATCATTGACTGAAATTGTTCAAACATTTTTTGGTTATTCAACTGCATCCTCTCTTCTAATCTCGCCTCCAAATCCGCTGCTTGATCTAATCGGGCCAGCAACTTTTTTTCTCGAACCTCAATCGTTCTATCTCAAGTGCTGCTTCCTCCAATTCCTTAGTCTTGTCGTCATTCGATTTGGCTCGAGAATAGGCTGATGATGATGATTAGGATGGTTTTACGCAACGTCCTAAACCCCTCAAATATCCAGAACGTGATCCAAGAACTTGAGAAAGGATCTGAGCATCATTGACAGATGATGCATCAGATGAATCCACAGAAGTTTCCTTAAGTTTTATCATCTTGTCCTACAAAAACAAAAACATTAAAGTTATTATAAGTTATAAAAATATTATGTGACAATGAAATTAAAAAAACTTAAACTTACATAATTTGCCTTTGCTTCAGGACTAGCCCAAACACCATCACGATTTTTATGTGTTTTAGCATACAATTGGTTCAAATCATAGTCAGCAGGACTTTCTTCTTTCTGCAAAAGGAAAATCTATATTAGAACTTAAATGAAAAAATGTGTATTATATGTTAATATTTAACGGGCACTAAAATAACTTACCATTTTGTTAGACAAACGATGAAAAGATCGAGAACCTGCATGATGGTTTATCTTTAAATTTGATCTATTTGCTTTATTCACAATACTCCGTTGCTAAAAGAAAAAAATATTAGTCTATATGTTTAATACATCTGTGATATATTATTAAAAAAAGACAGCAGTGATATTACCTGATAAGCAGGGTCTTCAAACATATCACAAACTTTCTCCCATTTGTTTGGTGGAATATTTTCGAATGGATTTTGGCACGCCTCTATTGTAGTACTGAACTTCTTATAATGTGCATGGCATCGAGTCTGGTGATGTTGACTCACTATTGATGACAGGTGAACCACACGGGGAGTCAATATTGGATGAAGATGGCACACGTGTTGCTTTGAGTTTGGGAGGTATATCTATTTGAAATTGTAACAAATTATTATTCAAACAAACGTTAAAGATATTTATATGTTAATATTACTTACAGAAATTCATGTTTGAAATTCATTCACTATCCATTTTGCTGGACCAGTCGCCCTCATCCTCACTGGACACTTCAGTTGATTCATCCTCTTACAATATTTCACCCTCAATTACTTCGGATTGAACATCTTCTCTACGCAATGGAACCATATCATATTGGCTTAAATCAACAAATAGATTGATGCCTACTTCACTTTCTTGATATGCTTCTTCATTTGCTGGACTATCAACTTCTTCATGTGGTTCGTCTGCCTGTGGAATGTAATCATATACATTTTTTGGTGCAAACTTCTCCACTATCTGCCATGGTTAAACAGTATATCAATGGCATCCAGCGGAAGAAAACGTGCGAGAGATCAACCCAGCCAAAGTAGTGGATCAGCAGCTCATGCTCCGGAGACGAGGCCTACACTTGTCGAGCTTCCAGTCATTTTGTCTAACTTCTCCGATCTTTCATGGGAGGGACGGAGCATACAAACCATCTTCACCGAGCGGGGATGGATACCGATCTGTGAGCAACGGGGGACTGCATATCCAGAGATGGACGGTGAGTTCTACTGTGCCATGGGAGAACTTAGTGCTGATGCTCTGTTCTACACCATATCAGTCCGGGGAGTGAGTATTAATTTCTCTCCCCGCATTATTGCTGAGTTCCTTGACATTCCCCGTATAGCCGACGCATATCCTGCACTGGCTACACGGGGACCAACGGTTGCACCATCTGATTTCGACACACTGGCCACATCCACCACGCTAGCCCCGAATGTAGATTCGGATGCTACTTCGGATGGTAGTGAGGACGAGGATCTACCTGATGATGGTCTTAGAGACGATCAGGTGCGTCAACTAGTGCGAGACCCATCAGCTCCTCCATATGATGGGAGCAAGGTGATCCGACAGGCTGATTGTATAGGATTTTTTAGAATGCTTAATTTGATTGTTGGCTATAACATCGATCCTAAAAAACACAAGACTGATTTCGGGATCGATCGAGCCAGATTTTTACTGCGGATAGCACGGGGGGATCCCATTGATCTGGCATTGTATTTATTCCTCCGCATTCGATCGGAGTCACGCTTTTCCAGTGGAGGTAGTCTACCATTTGCACTGCTGATATCTAACCTCCTACTCCGATCAGGGGTTACAGTGTTGGCCAATGAGCGGAGGTCACCACAGATGGGGCCCCTTAACAAGATCACATTCAGTAAGAGCAAGGGGCACTTGCGAAAGACTGCACCAAACAGCCTAGTGATCCTCCCACAGATCCAGCTTCTAGTAGTGCTGCCGCTGTTGCGAGACAGCCTCCTGGGGCTACTTTGGATCAGGTAGGAGCTCTGTTTGTGAAATTCGTTGAGCCCATCATGGAGAAGCTTAGGGATCTGGAAGGATCTATTAAAATGTTGCAAGTGGATGTTGATATACTAAGGAATCAATAATTACGATCATTTTAGTTATTATTTTACTTGTTTATGTTGTATTGAACATTATATATTTGAGATGTAATTAATGTATGGTTTTTATTTCTCGTGTTTACTACTTTGTTCATTTTTTCCATTTTACTTGCCGTTTATGATAGTATAAAAAATGATACTATCTTTAAAGTTATATTTATATAAATTTAACATAAAAGAAATAATTATATAGTTTTGAAGTTAATTAGATAAAAGTAATTTATGAAGTTATAAATATTTTAACTCACCGCAAATCATAATATATAATATATACACATTTTTATATTTTGAAAATGATAACAAACTAATGGAAAAAATATTTATTACTTTAATGGAAAAATATATGCACAAATCCATACTAATAAAAAAATTAATTGAATCTCTATCCGTTCGAACAAAGAAATTTAAGTTCGAAGGGTTATTAGCTTACCCCGGGAAAAATAAATTAATTTCCCACCAATATTATTATTCGAACAGATTATATACTGTTCAAACGGACATTAATTCCATGTTCGAATCTATTTTGTTCCGTTCGAACGGTTTTCCTTTTTTGAGACGATTTTCTTCGTCACAAAATGTCTTGTTCGAATGGATATTTTGCCGTTCGAATGAATTTAGTAGCTTAGGCATTTTTGGAGACGTAAATTTTGTCTCCAAAAATGACTTTTAGGGACGACAAAAATTTTGTCTCTAACAAATTTCGTCCCTAAAAGTCAAATTTCTTGTAGTGATGGTAGCATATTATTTTTACAGTAAGTGTGAAATTTTATTTTGAACATTTGAATTATGATCACAGAAAATCACTTAAGTATTTTAACATGTTATTAAGTATAGTTTTGACTATTTGAAAAATAGTTATGGTTTATTTTAAAATATTTTGGGATAATTATACTATCCAGTATTAAACTTTATAGTTGGTTTTCAATAATAAATAGGTATGAGTTTTAAATGTTTTAGTCATAGTTATTAAATCAACAGTGATGATTTTAGAAAGTGATGATTTGAAATTTTAGGTTTTGAGGAATTTAATAAGTTATTTTAGAAGCGTAGGATTGAATATCGAAATGTGATTAATTGAAAATTTACGAGAATTACGTGATTATTTTATAGGATATGATTAAATATTGTTCGATATTTTGAAAAAATTTTCGAAAAAAAAGCTAAGAAGTCCAGGTAAGCGGGATTCCTATACAAGATTTTGCATTAAAATAAAATGAGCTGAGGTTGATTTTTAAAAAATATACATATTTGATTATGAAATTAAATTTGAACTATCTCAGTTATTTGTTCTGCATTACTCATGAGATTCTGTTTAAGAAGAAAGTATTTTCTGTCATGACTGGTGTAGACATGAGCTTATTTTAGACATTCTGTTTTAGAAGTTTGAAAAAGAGAGCGAATATGAAATTTGTGCATAAATTATGTTGTGATATGATTTTGTTCTATTCTGAACATTTTGTTCAGTACTCTGTTTGGATAATACGTGATTTCTGAAAACCTTTGGCATAACTCTCTGAAACTGAATTTGATTCTGTTTCCGCTCTGTTCAGTTACGGCCCTGCCACGGGTGATAATAGAGGCATACGGCCCAACCACAGGTTACAATAGTGGATACGGCCCAACCACGAGTAATAATAGTGGATACGGCACAACCACAGGTTATAGTAGTGGATACGGCCCAACCACGGGTAATAATAATGGATACGGCCCAACCACGGGTTATAATAGTGGATATGGCCCTGCCGCGGGTTATAGTAGTGGTCTCTATTTTGAGTACACACCTTGGTGACAAAGTGATTTATGTTCTGCTTGGCTATCCGCAGTTGCACAACCCTACCACGGGGGTTATACATGGCCTCTGTTCTGATATGATGTTCTTATGATGATGATGATCATTTTTACTATGCCAAAGAATATTTTTGAATGAAATTATTTCTAAATCTTTGTTCTGATATTTTGATAATATGTTTTGCTTCTGCACTCTGAAAATGAAAATGTTTTGTTCTGCATTCTGATTTCTGTAAATGCTCATGCTTACAAACTGGTATATGTTCTATGCTTACTGAGTTGTTGATAACTCACCCCTTATCTCCATATATTTTTCAGATAATTTTAATAGTTCAGCTGGAGAACAAGAGTAGGAAGTTTTAGCAAGATGTGCTAATTGAAGTAGAATAAGTGCCTAAGGGTATACGTACTTATTTGAGAGTCGTAGTTAGTAAATTGATTTTATTTTTTGGGTAATTTTTATTTGATGAGTTAAGGATAATTTCGACTTTTGGAGAGGTTTTAATTTATGTTATTGAGATTTTCTTTATTGTCCCCATAGAGGAACTTAGATATTTGGATTGATTAAATGGATTAATATTTTATGGGATTTGCTGGATGTTATAGTTGTATTATTTAAGTTGATTTTAGATATTAAGAGTTAACTCTCCGGACCTCTGAGAATGAGGCGTTACACAATATATATCCTAAGAAGTATTTGTTCTGAAATATTAATCATCTTCCTTCAATCTGTTCTTTTGGCAGTACGCATTTATGAAGTCTCCATCCTTGTACAGTTGCACATGGGTGCATGTACCACTAAAAGACAATTTGTTTTTATCTCTTTCTTTAATGTAGGTGGATCTACTAAGCCGCTTACATTGTCCTTATCTGGTGGAATTACCTGGCTATTGTCCTAACCAACACCATAGGCTTCTAATTTTTGAGTTTATGCCCAATGGCACTCTCCAACACCACCTCCACCCCTCTAATAATCAACTTAAGCCTTTGGATTGGCTACTCGATTGAGGATAGCCCTTGATTGTGCTAGGGCCCTTGAGTTTCTCCACGAGCATTCAATCTCAACCCCAGTTATCCACCGTGACTTCAAGTGCACCAACATTCTACTAGATCAGAATTTCCGTGCCAAGGTGTCTGATTTTGGATTGGCCAAGATGGGTTCAGACAAAATCAATGGTCAAATCTTGACACGTGTGCTCGGGACCACCGGATATCTGGCACCAGAGTGAGTCCTCCATCACCCTATCATACACCCTTTCTTTCATTATCACAGCAATACCAGTGAACATGTTACGCCCCGTTCCCGGAGGTCCGGAGAGTTAACTCTTAATACCTCAAATCAACTTAAATAGTACAACTATAAAATCCGAAAAATCCAATAAAAATATTAATCAATTTAATCAATCCAAATATCTAAGTTCCTCCATGGGATCAATAAAGAAAATCTCAATAACATAAATTAAAAACTCTCTAAAACTCGAAATTATCCTTAACTCATCAAATCAAAATATCCGAAACATAAATTCAGTTTACTAACTACGACTCTCAAATAAGCACTTGTACTCTCGAGCACTTATTCCACTATGATCGTCACACCTGCTAAAACTTTCTACTCTTATTCTCCAGCTGAACCATCAAAATTATCTGAAAAATATATGGAGATAAGGGGTGAGTTAGCAACAACTCAGTAAGTAGAGAACATATACTAGTGTATAAACATGAGCATTTATAGAGTTCATAATGTAGAACAAAAATATTTTCTTTCAGAATGCAGAATCAGAATAATGTTTTCAAAATGCAGCGTCAGAACATGTTATCAAAAATATTTCTAGTCAAAATCCCTTTCGCATAGCATAAACTGAAACATCACATCTTATCTTATCATATCAGAACAAATACCATGTTTAACCCCCGTGGTAGGGTTGTGTTAACCCCGGTAGCTAACCGAGCAGAAACAGAATGTGAATCTTCCCCTTATTCATTCTCGGAGCCCCGAGTGTGCACATAGGAAAGACCATGCAGAAAACCACTTTGTTTCCAAAGTAGGTGCACCAGAAACAGAAAAGTTGGTACCAACCCGAACAGAGGCCACAATTTTACACCCGTGGTGAGGTCAGAACATAACAGAAACAGAAACAGAATGTTATGCCAGAGGTTTTCAGAAATCACATCAGATCATATCAGAGTATAGAAAATCTTCAGAACAGAACAAAAATCATATCACAACATAATTTATGCACAAATTTCATATACGCTCTCTTTTTCAAAGTTCAGAACCGAATGTCAGAAATAAGCTCATGTCTACACCAATCATGACAAAAATATACTTTCTTCTTAAACAGAATCACATGAGTAATGCTGAACAAATAACTGAGGTAGTTCAAATTTATTTTCATAACCAAATAAGTATATTTTCCAAAAATCAACCTCAACTCATTTTATTTTAATGCAAAGTCTAGCATAGGAACCCCGCTTACCTGGACTTTCTAGCTTTTCAAAAATTTCCTCAAAATGTCGAACAATAATTAATCGTCACCTATAAATAATCAAATAATTCTCGTAAATTTTCAATTAATCTCATATTATGATATTCAATCCTACGCTTCTAAAATAACCTATAAAAATCCTCAAAACCTAAAATCTCAAAACATCACCTATGATTTAATAACTATGACTAAAACATTTAAAAGTCAGACCTATTTATTAATGAAAACAACTTATGAAGTTTAATACTCAGTAATATAATTATCCCAAAATATTTTAAAAATAAACCATAACTATTATTAAATAGACTAAAATATATCTAAAATGTAGAAATAACATTACACCAATATTGTTTACTCTTAAAATAAACCTTTACTTAATAACATGTTAAAATACTTAAGCGATTTAAGGTAAGTACAAGTAAAAATTTCGTTAACTAATAATAAAAAATAGCTTTAATCGTAATTTAAATGTTAAAAAGAAAAATACACAATTACTAAAATAACTTGCTACCAAACGTACAGTTGAAAATCCTTTTAATTTCTATAAAATTTTCTTATACCACCCGTATAAACCACGAAAAAAAAATAGACTTAATATAACTAAAAAAATATCAACTTGAACACATTCAATAATAAGGGTAAAGCTGTAATTCCTTATTCAAATACTATGCAAAAAATATAAGTTATGTAGGCTGGAAATGCTTTCATGTAGTCTCGGTGTAAATATCCGCAAGAACAGGGGCGCGAGGTACTCACCGCGAAGGGAGGAGCTGCGCGCGACACGACGAAGAAGGTCACGGTGGTGAGGCATTGAGAGAGAGAGAGAGAGAGATGAGCAAGAGACCTCACGCAGAAAGAGAGAGGGATGGAGGGATAGCTCGGCGTGAAAGAGGACGAAAACTCACCGTGGGGCAGCGAGGCTTGCGACGGTCTGGGGGCTGGGCGTCAACCTGGCAGTGTCCGAAGGTGGAGGCCTGTCCTCCGGCGTCTTTTGATGGCAGTGGCGTCGAAGTTGAGGGGGCTGACGATGTGGCTCACGGTATGGATGCTTCCCCTGTTTCGGTGTGTAAAAACAGAGTCCTTCACGTCCCAAAGTGTATCAGCGGCTTGGTGCGGAGGTGCAGGGTAGAGCAGCGGCAAACATGGTGCTTTCCATCATGCGGGATGTGATTTGAGTGTTTCAGGCTGGGCTCGGTCGTGGTAGTGGCTTGGATGCTGCGCGGTTGTCTTCGCATTGCACTACGGTGCAGTGGGTGATCTGTGCAGCAGCGCCACGGGTTATACCATGTTACGATACGGGCTTGGCTCGTTTGGGGCAGTGGTTCAGGTGCTGCACAGCTACGCTATAGGGAAGGGCTCACGGTGAAGGAGGCTGAGGCGTGAAAAAGAAGAAGCGGCACTCTAGGTTTTTATTGAGGATGAAGAACGGGCAAATAAATAGATGAAAGGATGACCAAAAAAAGTAAAATAAAATAAAACACTAGAGAGCCGAGAGAGAGACGTGCGGGCGGATGTGTCGTGTGTGTGCATGGAGTGGACGAGAGGAAATGTTACGGGGAGTTAAGAAATAAAGACCGAAGAGAAGAAAACAAAATAAAACATGCGGAAAAAAATAAACGTGTGAAGAATAGTAAAATAATATAGAATAAACTAAAACAAAATAAATAAAAATAAATAAATAAATAAATCAGCTTGATTGGGTCCGGGTGTTACAGAAAATGCATTGTTAAATACAAGCATGCACATCCACATGCGCATGCTAAGGTCCTTGTTAGGCAGGACTTCATTTTCCTAGCAAAACAAAAATTGAAAAAGCTCATGAGGACGAAAGTCTACTTTCTACTCATGATTTCATTTCAAATGCCTTCCTATGTATGTATAGGCCCTTATATTGCTGTAACACCCCGTATTTTAGTGTATTTTTAATTGAAAGATTTTTTGTTATTAATTTAAAATTTATTCTCTTGTTTTAAAATTGTTGGATTTTTAGTTGTGTTATTTTTATGATTTTTAGTTTACGAAAATTATTTTTGAAGTGCTTTCTCTAAATTAATTATTTTTATGCGTTTAAATTTCTTCTCAAATCAAATTAACTTGTTGGGGGGTTTAATTATCTATTTTCATTTTAATCACTGCGTTTAAATTATTTTATTTTACTTGCTGTGTTAAAATCATTTCCGTTGGATCATTTTCATGACCCAAGATATGAGGATTGGACCCTATTTCTTTCCCTTCCACTTTTTCTTTTCTTCCTCTTTTTTTTTTCTTTTTGTTCTTTTCTCTTCTTTCTTCCTGGTTCTCCCGCACGCCCCCCTCCCTCTCTCTCTCCATCCGATCCTCCTTCTCACCCCAGCGCTGCCATGAGCCTGCGGTGGCCGACACCGCCCGGCTCCCCAGCCGCCGACGATGCCACCCCTCCATTTCCAGCCCCAGCCGCGCCGCCGTTAGCCACCACGAGCCCATTGAAGCCGCTGCATTCCTTGCGCCGCTGCGCCGCCGTCACGCCACCTCCGGCCACCATCTTCTCACCACATCATCCTCGACCTTCTAGCAAACCAATGGACCCAACCCCACCTCCGATCTGTCACCGGTGAAGCCCCACCACAACATTTCTGTTTTGGGTGTTTTTGCACTTCAACTGCCTATTGCGCCGCCACCCACGGCCAACCACCACGACCATTAGCTTCACCGACATCCCTAAGCCCTACCCTATCAATCTCGGGTCTTCGTTTACACCCGTTCGATAGTGGATTTTTGAGACCCACGGCCACAGTGCATTTGGCACTGTTTTGTTGCTGCGTTGCCACTTCTAGCACCTCCGTGATCTTTCAAAAATTATATTATAGCATTGTAAGTATTTTTCCCAAAGAACTTTTGAGATTTAAATGTATTTCTGCGCTAATTCATATTTACTGTGAATTTGTTGGTTGTGCCGGACTGAGTCCGTGGAGTAAGGGGATCGGTTGGATTGGTGGTTGAGAGAATATTTGGAGGGGAATTAATTTTCTTTGTCGAGTGTAGTTTAATTTTTGGAGGTATTAATTTATATTTTCTGTTATGGAGTTGTGAATGGGAAGAAGTGTGCTTTGTTTAGTGTTAGTTAAATTGTTAGTAATTGTTTGGGACTGTGAACTGTTGGAATAAGTGTGAGTTATTGGAATTTGAATTGGCATTGGTCTTGATGCTTGTATTGGACAATACTAAGATTGGTATAGAATATTTTGGGTTGAAGTGTGGGCTGTCCAGATTGTTATTTGGTTTTTTGAGTTGGATTAAACTTGCTGAATTATGGTCTAGAAATTGGGTCTTAAGTTGTCTAAGACCAATTTTGTGTTGTTGGACTTTAGTATTTAGTTTATATTATTTTTATGAATAGGTGACGAGACGGATAGAGACTGTATTCAAGTCATAGATAATGCGCTGCAGGAGTCAGGTAAGCGGGGTTCCTATGCTAGGCCTTACGCGAATTATTTGAGACTGAGGTTGATTATCTGAAAATTTTGCATATTTTTGTGGAGAAATGAGAACTTGGGAAAAACAAAACCAACCTCGGTCGTTTATTTGCATACTCATGAAATCTGTACGAAAAATAGAAAAATATGATCTGACATGCATTGTGTTGACATGAGCTAAATTCTGTCATATGGTTTCTGAAATATGGAAAAAGAGGGATATTGAGAATATGAAAATTTGTGCATTTATTTAGAAAGATGTTCTGGCTTTTGTGTTCAGTATGTGTAAACTGTCTGATTCTGTTTTGGTATTCTGTATTATTTTGTTATAACATCTGAAAACCTTTGGCATAGTGTACTGGTTTTCGTTTCTGACTCTGTCTCTGCTTTGCTCTGCTCTGCTATATTATGCTCTGCTCTGTTTGGGTTGGTACCAACTTCTCTGTCTCTGAGTGCACCCACTTTGAAAAAAAAGTGGTTTTATTGTGGTCTTTCCTGTGTGCACACTCGGGGCTCCGATAAGAATAAAGGAAACATTTCACCTGTCTCTGCCTGGTTTGGCCACGGGGGTGAAACATGGTCTTTGCTCTGTTTTGATCTGATGATGATACTCAGTTTATGTTATGCCAAAGCACTAAGGGTTTTACTTATCTTAAAACCATCGCTCTGTTACTTTTGAAAATATGTTCTGTTCTGCATGTTAATTCTGGAAAATATTTTGTTCTGCATGTCCTACTTTGTAAATGCTCATGTTTGCATGCTAGCATATGAAATTTTTCAGATGATGTGGAGAGTCCAAATGAGGACCTGGATTAGATTGCTGTTTGTGTTTAAGCTGAGGAGATGTTGGTAGAAGAAGGACTTCTGGTGTTCTTAGTTTTAATCTCTTTTAGTTTTAGTAATATCTTGGGTTTCAGTAAGATTTATGAAATTATTGGTTGGGTTGTTATGACTACCGGGAGATTTCGAACTCCTTAGTTTATTTTATCTGCAGTAATGACTTTGTAGAGTTTTCAATGTGGTTATTTAGAACTCTTGATATTGAGTTTTGCTTTTAAAGATTTGAGTTTCATTTTAGTTGTGTTGGAAAAGAAGTTCTTAAGAGACAGGTAGTAAGTCTCCAAACCATCCGGGTTTGGGGCGTTACATTTGGTATCAGAGCCAGGTTTGAATTCTGCATACTATAAACCTTGGAGGTTTAGATTTCTGTGGGTTCATAGGATGTAAAGATTTCAGTGTAGGAACTTGAGGAATTTAAGGATTATCATGTGGATATTTAAGTTTGGGATTCAAAAAAAAAACCTTATGATTGATTTTGATAGGATTTGAGGATTTAGATTTTGGAAATTCTAAGAAATGATTTTTATAACATATCAGGTTTTAGATCCGATAAGCTTATTCTGTAGGATGCAAGACATGACTTGGAAATGATCTAAGGTTTAACTTTTGGAAGTTGACCTAAGTTTGACCGAAATATTGGTTTGTGGTTCTGCTGACTAAAAACATTTGAGTTTTGGATATCCGTGGATTTAGGGAGAAACTTCAGATTTGAGGTGTAGGTTTGTAAAGAATAAGAGCTAATTTTATGGAATTGCGTACTTTACGATGGAGTTTTGAAATTTAGGAATTCTAGATCCGACAAGCTTACTTTGTGGACTATAAGAGATAATCTTCTTAAGATTTAAAGTTTAGATTTTTTTTGTGGTTTGGATTTAAAGATGTACTGGAGTTTAGAGCGATGTTGGGTTTACAATATGAGATGATAGGAGTGATTGTACGAGTTGGTTGAATATATGGCTAAGAATGGGTAAAACCATGTGTGCAGTACCAGAGAAGTTTAAAGGTTTAATTGGAAATTATTATTATTTTTATTTAATTTGAATTTATTCGGTTTTGTTTGATTTGATTTTATTGGAATTGAAATTATGTTATTTTATCTATTAAGTTTATTTTATTTTGTTCGTTTCGTTCGAAGCTGAAAAACGGGTTAAGGATTAAGTTATGGCAGGAAGATGGTACGACTGAGAACGCTATTGTTATATTTAGCTGAGTAGGCTTGAACTTTTATCGACTTGGTGTGCTTTTACAATATCAAAGTTTAAAAGGAACGGCATGGTCCGGGTGATCTATTTGGGGAGTAGGATATCTGAGATTTTCGATTTCATGGATGTATGACACGAGGCTTTGGAATAGAAGATTGTAAGTTCAACAAATTTTAAGGATAGATTTACGGGAATTTCACCAAAAGTTTAAGGTTTTGCAGACTTTAGGAAATGATTGTTATCATTTAATATTTTAGATTTTGAAAGCTTCGAGAGTCGATTGTTTTATTATTGGATATAAGTTCATCGATCTTACAGATTTCGGAAAATGATTCTAATATAATTTAATGTTTTAGAATTACAGATTTGAAGGAATGATTTGTAATAAGATTTAAGTTTTTTTTTTAATTTCACAGGCTTGGTGTGCTATCTTGATTCATTTTTTTAAGACAAATTAGTCTGTGACCATTAAAATGGGATTGATCAGAATTGAGTTATAGATATAGGGATTTTCAAGGAGATTGCTTCTTTGAGGATTGAAAGTAATGATCTAGTTTGGATAATGATTGTTATTAGTTCGGGGTTTTAGTGGCAAGTTTTGGGATTAGATCCATATCAGATTCAAGGATAATAGTTGGTGTAGATTCAAGAATGAATTCTTGGTGAATTTGAGGAAAGTGTGCAATAGTGTATGGTTTTAGAGATCAAGAATTTTCTACCAAATGTCATAAGAGTTTTCTAGTCACTAGGTATGGAGCCACCTTGTACTCAATGGTATTGTTTTATGAGGACATAAATTTTACGCATGTGGCAAATTATCAGAGTGCGCAGCAGGAGCGCGATATTTTAGTTATAATTAAGGATTCAAACCTTGTGTTGATCTTAAGGAATTATTGGTAATTTGAAATTTGATAAAGATACTTGTAATTAGAGATTAAACTATTGGTGGTGCGGAATTAGGATGTAATTCTTGTTGATTTTGAGGGAATAGGTCTGGATGATGGAAATGTTTATTGATGGTTAACTTTGGAAGTGGCTAATAGGTTACCAACTTGTAGAATTCAATGAAGATTTGTGAGTTTTAACATAGGAGTCGATTGAGGTTAGTACAGATCGTGTTACAATAATAATAATAATTATTGGGATTCCTTGGATGTTGTATTAAGGTTCTTGTGGAAAGATGAGATTTTGGATAGCATAGTCATCCTAGGAATACTGGACGTGTTGTGCCACTAGGGGAATAATACGAGTATGATGGAATTGCCTATGGAGATAGACTTGAGAGAACATTACTCATGCTTGTTGGGAGTTATTGATGGTATGATCCTTTCGAGCGTGTTTTGGGTTGTATCTTCTATCCTACTTTAGCGTCATGTTTGACCTTGTTTTAAGGGGGGAAGGATGTAACACCCCGAATTTTAGTGTATTTTTAATTGAAAGATTTTTTGTTATTAATTTAAAATTTATTCTCTTGTTTTAAAATTATTGGATTTTTAGTTGTGTTATTTTTATGATTTTTAGTTTACGAAATTTATTTTTGAAGTGCTTTCTCTAAATTAATTATTTTTATGCGTTTAAATTTATTCACAAATCAAATTAACTTGTTGTGTGGTTTAATTATTTATTTTCATTTTAATCACTGCGTTTAAATTATTTTATTTTACTTGCTGTGTTAAAATCATTTCCGTCGGATCATTTTTGTGACCCAAGATATGAGGATTGAACCCTATTTCTTTCCCTACATTTCTCTTCCTCTTTTTTCTTCTCTTCCTTTTTCTTTTTTTTTTCTTTTTTTTCTTTTCTCTTCTTTCTTCCTGGTTCTCCCGCATGCCCCCTCCCTCTCTCTCTCTGTCCGATCCTCCTTCTCACCCCAGCGTCGCCGTAAGCCGGCGGTGGCCGACACCGCCTGCCTCCCCAGCCTCCCCAGCCGCCGACGATGCCACCCCTCCATTTCTAGCCCCAGCCGCGGCGCCGTTAGCCACCACGAGTCCATTGAAGCCGCGGCATTCCTTGCGCCGCTGTCGCGCCACCTCCGGCCACCATCTTCTCACCACATCATCCTCGACCTTCTAGCAACCCAATGGACCCAACCCCACCTCCGATCTATCACCGGTGAAGCCCCACCCTCAACATTTCCGTTTTGGGTGTTTTTGCACTTCAACCGCCTATTGCGCCACCACCCACGGCCAACCACCACCACCATTAGCTTCACCGACATCCCTAAGCCCTACCCTATCAATCTCGGGTCTTCGTTTACACCCGTTCAAAAGTGGGTTTTTGAGACCCACGGCCACAATGCATTTGGCACTATTTTGTTGCTGTGTTGCCGCTTCTAGCACCTCCATGATCTTTCAAAAATTATATTATAGCATTGTAAGTATTTTTCCGAAAGAACTTTTGAGATTTAAATGTATTTCTGCGCTAATTCATATTTACTGTGAATTTGTTAGTTGTGCCGGACTGAGTCCGAGGAGTAAGGGGGATCGGTTGGACTGGTGGTTGAGAGAATATTTAGAGGGGAATTAATTTTCTTTGTCGAGTGCAGTTTAATTTTTGGAGGTATTAATTTATATTTTCTGTTATGGAGTTGTGAATGGGAAGAAGTGTGCTTTGTTTAGTGTTAGTTAAATTGTTAGTAATTGTTTGGGACTGCGAACTGTTGGAATAAGTGTAAGTTATTGGAATTTGAATTGGCATTGGTCTTGATGCTTGTATTGGACAATACTGAGATTGGTATAGAATATTTTGGGTCGAAGTGTGGGCTGTCCAGATTGTTATTTGGTTGTTTGAGTTGGATTAAACTTGCTGAATTATGGTCTAGAAATTGGGTCTTAAGTTGTCTAAGACCAATTTTGTGTTGTTGGACTTTAATATTTAATTTATATTATTTTTATGAATAGGTGACGAGACGGATAGAGACTGTATTCAAGTCATAGATAATGCGCTGCAGGAGTCAGGTAAGCGGGGTTCCTATGCCAGCCTTGGTCGTTTATTTGCATACTCATGAAATCTGTACGAATAATAGAAAAATATGTTCTGACATGTATTGTGTAGACATCAGCTAAATTCTGTCATGTGGTTTCTGAAATATGGAAAAAGAGCGATATTGAGAATATGAAAAGTTGTGCATTTATTTAGAAAGATGTTCTGGCTTTTGTGTTCAACGTGTGTAAACTGTCTGATTCTGTTTTGGTACTCTGTATTATTTTGTTATGACATCTGAAAACCTTTGGCATGGTGTACTGGTTTTTGTATCTGACTCTGTCTCTGCTTTGCTCTGCTTGGGTTGGTACCAACTTCTCTGTCTCTGAGTGCACCCACTTTGGAAACAAAGTGGTTTTATTGTGGTCTTTCCTGTGTGCACACTCGGGGCTCCGAGAAGAATAAAGGAAAGATTTCACCTCTGTCTCTGCCTGGTTTGGCCACCGGGGTTAGCTCAACCTTACCACGGGGGTGAAACATGGTCTCTGCTCTGTTTGATGCTCTGTTTTGATCTGATGATGATACTCAGTTTATGTTATGCCAAAGCACTAAGTGTTTTACTTGTCTTAAAACCATCGCTCTGTTACTTTTGAAAATATGTTCTGTTCTGCATGTTAACTCTGGAAAATATTTTGTTCTGCATGTTCTACTTTGTAAATGCTCATGTTTGCACGCTAGCATATGATTTCTGCTTACTGAGTTGTTGATAACTCACCCCCTATCATTATAATATTTTTCAGATGATGTGGAGAGTCCAAATGAGGACCTGGGTTAGATTGCTGTTTGTGTTTAAGCTGAGGAGATGTTGGTAGAAGAAGGACTTCTGGTGTTCTTAGTTTTAATCTCTTTGAGTTTTAGTAATATCTTGGGTTTCAGTAAGATTTATGAAATTATTGGTTGGGTTGTTTATTGTTATGACTACCGGGAGATTTCGGACTCCTTAGTTTATTTTAGCTGCAGTAATGACTTTATGGAGTTTTCAATGTGGTTATTTAGAACTCTTGATATTGAGTTTTGCTATTAAAGATTTGAGTTTCATTTTAGTTGTGTTGGAAAATAAGTTCTTAAGAGGCAGGTAGTAAGTCTCCAGACCATCCGGGTTTGGGGCGTTACATTTGGTATCAGAGCCAGGTTTGAATTCTGCATACTATAAACCTTGGAGGTTTAGATTTCTGTGAGTTCATAGGATGTAAATATTTCAGTGTAGGAACTTGAGGAATTTAAGGATTATCATGTGGATATTTAAGTTTGGGATTCAAAAAAAAAAACCTTATGATTGATTTTGATAGGATTTGAGGATTTAGATTTTGGAAATTCTAAGAAATGATTTTTATAACATATCAGGTTTTAGATCCGGTAAGCTTATTCTGTAGGATGCAAGACATGACTTGGAAATGATCTAAGGTTTAACTTTTGGAAGTTGACCTAAGTTTGACCGAAAGATAGGTTTGTGGTTCTGCTGACTAAAAACATTGAATTTTGGATATCCGTGGATTTAGGGAGAAACTTCAGATTTGAGGTGTAGGTTTGTAAAGAATAAGAGCTAATTTTATCGAATTGCACACTTTATGATTGGTTATTCCTGAATCATCTAGACAATCAACTGATGCTCGAATAGTAGAATTAACTGAACGTGCAGAAAGAAGTGAGAAAGAAACTGCACATTATAAGGCTTTACATGATGACTTACGAGCGAATGTCATGTTATTAATGGAAAAACAAGACAAGTACAACAAGTTTTTGGAGAGATATGAGTTAGAGAGGCAGACCCATGGAGAGTCTCATAAAGAGACTCAGGGTCCTGCATAGCCAGTTACTAAATTTGAGGGTAACAATTTTTTGTCAATTTTGGTAAGGAGATGAAAGTTAAAATAATATAACAACAAAATGTCTCCCATATCTCCAGAACCTCCCCTTTTGTACATCAATTACTGGTGTGGGGTAGGTAGTATATTTTTTGGTTTGAAGATATTTTGTAGCTTTTGTCTGGAGATGTACGTTGCTTTTGCCACCAACATGCACATTGGAAGTTCTTGGTCATCAATGTACAATGAAATTGCTACAGCAAGGTAAGTTATCAGTACATACGTAGCCTTTTAATAATATTATTAGTACTTGAATGACTTGCAAATTTTCATTTATTCTTGTTCTGACATTGTTGCTTTTTATGTATCTTTCAACATCTATATGATTAAGAATAAATAACTTGTTTCATCATTATTCTAAATTTTTTTTTTTGGTAAATGAAGTTGTTGAATGCGAGATATCATAAAGGAAATCACCTTGGGTGAGTGTAGCGGACTTGATATTTATTAGTTCCAATAAATGCAAATTATGTATTTCTCATATAAAAAATCTTAAGTGCATATGGTTTTTCACCTATATAATTTGTTCTTTTTGGTGCGTACTTCGTTTGGCAGGATCAAATTGCCATGTGTTGGATTTTTCTCACATTGGGTACTGTGATTTTGGAAGCTATCTTTATACCAGACTAAAGAGCTAGCATACGTAGAGACTATCTGAAATTGACTCGTTAGTCTTCTGAATCATGTAAAAGGTAGCCTCAATTTCAGGTGAGACCCTTGTATTAATTGTCAGAGAGTTTCTATGTGTTCTATATATGTACATAATATATATATTTTAGTTAGAGACTATCTTTTATTAATTGAATGCCTTGTAACTTGGGCCTTGAATATTATGTTTTTCCAGAAATATATTGCATTTCTTTACAGTTGTTTTGAAGCACTTGAAGTCAAATCGGTGAATCAAATTCAGCTCTTCCCATACTTGTTGGAATATGGTGATTAGAAAGAAAAACACTTGCAATGAAGAAGCTGGTGCATTCATGAAGGCAACTTGCTGTTAGACATTTATAGTTTGAACGAAAAATACTTGTAAATTTATATTCCATTGTGATACGTTGGATGGTATTATGTAAAACGTACACTTAAATCTTGGTGAATTTAAAATATGTATGTTGAGGTTATTTGAATGATGTTGACATATAATTTATATGTGCAATCAGATATAAATTTATCCAAATTTAGTATTTATAATTTATTAGCAAGCAATTATCTGTTATGAAATTACAAATATCAGGAAAAATAACAGGACGACAAAATACAAGCAAACAGAATTGGTTTTTAAAAAAAAAAATACAATTTCCGGGGAATGTAACTCGCCGCAAATAATTGCAGCGAGTAAGGATTATTTGCGGCGACTATGTCATCGCCGAAATAATCGTCTAGTGTTTCTATCGCCAATAATGGAACTTTTGCGGCGAAGTTAAATTCGCAGCAAATATTATATTTCCGACGGTTTTTAGTCGCCGGAATAGACTTGATCAACTATGCTAAAATATCTTTACTGGCGATATATATGATATTTCCGGCGAGTATATATCGCCGGAAATGTAAAGCATTTCTGTCTGTCCTCCACCTCGGCACAAAACGTCTTACTTGGCTTGTTAATAGCGGCGACTTTGGGGCAAGCTTAGGTAGCCGGAACTACTTTATTCCGGCGATAGATTCCTCTATTTGCGGCGAAAGGCGTCGCCGGAAATGGGTTTATTCCTTGTAGTGTGTGGTTATTTAGAACTCTTGATATTGAGTTTTGCTATTAAAGATTTGAGTTTCATTTTAGTTGTGTTGGAAAATAAGTTCTTAAGAGACAGGTAGTAAGTCTCCAGACCATCCGGGTTTGGGGCGTTACAATTGCAGATGAAAATATTTTGAAGCGCAAGATAAAGCATTAGCTCTGGAGTTAATTACATTTTAAAATTGTTTAGTTCTTAAATTTCGGATGATGTAGGTATGCTTCCACGGGTAAGCTTACAACAAAATCTGATCTATATAGCTATGGTTGTCACGGCATGTTTGTTCTCCAATTTATGAGCTAACCAACTTCAAATATAGCTCTCCGCAATTCATTGTGGGAAAATCTCGATTCAATTACTGTGCTATTGCAGAATTATCCACCTTTCACATACCTGGCCTCTACGTACCTATTTAAATATTATAGTAACGAGAAAACCTCTTTATAAAGAATAAAATACTCGATTCAAGATCATTAGAAACGGAATATGCTATTAAATTTTAATTATTCATCATGGCCCCATGAATTTTTCTTACAACTTCATGGGAAATTATTTAGATCTCAACATACAAACATTACGATTGAGACCCGTAGATACGATTAAAACATGCATATATAATATATATATATAGAAGATAACCATAATGTTTTTGTTCTTAGGTGAAGAACTTTTGTATGGTCTGTGGAAAAGCTACATTGGTTGCGCTATAACCCCCATCCACGACTAGGTTGAGCCCACTCACGTACTTGGACTCCTCGCTCGCCAAGAACAACGCTGCCTCTGCCAAATCTCCGGCTTCCAAAACTGGCCCTTTCAAATTTGCCGCGGAGGATAAAATCTCTTCCGCCTTTTCCTTCTTGTCTATTCCCATCCCTTTTAAGAATATAGGGGTGGCCGCACCATATGGTGATATGCAATTGACTTTAATTCCGTACTGACCCAACTCAACACATAAATTCTTTGTTAGTCCCACAACGGCATGCTTGGACGCCGTGTAGCTGTGTGAGGCCAATCCATGTGACTGACTTGCACAGCTTGCGGTGAATAGAATGGTGCCCCTTTTCGCTGGAATCATTACTTTGGCAGCGTGTTTTGCCCCCAGAAATGACCCCAAGACATTCACATCAAAAACAGTCTTGTAATCCTTCTGCTCGTGGTCTAAGATGCTTGCTTTGTTTTGGCCAATACAGCCTGCATTGTTGAACATTATGTCGAGTTTTCCATGCTTCGACACCGCAGTATTGACAGCATTCTGGACATCAGACTCGCTAGTGACATCGCAGTGGACGTAGGAAATGGCACCATTGATGCTTTTGTCTTGGGAAACTGAGAAACCAAGCTCGTCTTGGACGTCAGCAATGATGACCTTAGCACCATGTTCAGCGAATAGTCTTGCCGTACTCTCGCCAATGCCACTTGCACCTCCGGTTATCAAAGCAACCTTGCCTGCTAATCTGCATATTCCAAATTCTATTACGGGAGATTTCGAAATATCACAACGAATGATATAAACTATGGAGAGAGAGAGAATAATTTTATAAAAGGAAATTAACTCAAATAGGTACCAAAAGCTTTGCTTTTTATTATTACCTCTTAGCAATGGGAGCTAGCAAGGACGATGCGCCGTTCATGATATTTGTTATTGGTTGTGTTGTCGTGGGGAGTGCTAGCTAATTTGATGTGAGGATATGATCATGTGATCATCAACTGGTGATGTTTTATAAGGAAAGAACTCAATTGTAGCGGTTCAGAAACGTTACGTATATGTTGTGTGAATCCCTATAAAAGTATTGTTGCATGACATCAAGCGTTTCAATAATTAGAAGTACTCTATTTGATTTTGTTTTTATTAATTCAAAAATAAAAGGACTGTGACTATTTCAGATTAGCGATTAATGTAACTTATATAGAAGTCAAACTCTAGACCGCGTCAAGAATCAAAAAAGAAAACTAGAACAATTTAATAGCACACAATTCTTTAAATTGAACAAAGTTTTCCAGACTCATTCCAACAAGATACTTATATATACAAAAGGACAAGAAAAATTATATCCTTGCCAAATATTACATCAAGATACTTATAATCATTCCTTTCATTAGGACTATATAGAGGGCCTAGCCTCAGCTGGAAAATTCCAGACATGATGTGACACCCCCAGTCCTCACTTGAGATTGGATGGTGACTGAAGTATCGGGACATGTAACTCAAGACTACATACCCCTGTACATGACAGTTAAGATGCAATGCATATATAATGTTCTAGCAGTATGCAATAAATCACAGCAAAAATTCATGTAAATCTAAGTAAGATTTAAAGCAAATTTGTAAAATATATGGGTAGTGCTAGTGTGCCGCCCAACTTTGACCGCTGGGCTTGCTCAATAGTACAAATTTCACTTTTTTTTTTCTTTTCTTTCTTTACCTTTTTTTAACATATTTAAATATTTTTAAAAAATAAAAAAACACACCAATACACTAATAGTCACTTCCTTAATAAGTAAGTAAAATAAAAAAATTAACAAATAAATAAATGCATGATAGGTCAAAATGAGGCGGCATAATAGCGTTACTCAAACAAATTATCCCAAACGATTTCATTTTGTTCAAAGTATTTCTAAATAAATAGTGTTTCTAAATCTTCCAAAACAAGAGGGATCTCCAACGATAAACCATAAACCCCTTTTTCTTTTCTTGTTTTCATTTGACTAAAATCTTCCGAAGTCCTTCTCAAAACCCTACAAGGTCTTCTCTATTTGGCCTCGTCCTTGTCAAGTATCCTCCTTAGCTCTTCAAAAAGTTGTAGCACTTCCGTAATGAATTCGTTGGCAACTTCAAGTCTCTCCAATATGGAATGCTCCAACGAGTTCTCAAGGCTCTTCAGGGCCTCCTTGACTATCCGGGGTGCTAGTCTCTTGTGCTCCCCCCATGTTCAGTCTCGGTCCTGTACCAACTTCTACCATTTCGAATTGGGAATGGTAGTGGAAATTATCACAGTGAGATTTCGAGAAATCTCAGTAAGGAAACAAAAAACATACAATAGATAACATAGGCATATAAAGGCAAACCATGAAATGAATGCATGGTCATGTACTTGACACAAAAAATTGGCTTATGCAACTTAACTTTTAAATAAAACATATTTTCCATCTTTGCACATTGAACAATATACATGTAAGATATCATTAACTCATTGCCTTGTTCATTTCTTGTAGCATATAGTTGGGAATCTCACGGCTCCCCTATGCACTGTTGGTTCCCCACTTGACCGTAGTGATTATGTCATAATCTTTAACTATGCGGCATTTCGTAATTTCGCCTTCACCTCATATGACACGTGTGAGGCACCCACTAGCTTTAGGTGCTACCCTGCTCCAGCATCCTTTCTACAGGGATCTATTTGAGGTCCGTTGACGATGTCGACCCAAGGGCTACCACTCCAATTTAAACACTCTAGAGTGGATATATGAGTTCCACCAGGATATTCCCTCGTCCTAGCATTTTGGGTCGTTATAAAATATGTACAGACTCTTTTCTCTGAAACCGATATACGACCCAAATGCATGTGGCATAAGACTCGTAACACTTTTCTTTCCTGGAATATATGAACATGTGAATGTCGTGAGTCATGTAATCATATAGTCAAACATTGAACATTCAGGTTAAGGTTTAAAAGTATTAGAAGATTCCAATACTCAGTTTATAACATAGGCAAAGCACTCAACTCATACCAAATGGAAAAACAATGTTTAAACCCGTGCATATACGTATAGACATGGCCAAATATTTGAAACTCATAAACCATGTTATAACCAACAACTTGACCTACTATAGTCTAACCATATCCGTAATATCATAACAAGTAAGCATGGCAAGATCATCTTGTAAATCCAATTTCATAGTAAGATATTATTATCAATCAACGAGAGCATACGATAGCAAATAAATGCAACGTTTACGCAGCATATACAAACATTATCTAAAGTAAGTTGAAAGTCTACTTATAGAAAATTTGAAGAGTTAACAAATAGCAAGCTTAAATTATATTAAACAATATTAGATGAAGACAAAAGCAAAAGCCCTAATTTGAGTGGATGCATGTGTGGGAGTGGCTTGTCTAGGGTTTATTCCCTTATGGCTCATGAACTCCATTTCATGACTAGAAGGGTTCCTCCTACATTCAGACTTCACTCATATGGCCAAACACTATAGAGATAAGGGATCCTAGTTTCAACTCAAGAGGGCGATCATGGCGTTTTTCTCTTCCAAAATATCATGCTCACATGTATAATGCTAGTGGTGGGTCGGATCTTCCCTCGGAAAGAACCACTACCCTTTCCCAAATGTGCATGTGCAAAAGAAAGCATGGATCCAACTTCACTCAACATGGCTGTGTGTGTATGTGTGGATGAAGATGGGCATATGGTTCTTACCATGCATGTTCCTTCTTGGGTAAATTCACCACTTTCTTCATCACTCACGAGATCTGTTAGATGAAGGTGGAGGGTACATGTATGGTGTTTGGTTGGCGAGAAATGATGACAAAAATAATGAGAAAAGGGCTTAGGCATGTGGGAGGAGAAGAGAAGCAAGAGTGAGAACTTGAAATTTGTCCAAAAAGACCCTTCACCCATCGGCTCTTCCCCCACAAGGCCTCTTCCTCTTCCTTAAACTTAGGTGGCATGTAGTGTTGGTTCCTTAGGCAACCTTTCCTCTCCTCTAGACTTGGGTGGCTGGTAGGTGTTGGCTCCCTATGCATGTGACATATGGCGTGTGGGTCTTTCCCTAGCGGCCTACCTTTTTATCTTCCTCTAACAAAGATTCTTCTAGAATCTCGATACATGTGTGGATGTGTGCCTTCCCCACACACCTCTTCCTTTTCCCCATGCGTCTCTTCTAGAAACTCTCATGCTTTCCCTCCATGCATGACAAGTGCCAAAGGAGTGGTTGGCTTTTCCATGGTTGGTGTGCAAACCTTATGGCCGAAGCCCTAGAAGTCTCTTGGAGACTTGTGCCTCTGATTTGTAGTGTCCCCATGCACCCCTTCCCTTTCTCAAATCATTGCACTTTGGAACTTACTAAAATTCTATGGGTGGCGTGTGGGTCCTTTGGGTTTATCGAAATCCTAATTTCTCTTACTCCCCTTACCCACTTTTACATCCAGATACAAAGTAACCTAGAGGTAAATTGTGCATGTGAGACACGTGGCATGTCGTTGTTGGATATACATAGCTAGGCATGTACTCCCCTTTTTTCCACTTCCATGTCCAAGTTCAATGTACATAGAGATATGGAGTTATTAGTTGGAAATATTTTTAGTTTTGTTCAAGAGAAAATATTGAATAGTTAAGGGAATTTTTATCGTCAACTTGGGATAATTAGGATTCTATAATAAGTAAGAATAAATTATGTGGGATTTGCTAGATGAAATCAAACACTCTAGATCTATTTTTATTATCTTAAAAATCTTAATTTTAATGCTCTTTTTTTCAATTTAGTTTAGATAATATATTCTTTAAATTTTGATTTTCCAAATAGTAATTAATTTAGTAAATCTTAGTACTCAATAGCATAATTAATCCTTGTGGGTTCGACATCCATTTTCTTTAAAAATACTTTACTACTTGTTACGATTATGTACATTTGCAGATATTTTCAGCACAACAAGTTTATGGCGCCGTTGCTGGGGATTACTTATTTGTTATTGATATTGATACTAGCTAGATTTTTACTACTTTGAATTTTATTTTATTGGTTTAAATTATATCTAAGTTTATTTTTTCTTTTCTGGAATTAGAAGTGAATGGCCCGATCTAAATAATTAGAGCATACACTTTTTAATCCCGAGATTAATATGGACAATCAGGAGCACCAGGCGTTATGAGACTATGTTATGCTCTTTGTCAATGAGGCGACATCTAGTATAAGACAGTGTAACATCCTGCTCGCTAATAAAGACATTTTTAGAATTTTTGGAGAGACAGTGTGTTACTAAACTTGAACTTCTGACTTTTCTTTTAACAACGTGCTAGATGCAAAAGATTCTATAAATAAAACAAACTTGAATAAGTACTTAAAATTCAAAATAGAGTCTGTGGAAGCACTTATTTAAAAAGATACGAAAGTCTCATGTGCTTATCAGAATAATTTATTTAAACCTTAACTCATAAACTGAACATGACATCTATCTAGGCCTCTGCCTCGCTTCCTATGGTTGACCCATGTGAGTCAGGGTTAGCTCATGTGAGTTAGGGTTAGTGAATCTAAGTAGATTCTTATTCCGCCTGTGGCCGGCCGCGGGTTGTGGAATCCATAAATAAGGAAGACATACTGGGTGCACTACCAGCATGTACGACCTAGCAATGCATTATGCTCATAACATAGGTATCGTCTTCATATCATAACATAGACCGTTACATATCTTATAATTCATATATCATCATAATCATAATTGCATACTTGTCATATCATAGATTTCAAAAGAAATCGTATGCATACTTGTTATATCTTGTCATATCATATCATAAATTTCAAATGAAATCGCATTTTTCAAAAATGTTGTAATACATGTTTCCTCACATAAAATCATGGTTTTTCATAAATATTTTGATGCATAAATATTTACATAAAATCATGCTTGACTTGTCATAAATTATTTTAATACATAACTCTCACATAAAAGCATGACATTTCATAAATCTTTTGATGCATAACTCTTTTCATAAAATCATGAATTTTCATAAATATCAAGGATTGGGTACGTAAAAATGGGCTTCCAATGGAGGGTGTACATGCATAATATTTTTATAAAAGATATGCCGTTTACCGTACATATGTATAAGGGTATGATCATGTTACTTACCTTACAACGCTAATACACTATTTTCAACACGTAATCGGTCACCTATAAAATAAACACGTAATTTGCATAAATTTATGATGAAACATGTGATTTTATTTAAAATCTAAACTAGTAAACAATCTATATTTCCTAAACCTAAAATCCTCAAAAACTCTAAAATATTGTCACTCTCCAATTATTTCACCTTTCGCATAATTTCACAATTTATCAGATGATTAACTTTAATTTCACTCTCCAAGTATCTTATTTATCCTGATTTCTGCCATCGACATGTCACTTAGAAATAATACTCAAAAACTTCTTGTCGTCCAACATCTATTTTCTCTTAGTTTTTACTATAGGAACCCACCACACTAATAAATAGACCATTCTATCAACACTAATTGAGCAGGGGTACTCTTGTAATTTACCATAACTCACTTCATAATATTTCATTGTATAGGTATATAAAATCTTATGGAATGGCCTTACTTGAGAGGTAGTGCCAGTGGGCAGTGGCATACCGTGATCAACAATTAGCGGCGGCTCATGGCTGGACACGGTGGCAACTCCGGCGAGTGGGCGACTATGCAACTGAGAGAGAGAGAGAGTTATGAGAGAGAGAGAGACGAAGAGTGAGAGAGTTGAGATGAATGAGAAGGAGAGGACACGGTGTGAGGGAGATGAGGCAAGTTACCAAGAGAAAGGTCGGTGGTATTTTCACCGTGGGTTCTGGGGCTGCGCTACCATGCTTGGAGATGTTGACTGCTATGGTGGTGTAGGGTGGTTCACAGTTGGGTAGCTTGCAAAGGGAAGAGTTGTGCTCTGTCTTCGGATGCAAGACCAGAGGTCCTTCGATGAGGTTGAGGGTGTTGATGAATTGCTAGACGTGGAGGGGTAACCCGGGTAGTGGTCATTGGCATAAAGAACAACTGGTCAAGGTGCTTGCTGGACAATGCATAAGAAAGAGGTGGTGGCTCGACATGGGACAGTGGCAATTACGGACCGTGACACAGTCTGCATCTCGAGCTATATTCACGTTCTTCTTGCTACTCATGGTGGTGACCGGCTTCGTCTAGGAGACGACTAAGTGAAGGTTCACAGTTTGCCCATGGGTTGGGCGGTGCTTGTGATTATCTTGTGGCGTTGCTGTGCAAAGGCCGACGTAAAGGAGCTGGGTAACGTGAGGGCTGCTCCGTTGGTTGCGTGTGGCTTTCGTTGGCCATGTGAGGGTTTATGTAGGGAAAAACAAAATGAAATTGGGGCTCTATATATAGACCAATGGAAAACCCTAATGGTGAAGAAAGAGAGACGTACGAGCATGGGATCAGAGGCACTAGTTTCGTGCGTGGTTGAAATTTATGAAAGGAATCTGATATCTAGGAGTTTTATTATGAAAAGGAAAATAGAAAAGTAATAGTGTTTGGAGTCTAACACTTACGTGCTTGGACTTTTAAAAAAGATAACAATAATGGAGCCTTAACACTAGGTTCAATTAAATATAACATTCTGATAAATTCTTTTATAGACTTTAACTCATTTATTGTACTTAATAAAACTATCCATCATTTACCCCTAAAAATGTAGGATCAGGTCGTTACAGGCAACCAGTTATACAAGCCAATAACTTCAAGATCAAGTCGGCCATCATTCAAATCATTCAACAAACTGTCCAGCTTGGGGGGCTGTCCCAAGAGGATCCTAATGTCCATATTCTAAATTTCTTAAAAATTTGTGATACTTTTAAATACAACGGAGTGATAGATGATGCGATTCAATTGAGACTTTTTCCTTTCTCACTTAGGGAAAAAGCAAAAGTTTGGTTAAACTCTTTGCCACCTGGCATCATCACCACCTGAGAGGAGTTGACCCAAAAATTTTTAGCAAAATATTTCCCCCTGCCAAGACATCAAAGTTAAGGAATGATATCACTACATTGACCCAATTTTAGGGTAAATCATTATATGAGTCATGGGAGAGATTTATTGCGCAAGTGTCCACATCACGACCTCCCAACGTGGCTTCAAGTATAGACATTTTACAATGGTTTGGGACCTAAAAATCGATCTATGGTTGATGCGGCTACAAGAGGAGCATTAATGAGTAAGACCCATGAAGCCACATATGAACTTCTGGAAGAATTGACATCCAACAACTATCAATGGTCTACGGAGAGAGCAGTGCCAAGAAAGACAGCTGGAGTTTTTTAACTTGATTCATTTACCACATTGGCAGCACAAATGGCAAATATATCACAATAACTAGGTAAGATGAACGTTAATGCTATTCAAACTAATGTTGTTTGTGATCATTGTGAGAGAAATCATTCAAGCGTAGATTGCCAAGTGGGGAATTTGTTTGCCCAACCGAGCTATAAACAAGCCCATTATGTGTCCAATTTCCAACGTCAAAATAATCTTTATTCAAACACGTTGAATCCCGGATGGAGAAATCACGATGGAAAGATGGAGAGGGAGTGATCACGGCATGTGGAAGAAGATGTTACCAAGAAGAAGAGAGAGCAGTGGCTTGATGTGGTAGCCAAGTAGTGCGGTGGCGACGTGGAGGTGGGAGTTGTCGGTGTGGGATGGTTGGTTTGTGGCACTCGGTGGAAGCAATTATTTCCTCTGTTTTGTGAAGTCAAAACAGAGGCCACTTGGATGTGCAATGGTAGCTTGGGCAGCAGTGGTGGAAGGCAACAACAGTGTAGCAAGGTGCTGTAAGGTGTAGCAAGACCAGGTTGTGGCCGTTTCCGTCGAGAATGGTGGTGAACGTGTGCTTGGGAAGGAAGGTCTGGCTATGGAAGTGCTCTGTTTCTTGGTGCAAAAACAAAGCAGTTTTGGCTTCTTTCAGTGGTGGTCGTGTTGCTTCCAGTGGAGGCTTGCAGTGGTTAGCTTTTGCTTTGGGGGTGAGGTTGCTAGACGGCGTGGGTTGTTCACGATGGTCTTATTCTAGAAGTGAGGCATGGAGAATACTACTAAACATAAACTGGGCAGTGAAGCCAGTGCTTCTATTGGCGGCTACGTAAAAGTTAGCTGTTGTGCTTGTTTCCTAGACACGTGGGGACGTGGGACTGAGTGTTGTGTTGGCCTCATCGTGGTTGATAGAAATTTATGTAGAAGGTGTGGCTTGATTTACGTCCATGGGTCTAAATATAAAGAAGCAGTGGTTTAAGACATTTTATCACGAAGGGGACTCTAAAATTATAACTCTAGTGTGCTTAAAATTAGACACGTTAATGGGCTAGAACTCAATAAATAATTTATGCAATAAATGACCAAAATAAATCTCTCATCAAACAATATAAAATAAATTTGTTGACCCCATAAGTTATCTGAAACTACTCGTTAAAATTCAAATGGACTTTTCATATATAAGCCCAAAATTATTTGACGGACTCGGGCTAGAACCAGGTGTTACACTTTTCCCCTCTTCCAAGTAAGTGCCTCCCATTCCAAAACCCTAGTTAGGGTTTTTCCTAAGCCTAAGGCCCTTGGTGACAGATTTTCACTAGCCCATGTTTGGCCCCTTAGTGAGCTCTGGCGCCTCTTCCCTAAGATGGGCATGGCCCTTGTTGCTTTCTAGGTTTTCTACGTGCCATAACTTAAAAAGATAACTAAGTGGGCTAAGACTAAAAATAATGAAAGTAATAGACGAGAACTTGGCTAAGTCCGGGTTATCACACATGACAATGCCTAATATTAGGTCTTTTGTCAGTCTATAACTCGTATGGAATTTTAGCTACTGCTTTACTAGCTACTCGATTAAGAATGAAAAGTACGGTCTTTATGGCATCTCCCCGCAGTGACTCTAGTAAAAAAGAATCAGTTATCATACTCCTAACTATGTCGTCTAGGGTTCACTTTCGTCTCTCAACTACACCATTTTGGTGTAGAGTCCCTAGTATGGTGTGTTGAGGAAAGATGCCACATTCTTTTAAATACCTCACAAATGACTAGGACGTTGTTTACCTAATCCATCATACCTATCATAGTATTTTCCACAACGGTCTGATCTAATAGCCTTAATTTTCTTATCAAGCTAATTTTCAACTTCATCTTTGTAAGCCCTAAAAAAGTCACATACTTGTGATTTTTCATGTATACCCATAATGACAATAGTCACCTATAAAAGTGATAAAATATTGTTGACCATTCCAAGATGTCATAGTGAATGGACCATAATGTCAATATGTATCACTTCTAAGATGCCTGAACTCCTATTGACACCTATTTTCTGTATTTTTTTTGTTTGCCTTATATGCATTCAACACAGATTCTAAAATCTGAAAAATCAAGAGGACCAAGAATTTCAATTGACACTAGCATTTAAATTCTCTCTTTTGAGATATGTCACAAATACTAATGCCCCGGTATAGAAAAACTATCATTCATTAATCTTTGATTTGTAGCATATTATTTACATGCAAGGTTTCTATTATGTTTAAGTGAGAGGCATGCAAGTCTAGCAAATAAAGATTATTTGAGAGAAATAGTACCAATAACACTTGAAACTCATAACAGACTAAATGCCTTGTTTCAAAAGAACAACAATAACCGAATTTTTCTAAACAATAAACATAATTAAATTTTGTCTAAATGATGGTAAGAAAAAACTCGCATCTAAATCCAAATAAAAACCAGACTGTAATTTTAAACTATAGACTTTAATTGGCTCCACTCTAACATTATTGTCATCTCTGAAGTAAATGAACTTTTTCGACCACTCTGGGTGTTCAACACTTAGGTACCCTACATGGTAACGCTTATGTGAATAGTAGCTCATAAATCTATCCACCAAGTTTAGATGGCACAAGTTTCAGTAAAAATAATAGTAGAAAATTCATATTTCTTTGCAAGACACTTTTGATACTGGAGACAATTATTCTTCACATAACTGGTCTTTTTGCAAAAATCTTATCCTATCTCTATTGCACAATTGTATGTGAAGTCTCAGAATCCACAGTTACTTTAACTTTATTATTCCTCTTTATTTTCTTACTGCCTGGATTTTCATGAGGAAAAGTTGCCAAGTGAGCGCTTTCTATTTTCTCATAAGCTACCCTCTTATTAGTAAACTTTGGAGGGCTCATCAACCCGAAGAGCTAGAACAATAGTAACATGTTTTTTCCATTTTGTAAAATTGGATCTATTAAGAGCTAGAATGTAATTCAAATTGGAAGATGCATTCACTAAAAGCAAAACAAAACCTCACAATAAAAAAATATACCATGAAGGTTAATGCATTGACAATGAGAAAGAAATCATAATTATCATCACGCAAGTTTTAGTCTAATGGAACGACAAAATCAATCAGACAAAAAGATATAAAATTAAATGAAAATTCTATCGTTTTATAAAAATAGGTTGTTATGAGATACCTAGTGCATCATTGCAATCAAGTCTTTGGACAATAATTACAACATGTAAGTGAAGATCTCCCAATAAGGTTAGTTAGCATAAATAGTATAAAATCGGGTCTTGGCCAAACAATAGTCTTCCTTTTAGCCAACTATTGAATACATAGGCTGATTCCAAAATTATACAACTTACATGTAACTACCTTATATTATCCTTGACCTGGCTAAGTAACAACCTTGCTTTGGACAGATTGTTATTCGCATGGATGTAGATGTAGCTAGATGCAATCCATTGAATTTTCTTTTTCTTTTTTTTTTTACCTTTTTTAGGCAAGGAAAACATTTTCATGATAGAGGTCACTTAGGCGACATATCACTTTAATCTTTCTAAGCCTTAGGTATGGATTGCCAATAAATTTCTCAAACAAAATAATTATGAGAATAAATAAAATGTCTATAATAGAGATATTAAGAGAAAGGAATAAGTTTTTTTAAAATATATTATTAAAATAATAAAATATTATAATTTAAATCGATTGAATCAGGTCAGGACTAGGATTAAACCGGGCGACACAATCAACCAGGTGATCAGACCCAGTTAAGTAACTACTCAGAATACCAAATGGATTGGTCAAAATGGGTTAGGGTCAGCCCATGTATTCGGGTATGGGTACGAGGCTTGATCCGGCCCAATGAACATAAATGGGTTAAAGGTTGGACCCGAAAGTTGGATCAAGCCATTGGGTCTAGCTTGTATAGCCCAAATCAAAGACTCGCAACTTGGAATTTGTTAACTACGACCCAATTTCTGTAAAACATAATAAGATGAACATTTTGAGTTATACATATTCCTTTCAAGAAGGGCGACCAATCCCAACTCCAAGTCTGTTTCCTCTTTCTCTGACAGCAACATCCCAATTTAATTCTATCCAATCTATCTCTGGAGGTTGCCAATAAACCAAATATGTTTGGGCCATTCTACCATTGTTTCTGGAGTTGAGTTGTTTAGTACATAGCTGCTGAAAATCATTGTACTCCTGTGTTGCTCTCATCATCAGAATGGAAGGGGTTATAAAGCTATCTTCAAAAATCAACTTGTTTCTTCTCATCCATAACATTCTAGCTATTTCTACAAATAAGGAGATTTCTGAATTACCTAGTCTCTGAAACATGTGCATAAAAATTTATCCAAACTCTTGATGAGTAAATGCAGCTTTCTGAAACTTCTTACTTCCTAACATCCACACATCCTGTGCAGAAGGGCAATCCCACAGAACATGAGTTGGAGTTTCTTCTACCTGCTAACAGATTGGACAAAAAGGTTCATTTATCACTTTCTTCTTGCACAGATTTTGCTTTGTGGGTAGAGCATCATTACAAGCACGCCACATAAAAATTTTAACAGCATTTTTTGTGTTCATTTGCCAGATTTGCTTCCATAATTCTTTGTGCACTCCTTTGTTGAACTTTCCCCTTTTCTCTGATCACTCCTCAGCTTACAAAGATGATAGGCACTTCTAACTGTAAGACAACCATTTCTTGTATGCTTCCACACCCTCTTATCTCTTGAAATGGTAGTTTGTGCTATAGAAATCCTTACAATCTGTTGCACATCCTCTTTCTAGAAAATATTCTTGAGCATTTGTAAATTCCACCACTTTGTAACTGGATCAATGAGCTCAGACACTTTTGCATTTGTTGACAAAGAGTTCACTGGAGAACTCAAATTACCAGATTCAGTAGTAGGAATCCACTTGTCTTGCCATATCATTACATCTTCCCCATTAGCAATTCTCCAAATCATGCCATCTTTAACAAGGTTAATTGATGAACTAAGACTTTTCCATGTATAAGAAGGTCTAAACCCAACTGTTGCCTCCAGAATAGATTTGTGTGGGAAATATACAGCTTTAAGAATTCTTGCTGCTAAAGTTGTTGGATTATTAAGAATTCTCCAAACTTGTTCGGCCAATAGAGCTAAATTGAAAGCCATCAAGTCCCTAAAACCAAGTCCCCCACTTGCTTTATTTTTACTCAAATAGTGCCAACCTTTCCAATGAATTTTTGCTCCTTTGTCTTGAGTGCCCCACCAGAATGTAGAAATCAATGAATTCAACTTAGTACACAAAGTTTTTGGAAGAAGAAACACACTCATACTATAAGTAGGTATAGTCTGGACAACAACCTTGATTAGAATATGTTTTCCAGCTTTTGAGAGGAACTTAACCTTCCAATTCTCCATTCTTTTACTCACTTTTTCAATTATTCCTTGAAATGTAGCTGATTTTGATCTTCCAATGACTGATGGCAACCCCAAATATTTCTCCATGTTTGATGAGGCTCACAAACCAGCAACTTGTAACAAATGATTCTTTGTTGCTTGCTTAGTGTTGTTGCTGAAATACAAAGAAGTCTTGTTTCTATTGAGCCTTTGTCCGAAGGCTTACTCATAGTTGTATAAAATTTGATACAAATTAACCCACTCTTGAATGGTAGCTCGACAGAACAGCATACTATCATCAGCAAAAAACAAGTGAGTCATCTTGATCTGTCCTCTGGCCATAAGTACCCCATTAATATGCCCTTTCTGTTATGCTTCACTTAACTGATCTGTTAGCACTGCAGCACATATGATAAACAAGAAAGGAGACAAGGGACAGCCTTGTCGTAGTCCCCTAGTGGGTTTAAAACATTCTTGAGGGGCACCATTAATCAACACAAAAAAAGAGGAAGAGGAAATACACCTTAAAATACGCTCAATCCACCTCAAATCAAAACCCATCTTCAACGTAGCTGTTTTTAGAAAATTCCACTCTATCCTATTGTAGGCTTTACTCATGTCTAGTTTCAAAGCCATATATCCCTTCTGACCCTTCATCTTAGTCCTCATCGAATGCAAAATTTCATAAGCAGCCAAAATATTGTCTGATATTAGCCTACCAGGTACAAAGGCACACCGGTTTTGTGAGATTATAAAAGGCAGAATCTGTTTGAGTCTATTGGCTAGCAATTTAGTGATGATTTTGTAAAGGACATTACAAAGGCTAATGGGTCTATAGTCAGTCATGTGTATAGCGTTTCTGCATTTGGGAATCATCACTAAATAGGTATAATTGATTTCTTCCATACCATGCTCAGAATTTAAAAAATTGAGAATAGCTTCACTGACCTCTTCCCCTATCACAGACCAGTATTTTTGGTAAAAACAAGCTCCATACCCATCTGGTCCTGGTGCTTTGTGTGGTCCCATTTGAAAAACAACATCCTCAATTTCCTCTTTTCTAAAAGGTGCCAAAAGAGCTTCATTCTTCTGTTGACTAACTTTCTTTTTTAACTGCCTGCATCGAATTTTCCATGTTTATGGGATTGGAGGTTGCAAAAAGCTCTTTGAAATACGAGTAAAAGCTTCTCCAATGTGCTTGGAATCTGAAATTGTCCTTCCATTCTCATCAATAATCTTAGATATACTATTTCTTTTCTTTTTCTGAGTTGCACAAAGGTGATAAAACCTGGTATTTATGTCTCCTTTCTGCAGCCAGATCTCTTTTGCTCTTTGTTTCCATTTCACATGCTCTCTTTCCAGCTGATGATCAATTTCTTTTTTCAAATTTTTGAGTTGTTGAACTGATGTTGCTGTAACAGATTGTTGCAGAGCCTGAAGGGATTTCCTTTTCTGTTTGATGCTGGCTTTAGAATCCCATTCTTTTTGGTAACTCCACTGTCTCAGTATCTGTAAGCAACCTTCAAGTTTTGTATTTATCTTTGAAAGACCTTCTTTGTTGTTGCCATGTATATGCCAAGCATGAGTAATAACCTCCTCACAATCTGAGAACAAAGACCAACTATCCTCATATCTACAAAGATGAGCTGGTTGCCTATTCCAAACATTATGTTGCTCAACTGTCATCAACAGAGGACAATGATCTGAAGTGTGATACTAACACTTTAACCTCACCCCCACCAAAAGCTGCACACCACTCAGAGTTGGCAGTGACTCTATCAAGCCTTTCCTTTGTAAAATGATGATCATCTCTTAAATTAGACCAGGTATACTTTCCTTGAATACAACCCAAATCCTTCAACTGGCAATCTTGCAAAACACTTCTAAAGTCTGTCATCTATTTTTCATCCCTTCTAGCCCCTCCATACTTTTCACTATGATATAGAATTTCATTAAAATCACCTAGACATAACCATCTTTTAGGCTAAAGACGATTTAGATGTCTCAAGATACCCCACCCCTCATATCACTTTTCTGTTTCAGGATTTCCATAAAAACAAGTGAGCATCCACTCAACTGCTGGTTGAACAACCCACATATTAATATGTTTTTGTGAGTAGGTGCTTATATTGATGTGTACATCCTCTGCCCAGAACAGAACCATACCTCCACTTCTTCCCACACTATCAACAGAAAATAAACACTTGAATCCCAATTTTAGTTTCAAAGCATCTAAGTTCTTCTTTTGCAATTTTGTTTCTATAAGAAATAAAATGCTAGGCTTGTGGATCTTAACTAGCAGGATAAGATCTCTAACTGTCCGAGGGTTGCCAAGCCCTCGGCAGTTCCAACTTAGAAGCCTCATTTCTCCCGGCAGGGTTGACAAACAGCCTTCGCCGATATATCAAAACTCGATAATAAAGCTTGTTTTTTACCCCTACTATCTTGCTGATTTTCCTTTGTCATCAGATCAGGTTCATCATCATTTCTTCTCTTCCTAGGAGCATGAGTAGCAGGTTTCATATCTTCATTAATCTACAGTCCCCTTGCCCTTCTCTTCCATCTAGTAGTACATACCTCAGGAATATGCTCAACTGGATCCAACTTTTGTTGATCTTGCAGGTGTTCTAATTGAGTAGGCTGACTAGGCATCACTACAGTTGATAGAGGTTGAACTGCTAACTGTTCCAGTAAGTGCTTTGAACTATCAAGTATTAATTCTTTTGGTTCTGCCTCCCTGTTGAGTACAAGTAAATCCTCACTTTGAAGCTGGCCTACATTACTGTCTGCTTTATCCTCTTCTATTGTATGATGTTTCAACAATTCCTGACTTGACTCCACCTCAACCAACTGAATTTCTTTTTGAGCTAGTTTTTTCCCTTTATTACAAGACCCTTTCATTAAAAAAGAAGGAAAGGATGGACCTGAGGTGTTGCTATAGCTGGAAACTGCAGCAGAGCTTGAAGCACGCAACGATGATCCATATTGTTGCAAATTGTAATCCTTTGTGTCTTCCGTGTGTTTATGATTCCCTATACATCCTTGCACACCATGCATAATAGCTCCACATTTAAAACAAAACCTAGGCAGCCTTTCATATCTAAAAGGAATAAAACTTTTTTGTCCCATCAGCTCCATAATTTTCCCTCTTATTAAAGGTTTAATTAAGTCAACCTCAACTTGCACTCTAATCCATTTTCCCCAACAATTCCCATCATAATCAGCCTCCACCTTGATAACTTTACCAATAGTGGATCCAATCCTACCTCCAATTTCCTTATTCATGCATCCGAGAGGTAGATTATGAAGTTCAACCCACAAGGTAGTGGAATTAAAATTTAGATCAGCTAGTGGAGTAACACCATCAAATTTTTTTATACAAACCAGATTAGTATCAAATAACCAAGGCTGACCTCCCCATATTTTATTCAAATCTTCCTCAGGTTGGAATTCAAACACGTAAAGATTGTCTCCTACCTCATGAATTTTCACTCCAGCACATGATTTCCACACTTTTAACATCGTGTTCTTGAACGCTTCCTTATTAATCTTTTTATTAGCTATTACTTTTCCCACCAGACACAACCTCCCTCTCATATTATTCTCGATGTCATGGCCAGTGATTACAATTTCATACCTTTCATCTTCAGTTAAGGAAAACTTACTCTAAAATTCTGAAAGTTCCTCATCCATTTGAACCAAAGCTCCAAACCAGAAGTAAAACACCACGTACAACTGAGTTATCAGAATAAATTAAGCAGGTAAAAAAAACTAGCCCTAGGCAAAGATCCCTTCCACCGAAAGTGAAGGACAAACTTTCCCCTCACCAAAAAGTTCTCGAGTCGAGAGGAAGACTTTCATAAATCAATTGAAAACAGTAGATTGTTGTATTCAATCTGTTGCCCTTTAGGCAATGAAACCATAATTAAATAAGATTTTTTTAACCATTATATATATATATTGGTTTTATAAAATAATATTAAATATATTCCCGCATGTCTTCAACTATTTTTATATAAAATTGATAGTATATATCGATGCACTGTCAATATTTATAAAAAGGACAAAGTAGGTTGTCGAGGTGCCATCTAGGGACGGAGTCCAATTCTCCATCTCAAGTCTCCAACTCCAATGATAGCAGACAGATTTATCTAAAGAGTGGGGCTATTATGCTACCACACTCTTACCGTTGAACAGTATGTTTTGTATTTTTTTTTTTTTTTTTAAATATTTAAATATTTTAAAAAATAAAAAAAATACATCAATATATTTAAAATTATTTTCTTAATCATTAAATAAAAAAAATACAAACGGTCAAATATAGCAGCAAGAGTAAAGCAGCAGACTATATTTTCCCAGCTGGATCCACTGTAGAGAAGCATATTTCTTGTCATAATATTCTTATCGGAGCCCTTACCAACAAATAATATTATAGCTCTAAGAGCCATCATGCAAGTTTGGACAAAAGACAAGCCACTGCAGTTGACTTGATCTTCCCAGCCTTTACTTTTTGAAAGTATTATTTTTTTGAATCAACTTGAGACAATTGACTTTAGTAATTAAATTTAAAAGTTAAATAAAGTATTGTAAAAAATATATTTTTTTAAAATTATTTATTTTATTTTATATAAAAATCTTAAAAAATAATAATAATTAAATAAAATGAGTTCAGAAGTTTTAAAAAAACAAACGAGGCATTAATGATTTGGTATGGGTAGACATAACTATTTGCCAGAAAAGAACTTTGATGGTAAGCTGAAAGAGTAATGCTACATGTAGTTGTAGAGTACGTAAATATCGTATAGTTACTTTGATAAAGAGTAAGATCTACTATTAAAAAAATAATTTTTTTGATGTAAATATCGTATTTATTCACTTTTTTAAAATGATTGTGTAATGTTTATATACTCACGACTGTAACTATCATATCTGATTTGGAATTAATTTTAATTTGTTAGCTTCAAAATGTTATGCTTATTCCTTTCTAAAAGGTGAAATGGAGGGAATTGGCTAATTATGTAATTATAAAAAATCGGGTATATGACAGCTGTGAATAAAGCATGAGTACTGCAGTTTATTCTCGAACTTTTATGTTTGAAGGAGAAAGTTACCTTTTATAACTGATTTTTTTTATTAAATACTTACTTGTTACGAGACTCATTAATTATCAAGACTCAAAGAATCAATATTAGACTATATATTTTGGAACAGATGATTATTTTAATGTGTAATTCTACATATAATTGTGAAGTGCGTAACTACCGCGTAATCGCTTTGAAAAAGAGTGGGGTCCACTATTAAAAAATTAATTTTTTTCATGTGGGTCTCATATTTTATTCATTTTTTTCAAAGCGATTACACGGCAGTTACGCACTTCACAGTTGTAATATCTTTTCTCTATTTTAATTTATATCATTTTGGAGCAATTGATAGGGAAAGAGTTGAGACACTAATTAAAAAATAGGCGTTAAACTCGGTAGCTTCAATGCACGACAAGCCCACCTAATTGCAGTTGTAAGCATATATTATTTTTATATATTTCCAGCTTTGAATTACGCACGTTCTTCCGCATTATTTTAACCGATTAGGAAGAGGAATAATCTAGAGAACTAAAAAGCGAACGCACAAGTACGAAAGCTACCAACTGGCACAGATTCAATGCAGGATTAGGTGTGGGTGGATGTCTTCCCTGCATTGGCATGACCTATGCATCTTCATCATCGTTTTTATAGTTTGCATAATATCTCTTTAAATTAGTCTATATTAAATTATGCATCTTCAAAATTTTATATAATTATGAGTAGTATTTCTTTAAATTTAAAGAAATATTATTCACTCTCCCAAACGTTATTTTATTATTTTTTGTCTTTCTTACCCATTAAAATCTACTTTGTGAAATTTATATTAAGATGATTTTGATATATAAAATTTGTATTAAGCAGATGATAAAAAGTGTTTTTTAGTATATACTAAAATTTATTGATAAACTGATCATTTTGATATATGAAATTGATAATATCTAGATATATAAAATTAGTATTTTTGAGCACATAGTGCTAATTCACTACAAGAAACAAGGTCTTTTCCGGCGCTTAAATTCGCCGCAAATAACCACCGAAATCGCTGCAAATAATTCTTCGCAGCGATTTATGTTGCGCCGGCATTTCGTTGCAAATGTAGAGCCTTTTAAAATAATAGCCAGCGAAACACAGAAATGGTCGCCAAAAATTTTTATTTGCAGCGATTTATTTCGCTGCTAATATTATTAATGACGCCGCAAATAACGTTGGGATTTCGGTCACGTATCGCTGCGAAAAATTATTTGCAGCACATTTGTTTGGCTGTAAATGATCTTTAGCGGCGAGTTTAAGGCGCCGCAAAAAAATCCTAGTTTTAGCGTCCAAGTATATTCGCCGCAGATAAGTATTAACAACTGAGGCATCTTTTTAGCGGCGACAATAAATCGCCGCAAATAATCTTTCGGCGCTTTAGCGTCTATATATATTCGCCGCAAATACACAAAACATAAATCTAAATTTTTTCTCGGCGAACATAAAATCGCCGCAAATAATCTTTTGAAACTGGTGTAACATTACACGTACAGAATGCGCAATTTTTTTTTTGGGTACCTAATTTCCTGCTCCAACTCATTTATAATATTACCAAATTGTACATTAATCCATAATAGCATATATTAATATATGAAAATTCAAGTTTTCATCCAATACATGATCAGTACATCAGACCCTTTAAGCTGGTTACTATAAACTGGCATATCATGGTGCAATATTAATGGAAGGCAATAAAGTCTTACAAATGGGAGCAGCTAATGTCTCTTACAAGCTTTAAAGTACATATCAAACATCCACAATCTAGGTGATACAAGTATAAACAAATAATGGTGGGTGGAGTTCATCCGCAACTTCGCACATCGATGGTTGATGATTTGCGATGACTTGGTGATTGAGCGGCAAAGATCAATCCAGCTGTCTGGAACAGGGTTATCAAGTATTCCATCTACTGCCTTCTACATGAGCTGCACAAAAGAAGGCACGCAAGTCTGAAATGAAGCCTTTAATATGATAACAAATGGTGTATGTGAACAAATAATGGTGCAATTAATAGCACTAATGCCAATTGAAGTACATACACTGCCTTCTACATGTTATAATTTTTTTGGGCATAAAACTCACACGAACAAATAGCAGAAATTATCTAAAACCTTTTTTTAGCTAGCTAGCTACCTAATAGTAATATATATTGTTAATCTAATTAGAAAATGTATTAAAATGGAAGTATATATAGGTATTCAAGATGATTATGATCTGTATTAGATCATGTGGTACATTATATTTGCATATACCACATGCATGCTAAGGAAGATGATTTCAGACTTGCATACAATTGTTCATGAAAACTGCATTATTATTATTTTTAATTTTTTTTAGCATCTTCCTCAATCAAGCCTTTCGAAGGATGCATACTACATATATTACTGCCCTTGCATTGCATGACCGGCCTAGGAAAGGTCATGCACTTGCATTGCATCACACTTGCATTGCATTGCATTGCATCAGTCTCACTTTTTAATGTTGCATTATCACCTTTTTTTGTTTATGTAATTGGGGGTGGCTAAGGTATATGTGTGATTAAGTATCTCAAAAAAAGTGATGAAACCACAATAAATGCCATTATTGTTGCAACCATAAACTACATTATTAGGAAAAAGAAATAATAATTTAACAGTTAAGAAAGTTAATAATGCATATATAAAACTAGTTAATTAGTAACCTATTACACCTATATATCAATATTCAAATTGTATATAGATAATATGAGATATCCCAGCTCATTCCCTACATGAAGAGAACCTGTGTTAGTATTATTCTGTCTTAAATATATGCTAAATCCAGTACTAGGCCAGGCATGCATAATGCAGACACACACCTCAGCAAACCCAACATGCAAATTAAACTTTGGGGGACTATATATATAAATATATATATATATATAGTATATACTACTGTTTTTAGGGTTTAAAGGCCCGGCTATCTATTTATCCATCTATATATCTAGATATAGCTAGAGGCCCTGGCCGTTGTGGGTGGTTTTGGGGATTTCAAGGACTGTGTAAATAATAATCTGTCATAGGGCTGAGGAAAAGGGAATAATCTGTCATAAGACAAGGTAGCCGCCAACCTGTGCGGATAAACTCGTGCCCAATCCTGAAGGGTACGGGTCTAAAAGATCAAAAATTAAAATAACAAAAAATTGGACCACCATTAGATATTGCATGACTTGTACAAGATCTGCCGCTTAATAATGTTCATTCTTTTTTCTTTTTCTGATCTCCAGGGCTATATATATATTATTTCTATCATCATGATGTGAACCACGACATGGTTATCACTAAATGTTGAGCAAATTGCCTAACTCATTTGGGCTGCTAAATATGCCATTAATTATTAAGTCTATTTCATTTCCTGTCCTGTTCTGGCTCTTACTCCCCATGCTTCCATGCTTACCTAAGTGGGTAGAGTGTTTAATTACACAGAATTTGAGAGAGAGAGAGAGAGAGAGAGAGGGTCCCCAAAGCTTGCCTGTACAGACAGAAAGCCCACATAGCTAGGTCTATACTGAGAAATAGACCTAAACTTGGGGATGGTATTCTTGTCAGTTTTACACCTCAGGAAATAGGGTCTTTATCGGCGCTTAAATTCGCCGCAAATAACCCCATAAACTGAGTCATGAGAAATCCTATTCTCCAATTAGTAGCAACCTTTTCTTCATCACAGACTCATCAATAATTACCCTCTAATTAAAGAGTTAGAAGTTCGGAAACATGGGTTCGAAGTCTCGGGATAAAGATGACACCCATTAATTTATGCCAATTAATTGTTGGTTACTTGCTTTATTTAATGTCAAACAGGACCACATTATATATTAATATGGTCCAAAACAACTCAAAAGGCAAATGAAAGAATCCCCTCCATTGAAGTACACATGAACTTCATGATCAGCCAACCTTACCCTTGCTTAGCCTAAATTCCAGCTAGCTAGCTATGTGATCAGGAGGCGGACTTTTTTCCAATTTAACTGCAGGTTATATATCAGATATTATATTCCCAACTCTTAATTTATTTCCTGCATTAAAGATATTTTTGGGAAGGAATATTTTCTGGATCTAATTAACATGTATGCTGCCATACGATTTTCCACTAACAAGTAAACACATCAGCTTTAACTCTAAAGTCCACCAAATTGATCTCTAGATTATATGCATGCATCTACATATCAAGAAGGAGAAGTATAAATATAAGGAGAAGTATACTTTTTCATATGGATAACCAACATAATCGATATTAGAATACTCAACCATATCAAGAAGGTCAGATCAGTTAGACGTCAGCATAAAACATGCAGTGCTTTGCAAGTACCCAAGTACCTTCTTTGTAGATTTCCATAAAATGTAGTAATAGCAAGAAGTTTAATGAGAGTGACCTTTTCATCCATATCATATATAGGAAATTCCTTTACAATGTTATCTACAAAGTCATTGGCTTTATCTAAAGACAAGTACTATTTAAATGTTGCAAATGGTCTTATGGTCGAATGGCACTATCCTTGATCTTTTGGGACCATAGGATTCAAGGTTGGACGTTCAAAAACCTCAAACTACTAGGCTTGTTGACCCTTAAAAATACATACTAGAAAAACAAAAACCACCATTTAAATGCTACCAACAACTCAACTTCAAGCTTATCCATAGCAAGATTCACACAAGCCTATTTAGAAATTGCCTCAACCATTGAAGCCGAACCTGAACTCTTAATTAACCTTTATAGTTGGTTGTTCCCTCTCAAGATTTTCATGGCAGATAATATAAAAATTTTAGTAGGGTTTCCAAAAGCTAAGAAGATCAAAACAAAATATCCAAAAAGCTTGAGAAAGCAAAAACATGCTATTTTGGTTATCCCTAGAGTTGCTAGAGTCCAAAATACAAAAGAGACTCATATTAATTAATGCAATCACTTAGTGACTCACTATCTATAAGATATGATTAAGCCACCAAGTAAAAAGTACTTAATTTATTTTATTTATTTTTATTGTTCTAATGCTACATACTTAATTAATTTATTTAATGGTGGATTTCACTTTTTTTCAAAATGAGGACGAGATGCTTGCATAAATCATGATTGTATGTAACATTATTTTTCCAATAATAATTCGCTGAAATGGTAAGAACAAAACTGGTATGGATGTTTTTAAGTGTGATTACAATTATGAAAATAATAATCAAGATCCATTTCAAATATTACAAAATGATGTCTCATGATTAGTTTTACAAAGGTAGAATATATATATATATATATTGCTCGATTCCCTCAAAATTTCGATATAAAAACACTATTTTCAACTATAAATCTCATAAAATAAATATTTAAAGCATTAGACCACAAACATCAATTTCAGCACAAACGCTGAGAATATGTGATTTAAACAGGCCAAAACACTTTTATACAATCTCCTTGTTCTTTGTTTATCTTGTAACAATTTTTTTTTTCACCCTAAAATCTAGCACCACGTGTTTCCTCATGACTTTCCCTCTTCCATTTTACTTATATGAAGCAACAGATGCAACTTTGTGATTAGGTCCTGTGTGTGTGTGTGTATAAATATATATATATATAGAGAGAGAGAGAGAGAGAGTGAGTGAGAGAGAGGGTAGTGGATTTGTAGTTGCTTCAGATATTTAATACTACAACAATCCAAAATGCATTATCCAGCACAATATATTATTATATTGTATAAGGGAAAGGCCAGAAATATATGTATATTAATGGCATAGAAGATTTCATGAGAAAGGTATGGGAGCATACATAATGCAAGTCCAGTAATAGAGCCATTTTCTTGTAGTGCGATGACCACAAAAATAGTTATCAACAAGTACACCAAGATAAGATAAAAACTCTATTACTTGGAAAACAACTTCATTTGCATTCAGCCCAGAATCACAAATTATAGGGAAAAAAAAAAGACAGATTATTAGACAGTATTATATCTGCTGTAAAGTAAGACGAAACTGCGAGGGCATACGCATAAGAATTTTTCAAAGCAAAAAAAGACACTCATCTTAAAACCAAAGGTCCAATGCTCTAGTTGATAGACAGATCAAAAGCTACAAGATACATCACTCAAACTCAACACATCCAAGCTTGCATCATATCCAAGTACTAAAGGACGAAACATTCAAAACTTAAGTAGTTTACATGCCTTTTAAAGGTAGTTAAAATGATCAGATCTATATTATTTGAACAGGAAATTGAAAACTACATGTTATTGTGACACAACCTACACTGAACAATTATTAAAGCTCTTAGTAGTTTAAAAGTAATGTGGTCTTCAATGGCCATCAAACATAGTTTTGTTTGGTTATGTGAAAGAGGACCAAACATGAGAGATTGGCCTCTAGTGCCAAGCAGACACTTCTCTTACTTTCGGTCTTCTTTTTTCCTCTCTCCCCTTAGCAAAACAAACAAAACGGCCATGAGATCCTTTTTATCCAAACACTTTCTAATATTAAAGGCAGATACACATAATATGCTACAAAATCTCTTAAAAAGTTAAGGCACAATTGGAATTTGCATGTGGCTAGCTAGTCATTATACATGCATGATGGTTTAGAAATCATTATACATGCTAGCCAGTCATTTTTTTAAAGGGAATATTGACTGATTAAGAAAGATGATTAGCCATTCTTTGCCTGCTAATTAAAGAACAAATTTTGAATGATTGCCTTATTGATCACTTGGTGTGTAAGGAACCTAATTTCTTTGTAAGTAGCACAATGAAGGGATAAGCTATGGTCCATAGATATTATTAAAAACAAGCTGCAATAATAAAAACCAGTTTTTATTTATTTTTTTCTATGATGATCAGAGAGTGAGACAAGGTGACAGATAATACAAAACAAATGCAAAACAATTCAGTACTTATCACATTAAAGAAGATGCACATGTAATTAATTGGCCATCCTATGCCAATCACTATCAATATTAGGAAGATTAGCTTTAATAAAACACCAGTCATGAGATGGAGAAAGAAACATTCTTTACTTAATTGGCACAACTTATATTGCATTCTTTTTCTTTTGCTCCATTTTCAACACAAACTTTTTATAAACAGGTTGATCAGTACCATCACCTCTCTTTTTCTTCACTAGCTTGCACTATATAATATGATCTCTATGGTCAATTAAAATATCACTATTCTAAGACCCCATTTCCAATTAGAATCAAGCTGAAAGAAACAGCTTTTTGGGGGAAGGATAGGTAGGTTTTAGTTTAGATGGTTTTAATATAATGAAATGGTTTTCATTTTTACGTGAACAAATAAAACAAAAGAAACTATATCTCAAAAACAAAAGACTGCATAACATTGCTACATTAGTCCTAAAATAATTGCAAGAGTATTTTCGTACATGCATATATGATCATGCGGCGCCAGTACTTCTCCAACCCCTCCAAAACTAATTTCTTCTATAATAAGGTTAGACAAGTACTCTTAGCTCATTACAACACATTAACATTTTCCATACCATAATACCGATCAAATTCCCCATTCTTTTAACATAAAATTATTGTAATTGTAAGTCATCAACAAGAAGTATCACACTAGAGGAAAAGATTAGAGTACGCAAATCTCAAGCTACAGATTGACTGCATAATGCCATTCTCAACAGTAACAGCATCAAGATATCAATAACGAACAATATACATATATACATATAACCCAAAATACCTAGAAATTAGTCTACAGACAAAAAGCCCAATTTTTTATACTGCAACAAGCACAGATGAAGGGGGACAGAAAGGTAGGAGTAGTGAAATACAAAGAAAAATGGTGGAAGAGGATAGATCAAGACAAAAGGAAAAATAAATAAATAAATAAATAAAAACCTTCTAACTACTATAGGAAAGAGGAGGAGAAAGGAAAAGGAAATGGGCCTTTCCTTGAGGGAGAGAGTGAGGTTGGTGGTAGGTTGAATTCAGTTGGAAGAAATTAGAGAGAAGGGAGAATGGAAAAGACAAAACATGAACTGGTTTCTAGAAGATTTAACCATATGACATAAGTTTTCTTCAACATGTTCAGAAGCTTTAAAATAAACGTCTACTTTTGACCTTTTACCATATGTTAAATAAAGCTTGACTACCTCTACAAAAATCTAGTGTTAAAGCATTAAAATCTGTCTTCAATGTAAATCTAGTACTAGAACACAAACACAAACAATGCACCAGTGAAGGGTTGATGAATAAACCAAACAGAACTCAAAATCCATAAGCTACAGATCAACAAAAAAAAATTATCACTCAGAAACCAGAATGCATAAGCTAGAGATCAACAAATCCATTAAGACTGCAACTATGTTCGACACACTCTTAATCAGTACCCACCAAAATGCATAATTTTTGCAATAAGCAGCTCATGCGAGGATGAAGGGGGAGAGCAATTTCTTAAAGGGAACCACTTACAAGTGTCGATGGATGATCTCGACCGCCGATATTGGCCTTCCCAAAACAATCACTCGGAAACGGACCGCGGGGAGGCACTGACTCCGCTGCTGCTTCAAGTCTGGAATGAGGGGCCTGGGAAAGGGTTTTTGCTCCAGAATCGCCGGGCGCGAACAATTACAGAGAACAAGTTGGTACGCCAAAATGGGGACGAAGGAAATCGGGATTTGGGGGGAAATAGGGATTTGGGGGGAAATCAGAAAATCGATGGAGGTAATGGCGCCGTTTTCATTAAAATCAGATTCGCAGCGAACTTATGCGTCGGCAGAACATTTTGGGATTTTGCGGCGGTTTAATTCGCCGTAAGTCTCGTTAAAATCGCTGCAAAAGTAAAAAGTTTTTTACGGCGAAAATTTTCGCCGCAAATAAGCATAAAATCGCCGCAAAAAAGGACAATAATACGCACGGGTTGGTAGCCGCGTCGACCAAACCTATCGCCGTAAATAATGACTTATTGCGGCGACATTTATTGCAGCAGACCAAAAATCGCCGCAATAGAGCCATTTTCTTGTAGTGATTGTAAAATATATAAAAAATAATAATAATGATTTTAAGAAAAAAAAATATTTTATTATTATTTGGTTTAAAGATGCATAAGCTAATGTGAGAGTTTTTCTTAATCTATAAAACCAATATTCAAAAGATGTGATTTTGAAGATGCATATAGAGAAACCAATGTTAGTGCTCTAATAAGATGTGGAGCTCCAGATATTAAACTCCACCTTCAACCCCACCATGTCGTAACTTTCTCGCCACCTTAGCTTTCTTGGTCACCACTCCATGGTTGGTTTGGGGGAAAATTTGAATTCACTTATTGTTTATTTATTTATTTTTTTTGAAATAAACCTCAATACTTCATTAATCAAACTTAAAGCATTACATAGTTTGTCTTTTTTCAAACAGTTTACAATAAAATCTGGAATTTCTTCAATCCATATCTTAGCTTCTACTAACTTCGAAGCTTCTTTTGGAAACTGAACGTATATCTTCAGCTAAAGATCCAACACTGGACAAATCCTCCTCTTGATTGTTGACTACAGTAACAATTGCCTTGGCATCTCTTTCAAATGTAGCCTTTTGAATGTTTAAATCATTACACAGCTCCAAAGCCTTCCAGAGTGCATGGCATTCTGCAAATGTTGGGTATTGTACATACTTCTTCTGATCACAAACAGCCACCATTGCCTCTCCCTTATCATCTCTAAACATAATTCCCACTCCCATTCTCTTTCTCTTCAAGTCTAATGATGCATCCTAGTTGACCTTAACGAAATCAGCCTCTGGTTTATGCCAGTTTTGTCTGTTACTTACTACATTTGATAGATGGTCACCCTTCCTCTGTAACCTTTGTGAATTCTTATACTCTTCAAGGCCTTCTTTTGCTGATATAAGTATTCTTCTAGGACAAGAGAGTCTCTCCTCAAAAACACTTTCATTCCTCCTTAACCACACTCTCCTGAAAAGAACTACCATCTCTTCAAGGTGGGACATATTCAATTTTGCCATCAACTTCTCTCACAGCTGCATAAAATCTACCTCCTTACAACTCCATTTCTGAACTCTACTCCTCTCATCAACCTAAATATCGTTTGCTGTTGTGCACTCCCAAAAAGCATGCATGACTGACTCTTCTTCTGCATAACAGATGTGGCATCTTGGATCTGGCATAACTTTCCTTCTGAATAGGTTCTTCTTGGTGCATAGCAAATTATTACCTGCTTTCCATAAGAATAACTTGACCACTGCTGGTACTTCAAGATCCCAAATATTCCTACATCTCTTATCTTCCATTTCTTCCTTTGAACATGCACCTCTTCTGTTCCTCAGTCTTTCAAGTTGCAAGTAATAGGTCCTACTGACAGTGAAAGCACCTTTCTTTGATGGACCCCATATTATCTTGTCTTGTACATTGCCTCTGCTCAAGTGGATATTAAGAATTTGCTCAGTCCCTTCACTTGAAGAAATAGCTCTAATTCTTCCGTCATCTCATTCCCTATTCTATTTTACAATCAACTCTTCCACCTTTGAATCTTCCCTCAGTACATAAATTAGTGACTGAATTGTAACGGATGATGCAGTTGGCGGCCATTTTGAACCCCAAATCTTAATCTTAATCTCATCCCCTGCTCTCCACCTTAAGCCCTCTTGTAGCAGATCTCTTGCAGACCAAATACTCCTCCATATTAATGAAGGTTGAGAGCCAAGCTTTACCTCCATTAAATTTGAGTGCCTAAAATACTTTTCCTTAAACACCACAGTTGCTAAAGATTCAAGATACTTTAGAAACCTCCATCCTTGCTTAGCTAAGAGAACTAAATTAAAGCTCTCCAAGTCCCTAAACCCCAAGCCTCCCTTCCTTTTTTGCATTCACAAGTGTTTCCATTATCTCCATTGAATACCCCCTTCCTTATGCTGCTTTCCCCACCAGAATCTCGAGAATAAACCATTCATATCCTTGCACAGCTTCTTGGGAAGCTTAAAAACACTCATAGTATATGTAGGGATGGATTGAAGTACAACCTTTATCAAAACTTCTTCTCCAGCTTGTGAAAGAAAACTGTTTTTCCAGCTGGAAATCTCTCTGCCAGACTCTTTCTTTTAAGGCTCTAAATGTATTGTACTTAGATCTTCCTACAAGAGCTGGAAGACCTAAATATTTCTCATAGCTTCCACAAGCAACAGAAGCCCCAGCCTCCATGATCCTTTTCTTATCCTCCTCCTTGGTGTTTCTACTGAAAAAAATTGATGTCTTCCCTTTGTTAAGGAACTGTCCTGAAACTTTTTCGTATCTATTCAACAGCTCTTGAATCTTGTTCCATTCTTCCAATTTAGCTTTTCTAAACAAAGTACAATCATATGCAAAGAGGAGATGATTGATACTTGTTCCCCCTTGAGTCACTTGCACACCTCTTGTAATTTTTTGTTTCTCATGAAAGTTTAACATTGAGCTGAGCCTGTCAACACACATGATGAAAAGGCAGGGTCACCCTGCCTTAACCCCTTGAGGGCTTAAAAATATGGCCTACCTTTCCATTAATCAGCATTGAATAAATCACAGAACAGGCACATTTCATGATGAGCTTCACCCACTTCTCACAGAAACCAAGCCTTAACATCACTGCCCCCAAGAACATCCATTCCACTTGATCATAGGTTTTAGACATGTCCAGCTTTATAGCCATACTCCCCACCCTTCCCTTCTTTATTGTTTTCAATGAATGTAACATTTCATTGTATCTCATCATGCACCCAGCTCGTATCCCCTACATTAGGTTATAATGAAAAAGCCTCATTATATATAAAGGGTAGAATACTCAATTCAAGGTTCAAGGTTCAGGAAGCTTCAAAGTTTTTAATTCCTTAGTTATTTGATCAAGCGGTATTTTACCATATAACATGAAGAGTCCGAGACTTCAACTCCTTTTGGCTACTAAGCAAATTAGCATAGTTGAAAGTAAAACATTTTGTATCATTTCATTGGACATTAATGTTTAGATTTCACCGTACAACATTACAGCTGCGACACATACGCCGAAAACAAGCTGCGTATATGCTTGGAGAGAACATTACAATAATGCTTTGGGTCTTAGGTACTGAAGAACTTTTGTATGCTCTCTGTAAAAGCTATATTAGTGGTGCTATACCCACCATCCACGACTAGGTTGAGCCCACTCACGTACTTGGACTCCTCACTCGCCAAGAACAATGCTGCCTCTGCTATATCTCCAGCTTCCAAAACCACCCCTTTCAAATTTGCAGCTTCGCATACAATTTCTTCTACTTTTTTCTTGTCTATTCCTGGCCTTTTGAGCACCATAGGGGTGGCCACAGCAAACGGTGATATGCAATTGACTCTGATTCCGTACTGTCCCAATTCAACGCACAAATTCTTGGTTAGTCCCACTAAGGCATGCTTGGACGCCGTGTATAGGTGTGAAGTTGGCCCGTGTGTCACTGATGCAGAGCTTGAAGTGAACAAAATGGTTCCCTTTTTCTCAGGGATCATTACTTTGGCGGCATGTTTTGCCCCCAAAAGTGACCCCAAGACATTCACGCCAAAGACTTTCTTGTACTCTTCCTGATTGAGGGCAGAGATATCTGACATTGCTGGATCAGAATAGCCTGCGTTGTTGAACATTATGTCGAGTTTTCCATGCTTAGACACTGCAATGTCGACAGCATTCTTGACATCAGACTCGTTAGTGACATCGCAGTGGACATAGGAAATGGCACCATCGGTGCTTTTATCGTCGCAAACAGAGAGACCAAGCTTGTCTTGGACGTCAGCAATGATGACCTTAGCACCATGTTGAGCGAATAGCCTTGCACTGCTCTCGCCAATTCCACTCGCACCTCCGGTTATCAACGCAACCTTGCCTGCTAATCTGTACAATTCAAGTGAAATATAAAGATCGATAGAGAAACAAAGAACAAATTAAAGAACGTATGAAAGTGTCTATTGTCTACAAAAACTCCATGGGTCGTTTCTATTGCTTACCTCTTAGCAATGGGTGCCAGCAAGCTGGAAGCGCTGTTCATATTAAACTTCTTATTGTTTCTGTAATGTTGACGAATGTGAAGATCAGCTACTGCATGGGGACCATTTTATAAGGAAACTTTGAATGCATGTGATGCAATGTCACCTACCCTTCCATATGCTGTGTGAATCCAGTATGTATAGTAAATATATATTTGTTACCATCAGTTTGAACGAATGCTTGATTAAGTAAAGATTAATATTGCTCCTCTTCATGCTTTGATTAATATATTTATTAAAATATGCAATATATGTAAGTGGCCGACCATTTCTGTCGCCTTGGTTGAGATCATACGCTATAAGATAATTTATTAAGCCAGCCAACACTTTTTGACTATACCCTCAATTAGTCTTATTATTAAAGGTAATCATAGTCTTTACACTTACGTTTGTCCAGAGAGTTAAAATGATTTTTTGGTGCTTATTTGGAAAGAATTCATATCCTCTCAAAACTCAAATATATATTTAGTCTTTAAATTTCCCACTCTTAAACATGCTTTAAACTCATAATCACCATCTAATTGTAGTTAAAAGGGTGGCATTGGGGTCAGCAAAACCAAATCCTTTATTTTAACACAAATTCTGAGAGATCCAAAGCCACTGATCTCAGCGGTGCCACGCATGACGGCGGCAGGCTCTATCTGGCACGGCCGCGTGTGAACCACACACGCCACCACAGACAGTGAAGGTCTTATGCCAGCATCGACGCATCCTCCAGATGCTACATTCCTATGTTCCTGCTTTCCTTAACAAATGATCAAGACATAGTGGTCATGGAAGACTCCTACAGCCAGTCTAGACAAACAAGCTGCACACACACCGTTCCACTGTGACTTTTAGTCGCAGTATATGTGATACCCCCATATGATATGGATAAGGGTAGGTGGTGTATGGGATCCCACATTGCTTGGGAAGGAGAAGTTATTGCTCTTTATAAGGTTCCAATGGGGCTCTAATTGTATCATTGACTAGTCCTTTTAGAGTATAAGCCATGTGGTTTGGGTCTTCCATTGGGGCGTTACAAATGGTATCAGAGACTATCCCAACCAGAAATATGGGACTTGAACCGTGCCACCTACAATGGACAGGCCCAACGAGGACGTTGGGAGTTTAAGGGGGTAGATTGTGATACCCCTATATGATATGGATAAGGGTAGGTGGTGTATGGGCTCCCACATTGCTTGGGAATGAGAAGTTATTGCTCTTTATAAGGTTCTAATGGGGCTCTAATTGTATCATTGACTAGTCCTTTTAGAGTATAGGCCATGTAGTTTGAGTCTTCTATTGGGGCGTTACAGTCTAATAGTCTGTTTATTAGACTATACAAAAACCGTTTCAAGTGGCTTCCCCTTAGTGGGAAATGGATGGGAGCCAATTTTGCCAATTTTTAGCTCCAGATCCTTTTTTTTTCTTATTCTATAGATGTTGCATTTGCTTATTTTGGAATGATTGTTGGGGACTCACACCCCATTGAATATTGTATCATGTAACCACTTAGTTTATCTATAAATTGGCTTGCTTAGAGAGAGAGAGAAAAACAAAATGTCAGGCCCAGTTTCTCTGTCAAAGTGGCTTGGAACCGTGCGTGAAAATGGCCCAGCCAATTCAGTGCTTAGTGAGACCACCAAACGGCGTCGTTTTAGGGAGGTTAGTAGTTCTCTTCCTCCATCTCCGTCACTTTCTCCCTTTCTCTTCGCATTTCAGTTATTATTTAAGTTCTCCAGCAACTCTCTCTCTCTCCCATGTCTCCCACGTCTCCCTCTTCTCTTTTCGATTTCATCTTTGTTTCTGGTTGCTGGCGTTAGATTGTGATTTCCGAATCCTGCTCTAAAATTCTGCATCTTCAGTTTTATCTCTTGCTCTGTTTTTGGTTTCGGTGGTTGCCGTCTACTGCTTTTCGCAGTTCCTCTCCATCAGCATTTCGGTTCCTCATCTTCAAGTTGGCAAGCGTCACTTCTTATCCCTCCTTATTCGACCGGTAAGAATCCCATCTTCAAACTTTTCATTTTCGATCTCCTCTACTACTTCCCCGATTCTGGTTTGTTTTATACTCATTTTCTGCAGTTTCTATTTTCGGTCCTTACCGTGACTTTGAGTAGTTTTTTTGTGAGTCTTTCTGGTTGTTATGCGTGGTGAGTAATTCGGGTTGGTGTATTGTCTTAGGTTTGGATTATTTGAAGTTACATTGTAGTAGAATTGTGGATTTGTGGGTGAGAATATATTTGGAAGTATTAGGTTATACTTTCTGCTATGGAGTTGGGAATGGAAGGAAGAGCGTTCTGTGTAGTGTAAATTCGTTAAGTTGGCAAAATCTGCGTACTTCGCTCGAGCGGACTGTCGAGCGCAACTCGAGCGAATGGCCAAATGAACATTGGCTTGAGCAGAGTGTCGAGCGAGAGTCGAGCGAACCTCTCTGACTCGCTTTCGCTCGAGCAGAGTGTCGAGCGAGACTCGAGTGAACCTCTCTGACTTGCTTTCGCTCGAGCAGGGTGTCGAGCGAGACTTGAGTGAACCTCTCTGACTTGCCTTCGCTCGAGCGGTATGTCGAGCGATGTCGAGCGAACCTCACTGACTTGACTTCGCTCGAGCGGCCTGTCGAGCGAAGTTGAGCGAACTTGGCTCAAGCCAACTGTCGAGCCAACTTTCAACCAACACTTTTTCAGCTCCAAACCAGTCTCCACTTATAGCCAACATACTGAGTTTGTTATAGAATATTTTTGGGTCAAAGTGTGGGCTGTCCGGATGGTTATTTGGCTAGTTAAGTTTGATTAAACTCGCTGAATTATGGTCGAGAGTTTGAGTCTTGAGTGTTTAAGACCAATTGTGTATTGTTGGATTATAACATTTAGTTTATATTATTTTTATGAATAGGTGACGAGATTGCTAGAGATCATTTTCAAGGCTTAGATAATACGCTGCAGGAGTCAGGTAAGCGGGGTTCCTATGCTGGGTTTTATACAAGCTAATAAGACTGAGGTTGATTTATGAAAACTTGCATAATTTGTGTTGTGTTGGGAACTTGTGAAAACAAAGATCAACCTCGGTCACTCATCTGCATTATTCATGAAATCTGTGTGAAAAAGGAAAAATATGTTTTGGCATGCATTGTGTAGACATGAGCTGAATTCTGTCATGTGATTTCTGAAATCTGGAAAAAGAGCGATATTGAGAATATGAAAAGTTGTGCATTTATTTAGAAAGATGTTCTGGCTTTTGTGTTCAGCGTGTGTAACGGTCTGATTCTGTTTTGGTACTCTGTATTATTTTGTTATAACATCTGAAAACCTTTGGCATGGTGTACTGGTTTTCGTATCTGACTCTGTCTCTGCTTTGCTCTGCTCTGCTCTGTTATGCTTTGCTCTGTTTGGGTTGGTACCAACTTCTCTGTCTCTGAGTGCACCCACTTTGGAAACAAAGTGGTTTTGTTGTGGTCTTTCCTGTGTGCACACTCAGGGCTCCGAGAAGAATAAAGGAAAGATTTCACCTCTGTCTCTGCCTGGTTTGGCCACCGGGGTTACCACAACCCTACCACGGGGGTGAAACATGCTCTCTGCTCTGTTTGATGCTCTGTTTTGATCTGATGATGATACTCAGTTTATGTTATGCCAAAGTACTATGGGTTTTACTTGTCTTAAAAACCATCGCTCTGTTATTTTGAAAATATGTTCTGTTCTGCATGATAACTCTGGAAAATAATTTGTTCTGCATACTCTACTTTATAAATGCTCATGTTTGCACGCTAGCATATGATTTCTGCTTACTGAGTTGTTGATAACTCACCCCCCATCATCATAATATTTTTCAGATGATGTGGTCAGTCCAAATGAGCACCTGGATTAGAATGCTGTTTGTGTTTAAGCTGAGGATATGTTGGTAGAAGAAGGACTTCTGGTGTTCTTAGCTTTAATATCTTTGAGTTTGATTTATGTCTTGAATTTAGTAAGATTTATGAAATATTTAGTTGGTTTGTTATGACTATCGGGAGGTTATGGACCCCTTTGATTTATTATTATTGCATTAAAGATTGTGTGGAGTTTGTAATGAGATTATTGAGATGATATGAGATTGATTTCATTGATGAAGTTTTTGGAGATTATCCTTTGGTTGTGTTGGGAGACATGTTTATGAGTGACAGGTAGTAATTCTCAAAGCCACCCGGGTTTGGGGCGTTACATTTGGTATCAGAGACAGGTTTGAATTCTGCATACTATAAACCTTGGAGGTTTAGATTTCTGTGGGTTCATAGGATTGAATATTGTTGAAGTGGAAAGTCTTAGAATTCGCAGGCTTTAGGAATAGCTATGAAGTGTGGTATATCACAGGTCTATGAACTAGATTCATGTTGATTAAGGTTTAGTTTAGTAACGGAGCCTTCTTAAATACTCAGATGGAGTAAGATGTTAATTTTTGGAGAGATGCTGTGCGTTCCTCTTTTGTCTCGGTTATAGATATTCTTATATATTTTTGAATTCTATTATATATACGTTTTGTTTTTACCAATACCACCAAATTCTTCTATGTTCTTATAAACTCTAGTTTTGAAGCGATTATTAAAAATTCTAGTTATTTTGTCAGGATGCCACCTCGTCGTAGAGAACGAAGCATGTCGGATCTGAATGCGAACGAGAATGAAAGGGAAGCAAACCCGAGTGCTTCCGAAGTATTGCGAGCGGCTGCACATCAATTAATTGATGACCTTGTGCAGAATCCCGCGGGTTGTCAGCGTAACTTCAATGAAGGGGTTGTACTGTTGAGCAATTCAATCGAATGCACCCTCCTTTATTTGATGGGAGAGGCGATCCAACTCTGGCAGAGGATTGGATTCAGGATATTGAGGAGATTTTTCGAGTCCTAACCTGTACTGAGGAGCAAAAAGTGGCGTACGCTACATTCAAGCTTACTGGGGAAGCGAAGAGGTGGTGGATCTCTGAAAGATCTATCAGAGAAGCAGAGGGGACAGAGATAGTCAGATGGCTGCACTTCAAACAGATTTTCCTTGAGCGCTTCTTCCCTAGCTCATTCCGTGAGGACAAGGCTATGGAATTTGCCACTTTGGTTCAGGGAACAATGACAGTTCATCAGTATGCAGCTAAGTTTACTGAATTATCTCGCTTTGCTACTTATCTGATTCCGGATGAGGAAAAGAAGGCATGCAAATTCGAGCAAGGACTGAATGAGAAACTGCATGAGCGTGTGGTGGGTTTCCAAATTCGGAACTTCTCCGAATTGGTGAACAAAGCAACAGTTTTTGAAAGAACCCTTCAAAGAAGTGCTGCGTTGCACGAACAGAGGAAAAGGACTACTCCCACCGAGTACCATTCTGGCTAGGACCAAGGACCGTGGAAGAGGAGGAGTGAAGGTGGTAGTTCGGGAAAAAGGCCAGTTCAGAGTAATCCACAGCCCTACCAGTGTAGGACATGCAATCAAGTGCACTCCGGAGAGTGCAGGAAAGGAGCGGGATTGTGTTTCCGTTGTGGCAAATCAGGACACTACATCAGAGACTGCCCAATGCAAAATAGAAGCAACCAGAGGTTCATACCGCCACCTCAGAGGAATGAAGTATCAGCTCGGGTCAGCAATCAACGCCCTACAGCGCCTGCTCGAGTCTTTGCACTAACACCTGGAGAGGTTGAGGGTAGGAATGACGTGATCACTGGTATGACTCTTTTGTTTTACTTTAAGGATTTATAGTTTCTATTATTTTCTTTCTTGGATTTGTTCTGGTTAAGACTTTGAATATTCTTGGTTCATGGATGAGTTCGATTGTGATCACAGGTACTCTTTCTTTGTTTTATAATAATGTTATTGTGTTATTTGACTCTGGAGCGACACATTCTTTTGTTTCCACGGCGTATTCTAGATTTTGCACTGTAGATACTGAAAGATTGAGGAACAAGTTAGTGGTTACGACCCCAACAGGAAATTCTATAGTCTGTAGTGAGATTCTACCTGGATGCCCTCTTTCTATAGAAGGAAGATTGATGCCAGCAGATTTAATAGTTTTCCACATGGTTGGGTTTGATGTAATTTTGGGTATGGATTGGCTGGCTTCCTATCACGCCAGTATTGATTGTGCTAAAAAGGAAGTGGTATTCAGACCCCCTAATGAAGGTGAATTTCGGTTCACAGGGTCAAAAGTGAGGTTAGTTCCACCCATCATTTCTGCCATTCAGGTTGGAAAACTGTTGCGTGATGGTTGTCAGGGATTTCTAACTTGTGTAGTAGAAGCACAAAAGGGGGAAGTGATGTTGGAACAAATACATGTTGTGAGAGATTATCCAGAGGTCTTCCCTGAAGATTTATCGGGAATTCCACCCGAGCGGGAGGTAGAGTTTGCTATTGAGTTAGTTCCAGGCACGGCACCCCTTTCGAAAGCACCTTATCGCATGGCGCCGTCTGAATTAGCGGAACTCAAAGAGCAGTTGCAAGATTTGTTAGACAAGGGTTTCATCAGGCCCAGTGTGTCACCGTGGGGAGCGCCAGTTCTTTTTGTGAAGAAGAAGGATGGATCGATGAGAATGTGTATCGATTACAGGGAACTCAATTGGGTGACCATAAAGAATAAGTACCCGCTACCCCGTATAGAAGATTTGTTTGACCAACTCCAGGGTGCTCAAGTATTTTCAAAAATAGACCTTTGATCGGGTTACCATCAGTTGAAGATCAGAGCTGAAGACGTGGCTAAGACGGCGTTCAGAACCCGATATGGCCATTATGAGTTTTTGGTCATGCCTTTTGGCTTGACTAATGCCCCAGCAGTATTCATGGACTTGATGAACAGGGTGTTTCATGAGTTTTTGGATAAGTTTGTGGTTGTCTTTATTGATGATATTCTGATATACTCCAAAAGCGAGACCGAGCATGAAGAACATTTGAAGTTGATACTTGGAACACTTAGAGACAAGCAGCTGTTTGCTAAGTTGAAGAAGTGTGAGTTTCGGCTTGATTCAATCACGTTTCTGGGACATGTAGTTTCGAAGGATGGAATTTCAGTAGACCCAGGGAAAGTGGAAGCAGTGGCTAATTGGTCGGCACCGAAGAATGTTCATGAGGTTAGAAGCTTCTTGGGATTGGCGGGGTATTACCGTCGATTCATTGATGGGTTTTCCAAGATAGCAGTTCCTCTCACTGCACTCACCAGGAAAAATAATAAGTTTGAATGGACAACAAAGTGTGAAGAAAGCTTCCAAGAGTTGAAACAGAGATTAGTGACAGCTCCGGTGTTAACAGTTCCCACAGCTAGAGGCGGATTTGTAGTCTATAGCGATGCTTCTAAGCTTGGTTTGGGGTGTGTACTGATGCAACATGGGAAGGTTATAGCTTACGCCTCACGCCAATTGAAAGTGTATGAGCAGAATTATCCCACTCATGATCTGGAACTCGCGGCAGTCATTTTTGCACTCAAGCTTTGGAGACATTACTTGTATGGGGAAAAGTGCAAAATTTATATGGATCACAAGAGTTTGAAGTATTTCTTTACCCAAAAAGAATTAAACATGAGGCAAAGGAGGTGGCTCGAGTTGATCAAGGATTATGATTGCACCATTAATTATCACCCAGGCAAAGCTAATGTAGTAGCCGACGCTCTGAGTAGGAAGTCAATAGGACCGACAGTTGCAGCCATTACCACTCAGCATAGGTTGTTGATGGATTTAGAAAGAGCCGGTATTGAAGTCTTTTCTAGTGATACATATGCTGTCATGGCCAGTTTAGTGGTTCAACCTGCTTTGATAGATAGAATCAAAGCTGCTCAGAAAGTGGACTCAGAGTTGGTGAAGCTAATGGAAGAGATCGGAAATGGGGATAAACCTGATTTTTGTGTTTCAAAGGATGGAGTTTTGAGGTTTAGGGGTAGAGCATGTGTACCTGCTGATGATGAACTAAAAAGGGTAATTCTTGAAGAGGCACACCGTTCTTTGTACACTGTTCACCCAGGGAGTACCAAGATGTATTGGGATTTGAGAGAGTCCTTTTGGTGGAATGGCATGAAAAGAGAAATTGCTAAATTTGTAGAACAATGCCTGACTTGCCAACAAGTGAAGGCGGAACATCAGAGACCTGCAGGATTATTACAGCCACTCCAGATTCCAGAGTGGAAATGGGAACATATCTCCATGGATTTCGTGACAGGTCTACCAAAGACCGTAAGCGGACAAGATGCTATATGGGTGATCGTGGATAGCTTAACGAAGACTGCCCGTTTTGTGCCCATTAAAGTTTCTTATAAATTAGAGAAACTAGTTGAACTGTATGTGCAGCAGATAGTGAGGTTGCATGGAGTACCGGTATCCATTGTGTCGGATAGAGATCCTCGTTTTACCTCTAAGTTCTGGCGAAGCTTACAAGAGGCAATGGGTACTCAGCTAAGTCTCAGTCCTGCTTTCCACCCTCAGACAGACAGTCGGAAAGAACTATTCAGATTTTAGAAGACATGTTGAGGGCATGCTTGATGGATTTCAAGGGATCATGGATGCAACATTTACCATTGGTTGAGTTTGCCTATAATAATAGTTTCCAGGCCAGCATTGGGATGGCACCTTACGAGGTTTTGTATGGCAGGAGATGTAGGTCTCCATTGTATTGGGATGAAGTAGGTGAAAGAAAACTTCTAGGGCCAGAGATTATTCAGCAGACCACAGAAAAGATAGATACCATTCGGGCAAGAATGAAAGCAGCTCAAAGCCGACAGAAGAGTTATGCAGATAAACGCCGCCATCAGTTAGAGTTTGCGATGGGAGATAAGGTATTCTTGAGAATTTCACCAATGAAAAGAGTTATGAGATTCGGAAAGAAAGGTAAGTTGAGCCCTAGATACATTGGACCGTTTGAGATTCTTGAACGGATTGGACCGGTGGCGTACAGGGTGGCTCTACCACCGGCGTTCTCGGGAGTGCATAATGTGTTCCATGTGTCCATGTTGAGGAAGTATATCCATGACCCCACTCACATCATAGATCATGAAACCCTGCAGATTCAAGAGGACATGACCTACACAGAGGAACCATTGCGGATTCTGGACAGGAATGAGCAAGTGTTGCGGAATCGAACTATTTCTTTGGTTAAAGTATTGTGGAATAATCATGCTACCAATGAAGCATCATGGGAATTCGAGGAAGAGATTAGAGTAAAGTATCCTCACTTGTTCGAAGGAAATTATTATAGCTTGTAACAAATTCCGAGGACGGAATTCTTGTAAGGGGAGGAGGATGTAAGGCCCAGTTTCTTTGTCACAGTGGCTTGGAACCGTGCGTGAAAATGGCCCAGCCAATTCAGTGCTTAGTGAGACCACCAAACGGCGTCGTTTTAGGGAGGTTAGTAGTTCTCTTCCTCCATCTCCGTCACTTTCTCCCTTTCTCTTCGCATTTCAGTTATTATTTAAGTTCTCCAGCAACTCTCTCTCTCTCCCACGTCTCCCTCTTCTCTTTTCGATTTCATCTTTGTTTCTGGTTGCTGGCGTTAGATTGTGATTTCCGAATCCTGCTCTAAAATTCTGCATCTTCAGTTTTATCGCTTGCTCTGTTTTTGGTTTCGGTGGTTGTCGTCTACTGCTTTTTGCAGTTCCTCTCCATCAGTATTTCGGTTCCTCATCTTCAAGTTGGCAAGCATCACTTCTTATCCCTCCTTATTCGACCGGTAAGAATCCCATCTTCAAACTTTTGATTTTCGATCTCCTCTGCTACTTCCCCGATTTTGGTTTGTTTTATACTCATTTTCTGCAGTTTCTATTTTGGGTCCTTACCGTGACTTTTAGTAGTTTTTTTGTGAGTCTTTCTGGTTGTTATGCGTGGTGAGTAATTCGAGTTGGTGTATTGTCTTAGGTTTGGATTTTTTGAAGTTACATTGTAGTAGAATTGTGGATTTATGGGTGAGAATATATTTGGAAGTATTAGGTTATACTTTCTGCTATGGAGTTGGGAATGGAAGGAAGAGCGCTTTGTGTAGTGTAAACTGGTTAAGTTGGCAAAATTTGCGTACTTCGCTCGAGCGGACTGTCGAGCGCAACTCGAGCGAACGGCCAAATGAACATTGGCTTGAGCAGAGTGTCGAGCGAGAGTCGAGCGAACCTCTCTGACTCGCTTTCGCTCGAGCAGGGTGTCGAGCGAGACTCGAGTGAACCTCTCTGACTTGCCTTCGCTCGAGCGGTATGTCGAACGATGTCGAGCGAACCTCACTGACTTGACTTCGCTCGAGCGGCCTGTCGAGCGAAGTTGAGCGAACTTGGCTCGAGCCAACTGTCGAGCCAACTTTCAGCCAACACTTTTTCAGCTCCAAACCAGTCTCCACTTATAGCCAACATACTGAGTTTGGTATAGAATATTGTTGGATTATAACATTTAGTTTATATTATTTTTATGAATAGGTGACGAGATTGCTAGAGATCATTTTCAAGGCTTAGATAATACGCTGCAGGAGTCAGGTAAGCGGGGTTCCTATGCTGGGTTTTATACAAGCTAATAAGACTGAGGTTGATTTATGAAAACTTGCATAATTTGTATTGTGTTGGGAACTTGTGAAAACAAAGATCAACCTCGGTCACTCATCTGCATTATCCATGAAATCTGTGTGAAAAAGGAAAAATATGTTTTGGCATGCATTGTGTAGATATGAGCTAAATTCTGTCATGTGATTTCTGAAATCTGGAAAAAGAGCGATATTGAGAATATGAAAAGTTGTGCATTTATTTAGAAAGATGTTCTGGCTTTTGTGTTCAGCGTGTGTAACTGTCTGATTCTGTTTTGGTACTCTGTATTATTTTGTTATAACATCTGAAAACCTTTGGCATGGTGTACTGGTTTTCGTATCTGACTCTGTCTCTGCTTTGCACTGCTCTGCTCTGTTATGCTTTGCTCTGTTTGGGTTGGTACCAACTTCTCTGTCTCTGAGTGCACCCAATTTGGAAACAAAGTGGTTTTATTGTGGTCTTTCTGCTTGGTTTGGGGCTCCGAGAAGAATAAAGGAAAGATTTCACCTCTATCTCTGCCTGGTTTGGCCACCGGGGTTAGCACAACCCTACCACGGGGGTGAAACATGGTCTCTGCTCTGTTTGATGCTCTGTTTTGATTTGATGATGATACTCAGTTTATGTTATGCCAAAGTACTATGGGTTTTACTTGTCTTAAAAACCATCGCTCTGTTATTTTGAAAATATGTTCTGTTCTGCATGATAACTCTGGAAAATATTTTGTTCTGCATACTCTACTTTATAAATGCTCATGTTTGCACGCTAGCATATGATTTCTGCTTACTGAGTTGTTGATAACTCACCCCCTATCATCATAATATTTTTCAGATGATGTGGTGAGTCCAAATGAGCACCTGGATTAGAATGCTGTTTGTGTTTAAGCTGAGGAGATGTTGGTAGAAGAAGGACTTCTGGTGTTCTTAGCTTTAATATCTTTGAGTTTGATTTATGTCTTGAGTTTAGTAAGATTTATGAAATATTTAGTTGGTTTGTTATGACTATCGGGAGGTTATGGACCCCTTTGATTTATTATTATTGCATTAAAGATTGTGTGGAGTTTGTAATGAGATTATTGAGATGATATGAGATTGATTTCATTGATGAAGTTTTTGGAGATTATCCTTTGGTTGTGTTGGGAGACATGTTTATGAGTGACAGGTAGTAATTCTCCAAGCCACCCGGGTTTGGGGCGTTACACAAAATCTTCCCTACATACCCGTCCAAATGGATTCCCATGTCACCAGTGATATAACCAAGGCATGGCTAACTTTGCTTTACTTACCCCCAAAACAAATCAAAAGTAAAAAGACAAGAATAAAATATTTTACCAACCAAAGCATATGTTAGATTTTGAACATGACAGTGGGGGATTTTGTGAAAGGTGTAGGCCATGCATGTTTGGTTTTCCCATTTTAAGAAAATTTAGATAATTTGTGAGAAGTTTTGAGATATATTGTTTATTGGGATTTGTGAAATGAGAGAGAAAATTTTCTATAATATCTTTTAAAATTAACTATTTGCAAGCCTTTTTTTTACACATTGAGCACAACGTTGAAGTGGAAGCCTTCCACATTAGCTATACTAAAATATTATTGGTGTTTAGTTTTTAATTTTTTTTTAATTATAGTTGACCTCATAACAAGTAGTGTATTAACATGCTGACTTGTGTATAACAAAACTCAACCTTTTAAATATGTTTTATGTTGGAATTTGTGAAAGTGGATGTTAAAGTTGAAAATTTTGTTTTAATATAATTTTTTAAGAGGATTTTTTGTTTTGACTTTTAAAAGTTTTTTAATTTTTGTGTTTGAGTAATGATTTGATAAAAAGTTAAGAAGTTAGAATATTATTTTTGGTAGCGTATAACTCATTTAGCCGCTCAAGTAGAAGATAGATAGACACATAAAGTAAGTCATATAACATTTATTGCTTATTTAATGTTGTTTAAAATATTTATATGGACATAAGTACATGTTATAAGACTCTTTTTATATGTCAATCTATTTTTCATTTGAAAACCAAATTGTTTTAGTAAAAATGGAGAGGACTTTGGTCCGGAGCACATTTGTCAAGGGGCAAGTTTCATTTGTTGTGTCTTGCCGTCCATAGATCAATTTTGTAAAATGTTTGAATTGCTTAATCGTGTTCATTTGCTATAAACCAAGTTCAACCTCTTCATCTATGTCACGTAGTTGATGGGGCTAGATACATAAGTCATATAATCTTCGGCACTTATTTGCAAGAGATATATACTATTGAATGAGCTTTTGGGCTATTGAATAAGGGTGGGCAATTCTATGTATTAACGCCTAAAAATGGAACAACAGGCCGGAAGGGGAGAAAGAGTCATTCCTGGTCCGCTATGATGATTTGGGTCTCGACCAGTGCGGTGTGGAGCCCCCAGTGGTAGTCTTGTGTGGCTTTACGGTCTCGACACGTACCTCCATGGCGATGAATGGAAAATATATGCAGGAAAATAAAAGAGAGGGAGACACTTAGATTTACGTGGTTCGGCATTATGCCTACGTCCACGGGGCATTTGTAGAGAGGAAATCCATTATAATATACTTGTTTTACAGTCTCTCATTCTCACTGTACAATGGAGATTGGAGATCTATCTTCTGGGAGAGATGATGCCACTACTGCCCTTGTCATGAGGTTGAAGAAGCTAAAGCCGTAGTCTGGCCAAAAAGTCATATGGAAAAATCCCTCTGAAGTGGTCTGGTCTCTTCCCTTTATCCTCTGCCCCTTGCCTTCTTTACGTCATATCTCCTCTCCTTTATGTCAAATCTCCTCTTTTACCACCTAACACATTTTCTTTCCTCAACTTTTTGTCCTCAACTTCCTTCTCTTTCTCTTCCCTCCTAATGAGACCCCCACCTTGGGTTAGGCTTGGAGACCCATTAGCCTTTTTCAAAACACAAGTACAAGACCAAATAGAGGTATAGCCGTGTAGATGAAGAGCAACATGATATCACTGCTTTAAACTCCAAAACCGAAATATTAAATCTTCAAAAGAAAACCCACTTGATCAAACCATGGCTAAATTTGAATTACACAAATGAGAAGGATTAAGGGTACTCTTACCTTGCTATTTTCCTATTGAGGAAAATGGAAATGGATGCTTGGCTTGAAGGAGATGAGAGGAGTTTGGTTCCTTGAAGAACAAAAGAAAGGAGAAGAAGAGAGGATCGACTTTTGCTTGGAGGAGAAGGTGAAACTCTTTTCTTGCTTTTCCTAAATGTAGCGGATGGGTTTGGGGGGAAATGCCTTAGGATAATTTTTATTTTTCTCTTCTCTCTTTTTGACTTGCCTTAGACGATGGGTGCAATAACTTCCTTAGGAAGCTGATCTGTCAAAGGAAGAAAAAAAGAAGGATTTTGGTAGCTTATCTTGGAAAGGAAGATGAGATTTTATTCCTTTATTGGGTGATGACCGATGGGTAGGAATATTATGCTTTAGGATTAGTTTTGTCTTTTTCTTTTCCTCCTTTTGTGTTGCTCTGGACGATGGGTGGAAGGAAAAGTGAAGTCAATGGCTTCCTTAGGAAGCTTACGTCCAAGGAAGGAAAATGGATTTAGTTGATTTGGTCAAAGCTTATCACATAAGCTTGGGAGTTGGATGGTGGAGATCTATCCTCCTCAAGGGTAAGTTTCACCTACCAATCCAGTGGTAGAGAATAATTGGGTCATTTCTTAAATAAATAAAATTAAATGGCTTAAGGGAAAATATTTCAAAATCTTAAAAATATTACCCTTGATTTATTTTAATAAATCATATTTTTAAAAAAATAAAGCATACTCATCTTAAAAGAAAATAATTAAAAGTAATAAAAATCTTTATCTCAAAATATTTAACTTAAAGAATTCATAAAATGACGTAAGGACCTATGTAGTAAGACTCAGGTATTACAACTCTACCCCCCTTAAAAACAATCTCGTACTCCAGATTGAACATATTTTAAAGAAAAAAGGGTGGGATACTTTTCTCTCATACCGTCCTCATGCTCCCACGTCACCCTTTGATCGGTGTGGTGGTTCCACTGCACTTTGACCATCGGAATTGTTTTGTTGCGAAGCACTTGTATCTTCCGATCTAGGATCCTAACTGGTGCTTCTTCATAGGAGAAATCCTTGTGTACTTGAAGGGTGCGTACTCGATCACATGGGAGGGATCATGCACATACTTCCGATGTATTGAGGGGTGAAATACATTGTTCATGGCTGAGAATTGTGGAGGGAATGCAAGTCTATAAGTCACTGCTCCTCTTTCCAAGATCTCAAACGGGCCAGTAATCTGGGAGTTAGATTGCCTATTTTTCCAAACCTCATCACCCCTTTCATGGGAGCTACCCTTAGGAATACTAGTCACTAGATACTTTTGCACACTCCTCCGAAATGCTGATATGAACCACAAATCTCGATCCGGCACAATCGTGGATGGAATCCCATGTAGTCTAACTATCTGCAGAGATACAGTTATGTCAATTTGCTCATCAAATAGGTCATCTGAATAGGACGAAGTGAGCTATCTTGGACAACCTATCGACGATCACCCATATTGAGTCGAAGTCCATGCTAATCTCAACCCATGGCCAAAATGGGATTGGTAATGGTTGTAGTGTTCCTGGAGGCCTTTGATGCTCGGCCTTAACCGTTGAGTACTTCAAACATTGAGCTACATAATTTGATACCTCCCTCTACATTCAGCTCCACTATTAGTGTTATCTTAGGTCTTGATACATCTTGGTGCAACCCGGATGTACTGTGTATAAAGACCTGTGCGTCTCCCTCAGTAGTAGATCCCGTAATTCCTTCTTTGTTGGTACACAAAGTCTCCACTTGAACCGCAGGGACCCATCTTCAGAAACAATAAAGTCAAGCTGCTTCCCTTCTAAAACCTCTATCTTTATCTTCTGGAGGCTAACATCTTCACTCTGAGCAACTTTAATCTGGTCTGATACTGTCGGACTAAGGACCAGGGTACTTAACCTCATCTGTACATCCCTCACCATCTCCACTTCTGGTTTGAGACTCTTGTAATTCGTATAGATCTTACAGTGCTCCCCATACAAGTAATGTCGCCAAAACTTTAACGCGAAGATGACTGCTGCTAGATCTAAGTCGTGGGTCGGGTAGTTATGCTCATAATCCTTGAGTTGGCATGAGGCATATGCTGCAACTCTCTCACGGTGCATCAGGACACATCCCAACCTTTGGTGTGACACGTCGCCGTATATCACGAAACCACCTGTAAGCTTTTCTCACACTCCTTGGTCCATATAAATTTCTCCCCTTGCCTGGTGAGCTTTATCATGGGGGTTGCAATGCGGGACGACCTTTCAACAAATCTTTGGTAATACCCCGCAAGACCCAAAAGCTCCTGATCTCTTGGACCGTCTTAGGTCTAGGCCATTCTACAATTGCCTCGAACTTTGAAAGATCCACAAAAATCCCATCTTCTGACACTATTTGGCCAAGTAAGAAATTTTTTATAGCCAAAACTCACACTTAGTAGGGCCACTTCCAAGTGCTGTGCATGCTCCTTCGGGCTCTTAGAATAAAACAGGATATCATTAATAAATATGATAACAAATGGGTCAACGTACTCCTAGAATATACAGTCCATTAAATCCATAAAAGCTGTTGGAGCATTAGTCAATCCGAAGGACATTACAAGAAATTTGTAATGTCCATACCTTGTCCTTAAGACAATCTTAGGAGCATCTTCCGCCTTAATCTTCAACTGGTAACATCTTGAATGGAGATCAATCTTCGAGAATACATGTGCTCCTTGAAGTTGATCAAATAGATCATCAATCCAGGGTAACAGATATTGATTCTTAACGTCACCCTGTTCAGTTCTCTATAATCAATGCAAAGGCGCAACGATCTGTCTTTCTTCTTAACAAAGAGGGTTGGTGCTCTCCATGGTGACATGCTAGGGTAAATAAAGCCCTTCTCCAATAACTCCTGCATCTGATCCTTAAGCTCCTCGAGCTCTATAGGTGCCATCTGGTAGGGTGTTTTGGAGATCGGCATCGTTCCCAGTATAAGATCTATTGGGAACTCAATCTCTCTATCCGAAGGTAAGCCAGGTAGTTCATCCAGAAAGACATTGGGGAACTCTCTCACTACCTCGATGTCTAGAAGTTGAGGCTCATTTGGTTGAGACATAACCAAATTAGTGAATAATCCCACACAACCCTTCTTCAGCATCTTGGTGGCCTTTAGCACGAAAACCATCTTGGCTTAGGGTGCTTACCCACTGCACAGAAGCAGAACTCTGTCTTACCCGGTGGTCTAAAGACCACCCTCTTCTCGAAGCACTCCATGTAGGCATGGTGCTTAGACAACCAATCCATGCTCAACATGGCAACGAACTCCTCCATGTCGAATAGAATTAAATCGGCAAGGAGTTGCCAACCTTGTATCCCTAATGCACATCCCTTCAATATGGAACTACAATTATGGAGTCTCCTAGTGGAGTAGAAATAGACATCACACACTCCAAGGACTTGGGGATCCTTTCACTTAAATAGGCAAACTTATGAAATATAAAGGAATCTGTGGCACCAGAATCACCTAATACTAATGGGGAAATAAGGAAAGAATCGAGCAATGAAAGCTTCTTTAAAGATCGCTTGCGAAATTGGAGTTGCCTCGCTTAACTTTTGCGGAATAAGCCCATAAGTAGACTTCCAACACCTGTTTGCCACGTCAAATAAGTTGTAAGCAGCGAATTCCATCTTCTCTTGTTTCGGACACGAGACTACATGGAAGATCTTCTGTAGGTGCTTGATCCAGTTGTCAGCATCTGCTTCGCTACACTTGCCATCAAACACCAGAGGGTGCTGTCTACCGAATAGTTTGAAGGTTGTTGAATGTTGGGTTTCCCTTTGCATATCAATTTGTCCTTCAATAATGGTCTCTATCAAGCATGCAACTACATTGGTGAGGTCCCTCGTATCTCTGGGAACCTACTGCTAATTCTCCACACTATGGGAACGGGGTTGCCCCCCAACATCTATCTTTCTTAGTATTGTCAATCGGTGCCATACTAAAGCACGTATAATAGTAACAATAACAATGGTCTCATTTGAAACAAATGTGCATGACTTGCAATCATTCTACCATAATTCATGATACACAATAAGAAAATATCTTTTAAACTTGCTGCAGAGCTTGGCATACTTTAAGGAGAGGACTTCATCTTAGTTCAACCCTAGAGTCTCCAGGACCTTATAACCTTTTGCTCTGATACCAAGATTTGTCACAACCCCGCCTTGGGAAGGTCGGGACCGCGACGTACATACCTGTCCTTTCTTTGATTCTCTTTTTCTAATAACATGTGATCGGCATGGACATGACACACGTGCACTCTACATTTCTCATTCAAAAATGGGAGCACCTGATAGACATTCTATTTGAACATTCATCCATAAGAGACTCTCAGAGTCCATCCCATATAAAATGTCTATACATAAACATAACCCATCATCCGTAACATAGTTGTTCTAATTAGGGAAGGTCCTAAGCGTCTACCTCTCTTTCTATAGTAGTGTCTTGCTCCCCAGCTTTTTTATCATTTAACTGGATGTTTAAAACATTTAAAACAAAAGTGAGTCGAATACTCAGTAAGTAGTACACCATACAGTGAACATACTAGGCATCTATTCTTTTTCTTTTGAAAACATGCATACATAAGCATTTGCTAATCTTGACAATGCTTTCATGCATAACGGTTTAAGGAATAAGTCATACTTTCATGCATAAACATTTAAGAAATAACAGTGCTTTCATGTATAAAAATTTTAAGAAATAACTATACTTTCATGTTTCATTTTCTTTGGCCGGTACACACTATTACGCCCAGTGTGTTGGGGTTAGCGGTCTTCCTTTGGACCTGGATTCTACCCATGGCCACAGTTTGGGAATCCCTTTCAGTCAGGGGGCAGCATTGAGTACACTGCCAGTACTACTTACCCAGCATTCCAATTTGCCCATTCCTTTGGTACCATTTTCATTCATATGGCCGTTATGTATTTTCATACATTAAAACATTCATTCATTCAGTCATTTCTTTCATTCATTTCAGTCCTTTCAGTCATTTTCATCATTTAACAGTTCATTCATGGAAACCGTAATTTAAAAGCATGAACTTAAACATCATCTTTTCATTTAACTGTGCATTCATGAAAAAACATCATTTTAAAAGCATGAGCTTAAACATCATTTTTCATGGCATCAATAAAGCGTCAGTTCATAGGGACAATTTAACATCAGTTCATAGGGACATCTTGAAATGTTTCCTTTGCATCATTTAAAAGCATAATTTCATAGAGGCATTTTAAAAGTCATTTAAAGCATTTAAAGCATCACTTGAAGCATAAGGCATGAGACATTCATTTCATTTGAAGCATCACATGCATTTTTATGAACAAGATACATTTTCATAATATACTATATATAGGAATAATCAATAAGTTTATTGAGAGAGCATATATGAAAACCTCATGACTTAGAATCTACGTGCATGCATTACCTTATACACATACACACAATTATAATCGATAGGGTGCTTAACAGGTGTGATACCCTGCTCCTTCTTCTTATGTATGGTCCTTCCTTTTTACATACGCTTCTTCTTTCTTACGTATGTTTCGTCTTTATGACATAAGCAAATCCCGAAGGTAGAGATTATGTGATCATCTGCCTTTATCACTACCGACTGCGAGTCATGTTATGCGTGTCAAACCATGATAGCGTGTCTCGAAAGATATCGTTTGACTTCTAGGGCACGCCCAGTGTTTTATATATGCTAGAAATATTTATAAGGAGTATTTCCATTGTTATTGAATTAAGATTTGATCATAAATACGATAATCATAATATTCATGTAGAGCTCCAAAAATATTATGATTGCCGGAAATCATTTTAATATTATTATTAAAATGATTTCAATTATTTAAGTTATTATGAGATTTAAATTATGTTGAGAGCTTTTATTAATTAAATGGTTTAACCCTTTTAAATATGTTAAGTGAGACTTCATCATTTTATTAATGATGAAGAATATTATTTTATAAACTAAAGTTAGTTTAAAATAATATTCTACCTTAATTCCTCTAAGCGCTTTTAATTAAGTTAATATTTACGCATGTTCAAATCAGTATTTTAATTCCTCGTCATTAGATCGTTCTGTAGATCCCCAGATGAAGGGACTAGGTTAAATGCCCCGACCCCCTCTCTTTCCCTCTCATTTTCCCTGTAACCCTCTCTCTCCTCCCTCTCTCATTCGGCGTATGTAGTACGCATCTCCTCCACGCCGAAGCTTCCAACGCGCAGCCTGGCGCCGCCGTGCGTCGCCAGGCCACACCGCCGGCACCACCGGCTGCTCCTCACGCCGGCGAGCTCAACCATGGTAGCTCCTCTCCCTCACGCTCCCTCTTCCTCTCCTTTGGAAGCACAAGGCCCGTATGGGCTTGGTGCGTGTAGCACCACCGTGCGCCGCCCAACAGCTCCACCTCCACCACCATCAACCTCCTCCCACGCCGGCGACCCCTCACCGGCAAAGTCAGCCCCTCCCATGCAGCCACCTTCTCTCCACCGCACACACGCACGCACGAAACCCATTTATGGGTTTCGCACGGCTTCAAGGCCACCAACGGCCTCTAGCGCCGCCGTGTGCAGCACCCACGGCCACCATGGACCTCCCTCTTCCTCCCCCTTCCTCCTCCACGTGACCCGAGGCCCATAGCCTCTCCCCCACCACACAGGTTCTTCCCTCTCTCACGCACAGGTTGCACGTCATGCACCACCGTGCACCGCCACCCACGGCTGGTAACCACCACCTCCAGCCTCCTCAGGCCACCACTAAGCCAACCCAACCTCCCACTGCCCCGATCTGCCACCCACGAGAGCGCACTCTCTCTCACTCTCCCACGGCTTCTCCTCCACGGGTTGGGCATATCCGCCACCGTGGTGCCACCTCGATGCCACCACGAGATCCACCACACCTCCCTTAGCCGAGCCCTAGGTCCAAGCCACCACTTTATGTGGTGGGTAATCACTGCATGTGATGGACAGTCACTGCTCGTTTTTGACCGCCACTGCACACGGCTAGAGCCGCCGTGTTATGCCCCTCACCACCATCACAAGGCCATCACGAGCCCTTCCAAGACCACACCTAGCTATCCAAACGCCTAAACAGTTAACGAACGTGGGTCAGCCGCCACGTACGACACTGTCGACATTATCGGCTATGACGGTTAACGAGCAATGCCCGGGTTATCCCGTCGATGGTATAACCCTCTATCCCTCGTTAATTATGTTGGTTATTGATTAGTTGACTAGGTTGTGGACTGTGCTGTTAGTATTAATGGAGTTGTGGCATTGTGATGTGGTGTTGTGTGATGAAGTGTTGGGCACTCTGTGTAGTGAAGTGTTGGGCTTATCTGTGTTGTATGGAGGTGCATTGTGCCGTGTAGTGTGCTGTTAAGTGTTGAGTGTATTGTGAAATGTTGTGGACTGTGCTATGTAATGCAGTTGTGGGGCATGTGTTGTATGGATGGCGTGGCGTTGTGTGGAATGGGAAGAGTACACGCTGGGTGTACTTTGTATGTGACGTAATGTGAGACAAGGAGAGTATATGTAAAATATACCCTCCTGGCATATGGTAGAACGGGATGAGTACAGGGAGAAGTGTACTCAGTGGGTAGTGCGTGTGAAAGGAGTACATGTAGAATGTACTCCATGTGTTGAATTGATGCACCATATGGCGTGTATGCCATAGTGGTGATGTGGCATGGTGTATGTGGAACGGGAAGAGTACACGCTAAGAGTACTCTGTGTGGGGTATGATATATGAAGGGGATATATGTGGAATGTACTCCGTATGGCGGGTATGCAATAGTGGTGATGGAGCGTATGTGGGGAGTACATGTGGAGTGTACTGTATGTGGTGGACGATGCACCATATGGCGTGTATGCCATAGTGGTGATGTGGTGTAACGTGCATGGAATATACGCGGAGTGTATTCCATGTGATGGAGTGATGCACCATGTGGTGGATATGCCATAATGGTGATGTGTCATAGTGTGTATGAAAGGACTATACGCGGAGTGTACTCCATGTGATATAGTGATGCACTATATGGCAGGTATACCATAGTGATGATGGAGCGTATGTGGAGAGTACAAGTGGAATGTACTTCATCTGATGGTGAGATGCACCATGTGGCGTGTATGCCCTAATGGTGATGTGGCGTAATGCATGTGGATGGAGTACACAAGGAATGTACTCCATGTGATATAGTGATGTACCATATGACGAGTATGCCATAGTGGTGATATGGCGTAGTATGTATGAAGGGAGTATACGTGGAGTGTACTCCACGTGGCAGCGACACTCTATGTGGCGTGTCGTAGAGATAAGGATGGTTACGTGATTGATGGGCGTGGAACATGATGAATAATGTCAGGAACTGTGGAACAGTGTCCCGAAGTAGTTATGACATAGCCTGTAGTCTGAGGTGGCAAGTGTCACCGTGATGGGCTTATGGATAGGAATATGTGCAAAGTAGCGGAACAAGTACAAGAGTACGCAGCGGAAGCATGACTGAGGAATGTCACGAAGTGACATGACTACTGACAGTCTTGCTTGTGATGGGCGAAGTAGTGGAACAAATGTAAGAGTACGCAGCGGAAGCATGACTGGGCAACGTCACGAAGTGACGTGGTTACTAACAGTCATGATTGTCATGTGGTGAAGTGATAGGGTACGAAGGGCGTAATGGGAACGTGACAAAATGTCATGTTGTGTCGGGAGTACGTAAGGAATCGTACTCGCGATGAGTTAGGAATTTATGTACCAGAGTGTTGGGTAGCGCGATAAGATCACGGTGTAGCTTGGGAGCAGTCTCAAGTTGTATGACGTCGCATAAGACATGGTTATGATTGGAGTCTTGTCGTGTTAAGTGTTGGGATAAAATGTCAAAGGGTCGGGTAGCATGAGGAGCCATGCTAGCCGGGTTAAGAGAAGGTTGGTATCGGAGTATGACCCTTGTCCCTCGAAGCTGGTGATCAACGTGTTATATAGGTTGATCTTAGGTGATAAGGGGTAGAGTACATGTGTAGTCTGGTTAGACACATGTGTCGGATGGATTCACCATATGTAATGGGTAATCTATCGTGAGTATAATTACACGGTGCTTAAGCCTCAGAGTTGGCTTAGAGCCGTATGGCTTGTCTAGATGGGAATGAGGATTTGTATGGGCTAAGATGCATGAAGAAAGTGATGGGTGTACTGTCTACGGACGGGATGCGTGACTTAGTTGGTTTGAGTCATGCGTCGGAATGAGGTTAATGAGAAGAATGAGACAGAGGCCTTAGTGTCTTAATCCTAACGTGAATCATGAGTTCACTTTAGTGGATGAGCACTCGAGGCAAGACATAAGTTGGAAGATGGGGTGACCGTAATGGGTCCCCGAAGGTTTTAACATAGTAAAGGGCACGTAAGTGCATGGATAGAAGGAGAATGTTCCAAGTATAGCGTAGTTCTATTTATAGTTCAAGTTGCTTATGTACTAGATAGAGAATGACGTTAAGGTTATGTGTATGCATGTAGGTTGCCATCTGACAAGCATGAATGGACTGAATGACATGCAAGTAGCATGGAATCCAGGTAAGTGTTACGTTCATACTCTTCTAGAGTTTTCAAAGATACAAGAAACGCTTTTTCTTTAAGATGCTCACGAAAAGAAACGAAAGACGTTTTAAGAAAGAAAATGCTAATTGTTAAAAGGTATAAGTATGTACGGCCCCTCCTTGGCAGCCCCTTTTTACGCAACCATAGTATTAATTGTATGCATGTGAATGGATGAATATACACTGTATCTATTGTATGTATTTTATGGGAAAATCCATAAATTGATGAAGATGCATGAAGGGCATGACAGCGGATGCCTTTGTGGATCCTACGAACCGACGCTCTCATGTGCACCACGAGGTGACTCTCGTTGATGCCATGAGAGACGACGTTCAAAGGTGACGCCTATGGGATCCCACGAAAGCCGACGTTTAAGCCCATGTATGTTGTCAAATGAAGTTTTCAAGAACGAACTGTTAAAGAAAAGATAGAACTGAAATGAACTGAAAGAACTGCTTTCTCACGAAAAGAAATGCTTTCTCATGAAAAGAAAGGACTGTAAATGAAAGAAAGAACTGAACGAAAGCCTCAGCTCTTTCGAGCTGATATGAATGAAGGAACGAAAGACATGAATGTATGAAAGCATAAATGTATGAAGATACGTAACGGCCACATGAATGAATAAATGAAAGGGTACTAATGAATGGGCAGATTGCAATGCCGGGAAAGTAGTACTGGAAGTGCACCCAGTGCTGCCCTTATGAAAGGGATTCCCAACCCGTGGCCACGGGCAAAATCCGGGTCCAAAGGAAGACCGCTAACCCCATACACACGGGGCGTAACAGTGTGTACTGGCCTATGAAAGTGATAAGAAAGAATGGATGTATACACGGATGCACGTATGCACGAACGCACGAACGCACGTACGCACAAGAGCACGAGAGCACAAGAGCACGAACTCTTTGAGAAATGAAGGTACTGACGGGAGAAACGTTTTAAATAAAGTAAAGTCTTTTGAAAGAAAAGCCCCGTCCAGTGACGTTTTCAAACGAACGCACGCAAGGCACGTATGCACGCACGTAAGAGTATGTACGAATGATGAATGCATGATTGAAAACCTATGTTGTTATATTTTAACTGTATGAAGTAATGCTTACGAGTCTTCGACTCATTTTAGTTTTTATACATGTCCCTCCCCCACAAGAAGTGCACGATCAAGACGGACAAGGCCCTTGGGGAAGAGCATGGAAGTCTAGGCACGAGTTTTAAACGTACGAGACCTTTTTATTTCAAGATTTATGTTTTTCGCTGTAAACCTCTTTTATGTAAAAGCACATTTTAAATTATGAACATGGAGTCTTGCACCCTGGGTATGCAAGTGAAAAATTTTAAATCGGACGGTAATTCCCGTCATCCTTTTTATAAAAATATTTTGGAAAAAGTCCCACCACAAGGACGGGTGTTACAACAGGGGCTATCAAGAAAGGGTTTGTACATACTATATACATTTACTCGTTCTTTAGAAGAACATTTGGAAGGAGAGAGCGAGAGAGACATTCTTTCATATAAAGATAACTTGGTGTAAGAAGCATGGTCATAACTATTTACATCTATGATCCTCGATACTTCCATCATCAATATTCCTATTCTAATAAATAAAATAAGCGTGTTAATACTCATACAATATTCTTTAGTCCTCCATTTAAAAGAAAAAGCCACGATATTATAATCTAACGTCCCTTCTATGGCTAACATTAACCCAAATGACTACTCTTCACCTCAACTTACAAAAGAAATAACTTAAATATTAAGACATGCTAGCTGTCCATGGAAAGACTATTTTAAAAGCTTATATGAAAAGTAGTTAAGAATTCATAGGCTTCAAACAAGGTCTCTTTGGTTCAAGCTCACTTTGGGTTATGGACATTAGGAGATAAAATCTGGAAATTCTTAATGATAGGCTTTAAAATAAATTTAGGCATCTCAAGTAGGCTAAACAAGCTTAGGAAACATGCCCTTCAAATCAACTTGTGGTCCCTCATTATAAAAGGATAGCCTATCAATATTTTGGACTCTTTGGTTAAGTAGAATTTAACCAAACGAGGGACAACATAAATGGGCTATTTTTACATCAAGACATGACCTAACATGGGCTTAGGGGTACTTGGACAGCTTTGCATATCAAAATATATCATGCACAATTAATCCCTTATATCTAAACTAACTAAGCTATAACCTATTCACATAAGCAATATATTAATTAGTTTAGATAAAACCTCCCATTAAAATTAAGGTAGCATAAATTATGGCAAAGATACCCAATAAAAAAACTTAAAACCTTTAAACACTTAAGCTTATGATTTACTCTCTTAATATCTCTTAAAAGCAAGATATTAAATTATAGAACTAAGCAAAACCTCTAAACCAAACCTCTAGCATCCTAAAAATAGATTACCAACCAAACCTTAACACAAGGCACATGATACCAACATATATAAATTAAAATCACTTTAATCATCACCTATGATTAAAACAAGTTTAATAACAACATAGTATTTTCAAAATATAGCAAAATACATAGCAAAACAACTATAATACCATTCGGTTTGGGCTAAAAACATGGCACACATATTTATTTGCAACATAGGAAATTAACTACATCAAAACACAAGCTAAAACAACTTAGTGAGTTTCCAAAATCACATTAAAAATAAATAAATCAAATTAGGATTTTTACCTTAAGCTCTTAGCCCTTTTCATAACACAAGTGGAAGACCAAATAGAGGTATAGCCGTGGGGATAAAGATCAACACGATATCACTGTTTTAAACCCCAAAACTGAAACATAAAAAATCATCAAAAAAAAAAATCCACTTGATCAACCATGGCTAAATTCGAAATACACAAAGGAGAATGATTAAAGGTACTCTTATCTTGCTATTTTCCTCTTGAGAAGAAGAAAAATGGTTGTTTGGCTTGAAGGAGATGAGAGGACTTTGGTTTCTTAAAGAACAAAAGAGAGGAAAAGAAGAGAGGATAGGCTTTAGCTTGGGGAAGAAGATAAAGTTTTTCTTCCTTGGGTGAGGGTCGACGGGGTATGGGGAGAGGGGGAGGGGAGGGGGAATGCCTCAAGAAAATTTTTATTTTTCTCTTCTCCCTTTTCGACTTGCCTTAGACGATCGGTGCAATAGCTTCCTTAGGAAGCTTATGGGCCAAAGGAAAGAAAAAGGATTTTGGTGGCTTATCTTGGAATGGAAGATGGGATTTTATTCGTTTCTTGGGTGTTGACCAACGTGTAGGAATATGATGCTTTATGATTAGTTTTGTCTTTTCTTTTTTCTCCTTATGTGTTGCTTTGGACGATGGGTGGAAGGAAAAGTGAAGTCAATGGCTTCCTTAGGAAGCTTACGTCCAAGGAAGGAAAATGGATTTAGTTGATTTGGTCAAAACTTATCACATAAGCTTGGGAGTTGGATGGTGGAGATCTATCCACCTCAAGGGTAATTTTCACCTACCAATCCAATAGTAGAGAATAATTGGGTCATTTCTTAAATAAATAAAATTAAAGGGCTTAAGGGAAAATATTTCAAAATCTTAAAAATAATACCCTTGATTTATTTTAATAAATCATTTTTTTAAAATAAAGCATACTTATCTAAAAAGAAAATAATTAAAGTAATAAAAATCTTTATCTCAAAATAGTTAACTTAAAGAATTAATAAAATGACGTAAGGACCTACATAGTAAGACTAGGGTTTTAAACGGGTAGTGCATAAAACTGAACCTGTGCCCCGTCGTGAGAGGAGCCAAACAGCCTGCAAGTTAGACTCACCTCTTTAGGCTCACGAGGGAAGTAAGTTGTAATATCCGAGTCCTATTACATAGGTCCTTACGTCATTTTATTAATTCTATAAGTTAAATATTTTGAGATAAATATATTTTTATTACTTCCAATTATTTTATTTTAAGATGAGTATGTTTATTTTTAAAATATAGTTTATTAAAATTAATCAAGGGTATTATTTTTAAGACTTTGAAATATTTTCTCTTAAGCCCTTTAATTTGATTTAATTAAGGAATGGCCCAAGTATTCTCTACCATTGGATTGGTAGGTGAAAAGTATCATTGAGGTGGATAGATCTCCACCATCCATCTTCCAAGCTTATGTGATAAGCTTTGACCAAAGAGAGTAAATCCAATTTCACCCATATTAGGCTTCTAAAGTAAGCCATCAAGCCCTTTGACCCATAAGCTTCTTAAGGAAGCCATTGACTTCACTTTTCCTCCCACCCATCATCCAAAGCAACACAAAAGGAGAAAAAGAAAGAGACAAAACTAATCCTAAAACAATTAAACCATTTATTCCTTTCAGCCGTAGGCTTCCCATACAAGCCACTAAACTTCTTTTCCTAGCACCCATCATCTAAGGCAAGTAAAAAAGAGAGAAGAGAAAAAATTGAAAACTATCCTAAGGCATTTTCTTCCCCCATGCCTGTGGACCCTCACCCAAGAGAAAAGAAATGAATTTTCACTCCCTTTCCAAGCAAGCTAAAGCCAACCCTCTCTTATTGTCCTCACTTTTGTTCTTCAAGAAACCAACTCCTTTGTGTAAGGTAAGAGTACCCTTAATCCTTCTCCTTTGTGTATTTCGAATTTAGCCATGGTTGATCAAGTGGGTTTTCTTTTGATGATTTTTTATGTTTTGGTTTTGGGGTTTAAAACAGTGATATCGTGTTGCTCTTCATCCACACGGTTGTCCCTCTATTTGGTCTTCCACTTGTGTTTTGGAAGGGGCTAAGAGCTTAAAGTAAAAATCCTAATTTGACTTATTTATTTTTAATGTGATTTTGGAAGCCCATTAAGTTGTTTTAGCTTGTGTCTTGATATGTTTAATTTCTTATATTGCAAATAAATATGTATGCCCTGTTTTTTGCCCAAACCGAATGGTATTATAGTTGTTTTGCTATGTATTTTCCTATATTTTGAAAATGCTATGTTGTTATTAAACTTGGTTTAATTACAGGTAATGATTATAGTGATTTTAAATGATATATGTTGGTATCATGTGCCTTGTGTTGAGATTTGGTTGGTAATCTACTTTTAGGATGCTAGGGGTTTGGTTTAGAGGTTGTGCTTGGTTCTATAATTTAATATCTTGCTTTTAAAGGTATTAAGTGAGTAAATCATAAGTTTAAGTGTTTAAAGGTTTTAAAGTTTCTTAATGGGTAATTTTACTATACTTTATGCTACTTTAATTTTAATGGGAGGTTTTATGTAAACTATTTAATATATTGCTTATGTGAATAGGTTATAGCGTAGTTAGTTTAGATATAAGGGATTAATTGTGCATGAGGTATTATGATATGCAAAGCTGAACAAATATTCCTAAGTCCATGTCATGCCATAAAAGATAGCCCATTTATGTTGTCCCCCTTTTGGTTAAATTCTACCTAACCCATGAGTCCAAAATATTGATGAGCTAACCATTTTATAATGAAGGACCACGAGCTGATTTAAAGGGCATGTTTCCTAAGCTTGTTTAGCCTACTTGAAATGCCTAAATCTATTTTAAAGCCTATTGTTGAGAATTTCCAGATTTTTAGCTCCTAATGTCTACAACCCAAAGTGAGCTTGAACCAAAGAGACATTGCTTGAAATCTATGAATTCTTAACTACTTTTCATATAAGTTTTTAAAATAGCCTTTCCATGGACAGTTAGCATGTCTTAATATTTAAGTTATTTCTCTTATAAGTTGAGGTGAGGAGTAGTCATTGGGGTTAATGCTAAGCATAGAAGGGACATTAGATTGTAATATCGTGGCTTTCTCTTTTAAAGGGAGGGTTAAAGAATATTGTATGAGTATTAACACGCTTATGCTATTTATTGAAATAGGACCTATATTGATGATGGAAGTATCGAGGAGCATAGAGGTAAGTAGGTATGACCATGCTTCTTACACCAAGTTCTCTTTATGAAAGAATGTATGTCTCTCTTATTGTAAATGTTCTTCTAAAGAAAAGAGTAAATGAATATGGTATGTACATTTACTCTTTTCTTTAGAGTAAGCACCCTATCAATTATAATTGTGTGTATGTGTATAAGGTAATGCATGCACGTAGGTTCTAAGTCATGAGGTTTTCATACATGCTCTCTGAATAAACTTATTGATTATTCTTATATGTACTATAGCATGAAAATGCATATTTTTTTCATGAAAGTTCATGTGCGTCGAAGTAAGAAAGATGATGAAAATATTTTGATTGCAAAGGAAAGAAAATGAATGTCTCATGCCATATGCTTGAAGTGATGCTTTAAATGAGTTTTAAAATGTTCCTATGAACTGATGCTTTAAATGACTCGAAGGAACGTTTTAAGATGTCCCTATGAACTGATGTTAAATTGTCCCTGTGAACTGACGCTTTATGGATGCAATGAAAATATGATGTTTAAGTTCATACTTTTAAATTACATTTTCCATAAATGAACTATTAAATGATGAAAATTACTGAAAGGACTGAAATGAATGAAAGAAATGGCTGAATGAATGAACGCTTTAATGTATGAAAATACGTAATGGCCATATGAATGAAAAGGGCCAGTGCTGCCCCTGACTAAAAGGGTTTCCCAACCTGTGGCCACTGGCGGAATCTAGATCCAAAAGAAGACCGCTAACCCCAACACATGAGGCGTAATAGTGTGTACCGGCCAAAGAAAGTGAAATATGAAAGTATAGTTATATCTTAAAATGTTTATGCATGAAACCATAGTTATTTCTTAGAATGTTTATGCATGAAAGTATGGCTTATTTCTTAAACTGTTATGCATGAAAGCATTGTCAAGAATTAGCAAAAAAGTTTATGTATGCATGTTTTCAAAAGAAAAGAATAGATGCCTAGTATGTTCACTACATGGTGTACTACATACTGAGTATTCGACTCACTTTATTTTAAATATTTTAAACATCCAGGTAATGATGAAAAGGCTGGGGAGCAAGGCATTACTATAGAGGGAGAGGTAGAAGCTTAGGATCTTCCCTAACTAGAACATTTATGTTTATGGATGATGGGTTATGTTTTTATGAACGTATGGACTATGAAAGCCTTTTATGATAAATGTTCGAATAGAATGCCTATCAGGTGTTCCCTTTATTAAAGGAAAAATTTAGAGTGAACGTGTGTCATGTCCATGCCGATCGCATGTTATTAGAAAGAAGAAAATGAAATAAATAAAATGTATGTATGTCGCGATCCCACCCTCCCCGGGGCGAGGTTGTGACAAGTAAGTAGTCGAGCAGTTCGTAAGACTCAACTCGCCTTGTTAACCCTCGTAGACATGGGGGACATCGAGCAGTTCGTAAGACTGAACTCGCCTTGTTGACATAACGGAGGTCGAGTAGTTCATAAGGTCGGACTGGCCTTGTTGACCTCGTAGACATGAAGGAGGTTGAGCATTTAATAAAACTAAACTTGCTAGTTGTTGTGATGGAGGTCAAGCAGTTTGTAAGACATGACTCGCCTTGTTGACCTTCGTAGATGTGAGGGAAGTTGAGTGGAGATCAAGCAGTTTGTATGGATGTATACTGCTGAGGCTGTCTTTTTCTTTTTCTTTCTTACTTTTTTTTTTTTTTTTGCTGAGGTTGTCTATTGCTGGTGGAGTTGCTTGTGTTCATGTGGATGCCAAGCAATTTATTCTGATGAAGACGTACTCGAACGTCAGAGTGGGGCCTGAGTGGGGTTATGTATCCCATGTTTCATGCCACAAGAACCGATTTTGTTAGTAAAAATGGAATTCACAACATAAATTTAAAAAGAGAAAAATCGAGGTTTTTAAGGTGTTGTAGCCAATTTTTGTTTGACTGAAATTGTCTGCTGCTGGTCGTTGTTTCTTCACTTCCATGCACTTCTTTTGTCCTTCTTTTTCTTCAATATTTTTTTTTATAGCTTGTCTCGCATACGCTGAGTAGCTTTGACCACCTGGGTTGACCGTTGCATGGGACATGTGACCATCGCTACATCCCTTTTGGCTGTGAAACTTCATGGGCAGGTAGTTCTAACAGTGATGTTGTAACACGCCGTATTTTTAGTGTATTTTTAACTGAAGGATTATTTGTTATTAATTTAAAAATTGATTCTCTTGTTTTAAATTTTCATATTTTAGTGGATTTATTTTAATGATTTTTAATTTGTGAAAATTAAATTTGACATGTTTCCTTAATATTAATTATTGTTATGCATTTAAATTTCTTTTCATATTAAATTAACTTGTTGTTGGATTTAATTATTTATTTTTATTTTAATCACTACGTTTGAATTATTTTATTTTACTTGCTATTTTGATATTGTTTCCGTTGGATCATTTTTCTGACCCAAGATGTGAGGATTGGACCTCATTTCTTTCCCTCACTTTTTCTTTTCCTCTTTTTCTTTTCTTCCTCTTTTTATTTAATCCTCATTTTTTTTCTTCTCCACTGCTTTCCCGCGCGACACCAGCCTCCCTCTCTCTCCCGTGCGTTGCTTCTCCTCCACCCAGCCGCCGCCGTGCGCCACTGTCCGGCGACACCGCCCAGCCCACGACCTTCCACTCCCACCGGCCCTCCGGTTTTCAGCTCCTCACTTGCCGCCATTCTCCTCCACGCACGGCTTGAAGCCGCGGCATTCTCTATGCTCCGGCGCCGCCGTCGCGCCACCTCCGGCCACCATTTCTTCACCACTTCATCCTCGACCTCCTAGCAACCCAATGTACCCAACCCGAGCTCCGATCTGCCACCGGTAAAGTACATCCAACTCCATTTCCATTTTGGGTATTTTTGCACTCCCTTTACGCCACCACCCACGGCCAACCACCACCACCACTAGCTTCACCGACATCCCTAAGCCAGACCCTATCAATCTCGGGTTTTCATTTGTCCCCGTTCAAAAGTGGCTTTTTGACACCCACGGCCACAGTGCATTTGGCACTGTTTTGTTGCTGCGTTGTCGCTTCTTGCAGCTCCGTGATATTTCAAAAATTATATTATGGCATTGTAAGTATTTTCCCAAATAACTTTTAAGATTTAAATGTATTTTCGCGCTAACTTATATTTACTGTGAATTGGTTGGTTGTGCCGGACTGAGTCCGAGGAGTAAGGGGGTCGGTTGGATTGGATGATGGAGTTGTTGGTGTGATTGGTTTATGCTATGAGATTTGTTGGTTGTTTCGGGTTTAAATATTGGTGTTTTGTGTTTGACGTGGGTTATGGTGGATATTGGTGATTTTAGAAAGTAATGATATATTTCGGGATTATGAAGGTTTTAAGTTTTGAGAAATTAAAATAGGTTATTTAAGAAGCTTAGGCTTAAATATCAAAATCCGTGATTGATTAAAAACTTACAGAAATTACGTGGTTAATTTTATAGGTGACGATTTATAGTCGACTCGACATTTTTTAGAAAAATTCTGAAAAGCTAAGTCGTCCAGGTAAGCGGGGTCCCTATGCCAGATTTGCATAAAAATAAAATGGACTGAGGTTGATTTTTGAAAATATGCATGTTTTGTTATGAAAAGAGGTTTGAACTACCTCAGTTATTTGTTCTGCATTACTCATGAGATTCTGTTTAAGAATAAAGTATTTTCTGGCATGACTGGTGTAGACGAGCTATTTTGCATTTTGTTTCTAAACTGTGCAAAAGAGAGCGAATATGAAAGTTTGTGCATAAAATTATGTTTTGTGATTTCTGAAAACTTTGTTCTGTTCTGAAGATGTTCTGTACTCTAATATGATGTGATTTCTGAAAACTCTATTCTATTCTAAAGATGTTCTGTACTCTGATATTATATGATTTCTGAAAACTCTATTATGTTCTGAAAATGTTTTGTACTCTGATTTGTTGAAATTTCTAAAAACTTTTGGCATGACATTCTGAATCGGGATGTGGTTTGTGGATGGTGACCTATTTGACCTACCACGGGTGCTAATAGTGGCTTCTGTTTGGGTTCATACCAACGGTTCTGTTTCTGGTGCACCCACTTTGGAAACAAAGTGGTTTTCTGGTGGTTTTTCCTGTGTGCACACTCGGGGCCCCGAGAATAAATAAGGGGAAGATTCACATTCTGTTTCTGCTCAGTTAGCTACCGGGGTTTGCACAACCCTACCACGGGGGTTAAACATGGCCTCTGATGCGATATGATGCTCTGGTACGATGGTGGTCAGTTATGCTATGCCAAAAGAATTTGAATAAGAATATTTTTGAATTTTCGCTCTTATATTTTTGATAACATGTTCTGACTCTACATTCGGAAAATAAAGTGTTTTGTTCTGCATTCTGAAATCTGTAAATGCTCATGTTTGCATACTAGTATATGTTCTCTGCTTACTGAGTTGTTGATAACTCACCCCCCTCTTATCTCCAATATTTCCAGATGATTTTTGGATATTTCAGCTGAGGATCAGATTATGAAGAATTGAGTGAGATGACTTAAGAATTGTTGATTAAGAATAGAAAGCTTTCGATGAGTATTGGTGATTTTTCATAATTATATTGTTGAAATGTGAGTTTAAGTGGCATGTAGAGAAGTTGGTAATTTTTGAGGTTACTGTATTGAGGATTTTATATACAAGTAAATGTAGTTAATTAAATTTGAAGTTTTTACGTTTGATTTGAAGCTTTTGAAAGAGTATTAGCAATGTTGGAGTTGATTATCAGGTGATATGAGTTAACTCTCCGGACCCTCGGAGACGGGGCATTACAGTTGGTATCAGAGCCAAGTTTGAGGTTCTGCAGACTAAAAACATTTGAGTTTTGAATCTCCGTGGGTTTAGGAAGAAACTTCAGATTTGAGGTGTGGATTTGTATAGAATAAGAGCTACTTTTATGGATATTTAAGGTTTTAAATTCTGCAGACTTTATGATTGAGTTTTGAGATTTTGAGGTTTAGGGATTTTAGATCCGACAAGCTTACTTTGTGGACTATAAGAGATAATCTTTTTAAGATTTAAGGTTTAGATTTTTGTGGTTTAGATTCTAAAGATGTACTGGAGTTTAGAGCGATGTTGGGTTTACAATATTAGATGGTATGAATGACTATATGAGTTGGTTAAAGATATGGCTAAGAATAAATAAAACCATATATGCAATACCAGAAAAGTTTAAAGGTTTAATTTGAAATTATTATTTTTATTTAAATTGAATTTATTTCATTTTGTTTGACTTTATTTTACTTGAATTGAAATTATGTTATTTTACATATTAAGTTTATTTTATTTTGTTCATTTCGTTCGAAGTTGAAAAGTGGCTTAAGGATTAAGTTATGGCAGGAAGATGGTACGACTGAGAATGCTATTGTTAGGTAGAAATAATTAGTGTAGTAGGCTTGAACTTTTATCAACTTGGTTTACTTTTATAATATCGAGGTTTGAAAGGAACGGCATGGTCTGGGTGATCTATTTGGGGAGTAAGATATTTGAGGTTTTTGATTTCGTGGATGTATGACACGAGGCTTTAGAATAGGAGGTTGTAAGTTCAACAAACTTTAAGGATAGATTTATGAGATTTTCACCAAAAGTTTAAGGTTTTGCAGACTTTAGGAAATGATTGTTATCAATTAATATTTTAGATTTTGAAAGTTTCGGGAGTCGATTGTTTATTATTGGATATAAGTTCATCGATCTTACAGATTTTGGAAAATGATTCTGATATAATTTAAGGTTTCAAAATTACAGATTTGAAGGACTGAATTGAAATAAGATTTAAGTTTTTTTAATTCTATAGGCTTGGTGTACTAGCTTGATTTATTTTAGAGACTGATTAGTATGTGACCATTAAAATGGGGTAGATTAGAGTCGAGTTATTGATATAGGGATTTTCAAGGAGATTATTTCTTTGGAGATTGAAGGTATTGATCTAGTTTGGATAATGATTGTTACTAGTTCGGGGTTATAGTGGTAGGTTTTGGGATTTGATCCATATCAAATTTAAGGATGATGGTTGGTGTAGATTCAGGAGGACATTCTTGGTGATTTTGAGATTAGCAGTTTATTGTGTGAAGATAATAATTATCAGAAATTACTAAGTGTTTTGTGGAAGGGGAGATTTTGGATTACGTGGCTGCCCTAGGAGTACTAGACGTGAGGTGCCATTTGGAGACTAATGCGAATATGATGGAATCGCCTATAGGAGTAGACTTGATAGAGCATTACTCATACTTGTTGGGAGTTGTTATAGTATGGTCTTTTCAAGCGTGTTTTGGGTTGTATCTTGTATCCTGCTTTAGCGTGATGTTTGACCTTACAAATTTCGAGGATGAAATTTTTTTAAGGGGGGAAAGATGTAACACCCCGTATTTTTAGTGTATTTTTAATTGAAGGATTATTTGTTATTAATTTAAAAATTGATTCTCTTGTTTTAAATTTTTAGACTTTAGTGGGTATATTTTTATGATTTTTAATTTGTGAAAATTAAATTTGACATGTTTCCTTAATATTAATTATTGTTATGCATTAAAATTTCTTTTCATATTAAATTAACTTGTTGTTGGATTTAATTATTTATTTTCATTTTAATCACTATGTTTGAATTATTTTATTTTACTTGCTGTTTTGAAATCGTTTCCGTTGGATCATTTTTCTAACCCAAGATGTGAGGATTGAATCTTATTTCTTTCCCTCACTTTTTCTTTTCCTCTTTTTCTTTTCTTCCTCTTTTTCTTTTCTCCTCATTTTTTTTCTTCTCCCCTGCTTTCCCACACGACGCCAGCCTCCCTCTCTCTCCCGTGCGTTGCTTCTCCTCCACCCAGCCCGCCACCGTGCGCCACCTTGCGCCACTGTCCGGCGACACTGCCTAGCCCACGACCTTCCACTCCCACCGGTGACCTCCCCTCCGGTTTTCAGCTCCTCACTTGCCGTGTGATACACTGCTTCTTCCTTCTTACGTACGCTTCTTCTTTTTGACGTATGCTCCGTCTTTATGACATAAGCAAATCCGGAGGGCAGATATTATGTAAATTGTCTGCCCTTTCTATCTAGTGACTGTGAGCCTTGTCAGGCGTGCCGAACCATGATGGCGTGTTACGAAGGATATCGTACGACTTTAGGGCATGCCCAGTATTTTAAATGTACTAGAAATATTTATAAAGAGTATTTCTAGTATTGTTGAACTAAGCTTGATTTTAAATACGACAATTATAATATTCTTGAAGAACTCCAAAAATATTATAATTGCCAGAAATCATTTCAACTATTTAACATATTATGGGATTTAAATTATGTTGAAAGCTTTTATTAATTAGATGGTTTTATTCTCTTTAATATGTTAAGTGAGACTTCATCATTTTATTAATGATGAAGAATATTATTTTATAAACTAAAATTAGTTTAAAATAATGTTCTACCTTAATTCCTCTAAGCGCTTTTAATTAATTTATTAGTTAATGCATTTTAAATCTGTGTTTGAGATCCATCGTTAGATCAATACGTGGATCCCCGGACGAAGGGATTGGGTTAAATACCCAGACCCCCTGTCTTTCTCCCTCAATTTTTCCCCTGCTCTCTCTCTCTCTCACTCATTGCTCTCCCTCGCGACTTACACTGCACGCTGCTTCTCCCCCATGCCGAGTCTTCCATAGCTCAGCTCGGCGCCGCCGTGCGCCGGTGAGTCTCACCTCCACCACCATCGACCTCCTCCCACGCCGGCGACCCCTCACCGGCAAGGCCAGCCCCTGTTGCGCGGCCACCTTCTCCACGCACAGTTTCACCATGCATAGCCTCTCCACCACCGTACGCAGCAGCCCAAGCCACCACACTGCCACCGACAGCCTCTCCCTTCACCGGAAAACCCCTTCCTCGGAACCCCAAGCCACGGAAAGCCCCCCTCTCCTCCTCCGTCGCACGCACGCACGAAACCCATTTATGGGTTTCACATGGCTTCAAGGCCACCGACTGCCCTAGCGCCGTCGTGTGCCAATTCCAGCTCCACCAAGCGCCTCCCCTGGCCACCTGGCTCCGACCCGAGCTCCTCCAAGCCAGCCAAACTCTCCAGCCCTCTCAAGCTCTCTCTCTCGCCCATGGCTTCTCCCTCCTTCCTAAGCTCGATTCGCCACCGTGGCACCACCTCAGTGCCACCACGAGCTCCACCGCAACCTCCTGAGCTCCTCCATGGCCAGCCAGGACCAGCCAAGCCTCCCTCTCCCATTTCCATGCTTTAAGGCACACGGGTTTCACGTGGAAACCCACAGCTCCGCCGTGCTCTGCCACCCCAGCCACCATGAAGACCACCAGCAACCTCTCTTCACCTCCTTTAGTCCAACCCTAAGCTCAAACCAGCACTTTGAGTGGTGGTTAGTCACTGCACGTGATGGACAGCCACTGCACGTGGTTGACCGCCACTGCACACGGCTAAAGCTGCCGTGTTATGCCCCTTGCCACCATCACAAGGCCACCACGAGCCATTCCAAGACCACACCTAGCTATCCAAATGCCCAAACGGTTCCTGTACATGGTGTAGCCACCCCGTACGTCCTTTCCGACGTCATCGACTGAGACGGTCAACGGGCAACGCACGGATTATACCGTCGATGGTATAACTCTCTATCCCTTTTTAATTATGTTAGATGCATTAGTTGACTAGGTTGTGGACTGTGCTGTTACTATTAAGGGATTGGCTGTGTAGTATGGAGATGTGTTGTGTAGCGAAGTGTTGGGCATTTTGTGATGTGTTGTGCTGTGAAGTGTTGGGCGTATTTGTGAAGTGTTGTGGACTGTGCTGTGTAGTGTGGTTGTGGAGTTTGTGTTGTAATTATGGCGTGGTTGTGCCTTGTAATGCGGTTGTGGAGTATGTGTTGTACTAGTGGCATGGCGTTATGTGGAACGGGAAGAGTACACGCTGAGTGTACTCTGTGTGGCGTGTTATGTATGAAGAGAGTACATGTAGAATGTACTCCATATGATGGAGTATACGCGAAATGTACTTCACGTGGCGGAGTGATACACCATGTGGTGGATATGCCATAATGGTGATCTGGCGTAATGCATGCGAATGGAGTACACGTGGAATGTACTCCATGTGGTGGAGTGATGCACCATATGGCGGGTATGCCATGATGGTGATATAGCGTGGTGTATGTGAATGGAGTACACGTGGAGTGTACTCCATGTGGTGGAGTGATGCACCATATGGCGGGTATGCCATAATGGTGATGTGGCATAGTGTGCATGAAGGGAGTACACTTGGAGTGTACTCCATGTGGTAGAGTGATGTACCATATGGCGAGTATGCCATAATGTTAATGTGGCATAGTGTGTATGAAGGGAGTACACGATGAGTGTACTCCAAGTGGCATAGTGATGCACCATATGGCGGGTACGCCATAATGGTGATGTGACATGATGTGTATGAAGGGATTACATGTGGAATGTACTCTGTATGATAGATTGATGTACTATATGGCTGTATGTCATAATGGTGATGTGGTGTATGTGGAATGGGACGAGTACATGTTGAGTGTACTCTGTGTGGTGAAGTGATGTACTATATGGAGGGTACGCCATAGTGATGATGTGGCGTAGCATGTGAGAAGAGAGTACGCATGAGATGTACTCCATGAGATGCAGCGATATGCCATGTGGCGTGTCGCAGTGATAAGAATGGTTGTGTGATTTATGGGCGTGGAATGTAATGAGTAGAGTCGGGAATTGTGGAACAGTGTCCCAGAGTAATTAAGGTGAATCCTGTAGTCTAAGGTGACAAGTGTCACTATGTTGGACTTACGGCTGGGAATAAGGATGAAATAGCGGAATAAGTGTAAGACTACGCAGCGAAAGCATGACTGGGCAACATCACCTCGTGACATGGTTACTGACACTCGTGCTTGCCATGTGGTGAAGCGATAGGGTACGAATGGCGTAAGGGGAATGCGACAAGATGTCACGATGTGTCGGGAGTACGTGAGGAATCGTACTCATGATGAGTTTGGAATTTATGTACCAGAGTGTTGGGTAACGCGACAAGGTCATGGCGTAGCTTGGGAATAGTCTCGAGCTATAAGACGTGACATGAGACATAGTTATGAATGGAGTCTTGTCGTGTCAAGTGTTGGGATGAACTGTCGAAGGGATGGGTAGCATGAGGAGTCATGCTAGCCGGGTTAGGAGAAGGTTGGTATCGGAGTATGGCCCTTGTCCCTCCAAGCTGGTGATCAACGTATTATATATGTTGATCTTAGGTGATAAGGGGTAGAGTACATGTGTAACATGGTGAGACACATGTGCTGGACAGATTCACCATATGTAATGGATAATCTATCCTGAGTATAGTTGCACGATGCTTAAGCCTCAGAGTTGGCTTGGAACCATGTGGTTTGTATGGATGGGAATGAGAAGTTAGTGTGGGCTAAGATGCATGAAGGTAGTGACGGGCGTATTGTTACGATTGGGATGCGTGAGTCCATCGGTCGGAATCATGCGTCGGAATGAGTTCAGTGATTCAGTTTTAGCTACAACATCTTCTAGTTCATCATCTTCTCAACCAGAGCTTCTTGAAAAGGCGAGCCCTCGTCGCCTTGCTTCCAAGAATCAGGAATATTGTCGCCATTGCAAATTGATAAGTGTGATTTTTATTACTCTTTTATTTATGAGAAGTGTCATTTTTCCTTCAATACTATTGATTTTATTTTATATTTATATATTTTTCTTTATTTTCTTTGATTTGAAGGAATGAGAAGATTTAGTGCGAAATGAGAGTATTTTGGTATAAAATAAGATACTATGGATCCAGACCAATGGGAAGCAGTGAGATCTGAAGAGAGTCGATGAGATTTAGGCTAGGAAATTTGCGACCAGAAGGTGTGACCAGAATTCATGACCAAAAGGCGCTACAAGAGTTAGGCAATAAGCGAGATATTTTACCTTCTGGACGAGAACACTTGGCGCAAGGCTCCGGGCGACTAGATTGGGCGACCAGTCTAAATGACCAACTTAAGCAATAAACTACGACATCGTGGGCAACAACTAGCAAAGGCGAGCAGCTTTACCGATCGGTAGGTTGGCAAGAGGGCTCTATCATCCCGGTCGGAAGTCTTTCTTCTCGGTAGACGAGGAGACCAATTATATTCAGCACACACGACATCTACCCGGTGGGACGGGGCAATACAAAAAGCTTTTCATTTTTCCTATAATTCCCATAATTAGGAACCTAGGGAAGAAGCACATTGGATAGCATAGTGATGCCACGTGGCCGACATGCAAACCAACACCCAGGGTACATTGAACCTGGACATGGAAGTGAAAAAAAGGGGACTACATGCCTAGCTATGTAGAGCCAACAATGACATGCCACGTGTCTCACATGCACAACTTACCTCTAGGTTACTTTGTATCTGGACGTAAAAGTGGGTAAGGGGAGTAAGAAAAATTAGGGTTTCGATAAACCCAAATGACCCACATGCCACCCATAGAATTTTAGTAAGTTCCAAGGTGCAATGATTTGAGAAAGGGAAGGGGCCTATGGGGACACTACAAATTAGAGGCACAAGTCTCCAAGAGACTTCTACGGCTTCGGCCATAAGGTTTGCACGCCAACCATGGAGAAGCCAACCGCTCATTTGACACTTGTCACACATGGAGGGAAAGCATGAGAGTTTCTAAAAGAGACGCATGGGGAAAAGGACAAGGTGCGAGGGGAAGGCACACGTCCACACATGTATGGAGATCCTAGAAGAATCTTTGTGAGAGGAAGAGAAAGAGGTGGACGACTAGGGCAAGACCCTCACGCCACATGTCACATGCATAGGGAACCAACACCCACAAGCCACCCAAGTCTAGAGGAGAGGAAAGGTTGTCTAGGGAACCAACACTACAAGCCACCCAAGTCTAGGGAAGAGGAAGAGGCCTCGTGGGGGAAATGAGGAGATTCGGCCAACCCACACACAAACACCCCACTTGCCAAGTGGCAAGCATGCACATGTTCATCCTCCCAAGGATGATTGAGGGTTTTGTGCTTTGACCTTTTTAGCCATCAGCTTCATTGAACCTAGACACATGAGGACGGTTACTTTTGGAAACTAGGGTTTTGAATGAAGAGGTTTCACATGCCACTTGTCAAAGCGACTCTTGATTTTCCCAAAGTGACAACAAGATGAGGAGGATGAGGGGTTTTGGCCATGGTGCCACATGGCACCATGCATGAGTCTCTTGCTTTTCCAAGGCTAGAATGTGAGAGAAGGAAGGATGTCTATAAAAGGGGAAGGGCCAATGGGTGAAGGGTCTTTGGACAAATTTCAAGTTCTCACTCTTGCTTCTCTTCTCCTCCCACATGCCTAAGCCCTTTTCTCACCAATTCTGTCATCATTTCTCGCCAGCCAAACACCATACATGTACCCTCCACCTTTATCCAACCGATCTCACGGTGAAGAAGAAAGTGGTGAATCTACCCAAGAAGGAACGTGCACGGTAAGAACCATATGCCCATCTTCATCCACACACACATATGACCATGTTGAGTGAAGTTGGATCCATGCTTTCTTTTGCAAATGCACATTCGGGAAAGGTTAGGGTTTCTTCTCGAGGGAAGAACCGACCCACCACTAGCATTATACATGTGAGCTTGAGATTTTGGAAGAGAAAAAGGCCACAACCACCCTCTTGAGTTGAAACTAGGATCCCTTATCTCTATAGTGTTTGGCCATATGAGTGAAGTCCGAATGTAGGAGGATCCCTTCTAGTCGTGAAATGGAGTTCATGAGCCATAAGAGAGTAAACCCTAGACAAGCCACTCCCACACATGCGTCCACTCGAATTAGGGCTTTTGGTTGTGTCTTCATCTAATATTGTTTAACATATTTTAAGCTTGCTATTTGTTAACTCTTCAAATTTTCTATAAGTAGACTCTCAACTTACTTTAGATAATGTTTGTATATGCCACATAAACGTTGTATTTATTTGCTATCGTATGCTCTCGTTGATTGATGATAATATCTTGCTATGAAATTGGATTTACATGATGATCTTGCCATGCTTACTTGTCATGATGTTTTCGGATATGGTTAGAATATAGTAGGTCAAATTGTTGGTTATAACATGGTTTATGAGTTTCAATGATTTGGCCATGTCTATATGTATATGCACGGGTTTAAACATTGTTCTCCCATTTGGTATGAGTTGAGTGCTTTGCCTATGTTGTAAACTGAGTATTCGAATCTTCTAATATTTTTAAACCGTAACCTGTATGTTCAATGTTTGACTACATGATTACATGGCTCATGGCATTCACATGTTCATATCGTCCAGGAAAAGAAAAGTGTTACGAGTCTTATGCCACATGCATTTGGGTTGTATATTGGTTTCATAGAAAAGAGTCTGTACATGTTTTATAACGACCCAAAATGTTAGGATGAGGGAATATCCTGGTGGAACTCCTATATCCACTCTAAAGTGTTTATATTGGAGTAGTAGCCCTTAGGTTGACAAAATATCGTCGGTGGGCCTCGAATAGATCCTTGTAGAAAGGATACTGGAGTGGGGTAGCACCTAAAGCTAGTGGGTGCCTCACACAAGTCATATGAGGTGAAGACAAAATTGTGAACTACTGAATAGTTAAAGATTATGACATAATCACTACGGTCAAGTGGGGAACCAATGGTGCATAGAGGAGCCATGAGGTTCCCAACTATATGCTACAAGAAGTGAACAAGGCAATGAGTTAACGATATCTTATATGTATATTGTTCAATGTGCAAAGATGGAAAATATGTTTTATTTAAGGAAAAATCTAATTGTAAGCGATTCTACGCACTAATACGCGCACCCTTTCAATATGATTGGTTAAAAAATAGATTTTATTGAAAATATTGCTAATTTAAATTTAGAATATGAAGGCAACAACATTAGTACGCCGATTGGTACGCAAACTTGCTTGTACATAGCAAAAATCTTTATTTAAAAGTTAAGTTGCATAAGCCACTTTTTTGTGTCAAGTACATGTCCATGCATTCATTTCATGGTTTGCCTTTATATGCCTATGTTATCTATTGTAAGTTGTTTGCTTCCTTACTGAGATTTCTCGAAACTTCATCGTGGTAATTTCCACTACCATTCCCAATCCAGAATGGTAGAAGTTGGTACATGACAGGAGACCGAACATGAGAGAAGCACAAGAGGCTAGCACTATGGATAGTCAAGGAGGTCCCAAAGAGCCTTGAGAGCTCGTCGGAGTTATACATAGTGGAGAGACTTGAAGCTGTCGACCAGTTCATTACTGAAGTGCTACAACTTTTTGAAGAGCTAAGGAGGATACTTAACAAGGACAAGGCCAAATAGAGAAGACCTTGTAGGGTTTTGAGAAGGACCTCGGAAGATTTTAGTCAAATGAAAACAAGAAAAGAAAAAGGGATTTATGGTTTATTTTTGGAGATCCCTCTTGTTTTGGGAGATTTCGAGACACTGTTTATTTTGAAGTACTTTGAACAAAATGAAATCTTTTGGGATAACTAGTTTGAGTAATGATATTATGCCCCCTCATTTTGACCGCTCATGCATTTATTTTTTATAATTTTGTTCTTTTACTTACTGATTAAAGAAGTGACTATTAGTGTATTGGTGTATTTTTTTATTTTTTAAAAATTTTTAATATGTTAAGAAAAGGTAAAGAAAAAAAAAGTGAAATTTGTACTGTTGGGCACACCCAGCGATCAAAGTTGGGCGGCACACTAGCACTACCCAAGTATTTTACAAATTTGCTTTAAATCTTACTTAGATTTACATGAATTTTCGTTGCGATTTATTGCATACTGCTAAAATATTATAGGTGCATTGCATCTTAACTATCATGTACATGGGGAAGGAATAAATCTTAATGGTTGTATTGATCTCCACCCACATATCTATGGGATTATCTCAATAAATTTGATGATTTTCAAGCTATTCTCTCTTTCTCTCCAGCCGCTCTCTCCAAACCTTCGATCAAAACACCTCCAGACTCAGAGTTAGCGAAAGGGGGTGGGAGCTTCGGCTCCTCCCCCCTCATCTCTTCTCCTTCCGATCCTTTTTCTTTCTGTTTGTGTTTTTTTTTGGTTAGTTTTTGTGTTTTCAGGCCGAATAAAGGAGGATTGTCGTTCGGGTCTTTCCGTCCATCTCTTGTCAACACGCACCCCTCTGGGACGATGCCCAGCCGCCGATCTTCAAGACCACCGAATCCGGCATCCATCGGAGTGGAGCGTAGCCCGCACGCGCGAGAGTAAGTTTCCGGATCGCGTCTGCACGTGTCTGTCACGCGCCACCGGGTAGCCTTTTTTCAACGCCACGCTTGGCTTCTCTGGACTCCTCAACTCCGGGACTTCCAAGATTGACTGCCGACTTTCCTCCTAGAGTGACCAGTGAGATGCACGCGCCACTGCCGACGTTATGTGCACTGTTCATTCGTTTTGTTATCCAGTTTTTGTTTTTCTTTTTTTGTCGTTCAGTTTGTTTGTTTTTTACCCGAGTGTGGTGTTGAGCTTTGGATCAGACGCAATCCGAAGCAAGAGCTGTTTGAGAGAGGCGGACGATGTTACGGCCGGTGGTCGTACGACCAGTGCTCGTGCGTAGGTGCTGCCTACTCAATGGAGGCTGTGTATTTGTGCGTGAAGCTGGGTGCTCGTGTCATCGAGATTCGTTTTGCCGATGCTTGCGGTAGGCGTGACGTCCGGGTTCACGCCATTGCTCGTGGATTTGTAGTTTGGCTATGTGGTTTTATTTGTAGTTTATTTGTTGTTATTTTAGTTAGTATTATAATAGAAATAGGCTTTTTGATTTAATATCCATAGCAGTGTCCTGTACTCTTCCTCCTTGCGAGGATAGAGGGGGTCGTGAAGTTTTGTTTTTATAGAGCACTTTCTCTGTTTGGAGAGAGTTCCTAGAAGTTAAGACAATGTCAGCCACAAAGAAATTTGTGTGTGGAGAAGCCCCAGAGCTGATGCGTAGTTTGGCTTATAGTCTGGATTTTCCATGTATAAGTCACATTTGTAACTTCGTTTTATTAATGAAACGAGTCTGTTTCCATAAAAAAAAAAAAAAAAAAAAAAAAACTATCATGTACATGGGTATGTAATCTTGAGTTACATGTCCCGATACTTTAGTCATCATCTAATCTCAAGCGGGGACTGGGGTGTCACATCATGACTGGAATTTTCCAGCTGAGGCTACGCCCTATAGGCCTAATGAAAGGAAACTAGAATTAAGAACAATTATCTACTACGTTGTTGGATACTCGAAGAGATCAAGGTGTTTAAAATTTTATTGCTCTAAGGTTATACCATAATCAAGACAGAAAATTCCAAATTCATTGAATATACTCAGGATGGCGTGATTACACAACCCAGGAATCTTGTATTTAAAGAGGAACGAATTGAAATTTCTCTGACAAATACTGCCTCTCCTCCTTCCCCAAGCCTAGCATTGATACTGCCTTTTTTTGCTTCTCTTTTTTTTCTTTTCTTTTTTTTTCCTCTCAGAAAATATTCATTCTATGACATTCCAATCACCAAATGATTATACGCATCATTTCCTAGCATTTCCAAATGCGGATCTACAAACGAAGCATCAACCACTGCCATCCGTACAACAGTGAGCCTCACGCAAGTTAGATCCACGCACTGCTACGTGTACTTCCTAATTGCACGTGCAACACCAGTAGATTCCTTGACCTCAAAGCTTCAAACTACATCCCAACCTATCCCATTCCAGTCTGTTCCTGAGCCCCACTTGCCGACATAGTCGCTGGTTTTCATTGGATTTTGCCAAAGATCGAGTACTTTCGTCTCTAGCTATCCTACTGTAATTTTGTTTTCCTTGAATAAGAACATTGAGATATATAGTGGAACCGGAGTTCTCCCAAGAAATGTGCCAAGACAGATGTTCGTAATATCTTCCTACGGTCAAACCACAAGTGACTGGTCATTCACTCGTTGGATCAAAGCGAACCCCCTTTAGGCTAAGCCAAGGAACATTGGCTGAGAGCCATGGTTCATTGCCTGTTTTAGTTTTAGTCTATCCCCTTTTCCTCTAAGCACTACAATCACTATAATCGGATTTTTGTATTGGGTGCCCGATCCCCTCCTCGCATATACGATGATTTAATTTTAATGCATCTTCGATTACCAAAATTGAAAAAGATAGGGTCCATTTTTCATCATCCTTGTGTGTAGGGCCTATTTTATTATGATAGAATTGCAAGACCAAGCGGTTGCAAGGCAATAGTAGTTTGGGAATTCAAATCTTCTAGCATTTCTATTCAAACTTTAGGACCTAGAGTGGGATAAAGATAAACATCTAATACAATAGTAATTTGTCATGTGTTTTTGTATATACAAGTATCTTGTTGGAATGAGTCTGGCCTTCTCGAATACAATTCAAGCCTGGAAAACTTCGTTCAATTTAAAGAATTGTGAGCTATTGTAGTTCTAGTTTTCATTTTTGATTCTTGACGTCTAGAGTTTGACTTCTATATAAGTTACATTAATCGCAAATCTGATATAGTCAGAGTCCTTTTATTTTTGAATTAATAAAAACAAAATCAAATAGAGTACTTGTAATTCAAACGCTTGATGTCATGCAACAATACTTTTATACGGATTCACACAGCATATAGGTAACGTTTCTGAACCGCTACATTTGAGTTCTCTCCCTATAAAACATCACCAGATGACAAGATCATAGCCTCACATCAAATTAGCTAGCACTCCCCACGACAACACAACTAACAATAAATATCATGAACGGCGCATCGTCCTTGCTAGCTCCCATTGCTAAGAGGTAATAATAAAAAGCAAAGCTTTTGGTACCTATTTGAGTTAATTTCCTAGCTTTTATATAATTATTCTCTTTTCTCCATAGTTTATATCATTCGTTGTGATATTTCGAAATCTCCCGTAATAGAATTTGGAATATGCAGATTAGCAGGCAAAGTTGCTTTGATAACCGGAGGTGCAAGTGGCATTGGCGAGAGTACGGCAAGACTATTCGCTGAACATGGTGCTAAGGTCGTCATTGCTGACGTCCAAGACGAGCTTGGTTTCTCAGTTTGCCAAGACAAAAGCATCAATGGTGCCATTTCCTACGTCCACTGCGATGTCACTAGCGAGTCTGATGTCCAGAATGCTGTCAATACTGCGGTGTCGAAGCATGGAAAACTCGACATAATGTTCAACAATGCAGGCTGTACCGGCCAAAACAAAGCATCCATCTTAGACCACGAGCAGAAGGATTACAAGAGTGTTTTTGACGTGAATGTCTTGGGGTCATTTCTGGGGGCAAAACACGCGGCCAAAGTAATGATTCCAGCAAAAAGGGGCACCATTCTATTCACCTCAAGCTGTGCAAGTCAGTCACATGGATTGGCCTCACACAGCTACACGGCGTCCAAGCATGCCGTTGTGGGACTAACAAAGAATTTATGTGTTGAGTTGGGTCAGTACGGAATTAGAGTCAATTGCATATCACCATATGGTGCGGCCACCCCTATATTCTTAAAAGGGATGGGAATAGACAAGAAGGAAAAGGCGGAAGAGATTTTATCCTCCGCGGCAAATTTGAAAGGGCCAGTTTTGGAAGCAGGAGATTTGGCAGAGGCAGCGTTGTTCTTGGCGAGCGAGGAGTCCAAGTACGTGAGTGGGCTCAACCTAGTCGTGGATGGGGGTTATAGCGCAACCAATGTAGCTTTTACACAGACCATACAAAAGTTCTTCACCTAAGAACAAAAACATTATGGTCATCTTTTTTCCAAGCATATATATAAGCGTACCTACGGGTCTCAATCATAATGTTTGTATGTTGAGATCTAAATAATCTCCCATGAAGTTGTAATAAATTCATGGGGCCATGATGAATTATTAAAATTTAATAGCATATTCCGTTTCTAATCTTGAATCGTGTATTTTATAATTCTTTATTATAAAGAGGTTTTCTCGTTACTCTAATATTTAAATAGGTACGTAGAGGCCAGGTATGTGTAAGGTGGATAATTCTGCAATAGCACAGTAATTGAATCGAGATTTTCCGTCAACGAATTGCGGAGAGCTATATATATATCGCGATAATTTAAGTTGGTAAGCTCATAAAGTGGAGAACAAACATGCCGTGACATAAATTTCTTAAATTAGACTCGTATTGGCGGCACAATATCATTTAAATAATTCGTTGGGTTCAAATTTTCTAGTCGTTTCTTCCAGTCTCTTACTATTTCTTAACCGGTTTAAACACCTATTTAATCTCGAAGCTTATGATTGTTGTCATATTGTGAGGAAGGTATATATAATAAGAGTCATCAAAACAAAACTAATAAGCACTCCCGGAATACAAATGAGTACTATAGGAGTACTTCAGAATTACTAACCAACAAAACCAAGTACTTTCTTTTGACCTTAATCACTACCCAGCATTCCTGTCCAAATGGCTCCCCATGTAACTAGTGACATAACCATGACTGCATGATTCAATCGGCCAATTAGACAACTAGAGTTTTTGTTACAGTTTTAGTAAGAAAATGAGGATTTTGTCAAGGAAATATCTGATTGAAAGTCTATTTTTTGGTACACCGTACACATTATTGGATTGGGTCCCAAAATCATGAAACAATATTAGTATTTTAGTTCTTTTCTAACTACGATGGTTCCACATTATGTTCTGTGCTGCCTGCTTGCATTGGTCAATATAGGTGTCACAGCATTATTGATGGGGTTGGATATTTGTTTTTGAATGTTTGAATTAAAACATGAATTTAAACTTTCCGACGTGATTTATATATTTGAACAAATAGATCATCAGTTGAGCATGGTCCATATAGGTGTCCTGAATGACTAGAACGGTATACAGATTAGTTGCAACAAGTTGATATCTTCAGGGCATGTACTTTCATCAAGCATGCAAGAAGATGATCATAATGGCTATAGCAAGGGATGACCGTTCTTCTGTTTCTACAACCTGGACTCCGAATGCTGTTACAATAGTATGTGTGTCAATGTTAGAATTCAACATTCCATGAAAATGTCTTTTTTTTTTTTTTTTTTTTAATGAAGAGCGGAAAGTTACATGTCCAATAATGACCCCCTCCCAAATTTATTCATTAAGCTTTCACTTATGGCGGATGAATACCATGGAAACAATCAAGGCCCATCGGAGAAAAAAACCCAACAAGACCACAACCAAGAAAACAAACTAAACAAGCCTATATATCAAAATAAGGTAACCAAAACCACAAAAAACAGGCTACTAACACCTTAAAAAGGGAAGGCCAGAGAAGTCCAACCGGAGCAATCCTCTAAGAATCCGATGCATCTTACAGTTATTAGAGTAAACCAATTTTGCCCCTAAGGCACCCTCCTTGGCTAACCAATCCGCCACCTTATTACCTTCACGAAACACATGCTGGAAACAACAATTGAGAGTACGAGTCAAATGAACAAGCTCTTCCCAAAAATCCTCCAGGTATCAAAAACCACATCGCCCTCTATTCCACCAAAAAATAACCACCATCGAATCAATCTCTACTATCACATTTGAAATATTTAGTGATTTGCAAAGCCTCAAACCTTTAAGGAGCGCTAGGAGTTCCGCTCTATTTTTAGATCCAAAACCAATAAGATAGGCAAAGGCCTGGACAAGCCGACCTAAATCATTATGAATAACACCACCAATGCCACAAGAGCCTAGGTTATCAAGACTACTACCATCTGTGTTGAACTTGCACCACCCCTGCGGTGGCTTAAGCCACTTTACCACTTTGCAATAGTCAGCTTTTGGCGCAACCGGTTTAATCTGCAGGGCCTCAGTGTAACGCCCCAAATCCGGTTGGCCTAGAGAATTACTATTTGTCACTTAAGAACATGTTTTCCAACACAACTAAAATAAAACTCCAAAATTTTATTAGCAAAACTCAATCTCAAGTACTCTAAATAACCACATTGAAACTCTACAAAGTTATTACTGCAGCAAAATAAGCTAAGGAGTCCAAAATCTCCCGGTAGTCATAACAAGCCAAACTAATAACTTCAAAAGTCTTACTAAACCCAAGCCCAAGATATAATTAAATCTATAAGACATAAGACATCAGAATTCCTTCTTCTAACATCCTCTCTCAGCTTAATCATGCTCACCAATCTAATCCAGGACCTCAGTTGGACTCTCCACATCATCTGAAAAAATATTATGAAGATAGGGGGTGAGTTATCAACAACTCAGTAAGCAGAAATCATATGCTAGCGTGTAAACATGAGCATTTACAAAGTAGAGCATGCAGAACAAAATATTTTCCAGAGTTATCATGCAGAACAGAACATATTTTCAAAAGTAACAGAGCGATGATTTTAAGACAAGTAAAACCCATAGTACTTTGGCATAACATAAACTGAGTATCATCATTAGATCAAAACAGAGCATCAAACAGAGCAGAGACCATGTTTCACCCCCGTGGTAGGGTTGTGCTAACCCCGGTGGCCAAACCAGGTAGAGACAGAGGTGAAATATTTCCTTTATTCTTCTCGAAGCCCCGAGTGTGCACACAGGAAAGACCACAATAAAACGACTTTGTTTCCAAAGTGGGTGCACTCAGAGACAGAGAAGTTGGTACCAACCCAAACAGAGCAGAGCATAACAGAGCAGAGCAGAGCAGAGCAAAGCAGAGCCAGAGTCAGATATGAAAACCAGTACACCATGCCAAAAGTTTTCAGATGTTATATCAAAATAATACAGAGTACCAAAACAGAATCAGACAGTTTACACACGTTGAACACAAAAGCCAGAACATCTTTCTAAATAAATGCACAACTTTTCATATTCTCAATATCGCTCTTTTTCCAGATTTCAGAAACCACATGACAGAATTTAGCTCATGTCTACACAATGCATGTCAGAACAAATTTTTCTCTTTTTCGTACAAATTTGATGAGTATGCAAATAAACGACCAAGGTTGGTTTTGTTTTTTCCCAAGTTCTCATTTCACCACAAAAATATGCAAAGTTTTCAGAAAATCAACCACAGTCTCAAATAATTCGTGTAAGGCCTAGCATAGGAACCCCGCTTACCTGACTCCTGCAGCGTATTATCTATGACTTGAATACGGTTTCCATCCGTTTCATCACCTATTCATAAAAATAATATAAACTAAATATAAAAGTCCAACAACACAAAATTGGTCTTAGACAACTCAAGACCCAAACTCTAGATCATAATTCAGCAAGTTTAATCAAACTCCAACAGCCAAATAACAATCCGGACAGCCCTCACTTCGACCCAAAATATTCTATACCAATCTCAGTATTGTCCAATACAAGCATCAAGATCAATGCCAATTCAAATTTCAATAACTCACACTTATTCCAACAGTTCGCAGTCCCAAACAATTACTAACAATTTACCAACACTAAACAAAGCACACTTCTTCCCATTCACAACTCCATAACAGAAAATATAAACTAATACCTCCAAAAATTAAACTGCACTCGACAAAGAAAATTAATTCTCCTCTAAATATTCTCTCAACCACCAATCCAACTGACCCCCCTTACTCCTCGGACTCAGTCCAGCACAACAAACAAATTCATAGTAAATATGAATTAGTGCAGAAATACATTTAAATCTTTAAAGTTCTTTAGGAAAAATACTTACAATGCTATAATATAATTTTTGAAAGATCACGGAGGTGCTAGAAGCGGCAACGCAGCAACAAAACAGTGCCAAATGCACTGTGGCCGTGGGTCTCAAAAACCCACTTTTGAACGGGTGTAAACGAAGACCCAAGATTGATAGGGTAGGGCTTAGGGATGTCGGTGAGGCTAATGGTGGTGGTGGTTGGCCGTGGGTGGCGGCGCAATAGGCGGTTGAAGTGCAAAAACACCCAAAACGGAAATGTTGATGGTGGGCTTCACCGGTGACAGATTGGAGGTGGGGTTGGGTCCAATGGGTTGCCAAGAGGTCGAGGATGAAGTGGTGAGAAGTTGGTGGCCGGAGGTGGCGCGACGGCGGCGCTGGAGCGAAGGTGACGCCGCGGCTTTGAAGGGCTGCTGGTGGTTAATCGCGGCGCGAATGGAGGTGAGGTTGGTGGGGTGAGGTCGCCGGTGGTAGGGGAGGCGAACGGACTGGGCGATGACGGCCACCGCCGGCTCACGGCGGCGGGCTGGGGGAGAGGGGCGACGCACGGGAAGAGAGAGGGAGGGAGTGCGGCGCGCGGGAGAGGAGAGGAGAAAAAGAAAAGAAAAAAAAAGGAAAAGAAAAAAAAGAAGAAAAAAGAAAAGAGGAAAGAGAAAATGTAGGGAAAGAAATGAGGTCCAATCCTCATATCTTGGGTCACAAAAAATGATCCAACGGAAACAATTTTAACACAGCAAGTAAAATAAAATAATTCAAACGCAGTGATTAAAATGAAAATAAATAATTAAACCGCACAACAAGTTAATTTAATTTGAGAAGAAATTTAAACGCATAAAAATAATTAATTTAGAGAAAGCACTTCAAAAATAATTTTCGTAAACTAAAAATTATAAAAATAACACAACTAAAAATCTAACAATTTTAAAACAAGAGAATAAATTTTAAATTAATAACAAATAATCTTTCAATTAAAAATACACTAAAATTCTGGGTGTATTTTAAAGGGAGCCTATCGGGGTTCTTAGCTGTATGGGGAGCCTATCCACACACAAATAGAATGAACCACAGCTTCATGAGTTTCCAAATTACCTTCCATTCGAGCAAAACATCCTCTCCTCCAAAGATGCCAAGTAACAATGATGGGCATGATACCGATTATAAAACCCATCTGGGAGGAAGAGCTAACATGCCTGAACCAAGTCATAGAATTAAATTTCCAAGATCTACCAATAGGAATACCAAAAAGGTTGCCAGAAAAGGACCATACTTTTTGAGGAAATTCACCCTCAAGTAGAACATGGTTAATATCTTCATGATGGCCTACAATACAACAATCACATTTGGAAACAAGGGGATGCCAATACGGCGTAATCTATCATCCACACTCAAGGCCATATGCCTAGCCATCCAAAAATTGAAAGACATTTTTAACCGAAGGCTTTTATGCCAAATCCAAGCGTGCCAATCAAGAGAGGAACCTTTGAAATGAATACAATACCATGCAGATTTGGTAGAGAACATACCTGTCTATGTAGGAGTCCAAGCTACTACATCTTTTCTGGAATTAGGCCAAGATAAAGAGACTATAATATCATCCACATTATCTTGACCTACGAAGTTCTCAAGAAGATCCACATCCCAACTATCCGACAACCTACACTCTTTAACTTTCAAGAAACGTGAACCCACTAATGGCATCTCATTGATTAGAGGACCATTATCCCTCCATTTATCATACCAGAAAAAAAATCTCTCATTCTCTAATCTTCCATTTAGAATTATTCAACAGCAACGGAATACAATTAGCAACCATTCTCCAAAATCTTGATTCTTTAGTAGCATCTATTAGAAACCAAGGTTTCAATTCCACATATTTAGCTTTGAAAAAATTAGCCCATAGAGAAGTACCTTGTAGAAGGTTCCAAGCAAACCGCATATGTAAGGCTCTCTGAGAGTCCAAGAGATGCCAAAAACCGAGTCCCCCTTCTTCCACCGGGTTGCAAATATGTTTCCAAGCCACCTATTTCTTTCTATCTCGCCCATTGGATTCTCTCCAAAAGAAAGAATTCATCAACCTATGAATCTTGTTGATAGTAGCTTGAGGGACTTGTAAAACAACAAAAAGGTGAAGGGCCATGCTGGATAAAACATGCCTTAACAGAACAAGTTTTCCGCCAGTAGACAGAAGCCTCATCTTCCAACCACTGATTTTTTGCCTCACTTTATTTACCATGCCTTCAAGATGAGATTGCTTAAGACGCCCCAGAATTATAGGCACCTCTAGATATTGAAAAGGGAAAGTCCCCTCCACGAATATATAGAATCATCTTCCTTGAAAATGTCTCTGGTATAACCTTTAGTCTCCTTTATATAGGCCACTTTGAATAGAATATTCATTTTGTGATTAATTAATATTGATCCCAACATGGTATCAGAAAATTGCTTCTAAATCACCTAGTCAAAATTCTACCTATATTATTTTTTCTAGGGGAGCTATTCCGTTATCTTTTTTTCGGTGCCACTTGTCAATCCAACAATCTTTTAAGCTTCTTTCTAGTATCTTTTCAGAGGTTTCAACATATCTTTGGAATCCTCCAACAAAGAATTACTCAGAGCTGCATCCAGATCTCCAGCCAAAGTCTTCACGCATTGCAAGAAGTTTCTGCCATGCCTTCCCGCACCTCCATGTCCGTTAGAGCTTTTGCTTCACCCATGTGCACGTGTCCTTCTACCACGTAAGCATCCACACGACCTCCATCAGCACCATTGATCGTTGACTTTTGATCGTTGACTCTGACAGTTGATCAAATGTTTTCTACTCAAAGGTTTGCCCTGATTTCATATTTCTAGCCTATGTTTTCATAATATATCTAGCAATGACTCAAAATTGTATTTCATGTCCAATTCCCATTATTTTGGATGGTACAAACTACACTATTTGGACTTAATTTATGCGTAGCTTTCTTAAGGGTCTTAAACTTTGGCTCTATGTAACTGGAGATATAATGACATCCACAAAGGGCTCTACTGAGTTTGATAACACCTTTTGGACTCGTTTGATTGATTCAGAGAGTAATCATTATCAGATTCTCACATAGTTTCGTAATACTACCTCTCCATGAATTGTTTCTTGTTTGGCCCTTTTGATGAGTCATAGTCTTCCTAGGATATGCTCATCACTCCATACTTATTGGTTGATTGTTCCCAAGAGTACTTACTGATACTTGATCTCTATCAACTAAAGCAAGAACCGTGCTAGAGTATCAATGACTGTTTTGCCCGCATGCAATTCTTAATTGACTTGCTTTCTCTCTCAGATCCAGCTTGGAGGGTCTAGAGGATGCTAAACTATATGTTTCATAGAGAGAACAAACTTGACTGTAACAGTTTGTTATGGCACTACATGTTGATTTTAAACCACTTTGAGTGAAACTTTTGCATCGGACACCTCGTCTATCGTAGGACACGGTTCTTTTTAGCCTTGTTTGAGAAGAGGCTCACTTCTAGACATTGCTTTCCCATCATACCAATTCAGTCTAGTCTACCACATCTTCTAGTTCATCATCTTCTCAACCAGTGCCTCTTGAAAATGCAAGCCCTAGTCGCCTTCCTTCCAAGAATCAAGAATATTGTTGCTATTGTAGACTGATAAGTGTGATTTTTATGTGAATTGTTTTACTCTTTTATTTATGAAGTGTCATTTTTCCTTCAATATTATTGATTTTATTTTATTTCTATTTATTTTTCTTTATTTTATTGGATTTGAAGGATTGAGAAGATTTAGTGCGAAAGGAGAGCATTTTGGTATAAAAGAAGACACTACGGATCCAGACCAATGAGAGGCAGCGAGATCTGCAGAGAGTCAAGGAGATTTAGGCTAGGAAATTCATGACCAGAATTTGCAACCAGAAGGTGCGACAACAGTTAGGCGATAAGCAAGATATTTTACCTTCTGGGCGAGAAGACTTAGCGCAAGGCTCCAGGCGACTAGATTGGGCGACCAGTCTAAACGATCAACTTAAGCAACCGACCTAAACGACATCGTGGGCAACAACTAGCAAAGGTGAGCAGCTTTACCGCTCAGTAGGTTGGCGAGAGTGTTCTGTCATCCCTGTCGGGAGTCTTTCCTCTCGGTAGGCGAGGAGATCAGTTATATTCAGCGCACACGGCATCTACCTGGTGGGACCCTTTCGAGTTCCGCAATCAATCTGCTGACCACCAAATCCTCTCGAACTCTGTAAATCAAGCCGCATAATACTGAATCTTCCATTTTAGATAATCTCGTTATTTTTAAGGATAATTTCTTTTATATTAACATTTATCTTTAGAAACTATTTTTCAGATCTTTAGGCTAGATTGTAGTCACATTTATTTAATTCTGTCTTGTGGAATGAATCAGGGAGTTAGTTTTAAGGAGAGTCTGAGTTTGGTGTAAAAATATTCTAGAGTTTATTCTTTGAGTATCTTTCGAGGAGGCAGATCTGGAGGGCAGAGGCGAGAATCGCATGCTTCATCAACCGACTCCAACAAAGAACAATAGTTTTATTCTTGTTCTTTTCAATTTGATTATGAACTAATTTTATTTTCTTGAACTTTGATGTAGTCTAGCATTGAACACACAATTTATATTCTAAGTTATTATATTTTCAATATTTCCATAATTGAGTGTTTATTTTTTGTTCTTAATGCTTGCAATTTTCTAGCTAATTGTTGTTCGATCTATTGAATTGCAATGAGACCGAGAAGTGATTTGTGATTAAAGCTCTAGGATTAAGCACTATTAGTTGAGTGAAGGTAGAGATGTTTTGCCACGATTAGTGGGATTTTTAAGAAAAATCCAAAGAACTTAATGTGTCTCCAATTAGTTAAATTCACATAGAGATATGGAGTTATTAGTTGAAGATATTTTTGGAATTGTTCGAGAGAAAATATTGAACAGTTAAGGGATTTTTATCAACTTGGGATAATTAGAATTCTATAACGAGGAAGAATAAATTGTGTGGGATTTGTTAGGTAAAATCAAACGCTCTACATTTATTTTTATTATCTTTAAAATCTTAATTTTAATGCTCTTTTCTTCAGTTTAGTTTAGATATTCTATTCTTTAAATTTCGGTTTTCCAAATAATAATTAATTTAGTAAATTTCGGTACTCGATAGCATAATTAATCTATGTGGGTTCGACATCTATTTTCTTTAAAAACACTTTACTACTTGTTACGATTATGTGAACTTACAGATATTTTCAGCACAATAAGTTTTTGGCACCGTTGTCGGGGATTAGTTATTTGTTATTGATATTGATACTAGTTAGATTTTTACTACTTTGGATTTTATTTTATTGGTTTAAGTTAGATCTCAGTTTGATTTTTCTTTTCAGGAATTAGAAGTGCCTGGCCCGATCTAAATTATTGGAGTATACACTTTTCGGATTAGTAAAGAGAAAAAGAAAGAGGTCACCGCATTTAAATTTAATATGGCCGACCAGGAGCACAAGGCGTTAAGAGACTAAGCTATGCCCTCTGTCAATGGGGCGCCATCTAGTATAAGGCGGCCAGCCTAGAAATTTGTGATACTTTTAAACACAACGGAGTGACAGATGATGTGATTTGACTGAAACTTTTTCCTTTCTCAGTTAGGGAAAAAGCAAAGGCTTGGTTGAACTCTTTGCTGCCTGGCATCATCACCATTTTGGAAGAGTTGGCCCAAAAAGTCTTAGCAAAATATTTCTTTTCTGCCAAGACAGCGAAGTTAAGGAATGATATCACCTTCACCCAATTTGAGGATGAATCATTATATGAGGCATGAGAGAGATACAAGGATTTATCTTTCAAGTGTCCACATCACGACCTCTCAGCCTGGCTTTAAGTACAAACATTTTACAATGGTTTAGGACCCACAAATCGATCTATGGTTGATGCAGCTCTAGAAGGAGCATTAAAGAGTAAGCATAAAGCCGCATATGAACTTCTGGAAGAATTGACATCCAACAACTATCAATGGTTTGCGGAGAGAGCAGTCACAAGGAAGACGGCTGGAGTTTTTGAACTTGATTCTATTACCACATTGGCGGCACATATGAACCTGGATTATTGTACTCGATATGGAGGAGGATGAGGAGATCCCTTAAAATACCACCACCCCCTGAAGAACCTGGATTATTGCGAGCACTCCCATCACAATTAATATTTACTCATCCACAAGGAGGTTTAATACACCCTACTAACATGCATTTCTGGACAGCAACGCTTGGCGGCTCCAAGTTAAGTTCATTCAACAGGTGAGTGTCCTGAGAAGTCAACTTTTTATGCACTTTCAATTCTGTTGCTAGAATTTTAAGCCACGTTTTAACCGACGTCCACATTTGCTGTATATTAGCTTTCAACTGCTCCATTCTATCTTTGCATTTGCAGTTCCATAAACACCAAGTAATGATGCCCGAAAGCATACCAGTTAGATTACCAGATAAAGAAACCTTCTTAGCTGAAATCATCCATGCCGAGATTCTTGCCTTCCAAGTATCAAATAACAAACATGGCACATTCAATAATCTACTCGCACGTTCCCATATCTGAGTTGCAATATGACCCGTGACTAAGACATGATCAATGAACTCCTTGACTTGCGGACTATAGTGAGTTGACATAAGATGAGTTGACATAAGATGAGTTGAGGTGAAAGTTGAATAAAATATTATTAGAATATTATTTTTTAATATTATTATTGTTTTGAAAATTGAAAAAAAGTTTAATAGTTTATTATATTTTGTGTAGGAATGTGAAAAAATTGTAATGAATAGATGAGATGAAAGACTTTTTATATCTAAACCTTCCCTAAAAGAGCTTTTAAACTATTAAAAATACTTTTTAAACCTCCAAACTCAAACCCAAACATGCACTGAGTAAAAGAAAATCATTTACTGACGATTTGGCTTCTCTCAATCTTTTGATAGTGAGCAATCGAGAGCCCTATGGATCTCTTTTATGCTTTCTTCAGTCGAAGCAAGACTTATTCACGTAGCAAGACTTCAAATTTCATCATTCCAAATCAAACAATTTGTGATTCATTAGTACGAGGCTTTGTCTCTCGGTTCCAAAATATCGAACCAATAGACTAAAAGAATACTTAAATAACAATGGAGAGAGAATTTTGTTCTCTTTTATGGAAAGAGCCATTTTGCCAAGTCTCCTCACAGTACTGTTTTGAAATTATTTTGTTGACTATTACACCCCTGTCTATCATGCTTATTATAATATTGGTTTGGTGAGACATGTTTATATATATTAATAGGTGTTTTTTGTAATTGGGGCGTTTTTTACTGTGTTTATATTGACTCTTCTCCTGAATTGACATTAATAGGAGTTTATATTATTATATTATGTTTATTTGTATAAAAAACTCATTGGGTATCCAATTTGCACAATTATACCACGCATTTCTCGTTTACTCTTCAAAGAGCACAGTTGACATGCACGCGATTCAAAGTCCATGGTAATGGTCGCCAGCCACCACCAAAGCGTTTCTGTCTCTCTTTTTTTAGTGTTTTCTCTTTTTGGTATTTTAATAGTTCTTGGTTTGTTTTTTTATAAGAAAAATGATAAATACAAGTTCAAAAAATGCACATGTTTCAGACAAGCTAGCCTTTTATAAAAAATGAAAAACTCATTTCTTCTTAGTGGAGCCCATATTTTAACAAAAAACTTGTACAAAGTTTGTACATTTAAAATTGCAGTACTTAGCATTATTCTTTTTATATACATTTGTTACTGAGGCAGCAAGGAATTAAGTTGCCACCTATCAATTGCCACATGGGAACCGCGGAAGAGAGTTAACAGGAAAGGAACAGAAGGACCAAATTTCATCACATGCACCTAGCTAGGGTGTTAAAATTTGAATTGACTTCTACAATTGAGTTCTGATCTCCTTATAAAACATCACCATACAAGATCTTATATTCACATCAAAACACCCTCGAACTACAACACAACCAATAAGAAATATCATCATGAACGGCGCATCATCCTTGCTAGCTCCCATTGCTAAGAGGTAATAATAAAAAGCAAAGCTTTTGGTACCTATGCGTGTTAATTTCCTTTTATCTTATTCTCTCTCTCCATCGTTGATATCAATTGTTGTGATATTTCGAGATTTCCCGTATTAAAATTTGGAATATGCAGATTAGCAGGCAAGGTTGCTTTGATAACCGGAGGTGCAAGTGGAATTGGCGAGAGTACGGCAAGACTATTCGCTAAACATGGTGCTAAGGTCATCATTGCTGACATCCAAGACGAGCTTGGTTTCTCAGTTTCCCAAGACAAAAGCATCAATGGTGCCATTTCCTACGTCCACTGCGATGTCACTAGCGAGTCTGATGTGGAGAATGCTGTTAATACTGCGGTGTCGAAGCATGGGAAACTCGACATAATGTTCAACAATGCAGGCCGTACTGGCGAAATAGATGAAAACATCTTAGACCTCGAGCAGAAGCATTACAAGAGAGTTTTTGATGTGAATGTCTTGGGAACATTTCTGGGAGCAAAACACGCAGCCAAAGTAATGATTCCAGCGAAAAGGGGTACCATTCTATTCACCACAAGCAATACAACACTGTCACATGGAATGGCCTCTCACACCTACACGGCGTCCAAGCATGCTGTTGTGGGACTAACCAAGAATTTATGTGTTGAGTTGGGGCAGTACGGAATTAGAGTCAATTGCATATCACCACATGCTTTGCCCACCCCTCTGCTCCTAAAATCGATGGGAATAGACAAGAAAAAGGCGGAAGAGATGATATCCTCCGCGGCAAATTTGAAAGGAGCAGTTTTGGAAGAAGGAGATTTGGCCGAGGCTGCGTTGTTCTTAGCGAGCGAGGAGTCCAAGTACGTGAGTGGGCTCAACCTAGTCGTGGATGGTGGTTATAGCACAACCAATATAGCTTTTCCAGAGAGCATACGAAAGTTCTTCAGTAGCTAAGAACGGAAAGCATTATTGTCATCTTTTCTCCAAGCATATATGCATGTTTTCAGCGTACCTACGGGTCGCAGTTGTAATGTTTGTATGTTGATATCTAAATAATTTCCCCTGAAATTATAATAAATTAATGGGGCCATGATGAATGATTAATTTTTTTACTACGAATATTGCTAAAGTAGTTGATAGCACATGAGTATAAATTGAATCGAGATTTTCCCTCAATGAATTGAAAGGCATGACATGAATTTCTTAGATTAGACTCGTAATAGGCACATCATGCAAATTAGGTGGACTTGAATTTTCTAGATTAATGTTGTCTTATTGTGAGGAAGGTATGGGACTCCTAAATTATTAGCTACTCCCGGAATAATAATAGTAGTACTCTTTTAATAGCGTCATACTCTCTGCATGCATTACATTATAACGAGAACGATAGGGTGAGAGTACCACATTATCGTACTATAGAAGTACTTAAGAATTACTCCAGGATGATGAAAAAAAATAAGTATTTTAGTTCTGTTCAAACTACAATGGTTCCACAATATGTCATGTGTTGATAAACCAGAGTTGCATATAGTGATTGTCGTTTTACCAAATGTGCCAATTAATAAGAACGTCGCCGTATATATACTTGTACTAGGTGATGGTGCATGTGATCTTATGTTATTTAAGAATAAGAAGTTGATCTTACTCTTTCTAATTAATAATTCTAAGGGGATTCTAATTAAACTGTTTATAGTCATTTTGAAGTATACGTCCAGATATAAGGTTAACTTGAGTTTCATTTGAAATGTTACAAATAGTATCAGAATCAATTACAAAACCGAAAATACGGATCTGAGCTAATAGCAAATAATCTGGTGGATCATGTTTATGGTCAAAGCTGGATGTTGAATTAATTAACCTAGCTTGTATACCCCCATGAAAACCATAAGGTCAATTTGTTCGATCTGTCAGTCCATGCATCGACGTCAATATATAATATAGGTGTCAAATTAAGTCGTTATTGATGGGATTGGATATTTGATTTTGAATGTTTGAATTTCAGCATGGTCCATACAGGTGTCCCGCTTGAAAGGTCCATATTACATCTTAAGGGCATTTTCGTCAGGCTTGAAAAAAGATGATAACAATTTTACCGAAATTGAATTGCCATATCATGTCAACTATTGTCTGATTGACACGTGGACTTTGAGCCACATGACAACTAGCTGGGCCGTAAGAATAATTCCTGCGAAAGGAACAGGTGGCATAATTGTAAATTTCTTTAAACTTAAGGAGTCAATTGCAAAAATTTACAACCCAAGGAATTTGGCAAAATTATAGAATCGACGTATATTAACCTTAAGGGTATTGCTAGGCTACCCCTAGCTTTGATCGCCGTGCCGTCTAGTATAAATATTTTTATTTTTAAATTTTTTTAATATATTTAAATATTTTTAAAAAATAACAAAAAATATTAATACACTATAAATTATTTTATTAATCATTAAGTGAAAAATAAAAAATTAAAAAATTAAATATACAAGCCATTAAAATGGGAGACAAAATAAGAGATAAACTAACATTTTCCTTAACCTTAATAATAGCAACAATGCTGTCCCAATGAAAACGATTGAAAAGATGCGTACGTGCATGATAATTGCTCCCAGGTCATGTGAGTTTGTCGCTTATATATACATCATAAATTCCTGTTCAAGAAACAATTGTAAACTAAATGATTTTTTGCTTAGATATTTATGGTCGCATATAAATTTTTTTGACAAATTATTTCACTGCTAATATTTGTGACAAAAAATAGACTTATACAGAAGAAACAATAAATTATTAGAAGGATCATTCTACAAGACATGACAGCGAATTCAATAAATTCTTAATTTTTTGTTTAGATTTTAAAGTTTTTTAGAAAAACATTTAGTTTGATAAGCCATTATGTTTTTAAAAAACAATTACAGAAGCTACAAATAATGAAAACAGTAGTCAATTTGATCGAAGGTTTGTCAATCGTTATGCTAAGCAGCATTTCTATTATGAGTCTTTGGCATAAGTATGTGCCATGGGCAAGGAAAGATGGCAAGAAGACCAAATAAACATTCATGTGTTGCAAGGGCCGGAGAAATGGTGGAAACTAATTCACTACAAGACATATGAACATTGTCTCAAAAAACCCCAATTTTGTATCTAAAAGATTGTCTCAAAAGGTTTTTGGAGAAGAAATTAATTTTCATCTTAAAAAAACACTTTTAGGGACATAATTTTGTGAAATTATGTCCGTTCGAACGGTGTGTTGAAAATTCATGTTGTTAGAAGAAATATTTTATTGTTCGAATGTCCGTACGGACTGTATTTCTCGTTTGTCATTCGAAATGGTTATTTTCTATTCAAATGTATCCGTTTTTGTTCGAATATATTTATAAATGATAATTTACCATTCGAATTAGTTATTTACCGTTCGAACGGTATTAATCATACAAAACATAATTTAATTAACTAAAAATACCAAACGAGTAGTACACAAATTTCAAACATCAATTGTTCAAATGTTTTGGAACATAATAATAGAAAAGACAATAAAAGAAAAAATTAATTTTAAGATTGTGGTGGTGGTATAGAGTTTTGGGACATAATTGACTGCAACTTACCATTTTGTTAGACAAACGATGAAAAGGTCGAGAATCCGCATGATGATGTATCATTAAATTTGATCGATTTGCTTTGTTCATAGTACTGCATTGCTAAAAAAAAATATTAGTCTATATGTTTAAAACATCTATCATATACTATTAAAAAAAGATAGCAGTGAAATTATCTGATAAGCAAGATCTTCAAATATGTCACAAACCTTCTCTCATTCGTTTGGTGGAATTGCTTGGAATGGATTTTGGCACGCCTCTATTGTAGTACTGAACTTCTTATAGTGTGCATGACATCGACCTTTGCACCTTCAGAATGCATTCGACATTAGTCCCTCAACCGTTAATCGATCATCTCGTCGGTCGAAATTAAGCTCAAACTCATCCTTTCAAAAATTATAAACAATTAGTATAAATATAAAATAACTTGAAAGTAACATGTTATATACTTAGTTGCTTTTGATGTAGCTTATTACCAAGCAACACTTTTTTATGTGGTCTTTCACATCTTGGGAAACTTTAGACCAAGAGGATGTTGCAATCCGTGCATACGTGCGAGTAAGCGTACTAACATAAGAAGCAAGCCATGCTGCCAAATCTCCGGAGCTACCGATGTGATCATTAGGAATATCAACCTTGATTTTACCCACTTTCCTTATTTTTTCTATGCAGACACACCTCGTAGTGCCTCTACCTCGACGTTGGCTTACAACATCAATATATACAGTAATTAAAGCATGCATTTAAATTAAATTATTTTATTTAATAGATATATTACTTAAATTGAGCATAAAATGTGGTGTTTAATTTGATAAAATACCTTGTTCTGGGTCTGGTGATGTTGTCTCACTATTCATGGCAGGTGAACCACACGGGGAGTCAGTAATGGATGAGGATGGCACACGTCTTGCTTTGCGTTTGGGAGGCATATCTATTCGAAATTCTAACAAATTATTATTCAAACAAACGTTACGGATATTTATAAGAATAATACTTACAAAAATTCATGTTTGAAATTCATTCACTATCCGTTTTGCTAGATCAGTCGCCCTCATCCTCACTAGACACTTCAGTTGATTCATCTTTTTCCGATATTTCACCCTCAATTACTTCGGGTTGAACATCTTATCTACGCAATGAGACCATATCATATTGGTTTAGATCAACAAATAGATTGATGCCTACTTTGTTTTCTTGATATGCTTCTTCATTTGCAGGACTATCAAGTTCTTCATGTGGTTCGTCTGCCTCTGGAATGTAATCATATACATTTCTTGGTGCAAATTTCTCCATTACCCGCCATGGGTTTCTGTACTCCGGATTATCTAAATAAAAAACTTGATTTGCTTGGCAAGCGAGAACGAAGGGATCGTCTTCATACCATGGGCGAGATATATTGACACTCACAAAATAATCATCGTTACGCACTCCCAACCTAGGATTTGAGACATCCCACCAATTATATTTAAACAACCAGATCATATATCCTACTACGTACTTGAGCGCTATGATATATTCCACAATTTCGTAGAAGTCAATGTTATCATCCCCATGGCTTCCTTCAACTACGACTCTACAATTTTGAGTTTTCCTATATCGTTCTCTGTTAGTTGTGTGAAATTTATATTCACGCATCAAACATCTTGAGTACTGGATGGCTGTAATACCCAGCTCCTTCTTTTTACGTACGCTTCTTCTTTCTGACGTATGTTTCATTTTTATGACGTAAGCAAATCCCGAAAGTAGAGATTATGTGATCATCTGACTTTCTCACTACCGACTGCGAGTCACGTTATGCGTGTCGAACCATGATAGTGTGTCTCGAAAGATATCGTGTGATTTCTAGGGCACGCCCAGTGTTTTATATATGCTAGAAATATTTATAAGGAGTATTTCCATTGTTATTGAATTAAGATTTGATCTTAAATACGACAATCATAATATTCTTGAAGAGCTCCAAAAATATTATAATTGCCGGAAATCATTTTAATGATGAAGAATATTATTTTATAAACTAAAGTTAGTTTAAAATAACATTCTACCTTAATTCCTCTAAGAGCTTTTAATTAAGTAAATGTTTTACGCATCTTCAAATCAGTGTTTTAATTTCTCATCGTTAGATCGCTGTGTAGATCCCCAGACAAAGGGACTGGGTTAAATACCCAGACCCCCTCTCTTTCCCTCTCATTTCCCCATAACCCTCTCTCTCCCCTCTCCCTCATTCGGCGTACGTAGTATGCAGCTCCTCCACGCCAAAGCTTCTCCAGCACAACCCGGCACCGCCGTGCGTCGATAGCTCTCACCGCTGCCACCACCGGTTGCTCCTCACGCCGGCGACCTCAACCATCTCCCCCTCACGCTCCCTCTTCCTCTCCCATTGGAAGCGCACGGCCCGTATGGGCTTGGTGCGTGTAGCGCCGCCGTGCGCCGCCCAACAGCTCCACCTCCACCACCATCGACCTCCTCCCACGCCGGCGACCCCTCACCGGCAAAGTCAGCCCCTCCCATGCAGCCACCTTCTCTCCACCGCACACATGCACGCACGAAACCCATTTATGGGTTTCGCACGGCTTCAAGGCGACCGAAGGCCTCTAGCGCCGCCGTGCGCAGCAGCCACGACGACCATGGACCTCCTCTCCCCTTCCCCGAGCTCCTCCACGTGACCCGAGGCCCATAGCCTCTCCCCCACCGCACGGGTTCTTCCCTCTGTCACGCACGGGTTGCACGCCGTGCACCACTGTGCACCGCCACCCACGGCTGGTAACCACCACCTCCAGCCTCCTCAGGCCGCCACCAAGCCAACCAAACCTCCCACAGCCCCAATCTGCCACCCACGAGAGCACACTCTCCCACGGCTTCTCCTCCACGGTATGGCCAGATCCGCCACCGTGAGCCACCGTGGCGCCACTCCGACGCCACCACGAGATTCACCGCACCTCCCTTAGCCAAGCCCTAGGTCCAAACCATCACTTTATGTGATCGGTAATCACTGCACGTGATGGACAGCCACTGCGCGTGGTTGACCGCCACTGCACATGGCTAGAGCTGTCATGTTATGCCCCTCATCGCCATCACAAGGCCATCACGAGCCCTTCCAAGACCACACCTAGCTATCCAAACGCCTAAACAGTTAACGTACGTGGGTCAGCCACCACGTACGATACTGTCGACATCATCGGCTATGACGGTCAACGAGCAACGCACGGGTTATCCCGTCGATGGTATAACTCTTTATCCCTCGTTAATTATGTTAGATATTGATTAGTTGACTAGGTTGTGGACTGTGCTGTTAGTATTAATGGAGTTGTGGCATTGTGATGTGGAGTTGTGTGATGAAGTGTTGGGCATTCTGTGTAGTAAAGTGTTGGGCTTATCCGTGTTGTATGGAGGTGCATTGTGCCGTGTAGTGTGCTGTGAATTGTTGGGTGTATTGTGAAGTGTTGTGGATTGTACTGTGTAATGCAGTTGTGGGGTTTGTGCTGTAATTATGGAGTGGTTGTGCTGTGCAGTGTAGTTGTGGGGCATGTGTTGTATAGATGACGTGGTGTATGTGGAATGGGAAGAGTACACGCTGGGTGTACTTTGTGTGTGGCGTAATGTGAGATAAGGAGAGTATATGTAAAATATACCCTCCTGGCATATGGTAAAACGGGATGAGTACACGGAGAAGTGTGCTCTGTGGGTAGTGCGTGTAAAAGGAGTACATGTGGAATGTACTCCATGTGGTGGATTGATGCACCATATGGCGTGTATGCCATAATGGTGATGTGGCGTGGTGTATGTGGAACAGGAAGAGTACACGCTGAGTGTACTCTGTGTGGGGTATGATATATGAAGGGGATATATGTGGAATGTACTCCATATGGCGTGTATGCCATAGTGGTGATGTGTGGTAAGTGCATGGAATACACGCGGAGTGTATTCCATGTGATGGAGCGACGCACCATATGGCAGGGATGCCATAAGGGTGATGTGTCGTAGTGTGTATGAAGGGAGTATATGTGGAGTGTACTCTATGTGGTGGACGATGCACCATATGGCGTGTATGCCATAGTGGTGATGTGGTGTAACGTGCATGGAATACACTCGGAGTGTATTCCATGTGATGGAGTGACGTACCATACGGCGGGTATGCCGTAGTGGTGTAAGTGCGTGGAATATATGCGGAGCGTATTCCATGTAGTGGAGTGACACATCATATGGTAGATATGCCATAGTGGTGATGCGACGTAACGTGCATGGGATATATGCAGAGTGTATTCCATATAATGGAGTGACAATGCACCATATGGCGTGCATGCCATAATGGTGATGTGGCATAATGCATGTGGATAGAGTACACAATGAGTGTACTTCATGTGGTATAGTGATGCACCATATGGCAGGTACGCCATAGTTGTGATGTGGTGTGGTATGTATGAAGGGAGTATATGTGGAATATACTTCACGTGGCGTGTCGTAGAGATAAGGATGGTTATGTGATTAATGGGCGTAGAACATTATGGATAGTGTCGGGAACTGTGGAACAGTGTCCCGAAGTAGTTATGGCGTAGCCTATAGTCTAAGGTGACAGGTGTAACCATACTTGACTTACGGCTAAGAATAGGCGTGAAGTAGCGGAACAAGTACAAGAGTGCGCAGCGGAAGCATGACTGAGGAATGTCACGAAGTGACATGACTACTGACAGTCGTGCTTGTGATGGGCGAAGTAGTGGAACAAGTGTAAGAGTACACAATGGAAGCATGATTGGGCAACATCAAGAGGTGACGTGGTTACTGACAGTCGTGATTGCCATGTGGTGAAGTGATAGGGTATGAATGGCGTAATGGGAACGTGACAAAATATCACGTTGTGTCGGGAGTATGTAAGGAATCGTACTCGTGATGAGTTAGGAATTTATGTACCAGAGTGTTGGGTAACGCGACAAGGTCATGGTGTAGCTTGGGAGAATTCTCGAGCTGTATGACGTGGCATAATACATGGTTATGATTGGAGTCTTGTCGTGTTAAGTGTTGGGATGAACTGTCAAAGGGACGGGTAGCATGAGGAGCCATGCTAGTCGGGTTAAGAGAAGGTTGGTATCGGAGTATAACCCTTGTCCCTCGTAGCTGGTGATCAATGTGTTATATATGTTGATCTTAGGTGATAAGGGGTAGAGTACATGTGTAGTCTGGTTAGACACATGTGCCGGATGGATTCACCATATGTAATGGGTAATCTATCCTGAGTATAGTTACACGGTGCTTAAGCCTCAGAGTTGGCTTAGAGCCGTATGGCTTGTCTGGATGGGAATGAGGATTTGTATGGGCTAAGATGTATGAAGAAAGTGACGGGTGTACTGTCTAAGTACGGGATGCGTGACTTAGTTGGTTTGAGTCATGCGTCGGAATGAGGTTAATGAGAAGAATGAGACAGAGGCCTTAGTGTCTTAATCCTAAGGTGAATCATGAGTTCACTTTAGTGGATGAGCACTCGAGGCAAGACATGAGTTGGAAGATGGGGTGACCGTAATGGGTCCCCGAAGGTTTTAACATAGTAAAGGGCACGTAAGTACATGGATAGAAGGAGAGTGTTCCAAGTATAGCGTAGTTCTATTTATAGTTCGAGTTGCTTATGTACTAGATAGAGAATGACATTAAGGTTATGTGTATGCATGTAGGTTGCCATCTGACAAGCATGAATGGACTGCATGACATGCAAGTAGCATGGAGTCCAGGTAAGTATTACGTTCATACTTTTCTAGAGTTTTCAAAGATACAAGAAACACTTTTTCTTTAAGATGCTCACGAAAAGAAACGAAAGACGTTTTAAGAAAGAAAATGCTAATTGTTAAAAGGTATAAGTATGTACGGCCCCTCCTTGGCAGCCCCTTTTTACGCAACTAAAGTATTAATTGTATGCATGTGAATGGATGAATATACGCTGTATCTATTGTATGTATTTTCTGAGAAAATCCATAAACTGATGAAGATGCATGAAAGGCGTGACAGCGGATGCTTTTGTGGATCCTACGAACCAACGCTCTCATGTGCGCCACGAGGTTACTCTCGTTGATGCCATGAGAGACGACGTTCAAAGGTGACGCTTATGGGATGCCATGAAAGCTGACGTTTAAGCCCATGTATGTTCTTAAATGAAGTTTTCCACGAACAAACTGTTAAAGAAAAAATAGAACTAAAATGAACCGAAAAATGAAAAGACCATTTTGGGCTTACGCCCCAAACGATATTTGCTCACGAAAAGAAATGTTTTCTCATGAAAAGAAATGATTGTAAATAAAAGAACGAACCGAACGAAAGCCTCAGCTCTTTCGAGCTGACATAAACGATCGAATGAACGAATGAAAAGCAAGAAAGAAGAAATGAAAGCATGAATGTATGAAGACACGTAACGGCCACATGACTGAAAGGAAAGGGTACCAATGAATGGGCTGATTGCAATGCCAGGTAAGTAGTACTGGAAGTGCACCCAGTGCTGCCCCCTATGAAAAGGGATTCCCCACCTGTGGCCACGGGCAGAATCCGGGTCCAAAGGAAGACCGCTAACCCCAAACACACGGGGCGTAACAGTGTGTACTGGCCTATGAAAGTGATAAGAACGATGGATGTATGCACGCATGTACGAACGCACGAATGCACGAATCTTTAAAAAATTAAGGCACTGACGGAGGACACGTTTTTAAAGAAATGAAAGTCTTTTGAAAGAAAAACCCCGTCCAGTGACGTTTTCAAAAGAACGCATGTAAACATGCACGAACTCTTGCAGAAATGAAGGCACTGACGAGAGAAACGTTTTACGAAAAGGAAGCCCATGTTTAAAAGAGAAAAATCCCGTCCAGTGAAGTTTTCAAACGAACGCACGTATGCACGCACGTAATAGTATGTACGAATGATGAATGCATGAATGAAAACCTATATTGTTATATTTTTAACGGTATGAAGTAATGCTTACGAGTCTTCGACTCATTTTAGTTTTTATGCATGTCCCTCCCCCTCACAGGAACTGCATGATCAGGACGGACACGGCCCATGGGGAAGAGCACGAAAGTCTAGGCACAAGTTTTAAACGTACGAGATCTTTTTATTTCAAGATTTATGTTTTCCGCTGTAAACCTCTTTTATGATAAAAGTACATTTTAAATTATGAACGTGGAGTCTTGCACCCTGGGTATGCAAGTGAAAAGTTTTAAATCGGACGGTAATTCCCGTCGTCCTTTTTATAAAAATATTTTGGAAAAAGTCCCACCCCAAGGACGGGCGTTACAATGGCCCACCTGGACAGACCACATGCCAGAGCATACAGTTTTGGTGAGATTTCTTCTGAATTTTTACCATATTTCGATACAACCAACATTAATAAATATTATTATATTGAAAAAAAGTGAAGTTTAGTGGTATGAAATTTGTATTATAAAATGGGGCTTTACAATAATACCATATGTTCAAACCACGAGGCATATTCCTCTTTGTGCGTCTTTTTTACATCAATTACACCATTCGTGTGAAATAGTTGTATATGTTTGCTGTGCATGTTCATGTGAATGATTAATTTGTCTGAAATTATACTATATTATTATACATGGACTTAAAGATAATATTGATTTAAGTGATCATCACTAACCTCAAGTAGTAGTCAATTCTTGCGCAGTTATTCAAGACAAACTATCGAGCTCTTTCAAACTCTCACCCACATAGGTCGTAGCCCCCTTTTGTGCCTATGGGACGTAACCCCTCGGCAACATTTCGCTTCTATTTTCCAAGTATGCTAGTCACAATAAGTCGTCGACCCTATTCATGGGACGAGAAACTTACAAACCACATACTCGAACAATGTAAGGAATCACTGAACCAAAATTTTAATTGACTAACACAAGAGTTTAAACTGAATATATATGCCGTTTAGATGATAGAATCTCAATCCCAAATTGTCCACTTTGGGCAATTCAAGAGTTGTACCCAAATATTCTGTCACAACTCTCGAACGGGTCTAAGGTTAAAGAACATAAAAATAACCCTGAAATCCAAAATTGTCCAACTCCTACAATTATACAATAAATTTAAAAGCAAATCACATTCCAAATCACAAATACATTACAAAATTGCATCACTAATCACCAATTGTATAAATATTTTATAAGTATGAAATATTAATTTAAGTATTAATAATTGCTATGTTATATTATATTTTAAGTTTCCATTTTAATTTAAGTGCAAAATATTTTGTAATTATACTATATATTTTTGTAATTAAATATTTTATAAGTATTAAACATTAATTTAAGTATTAATAATTGCTATGTTATATTATACTTTAAGTTTCCATTTGAATTCAAGTGCAAAATATTTTATAATAATTCTTAAGTATTTTATATTTTAAGTATAACTTTTATATATCTTATTAGTCTTTTAAGTAAAATCTTGCACTTAAAATCTTATTAGTCTGTTCAAACGGGATTCTTTTCAAACTAGATTCTATTCCGACAGGATCCCGTTTGAGCGAACATTATAGCGTTCGAACGGGACAAGCCCAGATTCTAGACACGAAACAGGGACAAAACATTTGCGACAAAATACAATTTTCACAAACACAATCTCATAAGATGCATATTGGTTGACGACCCATTTTAAATGGGATTCCACAAATACAAATATATAAAAAATCTTAACAAAATTAATTAAAAACTATAAATTATAAAATATCTAAATATTATAAATATTATCTCAAATTTAAGCAAACCAAACAAAATATGAATCCACAATACCTACATAAGCATAAAACACATTATGAGAAAACCCTAAATCATGTGCAATAAACTAACATTAATGAAACTCGAAATACAAAAAAAGAAATAGAAAAAAAATGTAATACTTGTTATAAACCTCTCATCTCTCTCAAGAATCCCTTCTCTCTCACTAAGTCTGTTCCTCTCTCTCTCCACAACACTCGCATACACACAAAATCGTCTGCCATGCTCTGCCTCCAAAGAAATCCAACTTCATTGTGAAAATGAATTGGAAGTTGAGGTATTTGAATCTTTGAAGTCCCGTTCGAACTGGACATTTACGCATTCGAACACGAAAATTTCGAATAGGCGCCAAATCTGTCGCGATTTAATTCACGTTCGAACGTGTAATATTGTCATTCAAACTAACAAATCAGAATATTCCTTGGCATATTCTTCAAATGTAGAGAAGCTCAAAGGGTATTTTCGTAACACAATTCGACCAGTGCATTCGAATGAGGAATTTTCACGTTAGAATAAACTAACATTCAGAATATTTGGCGCGAAGTTTCCCTCCAAACACATTTCACAAGATAAATCTATTCGAACGGGACGTTATTGGGTTTGAACTAATAATAGTATTATTATACTTATAAATAATTTCCTATAATTTTAATAATCTATTGTATAAAATATTTTATTATTATATAGTATATAATATATATATACTATAGCAACTATTTTATATTATAATTGATAATATATAATATACTTTTTGTCTAATAGTTAATATAATACGTATACTGTATATACTAATTATTAATATATAGTACTTATAACATAGTTAGTATTATATTTTTATATAACTTATATGAGTATAGTTATCATAACTTATAATAGTTATAGCATTAGCTATATAGCAACTATATAATACTTACACTATAGTTGTTATATAACTAATAAGTTGTGATACCCCATATGATATGGATAAGGGTAGGTGGTGTATGGGATCCCACATTACTTGGGAATGAGAAGTTTTTGCTCTTTATAAGGTTCCAATTGAGTTCCAATTTTATCATTGACTAGTCTTTTTAGAGTATAGGCCATGTGGTTTAGGTCTTCCATTGGGGCGTTACATAAGTACTATATATATATATATATTAATTATATTAACGAGTATAGTTATCATAACTTATGATAGCTATAGCTATATAGTAACTATATAATACTTACACTATAGTAGCTATATAACTAATAAGAACTATATATATTAATTATATTAACTTGCATAATTATCATAACTTATAATAACTATAGCTATATAGTAACTATATATAGTACTTACACTATAGTAGCTATATAACTAATAAATACTATATATATATTAATTATATTAACTTGTCCAGTTATCATAACTTATAATAGTAACTAGTAACTATAGTTAGTGTTATAATATTATATAAACTATACGAGTATGGTTATCATAACTTATATATAGTAGCTATATAATTAAGTCATTGTAATTATACTAAGTAGTTAGTATGTTATAGGTAATAGAATAAATATATTTACAAATAACATACTAAATATACTAAATAAAAGTATTATAATACTATTATTATTTTTATTTTTATACTTTTGTACTTTGTAATATTAGTATTATTATATATTACTATTAGTTGTGATGGCCCAAGTTTTGTCTAGGCTTGGCTCTTAGAATTTGTTTTAGGTTGCCATGGTATTTTAGGAGCCTTAGCTACTTTGGAAGGCCTTATAAACCTTTGATGTAGTAACGTAAGCCCAAGAGAAGAGTGGCTCTAGTTTACCTTAGAATTTCGGCCTTATTGGGAACTTAGGTCCAATGGTTTAGGCCCATGATTCAATTCTAAATTGCCAAGTGTTATGTGACCCAAGCATGTTATATATTGAACCTAGTCTAGAAAGTGGGTTAAGGGGAAAGAGAGATGTAGGAAAGCACCAGGATGGGCTTACATACCTAGCCCATTGTTTTTGTCCAGAATTCAAGTTTCAAGGTAGGTTTCTTGGAAAAGGGAGCCTAGGGAAGTGAAATGGTGTCTTTCTAGAAGTTTTGCATAGAAAACTGAAGAGAGGCCTTTGGGATCTCGAATCTTGCTAGCTTTTGCCATGTGTCAAGCATGCACCAAGTTTCTAGAAGATTTTTTTGATGAGACTTTTGTATCAAGGACAAGTTTGCCCCTAGGGTTTCAGCTAGCATACCCCCAAGCCTTCTATTCGCTTGCCACTTGTTACTTAGTGCATTTTGGACCAATGAAATGTGAAGGGTCACCTAGGGAATGAATATTGAGAAGATGAAGCAACACTTTGAGAATGGAAAAGTGGAGAGGACGGCTAGGGCTATGGCACACGCCCAATGCCACTTGTCCTCCATGCCAAGAGTTTCTTGTTGGGAATAGAAAGAGACATGCATGGTTTTACCAAGTTACCCCTTGAGAAGACATTGACTTGTTAAAGGAAAGGAAGGGCATAAGAGGGAAAAGAGATTTTCGGCCAAGGAGGGAAGCTAACACGCCACCTCCAAGAATGCCCCTTCCCAATGCAATCTAAGTGGGGAACTCCAAGAGACTTTTCAGTTTTTGAGAGAGGGAGAAGAAGAAACCTTGCCACTTGTCTCACATGAAAGGGTTTTGATTCAAACAAGGAGGGACGTGAAGGGTTTCTTATATAAAGAGAAGGGTGCACACCAAGGAGGCTTTTCCCTTGCCATTTTTAGGATTTTGCATGAGTTTCCACTCTCTCCACACAAATCTCCCATGTTCCTTTGAAAACTCTCTCTCATTTTCTTATGTTTTCTCTCCAACCAAACAAGAAGGGTCCTTGCAAGAGAAGGATTTCGGCATTACCCAAGGATTTGCAAGGTAAGGTTCGGTTTTTCCTAAGTTTTACTCATACACAAGTCTTTTCTCAATCTGAAAATGAGATTAAAATCTCATTATACTTTGAGAAATGATAGAAAACACACTTTCTACTATTTTCTTGGAAATAACCTAGGGTTTCTAAGAGAAACCCTTGAGAGTGAAGGGGGAATTTATCATCCATGTTTCGACCATCACATGTATTATTGCCTACCTTAGGTTTTGTTTCACCTTATGAGTGAAATGAAGAGGGTTTTAACCTAAAAACCCTAGAAGCCGAATGGTATAAGACCAAGTGATGCCCTAGAAACACACACACACACACTCAAGAACATAAGATAGGGTTTTAGACGCTCTTTCTAATATGGTATGTTCGGAGTTACAGCTTGCTAGTATTTCTTTACGAGGATTTTGTAAGTATGCACATAACTTGCCCTTGGTTAATATTTGTATATGAATGTGTAAATCTTTTCATTGCCATGTTTGCTTTGTTTACTATTTCTTGATTGATTATGTTAATATGATCTTGTATCAATCTATGGAAGGAATTATTTGCTTTGAAATTGTGATGAATATGCCATGAAATACTTGTATATGTTTCGATTTTCACATGTTTAAGAAGGATGGAATATGTATCATGATATTTCGGCCATACCATGTCTTGAATGATTCGGATCATAGCCAAATGTTATGATTTCATGTATTGTTTTACCATGCTTTGATGCCTATGTTATTTGCTTGAAGATTGGAACATGTTTAAGTGATGAATTTCTTGATTTTTACCCCTATATGTTTCGGCCTAAGTAAGTTCTTATGGTTCCATGAATGGATGCTTCATGTGTTTCATGTTATCATGCCATGAATTGAACATGTTATGTTTGGCTATTTCATGCATAACATTCCATATGTCACATGTCAAGTATAAGTATGTATGTCTTAAGTTCCATGTCACATGCATTTGGGAAAAATGTTTTTAAAGAAAAGTGTTTTTCAAAGAAAAAAGTCTAAACGTTTTATTATGACCCCAAGTGCTAGGGCGGGGGAATATCCTAATGGAACTCCTCTGTCCACTCTGGAGTGTTTAAGAATGGAGTGGTAACCCCTGGGTTGACAAAGAATAGTCGACGAGCCTCGAATGGATTCTTTTTAAAGGATGCCGGAGCAAGGAAGCACCTAACGCTAATGGTGCATAAGGCATGTAACCCAACGAAGTATGGTCTAGTTAATATGATTATCTGTTTATCACGTATTCATCACGGTGTACGAACCGTTGATGGTGCGGTAACTAGCAGGAACACACAGTGCAAGGAGGGGAGCCGTGTTGTGTCCACCCTCTAAACAAGTATAATAGCTCATATGATAAGGATCACTCGATGTAAATCTTATGATATGTTCTGATAAGACAAGTTCTGAATAAGTCTCTGTTACAAGTCTTTTGCAAATGGTCAAGTGCATAAATCAAGTTCTGGTTAAGGCATAAATCTAGTACATGTCCATGCATGCATATCATGATATACTTTTTGTATGCATGTATTAACTGTGGCATGTTGTGTGATTACTTGCTGAGATTTCTCAAAATCTCATTGTGATAGTTTCCACTACCATTCCCCAACCGGAATGGTAGAAGTTATGACAGGTTTAGTAAGATGTGACTATGACCAAGAGGAAGAGAACGGCACCTCCTCCTCCGAAGAGGATTGTGCCTAAAATGGCCATGAATCAACCCGAGCCCTCCATCTGGGAGCGACTCGAGGTCTTTGATAGAGAGATCATGGGTATATTTGAATTCATCGCAGAGTTCAAGCGGCGTAACAACTGAGACAAGGATAAGGCTTTAGAGAAGTGCGTGAAGCCCAAATCTTTTTGAAGAGTACGTGAGTTTAAGTATTTTGTGAAAAAAAAAAAAGGCAACAACATTTATGACCAACTTTCTGGAATTATGTTCTTTTGTGGGAATCTCATGTTTTGGGATATTTAAAATTATGCTTCATGCTTTCTTTTGGGAAATTATGCATTTATGGCTTATGTTTACGTTTGGGACAATGTTTTGGGTTATGATATTAGTTTGTGGTGCCACATACTTTGCAATTGCTTATCGCGTTGCTTAGTTTATCCGACTTTTATTAAACTTTTCCGCTGCTACGTTATTGCATACTGTTATTGTACTTAGATGCATAGCATATTATCTGTCACGTACGAAGGGTGTGTAGCCTTGTGTTACATGTCCCGGCGTCTCAGTCACCGTCCAATCCCAAGCGGGGGTTGGGGGCGCCACATTAGTATTATAATTAGAAATATATTAGTGTAATAATCGTTCGAACGGATATTTATCCAGTTTGAACGAGACGCCACGGTCATTATATACCCAGTTCGAATACAATGAAACAAATCACACTAGTTCAAACCAGCAGCCATCGAGAGCAACGATTTTGCCCCTTATCTCCGTCGCGAAAACCGCCACTCAACTGCCATAGCAACCCCACATTTAAACTTCTAAGAGGTATCGGTCAAGTCTCCATATCTATTGTTTGGTTTTATGTTCGAATGGGTTGTGTTTGGGGGGGGGGGGTATGTATATCGTATCTGAAATCCCCCATTTTGGTGTATTCCGTAGAAATAATATCAAAATAATATGTAGAAATGATTAAGCTTCACTCCTTAGTCATTTCTACTGATTAAAACAAATGATAACATCTAGATTGGGTTTTTTCATTCAGGGCTGAGTCGACTCAGCCATGGCTATTTGGCTTGTTCCTGTTCGAAGGAACTCTAGTCCATTCAAATGCTCAGCTGTTAAACAGATTTATTTCGGTTCAAACAAAATAAATTCGTTTGAATGAACAAAAATTGCCGGTTCGAATGAATAGATTTTACTAGTTTGAACAAAATATTTTCCGTTCACACTAATTATTTCAATTTAGTTCAATATAGTATAATTCTTCAATAATATAATTTAAATATTATGGTTAATTATATTCTTACTTTTCTTCTGGTTAAACAGTATACTAATGGCATCCAGCGGAAAAAAAACGTGCGAGAGATCAGCTTGGCCAAAGTAGTGGAGCAGCTCATGCTCAGGAGACGAGGCCTATACTTGTCGAGCGTGAGATCATTTTGTCTGACTTCTCCGATCTTTCATGGGAGGGGCGGAGCATATAGTCCATCTTCACCGAGCGGGGATGAATATCGATCTGTTAGCAGCAGGGGACTACATATCCTGAGATGGTCAGTAAGTTTTACCATGTCATGGGAGAGGATAGCACTGATGCTCTGTTCTACACGTTATCAGTCCGGGGAGTGAGTATTACCTTCTCTCCCCGCATTACTGCTGAGTTCCTTGACATCCCGAGCGTGGGTGAAGCATATCCTATAGTGGCTACACAGGGACTAGCGGCTGCACAATTTGATTCCGACACACCGGCCGCATTCTCCACGCTAGCCCCTAATGCAGAGTACGATGCTAGTTCCGATGGTAGTGAGGATGAGGATCTACCTGATGATGGTCTCACCCTTCAGCTAATCCATATGATGGGAGCAACGTGATCTGACAGGCAGATTGTATAGCATTTTTCATAATGCTTAATTTGATTGTTGGCTATAACATCGATTCGGAAAAAAACAAGACTGATTTTGAGATCGATAAAGCCAGATTTTTGCTGCGGATAGCACGGGGGGACCCCTTTCATCTGGCATTTTATTTCTTCCTTCGCATTCGATCGGAGTCACACTATTCTAGTGGAGGTAGTTTACCATTTGCATTGTTGAAATCTAACCTCCTACTCCATTCGGGGGTTACAGTGTCTGTGACTGAGCAGAGGTCGTCATAGATGAAGCCCATTAACAAGATAACATTTAGCAAGAGCAAGGGGCACTTGCGAAAGACTACACTAGAACAGGCTAGTGCCACGCCGACAGATCCAGCTTCTAGTAGTACTGTCGCTGTTGAGATATAGCCTCCTAGGCTACTTTGGATCAGGTACGAACTCTGCTTGTGGAGTTCATTGAGCACATCATGGAGAAGCTTAGGGATCTGGAAGGACGCATTAAAATATTAGAAGAGGATGTTGATCTACTTAGCAAATATTAATCGTTTTAGTTATTATTTTACTTTTTTATGTTGTATTGAATATTATATATTTGGGATGTAATTAATGTATGGTTTTTATTTTTCATGTTTGCTATGTTACTTGTTTTTTTCATTTTACTTGCCGTTCATGATAATATAAAAAATGATACTATCTTTAAAATTATATTTATATAAATTTAACATAAAAGAAATCACTTCAAAGTTTTGAAATAAATTACATAAAATTAATTTATAAATTTATAAATATTTTAAGTCACCGTAAATCATAATATATAATATAAACACATTTTTATATTTTAATGATGATAAAAAAATAATGAAAAAAATGTATATTCGAACAAAGAAATTTAAGTCGAACGGTTATTAACTTTTCCTAGGAAAAATAAATTAATTTCCTGCCAATATTATTATTCAAACAAATTATATACTGTTCGAACAGATATTAATTCCATGCTCGAATCTATTTTGTTCCGTTCGAACCGTTTTCCTTTTATGAGATGATTTTGTTCGTCACAAATATCTTGTTCGAATTATTTATCCGTTAGAATGAATTTAGCAGCTCATGCATTTTTGGAGACGAAATGTAAAAATGACTTTTAGGGTCGAAATTTAATTCATCCCTAACAAATTTCGTCCCTAAAAGTCAAATCTCTTGTAGTGTCAGTATATACATTGTTTTCAGATTATAGGATAAGATAAGGAATTTTCGTTGCTGGTACGGAACCCTTGCCCGACGAGGTTTATCTCACAAGAGGTTGGCATCGACAAAATAGGTCTAGCAGAGATACCTTTGCCGATCTCCAATATCATATCCACGAGGAACACTTCACCAAGTAAGGCACCTTGAACCTTATAAATGCACCTCCAGGTGCATACAACAAGATTATTAGACTAATTAAGAGACTCTAACTTCTTTCTAACTTAATCATCGAAAGCATCCCTCACTAGGATCACCCGAGGTTGTTTCTCTATTCGTAGGTCATTGGTCGAAGCATTGCAGGCACCGCCTGGAATTGTATGAATAGTTGTTCCCGAATGTGGGGGGATGATAGTTTCCTATACAAATTGATTTGCGGTTAAGGACAGACTCAAATGCTTGCTACCACACGTCCTCATACACTTTCGCGATCCAAAGACAATCACAATAGACAGTCGACAAATGGCAAATGGAGCAAAAAGGAGAGTCACAACGATGGAGGAAAAGCTATAGAGAATGAGATTAGCCATGGAAGGAGGCAAAGATTAGGGCCACGACAGGTAGCGTGATGTCGGGTCTCAAAGTGAAGAAGGGCTAGGTCAAAACGACCTAGATGAAAAGAAGAAAATACATGATAGCCTGAAGGACCTGACACAGAAATATGAAGAAATGAAAACTAAGTGGGAGCACCTTCATAGGTAGACAAATTGCTTAATAGCACAGATCTGCCATACAATGAGGAGAAAACGGTGGTCACCCTCCCTTCAAGTTGAAGGTTCAACTGAAGGAGCTCTACGACGGGAGCAAGGATCCAATAAAGGATCTAAAGACTTTAAAGGCTCACATGACCTTACATGGATTTCTAGGAGAAACTGCATGCTGAGCCTTCCTTTTGACCCTTAAAGACACAACTATGGTTCAGGAGTCTCCAAACAGGGTCAATCACCAGTTTTGAGTAGTTTTGCGGGTCGTTCCTAACACAATTTGTGGCTAGCTGGAAGAGGAAGCAACCGAGAGCTTACCTCCTCACTGTAAAGCAGTGAGAAGGGGAAAGCTTGAAGGAGCACATGGACCAGTTCAAGGAGTGACTGATGACGGGCAATCAAGATGACTAGATAACTTTAGCCACCCTTCTAAGCGGCGTATGGGGGAAGAGCTACTTCATGACAGAAATGGCTTGAAAGACACCAGTAACCTTAGGGAAGTTCATAGATTGAGCAGATGACCTTGTCAATGCTAAACATATGCTAAAAGGGCTTACTGATCCATGTACGACCAAGATGGATGATGCTGAAAAGAGGCAAAGGTGGTTGAAACTGAAAGCGACTAGTTCACAAAGGATGAAAGAGGAAGAAGTGAACGAGAAGGGTGAAAGCGACAAAACAACATGAGTTTAGCGAATGTCCTATACTAGGACATATTTAAGAGAACGAGAATCGAGGAGCACAGTTTACGGCCAAAACCCACAATGTTGAAGGGTTCTTGGGGGAAACGGTGTAGCTCATCAGTGCCATCACTCTACCCATCAGGGCTGGAGTTGGACCATGTTGTATAAGTGTCATGGTAGACTTCCTGTTTCTGAACACAAGTTCATCGAGCACGCAACTCTGAACATGATCAAGGTAATCACTGCACCGCCGTGCGCTGCTCAATGGCACCACCACCTCCACGGCAGCTTCTCCTCCCACCGGCCACCACCCTCCAGCAAGCTTGGCTTTCCTCCCCAACCTGACTTGAAGCCCATAGCCTCCCTCCGCCGCCGTACGCCTCCACCCACGGCGTGTGACCACCATCTCCAGCCTCCTCCAGCCACCACCGACCCATCCCAACCGCCCATTGCCCTGATCTGCCACCCATGCATGCACACTCTCTCTCACTCTCTCATGGGCTTCTCCCACCTCACACACGGCATTCCTCCCTCCACCGCCATGGACTGCCATGCCACCATCACCGAGCCTCCATGGCTCCACCAGCATCCCCCTTAGTCCAACCCTAAGCCCGAACCATCACTTTATGTGGTGGGTAGCCACTGCACGTGATGGACAGCTACTGCGGGTGGCTGACCGCCACTGTACATGGCTAGATCCACCGTGTTATGCTCCTTGCCACCATCACAAGGTCACCACGAGCCCTTCTAAGACCACACTTGCTATCCAATCGCCTAAACAGCCACTGTACGTGGGTTAGCTGCCACATACAATCCTTCCAGTGTCATCAACCGTGACGGTCAATGAGCAACACACGGGATATCCCGTCGATGGTATAACCCTCTATCCCTTGTATTTATGTTAGATGTTATTAGTTAATTGGTTAGGTTGTGGACTGTGTTGTTAGTATTGTGGAGTTTACTGTGTAGTATGGAGATGTGTTGTGCTATGTAGTGCGCTGTTAAGTGTTGGGCAAATCTGTGTAGTGTGGTGATGTGATGTGATATGTATGTGAAGTGTTGGGCATATCTGTGTAGTGTGGTGATGTGATGTGCTGTGTATGTGAAGTGTTGGGCGTAGTTGGGAAGTGTGCTGTGTAGTGTTGTAATGGTGGCATATTGTGTGTGGAATGGGAAGAGTACACGCTGAGTGTACTCTGTGTAGCGTAACGTGTGTGAAGGGAGTAGACGTGGAGTGTACTCCATATGGTGGAGTGCTGCACCATATGGTGGGTATGCCATAATGGTGATGTGGCGTGGTGTGAATGAGGGGAGTACATGCGGAATGTACTCCATGTGGTGGATTGATACACCTTATGGCGTGTACGCCATAATGGTGATGGGTTGTAGCGTGTGTGAAGGGAGTATGCGTGGAGTGTACTCCATGAGGTGCATCGATACACTGTGTGGCCTATTGCGGAGATAAGGATGGTTGAGTGGTTGATGGGCCTAGGGCATGGTGAGTAGTGTCGGGAACTGTGGAACAGTGTCCCGAAGCATTATGGTGCGGCCTGTAGTCTGAGGTGACAAGTGTCATCGTGTTGGACTTATGGCTGGGAGTATGGGTGAAGTAGCAGAACAAGTGTAAGAGTGCACAACGGAAGCATGACTGGGCAACGTAACGAAGTGACGTGGTTACTAACAGTCGTGCTTGCGATGGGTGAGGTGTTAGTGTAAAAATGGCGTAGCGGGAACATGAGGAACCGTACTCACGATGAGTTAAGAGTTGACGTAGCAGGATGTTAGGTGACGCGATAAGGTCACGGTGTAGCTTGGGAGCAGTCTCGAGCTATATGACATGACGTAAGGCGTAGTTGTGAACGGAGTCCTATTGCGTCAAGTGTTGGGATGAACTGTCAAAAGGGACGGATAGCATGAGAAATCATGCTAGCCAGATTAAAAGAAGGTTGGTATCGGAGTATGGCGCTTGTCTCTACGAGTAGGTGATCAACATGTTATATGTTAGTCTTAGGTGATAAGGGGTAAAGTACATGTGTAACATGGTGAGACACATGTGCCAGACAGATTCACCATATGTAATGGGTAATCTGACCTGAGCATAGTTGCACGGTGCTTAAGCCTCAGATTTGGCTTAGAGCCATGTGGCTTGTATGGATGAGAACGAGGATTAGTGTAAGCAAAGGTACATGAGTGATGGGTGTATTATCCAGGATTCGGATGCGTGATTCCATCGGTCGGAATCATGCGTCGGAATGTGGTTAGTAAGAGGAGCAAGACGAAAGTTTTAGTGTCTTAATCCTAAGGTGAATCATGGGTTCACTTTAGTGAATAAGTACTGGAGGCAAGACCTTGAGTTGGAAGATGTGGTGACCGTAATGGGTCCCCGAAGGTCTTGTCATAGTAAAGGACATGAAAGAGCATGGGATAGAAGGAGAGTGTTCCACGTGAAGCATAGTTCAATTTCTAGTTTATGTTGCTTATGTACTAGATAGAGAATGACGCTAAGGTTATATGTATGCATGTAGGTTGCCATCTGATGCACGCATGAATGGACAGCATGGTATGAAAGTAACATGCAGTCCAGGTAAGTGTTACGTTCATACTCTTCTAGAGTTTTCTAAGATACAAGAAAATGAAAACGAAACGCTTTTCCTTTAAGATGCTTTACGAAAGAAAACGAAATGCTTTCTCTTTACGAGGCTTTCAGAAAGAAAATGCTAAGTGTTTAAATGTATACGTATGTACGACCCCTCCTTGGCAGCCCTGTTTACGCACCCAAAGTATTAATTGTACGCATGTGAATGGATGGCTATACTGTGTACCTATTGTACGTATTTTCGAAGAAAATCAACGAACTGATATTTTAAGATCCCAAAACTATGCTTTTCTCACGAAAATGAATGAATGAAAAGCAAAAAAAGACATGAGAACTGATGCTTTCATGGATCCTACAAACTGACGCTTTTATAGATGCCATGAGGTGATGCTCATGGATACCATGAAAGACGACGTTTAAGGTGATACTTATGGATGCCATGAAAGACAAAGTTTAAGCCCATGTTTTAAACGATGTTTTTCAGGAAAATGAATGTTTTCTCATGAAAGGACTGTTAAATGAAAGATAAGGAAAGAATGAAAGCTCCAGCTCTTTCGAGTTGACATGAATGAAGGAATGAAATGAAAGCATGAAATGTATGAAAATACATAACGGCCACATGAATGAATGAATGAAAAGGGGTACCCAATGAATGAATGGGCAGATTGCAATGCCGGGTAGTAGTACTGGTAGTGCACCCAGTGCTGCACCCTAACGGAATGGGATTTCAACTCGCAGCCATGGGCGAATCCATTGGTCATAGGGCTGCTAACCCTAGCACGCGGGGCGTAACAATGTGCACTGGCCTATGAAAGTGATAAGAAAATGTATGAATGCATGAAAGCATGACTCTTTAGGAAATGAAGGCACTGACGGGAGAAATGTTTAACCACAAGAAAGTCTTTTAAAGAAAAACCCCGTCAGGTGACATTTTCAAATGAACGCACGTATGCATGCACGTATAGTATGTATAAATGATGAATGCATGAATGAAAATCTATGTTGTTATATTTTAACTATATGAAGTAATGCTTACAAGTCTTCGACTCATTTTAGTTTTTATGTATGCCCCTCCCCCCACAGGAACCGAATGAAGTACGCGTCAGGACGGACATGGCCCATGGGGAAGAGCACGGAAATCTAGGCATGAGTTTTAATTGTACGAGAGGCCTTTTTATTATTAAAATTGATGTTTTCTGCTGTAAACATCTTTTATTGTCAAAGTACATTTTATTTTATAAACGTAGAGTCTTGCACCCTGGGTATGCAAGTAAAAAGTTTTAAATAGAACGGTAATTCCCGTCGTCCTTTCTAAATTCTTTTATAAACTGTCACACCACAAGGACGGGCGTTACAAGTTAGGCCCCATTCACAACCTGTTGACTGTACTTCGTCAACCCAGGTAATTTCACTCCTATTTAGACATTACAGCGTGAATAAAGGAATTCCACTAGGATATTACCTCATCCTAGCGCTTAGGGTCGTAATTGACATGAATAACTTAACTGGCATACATGAAATTTTGTAACGTGACGTGACATAAACATGATATAAACGACAGAAGTCCTAACGTAGCGTAACGTGAAATGAATGTAAGACGACATACATGACATAAAATGCAACAAATAACATTTCAAAACATGACATACATGTAACAGACAATATTTCATAACATGACATAATATATAACAGACAATATTTCGTAACATTGCATAACATGTGACAGTGAATATTACGTGACATGACATATATGTAACAGATAGCATATGTAATGTGACATACTTGCAATAGATAGTAACATGAAATAAAATATATTGTGTAACGGATAAATATTTCGTGACAGAATAATTCGTGTAATAGATAAACATGTGATGACATGGCATATATAACAACATACGAACATAAATTGTAGTTCCCTTACCCATCACACATACACAGTAAACTGATAGTAAGTTAAGAGCTAACTTATCTCGATCGTCGCGTTCTACGAGAGTAAAATGCGAAACACGAAAAATTATAAGAGGGTATTCTAAAAGTTAGAAATTTAATTAATAACAATTAAAAAAGTGAAAAGGGACAACTTAGAGTAAAATTACCATTTTACCCTCTACATGTGGGAAAATGACCATTTACTTAAGGATTTAACATCCTAACTCCAAAAATTATCAAAATTTACATTCCTAATGTAAATTTTGTCCTAGACTCAAATATTAACTCAGAAAAATTTAAAACCATTCACAACTATGGAAAACTCACAATGGCCGAAACATTCATAGGCCATTTCTCTTATTTTGGTTGCAATTTCTTCCATCTTCAAAACCCATGATTAAACCAAAATTTTGTAACAAGGATCTTCCTATCCTAAGTTTAAAAATACACTTAAAATATCCGTTAAGAAAAACTAATCATCAACACCAAACATTTTGTAAAAAGATCCAAATTTTTTGACAAAGTAAACCCTTAAATCACAAGTTTTGATCTTAATAAAAACATCCCCAAGAATTCCAAAAAATCAAATCTTACTTCTAGCATATTCATAACATCATCCTAAGATCAACCAAGATTTAAATCGTTAAATGGAGAGAAGTGTGTCTTGGACGACTTTAGACTCTTGGAGGGGGAAGTTATGGGCATGAATGACCCTTGATTGGAGGTGGCTATGTGACATAAAGTGGAGAATAGAGAGGAGCAAGGATTGCCTGCAGCAGCTGTGAGAGATGTAGGTTGATGGAGTGGATTTCTTCTTCACATCAAGGCAGTATTGGGTACAGCCAATGGCAGTGGATGGTCTGCCATGTGGGGGTGGAAACTTCTTCAATAAGCTTTGCCAAGGTGGCCAAAGTTTTGGGCCTTGGTGGGCCCCAACCAAGTGGGCTTCAATTTGGGGTTTAAAGGTGGTTTGGTTAGGGTTTGAGATGGTATTAAGCCCGAAACCAATTTTTCTTGGCCCAATCAAAGTTCTAAGGTTTAAAAGGTTGGATAATGATTTCATAACCAGGATTTGATTAATTAATAGCATGTAGAAGTGATTTAATCAAGTGATTCAACACAATGCTAGTCGGATTAAAAAGGGTTTGGAGGCCAATTTAGGGTTTGGGGAAACTATTTAGGGTTTTGGTTTCAATTAAGCTTTTGGGGTTTCAAATGAATTCCAACCATTCAGGGTTTCGCTACGATTGAAACCTTCTTTGGTCTGGCCCAATTTGGTTGATCAGATGAAACAAAGTTTTGCTTAGGTGGCATGATCTCACACCTTGACCTCCTTCACAAATCCATCTAATGGTTCCTCATGGTGCCAAGTGTCTAATACTATTCACTAAGTGTGACTAAGATCTTGCCAAGTGTCCAAATAAAACTTCTCTAACCCAATTTGGACATTTCACACTATGATTTTGAAAACACTATACTAGGTGCGCTTATCGACGTTACTATTCACTCCGAAGAAATGCATAATGAACTTAGTATTGAAAGATCCTAAATATTCATGTTAACCTATAGTGAAAATTGTTTACCGAAATTCAATCCCGAAGTGCCCCTAAAAATAATATCACAATTTCAAACAGCCGTTTCGTCCGAAATTATGAAAATGGACTATTGCGCCATAAAATCTTAAATAATCAACTGAGTCTAATGATGTAGACCAAAACACATTCTGACACTTCTAACTACCTCAAATAATTAAACTCATATTTCTAGCACCATAGTGAGTGATAACACTAACTATGTTAACAGACTAAAACTTGTGCAATTGGTCGTTTCATAAAAACTTATCGAATTTTCATGAGATTCCTAAAGTCAATAGAAATTCCACCAGTGAATTTCTAGCGAGCTGTTACAGTGTTTGTGTTAGAAATTGAAATAGGCTATTGGACGTTTGTCCATAGCAGTGGTTTGTTCCTCCCTCCTCCGTTTAGGAGGATGGGTGTGTTGTTCACTTCTCCTTCTATGGAGGATGGAGTTTTGATGTAGGTTATTTTTTCCTCTGTTTTATACAGAGAATGATATTCTCTTTCTTGAGAATTTCTTGAAGTTTAGACAATGTCCGTCACAAAGTTTTGTGTACATGGAAGCTTACAACATATGTTAGTTTGACTTGTAATTTGAGTCACAGATGTAACTTCCTTTACAGAATGAATTGAAGTCTATTTCTCATAATTAAAAAAAAAAGGTTGACTTGTCAGAGACTAATTACAAAATTGATACGTAGACAATCATATTACAAGTTTTATATAACCTGCATATATTTGAATATTAATTTATATAAAACTTACTTAGTACTTAGTTTTAATGAAGTTGAATTTAAGAAATAATAACATTTCGGCCTGGTTTGTATAGAGTGATGCATCAATCTCATCACATTTCATCTTATCTCATCACAATATCCAAACACCACAAATACAAACACTTTTCAATTTCAAATCTTCAATTTTTTCATCTAATCATTACTTAATTATTACAATTTTTCCAAACTTCTAAACAAAACACAAAACAATTCAACTTTTTTAAATCTCAAAATAAAAATTATATTAAAAAATTATATTCTAACATTATTTTATTTTATAATACTTTTATTAAACTTTTTCTCTTTCATTTCCCAAAATCACGTAAAACATTTTAACTCAAACAATTTCTAACGATCATCTTATCTCAACTCAAATATCTAGCTTATTACTATTCACAAACTATCTAACGATGATCTTATCCTGCATTAATCGTATAAAAATTCAACGTCACAATTTATTATGTAAGGTCTTACACACTCAGAAGATGGAAGAAATATAATATTTCATATATAAACTAGATCTCAATTAGATCATAATCCAATGGGTTCTGCCGCCTACAAATCGATGTATAAGCATAACATTTATTATAAAACACTCAAAAATATTTGAAAATAAGGTTAAAATATCAAAACGTTCAAATGTTAGTGGATGTAACAAACTGAGGTAATGTACAACACTAGAACATAAATTAGTTTTTGTGACGGTTTGGAAATTGTAGAATTTTCAAACCGTCACCAAAAAGTATTTTTTGTGACGGAAACGTATCCAGATTTCTATTTTATAATTAAATACATACTATGAACAGTAATAATTTTTAACAATTATTTTGTTACATACTAATATAAATACTAATATTATTTAAATTCCAATAATTTATCAATTCTTCCAAATCATAACTCATTAGACATTTATATTAAAATATTATTAGTGTGAAATCATAAACTTAAACAATTTAAAATGATTGAAATAAACTTGAACCTATTATTATTTGATACTGAAATTAGTTGTAAAATACTTAATAATCTAATTAAGTTTCTAGGAATTTTTCTGTATAAAACAGTTTTTGCAAAAATGAGAATTCTGGGCTAATATGAAATAAAGTAAACCCACTTAAAAATAGTTTCTAAAATAATTAATTTAAATCCATGATAATTCAAACTGTAATTGGAAATAAGCCCAAAAACAAAGTCCAAACAGATGGAGCAATTTAAGGTTGCAATTGAGTGGTGTTCTTTGAATGACGTTTATAAAAAAGGACCAATGTTTACCTTGTCCAACAATAGACCTGGTGCTTTCTTCAGTAAAGAAAAGCTAGACAGAGCTTTAGCTGATACTCAGTGGCAGCAAATGTTCTCTAACAGCTTTTGCCAAGTTCTACCTACTATTAAATATGATCATGCCCCTCTTCAGTTGGTTCTGTGCAGTAAGAAGTTGCAGGCAAGGAATAGACAATTTATATTCAGATATGAGGCTGCTTGGACATTGAGGGTGGAGTGTTCTTCCATAGTTAATGAAGCCTAACAACATATTTGTAATGGTGACTCAGCTGATGTGATTATTAGGAAGAGGTTGTTTAATTGTCAAAAGACTCTTCAGAAGATGACGGCTTACAACCAATGAAAAACTCCCTAGTACATTAAGAAGAATATGAAAGTTGTTGCTGGTTTGCAGGATAGTGGAGATCGCACTCACCTAAGTAATGTAAAGCAGCATCAAGAGGATATTGAATTACATCTTGCTGAGGTGGAGCTCAAATAGAAGCAACGAGCAAGACATCATTGGTTGCAATTTGGTGATCGAAATACAACCTTCTACCATTTGTATGCCTCTCAAAGAAGGAAAACATAACTCAATAAGGCAACTGGTGGATCAGTATGGGAATGCAGGGAATGCAGTTACAGAAAGGCATCAGATTGGTGATCTCTTTTCAGGGTTTTTCATCAACCTATTTACCTCATCTAATCCTACTACTATTGACAACTGTATATCATGAATGGATACAAGAGTTACAGATGACGTGAACAAAAGTCTGCTTATGCAATTTACAGAAGAAGAAGTGAAGGATGCTATGTTCAAATTCATTGGGAGAATGTAGGCAAAGAAGTCTGCAACTTTCCTTTGCATGTTCTGAATAATGGTGGTTCTTTCAAAGGTGTTAATGACACCTACATTACCTTGATTCCAGAGTTGAAAGAGCCAAAAAAAGTTTCTGACTTTTGGCCTATTAGCTTATGCAATGTCATTTATAAAGTGGTAGCTAAAATGATAGCTAATAGGCTTAAAACTGTGTTGCCTCATATTATCTCTCCTAACCAAAGTGCCTTTGTTCCTGACAGGTTAATTTTTGACAATGTTTTAAATGCTTAATAATGAAGGATTGAACTAGGAGATAGGGTCTCCATTTCTGCACAGCTGTGACTAAGGCTAGTAGTTCCTTCTCGTAAGTTGACAACGAGAGAGCCCTACCCTTCAAAGCCTTGCTTAGGAACGCTATAGGTTGGCCTGATTGCATTAGCACTACACCTATACCAACTCCACTTGCATCGCATTCAATTGTAAAGGGTTGTGTAAAGTCAGGAAGCCTCAGAACTGGGGGTTGTGTCACTGCTCTTTTGAGTCTTTGGAAGGCTTCAGCAGCTGTCTCATTCCATGACTATTATTATCTTACTATCGTGGATCATACCAAATCGAAGATCCGATTATTAATGTTCATGTTAGAATATTTAACATGCAAAGTCTCACAATTAATGACTTGAGCGAGAGGACCATATGAGAGAGTTGTTTATCCAACCGAGGATCAAGTGGTCAAGGCGCAACCACTTTGTTGCTGCCGGATTTGGAAGTAACTGATTACTGTCATCGAAGATAGTGGTGGGTGGGCAGGGCAACTCATTTGTGAGATATCCTAACAAACCATGACCTCTGAGAATGGGAAGCAACTTTGCTTTCAAGAGAAGGTAATTTGTGGAGATAAGCTTGGTAGAAATTTCAGGTAGATGGGTTTTGGCAGAAAAGAACTCAAGCAATGAGTGTTCATCCGCAAGAGGGATCTGAGAGGTTGAAGAAGAAGACATTGTGTAGTGAAAAAAAGTCCCTTATGGCTATGATACCATGTAAATGTGAGAATGCCCGCACAAATGCTAGGGTTGTGTATTGCCATATATACTATTTACAAAGGAAGGACATTTGCATATACAACTATTATGAGTTGTGTATGTAAAGCACATAAGGAATTTATAGCTAACGTACAAAATGCAAAAATAATACAAAGTGCAAAAATAATGGGATACAGATTTGCAGTGAATAATTATTGGCTTGATCTAAGGGATTTGTCTCTTCAATAAGGTCTTTCACACTCAAAAGATGGAAGAAATCTAATATTATATATATATATACACATATATGTATATGTACTAAATCTCAATTAGATAATAATTTAAAGGATTTATAAACATAATATTCATTGTGGAACCCATAAAAGTATTAAGAAAAAACTAAAATATCAAGCTGATGTATATCTGCTATGCGTCGTCCTCTTAATGTTTTCATGTAGTTTGTAAATGAGATGCATTTCTTAAAGGCTCTTTCAAGAGAGGCCACAGATATTGATGGAGTGTTTTATCGAGGGTTTTATTGGCAGCCAGAGTTTAACAAAGAAAAAGTGCCGTCGTTGGTGCCTGTTTGGGTGGTTCTTCCGGGGTTGCCACCAAACTTCTATCATGAGTCATTTCTGAAGAATATTACAGCCCCATTAGGTCGGTTATTACACCGGGATAATTCGACTAGGTGTGCCATGAGAACTATTGGGGCTCGAGTTTGTGTCGAGATGGATGCGGCGAAAGGTCCCATTCATGGGATCTGGATTGGTATTCCACATAAGGAGTCCAGTTTTTGTGTGGAAATTGAGTATGAAAATTTACTAGCCCATTGTTGCAGATGTAATACAAAAGGACATAATTTGAAGACCTCTCGTTGGAGGGATGGAGGAAGGAAAGAGTTGGATAGGAAAAAGAAAGAAGGGGAAAAGCCTGTGAAAGTATGAATGCCTAAGCCTCGGAATGAAGAAGCCATGCAAGATGTGGATGATCAGAATTTAATTCCAAAGGACCCTAAGGTGCCGTCTAATTCTAGAAAGGAGGAACTAGATCGAATGGATCCAGGTAATTATGTTGGTGAGGTACCTGTTGTACCACATGCAGACGTCGATTCTAATCAGGTTGTTCTTACGGAGAAAACAGTGGATGCTACTATTGCTATTAGGGTTGATGTAGAAGAGGGAGAGGTTTTGGTTGAGGATATGGGAGTTATGGAGGATCGGGATGTCTTACTGGGCCAATTGAAGGTTGCGGAGGATTGGTGATACATGCTTATCTATTAATAGGTGTTCTTTGTTGAGGCTTTTTTTTTTATATATATATATATATAGGAAATAGACATCATTTCATTCCATAAGAAAGTTACATCTATGACTCAAAATTACAAGCCAAACTAAATTCTTGTTGTAAGCTCCCCGTACACTAATATCTTTGTGACGGCATTGTCTAAACTTCAAAAACTCTCAAACGAGAGAGTGTCAATCTCTGTATAAAATAGAGGCAGAACCAACCTGCATCCAAGCTCCATTCTCCAAAGGAGGAGAAGTAAGCACTACACCCATCCTCCTAACAGGAGGAGGGAGGAACAAACATTGCTATAGACATACGTCCAATAGCCTATTTCACTTTATTTTTCCTACAAATAACACCAACAAACAAATACCAACAAAAACACACCGACATAAAATTGGAAATACAGAAAATGGAAACCACCAAACAACACCAGCAAAACAGAATCCAGAAAACAAAAGGGCAGGCAGTGGTGGCGCATGACATTATTTAGTTATTTGTAAAAAAACTCATCATTGGGTTTCCAATTTTCACAACTAACTTCCTATATTTGACAAAACTCACATTCTTGGTGGAGCCCATGCGGGCTCCTCCAACCAAAATGAGGGTTTTTATTGCTCAAATGGAAAAAGATTCACTGTCAATAGATTAAGAAACTGCCTGAATGCAGGCCATGATGTATGGTCGTCAATAATTAATTGGTCACAGGCAATAAGAGATGATGTCGTTGAACCACCAGAACCTGAATCTAACTCCCAAGAATAGGTTATTAAAACACCTATCCAGATTGAAGATCTAGGCCTAAGAACAATTGCCAAAAGATTATCTACTAGGTCTCTATCAATTTCGAGAGAATATAGGTAGTAATGAATGGTCTGATTTAAGACGATTTTTCCCTTTTGCTCTCCAAGACCTAAGCGATTAGGCGATTATTGTTGACGCCACTGGGTTGCTATTTTGGGAGCGTCGGCCTCCCTATGGCCTCCACCGATGTGCTAGCGGTGCCGCAGAGCCCCCCGGACGTTCGTAGACCTCGTTTCAATGGCCCCGCAGCCGCTTCCGAAATTTGATGTTCCGTTTAGAGCTCCGAAAGTCCTCGAAGGTGAGCTCTATTTTTTTTTCTCAAAGGATGAAATTAAAAGGTCTGCAGAACCATTTCGATTCTCTATTGTTCTTAAGTTCCTCAAGCGCCGACCGTCACAGGACGCGATTCGTGCTTTCATTCGCACTCGTTGGGGCGTGGCTAGCATTCCGGTAGTTTTAACGATGAGCAGACCTCATAATGTGTTCATTCCGTTTCTATCGGAGGATGACTTAAACAAGGCCATGGCCCGGGAAGCAACTTAGGTGGATGGAGTGCACTACCGAGTTTTTCATTGGTCACCTGAGTTCAAGGAGGATGAGGAACCGTCTCTTGTTCCAGTTTGTGTTCCTCTTCCAGGTGTCCCTCCACACTTTTATCATTCCTATTTTTCAAAGATTTTCACTGCCCCGTTTGGAAAATACATTTTCCGTGACAATACAACGCGATGCGCAACCAGAACAAATGGAGCTCGTGTGAGCGTGGAGATGGATGCAGTGAAGACTCATCCGAGTTTTTTCTGGATTGGTTCTCCCGGGGCTTATGCTAGCTGGTATCAGGAAGTTGTTTTTGAAACTCTCCCTACTTTCTGCACAAAGTGTAAGAAACAGGGGCATAATGAGAAGAATTATAAATTAGGAGGGGAGAATATCATCTTGAATCAGAATATTGGTGGAAAGAAATGGGTGCGAAAAGGCCCTCAAACCAGAAGAAATGGGTGCGGAAGGGCACTCCCGACCTGAATTGCTTGTGAAGACTACTGTGGTTAATGTGGTAATGGATGCAGAGGTAGATAGAGACTTGGTTGGTCTTAGTTACTCTAAATTGCTGGACTCTAATGAAGGTTGCGATGCTAAAGAATTAACTATGATGGGTAGTCAGGACATGATGGAAGTGGGTCATGCTCTCGTGTGTGTGAGTGACGTACGGGATGTTGAGTTACACGCAAAATTATCTGTTGTGAATGGTTTGGTGGCTGAAAATGTGGATATCACTATGGACGTTCCTAGTAGTTTGGATGTGCAAAATTTTGGTGGAGGTCATGAGGAATCGGAAATAGAGTTGGTTGAGTCGAGTGTTGTGGACGCAAGCCATTAAGTGATTTTAAGGTGTCATCCGATGGTGATGGAACCATGTGGAATGATGATGCATGAGGTGCTCGTTGAGACGGTGGCAGAGGAGGGGGCGTTGCATGGCCCTATAGATGAGATGGGGTCATTGACTGTTGTGATCCCAGTAGATGAGTTACCATAGGATGGACTGGTTGAAGATTATGTCTCGGAGCCAGATGAAGAAAGAGTAGAACATCTGGAAAAAAAAAGATTACCCCTCTGATGGAATGGTTGAGGATTACGTTTCAAAACCCGATGAAGACAAGATAGAGCACCTATGTAAAATTAAGGAGTATCCGTGTGATGGGGATGCTACAGCGGCAAAAGATGCAAGTAAGGGTGGACGAACTCTCATAAGCTCATCTCGGGTTCCTAGCAAGCCCGCTCGGATGAATTTATGATCTGTACGCCTCTTTTCTGGAATATCCGTGGTATTCGAACATCGCGGAGACGTCTATGTAAGTTGGTAAGGAAGTTTCAAGTTAATTTTATTATGTTAGCTGAGCCTTTTGTTGATGAAAGTCAATTGGCGGTTTTACAAAATTGGTTGAAGTTTGATTATGGTTTTTCCAATCAAAGTGTTGGTGGAAAATTATGGCTGTTATGGAAAGATGAGTTAGAGGTTTCGGTTAGTCAATTTAGTGCTCAACATGTGTCTGTCTTGTTGAAGGATGCCGTTCATTCTGTTATGGTTTATGTGGTTTATGCAAAATGTAACCATATGGAGAGGCATGATCTCTGGAGGTTGTTACAGTTGGCGGTCGTGCAAGATATCCCCTGGTGTTGTCTTGGTGATTTCAATAGTATTCGTGGGGATGAGGAATGTAGGGGGTGGTGGACCCCGATCGAGAATTGCAATGGATGATTCTATGAGTTGGAGAAGCAGATAGAAAGAATTGAGGGTCAATTGCAGACTAGCTTTTCTGAAGAGCTTGAGTCAGAATTACTAATTGCCAAGGAAGAGCTTGTGGTGTGGCTTCTCAGAGAGGAGACTCAGTTATCTCAACTGGCCAAAATTAGGTGGATGGAGAAGGGAGAGGCCTCCGCTCAATTTTTTAAAACTTTTGCCTCTGTTAGTAAGTCGATGGTGCAGGAAATGCGTCTACGTGATGGTTCTTGTTTATCAACCTCGGAGGCTATTCATGCTGGGGCTGTGGAATTCCTGAGTGATTTTCTGAAGGCAAGACCAAGGAGGGCTACCCCGGATTTATCCTTGTTTGTGCAAAATGTCATTACAGAAGAGGAAAATAATACTCTTCTTCAGCTTCCTTCAATCCAAGAGGTTAAAGAGGCTATGTTTTCTATTTCGGCGGATAGTAGTCCAGGCCCAGATGGGTTTGGGTCTGGATTCTATTTTCGTGTTGGGATATTGTGGAGGCTGATGGGGTGGCCGCAGTTTGGGAGTTCTTTAGTGGTGCCACTCTACCTAGATTCTACTCGGTATCTTACATTGTGCTCCTTCGAAAGGTGCCAAAACCTACTGGATTTGAAAAATTTAGACCCATTAGTCTGTGTTCTATGGTTTACAAGGTATGTACCAAAATTCTGGTTCGTAGATTGTCACCTATTTTAAATAAGATTATTTCTCCAGAGCAGGGGGCCTTCTTACCTGGACGAAGCAACTTTGAGAATATTACGTTGGCTCAAGAGATGATTCATTTATTGAATAAACGGGCCCGTGGTGGTAATGTCGTAATTAAAGTGGATATGGCTAAGGCGTATAACAGTGTTGATTGGGATTTCTTATTACAGGTCATGTCCTCTTTTGGTTTTGGCCCTCGGTTTTGCGAGTTGATCAAACAGTGTATTTCTACTCCATGGTTCTCTGTGGTTATGAATGGCACAATGAAAGGATTGTTTCCTAGTGGGCGTGGTTTGAGGCAGGAGGATCTTTTATCTCCCTATTTGTTTATCCTTGTGGAATAATTATTATCCAGATTGTTAAAGCATAATTTTGGCAATGGGAGGATTATTCCATTTTCTCACCCTCAGGGTGCTCTTCTTATATCACATTTATTGTATGCTGATGACATTGTTGTGTTTGCTAATGGTGGGAAGTCCTCGCTCCGTGCTATTAGGGTTGTCTTTGCCCAGTATGAAGATTGGTCTGGTCAGGTGGTGAGTAGAGAGAAGTCTTCTATTTTCTTCCCTAAACATTTTACGAGTGCTCAAAAAAGGAGTGCCTTGAGAATTACATCTTTCTCAGAGGGCTCCTTTCTGGTGAAATATTTAGGCGTGCCGCTGGTTTCAGGAAGGCTAAAAGTGATTCATTTTGGTCGGCTAATACACCGGATCCGAAGCTAGCTTGAAGGATGGCATATGAAGTTCCTATCGCTTGGTGCTCGCATCTTGCTGCTAAGGCATATTATGGCAAGTTTACCGATACATCTCTTTTCTATTTTGTATGCGCCTAAGGCGGTGGTGGCAAGTCTTAATCAGCTCATGAGCAATTTCTTATGGGGCTCCTATAATGGTAAACCAAAAAAGAAGTGGGTTTCTTGGGCTAGAGTGTGTACCCCGATTTTTGAATGGGGGTATGGGTCTTCGAAATTTTGAAGACGTGCAGGTGTCGCTCTTTATGAAGTTTGCTTGGAAGCTTCTAACTCAAAATTCCATTTCGGTTAATTTCTTTCATATCTCTTTGATTGAGACTAGAAAGGGCTCGTTATTCTGGAAGCGAATAGTAGAGGTGTTACCTAAGGTGTTGAGTAATGCCGTGTGGAAGGTAAGGGATGGTCGTGTCTCTTTTTGGAGGGATAACTGGTTGTCATTAGGTGCTATTATAGACTCTTGTGAGATCTTGGATCTTCCTCTTCTCATAATAAGGGAGTGTCGTATTCATAATGGGTGGGATGTGGACCTTCTCAAAAGACTGGTGGGGGAATCCAAACTTGAGAAAATATTGACATCTTTAGGTGAGCATAAAGATGGGGCAGATATTCTGATTTGGAAGCCGAGTTTCGATGGTATTTTTCCTCAAAGTTGGCTTGGGAATGTATTCGTGTTAGGGCCCTAAAAACAAAATGGGCTCGTTGGATTTGGCATTTTGCGCTACCAAAGAACTATTCAGTTACAATGTGGTAGGCTTTGAATTTTTACCTAAGTGTGGATGCATGTATTAAAGAGCTGGGCATTCCAATGGTTTCCAAATGTGAATGTTGTGTACAGGGTTGTCTGGAAAACCAGGATCATGTCTTGGCCACAGGTACTTTAGCAGCGAAAATTTGGGGCAGGGCGTCTTTGAGTTTGGGGATGCCTTATGACCCATCTAGGCCTTGGAAGAATACTATGGAGCTTTGGTTTCGACGAGCCTCACATTCATCCCGAAAAGGTATGCTGCTTGGTTTATTTCCCATTTTTTTAATGTGGTCTCTTTGGGTGTGACGGTGTAAGGCTTGTATGGAAGGAAAGCATGGTTCTGTGCAGTCGTTGTGGAGTGCAATCAAACTGGCAATTGCATGGGTAGGATTAGGTCTAAGGGCGAGTAAAAACTTGGATAATGGTGACGATAGAATATTGGAGGTCTTCTCAATTTCGGTTAAAGCTCCTTTACGTAAGTCAGTTTGATGGGAGTTTGTTAGGCAATCCAGGGAGCATGGGGACGGGGGGCCTTATTCGGGATGATCGGGGCTATTTGAGGTTGGCCTTTGCTAAGGAGTTGGCTCATGGCTCGAATAACGAAGCAGAACTATTAGCTCTTTATTATGGGCTGAAACACTGCAAGGAGGTGGGTTTGCAAAGAATTGAGATTGAGCTTGACTCTTTACTTGTTGTTAACTTGTTGGCAAAAGGGTGATGTGGCATATGGTATCTTGAAGACTATTGGGATGAAATCCAAGAGGTCTTGTCGGGTTTGCAAGTCAAGATCAACCATGTTTAAAGAGAAGGAAATTCAGGAGCTGATTTTCTTGCTCGTATGGCTTCGAATAATCAGTTTGGTATGTGGAGAAATTTTGATGATGTTCCGTGGAAGCTCAAAGGTATTTCACAAGTAGATAGATTAGGTCTTCCTTCTTTGAGGTTTAGGTCTTCAGAATAAGCTGTGTCTACGTTGATTTGCATTCATGTTGGTAAGTTGCGTTTGGCTTAGGCTTATTAGAATTTGTTTTGGTTTTGGCTTATTTTGACACTTGGTTTTGGGTTAGTTTATAGCGTTTTATCCTGTAAGCCCCCAAGTATAATGATTTTACCATGATTTTCCTCCACCATAAGTGAGGGCTTATTAATAAACTTGGAACGGGGCCGCTATGTGTGTAGCTACCGGCTCTTCTTAAAAAAAAATAAAAAATTTCAAGATCGATTTCAACCGGATGACCACCGGTGCTATCTTCCGGTCCTCTAATTGAAGCAAAGTTACCTAAATCTTATGGAATTGTCACTCCGAATTTATTTATGAAGATGATGAATGACCACTTTGGACAATTTTGGATCAGAAATGTTAAATTAAAAGAGAAATGATATTTGCAGTCGTAGACTGCGCAAGTACCGCGTAATATTTTTAGAAAAAGTGAGTAAATACGATATTCATGTGAAAAAAATTAATTTTTTAATAGTAAACTACACTCTTTTTCAAAATGATTGCGTGGCGCTTACGCACTCTACGATTGTATATAGCATTACTCAAAATTAAAATAGTACATTGGGCATTGTGATTCATCGATTTGGTTAACCTTTTATTGGGTTCTAATTTCGGTTCTAATTTAGTACATTGGGAATAATTCCAAAATGATATCCATTATCACTGCCACGGGATGAGGAGATGTAGCTCATAAATCCGCTTTCTAAAGCCTGAAAAGTAATTATTTGATTAGATTTATTTTGCACATAACTCGGGATCCACGTAATGACAAACAAAACATGGGGATCATGTAAGAGATCTCAGGGAGATATCCCAAGGAGCCATGGTTGTTGAGTTGTTTCTTCATGTACAGTGCAGTGTTTTCGCCACTAAAAAAAAAGGACAAAAAAATCTCGCAATAATTTTGTTTTTGAGCAACATCATTATTTGATTATGGTAAATGTATGTGTCAAACAAATCATCATAAAAGTAACGCGACAATCGAAAACTACCCATGCATCATTATTGACTATTAACAGCTGCATATATTGACCAGTCCACCTCAAGAAAATCAGCCACCGAATTTTGTCTAGGAATTTGTCTAAATTAGTCTACTTATTTTATGTGCATGTCTTCACACTTTTGAAAATTTTCATTTCTGTATTACCTCATAACTGGAACATTACAGAGCTTGTCTTGCAATACAAAGGAGTTGATTCTTGAAGGACCCCTTCCATCCAAACTACCTCTTCCGTTACATTGAGACCCAATTTAGCTAAAGTATGATCTACTCTATTGTTATCTCTATGTGTGTATTGTATTGACCAATTCAGTCTATTGTGTAACAGCAGTTTTATATCTTCAACTATTTGTGCATGCCACTCCCAACAGCAACTATTCCTATTTACAGCTTGTATGATCCCCAACGCATCACCTTCGAAGATGACCCTCTGCCAATTCAGCTCCTCACAAAGCTTTAAAGCTCTCCACAAAGCTTATAACTCTGCAACTGTTGGTGTACATGTACCTGCAACCAAACAACAAAGTGACAACAATACCTCCCCTTCTTCATCCCTCACCACGATCCCTACCCCTCTTTTATTCTTTTCAGTATCCAAACTAGCATCCCAATTCACCTTCACAAAACCCCTATCTGGTTTCTTCCATTTGTCTACATTAGTTTGCAATTCCCCTCCTCTCCTAACCCCATCCAACTCCCTTTTAACCTCAACAAAAAACTTTTGACTCTCTTCAGCTTGTAGAAACAGCTCAGCAGGTCCTTTAAATTTATCTTAAAAAACAAAGACATTTCTCCTCCACTACAAATTTCTCATCACAGTTGCTACTAGATCAAGTGTTTGCCGTGAAAGTTTCTTTATTAGCAGCAACCACACATCTATAAATTCCCCATCCATTCGATGCCATTTCTGCATTGGACTCTTATCATCAGCCCAAACATCACCAGCAGCAATGCAACTCCACAGCACATGACCCACAGATTCATTCTCTCTTCCACACACAGGGCATAGAGGATTTTCCACTACTTTCCTTCTAAACAGATTCCACTTGGTAGGTAGGTTATTGACAACAACTTTCCATAGAAACACTTTCACCACTTCAGGTGTATTCAGCTGCCAAATACTATTCCATACCTCTAAAGTGCACCGTTTTCCTCTGCCTTTCTTGGATCTCTCCAAGTGGTAACCACTTTTGACACTATATAAGCCATCCTTGGAAAAGGCCCAGATCGTCTTATTGGGTGCCTTAGAATTACTAACTGGTATGCCACAAATAAGATCAGCCTCCTCTTTTAAGAAAGTATCATAAACTAGCCTATAATTCCACCCTCCATTAAGTAAGAGTTCTTTCACTTTTGCCTCTGCACTCAAATTCCTTTGAGGGGATTGAATGCTAAACTAAATGGGTTTTGGGATCCATTTTTCCTCCCATATCTTCACCTGTTCACCATTCCCCACCCTCCAAACCAATCCCTCCTTTAACAAACCAATAGAACCCCACAAACTCCTCCATATTTTTGAAGGCCCACACTCCAATTTGGCTTTCAATAGGTCAGTGTGTTTAAAATACTTATCTTTTAGAACCCTAGTAGCAACTGAATGTGGTATGGTCATGATCCTCTAGCATTGCTTTGCCAAAAGTGCAGTGTTGAAACTTTGAAGCTCTCTAAAACCCATATGCCCTTCTATTTTTGCAGTCCCCATTTTTGCCCAACTCTTCCATTGGATTCTTTTTTCATTTTGCTGAAAACCATACCAAAATTTAGCCATTAGTGCAGATATTTCCTTACACAATTTCACCAGGAGTTTAAAGACATTCATATGATAAGTTGGGACAGCTTGTACCACTGCCTTCAACAGTACTTCTTTGCCAGAGGGTGAGAGGAAATGGTTTTTCCAATTGCTTCTTTTATTCCACACCCTATCTTTTATACCTCTAAAGGTATTATATCGAGATTTCTCCACCATCACAGGCAACCCCAAGTATTTTTCATAGCTATCCTGGATCCCAGCTCCCACATCCAATTTTATCCTCTCCCTAATATCTTCCTTAATATTTGAGCTGAAAAACAAAGTTGTTTTATGCCTATTTAAACATTGACCCGAAGCTTTCTCATAGATCTCAAGCAATTCTTTTATCTTCAACCATTCCTGCCAAGAAGCTTGCCCAAACACCAAACAGTCATCTGCAAAAAGCAGATGTGTAACTCGAATCTCCCCTTTAGCCACTGAAACTCCTCTCAAAACCCCTTCCATTTTAGCTTGGTTTATGAGGGTACTCAACCCTTCTGCACATAGGAGAAAAAGGTAGGGAGATAATGGGTGTCCCTGCCTTAGACTCTGAGATGGTACAAAAGAGTTTCCAGGTTTTCCATTCACTACTATGGCATAGAAAAGTGTTTGAACACACTGCATTATGAGACCCACCCATTTTTCACCAAAACCCATTTTTACCATTATTGCCCTTAGGAATCCCCACTTTACTCTATTATGCGCTTTTGAAATATCTTGCTTTAAAGCTATACTCCCCTTATTTCCTCTTTTCTTCTTCTTCTTCATAGAGTGGAGAATCTCATAGGCTGCAATTATGTTATCTGTAATAAGTCTCCCGGGTATAAAAGCACTTTGGTTCAATGATATCACATGGTTGAGCACTCTCTTAAGTCTGTTGGCTAGAATCTTTTCAATAATTTTATAAAAAACATTGCAAAGACTAATTGGTCTAAAATCCCCAACATTTTTTTGTTCCTTTATCTTTGGGATCAGAACCACATGTGTATGGTTTAAACAATTTGAGCTGCCTTTCCCCATAAGAAAACTTAACACTGCCTCTGTCACCTCATCCCCCACCACCTCCCAATAGCTTTGATAGAAATAGGCACCAAATCCATCTGGGCCTGGTGATTTCAAAGGCCCAATCTATTGCACAGCTGCTACCACCTCTTCTCTACTAAACTCTCTTTGCAGATCATCATTCACCTCGGTAGTTATGCATTTCTCCATTACAAAAAGACAAGGATCAGTAGCCTCCTTAGATGGGGAAGTTGATTGGTAAACTTGTTTATAATGGAAATAAAATGCCTCTTCAATTTCCCCCTCCTCCTCCCATAGCCTACCACTAGCATCCCTTACCTGTTGAATCTGGTTCCTCTTCCTTCTTTGAGAGACACATGCATGAAAAAACTTGGTATTTTTATCACCAAGTTTATACCAGTTTTTTTTTTTTTTTTTTTTGCCCTTTGCCTCTATTTCAAATCCTCTTGTTCCAATAAAATCCCCACCTATTTTTGGAGCTCTCTAATAGCCTCTATATTGTCTGGCCTCTCATTATCTTGCAGTTGTTTTATATCCTTAGGAAGCCTTTTTTATTTCCTTCCCCCTATCCCTTTCCTTACCTCTGGCCCATTCCTTTAATTTTCCACTGCATACTCTTAACAGCCCTTGGACTTTACTTCTAGGTTCAACATTCGGATCCTGACCTTTCCATCCCCCTCTCATCACCTCCTTACACTCCTCCTCTTTCACCCATGAAGCTTCAAAAAAGAATCTTCTCTCCCTTCTTCCAGCTACAAAAGTTGTATCCTTTGCCTCAAGCAAGATGGGTCTGTGATATGAACATATTGCTGCTAAATTCGTCACCTTCAACCTTTTAAACATCTCCCTCCATTCATGATTAGCTACAAATCTATCTAGTCTGTCCTTGGTGAAGGTGTAGTCCCCATGCTTATTACTCCATGTAAAAGGGCAGCCTGCATACCCTAAATCAGTGAGGTTGTTTTCTGTCAACACCTCTCTGATTGTCCCATCCCTTTTTCATCTCTCAATTTAGCCCCTCGTTTCTCTTCTTGCACTAATAATTCATTAAAGTCCCATCCAAAGCACCATGAATCCCCCTTTTTTGGTTCCAATGAAGCTAATAACTCCCAAGAAAAACTTCCTCTTTGAGGCCTCTGGATGCCCATAAAAGCCAATGAAATTCCAACAATTCTTACTTCTCTCTCCCCTAATAATACTGCTTATATGCCATTGAGAATAATGTAAAATTTCTAGATTAATGCCTTTTCCCCAAAATAAAGCTAACCCACCTTTTTTTCCCAACGGGTCCCACCACTAAACAACCCTCCGTCTCCATTCTACTCTTTAAAGCTTCCACCCTTCCTCCCTTGATCATAACTTCCATAAGAAACAAAACACTAGGCTTATTCAAATTTACTAAACTGTAAAGGGTCTGAACTGTCTAACGGTTGCCCAACCCCCGGCAGTGCCAACTTAAGCAATTCATAATAATTGGCGGGGCTGCCTAGCAGCCTCCGCCATAATCTCAATGTCAATGAATTCCATGCTCTCCACCCTTTTTAATTTCATTGCCCTCCACAAGATCATTGTCCTCACTTCCTTGATACGATCTTTTAGAAATGACCAATTTACCGACCCCCCCTTACACCCTCCCCTCTAACTCTCCTCTTCCAACCCTTTCCCCTTCCTCTCCCCCTTTCCACCTGCCCACCCTCAAACTCCCTTGTATCCTTTACCACCAAAATTTCATCATCAGCCCCCTCATAGCTAAGTATGTTGTATGTAACTATGAAGGTATTGACAGAATCCTGTGTCTGAAGTCCCCCATTACCCATTAAACTTTCCCCCCTCCCCACATAATGACCCTCACCTCTTCCCTCTTTTGCCACCCCTTCCACCTCACTCTGAATTTTTCGTAACCCTATAGTATTGGCCCCCTCACTCTCTTCACTATTTTCAGAAGTAGTATTCTCCTCCTCCTCTACCTCCACCTCTTCTCTGACCTTCTCATTTCGACCCCGTCCCCACATTTTTGCTCTTAACCAGGGATCATATTGTCCTGACCGCCCATTTTCCCTCAAACACCCCTTTGACCCATGTACTATGCACCCACGCTTTAGACAAATCCGTGGCAACTTCTCATATTGGAAAGGGATCCACAACTTCTTCCCCTCCAGATTGGTTGTCCTCCCTCTACCTAGACTTCTTCTAATATCCAGAATCACTTTCACCCTCAAACACTTCCCCCAAGGTACATCCCCTTCCTAGACTTCTACGTCTAATACTTTACCCATAGATTCCCCCAACTTGTCTCCCATACTACGGTTCATATAATCCAGAGGTAGATTGAACATCTGGACCTAGAAACTCTGTTTAAAAAAAACCCATCGAGTGGATTTGGGCCTTCCCTTCATATGGCATTAGCACAAACAAATGGTTGTCAAACAACCATGGGCAACCCCTCATCACCTTCACCTTATCGGAATGATCTGCAAAGGAAATAGCAAAACAATTATTACCTAGTTCTCGGAAGGTCAGAGGTGAACGTACCTTCTAGATTTTCTCCATGGTGTTTCTAATAACCTCCTTCATGATCCTACAGTCAGCAAATACCTACCCCAGAAGGCTCCCCTCCCCCAAATTCTTCAGTTCATCGTTGTCTCTGGATGAAATTCCAATGTGTTCACTCTCCTCCTCTCCTAATTTAAGCTTCTCCCAAATATCCTCCAACCCTTCCATGGCATTGCCCTCTGTCTACCTCAGTAAACACAGACTCTCGCAGTACCCCTACCAGAGTGAGGAAGACACTGACCACCTCCACCCAAGTCGTTCGAACCCTAATCACCTCCAAAGAAGACGAGGGGAGCAAAACGGTTAGAGGATACTGAATTCATGTCTCCACACTTAGTTAGATGTACATCTATATATATTTTAAATGTAATACACAAATGAAGTAAGTTTTGCATAAGAATTACTCTCCCTCTTAGTTCTTACATGGTATCAGACTAAATTGATCCCTACCCCAGCCACAAATGGCTAACCCCCCCAACCCACCTTAGCGACAAATGGCCAACTCCTCCAACCCATCCATCCCTTCCCCTATCTCCTTCACCCATCATATTCACCTAGCCTAATTCTTGTCACTAGTCTTCTCATCGGAGACAGTTTTTCCAAATGGCAGGAAGCGATGACTCGCGCTTTGAATGCCAAAAACAAGTTGAGTTTTGTTGATGGTACACTCACCCCTCCTGATCCCGACTCACCAGACTACCCACAATGGAACCAAACCAAAGACATGGTCCTTACCTAGATCCTAAACTCCATCAGCCCATCCATCGCCAATTCTCTCGAATACCATACATATCCATGCTCTGTTTGGGTTGATCTTTCTTCGCGCTTCTGCCATGGCAATAATATCCACATATACCACCTAAAATGTGCCCTCTCTTCCCTGCAACAAGCCACAAACAGTGTCCATGACTACTAGAACCAGATCAAACAAATTTGGGATGAACTTGGACACTTACAAAGCCCCAATGATCTGAAAGACCCTCAACAACATATTGAAAATGGATGGGTCTTCCAATTTCTTCTTGGTCTCAATGATTCATCTGGCTCCCTTCAAACCTAAATTCTGGCCATGGATCCCCTTCCATCCCCTAGCAAAGTTTTCTCCATTCTCTTCCAAGAAGAAGAACGAGGTCTTCTTCATCTGAAAAACCCCTCCTCAGACACCCTTGCACTTGCTGCAAAGTCATCTAGCCGCGGAAGATCCACCTTCAAGTGCACGGCTTGTGGCTGAGATGGCCACCTTCGAGAGAGGTGCTGGACCCTCATCGGGTACCCACCTGACCGTGAGCCTCGTAACAAACCAAGGCCTTCGATTCTTGGCCACCCTCCCCCAACGACGAACCTGACCCATCTCAACCCCCCTTGACTCATACCTCCGCCAACCCCATACCTGGACTGTCGCTGGAATTGTACCAGAAGCTGCTCACCTTGCTCGCACCATCGCCCTCCATCACTTCCTTACCTCCTTCCGCCCACCTTGTCAGTAATGCCCCAACCCCTTCTCTCTCTGTTTTTCCCTTTGATCGGCACCATCATTGGTTGGTGGATAGTGGCGCAAGCCACCACATGTGTCATCGGCGTGAAGCCTTCACCGATCTACGGTGTCCCTCCTCCGAGCACACTGTTTAGCTCCCGAATGGCCAAGCCATCCCCATCAAAGGCCTCGGCACTTGCATCTTGTTCCCCTCCCTTATTTTGGCTAATGTTTACTTTGTTCCCCAATTTTCATTTAACCTTTTATCAGTTTTCCAAATTACCCTTCATACTGCCTGTGTCATTTTACTTTCCTCTCACACTTGTTTATTCCAGGACCCACAAGCGATGAGGCTGATTGGAGCGGGAGATTTTTGGAATGGGCTCTACGTGTACCGGCCTAAACATTCTCTCGCTTTAGCTACTCAATCTACTGTCAATAAGACCTTATGGCATCAATGTCTAGGCCATCCTTCCCATTTCATTATTCCCTGTCTTTTTAATTCTCCATGCATTCTCTCTTATTGTGATGTTTGTGCTCGATCTAAGCACACCAGATTACCTTTTATATTAATGAAAATAAAAGTGTTTTTCCTTTTAATCGCATTTTTTGTGATATTTGGGGTGTCTGACATGTTTCTTCTCTGAGTGGGGCTCACTATTTTCTCACCATTGTTAATGATTTTTCATGCACTACTTGGACTTACCTAATGCGTTTTAAATATGAAGCTTTTACTCATTTAATGCATTTTTTTGCCCTTGTCTAAAATCAAATTAATACTATTGTTAAAATTATTCGCATTGATAATGGATAATAATTTATTTCTCATCAATTTCAAACTTATCTTCAAAATCTTGGCATCATTCATAAACGTACATATGTTAAAACTCCATAACAAAATAGCGTTGCAGAGCGTAAACATAGACACCTTCTAAATGTTGCCCGTAGTCTCCGTTTCCAAGCACATCTCCCTTTAAAATTTTGGGGGGATTGTGTCCTCACCACTGCATATCTCATTAACTGTACCCCCAGTCACATTCTCCAGAATAAGTCACCTTTTGAAATTATTTTCAATAAAACACCGAGCTATGATCATCTTCGTGTAATCGGGTGTCTTTGCTTTGCACAAACCCTTAGTGCTCACTGTGACAAATTTTCTCCCCGTGCCACTAAATGCGTTTTTCTTAGCAATCCCAACACTCATAAAGCTTACAAACTCTACAATCTCGACACTTATTCCATTTTTTATTCTCGTGATGTCACTTTCTATGAACATCACTTCCCTTTCCAACACATTCCGGATCTCTCTCCTTCTCATTATGCCCTTCCATTGCCTGTCCCTGAAACTCCTATTCCATCTCCAGAAACTCCTTCCCCAACTCATATGAGCCTTTTCTCTCCTCGCCACACCATCACTCAGCCCGCCTATCTTCATGACTGCGTTTGCCCTACACTACACACGGAGCCCTCGACACCTTCACCTGCTACACAGGCCACAGGTACTGCTCACCTTTTGTCTGCTTTTCTTTCATATTCTCGTTTTTCTCCACCTCATCTCACTTTCTTAACTGCTCTAACCACCTGTGTTGATCCCTTTTGTTATTCTGATGCTATCCGCCACTCTCATTGGCGTGAAGCAATGTCTGCTGAAATTTGTGCTTTGGAAGATAACTTTACCTGGACTCTTGAGACACTTCCCCCCAGTAAAAAACTCATTGGTTGTAAATGTGTTTTCAAAACTAAGCTCAAGGCCAATGACTCCATTGAAAGGTACAAAGCTCGACTAGTTGCCAAGGGTTACTCTCAGGTTGAAAGCCTTGACTATCATGAGATATTTGCCCCAGTTGCCAAAATGACCATTGTTCATTGCTTATTGGTGGTCGCTATCGCCAAACATTGGGTCATTCATCAACTAGACATCAACAATGCCTTCTTATATGGCGACCTTAATAAACAAGTTTACATGACACCACCTCCTAGATATTGAATAAAGGGGCAGACCTATGTCTGTCGGCTCAGAAAATCTCTCTATGGTCTCAAACAAGCCTCCCGCAACTGGTTTTGTAAACTAATCTCTATGCTTCTTTATGCAAGTTTCCATTAGTCTCAGGCCGATCATTCTTTATTTACTTTTGTCACCTCTACCAGCATTACTCTTGTTCTTGTTTATGTTGATGATATATTGGTTGTTGGTAATGATATCTCTGAGATCGAGTTTTTCAAAGGACTCCTCTCCACCCATTTCAAAACCAAAGATCTTGATTATTTGAAATATTTTCTCAGACTCAAAGTTGCTTGCTCTCACAAATGTATCTTCCTTAATCAATGCAAATATGCCCTTGATATTCTTTCCGACAGTGGACAACTCGGTGCCCGAACTACTTCTTTTCCTATGGAATAGCACTTGAAACTCAGCACTGAAGACGGCGATCTCCTCCCTGATTCCAACACTTACAGACGCTTAGTTGGCCAACTCATATACTTGATTTTAATCCGACCTAATATCATCTATGCAGTCAATATTGTCAGTCAATTCATGCATGATCCTAGGGTTCCTCACATGGCTGCCACTACTCATGTTCTTTGCTACATCAAAGGTAGCCCAAGCTAAGGCACCTTTTTTTCTTGCTCTAGCAGTATGCATGTCATAGCATACACTGATTCTAATTGGGCTAGTTGTCCCACCACCCGCCCCTCCACCACTGGATACTTCATTCAATTAGGGACCAACCCAATCACATGGCGTATAAAGAAACAGACTATAGTAGCAAGGTCTTCTACTGAAGCAGAATATCGAGCTATGGTCATCACCACCTGTGAACTCACCTGGTTGAAGCAACTTCTCACTGATCTTGGCATTCCTCATCTCGAGTCATTCACCTTACATTATGACAACAAATCCGCTCTTTACATTGCGCACAATCCCATGTTCCATGAATGTACCAAACATGTTGAGATTGACTATCACATTGTTCATGATAAAATTCGCTCAAGTCTTCTTACAACCGTTCACACTTCTTCCATTGAATAAGTTGCAAATATCTTCACCAAAGCATTAGGACGGAAACGTTTTCATCATTTTGCACTCAAGTTGGGGATTACGAATCTCCATTTGCCAACTTCAGGGGGACTATTGACTATTGACAGCTGCATATATTGACCAGGACTCCACCTCCAGAAAATCAGCCACCGAATTTTGTTTAGGAATCTGTCTAAATTAGTCTACTTATTTTATATACATGTCTCCACACTTCGTTAGATGTATGTCTATATAAATTTGAAATGTAATGCACAAATGAAGTAAGTTTTGCATAAGAATTACTCCCCCTCTTAGCTCTTACATCCATTATCATTGACACTAGATGAGGAGATGCATGTAATTATTTTTTTAGATTTATTTTGCACATAACTCGGGATCCACGTAATGACAAACAAAACATGGGGATCATGTAAGAGATCTCATGGAGATATCCCAAGGAGCCATGGTTGTTGAGTTGTTTCTTCATGTACAGTGCAGTGCTCACTACAACACAATTTATCTTTTGCGACAGAGGAAACCGTCACCAAAAATTGCCAAAACGTCACTAAAGATATTTGGTGACGATTTAAAACCGTCACCATGATCGTCACCTAATGTGCGTCACAGAAAATATTTGGTGATGGTTTACTGTTGAACTGTCACTACAAATATTTTTAGTGACGGTTGGAGGTGTTTCGTTCGGTTGAACGTTCGAACGTTCCATTTTTTGTGACGGTTGACAACTGTCACCCAAAGTAACAATCGGACGTCCAATTGAACGTTTGAACGGCAACCCTACAGATTGGCGGTCGAACGAGAGAAGTTGACATTCGTTGATTATAGTTCGAACATATCATATTTACTTTCGAACGTTTATGCGCCTGAACGTTAATTATAATAAATGTTCGAATTTATGTTCGAACGTTAACGGACCAATGTTCAAATGTAATGGGTTTAACGTTCGGACGTTAATTCGAATGTAAACGAATGAGCATTTGAATGCAAGTGGTACGTTTGGAGGTTTGTTTGAACATTAATCATTTAATGATTCGAATGTTTGTTCGTTTGAGGGTCAATACGTTCAAACATAGAGGCATACGTTTGAATGTTACTATACAATTTTATGTATTCACGTTCGAACCAACGTTCGAACGATTTTAATTTACATTCGAACATACAGATCAGAAATACTAATTTCATAAAATTTAAAAACATACAAATTGTATCATATTACATACCATCAATTAACAACTAACAAGGTCTTATAAAATTTTAAAATTAGATATTAAAACTAGCCACGACTACGGATAAAATTTATTTCTTATTTTTTCCTCGTCCACCGCGATTCTGTTACAACGACATAACATCCTCCATTTGCACCATCATCTCCCGTTTCACTTGCTCTTGGACTTCATTGCGTATTCTTTTCTCCTGGTCTCTCTGTTGGTCCTGGAAACACGTTTCTAAATGAGACTGTCGTTCTAAGAAAGAGTCTAACTCTTGTTGTCTCGACCTCATATACTAATTCTCACACCGTGCAGCTTCTAAATCTTTGCTAAGATTATTAATTTGTGAAGTCGATGAGGTTGAGGAGGATGAACATCTATGCTTGATAGATCGCCCCAAACCTCTTGCCATTCTAGATTGCGGCCCGAGCACTTGTATGTCTATGCTGCTGCTCACACTAATGAGTAACAGTATTTTACTTTCTTTCTTTATATATATATATATATATATATTTAATAATATAATGGTTTGAAACCTCACAATGGTAAGAATATTTAATTGACGGGTTATTAATAATAGTTATTATATGTATATTATACTTTATATATAGTTAAGTTCTATACTTTTTTTTTTCTTTTTTTTCTTAAATTAAGTTTTAAACTATACTTATAACTTGAATAATAATCATATTCTAACTAAATTAGTATGAATATATTATATATACTTATTAAATTTTAAATATTAATTCTCATATTAAGTATATATTAAATGTTTTTAATCTTTACTTAAATTTAGATCCTAAACAAATAATTTTCTAGTTAAAGAACAAATTAAAAAAATGTATAAAAAATTATAATATCAAAATTTTCACATAAATCCAAAATCTAAACACAATATTTCTAACCATATAAACATATTCAACCATAATTCACAAGCAATAATCACAATATTTCAAATCCATATCACAACAACAACAACAACAACAATATTCCCACAACAATATTTCTACACATGTTAATTCATCAATAAACATCATAAACTCACAAACTATTCACAAAATTCACAAACAATAATCACAACAACATGTATAAACATCTTTGAGTATCTTTAGAAATATAACTAGCACTCACAAATTCAAAAAAATCAAAAAATATTATATCAAAATTTTCACATCAATCCAAAGCCTAAACGCAATATATTTCTAAACATATAAATATATTCAATAAAAATTCACAAACAATAATTATAATTTTTCAAATCCATATCACAACAACAACAACAACAATATTCTCACAACAATATTTCTACATATGTTAATTCATCAATAAACACCATAAACTCACAAACTATTCACAAAATTCACAAATAATAATCATAATTATTTCAAGAGTAAACATAAAATGTATAAACATACTGCTAAAGTTTAGAAATATACCTAGCACTCACAATATCCTCTTACAAATCAAAAGCTTCCAACTTGCCAATAATCACAACCAATCCTTCAAAAAAATGCAACACTAACTTATTAGAAGCATATATATAACAAAAACACAAGATAAATATCATAAAATTCTTGAAAATACAAAAGACAAATAGTTTTTCCTTACCAAGATCAATGGAACTAGAGGTGCAAAGTATTAATAAACCCTCCCTCACTCAACTCTCTCTCACTCTAACACTCTCTCACTCTAACTCTCTCTCTCTAACTCACGACCCTCTCTCACCGTCTCTCATCGTCTCTCTCTGTTGTGCGCACAGGAGAAGCAGAAATGAGTCTGCTGCCTCCCGTGCGTGTATTCATTAAATCACAAAATCTTTAGATGGAACGTTCGAACGTTTAAGTTGTACGTTCGAACGTTATATAATCCCGGCCAATTTTTAAATGACATTCGAACGTTTAAGTTTTACGTTCGAACGTTATATTAGCCCAACCAATTTTTAAATGACATTCGAACATTTAAGTTTTACGTTCGATTGTTATATTATCCCGCCCAATTTTTAGATGACGTTAGAACGTTTAAAAACTCGGTTAAATTTTCTGCGGATAACGTTCATACGTTTTCTATACACGTTCGAATGTATCTTCCTATAACAGTCTTCAAAATCTACCGGAAAATTTACCATACTTCTGTTTTCATGTTCGAACGTTAGGAAATTTGGAGTTCGAACGTTAATCAATTCCCAATGATTTTCATCTACTAACGTTCGTACGTAACATTTTAACGTCCGAACGTTTCAGATAATCACAGAGGTTCTTAAATCGAGCGGGAAATTTTCCGCACTTTTATTTTGCATGTTTGAATGTTAGATTAAAACGTTCGAACGTGGGAGGATCATTATAGATATGAGAAAATTGAGCGGGAATATAATATTAACGTTTGAACGTAATAAATTCACGTTCGAACGTTACTTTTACCTTCATAGCTTAGTATTTATAATATAATAGTTATATATATGTATTCTTTTCTAGATACTCATAATATTGCTCTTCAATATAATTTCTTTTTATTTTTAAAAAGTTGAGAAAAATATTAACTTTTTGTGACATAAAAGTTTTTTCATATACCCCGCTTGTTCGAGATATTCCTTGTTACTTATTAAATTCTTCTTTACTCAAGGTGTGCGTATTTGGGCATCATCTCCAATTATTTGTGAATATGTTAGAGAAAAATGTTCATTTTTAGGATTATGAGAGGTGGATGTCAAGGTATATAATATACTATATATACCATGCTATATATATGAATCAATAATATATAATTAATAAAACTAACAACTAAGCTTATATATATATACACTATATATACAGTACTATATAGTACTATATAATATTTTTTTATTTATATAAAAGTTGAGAAAAATACGAATTTTTTGTGACTATTATTTGTTAATTTTAAATTCTTCTTTATTTAGGGTATATATTTGGACATCATCTTCAAGTACTTGTGAATATATATAGTGTATTATATATATAAGAGTATTATTTATAGTCTATATATAATATAGTATATAATACATTATATATATAATGCACTATATACAGACTATATAGTAATAATTTTCTAGAATCCCATCATCTGAGGGTCATAATTTGTATGACTTTCAACTTCATCCAAATATATGACTTTCAACTTCATCCAACCCAGATCCAATGGCCAGCCCCGTCTTTGATCTCACTAAAACTGCCTTGCTATTTACTGATCTAATGGCCAGCCCCGTCTTTGATCTCACTCTATATGAAAAAAGTATTATAATTTATATATAGCTAAGTTATATACTTTTTTTTTCTTTTTTTTTAAGAATAAGTTTTATACTATACTTATAATTTGAATAATAATCATATTCTAACTAAATTAATATGAATATATTATATATACTTATTAGATGTTAAATATTAATTTTCATATTAAATGTATATTAAATGTTTTTAATCTTTACTTAAATTAAGATCCTAAACTTATAATTTTGTCTTAAACATATTCAAAAAAAAAATCAAAAACAATAATCACAATATTTCAAAACTATATCACAACAACAATAATATTCCCACAACAATATTTATACCCATATTAAATCGAATGTACAGAGAATTACAATCGAACGTTTCGTCTATATAAGTCTAAAACAAAATGGCGAAACGTCATTTTCACCGTTATCTAACTTCATTCCCGTTTGCACGCCACCACTCCTCCGTCGCCGCCGCTGTCAAACTCCGCCACAACCGTCACTAAAAGGTATGCATTCATCTTTTAACCTCTAACATGTATTTTATTTGAGATTTGGGTTCGGTTTTGCTTAAAACGGGCCAAGTGGATGCCGGATTTTCAACTCCATTTTTCGGCCACCACGATGTGCCATTGGCCAAATATTCACTGTATAAAAGTTTCTTGAAGTGTATACTTCATTTCTACGGTAGCATTTCGGCATTTAGAACCTTGTAGATTGATTTTCTAGATTTCAATAATGGCTGAGTCGACTCAACCATTTTGTGTCGTAAAGTTCGAACGTGTCACCAAGACATTCGAACATACGACGTTTCAATTACATAGCCATTAAGGCTTCTACGTTCGAACGTGTATTGTTTTACATTTGAACGTAAATTTTTCGTAAAATTTACGTCAAAATGTTTAACTATAACGTTCGAACGTACTACTTTTTAAATTTATTTATGCTTCAACGTTCGGACATGAATCCTTTACGTTTGCACATAAAACTCATACATTCGAACGTATAACAGAAACGTCCGAACGTTTATAATTTAAATTTATTTACTGCTTACGTTCGAACGTGTATGTTATACGTTCACACGTATGTGTTTTATGTGCGAATGTAAAGGATACACATCTGAACGTTTTCACTTAACGTTCGAATGTTTATTTACTATGTTCGAAGGTTAATGTAGAGCAGCTTAAAATTAACACAAAAAATGCATCAATGTAAATATTTTTTTTCTTTTCTATTTTCAGGATATAGCTCATCCTTTGTATTGAACTCACAGTTATTCTCCATACACACGGTTCCACCAGATAAAAAGGAAGAGCAGTAATATTGCACATTGTACATTCTGTTAGAGTTGTTTACATAATTTGTTATTCTTTTAGCTCATTCTGTAATCTATAAATAGCAGCACACGTCGTGCATGTACAGAATCAATCAAGGGAATATATTTCTATTACTCTCATTTTGCGCCTCTGGTTCATCTTCTTCCCGAATCACTGTTAATATGGTATCAAGAGCATGACAACTCCAACCTCTGATACAGACTCAGATTCAGAAACATCAGCAAGCACAGATTCAAGTATGTCGAACACAGCATGAAATATGCTCACCAATCCCAACACCAACCCCCATCACCCGGCCAGTCCTTATTTCATCCAACCAGGAGAAGGAGCTTCTTCTCCCCTTGTTCCCGATCTCCTAACCACCGAAAATTATGTCACCTGGGCTAGAACTATGCGGCGAGCTCTAAACATAAAAAACAAACTAGGATTCATCGATGGCACAATAGTTAAGCCTACAAGCGATTCTGATCCTTTCTATGCGCCATGGGAACGATGTAACGACATGATAATTGCCTGGATCCAGCACTCTGTTGGTTCAGAACATCGCTCAAGCATTGCTCATGCTGACACAACTACTCACGTATGGAATGATCTACGTGAGAGGTTCTCCATCCAAAATGCTCCTCGCATTTTCCAGCTATCCAAATCCATTTCTTCTCTTATACAGTAGGATGATTCTGTAAGCCAATATTACAACAAACTCAAGTGTTTTTGGGATGAGTTGGAAATCTATGAGCCCATGCCGATATGTATATGCGGTTCTGTGAAGACATTACTGGAATACACACACAGGAACAAAGTCATGCAGTTTCTCATGGGTCTCAACGACTCATTTGATTCAATCCGAGCTCAAATACTACTTCACGATCCACTTCCTACATTAAATCGTGTTCTCTCAATGGTACAACAGGAGGAGCGACGTAGGCAGCTTCACTCTTCCTCCACCCCACTTGCTATGGTTATCAGAGGACCAGATCATCGCACCACGGCACCATCTCGCAAGGATCGACTACATTGCAACATCCCTGGACACTCTTTGGAACGTTGTTTCAAAGCCAACCCCAATCTTCCTGTGTGCTCTCACTGCCACATACCAGGGCATACAAAAGAGAAATGTTACAAACTCCATGGCTTTCCTCCTGGCCATAAAAATGCCTCAAAATTTAAATCATATGCTAATCAGTCTACTCTTGAACAGGAGCAAATCAACAATGGACCGCTTATCACTCAGGAGCAGTATAGTCAACTAATTGCTTTGCTTCACTCTCATCAAACCCCTACCATTGCACCTGCAGCCAACACTGTCAGCGCATCTAACTCTTCTATGTCTGGTAACTCATACTACAATTCGACTCACTCACAACACACTCTCACAACCTCCCACACCCCTTGGATAATTGATACCGGAGCTACAGATCACATGATCTGTAGCCCTGCTCATTTTTCTCACAATATCACCACTATTTCACACACTGTCAAACTTCCAAATGGATCCACAACAAAAGCTACTTATATTGGTGATGTTCGGCTTAATGCATGTTTGATTCTCAAAAATGTTTTGTGTGTACCAGCCTTCTCCTTTAATCTAATTTCGGCAAAATCATTAGCAACTCATTCTCATTGTTGTCTATTTTTTTTTCGAATCTATGTTACATCCAGGACCTTTCATCTTGGACGACGATTGGACTGGGGAAGGTGCTTAATGGCTTATATCATCTTCAACTTTCAAGACCACACCCGACAGCTTTATCTCATTTTTTTCATGTTTTTCCTTCTAGTTCTTTGAACAATTCCAATGCCTCCAAATTTGATGAATTCACATTGTGGCACTACCGATTTGGACATAGTTCCATGACAAAACATATTTTGAAAGACATTCTCAAAGATGATTCTAAAGCTACGACATCCCCTCAAAATCCTTGTGATATCTTTCCTATTGCAAAACAACATCGATTGCCATTTCCTAAATCTGAAATCACGGTTAGCAAACCATTTGATTTAATATCAGTAGATATCTGGGGGCCCAATGAAACTCAAGCTTACAATGGTGCAAAATATTTTCTCACAATAGTAGATCAATACACTAGATGTACTTGGCTTTATCTGCTGTCAACCAAATCAGAAGCTCGACAATCACTTCAAAATTTCTTTTCCTTGGTTGCAACTCAATTCGATACCCAAATAAAAACCATTCGGTCTGACAATGGCACCGAATTCAACATGCCATCCTTTTATCAATCTAAGGGTACCTTACACCAGCTCACATGCGTAGCCACACCCCAACAAAATGCATTGGCTGAACGCAAACACCAGCATATACTTAATGTTGCCAGAGCCTTAAAATTTCAGTCCGGCCTCTCATTACAATACTGGACAGATTTCATCACCACTGCTGTGTACATAATCAACAGAACCCCTACTCCCATTCTCCATTACAAAACTCCTTTCAAACTTCTTTTTAACAAAAACCCATCATATACTCATTTCAAAGTCTTTGGTTGCCTATGCTACGCCTCCACAATTTCCTCTTCTCGCACCAAATTTGCCCCACAAGCTCGAAAATGCCTCTTCCTCGGCTACCCTTATGAAGTCAAAGGATACAAACTACTCGACCTCCAAACCAAACAAATCTTCATCTCACGAGATGTCATATTCCATGAAGCAATTTTTGCTCTTAAACAACCCATAAATACACATCTCTCAGACTCTTCCATGCACTTCATTACCAACCCTCCCGGCAACACCACACTTGTACAGCCTTACCTCGACATGAGCCACGACCCTACTCACATCATCTCAGACATAACTCCATTGCCCCAATGTCCTACATCTGACCCATCCCAATTAGACAGCACCACCAATCCACCTCAATTTCTTCCAAGACGTTCCACCAGAACTCCCAAAGCCCCAGCTTACCTCAAAGACTTCCACTGTAATCAAGCCATTACACACAACTCACTCCAATCGGCATCCAGGCAGAAAGGAAGTGGAACATCTCATCTCTCAGATTCAAAGGTACATTTCCCTCTCTCTTCTGTCATTTCATATCAGTTACTCTCACCTTGTTTTAAAGCCTTTACCACATCCATCTCTACCCACACTGAACCCACTTCATATACTCAAGCCATCAAACAACCTATATGGCGTGAAGCAATGCAACAGGAACTCACTGCACTTGAGCTTAATAAGACATGGTCCATAGTTGATCTCCCTCCCAACAATAAACCGATAGCATGCAAATGGATTTATAAATATAAATTCAAAGCTGATGGATCTATTGAACGTGCCAAAGCTCGCTTGGTTGCAAAAGGGTTCACCCAACGTGAAGGAATTGATTTTCATGATACTTTTTCTCCGGTTGCAAAATTTGTTTCCATTCGCTGTCTCCTTGCTATGGCAGCCATCCAAGGTTGGGATCTCCAACAATTAGATGTCAACAACGCCTTCCTATATGGAGAGCTAGATGAAGAATTGTATATGAAGCCTCCACTTGGTCATTCCGCTGCCAAAACTAACCAAGTCTGTCACCTGCACAAAAGCCTATACGGCTTACGACAGGCCTCTCGTCAGTGGAACCACAAATTGTCCTCATCTTTGGCTGAATTTGGCTTCAAACAGTCCAAAGCCGATTACAGCTTATTCACTAAGCACACATCTGTCTCTTTTGTTGCTCTTCTCATCTACGTCGACGACATCATTCTTCTCAGCTCCAACGTTGCTTCCAGTGACGCTGTCAAAGCATTCTTGGCAACCAAATTCAAGATCAAAACACTCGGATCTCTCAAATACTTCCTTGGCATGGAAGTAGCTCGATCCAAGATGGGTATCCAACTATGTCAGCGCAAGTATGCACTCGACATCCTCGCTGAAACTGGGTTACTTGCAGCTAAACCTTCCCCTTTACCCATGGAACCCAACATCAAACTGGCAAAAGATGATGGTGAACTATTTCATGACCCAGCCTTGTATAGAAAACTCGTTGGGAAGCTGATCTATCTCACAAATACGAGGCCTGATCTCACCTATAGTGTGAATTTGCTCAGTCAATTCATGGCAACACCACGGGTCCCTCACTATAATGCTATTTTGAAAGTCCTTCGATACATCAAGGCCACCCCTGGTCAAGGACTGTACTTCCCTGCCTCTTCCACACTTAAGCTCGTGGCATACTCTGATGCAAACTGGGGAAATTGCCTGGACACACGTCGGTCAACAACTGGCTTCTGCGTTTTTCTTGGTCATTCCTTAATATCCTGGAAATCGAAGAAACAAAATACCATCTCAAGATCCTCCGCCGAGTCTGAATATCGGGCCATGGCAGCAGTTTCTTGTGAACTCACATGGTTCCGATACTTTCTTCAAGACTTATGCATCTCCATCACAGACCCAGCCACCTTACATTGTGACAACCTAGCAGCTTTGCACATTGCTGCGAACCCAGTGTTTCATGAACGCACGAAACACATCGAACTTGATTGCCATCTTGTTCGAGAAGAGATATTGGCTGGTCAGATCTCTACTGCACACATTCCATCTGCTCATCAACTAGCTGATTTGTTCACCAAGCCACTCCATTCTCCCACGTTCAACAGGTTATTATCCAAGATGGGAGTAATCAACATTTACTCTCCATCTTGTGGGGGGATATCGAACTCACAGTTATTCTCCATACACACGGTTCCACCAGATAAAAAGGAAGAGCAGTAATATTGCACGTTGTACATTCTGTTAGAGTTGTTTTCATAATTTGTTATCCTTTTAGCCCATTCTGTAATCTATAAATAGCAGCACACGTCGTGCATGTACAGAATCAATCAAGGGAATATATTTCTGTTACTCTCATTTTGCGCCTCTGGGTCATCTTCTTCCCGAATCACTGTTAATACTATGCATACTAGGAAACGAGGGAGGGAATGAGCCACTCAGGACATTGCTCGTATTAGGGCTCGTACTGTTATGGTAGGGTGAGAGGTCCTGATTAATGAGTTTGATGAGCTTATATGGGAGCAGACGAACCTGAGAGATGTTTTCGTCATTAGAGGCTGGGGAAATATCTGCACATTGAGGGGGAAGGTATACCCCTCAATGGTTCAAGAGTTCTGTATGGGGATCTGTTGTTTCGTGAACAACGCTATCATCTGAGTGTTGTTTAAGAAATTCGATCATATTTTATATTTTTCTTTTATTATATGTAAAGAAAAATATCAATTAATATTTCTATGGTTTTTTAATTTCAATTCTCAATCTTCTTTAATGTTATATTTTTCATCTTTAATACTAAATCACTGCACTTCAAATATATATAAACATAAATATATATTTATATATTACAAATTGTGTATATATAAATATATACAAGTCAATTTTTTAGACTTGTTCACAAATTATGCACTATAAAAACCACTTAATTTTTAAATTAGAGTCATATTTAATTTAAATTTACAATTAACGTTCGAACGTTAGTAATTGACATTTGAATGTTGGTGCAATACATTTTACGTTCAAACGTTAATTACTAACGTTCAAACGTTGGCGCCAAAACATTTCACGTTCGCACGTAAGTAGCCACAATTTTTGAACGTATATGTGACATTCGAACGTAAATTTCTCATACATTGAAACGTATAAGAAATCTCATCTGTTAAGAAATCGCAGAAAAGATTTCTTAGTGACGGTTTGGGAACTGTCACAATTTCCTAACTGTCACTAAAAAGCAATTGTATTGTAGTGGCTTTGGCCATTAAAAAAAAAAATAGGCGACAAAGTCTCATAATAATTTTGTTTTTGATCATCATCATTATTTGTTTATGGTAAATGTATGTGTCAAACAAATCATCATAAAGGTAACGGGACAATCAAAAACTAGCCATGCATTTGTACCCATTAAAGAAATGGTAAATATCCAGCTTCATCTGCTTTAGATTGATATCTAAGCTGCAACAATCATGCTCTGCAAGACCTTTTAAAACGTTATTTGATTATAGTTGCAACAACTACGTATCAACAAAAAAAAAAAAAAAAAACAGAAAGAAAAAAAGAAAGAAGGAAAAGCTGCAAACTGGATGCTGCGGCATGTCTATCAACGATGCCTAGTCACCGAAACAAGGTGGGAATATGCATACTACTAGTAAATCCAGACACCTCTAGAGCTTAGCACAGTCTGACTTGCAGTGGTGCTCTAGATGATTAAGAATCTTATATTTCAACCACTTAAATATATAGTTACTTAAAATTAAAGGATAATTTGTTAGGGTGTACACCAAATATGCATTTCAAATATGCGTAGGGTATAAGTAGTTTTTTTCTTTTCCTTTTAAGCAGTTTTAAACATCCTTAACTATTAAAAAAACTAAAACTAAGATATAAATTCATTAATAGTCCCTTCCTTAACTACTAAAATAAAATTAAAAAAACTAAAATATATGAATGGACACATTTAGGAGTCAGTACATACTAGTATTTTTCAAAATCAAAATACATTGCATCAGCACGTGTAATTAAAAGTTATAGAAGGAGAGAAATGATATTATTTATAATTTTAGGATCATGTGTAAACCCTGCACATCCATTTTGAAAAAAATGGATAAATTTAAAACCCATTTAACAAGTGATTTTTTTAAAAAAAATGAGTACGCGAGACTTGCACACCTTAAAATTTTATCTAAAAAAAAAAAGGTTATTTGCACACTCTCTTATAGACAAACCATGCAAGAGACACTAATGATGTGAAAGATGTAGATATCTGCCTCATCTACTATAAGTTTAATTTTTTTACAACTTCAATAGGTTTACAAATAGTATATTTACAAAATTTAAAATAAAAAATAACATTTTTTGTTTGTTATAAAAAAATATTTGTTATTATTACTATTTTTATTATTATCCTTTCAACAACATTAAATTATTAACTCATAAGTGAGTTATAATAATTTAAGATCGCATCATAAAATAAGGTAATAGAAAGATGATGCTAAGACGATAGAAATAGGATGAAGGGAAGTATTACTATTTTCAAAGATTAGGAAGGTAATGATCCAGGCGTGCCATCGATTACCGTTGTCTTCTGCTTGACATGATGACCTGTCCTATTCCACTTATCTTTATGGAAAAATTCCAAAGCCCTCAATTTTGAGTTTTATAGCAGTAAATTATATTAAAAGGTTTTAAATAGTATCTGAAATACGTATTATTGTGCAGCTGTTAAACATGGATTTTTTTTATTGAATATATTTTATTCAATAATTATAAATTTTAAAAAATAATATAATATTAAATTATAATTCCTTCAAATTAAAAATGGTAGAAAAAAGTTATTGAAAACCAAAAGCTAGCTAATTAAGAGAAGTACTTGAGATCCCGAAAATGGTTTCCAAGCATTTCTCTCAATACTTTATTTTTTACTTAATGATTAAGTAAATATTTTTTATTGATGTTGTCAATTTTATTATTTTCTTAAAATGTTAAGAATATTTAAAAATTATATAAAAAAATAAAATAAAAGAAAAACGACACCCATATTAATTTTGATAATTTTATTAATTTGGAAATATCATTCAATTACAAAATATTTTATCATAATTTAAATGAAAATAAAATATTTCTCAAAATATTTCAATATTTCTTTAAAATCTCTCTTATTTTAAATTATGGTAATGTTTCTCCTTTTTTTTTTAAATTATGAAAATAAGAGAAATATTACAAATATTGTAAAATAAGAGAAATCTTTTGTATGTTAAGTCTTGCAAAAAAAATATATTTTTTATTATAAGTTAGAGAAATATTGAATAAAAAAATTATATAGTTAAAAAATTATTTGAAAATAAGTTTTTAATATTAGTTTTATTTGAAAATTTGAAAAGCTGTATTGATTTTTTGCGTTTTTTTTAAAGTTTGTAAAAGGGTTACTAATTTTTTTATTTGAATACTGATTAGATAATTGATTAGATGGAAAAGTTAAAAATTCGAAAAGGAAAAATATTCTGTATTTGAATGATATTTAAGAAATAATGAAATTATGAATTTTTTTTTGAATTTTTAAGAATTCTGGTGGTGTCCAAATATAACCTTAATTTTTTAAATTTTTTTACGATTAATGATGTATTTTTTTAATATTTTATGATTTTTTTAATTTTAAAAATATTTAAAGATGTTTAAAAAATAATGAATCTTTTAAAACATGTCATAGAATTATAAAAAATAATCCTGCTCTGGTCATGACGGCTTTTGTCTCGTCCTTAATGTTGTTGATGATGATAATGTTGTTGATCACATGTCAATGGAGGTTGTGGGGGTCATATACAGGCAATACCTTTGCCATACCCATTTTGTCAAATTCATCAACTACTTACTCCTCTTGATTTTTTGACATCCGGTCAATGCAAAAGACATCCATTAATTAATGCTATGTTTAAATTAAAAAATCATCTCAACTTATCTTATTTTATCATTATAATTTTTTAAAATCCTCATATAAAATATAATAAATAATTCAACTTTTTCAAACGGGACCTCAACGTTGTGGTTGATTTATTATTGGAATATCTACGTACATTTTCTACCCCTTAATTAGATAATGATAAGGTTATTGATCACATGCCAATGGAGGTTGTGTGATAGCCAGCAGGAATAATATACAAGGCATTAACTTTGTCATATCCATTTTGTCAAATTCATGGGACAACTTACTCCAATATCCTTGATTTTTAGACCTCTGGTCAATGTAAAAGACATGCCCATTAATTAAAAGTTGTGGTTGATTTTGAGTGGAATATCTACATTTTCTAACGCCTTAAATGGTGCACGGCAACCTTAAAGTCGAGTTAACTCGGTCTTGTTAGTTGAAAACTGCATGTTTCCACATGTACGATGGTGACGCTGCAATAGGGCAAAGAACCTATTGGCCATCGGCTTGATTTTATCCACTTAATTCGTGTAGTATACGCACTCAAAAAATTCTATAATTTAAAACATAAAGAGATTGTATAAAAATAATTTCATAAATTAACATGACTTTATGTGATATATTATATATATTTATAATAAAAATAATTTTATAATTTGATAAATCATATAAAATCACTTTAATTTATAAAATTATTTTTATGTAATTCATTTATATATAAAATATTTATTATAATTTAATTGTAGACTTTTTTCAAAACTCATGATGTTTCATAGTGACGGATGGATGGACTACTAGCAGCTTCCATGCATGGCTGGCCTTATTCCAAGCATCATCTCGCAAATTAGTGAGCTTGCAATTCTTGGACCTGTCCCGGCCCATTCCACTGATCTTTATAGGAAAATTCCAAAGCCCTCAATTTTGAGCTTTATAAATAGTAAATTATATCAAAAGGTTTTAAATAGTATCTGAAAAATGCCTTGTACAGCTAGTTACCAAGTTAAACATAGATTATTTATTAAATATATTTTATTCAGATAATTATAAGTTTAAAAAAAATAATATAACATTAAATTATATTTTCTTAAAATTAAACATGATAGAAAACAATTATTGAAAACCAAAACCGAGCTAATTTAAGAGAAGTACTTGGGATCCCAATATATAATGGGTCCCAAGCATTTCTCTCGATATTTTGTTTTCTAATTTTTTTACTTAGTGATTAAGTAAGTATTTTTTATTAATATTGTGAATTTTACTATTTTTTAAAAATATTAAGAATATTTAAAAAATATAAAAAAGTTAAAATTAAATTCTCAAAACTGGATGGTTTTAGAGCCACACCTAATTTAACAATGATAAAAAGGGTCCACTTAAAAAATTATGAACAATACACCCTCCTTAAAATTAAATTCTCAAACATTTTGCGTAATTTTATTAATTCTGAAATATCATTCAAATACAAAATATTTTATCATAATTTAAATGAAAAATAAAATATTTCTGATCAAAATATTTCAATATTTCTTTAAAATTTCTCTTATTTTTAAATTATGGTTATATTTCTCTTTTGTTTTAAATTATGAAAATAAGAGAAATATTTCAAATATTTCAAAATAAGTGAAATATTGTGTATGTTATGTCTTGTAAAAATAAAATATTTTTATTCTAATTTAGAAAAATATTGAATAAAAATATTATATAGTTAAAAATTATTTGAAAATAATTTTTTAATATTATTTTTATCTTAAAATTTGAAAAGTTGTATTGATTTTTTTGTTTTCTTTTGAAGTTTGTTAAAGTTGTATTGATTTTTTATTTGGATAATGATTAGGTAATATTTGATTTGATGAAAAACTTAAAACTTTGAAAAGGAAAAATATTTTATATTTGAATGATATTTTAGAAATAATGAAATTATGAAAATTTATGAGAAGTTTTAAGAATTTTGAAAAGTTGTATTAATCACATGTAATGGAGGTTGCAAAAGGCATGCCCATTAATTAAGGCCCAGTTTGGATTGAAAAACCAGTCCACCTCATTTCATCATCACAATTTTTTTAAATTTTCATATAAAATATAATATACAATTTAATTTTTTCAAATGTCAATTCAACTTTTTCAAATTCTAAAATAATAATTATTCTAAAACCATCTCATATCATTTCACTATTCAAACGGGGCCTAAAAGTTGTGGTTGATTTACTAGCCCCTTAATTAGATAATGATAAGGTTGTTGATCACATGTCAATCATGAAAGTTGTGTGACAGCCTGCTGGAATAATATACAAGGCATTAACAACTCTGTCATATCCCTTTTGTCAAATTCATCGGGACTTCGTATATACTCCCCTTGATGTTTAGACCTCTGGTCAATGCAAAAGACATGCCCATTAATTAAAAGTTGTGGTTGATTTTCAATGGAATATCTACATTTTCTAGCCCCTTAAATGGTGCATGGCAACCTTAAAGATGCGACAACTCATTTGGCAATGAGCCATGAAAACTGTTAATGTTTCTTATGCTTAGGCTAACAAGGAACGAAAGGTTCCCGATGGGCGGAGGAATGGTACAAACAAGGCCCATGTAGGAAAGGTTTAAAGCTTTGACTCGGAGATGTTTAGAACCACAAGTGACACCGACCCAATTGCAAACAGAAGTAGAGGTGGACCAATTGTTTGTAAAAACATGTTGAGGATCATAAGAAACATGATCTTTCAAGGCCAAAAGCGCAGATTGATCAGTGGTAACGTTGAGAATTGCAGGATTAGCAAAGTTAAACATGCAAGACTGTACCAAAATAACGTAATAAAGTGGAGGATGAGAAAACAAGCTGCTCGGACGTTAGCCATGAGTTTGCAAGCGGGTTGAGGTACTGGATTTGTGTTGCACTTGTACTCAAATGAAGAACAAGTGAGGCTGATATTTAAAGAGGTACGTTGTATGTAGGCCCCGGTCTGGAAATTCATTTTTTGAAAACAGGAGAGAAAAGAGAGTTGGGGTGGTTTGTAACTTTGTGCGTTGATTTCCTGAATGAGTTGTACAATAAAAGTTATTATTATAATTATTAATATTATTATAATTAGTTAATTCTTAATGTACTGGGCAATCGCATTGCCCACACACTCTTCCCTGTCGTAGCTAGAATAATCACTTATTTCGATTCGATCTATCATAAAGCTACAAATGAATATAGATATTCTCAAATACTTACTTGAATTTGAGGTTGAGACAGTAAGAGCTAAAGTCTCTCTTAGAGCGACAGTTTAATTTAAAGACGCGTTTATAGGACCAACAGAAAGACCAGGAGGAAAAAATACCCAATGAAGTCCAAGAGCAAGTGCAGTGGGAGATGATGGTGCAAATGGAACATATTATGTCGTTGCAACAAAATCGCGGTGGGCGAGGAAAGAAGAAAAAATGAATTTTATTAATTTTATCAATGTATATAACTAATTTTAATATCTAATTTTGAAACTTTATAAGACATTGTAGTTATTAATTGATGGTGTGTAATATGATAAAATAGGTATGTTTTTTAATTTTATGAAATTAGTATTTCTGATCTGTACGTTCGAATGTAAATAAAAACGTTCGAACATTGGTTCGCATTGGTTCTGAACCAATGTTCGAATGTAATTACACAAAATTATAACATAACGTTCGAACATAATCACCTTCAAACGAACAAAACGTTCGAATATTTAAACGATTAACGTTGGAACAAACCTCCGAACGTACCACTTGCATTCAAATGCTTATTCGTTAACATTCGAACTAACGTCCAAACGTTATACCCGTTACGTTCAAATAATGGTCCGTTAACGTTCAAATATTTATTGCAGTTAATGTTCAGACGAAAAAACTTTCGAACGTAAATATGATACATTCGAACTATAATCAACGAATGTCAACTTCTGACATTCGAACGCCAATCGGTCGGATTGACGTTCGAATGTTAGATTGGACGTCTGAACATTACTTTCTGTGATAGATCTCAACCGTCACAAAAAAATGAAACGTTCGAACGTTACACCAAACGGAACACCTCCAATCGTCACTAAAAATATTTTTAGTGACGGTTCAACAGTAAACCGTCACCAATTGTTTTCTGTGACGCACATTAGGTGACGGTCTTGGTGACGATTTCAAACCATCACCAAATATCTTTCGTGACGTTTTGGTTATTTTAGGTGATGGTTTCACAGTTCAGATGAAATGAGATGAGATGTTTTGTTAAAAGTTAATAAAATATTGTTAGAATATAATTTTTTAATATTATTTTTATTTTGAAATTTGAAAAAGTTGAATTGTTTATTATATTATTTACGAAAGTTAAGAAAAATTGTAATGATAAGATGAGATATTGATTTTGTGTATCTAAACCGGGCCTTAATGTTAATATAAAAGTTGATAATTAATGATGTCGTGATAGAGTTGATAAAGTTGCTATATTCTTTCCTCTTTCACAAGTCTACTAAACTGATCTCAAGGAATTTTTTTCCATACTCCGTTTACTCTGACAACGCAAGAGATCAATTGCTTCGCGTATACGCTGGTATCAAAGAATATGGATTAGTATAAAATATTATATTTATTATTTCCACAGTACTGTACGTTTTAATTCCTACTTTGGTAGCTATAAAACAATTGATTTCTTTTTTCTCCTAAACATGATTATCGTTTCTATTGCGCTCCACCACCCCACGGCCACTCACAGGGAGTGAAAAATGGACCACTGCTTAAGTGCAATTGTGATGATTGAAAAACCATGTGTGCTTACATGAATCATTACCTGCTCGATTCTGCTCCGCCACCAAATCCAACGTATACTTTACGTCCCAAATCCGACTTGGATGGCTTGTTCAAAAACCCCCACTTTTCTTGATAATGGAATGAGTGAAGGAGAGAACGTTGATGGTGTGAGAAATTGAGGATGTGTCATCCAACCGAACCTGAATTTCCAACCCAAATCGAATTAATAATTCTGATTCGATGAAAACGGGTCAAACAATAGAACATTTTCATTGTTGTACCGAATAATTCAGGTTGCAAATCAACGGAACTTAATTTTTCTTTTGATGAATTCCAATCTAAACCTTCCTCAAACTTAGCGAGAAGAGGCAAATTCAATTAGGATCGGGATTTTTGTATGTTATAAGCAAGGAAAATGATTACCTTGCAACTTTTTTATATGTCTAATTGAAATTTGGGCTATTTTTGTAAAATTGAAAGTCATTTTTAATGAAGTAGCACGGTTCCATTGATTGATTGCAGAACAGGTTATAAAATAGTTGTAAGTATATCAAAGAGAGTAAAAACTAGAAAGGAAGAGGTAGGGAGAAGGTAGATCTCATTAGGTTGGTGAGGCTTCTTATCCATGACTTCCAAGCATAGCCACACTAGTTGTCGTGGATAATGAAGCAAATTATAGTTACTGTGTCTATGACTTTGACACTGTAAATGGGGTTGATTGTGGAGCATATTTTGAAGAGACAAATATCCGCTATCCCAGTCGAGAATCCATACACGCAATACTCTCTTGTATGATCTTAGCATAATAAGTAAATATGGTTCCCTTGTATAGCATTAGTGATAGTTGGTACCTTAGCTGTAAAAAACTTGTATTATCATACATATACACTATTGAAATCAATACAAAGCCCTGCATAATGCGAGGCCATTATTTTCTACATGGTAACAAGAGCCCAAAGAGGATTCGATTAAGTCTTCTTCCTTTCCCGAGTTGCTAGAACTTTATCCAAGAATACAAAACACGAAGTTAACAGTGGCACTGTCTGCAGGATCTTTCCTATAGGCGTAACGTGTCCTTTATATGCTAGTGACAACCCGTTCTCAAACAAGTCGAGGGCCTAAAGCCTTGTCGGGAGACATGGAAATGTGTTTTGCAGAGATGGAGCAGTTGATAAAACCCTAACCGCACAAGTGGAAACACTTGAGGAGGAAAACGAAGCCCTACGGGTGGACGCTACCAAGCAGTCTGAAGACACCGAGCCCAACCACAATGGATAGGACGAGTTGCGAGTCATGGGAGGGATGAATGCCGATGACAAAGACAAGAAGAAGATGTAGCATGGGCTTCGCAACCTCATGGAAAAATATGAGGAAATGGCCAAGAATGTGGGAGCCACATCCTTGGTAAACCAGATGCTCACTAGCACGAACTTGCCTTACAGTGCAGAGGTAATGGCCATGCCACTACCACCAAAGTTTAGGGTTCCCTAGATAGATCTGTATGACAGAGCCAAGGATCCCATTGAGCATCTAGACACCTTTAAGGCTCATATGACCTTACGGATTCCCCGGGAAAATTGAATGCAAGGCCTTTTCGTTGACCTTGAAAGGCACGGCACTGGCGTGGTTCGTGTCGCTGGCGCCAAACTCAATCTACAACTTTGAGAACCTAGATCGTCTCTTCATCACGGAATCTATAGCCAGTAGAAGGAGAAGACGCCCGACGGCTTACCTCTTGGCCATTAAGCAACAAGAGGACGAGAGCATGAAGGCCTACTTGGCCAGATTCAACAAGAAGCGCATGACCACCAATAACCAAGATGCGAAGATCACTCTTGCCACCCTCTTGGGTGGTGTATGGCCACAAAACCCATTTATGGCTAAATTGGTCAGGAAGACCCCGCCACACTACGAGAATTCATGGACCTAGCCAACAGATTCATAAACTCCGAAGACATGCTACGAGCATTGACAGCGCCAAGAAAGACGAAGCTAGATCAGGTCGATAGGAAGGCCAAGATGTTGGCCAAATCCAAGACTGTAGACAAGGCCAGAAGAGGGCACCGTAGAAAAGCCCAAACCAGAAGGGCACGATTCGAGGAAGTGTATTCAACCAAACATTGCCCGACCAAGCAGAGGAGGAGTGAGTTTGCGCCAATCATCACTTTTGGGGAGGTCGACGAAGATGGAGTCCTCTACCCCCATGATGATGCTTTGGTGGTGACAATGTAGGTGGCTAACTTCACCAACAGGAGAATCCTCATCGACAAATGGCAGCTTCACCGATATCCTCTTTTAGGATGCCTTTTCTCGGATGGGGATTGACCCCGACCGCTTGCGACCGGCACCCATGCCGTTGAAGGGATTTAGGAGGAACATGGTTGAACTAGTAGGGACCATCACTCTTTCAGTCTTGACTGGGAAGCCCCCCACACCGCCTCCACAATGACCGACTTTATAGTGGTGAAGGCCCCCTCCTCATATAACGCCATACTGGGACGTTCAGCTCTCAACAGTCTTCAAGTGGCAATACCGACTTACCACTTGGAGGTGAAGTTCCCGACCCCGCGAGGGTGGGCGAGATATGCGGTGAGCAAATCCTGGTACAAGAATGCTATGTGCAAGAACTATGGCCGGCGAAAGGTGGGGTCAATGTAATGGAGCCCCTAGACTACAATTGTGCCTTGCCACATCCTCCTGAGTTCATCATAAGGGGGAAGGACGTGCAAAGCTCTCTGATGAATAGAACCAAACGAGCCACTCTGTGGCAACACCCACAGAATGCCAAACACCTATTGGAATACTTTTATTCAAAGTGTAAGATGTGTTTGATTTTGATCACGTAAAAATTATAAACGAGATTGTGTTTGTCTCCCAAGAGTTTCTTTATTTCTGTTCAAACCAATGAGGCGAGTCCAGTCTGACGTACTACTCGACCTCCCTCAAAGTTGCCAGTCCAGTAGGGCGAGTCCAGTCTAACGTACTACTCGACTCCCCTCGTGGCTATGATGGTCAACGAGGCGAGTCCAGTCTGATGTACTGCTCGACTTCTCTCAAAGTTGCAAGTCCAATAGCGCGAGTCTAGTCTAACGTATTGCTCGACCTCCCTTTCGGTTGCGAGGGTCAACGAGACAAGTCAAGTCTGACGTACTGCTCGACCTCCCTCAAAATGAAACAAGTCCACGAGGGCGAGTCTAATCTAACGTATTGCTCGACCTCCCTCAAAGTTGCAAATCCAGTCTAACGTACTGCTCGACCCCCCACGTGCTGTCACGGGTCAGTGAGGGGCAAGTCTAGTTTGACGTATTGCTCGACCTCCCTCAAATTACTGTAACACCCCACTTAAAAATCACTTTATGACTAGAGTTTAGCACCTAAGATCCTAACTAGTTTAGGTTGTGATATTTTAGAAAAATTTTAGAATTTATTCTGGCATGAAATTCACACAATTGGTTTAGTTAGAATTATTAGAAGATTTTAGTATTTTATTTTTATTTTTATTTTAGGATGACTACCAAGAGGTCAATAGTGGTATGACACATGGCATATTAATGGGCTAAGCTAAAAGGCTAAGTGTTGGATGGATGTAGGAGTAGCCTAAGAGTGTTTTATTTACGGCCCTAATTTACTAAGGATGAGATGGGCTAAGTATAGGCACCAAAAGCCCTAGACCAATTTGGGAGTTATAACGTTCTAAGCCTTTCTTGGTGGACACTAGAAAATTGACCCAATGTAAGGGGCATGAAACCATTGAGCCTAACTTAGTAAGAGTAAAGGTCATTAGCCCAACTTAAGAAAGACCTAAGATTGGGACCCAAAAGCCACATGGGGCAACCTGTGAAGCATTCTATGGCGGGTTAGAAGATCCATGGCGTACTTCTACTGAGTTAGATGCATACCCGGCCTTTGAGTCCATAGGTAAGCCCCACAAATCTAGTTATAAGGTTCATATAGTAACCCATACCAAAACCCACATCCAAGGCTTGCACAAATGGCCCAACAAAGGCCCAACCCTTGAAGCCCAAGGCGTTGTCTTTTATTTCATACTTCCAATTCGAGCCCACATACACCATACCATGGGAGTCCCTTAAATCCAAGATGAACCACACGCCCTTAGGGTTCCCTCCCAACCATGGTTAGGCTTCTAACTTGAGTTAAGAAGCTCACACATGAATAGTAACCTCAAAACCATCATTTTTGCATAGTTTTCTTTAAATTATTATTTTTTTCACATTTTTGATCTAAATGTTTTGGTTCTTGTTATTGATTTGCATTTTTCATAGACTAACCTAGAAGGTTAGGCTTGATCCAATACATGCCAATTGAAACCAAGCCATGTCAATGCCCAAATAACCACCAATCAGCACCTTGGTGCACCACCATCAAACTAACCCCTAACCCATGCCACTTCCACCAATTTTTCAATGGAAATTTCACTATTCACACCTCACCACATCACTGAAGGTTCTAACCTAACATAGGTCAAAATACTTCCAAGAAACGAAGCTAAAAGCCGACTATTTCCTTAGGGAGTTTAGTTGGAACCAAACCAAGGACCTTCAACCCTTCAAGAATTTTATACTCGTTATTGAGCCACCTCCACGCACCACCACCTAGTCCGTCCAATCCCTAAGAGGTCCTCAAAGCACTCATGAGCTTGTTGACAATTTATCCCCAAAAGGAAGGCCAAACCGATTGGCCAGAAGGAGGTGTAGCCATGTCACTCGGCTGAAAACACATTCACCTTTGCTTCCTTTCATGACCTGCACATATATGATCACTTGGCAGTCAATCTAGCCTCATTCAAACACCTGAAAAATCTATCAAAAGGAGTCGTCATACCTGCAAAACAAAGCCATGTAGTTAGGACAAAGAGGTGATGAAAACTGGCCAGCTTTGAAGACCCCAACCCATCGGCTACTAGCATGACCTCACCTTGCAATCTTTTGAAGTTGTTTTTTTAATGTTCTGAACCATGGCAGCCCCTGCACCGATAACCCATAACCCATTGCAGCACCTGGTCTGGATGAAATCAAGAAGAAATGGAACACTATTCACCTGACCAAAGATGACACAAGCTAGATTTCTGCACTCATGCCTCCACCACCCACCTCCACCAATCCTAAGCCTTACCTTCATCGAAACCCATGCCCCTCACCCTCCTTGAATCCCTATAAATACCGCATTCATGACTCCTTTCCTCACACCACTCCACAAAGCTTTCCTCTAGAGTGCTTGAGAGCCATTCCCTCTTAGTGTGAAATTGGAGGAAACCGAGCGTGTTTGAGAGTGTTCTTGAAGTTAGTTGTGTTGGGAGCTCAAGGGCCACGATTTTTGTAAGTAATCTTGTTCTATCTTTTTTTAAGTGTTAGAATGGCATATTAGGCTTTAAATTATGGCATGAGAATAAGATTTTGATTGATTTTAATTGAGGTTTATCATGCAAGATGCAAACCAGGTCAGATTTGGGGCTTTGATGGAATAAATTGCTTTGGGTTGGATTTTTAGCCATGGCATGTCTTGATATGGTTTTATATGATTCACTCATATCTTGAAATAATTTCTGAAGGTTTAAATTTGAGGTAGAAAACATGTCATGATAGGTCATAAATACCTTGTGTTGATCATCAAAGCATGCATAAGTTTTTACTTGGTTAAAGTTTATTTTTTGTAGTTGTGGTTAAATTCCCTAAGCTTGAGTAAGGATAAGTTAAAAAAGCCTTATGATTGGGATAAGGATGAAAATAAATGATTTAAGTTTTAAATCTCTCTTTGACAAGGAAAAGTTAGAAACATCATGCATATACTTAGTTGATGGTTTAGTGACGATTTGGCCTTGATTCATGCTTAAGTGTTGGGATGAATTTGTATAACCTGAATCTAAAATTTTAAATTGTCCCTAAAGTTACATTCATGGTTGCCACTTGATGAAATTTGAGGACACATGCATCCATAAAGGTTTTAGACTTGAAATCACATATAGGCCCATTTAGATGCATGTCACGGGTTGGATGATTTTGACATAGTTGTGATTTGAATCTTACAATTCTAGGAAAATAGATGATTTTAGAATATCAAAAATATGAGGATTGTTAAATTTGGTAAGTTTTGGGGCCCAATTGCAAATAGTAAAAATTTAGGGCCTTAGTGGCAATTTTGAAAAGTTAGGGGCAGTTTTGTAAATACCAATTTTTGAACCCTTTTTTTTATGATCATCTTCCTTAGTTGTGCAATTCCTAACTTAGAATAACTTTGATTACAGCCGCACCGAATTCCTAAGTACTCGAGAAGTTTGTAAGCTAGCCTCTAACTTACACTTTGATAATTTATTTATGATTTACTAATAAATGTCATATTCATGATATAAATGTCATTTTGAGCACGAAATGTCATGTTATATGATACATTGAGTATTTATTCATTTGCTTACATGACATGTGCAATTTTCACCATTTTAGCATATCATATGAAATTGTCATTTTTACATGAAGCATACTTCACAAGCACATGTCATGAAAAATATTTTTAAGCATTGCATGAAAAGAAATTTTGTCACGACCCCAAAGGCTAGGATGGGGAATTATCCTAGTGGAGTTTCTCTGTCCATTTTGGAGTGAGTAAAAATGGAGAGGTAACCCATGGGTTAACAAAGAATCGTCAACGGGCTTTGAATGGTTCTTTTTAAATAATGCCGAAGCAAATTCATTTATGGCACCTAATGCTGGTGGGTGTATATGTTATTATGTTATGATGAAATGTTATGTTACCAATGCATTGAAAACAAGTTTGTAGACAACATAGTTTCAACATGAGTTATACTACGGTCACCAACAAGTACTCACAGTATATATGAGAAACTGTGATGATACCATACATTATGATGTTATTGTTAATGTTTGCTTTAATGATGATGAAATGTTATATTTTTTAAAGATAAATTGGAAAACGTTATCTGTCAGAAATTGTGCATCAAAATGTTTTTTTTGTACGACTTGAAAGATTTTTGAGAAAAACTGGATGGGAGAATAATACAGGGTTTTCAGCATGCATACACTTCATATTTATCATACATCATGCATAATTTATCTTTGTGCACATTGGATGTCGCTTCTTCATTGGCAGTCCCACTAGCATTCCTCCGGAATGGTAGAAGTTCTACCAAGACTGGAGGAGACCGATCAGGATGGGTTAATGGATACGATTGGTTGAAGAGGAGTCAAATCTAGAGCAAACATTATATTTAATTTTGATGTTCATAGCACTAACTCTTCATACTTTAGAGCGTATGAAAGAGTTCATCGAACTATTTAGACTTGGTTTAAGTATTTTGTATTGAGGATATGTTATCTTTTATTTTGACCTTATGATGATTATTAATACTATTGGGATGTTTACTTCATTCTGACATAAGTTTTATTTTAGTCACCCTTATTCCGCTAAGATTGTTGCATGTCTTGACGCTCAAAGTCTCCGTTACATCCCAAGCGGTGACTTGAAGGCGTCACAGGGTGGTGTCAGAGCAATTATATCTCTGGTAAAACCACATGTCTTTAGGAATGTATTGCCAGAATGTAGGCTTAAATCTTTAGCTTTGATAGGCTTGAATCTTGAAGCTGGAGCTAAATCTTATACATGTGACTCTTAGGATTCGGAAGATTAAAGCGCGATAGCACATGACAGAAGGGAAAGGAACCCTGAGGGATCCAATGCTCACAGAGAACAAGAACGCCCGTTGGATGGGAGATACAACTTGCATCCGCCAGATGTTGGAAACGACAAAGTAACAACAAGAAATGCAGAATCAGGAACTGCCACACCTGCAAACTAAAAGGCAGGAGCGAGGTTGAAAACAAAGGTTGCTTGTATGAGAAGTCTCTAATATACATATACCCTAGTTTCATGCGAACTGAAGGACCCTTGAAGACCAACAAGTGGCTACTCGATCTCGACAGGACCTTCGAGATCAGAGGTTGTATTGAGGAACAAAAGGTGCAGTATATTAGATTACATGCGCGATCTCATGTAAGAAGAACGAGTAGTTGCCTACACTTCACGTTAGCTGAAGAACCATGAGAAAAACTACCCCACCCATGACTTAGAACTAGCCACCGTAGTTTTCGCCTTAAAGATTTGGAGGCACTACTTGTATGGTGAAAGTGGTTGGAAACGATTAACGACTACCAATGTGAAATCAAGTATCACCCTGGGAAGGCTAATGTCGTAGTAGACAAGCTAAGTCGTAAAGCACAAAAGGATGATCCTTCAGAATCCACCCTGGAGATGGAGTCACTTCAGAATAGTATGAGGAGTTTGTTAATTAAGGATCTCCATCCTGTTGCAACTCTCGCTGCAGTACAAGAAATTGTACCTGTAGAATGGGAGGAAGTGAAAAAGCGACAGATAGAAGATCCCAAATGGGCAGAAATCAAGCAGAAGATTGAAAAGAAGGAAGGACCAGAAGGGTTCACAACCAAGAATGATGGATTATTATACTATCGAAACTGGAAAGTGATCCCAAATGATCTTGAGATCAAGGAAAATATATTGAGGGAAGCACATCAGACTCCATACACCGCTCATCTAGGAAGTATGTGGATGTATCAAGATTTGAAGCAACACTTTTGGTGGGAAGGCACGAAGAGAGATGTGGTGGAATATGAAAATAAATGTTCTGTTTGTAGGGTAGTCGAAGTAGAGCATCAAAAACCCGCTAGTGAGTTATAGTCACTTCGAATTCCAGAATGGAAACTGGAGGATATTTCAATGGACTTCGTGGTCGAACTTTCATGGACCTCAATAGGTAATAACTCTATTTGGGTCGTAGCCAATCACTTAACAAAAAGCACTCACTTTTTGCCGGTAAAGAATATCAACCCAATGGAGAAGTTAACCCGGTTGTTCATAGCATAATCAGTGCGACTGCATGGAGTTCCAAAGACAATTGTATCAGATAGGGATGCGCAATTTACGTCTCGATTTTGGCATGGTCTTTAGGACGCAATGGGCACCAAGTTGAAATTCAGTAGTGCCTATCATCCTCAAACTGATAGTTAAACTGAACGAACTATCCAGAGTGTTTTACATTCATCCAAATTAACAAACCAAAGATAAGATAAACTCTCTCTCTGTGAGCTGTAAAAATAAGTCTAGGGCGCTTTATATTTTTTAGAACATTGTTGATTGTTCAAACAAGTTAAAAAAAGTTCAAATGGTAAAATTTCAAAAAAATTAGCACGTTCCAAACCCTGGCCAAATTTCACAGAAATTTAACCGTTCGAACTAAAACTATTTCCATTCGAACGGACACTATTTCCATTCGAACGAACACAATCCTTGTTCGAACAGGTTTGGTACCATTCAAACAGAACTAACACAGTTTGAACGTGTATAATAAACCGTTCGAATGGTAAAATCTCAAAAAATTAGCGCCCTCCAAATCCTAGCAAAATTACACTAAAATGTAACCGTTCGAATTGAAATTATTTCAGTTCCAACGAACTTGATTTCTGTTTGAATGGACACTATTTCCATTCGAACATACACTATTCTAGTTCGAACGGGAATTATTCTATTTTATATGAGAATAGTGAGATGAGATGAGATGGTTTTAAATGAGTTGAATAAAATATTGTTAGAATATTATTTTTTAATATATTATTATTTGGGGATTTGAAAAAGTTGAATTGTTATTATATTTTATATGAGAATTTGATAAAATTGTAATAATGAGATGAGATGAGATGGGTTAAGAGTGTTTCTGTATCCAAATGGGCCTAATATGAAGATATACTCAAGTATTTTTATGATATTTTTAATTATACAGGACCTGCAAATCTTTATTTAAGAGTAGGTGCAACGAGGAGTACTGTGGACACACTCAAAGACAATATAGTACTTCAACTATTTTTTAGAGCAACAGTAGCTTTTCATATGAATGAAAGGTTGCTCCTAAACAATTATGCCTCTTTTGTTTACATGAAATGAGATAAGATGAGATAAACATTACAAATTGTTATAATATATTTTTTTAATATTATTATTATTTTGAAATTTGAAAAAGTTAAATTGTTTATTTTATTTTGTATTGAAATTTAGGAAAATTGTAATGATGAGATGAGATGAGATGAGATGAGATGAGATGAGATGTGTTGCGAAAATAAACGGGGCTTAAAATCAATTAGCTGGCCCTTGGTCGTCGTCTTCTTCTTCTTTTTTGATATTTATCTTCCATTGTCCTCAGCCATATCTTCTGCACAATTAAGCTTTCCATGTTTCTACTATCCATTATCCTGATGTGATATTATATGATACGTCAGATTGTAAAGATATTTTTATTATAAAGTAGATCTAACAGATATTATATAACCACGTCAATTTATAAATTTACTTTTGTATAAGCTCTTTATGTCTGTAACAGTTCTCTAATATAATATATGGGTGATTTTGATTTGGTGAATTATAAAACTTGTATATTTACAACTTGTACCTAGTATTACTTATTTTATATACGTATGTTATAGAGGAAACAAGGAATTAAGTTGCCATCTATCAATTGTCCATGGGAGCCGCTTTGGAGCGATCGGTCTGCTATTGACCCATTAACAGCCCCCAATTAAATTTTGACACATCACTTATTTCACATTAAGTCAATAGAGTGAATCACACCAGATTATTCATCTGATCCCAGACTCACGTTCCATGTTCTCAGTCCTTTCATCTTCTCTTGCCACAGTCGCCAAGCATCTCCGCTGCCCATCATCCTTGTCGTCACCCATCTCTGTCGTCGATCTCCCCCATCTCCGTCGATCATCTCCATCTACTCTCCGAAAAATCAACCCACAATCAAACCAAAATCAACCCACAATCATAGTGAAACCCATCTCTACTTGGTTGCCAAGAAAATTCAAGAAGAAAAGAACAGAAAAATCAGAATCATGCACATTTCAGTGGCGCGCTTATTACTTCCGACATTTTCTCAGCAACCAAACAAAACTAAAGCCAACACAAACCGATTCGAACTCCAGCAGGAAAAAAACAACATTACTTCTGATTTCCAAAATACAAGTCACGGGCTAGAAAACAAAATATGAGCCAAAATCAATGATCATTAAAACCTAAAGAACATGACCAATAGTCGTACATAAAAAAACCCTAAAATGGAGAGGGCCGTGGTCTGGGTTCCGTGGGAGAGAATGGAGAGAGGCTGTGTTCCTCGTGCGATGAAGAAGAGAGGGGGCTCAAGTTCCTCATGCAACGACGGAGAGAGGGGTCTCGAGTTCCTCATGCGACGACAAAGAGAGGGGCCGTTGTCGTGGCGGTGAGGGCGGTCGTCATGGCGGAGACGGTTCCGTGGGATAGAATGGGATCGATTTTGGGCTGAGTCCGTGGGGAGAGAATGGAGAGAGGGAAATTGTCGTAATACCATGGGGTTGGGGCACATGGTAGTGTTGGTGAGTTGTCTACGTGGAAGTCACCCATTGGAGGGCGGTAGATGGGGGAAAAACAGTTCGACCGGTGTTAAGATTAACTCATTGTCCATTGCACACATGGGAACTGTGGCGCCATTAAAAGAGTTAACAGGAAAGGAGTAGATCAAGGACCAATTCGTAAATTTTATCACACCTAGGGTGTTAAGATTTCAATTGAGTTCTTCTACAATTGAGTTCTCTCCGTATAAAACATCAGCATACAAGATCTTATGTTGACATCAAAACACCCTCGAACGACAACACAACCAATAAAAAATATCATGATCGGCGCATCGTCCTTACTAGCTCCCATTGCTAAGAGGTAATAATATAAAGCAAAGCTTTTGGTACCTATCTGCTTTAATTTCCTTTTATCTTATTCTCTTTCTCTCCATCGTTTATATCAATTTTTATGATATTTCCAGATTTGCCGTATTAAAATTTGGAATATGCAGATTAGCTGGCAAGGTTGCCTTGATAACCGGAGGTGCAAGTGGAATTGGCGAGAGTACGGCAAGACTATTCGCTGAACATGGTGCTAAGGTCATCATTGCTAACTTTACTAATATCATTATTTAAAAAAAATAATGATATTACTTATTGGCGATGCAAGCAAGCAGATGAAATAACAACCCTATATAATATTTGTTCTGTAATTATAATAACAACAATCACAAGACAACCCTATATAATATTTGATATTATTCATGAATAATGATAATATTATTAAAATAAATTCACAGCAGATGAAATCATCCATCAAACACAATCCCATTCATCCACATCGAGGCCAAAAGAGATGGGATGGGAGCACATAAATCAACCCAAACCTAGATCAAGCCGAGTCCTAGAATCAGGCTCTCTCCGAAGTAAACTTGCCAGAGATTAACCAAACCCAGAAGCCCGCTTATGGAAAACTCAACAATATATAGTTTCTAATAATCCAAACCCAGAAATCCAATGGAGAGAGAGAGAGGGAGATAGAGATAGAGAGAGAGAGAGAGAGTGAGAGAGAGACAGACTCACGGGGTCACGGCGACGGAGATGCGGCGACGAAGATGCGGTGGCAATGGGATCGCGGCGAGGAGGCACGGATTTAGGGTTTCTCCTTTCGCAAGCGGCAAGCGTAACGAGAGAGAGAGAGATAGCGAGAGAGACAGACTCGGGGGGGGTGGTTTTCGTTTAGACCCAGGTACCGGGTCCGGATTTGTAACCCGTATCCGGGCCGGATAGATCCGGGTTTTTCAACCCGGATTTCGGCCCTGATTTAATCCGGGTCGAAACCCGGAACCGGATCCCAGTTTTCCGGGTTCCGGACCGGGCCGGGAAAAAACCCGGCCCAGTTGAACAGTCCTACATCCAAGACGAGCTTGGTTTCTCAGTTTGCCAAGACAAAAGCATCAATGGTGCCATTTCCTACGTCCACTGCGATGTCACTAGCGAGTCTGATGTCGAGAATGCTGTTAATACTGCGGTGTTGAAGCATGGGAAACTCGACATAATGTTCAACAACGCAGGCCGTACTGGCCAAATAGATGAAAGCATCTTAGCCCTCGAGCAGAAGGATTACAAGAGAGTTTTGGATGTGAATGTCTTGGGGTCATTTCTGGGAGCAAAACACGCGGCCAAAGTAATGATTCCAGCGAAAAGGGGCACCATTCTATTCACCACAAGCAATGTAACACAGTCACATGGAATGGCCTCTCACACCTACACGGCGTCCAAGCATGCCGTTATGGGACTAACCAAGAATTTATGTGTTGAGTTGGAGCAGTACGGAATTAGAGTCAATTGCATATCACCACATGCTTTGCCCACCCCTCTGCTCCTAAAATCGATGGGAATAGACAAGAAAAAGGCGGAAGAGATTGTATCCTCCGCGGCAAATTTGAAAGGAGCAGTTTTGGAAGCAGGAGATTTGGCAGAGGCTGCGTTGTTCTTAGCAAGCGAGGAGTCCAAGTACGTGAGTGGGCTCAACCTAGTCGTGGATGGGGGTTATAGCACAACCAATATAGCTTTTCCAGAGAGCATACAAAAGTTCTTCAGCACCTAAGAACGGAAAGCATTATTGTCATCTTTTCTCAAAGCATATATGCATGTTTTCATCGTACCTACGGGTCGGAGTTGTAATGTTTGTATGTTGATATCTAAATAGTTTCCCCTGAAATTAATGGGGCCATGACGAATGATTAAAATTTTTACTACGAATATTGCTAAAGTAGTTGATAGCACATGAGTAATTGAATTGAGATTTACCTTCAATGAATTAGGTGGATTCGAATTTTCTAGTACTCCCTTCTACTAGATTGTTGTCTTACTGTGAGGAAGGTATAAGACTCCTAAATTATTAGCTACTCTCGGAATACTAATAACGTTAATTTTAATTGACATGACATTTTATAATAGGGTGAGAGTACCACATTATCGTACTATAGAAGTACTTAAGAATTACTCATCAACAGAACCAAGCCCTTTCTTTTAACCTTAATCACTACTCGATCGGCATTCCGGTCCAAATGGCTCCCCATGTAACTAGTGACATAACCATGACATTCAATCTGGCAATCACCCAAATAGAGTTTATGTTACAATTTTAGCAAGAAAATAAGGATTTTGTAAATTAGGAAATATCTATTTGCAAGTCCATTTTTTTACACACTAACCACATTATTGGAGTGAGTCCCAGAATGATGAAAAAATATAAGTATTTTAGTTCTTTTCAATATGTGATGTGTTGATAAACCAGTTGCAAATAGTTACTCAAGAAAATTTATAGTTGACTTAGTCAAAGGCTCATGGAAAGTGAAAAATGCTAATGCACTAGTGATTGTCGTTTTACCCAATGTGCCAAATAAGAGCGTCGCCGTATATATGCTTGTAATAGGTCATAGTGCATGTGATCCTATGTTATTTAAGAATAAGAAGTTGATCTTACTCTTTATAATAATTCTAAGGGGACTCTAATTATACTGTTTATAGTCATTTTTAAGTATGGATCCAGATATAACGTTAACTTGAGTTTCATTTGAAATGTTACAAATATTATCAAATCAATTACAACCGAAAATACGGACCTGAGCTAATAGCAAATAATCTCGTGGATCATGTTTATGGTCAAAGCTGGATGTTGAATTACCCTGTATACCCACATGAAAACCATAAGGCCAATTCACTAGAAGAAAAACCTTCTTTCCCGGCAATTTTACAATCGCTGCAAATGGTACTTATTTGCAGCGATTTGGGAATCGCTGCATGTTTTTTAACACCATATGCCGAATTTTGGGCCTAACTTCACTTATTCCATTTTTTGCAATGATTTATTATGTATTAGCGGTGATTTTGTTCGCCGGGAAAGGTTTTATTCTGTTGCGGCAATTTAATTTACGTCGCAACAGAATTGTAGGCGCCAAAACACAGAAGATCTTTATTTACCCCAATCTTTTTTCCCCCACCATGCTTGTTCTTCTCCACTTCGACGAAACCCAGACCAAAAGTAGAAAACCCATTTCTCCACCTGCCATTGCCGACGGTCACCGGACGAAAGGCGACTTGATGGCTTCAATGCATAAGTATGCCGTTCACCTTCGGAGTCCCTTTTTCCCACACCCTTGTCCCCCTAGTTCGTGTTTCTCCATGGATAGCCTACCTGCAAATCCACATTCCTCATACCCCAGTTTTTTCACAGCTTTCATTTGATAGTGACATTGCTTCATTTTCGAGTCGTTTCCTGCCCCTAGAAACTCAGCACACAGTGCCTCCATATTCGGCTTGGAGCTAAGTTTTTGGGCTTCATTTTCCTGTCGACCGAGTCTGATTTTCAGGGAATATATTCCCTTTCAGGTATATTTTCTTTTCTAATTTTTCTATTACATTGCAGCTTCATGCATAACTTTTAGGGCTTCATTCCCATGTTCTTCCTTGAGGTTTAATTTTTGCTTGTACAATAATTTTGTTACACTGTCAATCTCATTCCCAAGTTTTTCCTTTAGGTTTAATTTTTGTATATCTGCCTTTTCTGTATGTGGTGGTCTAAGTTGTGGATGTTAGTAATTGTCAAAATTTGTGGGTGATATATTCAATAAAAAACAGAGCCTTTTTCTTGTAGCGTTTATGGCCTCTTTTGGTACATTCTAATATGTAGTTAAGTGATTTCTGTGAAGAATGTTGTTTTGTTTGAATGTGCATATAAAATCGTTTTTTGTACGAATTTTTTTGCTGATCATTAATTAACTATAGGTAAACTCTTTCTTTTGTATCCATAATGAATAAATGCCTTTTTTGATTGCCCATGTGGCCACTTGATTTAAAGGATTAAAAATAGAGTATGGATCATTCAAGCATGAACATCGTATATATATAGGCATCTTAGACAGAATTATATGCATTGTATGATGCCTTTAAGTATTCTAAACTACTTCTCGAGCTACCTAGGTAGGCTCCATATGGTTATAATCCATTAGTTTCCTCGATTTAAAGAACAAATAACTTATGTTTTAAAACCTACATTGATTTAATTAAAATGATATTGTTAGAGCTATCAATACAAATCGATTGTTGTTGTTGTTGTTGTTGTTGTTGCTGCTTCTATTTCTATCTATCTCTTTCAATGTACAATTCCAATTATAGTTGTCTTTGAGTAGGCAGTTGTTTTGCGTTTTGGTTCATAATCACTAGCTGTGCAGTTGTGATATCATGTCCTTTTTTGCACAATTTTTGCATTTATATCTGCAGTTTGAACACGTGTTAATGTGGGTATTAGATGTTGATAAACTATGTTTGAATTTTTTTAATTTGCACACCACGGATTTTTCATTTTTTGCAGTAAATCCCTACTTTATCAATCACCCATCGACATCATAACATCTGGAATGTACATATATCATCCCCCTTTACCCTACAACAAATTGCATGTTGTATGCCTGCCTGCTTGTGTGTCTGATGTGGTTCTCAATTGCTTAAAGTTTGGTATTCGACACTTCTTCATAAAACCCCATGAATAATATATATATTTCAAAAGAGGAAAAAACAAATCTGTGACTACACCATGATTCTTTCTACCTAACTAATAGTAATAAGAACATTTGAGATGAAATTAATTAACTTTAATACCCAGTGGTTAGTTTCTAACCGAAAACATATATGATCTTACCATGCTAATTACTTAAACTTAATTATCTTCTTATTTCTTTTACTAAATAACGGTATTTTTGTTCAAGTTCTATAATTATCATGTTTTGTGAAAATAGAAGGGTGACGCTAGTCTTAATAAACCAATTATTAAAAGCACAATTAAGGTTTATCACTTAAACCTGAATTTAAGGTGTCAATGTTTTTTATTTGATTAAGTCGATTTTTAAAACATAAGATTAATCTCTCTAATTTTTCTTATAATGACAGTAAAAATCGCCAAACTCCAACTATGTAAAGACACATATCACATCCTTGGGGTATATCTTTTACACTGATAATGTAAAAGACACACACAGCACGCACTACAAGAAATTTGACTTTTAGGGACGAAATAAATTTCGTCCCTAAAAGTCATTTTTGGAGATGAAATTTACATATCTCCAAAAATGCCTGAGCTACTAAATTCGTTCGAACGGAAAAATATCCATTAGAATAAGATATTTTGTGACGAACAAAATCATCTCAAAAAAGGAAAACCGTTCGAACGGAACAAAATAGATTTGAACATGGAATTAATGTCCGTTCGAATAGTATATAATCCGTTCGAATAATAATATTGGCGGGAAATTTATTTATTTTTTCCGGGGTAAGTTAATAACCGTTTGAACTTAAATTTCTTTATTCGAACGGATAGAGATTCAATTAATTTTTTTATTATTATGGATTTGTGCATATATTTTTCCATTAAAGTAATAAATATTTTTTCCATTAATTTGTTATCATTTTCAAAATATAAAAATGTGTATATATTATATATTATGATTTGCGGTGAGTTAAAATATTTATAAATTCATAAATTACTTTTATGTAATTAACTTCAAAACTTTATACAGATTTCTTTTATGTTAAATTTATATAAATATAACTTTAAAGATAAGTATCATTTTTTATATTATCATGAACGGCAAGTAAAATGAAAAAAATAAACAAAGTAGTAAACACGAGAAATAAAAACCATACATTAATTACATCTCAAATATATAATGTTCAATAATACATAAAAAAAGTAAAATAATAACTAAAACGATCATAATTATTGATTCCTTAGTATATCAACATCCTCTTGCAACATTTTAATATATCCTTCCAGATCCTTAAGCTTTTCCATGATGGGCTCAACGAACTCCACAAACAGAGCTCGTACCTGATCCAAAGTAGCTCCAAGAGGTTGTCTCTCAACAGCGGCAGCACTACTAGAAGCTGGATCTGTGGGAGGATCACTAGGCTGTTCTGGTGCAGTCTTCCACAAGTGCCCCTTGGTCTTGCTGAATGTGATCTTGTTAAGGGGCCCCATCTGTGACGACCTCCGCTCAGTGGCCAACACTGTAACCCCCGATCGGAGTAGGAGGTTAGATATCAGCAGTGCAAATGGTAGACTACCTCCACAGGAAAAGCGTGACACAGATCAAATGCAGAGGAATAAATACAATGCCAGATCAATGGGATCCCTCGTGCTATCCGCAGCAAAAATCTGGCTCAATCGATCCCGAAATCAGTCTTGTATTTTTTCGGATCGATGTTATAGCCAACAATCAAATTAAGCATTCTAAAAAATCCTATACAATCGGCCTGTCGGATCACCTTGCTCCCATCATATGGAGGAGCTGATGGGTCTCGCACTAGCTGACGCACCTGATCGTCTGTGAGACCATCATCAGGTAGATCCTTATCCTCATTACCATCCGAAGTAGCATCCGAATCTACATCCGGGGCTAGCGTGGAGGATGCGGCCGGTGTGTCGGAATCAGATGGTGTAGCCGCTGGTCCCCGTGTAGCCGCTGCAGGATATGCTTCGGCTATACGGGGAATGTCAAGGAACTCAGCAATAATGCGGGGAGAGAAATTAATACTCACTCCCCGGACTGATATGGTGTAGAACAGAGCATCAGCGCTAAGTTCTCCCATGGCATGGTAGAACTCACTGACCATCTCTGTATATGCAGTCCCACGCTGCTCACAGATCGGTATCCATCCCCGCTCGGTGAGGATGGACTGTATGCTCCGTACCTCCCATGAATGATCGGAGAAGTCAGACAAAATGACTGGATGCTCGACAAATGTAGGCCTCGTCTCCGGAGCATGAGCTGCTGATCCACTACTTTGGCTGGGCTGATCTCTCGCACATTTTCTTCCGCTGGATGCCATTGATATACTGTTTAACCATAATGAGAGTAAGAATATAATTAACCATAATATTTAAATTATATTATTGAAGAATTATAGTATATTGAACTTAATTGAAATAATTCGTCCGAACAGAAAATAGTCTGTTCGGACTAGAAAACTCTATTCGAATGGACTGTTTTGTTCATTCGAATAGAGTTTCTTTGTTCATTAGAGCGAATTTATTTTGTTCGAACAGAAATAATGTTGTTTGGCAACTAAGAGTTCTAATGGACTAGAGTTTGTTCGAACGAAAGAAACCAAACAGCCATGGCTGAGTCGACTCAGCCCTGAACTGAAAAACTTCCTATCTAGATGTTATCCTTTGTTTTAATCGGTAGAAATGATTAAGGAGTGAAGCCCAATCATTTCTACCGATTATTTTGATGTTATTTCCACGGAATACACCAAAATGGGTGGATTTCGGATTCGAAATCCATACCCCAAACACATCTCATCCGTGCAAAAAACTAAACAATATAGGTGGAGAGTGGACCCATACCTCTTAGAAGTTCAAATGTGGGGTTCCTACGGCGGTTGAGTGGCGGTTTTCGCGACGGAGTTAAGGGGCGAACTCGAAGGCTCTCGGTGGTTGCTGGTTCGAATGAGAGAGTTTTGTTTCATTGTATTCGAACTGGGTCTATAATGACCATGGTGTCTCGTTCGAACTGGATAAAGATTCGTTCGAACGGTTATTATATTAATATATTTATAATTATATTACTAATAATAATATATAATAATAATAATATTACAAAGTACAAAAGTATAAAAATGAAACTAATAATAGTATTATAATACTTTTAATTAATATATTTAGTATATTATTTTTAAATATATTGTTTCTATTATACTAAGTACATACTAAGAGCATTAACATTGGATTCATCATTTTCATCTTCAAAATTTGATGAAAAGTACATATTTTCCATAAACTCAAAACCTCCATATCCATAACCCCACATTGAATTAGCCATTGGATTCATCAAAATAATAATATAATATGATTTTTTTAATAATAATATTTTTAATTTATTTTTTTCATATTTTACAATTATACTAACTATATGTTAATTAATAATTTAATTTGATACTTAAATTATTGTTTCCCAACTTAAATATATTATGGCTCAAAATTGGGAAACAATAATTTAAGTAAATAAATATAGATACAGTGGATATTAGCTATATAGCAATTGAAGATGAATTGGAATGCACAATTCGTCAAAGTTTCAGATTTTAATGTTTGGTGAATCCAATGCAGTGATTTTAAACATGAATTCATCAAATTTTGAAGATTGAACTCTTTTGATGAGTCCAATGCCAATGCCAATGCTCTAAGTACTTAGTATAATTACAATGGCTGAATTATATAAGTACTATATATAACTTATGATAACTATACTCCTATAACTTATGATAACTATACTCCTATAGTTTATATAATATTATAACACTAACTATAGTTACTAGTTATATAACTGCAGTGTAAGTATTATATATAGTTACTATATAGCTATAGTAGTTATTAACTATAGTAGTTATACGTTATATAGCTACTACAGTGTAAGTATTATATATAGTTACTATATAGCTATAGCTATTATAAGTTATGATAACTATACAAGTTAATATAATTAATATAAATATAGATATAGTGGATATTAGCTATATAGCTACTACAATGTAAGTATTATATAGTTACTATATAGTTATAGCTATTATAAGTTATGATAACTATACAACTTAATATAATTAATATATATATATATAGTAGCTATTAGTTATATAGCTACTACAGTGTCAGTATTATAAGTTATAATAACTATACAAGTTAAAATAATTAATATATATAGTAGTTATTAGTTTTATAGCTACTACAGTGTAAGTATTATAAGTTTTGATAACTATACAAGTTATCATAAGTACTATAGTTAAAATAGTTACTAAAGCTATTTCAGTGCAAGTATTATAAGTTTTGATAACTATACAAGTTATCGTAACTATAGTAACTAGTTACTACTTACTATTATAAGTTACTATAACTATAGGTATTATATTTTATATCACAAGATAGTAAGTTATATAATATATAGTGCAAAATTAGAAGACCTAAAGTATATATATATTAATAAGTACTATATATTAACAGTTAGTATATAGTATAAGTATTATATTAACTACTAGACTTGTAGTACATTATATATTATCAATAATAATATAAAATAGTTGGTAAAATATATAGTTATTATATAGTATATAATATTAAAATATTTTGTGATTGGTTCGAACCCAATAACGTCCCGTTCGAACGGTGTTATCTCATGGAATGTGTTTGGAGGGAAACTTCGCGCCAAATACTCTGAATGTTAGTTTATTCGAACGCTCTGGTCAAACAGTGTTACAAAAATACCCTTTGAGCTGGTCTACATTTGAAGAATAAGCCAAGGAATATTCTGATTTGTTAGTTCCAACAACAAGATGACACATTCGAACGTGAAATAAATCGTGGCAGATTTGGCCCCTATTCGAAATTTTTCGTGTTCGAATGGGTAAATTTCTGGTTCGAACGGGACTTCACAGATTCATAAACCTGAACCTCCAGTTCATTTTCACAGTTGATGAATGTTTAATAGGAGGCAGAGCACAGCTTTGTGATTTTGTGTCAGTGAGAGTGTTGTGGAGAGAGAGATACTCTCAGACTTAGTGAGAGAAGGGATTCGAGAGAGAGAGAGGAGAGGTTCAAACTAAGGGTAAGTTTTTATTTTTTTTATGTTTTTTTGTATTTCGAGTTTCATTAATGTTAGTTTATTGCACATAATTTAGGTTTTCTAATAATGTGTTTTTTACTTATGTAGGTATTGTGGATTGATACTTTTGTTTGGATTGCTTAAATTCATGGTAATATTTATAATTTTTAGATTTTTTATAATTATAGTTTTTAATTAATTTTGTTAAGATGCATGCTATATATTTGTGTTAGTGCAATCCCATTTAAAATGGGCATTCTGGTACTATACATCTTATGAGATTGTGATTATGAAAATCGTGTTTTGTGGCAAATGTTTTCTCTGTTTCGTGTCTGGAATCTGGGTTTGTCCCATTCGAACGCTGTAACGTTAGTTCGAACGGGATCCTGTGGGAGTAGAATATTGTTCGAACATAATCCTTATATAACAAAACTTATAAAATTATAAGATAAAAAAATATAGATTAATATAATATAATTACAACATAGTTTATATAAAATTAAATTAGAAACTTAAAATATAGATATAACATAGCAATTGTTAATAGTTAAATTAATGTATAAAACTTATAAAAAATGTAATTACAAAATAATATAGTATAATTACAAAATATTATGCACTAAAATTAAATTAGAAACTTAAAATATATATATAACATAGCAATTGTTAATAGTTAAATTAATGTATAAAACTTATAACAAATTTAATTAAAAAATAATTGAGGGTGAAATATCGGAATAAGATGTATCAACTGAAATGTCTAGTGAGGATGAGGGAGCAAAATGGATAGTGAATGAATTTCAAACATGAATTTCTGTAAGTAATATTAACATATAAATATCTTTAACGATTGTTTGAATAATAATTTGTTACAATTTCAAATAGATATGCCTCTCAAACGCAAAGCAAAACGTGTGCCATCCCCATCCATTATTCACTCCCCGTGTGGTTCACCTGTCATCAATAGTGAGCCAACATCACCAGGCCCAGAACAAGGTATTTTATTAAATTAGATATCATATTTTATGCTCAATTTAAGTAATATATTTATAAAATAAATTAATTTAATTAAAAAGTTATGTTTTAATTGTTATATATATAGTTGTTGTAAACAAGCGTCGGGGTAGAGGCACTACGAGGGGTGTCTAGATAGAGAAAGTAAGGAAAGTTGGTAAAATCAAGGTTGATATTCCTGATGATCACACCGGTGGCTCCGGATATTCGGCAGCGTGGCTTTCTTCTTATGTTGGTACACTTACTCGCACGTATGCACCGATTGCTACATCCTCTTGGTCTAAAGTTCCCCAAAATGTGAAAGACCACATAAAAAACCGTTGTTTGGTAATAACCTACATCTCAAGCAACTAAGTATATAACATGTTATTTTGTATTTATAGTAATTGTTTATAATTTTTGAAAGGATGAGTTTGAGCTTAATTTTGGCCGAAGAAAGGATCGATTAACGGTTGAGGAACTGATGTCGAATGCATTTCGGAGGTACAAAGGTCGATGCCATGCACATTATAAGAAGTTCAGTACTACAATAGAGGCGCGCCAAAATCCATTCCAAAATATTCCACCAAACGAATGGGAGAAAGTTTGTGATATGTTTGAAGACCCTACTTATCAGGTAATATCGCTGTTGTCATTTTTTAATAATATATGACAGATGTATTAAACATATAGACTAATATTTTTTTCTTTCAACAACGGAGTATTGTGAACAAAGCAAATAAATCAAATTTAAAGATAAACCATCATGCAAGTTCTAGATCTTTTCATCGTTTGTCTAACAAAATGGTAAGTTATATTAGTGCCAGTTAAATATTAACATATAATACATATTTTCTGATTTAAGTTCTAATATAGATTTTCCTTTTGCAGAAAGAAAAAAGTCCCGCTGACTATGATTTGACCCAATTCTATGTTAAAACGCATAAAAATCGTGATGGTGTTTGGGCCAGTCCCGAAGCTGAGGCAAATTATGTAAGTTTAAGCTTTTTTAATTTCATTGTCACATAATATTTTTGTTACTTATACTAACTTTATTGTTTTTGTTTTTGTAGGACAAGATGATATCTTTTAAGGAAACTGCTACGGATCCATCTGATGCATCATCTGTCAATGATGCTCAGATCCTTTCTCAAGTTCTTGGATCACATTCTAGATATTTGCACTACTTTGAACAATTGATGTTTGAATTACAATGTGTAATATTAGTATGTCATTTTTAATTAAATTGTGATCTTTATGATTAATACAGTTCGAATGGTAAATTACCATTAACACATTCGAACCAAAACAGACCCATTCGAATAAAAATTAACCCATTCAAACGACAAACGAGATATACGGACGTTCGAACAATAAATTATTTGTTCGAACAACATTTATGTGCAAAACCCCATTCGAACGGATATAATTTCCAAAAATAAAATTTCTGTACGAACAGACATAAGTTTTGTTCAAACACAAGTCGTTTGAAAAGTTTATTAGTTCGCACGCATAAAATCTGTTTGAACACCCAGTTCGTTCGAACATAATCAAATATGGACATTAGTTCGAATGCGTATTTCATATTGTTCGAAATGGACGTCTCCGTTGGGACGGATAAATATTCCATTCGAACAATATATTGAGACGAAATCGGGTCGTCTAAAAAAAAATTATCCGTTAGAACGGTTTCGACTGGATTCGCCCAATTTCGTCTCTAAAAATGATTTTTTGAGACGAAATTAGATTTTTGTCTCCAAAAACTTTTTGGGACGGTCTTTCCTAGACAAATTTGAGACGAAATTTTTTCATCTCTAATTCTAATTTGGGACGAAATTTGTGTTTTTTGAGGCAAAATTTGTTGTCTCAAAAAACACAATCTGTTGTAGTGATGCTAGCTTGGCATTCAAACCATCTCTTTCTTAGTTTACATTTATAGGTTTGGAATCAATGTTTTTCTCAAGGTGGAATTGATTTTATGCTCTTGAAAGTGTCAACTTTGTGATGATCAGGTTCTATTCTATTAAAGCTTTGAGAAACACTGCTATAAAACTTATTGTTATAAAATAAATTTTATGAAATAATATCAGGTGGTATCCATGTGTAAACTTATTTTATAAGTCTCTTTGTAAACCTAGCGAGCATATCTCTTGCCAAAAATATCAAACAAACTTTAAAACAAATTGTACGACATCCCAGGCTAATCTCAATGATTGATCAAGGTTAGATTGTGAAACTAGGATGTCATTTGTACAACAATTGTTTCCCATTCACTTCACAATCAATATCCATATTACTAATTTAACAATTTGTTTGTCACAAACAATATTGTTTGTGAAGTTTAATCAGTGTTTTCTTTTTTATTTGTTTTGGTTCGAATGTTTTCCTGATCATTTGAGCTTTCTTTTAAACAAAGAGATGCAAGCATATGCTCGCATTGCTTGCCTGGATTTTCTGCCTGTCTTTGGTTCTCTTCATTCGTATGTACTCCCAACCTTCCTTCCTATGGTGACTTGAACTTGAGAGGGAGACAGAGAGAGAAGTCATGAAGCTCACTAGCTCAGTTTGACGCGCATAGCAAATGAATAATAGAAACAAAAATTAAAATGAATTTGTGTATATATACTATTAATCATGTTTCTAATACCAACAAAGTGCTAGATGCATGCAGCTTGAAAGACTTGGTGTTGAAATTTCCTGATCAACATTAAATGGAAGACTTGGTAAAAGTTATTTATTTTGGAAACTTTTAGATCAAACTAGCTAAGTATTGATCGATGTTTAGGCCTTGCTATTTTTATTCGATTGTGAGTCGAGCTCAAGCTTATAACTACCAAACTATATTTTTTATTTGTAATTGGTTCATTTTTTTTCTTGAATGAGTTCCACTTTCTTCATGATCAAGTTGATTGATTGATTTGTGTTTAAAAAACCATAGTTTAACTTTCGAATCTAATTTCTTAGACTTAAATAAAATATCTCCAACAGAAATATACATGAGAGCATCATTTCACACAAGAAAAAAGAATTTGTCATGTTCCACCACCCTCAAAGCCACTCGCCCCATAAATACTTAGAGATTAAAGTACAGCTTTAAAACGAGGTAGGTTATTAAGAGTATTAGCCTCTAGATTGTTGCCAATTGACCCTTCTATGCTGTTAGATGCATACGTATCCGTTTACGAATTGACGTACCAAGCGGAACACAATTGTTGTTTATTTTATCAAATGTAACATTTTAACTAATTCCCGAATTGTTAATATGTTTGCTATCCTTCCTCTCGAATATAACCATATCAGTGTATGATTATGTTGATATGTTCATCAACAATATACTTTTCTGTTTAATATTTTCTGTTAATTTGTCCACAAAGCTCCTATCTTGCAAAATTTCTAGAACACGGTTAATCCTTGCTGTAAATTACATTTGTGTAACTAATTTAATCACAAGCATCTATAAATTTCTTTCGACTTTTATGATGTGTTTGACATGAGCTGCTCTAACTGTTTAATTATTCAGTTTCTTGTCTGTGTTTTAACTGTCAAAGTTGATCTTATTCAGATGCTGGCTCCATATATCCGTAGATTTACCTATTTAATTCACTGCTGAAATCCTAATTAAATGAAATGGCCCAGATGCTCTACTTTCTAAATGCAATAGAGGAAAATATAGCTGTTGATAGTTGATTCTGAATTTTTTCTTCCTTTTTTCTTTGGACATTGAAATTATATATCTACTGACTTTTGTTTGCAGACTGTCACCAACTAATTTTCAGTTTGTATGTATGATACGTATGTATATTGTTTTGTTTATCTATATTGACTTCTACATGCTTTAACAATTAAGCGACGTTTCTCACACATAAAAATATTTCTTTTAATATTCAAAGCTTGACCTTGATATGGGAGAAAGAGTACTAGGGGTTTGATAGGAAAAGTGTGAAACAGGTGGTCGGTAAGTTAAAATGGCCTCTAATGGATTTCCTAACTTGAATCATCCTTCTCTCACTCTCTCAAGCTCTCCTTTTTATTCTTCTTTTTTGTTTTTGTGTTTGAAGCTGCAAGATTTTACATATATACAAGTAATGTCTTTTTTTTTTTTTTTTTTTTTTTTTGTGGTAGGGACAAAGGGTCTGTCCTGATAATCGGCCTCATATACTTCATCGGCCTACGATTAAGTCCATCGAATATTTTAAAGGCAAGGAAAACAAAAATATATAGCATATATTAAATATTGACTTTTATGATGATCACTTAAAACTCCCATGCAGTGAGAATTAGCTGCCACATTCCGTCGAGATGAATAATATTACTAAAAATTGTTAAAGTTAGTGCATCCCATTAGAATATTAGATGAGCTTCCACCCATCGATATTTATATATATATTTTTAGTGCATTTCTCTTATATATAGTACAATAAGAAACATGCCTTCAGATCCTCTAAGTGAAGATAACATCTATTTTATATTTCAAATTACTAAAACTTATATCGAAAATATAAAAGAAAGAGAAGTGGCCTTCAGCTTGTGTTTTCTGCATTCTACTAGCCTTTGTGACAGCTTGCACTACAAACTTAATCTGTTATGTGGTTTTGTTTTAGTGCAGTGGGATTTTAGTGCACATGACAGTTGCGGTTCTGTTTTGTGCATCTGATTTGTGGTTCTTTTCTGTGCATCTGTGTTGTGGGTCTGTTTTGGGGTAGTTGGTTGCTGTCATTTGAAATGTAGGCTTATTGAATATTGATATTTATTTCTACTCTTTTTAATATTTAGAAGATCTTCTGTTTTTAATATTGAGTTTGAATGAATTAAGTTTTGAGAACCTTTAACCCTTTATGACTATGTGTTAAACTAGTAGATCATGGGATTGTACTTTGATAACACTTTTCTTCAATATTAATAGCCTAAGCAAGCAACCAATGGCTTTATTCAATCTAGTAGGTTCTATTAGAATTTCCTGGTTTGCCGAGAGCTCCTCTTGCTGTTTATGCTATGCTTTCACAAAAAAAATGATGTTTCTTCTCAACTTTCTTCAACTCTATTATGAATGGTTTATGTATGTTATTATTGTGGTTAAATGAGGGATGTTTAAGAGCATGCAATGAAAACGCTGCTAGCTGTCCATGGTAGTGCAGCAAATTCTGCTATGCACTCTATTTTTGGGCTTCAACCAATCCATTTCATCCCCATTTTGCTAAACCATAGTTATTTGTTAGTATGAAACCTATGTATTTAAAACAAGGGACAAAAACCCAAAATCATCTGAGCTTTAGCTCTTCAATTAATTTGGTTCCAACAAGTTATTCAAAAGCTGTCAAACTGCAATTTTGACTCTCCAGTTCTAGATTATTATGACACTAACTTGTTCCTTTCCATTTCTCTGGAAATACCTATCATTTGTACATTTTTAACCCATGTTCTTCATATATCTGGACACGTATAAAAACTCAATGGCCTTTATTGGAAAGCAAGCATGCTATTAATCATGTTCATGAATTCCTTTACCGTGCTTGAAAGGAGGAGATCGAGTTTTAATGTTTTGGCTTAGTGATAAGTATGGAGAGAAATTAAATGGGTTGAGGTTGTGCTTTGTAGTTGATATTGTCACTAAGTGAAGAGGAGGTAAGGAAAATGCTTTGTAGTTGATTTTCCCTAGTTGGTCTATGTAGTTGAGATTGTGATTAAAACCATTACTCCTATAATCTTTCCCTTAATTTTTTCCTTTTTGATTTTGTTTGTGTTATATTCTTGTATTGAGTTTATACTGAAAATTACTTGGATTGTTGGGTGCAGATTGTAGGACGGACGTCGAGTTCTTTTGATTTTTAAGGCATTGACTGAGCCCGACAGAATTGTTGGTGAGCCATTTCAGCTAGGGGCGAGCTGAAACTTGTTTATTTGGGTATTGAAGGTAACGAATGCATCTGCAGCGATGTGTAAATTCTTGTTTTTCATTTCAAGAATTCTCAAAACATAGATGAATGTTTTATCTCTTTGTTTAATTAATGGAACCCTGCTTCTTGCTCTTGTTTTATCTCTTTGACCCAAAACACTCACATAATGTCATAAACAAGACCCATTTAGATTTTTAACTTTTCAATTGCCTGATGATCTTCATCTAGTAGATTTATGTTTCGGCAACCAATTATCCTGGAACCATTCATGATCAGAAACCTCTGAGATAGTTAGTTAGCCCAGAACATAAATGCTCTTCAAGTTAAACATTTATTCTCTGGTCTCAACTAAAATTCGATGGTGAGTTTACGTGTCCAACTAATAATGATTCATTTAATCACTCAATCAAGATTGGAGTACCATCTTGATTGAGTGCTCTACTATACTCGATGTCTAACGTACAACTGCGTAACATCACTCATTCCACTAACTCAATGTCTCAACTACTTGTAACATACACTCACATAATGTCATAAACAAGACCCATTTAGATTTTTAACTTCCTTTCCCACCAAATCTTTTTTTTAGATGGACAAAAGTTGGATGAACAAGCCCGATAGACTTTTATCGGCTACATACGCCGAAGGGGTTAAGAATTTCCTCATTCAAGCACGAAACCATGCAAGGGGATCGCATTCGATGTCCATGTTGTACATGCCTTAACAATTTGTGGCTGCCTATATTTGAGGTGGAAACCCATCCATTTATCAAAGGGATCAATCCAAATTACACGTAGTTGATATTTCATGGAGAGGAGGAAATAACATTGTACATCAGTGACGATGATATTGGTGACGAGGTTATACTAGAAGACGATTACATCGATGACATGCAACATATGTTGGATGATATCCGAGCAGGCACTTTTGTTGATGTGCCCCAAGACAGCACTCCTGTGCCAAACAGGCCACCAACACCTGAAGATTCACTAGCATCATCTTTTGACCAGCTACTGGATTTGCCCGACGTCCTCTTTTCGCTGGGTGTACAAAATCTTCAAAGTTGTCATTCGTTGTCAAATTGTTACCTATCAAATCAATTGGTGGATGGTCAATTAAGTCATTTGACATGCTCCTTGATCTGTTGCGGTCTGCTTTTCCTAAGGCGCTCTTGCCACAATCATATGAGGAGTCAAGGTCTTTGGAGCACGGTTTGGGTTTCAAGTACCACAAAATCCATGCGTGCCCCAACGAGTGCAACTTATTTTGGAAGGAAAATGCCGCTCTTAATGAATGCCCTGTAAGTAAGGCTTCGAGGTGGATGCCAAATACACAGGTCACGCGTGATACCTCAAAAAGTGATGTGCCATTTTCCGTTGAAACCGAAGTTTCAACGTCTCTTTATGTTTGCAAAGATAGCTGGTGATATGAGATGGCATAAAGAGCAACGGACGATACAAGATACCATTATGAGACATCTAGCCGACTCTGAGTGCTGGAAGAAATTTGATGAACATCATAGTTGGTTCACTACAGATCCTCGCAATGTTAGGCTCGGTCTAGCAAGTGACGGCTTCACTCCCTTCAGCAACTTGGCTAAACCTCATAGCATTTGGCCAGTGATCCTTGTCCCGTATAACTTGTCGTCGTGGTCATGCATGAAAGACCAATTCTTCATGACATCTCTGATTATTCCTCACCCAAAGTCACCAGGGAATGAGATCGATGTTTACTTGCAGCCGTTGCTTGATTAATTGCATGAATTTTGGGAACATGGGGTACCTACATATGATGCCTCAACTAAGGAGACGTTTATGTTGCATGCTGCCTTATTGTGGACAATCATTGACTTTCCTGCCTATCGGAGTCTCTCTGGCTGGTCAACAAAGGGAAAATTGGCTTGTCCGTCTTGGAATGCCGACACAGACTCCAATTGGTTGAAATATGGCCGAAAACATTGTTATATGGAACACCGACATTTCTTATCGCCAGATCACATATGGAGAAGAAGGAAAGGGATGTTCAATGGTAGAGAAGATCATCAAATGCCACCAAGGGTTATAGGAGTAGACGATATTCAAACTCAATTGCAGATGATTGGGGATGTTCAGTTTGGCAAATCTCGTAGGAAGAAAAAACGCACTACTAAAGAGCTAAACTGGACAAAGTGTAGCATATTCTTCGCGTTTCCTTATTGGTCAACACTTCAACTTCGACATAATTTAGATGTTATGCATATTGAGAAGAATATTGCCGATAACATCTTATTCACTTTAATGAACAGTCTAGGAAAAACTAAGGATAATATCAATTCAAGGCGTGACTTGGAGATTTTGGGCTACATAAAATAATTACATTTGAGGCATGAAGGTGCTCGTTTAACAATGTCACATGCACTGTACACATTACACGGAGATGAAATGAATAAATTTTGTGAGTGGTTGTTCGATATCAAATTTCCAGATGGGTTCGCTTCCAATATCTCGAACTGTGTTTCTCTAGGTGATTGCGGAATCTCTGGGTTGAAAAGCCACGATTGTCATGTTTTCCTTCAAAGACTACTCCCCATTGCTACCGGGGGGTATTTAAGAAGTGACATTGCCTTGACTTTGACTGAACTTGGCACTTTCTTCAAAGAGTTGTGCTCTCGAACACTGGATGTGAATTGCCCATCCTAGCTCCAAAATGATATCATCACCATTCTATGCAAACTGGAGATGATATTCCATCCTTCCTTTTTCGATGTCGTGGTCCACCTAGCTGTCCATTTACCCCGTGAGGCCATACTTGGGGGTCCAGTATAATAAAGTTGGATGTACCCATTTGAGAGGTATCTCGACAAATTCAAGCGATATGCTAAGAATAAAGCCCGCCCAGAAGGTTCAATATCCAAGGCCTACATTCACAACGAATGCTTGACATTTTGCTCCATGTACCTCAAAGACGTTGAGACGAGGTTTAGTAGAGCGGATTGCAACATTGATGCTGACGAAGAGGAAACTGTAGATGGGTTCAGAATTTTCAACCAGAAAGTTCGTCCCTTGGGTATAGCTTCTAATGTGCGATTAGAAGATAAACTCTTTAGGGCAGCCATCTTGTATGTGCTCAACAATTGTGCAGAGATTAGACCCTATATAGAGTAAGCATCAACGAGTTTACTTAAAAATCTACTTCCATTCGAACTTAACAAGTTGTTATCACCCAATACCAGCTAACTTGAATATTTTGCTTCGCGATTCCGTGCTCCAAATGCAGGGAATACTACAAGAAATGTAAGTTGCAACACCCAAATTGTATCGATCACACGCATCAAACTGAGTTTCCAACTTAGTTCAAGCAACGTGTAAGTTCTTCTCCATCCCTATCTACGTTGAAATGTTATAGATTTCCTTGATATCCTTTGGAATGACGAAAATAAACGTTGTGAAATTTCAACAATTTTAAGATCCAGAAACATCGTACCTCGCATCCACTTGATGTGTCTGCTAATCTGTATGCGTTAGCTTGCGAGCCTGACTGTTGGGTTGCATCATATGCTGCTTGCATAATAAATGGGAAAATGTTTCATACGAAGCAGCGTGAACTTCGCCGGCGTACACAAAATTTTGGAGTGTTGGTAATTGAGGATGATGCTACAAATAACGTAGACTTCTATGGTGTTATTAATAAACGGTGTTATTAATAATATCGTAGAGTTACGCTACATGGAGTGGCGTCGGGTGTACCTATTTGAATTTGATTGGTTTGAAGTTGGTGATCGAAAATGAGGGGTGCGGGTGGATGACCATATGATTAGTGTCAACATGAATAAGACTTGGTACAAGGATGAACCATTCATGTTGGCGAGTCAAGCTGATCAATGTTTCTACATAAGAGATTTAAGGGTGAAAGGGAGTTGGGGTGTTGTGCAGAACTATACAAATAGGAATGTATACAACATTCCGTCAGTGTCGAGGGTTTTGGAAGATATTGATGGCGAACCAAGTACTAATGGTGCTGATTAAGAAAATGAGTCATCATATTATTATGAACCAGTGCAGTGTGATAATACAGATCCAACGTCAACTCCACTGAATAGGCCTGATATACTACCTAGCCATATTGATGCACAAGAAGTCATGGATCCGGATGGTCAATGGATAGATTCAGCAGGCTTTATTAATGATGACTTCTAGTTCTGGAGATGCGTATGGTGAGGGGGAATATTCAGATGAGGAGGACCTATCAACAGATGAAGAGGACCCATCAACAGAGGAAGAGTCTGTGTCAAATTTATAATTACAACCCTAAAACTTCGTTGATTTAAGGTTGACACAGTAGATTTTTTGTTTGAAATTTGTATGTGTACATAGATAGTTCAATATGAGATTGTATGAAATACCTGTTTCGATTTATTTATTAAAACCATGAAGGATTTGCTTTCTCCTAGCTCAAACTATTTATCATGCAAATAACAAACAAGTACAAAAGTAGTATTCAGCTTTACAATATTAATACCTGATTTAAATGAAGTCTAACATGTGATACTTATTTGCTTCATGTGACTTTCAAACCGGGCCATAACATACTCGTAGGCGATAAGTTGTGTGGGCATGTCAGTGCAATCCCATCTTCAATCTGGAGGCATGAGGAGCACTATCAATTATCAAGGTATATAATTTGACAATTTAGTTATTCCTCGGTCTATGTTATGCTCATAATGCAAGGGTAAGTCTACCCACAAGCAATTGAAAACAATAGATAAATGATATTTTTTACGAACTTGTCTGTGACTTTGAGATTATTATGTGGAATGGACCTAACATTTATCACAATGTTATTAACTCGTACTCGTGCAAGTGACCGACCAGGACCTAGTTCTAAAGGCGGAGGGAGGCTCCGAGGTATTCATGCAAGGTGCTATGTACCATACTTAGGTCACCACATTCGACCACGCGGAGCGAAAATCTCTTCATATCACAGCACTGTGGAGTGTAATCAATCCTCCTCGGATGACTCCACATAGCCCCAAGTCCCCCCACCATGCGCCAACCCAATTCCCCCACTAGAACCTATTCGAGAACCCTCACCAGCACAGGAACAATCACCTACTAGAGAACAAACTGGTGCGTGTTTTTCCAATACATACTGATTGCGTTGACCTATTTATATGTGTTATTAAGTGTGAATATTCCACATTACACTTACAAACACTAATCTAGTGAACCTTTCTTACAGCTGCGGACGCCCCCACGGAGGCCGTAGCAACGCAGGAACAGAGGAAACGAACTCATGGGCTCGCTAAATGCATTTTCTTTGAGAAGCTGAGGAAGAACAGGAAAGTGCAGTTGAAGATAAACGATGGCGAGACTACCCCGTGTTGTGAACACGCTTCTATGTTCACGACACGAGTATCATGGATTGTTAAACAATACTATGAGATGAGTTACAAGCGTTGGTCAGATGTCCCACAAGCCATGAAAGAGGAGCTCATCGACCGTACTCGGGTAAGTCATTGGTTAGTTTTAGGGATTGTTTGAAAGTGGTTTATGTAGTATAATCGTAACCCAAAAACGAGATCACACATGATTGTAGAGTGACTTCGTGTTCGACTGGGAATGCGAAAACGACCGATTGACGGTGACGAAGGCTCTATGTAAGCGCTTCAACTCTTTCCATCATGACTTGCACAAGATTTATCAATCATATGGAAGCCACGAAGAAGCGTTGGCTAATGGGAATAGCTTGGTGGACCCCATTGTATGGGTGAAGTTGTGTGGCAGGTGGGGCAACGATGCCTTTAAGGTATATATGCTCTTTCTCAAATTAAACCATATATTTACCCATTTAATCTGTCTAAATATTTATGTGGCCAATCCATTGGTTTTTCATAGCTAACATCCCTCATGCATGACAGAAAATTTCAGCTCAAAATCGGGAGAACCGGAAGAAGCAGATCATTCGTCCGATTACTTGAGCAAAAGGTATGAGGATGTGAATAATTTCTTTTCATTTCAATAGACTTGTGAAAATGCACATTACTATTGTTTTTGTGACAGTATTACATTACTGTTGGGTAGTGGTTACTCATAGCTTTTGGGCTTTAAATGCACATGTCCACCACAATAAAGTTTTATGATATGAAAATATATTCTTATACTCATTGCTCACACATGTAGCACACTAAGAATGGAAATTTGGTTGACTTCTACAAGGAGACGCACTGGTTGAAGAAGAAGAATAAGTTTGTGACAAATACTACAGAAGATACTTACGTGAGTAGTACACTTACCGTCCTTGGGATCTATGTTTCTTTCCAAATGTGATAAATGCATACATAGCACTGAACCTTGATTGTTAATAATCGTTGTTTTGTCAATGTGCAGAAGGAGATGCAAGGTAGGTTGGATGGCCTAGGACCAGAGCAACGTAGTGATGAGGCAGCAGCGACTGTCTTTAGGGAGGTCCTTGGCCATTGACCTGGATATGCATGAGGACTCGGGGGGATGGTTATCCCTTACTCAAGTAGACAACGTGATCAACTTCAAATGCAACATTACCTGTTTGAGATTGAAAAACACAAGAAAGATGCTGAACAACATAAAAAAGATGCTGAAGAGTACAAGAGTCAGTTGGACGAAATGAGGAGAGAGATGCGGGCTCTTAGGGAGCATCAGATATAGACTGACAACATGCTTCAGTCTTTCTTTAGGGGTTTTCCATCATTCACTGAGTCACTTCGACAGACTCAATGTAACGATTCTCCCGACCCATAAGGGGGTCCTATGTTTTGGATATTTTGGGTGGTTTTTTGTTAGTCAATATGACAACTGGGCAATATATATATATATATTTATATATAAAGGGATCTATGTCTACACAGGGGAGATAACAAGTTTGGGTGTCCTCTTTTTGAGAAGCTTTTGAGCATATCTTCAGACTCCATATGTGAACCATTCCAGTATTCAGTTTTTATGGCTATTTAGTGTGGGCATGTCCCTTTTATTCACAAGTAGGGGCAATTATGGTTGTCGCGAACGTAAGTTGTACAGTTAAATCTCAGTGTAAGTTCCTTATTTCAAAAATAATTTTCTCACCCAAACGGTACAAATACTTGTTGACTCTTTTTTCCTATTTTTCTGATTCGGTTTGATTTGCTCTGCAGTGATGTGATGTGTGAATCAACTTATGGGACGTGGCTTGCAATATAGTGCAGGACGAAGGTTTATTTTAAAAGATTTGTTGTTTGTACTTTAAATGTTAATCTGCACGAGGTCCGATGTCTAGATACTGCTTGGTATAATCCATGAGCGTTAGATATTTCTCTATAGTCCTACTAGACATGGGTGTAAAGTAACATGTCTTAACTTTAGTCAAGTCACCTGACTAGTTATTGGGAAATTGTTGTTTGGAATCTGTGGTGCTTATTCACTTGAGATTTTTTTTATTTTTCATTTTTTTTCCTTTAATTAAGTTTATATCCTTTTGATGTAGAATACTCTGTTTTTGCAAGGTGAGGTGGATGATGCAGCAATAGGTGTGAATTTCTCTGGAAATATGTCCTATGATAATATCATGCACCGTTATATACCTGGGTATCTTTATCTGATGCAACTCAAATTAGGGGATTTAAATGGAGAAACAGAATTGTTTGGATCTCTTTTGAGACCGTAAGATTCTTAGGCTTTTAATTTTTTGTTGATTAAATTTTTCCCATGATTTTTTTCTATGCACTTAGTTTTTAAGCCAAACTGTAACTGGGTCCCAACTAATTTGGGATTTTTGTCGAGTTGGTTCTAATAATTTCAAATTTAGCAATGCGAACCGGAGAGTTTGGAATCAGTCAGTCTGATTCTTTTCTCATTTTCCCTTAAATTACTGCCTTTAAATGTGTTTTTCATGCCCATCTTTTTGCTTTCTCTCCCCACATAAACCCAACTTCCAACCTTTCACTCATCGACTAGTTTGACCTATACCCGAATCATGCCCTCTCCACCTCCAACACCAGAGGATATGCTTCTTCAAGTATGGCTCTTGGTGCCGCTCAGGCCCTATGTGGGTGATCTCCATCTTTGCAATTGTTCACATTGTTGCCTTCTGTGCCACTATATTTGTCATCAAGTGTGAGGAGTTTCTGTGTTTGGTTGTTTGTGGGTTTGAGAATTGAATAGCAGATGGAAAAATTAAGCGAAAGGAGTGGTTTGGTTTTTCAAGTCTGATTTCAATGCAGTTGGAGAAATTACAAAGAAAAACGGAAAAAAGAACAAAAGGAGAGCACGGGGAAGGGAGGAGTAGATATGGGGTAAGATGGCGAGGGGGGCGGGGGGATAGAGCAGACAAGTTTTGAAATAGAAAAATAAAATTTCTATCAGAGATTTGGTGTAATACCCAGTATTTTTTTTTTAAGTGTATTTTTTTTAGTGAAGGATTATTTTAATTAATGTAAATATTGTTTGTCTTGTTATAAAATTTATCGGATTTCTCGTTAGATTTATTTTATAATTTTTTTTTAATTGTGAAATTTACTTTGAGGTGATTTCTTAATATTAATTAGTGTTTACATTTAAATTACACTTTGCTTTAGTGAATAATTTTATAGTTGAACTTTAATTATTATTGTTTTAATTATTTTATTTTTTCCCACGCACCGCACTACCCCCATGCACGTCTTGCTCTCTTCAAACTTTAGGATTTTTCTTTTCACCCATATAGATACACGTTTTCATCTTATATTTTTTGAAAACTGCCTTGTATCCTCGCTGCAACCAGCCTCCAGAGACCACCATCGTGCAGCCCCTCCTAGTTCCTCGCCAACCTCCACGCACGTAAAACCGATGCCCATTTCCCTCGCCCAGTAAACGTCCTTCACCAAGGCTAAACGCCTCACTATGCTCCATCACCTCCGTCTTGGCCTCAGCCGCAGCAGCATGCCATTACCGTGAGAATGCCCCGCTCATACGTGGAGGTCAGCAACCGCGGGCAACCATTGCACCACGTGAGACGCTGAGGACGCGGATCGCACGGCAAGAGACCCTTCCACCGAGAGCCACTCCATGAAAGCCAATCACGCATAGGTCCACCGCACGGAGCCACCCTGCCCAAACCCCACCACCACCATCGCAGCTCTTCCGCGCCGCAACCCACACGACAAGCCCACTGCACGACGGAAGACACTGTTTCACTACCACCAAACGACCCCTATTTTTAATACCCGAAACAAAGCATTTGACATACCGCAACTCCTCCACATCGGTTGCCTCAGCCTCAAGCATCATCACTGCCCAGCCATCGAGCTCACCACTGTCGACCTCCGCCTAGCCTTTTTTTTGTCTGCCGCGCACCACCTCAGGCTCACGGTGAGCTTCTCTTTCCTTCTCTCTCTCTTTTCTATGTAAACTTTCTCTCTCTCTCTCTCTCTCTCTAGATGGTCTCTCTCTCTAACCAGTGTGCCGCCGACGCCCCCACCTCCGTAAGCATCTGCCCAGCTCGCTGCCTTCGTGCCCTCCGTCGCGTACGTAGCTGCAGTGTTATTCAAAGAAATTAGGTTTTACGTAAGTTTCATGCTTCTAAGCTAATTTTAGTTAATTACACTTTTACCCTTTGAACTGCAACTTATGCCAAGTGTTTTAAAATTTGTATCATGTGTTAATAAACTTTTTTTTTATTATAATTACAGAAAATCATTTAAGTATTTTAACATGTTATTAAGTAAATCTATTTTTCTTAAGAGGTGAGTTTTCATGAATTATTTTAGGAAAACTTTAGCAACCAATGTATTCTTTTTATTTATAAAATATTGTTGGTATTTTAGATATTTTGAATATTAATTTTTATTGAGTTCTATAATTATCATAATACTTATTCGATAAATTTTCTTCTTCAGTACGAATTCGTTTAAGTGGATATTGATGGTCTTAGAAAATGTTGGTATTTTAGGTATTATGAGAATTTTAGGTTTTGAGGTTCTTAAAATAGGTTCTTTTAGCATTTTTAAAGTTTAAATATCGAAATACGTGGTTGGTTGGAAATTTATGGAAGTTACATGATTATTTTTATAGGTGACCATTAATTTTTGTTCAGCATTTTTGAGGAAAATTCTGAAAAGCTAAGAAGTCCAGGTAAGCGGGGTTCCTATGCTAGACTTTGCATAAAATAAAATGAACTGAGGTCCTTTTTGGAAAATGTGAATGTTTTGTTATGAAAAGAAATCTGAAAGCAACCTCAGATATTTGTTCTGCATTACTCATGAGATTCTGTTTAAGAAGAAAGTATTTTCTGTCATGACTGGTGTAGACATGAGCTTATTTTTGACATTCTGTTATTGAACTGAGACAAATGAGTGAATATGAAAATTTGATAAATTTCGCATGTGACGTGAATATGTTCTGAATCTGTTTTGGAAAATGTGAAATGATCTGAATATCAGTATTCTGTTTTGATATTATGTGGCATCTGAAAAACCTTCGGCATGATTTTCTGATTCTATTCTGACTCTGATATGGTGATTCTGATTCTGTTTTGCTCTGATATGTGGCCCTGTCACGGGAGATAATAGTTACCTCTGGCCCTTTCACGGGAGATAATAGTGACCTCTGGCCCACCACGGGATATAATAGTGGTTTTCTGTTCTGAGTGCAATCTTTTTGGTAACACGGTGATTTATGTTCTGCTTGGCTTTCCGCAGGATGCACAACCCTACTACGGGGGTTAAACATGGTCTTTGTTCTGATATGATGCTCTGATATGATATGATAAGGCGAAGATGTTTAGTCATGTTGTGCCAAAGGAATCTTTGAATATGAAAAGTTGGTTTCTGAATATGAAATGTTTGAAAAGTCGCTCTAATTTTCTGATAATATGTATTTTTGAGATTTGCATATTGATACTGAAATATTTTGTTTTTGCATTCTAAAACTCTGTGAAAATACTAATGTTTATACACTAGTATATGTTCTCTGCTTACTGAGTTGTTGATAACTCACCCCTTATCTCCAATTATTTTTCAAATAATTTTTGAATAGTCCAGCTAAGGATCAGGATTTTGGAGCATCGGTGAGATAATTATTTAAGCATAGTGGATTACTCATAGAAGATTTATGAAAACTTGAGGATTTTATTAAGAGATTTTGTAGTATTCTGATGACGTTATATTTTTGAGTTTATAAATATATTGATGAATTGTGAGTTTTAAGTATTAACAGCTAACTCTCCAGACCTCCGGGATCGGGGCGTTACATTTGGTAATAGGTAATTTTTTACAGGTCCTATTATTACATCTATTGCTTCACTTAACTCTATGTATTTGGTCCATTATTTCCAGTTCAAATTTAGCTTACCTAATGTTTACATTTTATGGATGTTGATAATACTCCAGGTTGGCTTGTTCATCGTTATTTTTTAATGCAGGAGGTTTGACATTAAATGGGTTGCTCCAATGGCTGAAGGTTCCTTCAGTGATGCTCGAGGACATATCATAATTTCACATAACTACATCAAAGTTGATTCTTCATCTGTTGCTTTTGACTTGTTCACGAATATTCAGACATCCTATCTTGATGAATACTGGCTCAAACCAAAAGCGTTTCATGCAAATAGTGTCATGCCATTTAGTATTTATGGGTTGAGTTAGATTTACGCATGCGTGGTTTTGAGTTTTTTAGTTTACTATCTTCTTATAATTTTGACTCTCCAGGACCCATGCATTTGAAAGCAACAGAAAGATTAAGTTTCAGGGAAAGGTTTTCAAGTCTAGTAGTATTACAAATATGCAACCTGTGGAAATGCAAGATAATGGAAAAACAGATAGTCTTGTTGATGACATTTGAATTTCTGGTCTCAAGCTGAATCAGCTGATTCTAGCACCTGATGAATTGGAGGTTGTAGGGCCACTGCAGCGTGGTAGTGAAAATAATTCCCAAAATTACAAATTACTGTCCTTTTCCCTTCAAAAAGGACAACTAAGAGCCAATGTTTGTACGTTTTCGACCACTTCATTCTACTAACTTGGAGGTGCCTGTACTTGTTTTTTATTTCTTTAGCAATTTAATTTATTTCCCTTTTTGAAGCTATTAGGTTTGCTTGTATATATATAAGAGCAACAATGGTATGAGGATATAGTCATTTATTTTTCATGACTTTGTGTGAGCTGTTTGTAGGTACGGAATCTACCACTTGATGAATTGGAGTTGGCTTCACTACGAGGAACAATTCAAAGAGTAAGTTGTCCCCTTTATCTCTTGATTTTATTTTTATTCTTTATGTCTAAAGCTTTATTTGACTTATCAATAAAATTATTCTCTATGTCAAATGTTGTTCTTTTATCGTCTTTAATGTGCATCGGATCATAATGAGGTGGGTTTACCAGTAAAAAATATCCAAATTCAAGATCATATAACATTTTATCTTGAAACTTTTGGATAGAAAATATTGAGAATTGCAGGATGGTCCAGTGTTGTTCTAGGTATGAAGAAGGAAACTTATTAATAGCTTCATGTACAATATATATATATAAAGTAACCTACTCCGTGGTTCCTCTTTAAGTTTGGTATCAGCTGACCAACATTAACGCTCATTCTTTTTTTCCGTCTTTCCCCTCCTCGGAACTACCACAAGACTCGGAAAGAATAAGCCAACCAGTATGAGACATCAATAAAGAGGGATCTTAACCAAATAAGAAGAAGAGAGAGAGAGAGAGAGAGAGAGAGAGAGAGGAATTGAAAGCTATGTGCAAAAAAAAATGTGACTACACCTCATATCTAATGGTAGCTAGGTTTTGGAAGCACATTACAGACCAAATTGACATAATATTTTAAATGGATAAATATGGGGAAGAAAAGAAGTTCAAAAATTGCCTATAGGTTCTATACTAAGTGAAGATAGATATACAAGAATATTTTTATAAAAGATATACAAGAATACTTATAAAAAAAAATATATACAAGCCTACTTTCTTCTAAGATAAAATATCTTATTACTTATAAAAAAAACTTATAAAAAAGAAATACAAGAATATTTCTCAATTGTTATGGCTTTGCCATCTTTCCCAGTCAATTGCATGTAGGTTCTATACCTACCCAAAAATAATTGCCATTTTTCCTCGGGTATATGTTTTAACAATATACAGAGGGTGTCATTTTTACTTTTAACAATATACAGGTCTGCTTATATAACTTACTAGTGAATAGGGTAATAGTTGAAGAAAGTGAATTCAGATCCTGTCATTATTGTTTTAACAATATACAGGTTTGCTTATATAAGTTACTAGCCTTAAGCAGCTTGACAATGTTAGGATGGGAATGCACCAATTAAGTAGCACCATATAAGCATACATAGTCAGAATGATCTAAACTTAATGTTTAAGAAGTAAATTAGTGAAACATCTAACCAAACGCTTAAGTACTGAATCGGTATGCTCAGAGAGAGAGACAGGGAGAGAGAGAATTACACTGTGGTTTAGAGAATCAAACCAGATGGCCAATTTACAACTCAGGCTGATGAGTAGCAAAAAGGAAGCTGTAGCATTTCAAGTAGGTTGAATCACAACTTCCAATTCACTGCAAAAATTTCCTATATATATATATATATATATCTATGATTCTTTACACAGCTAGCTAATGATATTATGCAAGAAAGATGAAAGGTAATGAGTAAGAACCTTACATAAACAAAAATGAATTGAGGTTGATATTTTCAATTAACATTCCAATGCAATCACCTTTTTCATTGATACCCTCTATATATGTTTTAACAATATACAGAGGGTGTCATTTTTAGTTTTAACAATATACAGGTATACTTATATAACTTACTAGTGAATAGGGTAATAGTTGAAGAAAGTGAATTTAGACCCTGTCATTATTGTTTTAACAATATATAGGTCTGCTTATATAAGTTAATAGCCTTAAACATTGCTAATTCTTGAAGAAATTGTCTGATAGCATGTAGAACTGTCTTAAGCATTACTAGCCTTAAGCATTGCTAATAGTCTTGATGAACGTTTAGAATCTTTTTTGTCCTGATCAAATACATACATGAGAATATGTATACTTTATTGTCTAGTACCCTATGTACTAATTATATTTGATTTTTCTCGATCTGGGTCATTGATTTTTGCTAGCTAGATCTTCATGATATTATTATTATTTTTTGTTTTTATTCAATAAAGTTAATTGGGAAAACAAATACAACTAGTTTCACCAAAGTTGTTAGGCTTATTGAACATTACTGCATTGTTATTCAGGGAGCATTAAAGTTGTTTTAACTTTTGTTTTACATTGCAGGTCAGAGTTGTAAATGGTATTTCGCCAACAGGTGACTATTCATTTGCCAAGTGCAACAATATATATTTCACATATGCTTTCATCTATGTGCAACGGTTTTAAAGGACATTTACTCTACTTATCTTTCTATTACAGTTTTTTTTTTTTGGGTTCATTGGTTTTTCTTCTAAACATGCTCCATTAAACCTATTCTTTTCATATAACTGAATTATTTAGTTTTCCTTAATGTTGTGCAGTCTGTTGATATTGTCAAATACACGGATGATGAGTATGAGAAGTAATGTGATATATATATATATATCTTCATGTTTGCCACCTTTCTCGATCAAAGACGATATGTAGAACTTGAGAGGGTGCCAATGCCGATAGACAGTCCCACTTAAATAGAGTTGTGGAACTTGGTAGTAGTTATTTCGGTGGATAGTAGAGTTAAACAATCGGTTATAACAATGATGTTTATCTATTATTTAAGATGTAGCTCAGTTTGTACTTGATATGAGAATATAATGCACCACCCCAGTGTATAAATACATGAGTCTGGATGAGTTGACACTTGAAGAAATTATTGAATTGGTTTTAATGGTCTTCGCTATATTTGTTGATGGATTAGTTGTTTATGTGTTTTCAGTGTTCAATTTGAATGAATGAAGGAAAAGTTGGTTGAATGTGGCTTTCATGAAGGAAAAGTTAGGAACAACCAAAAAAGAGACCCAGTAAGAACACTAGTTCAACAAACTTGATTAATTAGCTTTTCTAGTGAGTTTAAAATGCTTTCCCAGCGAAACATTATCGCCGAGAAAGCGTTTTAAAAACCTGACAACTCAGTTGCAGCGATTCATAGATCGCTGGTAATTGATCAAAAGCGGCAATTTGTCGATCGCCGCAATTGCATATTGAAAACCGAAGTGTAATCACTGCATATTCATATTTACCAGCGATTTGACAATTGCTGCAACTGAGTTCTCAAAACCAAAAATGCAATTACAACGATTCTTAAATCATTGGTAATAAATCAAAAGCAGTGATTTTACACTCGCCGCATCTAGATATTCAAAACAGCTAACTCAATCCTAGCGATTCCATAGTCGCTGGGAAATATTTATACTGGCAACTTTTAATCGCCACAATTGGGTTTTCAAAACCGTTTAGTAAGTTGCAGCATTATTTTGAAAATGCTGGGAAGGTGTATTTGCGGCGATTTTATTCATTTTTGCAATGGTAGAAAAGCATCGGGAATCACCTTTCCCAACGATTACGAACTGAATCGTAGATCATAACTGCGGCGATATTTTGTATTATTTGCAGCAGAATAAATCGCCGGTAAAGATAATATTTTTAGCGGCGATTTTTTGCTTCTATTGGGGTAGATCAGAAGTAGAGGTTTAATACCGGCGAACCTGCAGCGATTTCTAAATCGCTGGGAAAAGTGGATAGTGGCGATTTATAGGACTTTTCCCAACGAAATTAAGCGCCGGAAAAAGTGACTTCCCTTGTAGTGATTTGTTGATCTGTCAGTCCATGCATTGGTCAATATATAATATAGGTGTCAAAGTTATTGATGGGGGATTAGGGCTGAGAATCGGGCGGTCCGAACCGAACCGAACCGAGAGTGATTCCGGTCCAGTCCGGAATGAATTTCGTAGGACCAAATGATTTCGGTCCGGTCCACGGTCCAGTGGTTTTTTGGACCGGACCGAATTAAAAAAATATATATATAATTTATATATATTAAGTATATAATTTTTATTTGACCAATTAACCTAATCCTATCACTAACTCACCATTAAGTTATTAACTAATACTAATATTTATAATTTTATACTAATACTAATATTTATAATAATACAAGTATTATATTAAATTATTAATAGTCTAGACTCTACTTCTAGACTCTAATATGGTATTAAAAAAAATACTAATAGTCTAATATAGACTAAGACTATAGTTAATAGTTATAGTTATACTAATATAGTTATAACTTGTACTAAATCACTATAACTAATATTAGTATATTACTAACATATAGCTATACTATATTACTAATGGTCTAATACTAATACTATTAGTCTATTATATAGTTATAAGTTATATTAATCATGATTCATAATAACTAATCACTATAAGTCTATAGTATTAAATTATTAATGTATTATTATATAATATATAGTATTAGTAATAGTATCACTATATCATTATAATATATATATATATATATTATATACACACACTATAAGTCTATATGCAGTAGTAACAGTAACACTATAATAGTATAATATATAGTATTAGTATGTAACTCAGTGACTCACCATTAAGTAATTATTAACTAATACTAATATTTATACTAATACAAGTATTATATTAATAGTCTAGACTCTACTTCTAGACTCTAATATGGTATTAAAAAATATATATATATACTAATAGTCTAATACTAATACTATTAATCTATTATAAATTTATATAGTTATAACTTATATTAGTCATGATTCATAATAACTAATCACTATAAGTCTATAGTATTAAATTATTAATGTATTATTAATATTAATGTAGTAGTATGAATCATGAGTAATATTAATGTATTATTAATATTATTGTATAAGTCTATAGTATTAAATTAGTATTATTAATATTAATGTATTAAATTATTAATGTATTAGTATCACTATTAAATTGGTATAATCTATAGTTATTAGTTATTTAGTATAAAACAAATTAAGCAATTACAAATATTTGTAATTAAGCAATTATTAATATTAATGTATTAGTATGAATCATGAGTATTATTAATGTATTACAACTATTTAGTATAAAGTAAATTTATTATAAAATAATAAAACAATAATAAACACTAAGAACTAAGAAGCCAAGGCCCAAGAAGTCAAAATGGCGCCGTTTAGTATAAAACAGGACCTAAATGGCACCGTTTAAGTTCTGGAGGGGGAGAATTTTGAAACTGAGTTGCGTGAAACGACGTCGTTTCATGCAACTCAATTTTTTTTAATAAACCGTCTGTTGAAACGGCGCCGTTTGGGTCTAATTTCAATCCAAACGGCGCATTTCAACATCAGTTTTGGACCTTTGGTCCCCCCCCCAACTTCCCCAGTTCGCCACCCCTCTCCCCCGAAAAGCAATTTTGCGAAATGGGAAACCCTAGCCCCTCTCTATCGCATCCCCCCCTCCTCCAGCCCATCAGACGCCTCCCTCTGTTGCGTATCTTGGTACTCTCTCTCTCTCTGGTTTTTATTTTCAATCTTGATGGTGTAAATGTAATGTGTTGCTTGAGTGTTGATTTTGGTTTTTATCGCCAATTGTCAGTGACTCAATTTGTGGTTAGTGGTTACTAACCTACTCGTTTATGATGTATTTTGGAATTGGGATGTGGCCCAGTGTATTTTGGTTGTATAGTTATAGAGAAAAACGGAGACTTTTTGATTTTGATGGAGATTTCTTGATTTTTTTGTTTGAATATGGTAGTTGACGTTGAACATGGAGATTTCTTGATTTTTTGTTTGAACATGGTAGTGCACGTGTTACTGTGACTGTGAGTGTGTGTGCGCGCATGCTTTTACATGCACCAAGCTAATATTGTTTTCAACCAACAATGCTTTTAAAAGTAATGTCCAGCATTATGGTTGGTTGAAGATGGTTTTATGACTTGTTTTATGGTTGATATTGTGACTTTGTTGGAGTGGGGTTTGTGACTTTGTTGCATGGTTACTGTTTTTGTTGGTTGAAGACTTGAACTAGTTGTATTTTATTCGAAGCACAATGGAAGTTTGCAATTTTCAATGTGTCATTCATTCCATCTACGAATTTATTAATTAATTTTATAACTATGGGATCCTTTAAATTAATCTAGCTAGGATTCGTGTCCAAATGTTTAAATTAGATAAGTAATTATATATTGTAAATGCTTCTATAGGTTATGGTGTAGTACTATACTCACGAATAACCCAAAAACTTAAAATTCGAGAGCTGGACTAATTTGGAAAAAAAAAAACATCATTTCTTGGTGGAAAAAGTCTTGTAAATATATATATATATACACTTATATATTATAATAATGTAATATACTTATTTTCTTTTACAAGGCTTTAACACTATATTTTAATGTTTGTTTTCTAATTCTTTTGTCCTTTTGTCCTTTTGTCTTGTTTGTCCTGTCTCTTTTTTATAGATGGAGTCTTCTACAAATGATGTGCAAGAGTCAACACCAAACATGCCTCCACCCCCACCCCCATCCAATGTAAGTGATCAATCAGTTGGTGGGTCACAAAGAGGTAGAGTTAGGTCTTTTGTTTGGGATCACTTTACAAAAATTCCAAAAGGTGATCCAAGTAAACCTAGGGCTGCATGTAATTATTGTGGTGCTTCGTATGCATGTGATACGAAGACCAATGGTACGAAAAACATGAAGTATCACATCGAGCACCAATGTAAGAAATGTCTGTTTATGAAGATGGATAAATCTCAGACGACTCCAGGTTGGAAGGTGGAGGGAGGAAGTGGTAGTGGTTGTGGGGGACTTGTGCCTCTTGCATTTAGTGTTGAGGCTTGCCGACAAGCCTTAGCAGAGATGATTATTCTTGATAAGTTGCCCTTTAGGCATGCTGAAGGGGAGGGTTTTAGGAAGTGTATGCTTGTGGTTTGCCCTAAGTGGGTAGGGATTTCATCCCGTATGACGGTTGCCAAGGATTGTTTTAATTTGTTTTTAAAAGAAAAACAAAAGTTGAGAAATGCTCTTCGAGGGCAGCGAATTTCTCTCACCACGGATGCATGGACATCCGTGCAAAACCTAAACTATATGTGTCTCACAACACATTTTATTGATGATGACTGGAAGTTACACAAGAGGATTCTTTCCTTTTGTTTGGTTGAAAATTACAAGGGTGATACCCTTGGTAAGGGCATAGAGATGTGTTTGCATGATTGGGGGCGACCAAAAATACTTGCCCTCACACTTGATAATGCAAGTTCTAATAATGGGGCTGTTTCTTATTTGAAAAAAAAAACAAAGTATAGGAGAGACATGATCTTGGAACATGAATTCTTACATGTTCGATGTTGTGCCCACATTTTGAACTTAATCGTTCATTAAAAGAATATGATGAGTCTATTGCGAAGGTGAGGGGTGTTGTGAAGTATGTTAAATCCTCCCCTCAAAGGTGGAGTACATTTCATAAATGTGTGGGGTTGGAAGATATTCAATCTAAAAGCCAAGTTTGCCTAGATGTACCGACTAGGTGGAACTCCACCTATCTTATAATGGAGAGGGCTTCCAAATTTAAAAGGGCTTTTGATCGGTTGGAGGAAGAAGATCCGTGCTTCCTTAGTAGTATTAGAGATGATGATGATGACGATGTCGATGATGAAATGTAGACCATGTGGTGAATACGAGAAAGTCAAAGAAGTTAAGGCCTCCCAATGCATCCGATTGGGCAAAGGTACAGTTGTTTGTGAGGTTCCTTACATTATTTCATAATGCAACTTTAAAATTCTCAGGGGCTGAATATGTAACTTGTAATGTTTTTTTCCCGGAGTTGGTTATTATTAAATATGCCATTGACATGGAGTGTGAAGAATGAAACCCCGTGGTGGGATTAATGGTCACAAATATGAAGAGAAAGGTTGATAAGTATTGGGAGAACTTGGAAAATCAGAATATGTTGTTCTATGTTGGTGTTCTTCTTGATCCTCGCTACAAGATGCGATACCTTGATTTTGGGTTGGGAAAAATGTATGCACATGATCATGCAAAAAAAATTGATTTCAGTTGGAAGGTGAAAAATGCATTTATCCGCATATATGAGGCATACAGGAAAAATGAAGAAGGGCATTCTCCTCAGCGCACAAGTTCCCAACATGAAGATATAGCTCCTTCAGCTGACAAGGTGGCTAGTAGAAAGGCAAAAATGATGGCTGAATTTAAGCAACAGTTGCAGTCAGAAGATAGTTTGGAAAGTAAGTCAGAGCTTGATAGATATCTAGCTGAAAGATGTGAGGATGAAGATGATAGTTTTGACCTTCTAATTTGGTGGAAGGTGAATTCAGTTAGATATCGCGTGCTTTCAAAGGTTACACGCGATGTACTTGCAATACCGGTATCTAATGTGGCCTCTGAATCTACATTTAGCACTGTCAGTCGTGTACTTGACCCTTTCCGAAGTAGTTTAAATCCAATGAGTGTTGAGGGTCTTATATGTGCACAAAACTAGTTTCGTTTTTCTTCTACTCCAATAAGCCTTAGGACTTTAATGGATGAAGTGGAGGAATTTGAGAAGCAGCTAAATATGGGGTATGTAATAAAATTACCTTTGATATCTTTTGTGGTTTATTTTGTTTTATCTTCTATTTTATGTAACTTTATTTAACTTGTTTTGTTTTAAATTTTTATGGATAGAACTTGTTGGGGACCCGAACTTTGCTGATTCTGTGGAGGGGTCAAATTCAATGCCTACTGGCCCTACACCCAATGATGATTAAAGACTAAAGAGGTGAGAAGATTGTTGGTAAGCTAGGCTCTTAAATTATGTCCTGATCTTCATGTGGTATTGTTGATTCTACATTAATGGATATCTAAACTTCATGGCCTCTATCTTTTTGGGATCTACATGATAGGTTATAAAATTAAAATTTATTTATAATGAAGTGACATGCAGCTTCCATATATTGGCTGATTGTAAAATAGTCATAAGTGTATCATTAGTCTAGGTTCATATCTTGCTTCTAGCTAATTAATCATTTTGGTCTAAAAAATTAGTGAAGATAAATTACAAAAAATCTGATTATATATAAAAAAACACCCCTAGTTGTATGGTAAAAGAAATTAATTTAGCTGAAATATCTTTCAGTTAGTAGTTGTATGGTGGCTCTGCTGCTTCTGGTTTCTCTCCTCACTTTCTCACCACAACAGTACTTGCATCCTTAGCCTTCCTTTTGTCGTTCTGCCTCTCTTTCTTGTGCTAGTTGCTTGGAGGATCAGGATCCGTGTAGTCATGTTAGTGCTGTTGTGCTGGTTTTGGTTTATTGGATTCAAGCTTGGGAAGGAATTAGTGAAGATAAATTATAAAAAATCTTATTATATATAAAAAAAACACCCCTAGTTATATGGTAAAAGAAATTAATTTACCTGAAATATAAGATCATATGTTTATGCATTGATCTTATAATCTCTAAATTCTACCGATGTTATTGATTATGCTAGTTAGTAGTTTGGATGCAGCAGCTAGAATTTTGGCCCTACTTGATACTTTTTTTTTTAATTTTTTTGTCGCAGCCCTACTTGATATACTGCAGTGTCTTAATTTTAGACAGAAATATGGGCCAGTCCTGAGTTGAAGATTACTAGAAATTTTCATATTATGCAGTCAATTGGGATTAAAGCTCTGTAACCAGTTTTGTTGATGCGAACTTTCAACCTTGTTCTAATATTTTGGTATTTCAAAGCTCTGTAAATTACCCGTTATATGTTAAGTACTTAAGTTAAGTTTTGGATTATAATTTGTAATTTGTAATAACTTTTGTATTATTATTATTTTTTAGTTTTTTACATAGATTAGTTTTTTTATCATTGTATTTTTTAAAATCAAGTTTTTTTAGTAGTTTTAGCTAAAAACAAATGTACAAAATTTGAAATGGGCCGAAAATAATTGAAATTGGGCCGAAAAAAATTCAGATTTAGATGGGCTAAATGGCCCATCTTAAGCATGTCCAGACTGACTGGACCGAACCTGGACCGGACCAGACCGAAATGAACCGGATCGGACCGGTCCTATACGTGACTCGGTCTGGTCCAGGGTGGAGAATTATTCTTAGACCGAATAGATTTGGTCCGGTCCACAAAAGGGCCCAAGACCGGACCGGACCGAACTGTGATCACCCGTAGATGGGATGGGTATTTGTTTTTGAATGTTTGAATTTCAGCATGGTCCATATAGGTGTCCCGCTTAAAAGGTCCAAATTACATCTTAAGGGCATTTACGTCAGGTCAGGCATGAGAAAGGATGATCACAATCTTACCTTATTTCATATGTCAACTATTATTTTATAAAATATATATATATATATATATATAATTTCTTTATTTTTGTTAGAGGCAACAAGAAATTGAATTGCCATGTCATGTCAACTATTGTTTGATTGACACGTGGACTTTGAGCCACATGACAACTAGCTAGGCTGTAAGAATAATTAATGGGAAAGGAACAGGCGGCATAATTGTAAATTTTTTCAGACCTAAGGAGTCAATTGAAAAAATTAGCAACCCAAGGAATTTGGCAAAATTATAGAATCGACGTATATTAACCTTAATAATAGCAACAATGCTGTCCCAATGAAAAGGATTCAAAAGATGCGTACGTGCATGATAATTCCTCCCAGGTCATGTGAGTTTGTCGCTTATATATATACATCCTAAAATGATTTTTCGCTTAGATATTTATGGTCGCATATAAATGTTTTTGACAAAAATTATTTCATTGCTAATATTTGTGACAAAAAATAGTCTTACACAGAAGAAAAAATAAATTATGAGAAGGATCATTCTACAAGACGTGACAGCGGTTAAGGATAAACTCAAATGCTTGCTACCACACGTCCCCATACACTTTCGCGATCCAAAGACAATAACAATGGACAGTTGACAAATGGCTAATGGAGCGGAAAGGAGAGTCACAACGATGGAGGAAAAGCTATAGAGAATGACATTAGCCATGCATAGAAGCCCTTAAAAGGGATTATGAAGCTTTAAAATAAGGCTTGTAATGGAGGGTTACGGGGTTACAAGGAGGCGAAGATTAGGGCCACGACAGGTAGCGTGATGTCGAGTCCCAGAGTGAAGAAGGGCTAGCTCAAAACGACCAAGATGAAAAGAAGAAAATACATGATAGCCCGAAGGACCTAACACGAAAATATGAATAAATGCAAACTGAGTGGGAACACCATCCACTACAACACAATTTTTCTTTTGTGACAGAGGAAACCGTTACCAAAAATTACCAAAACATCACTAAAGATATTTGGTGACGGTTTCAAACCGTCACCACGACCATCACCTAATGTGTGTCATAGAAAAAAATTGGTGACGGTTTACAGTTGAACCGTCACTAAAAATATTTTTAGTGACGGTTGGAGGTGTTCCGTTTGGTTTAACGTTCGAACGTTCCATTTTTCTGTGTCAGTTGAGATCTGTCACAGAAAGTAATGTTTGGACGTCCAATTAAACGTTCGAACGGCAACCCTACCGGTTGGCGTTCGAATGACAGAAGTTGACGTTTGTTGATTGTAGTTCCAACGTATCATATTTACGTTCGAACGTTAATGCGTCCGAACGTTAATTACAATCAACATTCAAATTTACATTCGAACGTTAAAGGACCAGTGTCCAAACATAACGAGTTTAACGTTCGGATGTTATTTCGAATGTTAACGAAGAAGCGTTCGAATGCAAGTAGTACGCTCGAAGGTTTGTTCGAACGTTTTGTTCGTTTGAGGGTGAGTACGTTAGAACGTATAGGCCTACGTTCGAATGTTACTATACAATTTTATGTATTCACGTTCAAACGTTGGTTCGAATGTGAACCAACGTTCGAACGTTTTTAATTTACATTCGAACGTACAGATTAGAAATATTCTGTTGCAACGACATAACACACTCCATTTGCACCATAATCTCCCATTGCACTTGCTCTTAAACTTCATTACGTATTCTTTCTTCCTGGTCTCTCTGTTGGTCTTGCAAATGCATCTTTAAATAAGACTGTCGTTCTAAGAGAGACTCTAACTCTTACTGTCTCGACCTCATATACTCATTCTCACGCCGTGCAACTTTTAAATGTTTGGTAAGATTAATAATTTGTGAAGTCGATGAGGTTGAGGAGGATGAACATCTATGCTTGATAGATCGTCCCAAACCTCTTGCCATACTAGATGGCGGCCCGAGCAATTGCGTGAATATGTCTATGTCACTAGGAGAGGATTCCCCAGAAGTCGACTGCATCTCCATCATTTTTTCTTGCAATTTGAAAGGTAATGATCGTTAATAAGTAACGTATTAAAAGAAATATAAATAAAAAATAAATTATTCACATGTTGCATAATTTCTTTAACAAAATTAACACTGCTTACATAATTATTTGCTGCGACATGATCCATCGACTCACTATACTCATTAGTGTGAGCAACAGCATAGACATCAATAAGGGAAAAGTTTTTATGATCATCACGTTTCTAATAAAATGACATTAGCAATTTTGAAAATATAATATTAGTACTTAAATAAAAGAATATCAGAAAAATAAATGAATTCTATAATTTTTTAATACTATATTTTCAGCAAGGCGGTGGAATGACCTTGAATTTGCATGATGGTGGACACTCAGAGAAGATCTATTATGTGCATTTGTTGAACTCAAGTGCTACAAAATATATTAAGAATGTTAATTGTAATATGTATACATATAATATATAGAACGAATATGAATGTAAATAATTAAAAGATATAAATGTAAAATACCTGATAATCTGGAGATGCGAAAAGATCCCAACACTTTCTCCAATCATCCAACTGCATCTGCTGGAAAGGAGACTGCACAGCCTCTTCCAACGTCTCAAACTTCTTGAAGTGGTCATGACATCATCCCTTATGACGTCGGAATAGTGTAGCCATCAACCCATTCACAGTTCTCAAATCCTTGCTACGGCCAAAGTCGAGGTCAAATTCATCCTAACAAGTGAATCAGGTCAAAAATATGATATACTAATCTAGGTGAAAAGAAATGTACTCTCAAAATAAACTCACCAGCACACGACTTTGAATGTGCTCCTTAATCTCATTCAGAACATCGCGCCATGAGCGCACATAAAATATAGTATAAGCTCGAACTACTGTGCCAATATAAGAGGAAAGCGTTGTTGCACTATCATCCACACCTCTAGTAGAATTATCAGGAATGGTGATCTTGAGTTTTCCGTACCTTCTATTTTTCTCAAGAGAGATGCCACGTGTATAGCCACGACCGCGACACGTAGATGCATCAACTACAAGATAATAGTATAATTATAGTTATATAGTTATTGAGACAAAAGTATTAACTATATAATTAATTATCAACGACAATATTTCCTTACTGGTAGGTGTCGACTAGCTGTTATTCTCTTGCGTGTTAACTTGATCTTCAGGAGCGGATTCCTTGAGTGGGGAGTACTCAATGGGTTCAGGACTTGGACTTGGCGGAGGCACATTTATTCATTGTCGTTTTGGCGGCATCCTTGAAAATAATTAATTATATCAAAGAAAATTAATTAGAAGAAATTATGAAAATTCAAGATATTTTATAGTCACCTATATGAATAAAATATTTAGTACTTTTATTCTTCATCTTCGGATGTATTTTCCATGCTTCTTTCAGAATCTCCATTAATAACATCTTCATTATCATCATGCACCTCTTCTTTATCCTCCTTATCCACCTCCTGCCTGGATTCTGATTCGTCTTCATCTTCTGACTCTTCTTCTTCTTCTTCCTCCTCACTTACTTGAATTGAATGATCATTTAATACGAATGGGTCGAGATGGACGGGTGGGACATCATCTCTACACAAGGGGAGCAACTCGAGTGCACCAAGGTCAACAAATAAGTTAATACCCTCTCCATCTTCCTGGTATGCCTCTACAATCAGAGTGTCATCTTCATTTCCACTATTCTCGTAATCTGCACTCGTTCTTGCTTCATATATATATATATCTCCACTATCTTCATCAACACTTTTCATTGGATCAATCATGTAATAGACTTCGGTAACTTGACAAGCCAATATGAATGGATCATCTTCATACCATTTAGATGTAGTATTGACACTCGTAAAGTGATTATCCCTATGTATCGAAACCCGACCACTGCCTAGATCCCTCCAATCACATTTAAAGACATATGTTACAGACCCACCTAGATATTTCAATCCGATAATATCATGTATGACACCATAATAGTCAATATCATCTGTTCCATGACTCCCCTCGACCAACACACCAGACTTTTGAGTCTTTCTATTACGTTCACGGTTCAGAGTATGGAATCTACAACCTCAAAAGTAGGAGTAACAAAAATGTGCAATACAGATAATATAATCTCAAACTATCCACACTGGACAATTCAGGAATTAGTAGACACATAAATGTACACTAATTCCCAAACGGGTCTAAGGTTATTTATGCAATGTCACACCATATCTATCAAAAAACACTACAAACAATATCTCCATGTTGTTTGAATTAATAATGTCACCTTCTAGTAGTGTTATATTGTTAAACTAGAGAGAGATGGAAAATTATGTGCACAAGTTTCCTATCAGTACACAACGAGGGAGAATGATGTTGAAGAAATGTCTAAATTTTAGTCTAATTACTTAATCGTCACAAACTGTCTGACCTTGACAGTAACGCCCCGTCCCCGAGGGTCCGGATAGTTAACTCATTTTACCTGATAATCAACTCCAACATTGCTAATATACTTCCAAAAGTTCTAAATCAAACGTAAACACTTCAAATTTAATTAACTATACAAACTCATATATCAAATCCTCAATACAGTAACTCCAAAAAAATATCAACTTCTCTACATGTCACTTAAACTCACATTTTAACAATATAATTAACAAAAAATCACCAATACTCATTGAAAACGTTTCATTCTTAATCCACTATTCCTAAGTCATTTCACCCAATGCTTCATAGTCTTGATCCTCAGATGAGAAATCCAAAATCATCTGAAAATATTGTGAAGATAAAGGGGGTGAGTTATCAACAAGTTAGTAAGCAGAGAATATATACTAGTATGCAAACATGAGCATTTACAGATTTCAGAATGCAGAACAAAATACTTTTTATTTTCAGAATGCAGAGCCAGAACATGTTATCAAAAATATCAGAGTGAAAGTCCAAATATATTCTTATTCAAAATTTCCTTAGCACATCATAACTGAAACATCATATCAGAACAGAATTCCATGTTTAACCCCTATGGTAGGGTTGTGCAAACCCCGGCGGCCAACCGAACAGAAACAGAATGTGAATCTTCCCCTCATCATTCTCGGAGCCCCGAGTGTGCACATAGGAAAGACCACGCAGAAAACCACTTCGTTTCCAAAGTTGGTGCACCAGAAATAGAAAATTTGGTACCAACCCAAACAGAGGCCACAGTTTTACACTCGTGGTAAGGTCAGAACAGAGCAGAAATAGAATGTCATGCCAGAGGTTTCAGAAATCACATCATATCATATCAGAGTATAGAATATTTTCAGAACATATTAGAATCAGATCATAAAAATATAATTTATGCACAGTTTTTCATATTCGCTCTCTTTTGCATAGTTCAGAAAACAAAATGCAAAAACTTTGCTCATATCTACACCAGTTATGACAGAAAATACTTTATTCTTATACAGAATTTCATAAGTCATGCAGAATAAATACCTGAGGTCGTTTCAAATTTATTTTCATAACAAAACATGTATATTTTTCCAAAAATCAACCTCAGCCCATTTTATTTATTTTTATGCAAAGTCTAGTAAAGGAAACCAGCTCACCTGGACTCCTTAGTCTTTCAAAAAAATTCCTCAACAATGCCGAACAACTATTAATCGTCACCAATAAAAATCACGTAATTCCCTATATTTCCAATCAACCACGTATTTCAATATTTAAACCTAAAATGCTAAAAGAGCCAATTTTAAATCCTCAAAACAAAAAATTCTCATTGTGGCGAAAATACAAAAGAGTAAAATAAAATAACAATAACCAGTGATCCCAGATCACTCCTCGGGCGGAGCCGTCTCCTCAGGCTCGCCCTCCTCCTCCTCATCTGCATCAAAATCTGCGTTACCACAGAATGGTACCGCAGGTAAGTATAACCCAAATAATCTTCAGGAAATAAATGCATTTAGTGCAACCAACATGCATGCATATGATGAACTATGCAATTTTCCTCAAAACATCATTTTCCCCGAAAATGATAATTTTCCAACACACGCCAAAATCTCATTGGCCCAAAAATAATCCGTAAAACATTTTCCCAGAAAATGATTTACACAAAAAATCCAACGCACACTATTTTCCAAGAAAATAGCCAATTAATCCGTTATTAACCTATGCACCATGGCCTCCCCTAGGAACCATCCGCACGTCCTGGCTTCGTAGCTATGCTCAGTTCCGCGCCCAACGCGTTCATGGCCGAACACCCACTACGCAACGAGCGATGCCCAGTTCCGCGCCCAGCGCGTACATGGCCAGACATCCTTTAGTCCCCGCCAGCAGAAGGACCACGGAGTCGGCACGAATCTCTCGTCAGATCCCATTGTCGCCCGGCGACAATCCAGGAGACGTTACTCAGTTTATTCCGCTCCCGAGTAACCAGAGGAGCTCCACCGAGATAATGCCCCATCTCGGCTTGGGGTCGTGATACACACGCACCCAAAAACATCCTCACATAAAATCATAACTTTACAAATCACACATGAGCATGAATGCAACACATGAAAACCCAGTTTTCTTTACAAACATGATCATGCATGAAATAATGAAATGCACATGTACCAACACCAATCCAACCTCCACCAATAACCAGTCAAATCCAACCAAACAACTCCAATCAACAAACCATCTGACTCCTGAACTCCTTGGACTCAGTCCGGCAAAACCAACCAGTAAATTAAATACAGTGAAATGCGTTAGTGCAAAAATACATTAAATTCACAAGAATTCTTTGGAGAAATACTTACAGTGCTATATAACAATTTCCGGAGGATCACGAAGTTGAAAAATGCGACGTCTGAGCAACACCACAGTGTAAAATACATTGTGGCCGTGGGTCACAAATACCAACTTTTCAACGGAGACAAACGAAGACCCAAAAATGGTAGGGTAGGGCCTAGAGAGGTCGGTGAAGCCAATGGTGGTGGTGGTTTGCCGTGGGTGGCGGCGCAAGGGGCGGTTTTAAGGCCAAAAAGTCGAAATCGGAAATGTACTTGGTGGGGCTTCACCGGTGACGGATCGGAGCTGGAGTTGGGTCCAATGGGTTGCCAAGTGGTCGGGGATGGAGTGGTAGGAAGATGGTGGCCAATGGCGGTGCGACGGCGGCGCAACGGCGGAAAGGGTGCCGCGGCTTCGTGGGCTTCGTGGGGGCTACCGGTGGCACGAACGGAGGTGGGATTTACGGGGAGGGGTCGCCGGCGGCAGGGGGATGCAAGGGGCTGGGCGGTGAGAGTCACCGCCGGCTCACGGCGGCGGGCTGGGTGGTGGCCGAAGTCACACGGGGAGAGAGAGAGAGTCGGGTTCGCGCGGGAGAGAAGGGAACCGAAGGAAAATAAGGAGAAAAAGAAAAAAAAGAGGAAAAGAAAAGGAGAGGAAAGGAAAAATAGGGGAAAAGAAATGAGGTCCAATCCTCATAACTTGGGTCCCAAAAATGATCCAACGGAAACGATTTTAAAACCACAAGTTAAATAAAATAATTTAAACGTAATGGTAAAGTCAAATTGAAATAATTAAATCCCACAGTAATTAATTTAAATATTAAAAGCAATTTAAATGCATAACAATAAATAAATATTAAGAAAGCACATAAAAATAATTTTCACCAAATAAAAATCATAGAAATAAACTCACTAAAAATCCAACCAATTTAAAATAAGAGGATAAATTTTTGAATAAATAAAAATAATCCTTCAGTAAAAATACACTAAAATACGGGGTGTTACACTCATAATTCCTAAAATACCATCATTTTCTAAAACCATCAATATCCACTTAATCGAATTCGTACCGAATAAGAAATTTAATCGAACAATTATTAAGATAATTACGGAACTCAATAAAAAATAATATTTAAAATATCTAAAATACTAACAACGTATTATAAATTAATAGAATACTTTGACTGCTTTAAAAAATCTTATAAAATACGTCGTGAAAAACTTCTCTCTTAAAAATAGGTTTACTTCCTTTAGTTAACAATATTATTAAAATATTATCTATACAAAAATAATATTTTATGACTTCAAACAAAACCCATATAATCATAAATCTAAAAAGACCACTCATCCGAAAACATATATCTATTACATACACTAAGAGTAAACTGGTAATAGTACTCAACTATTAGGTTAACAATTATATATATATATATATATATATACCATATGAGGAAAACTAGCTGTGAACGGAAACAGAAACAAAAATAACATAAGTAGCCACGGGAGGGCTTACACCTGGAGAAGTTAGGGGCCGCGTTCGACGGCTGGGCTGGAAATATCGTGGTGGCGCGGCTGTCGAGCTGGGGAGGGAGTGCGGTGGCAAAGCTGCCTACGCTGGGCGGCGAAAGCGAGAGAGGCAGATAGAGATGAGCGGGAGGGAGTGCGAGAGTAAGCCGTGAGAGGGAGAAAGAGACCGCACGTGATACTCACTAAGAGAACAGCAATGCGGCGGTGCAAAGGTGGTTGGGCAGCGGCAAATCATTGGTGGCTGGGGCGTCGGCGTCGCTTGTAGCTGCGGCAACAGGTGGGGTGGTGGCTTACGGGTGGTGAGTTGATTGAGTGAAACTGCTCTGTTTTTGGAGAGCAAAACAGGGGTGTTTCCACTATAGCTTTTTGACGGGATGGGGATGGTGGTGCACGGTGGAAATGGGTTGTGCTACGGAGGAGGAGGTGCTCGATTTGCTTGCTCGACGGGTTTGGTAGCAGTGTATCAGAGGCTGTGTTGTGGCTTAAAACAGTGGTGGAAATTTTTGCTTGGCAGCTCGTGTGTGAAAGCTGGATGTGGAGGTTTGCAGATGTAGGCCAAGGATGCAGCAAGTAGCAGAGAATAGAAAGGTAAAAACAAAGAAGGGAGAATCACGAGCGAAGAAGGAAGAACAAGCAAAAGAAAACGAGAAGAACAGATAAAATAGAGAAGGGGGTGCGGCGCAACAGAGGAAGGAAAAGAAGAATAATAGGGTTTCAAAGCTCGAAAACGACGGGCTGAGCTCAAAAGGAAAATAGAACATAATCAAACAGGCCAGTCCGAAAAAAGAAGAAGAGTACAACAAAGAAAAAGACTCAATAAAAATAAATAAGAGCCAAATAAAAACACTACAACTCAATATTTATAAAATAAAATAATTAAAGTCCAGCAATAAAATAAATTAAAGCAAAGAGCAATTTAAATGCAAACAATAATTAATATCAAGAAAGCACATAAAAATAAATTTCAAAACTTAAAAAATTAAAAATTAAACCAATGAGAAACACGATAAATTTAAAACAAGAGAACCAATATTTAAAATTAAATAAAACAATCATTCAATTAAAAAAAATACACTAAAATACGGGATATCACATTGACAACTCTCAATGCCGGAGAGACTTTGACAGTCAAGCAAGTAGACTAAAATTTAAACATTTCTTCAAGATCATTCTTTCTCCTTGTGTAGAAGATACGAAACTTGTTCACATATTCTTTCATCTCTCTCTAGTTTAACAATATAACACAATACGAATGTAACATTGTTAATTTATAAAAAAATAAAAATTAATAGTTATTGAATTGAAACTTTATATTCTTCAACAAGCAACAAAGTTTTTTTATAGTGATTTTGGATTGGCTGGGACTATCCTATACGAAATACTATAATGATTGATCTCGAATTATTATTTCTAAATTATAATTTTAATTGTTATTATATATCTTAGGACATTGTTAACTGATACCTATGTAATTTTAATTCTTATTATAATTGTTATATATAATTTCAAAGGCTATTATATAATTTTAATTATTATCATTCCTAAAGTATAATTTCAATTGTTATACTTATACATACAATAAGTATATAATTTCTATATAAGTATTTATTTGATCCTTATTTATGTACTATCTAGTTTATTTTAAATAAGTATATTTATTTATTCCAACTCTCTACTTATTTGGTAAGTTCAACACTTTTTCCTGAAGAGTATTTTACTTTCTTTATATATATAAATATATATATATATATATATTTAATAATATAATGGTTTGAAACCATACAATGGTAAGAATATTTAATAAGTGATTTTTAATTATAGTTATTATATGTATATTATACTTTATATATAGTTAAGTTATATACTTTTTTTTCTTTTTTTAAAAATTAAGCTTTATACTGTACTTATAATTTTAATAATAATCATTTTCTAACTAAATTAGTATGAATATATTATATATACTTATAATTTTCTTGGTAAAGAACAAACTAAAAAAAGGGATAAAAAATTATAGTATCAAAATTTTCACATAAATCCAAAACCTAAACACAATATATTTCTAACCATATACACATATTCAATAAAAATTCACAAACAATAATCACAATATTTCAAATCCGTATCACAACAACACCAACAATATTCCCACAATGATATTATGGACACATGTTAATTCATCAATGAACACCATAAATTCACAAACTATTCACAAAATTTATAAACAATAATTACAATTGTTTCAAGAGTAAGCATAAAATCAGAACAACATGTATAAACAGATTTGAGTATCTTTAAAAATATAACTAGAACTCACAAATTCAAAAAAATCAAAAAATATTATATCAAAGTTTTCACATAAATCCAAAATCTAAACACAATATATTTCCAACCATATAAACATATTCAACAAAGATTTACAAATGATAATCATAATATTTCAAATTCATATCACAACAACAACAACAATATTCTCACAACAATAGTATGGACACATGTTAATTCATCAATGAACACCATAAACTCACAAACTATTCACAAAATTCACAAACAATAATCACAATTATTTCAAGAGTAGGCATAAAATCACAAGAACATGTATAAACATATTTGAGTGTCTTTAGAAATATAACTAGCACTCACAAATTAAAAAAAACCAAAAAATATTATATCAAAATTTTCACATAAATCCAAAACCTAAACACAATATATTTCTAACCATATAAACATATTCAATAAAAATTCACAAACAATAATCACAATATTTCAAATCCATATCACAACAACAACAACAATATTCCCACAAAAATATTTCTACACATGTTAATTCATCAATGAACACCATAAACTCACAAACTATTCACAAACAATAATCACAATTATTTCAAGAGTAAGCATAAAGTCACAGCAACATGTATAAATATATTTGAGTATCTTTAGAAATATAATTAGCACTCACAAATTCAAAAATAATAATCACGCTATTTCAAATTTATATCACAACAACAATAACAATATTCCCACAACAATATTATGGACACATGTTAATTCATCAATGAAAACCATAAACTCACAAACTATTCACAAAATTCACAAACAATAATCACAATATTTCAAGATTAAGCATAAAATGTATAGACATATTGCTAAAGTTTAGAAATATACCTAGCACTCACAATATCCTCTTAGAAATCAAAAGCTTCCAACATGCCAGTAATCACAACCAATCCTTCAAAAAAATACAACACAAACTTATTATAAGCATATATATAACAAAAACACAAGACAAATATCATAAAATTCAAGAAAATACAAAAGAAAAATAGTTTTTCCTTACCAAAATCAATGGAACTGGAGTTTCAAAATATTAATTAACGCTCTCTCACTCAACTCTCTCTCACTCTAATACTCTCTCACTCTAACTCTCTATCTCTCTAACCCACGATCCTCTCTCAATCAACTCTCTCTCACTCTAACCCTCTCTCTCTCTAACCCACGAATACCCTCTCTCACCGTCTCTCTCTCTGTTGTGTGCACGGAAGAAGCAGCAGAAATGAGTCTGCTTCCTCCCGTGAGTGTATTCATTCAATCTCAAAATCTTTAGATGGAACGTTCGAACGTTTAAGTTGTACGTTCGAACGTTATATTATCCCGTCCAATTTTTAGATGACATTTGAACGTTAAAAAACTTGGTTAATTTTTCTGTTGATAACGTTCGGACGTTTTCTATACACGTTCGAACGTATCTTCCTAAGACAGTCTTCAAAATCTAGCGGGAAATTTCCCGCACTTTTATTTTCATGTTCGAACGTTAGGAAATTTGGCGTTTGAACGTTTATAAATTCAAAGTGAATTTCATCGACTAACTTTTGAACGTAAAATTTTAACGTCCGAACGTTTCAGACCATCATAGAGGTGCCTAAATCGAGATGGGAAATTTCCTGCACTTTTATTTTGCATATTCGAACGTTAGAAAAACTTATGTTCGAATGTTTAGTCTCAATCGAGTGAGATGTTTCTGCATTTTTCTTCTCGTGTTCGAACGTATTATAATTGTACGTTCGAATAATATCGATTTCCTCCCATATCTCTCCATTAACGTTCGAACGTTAAATTGAAACGTTTGAACATGGGAAGATCATCACAGATATGAAAAAATCGAGCGGGAATATAATATTAACGTTCGAAAGTAAAAAATGCACGATCGAACGTTACTTTTAGCTTCATAGGTTAGTATTTATTAATATAATAGTTATATATATGTATTTATTTTTAGATACTCATAATAATTCTCTTCAATATAATCTCTTTTTATTTTTGAAAAGTTGAGAAAAATAATAACTTTTTGTGACTATTTTCTTCTTTCATATAACCCGCTTGTTCGAGATATTCTTTGTTACTTATTAAATTCTTCTTAACTCAAGGTGTGTATTTGGGCATCATCTCCAATCACTTGTGAATATGTTGAAGAAAAATGTTCAGTTTTAAGATTATGAGAAATGGATGCCAAGGTGAGTAATCTGGGCAATATATAGTATACTCTATATATAATATATTATATACTATATATATATATATATATATATATATATATAATATGATAGCATAATACTTTAAATGAAAACATAATAATATAGTATATATAGTATACTATATATATGAATCAATAATATATAATTAATAAAACTAACAACAAAACTTATATATATATATAATACACTATTTAATACATATAGTATATATATAGTATTATATATATAGTATAGTATATATATAAGATACGGGATATATATAATGCACTATATATATACTATATAGTAACAATGGCCAGCCCCGTCTTTGATCTCACTCTATATGAAAAAAGTATTATACTTTATAAGTAGTTAAGTTATATACTTTTTTTTAAGATTAAGTTTTATACTATACTTATAATTAAATAATAATCATATTCTAACAAAATTAGTATGAATATATTATATATACTTATTAAATGTTAAATATTAATTCTCATGTTAAATGTATATTAAATGTTTTTAATCTTTACTTAAATTAAGATCTTAAACTTATAATTTTCTTGTTAAACATATTCAATAAAAATTCACAGACAATAATCACAATATTTCAAATCCATATCACAACAACAACAACAATATTCCCACAACAATATTTCTACACATATTAATTCATCAATGAACACCATAAACTCACAAACTATTTATAAAATTCACAAACAATAATCACAATTATTTCAAGAGTAAGAATAAAATCACAACAACATGTATTAACATATTGCTAAACTTAGAAATATAACTAGCACTCACAAATTCAAAAAAATCAATTAATCTAATTGTCATTCATTAGGGAGGGTAATTTGATTCCAATTAAACTATTTAGGAATTTGTACATTAGAATTTTGTGTACTAGATTGTAATAACAAAGTATATCCTTTTGGGATAGTAATAAGAGCTTGTGGTTATAATGTTCTTTTCATTAATTTATAATGGATCCCATATATATAATATATTATATATTATATAATTATATAATATAATATAATATTAGATATATACTATACAAAATATATAGAACAGTATATATATAATATACTATATAATATATAATATATAATACATTATATATATATTACACAGTATATATATACTATAATATACTATATATATTATAATATAATATTAGATATAGTATGCTATATGTTATAGTATACATTATAATATATAACATATATTAATAATATAATATAATATTTTTGAATATTTGGAAAAATCAATCGACAAATGTTCGAACGTACTAAGAATTACGTTCAATTGTTTCGTGTATATAAGCCCAAAACAGAATGGTGAAATGTCATTTTCATCGTTATCTAACTTCGTTCCCGTTTGCACGCCGCCACTCCTCCGTCGCCGCCTCCATCAAACACCGCCACTCTTCCTTCACCGCCGCTGTCAAACACCACCACAACCGTCACTAAAAGGTAGGCATCCATCTTTTAACCTCTAACATGTATTTTATTTGAGATTTGGGTTCGGTTTTGTTTAAAATGGGCCAAGTGGTGGCCAGATTTTCAACTCTATTTTCTGGCCAACACGGTTTGCCATTGGCCAAATAGTCACCGTAGAAAAGTTTTTTGAAGTGTATACTTCATTTCTACCGTGGCATTTCGGCATTTAAAACCTTGTAGATTGATTTTCGAGATTTCAAAAATAGCTGAGTCCACTCAGCCATTCTGTGTCGTAACGTTTGAACGTTTCACCAAAACGTTCGAACATACGACATTTCAATTACATAGCTGTTAAGGCTTCTACCTTCAAACGTGTATTGTTTTACATTCAGACGTTATTTTTCGAAACAATTACATCCAAACGTTTAATTATAACGTCCGAACGTACTACTTTTTAAATTTATTTATACTTCAACGTTCAGACGTGCATCCTTTACGTTCGCACGTAAAACCCATACGTTCGAACATGTATGTTATACGTTCGCATGTATGTGGTTTACATGTGAACGTAAAGGATACATGTCCGAACATTTTATCTGAACGTTCAAACGTTTATTTTACTATGTTCGAACGTTAATGCGGAGCAGCTTAAAATTAACACAAAAAATGCATCAATGTAAATAATTTTTTTTCCTTTTCTATTTTCAAGATATGGCTCATCCTCTGCATAATAAAAAACGAGGGAGGGATGGAGCCACTCAGGACACTGCTCGTATCAGGGCTCGTACTGTTATGGTAGAGTGAGAGGTCTTGATCAATGAGTTTGACGAACTCATATGGGAGCAGACGAACCCGAGATATGTTTCGTCAGTAGAGGCTAGGGAAATATCTGCACAATGAGGGGGAAGGTATACCCCTCAATGGTTCAGGAGTTCTATATGGGAATGTGTGACATGCCTCAGGACACATCCTCACACACCGTGACTGTACACGATGTTTTCATTGAGATTTCACCAGACGTCATCGCCGAGCACCTCGGGATTCGTCGAGGAGTTAAGACATATGCACATGCTACACCCCTTGAGGAAGTAGGAATTTCTGCATCATCTACTGACCGCCCATTTGAGCCAGCATCAGCCAGAGATGCAGACCGGTCAGAGGCCGAGGATACTGGCCTCGAGGCTCGGGATGATGACCGAGACGAGGATTTCTACATCCTCACCGGGAGGGACCGCATGCAGATCAAGAGGAAGAACGCCTTCAACAAGAACCATCTGCTACCTTTCTTCTGCATGTTGCACATTATTGTTGCAACAAACGTGGATCCTGTGGCTCATAAAACCATATTTACTCGGCTTTGGGCACAATTTTTGATACAAGCGGGTCAAAGATCAGATGAGCCCCCTCGACATTACCACGTATCGACGTAGCATTGGACAGGTGAGGGGACGTCAACCACCCTTGTAGAGGATCGAGTACCTCCGATGCAACCTGAGCCAGGTCATGTGGGGAGTAGTAGTCAGCAGCCGACGAGTACATCTGCGGGAGATGCGCGGCCTGCTTGGGTTGATTCGGTGGTATCACAGTTGACTGCACATATCGATCGTAAGATCGATCGATCGCTCACTACGATTGTAGAGGCGTTTGTCGCTGAGATAGCCCATCGTGTAGGTATCCTCAACGACAAGGTTGATACCTTGTCTGAGGAGGTACGTAGTATGAATTTCACGAACGCTATCATCTGAGTGTTGTTTATAAAATTCTATCATATTTTGTATTTTACTTTTAATATATGTAAAGAAAAATATTATTTAATATTTGTATAGTTTTTTAATTTCAATTCTTAATCTTCTTTAATGTTATATTTTCCAACTTTAATACTAAATCACTACACTTCAAATATATATAAACATAAATATATATTTATATATTACAAATTGTGTATATATAAATATATACAAGTCAATGTTTTAGACTTGTTCACAAATTATGTACTATAAAAACCACATAACTTTTAAATTAGAGTCATATTTAATTTAAATTTACAATTAATGTTCAAACGTTAGTAATTAACGTTCGAAAGTTGGCGCAAAACATTTCACGTTTGAACGTTAATTACTAACGTTCAAACGTTGGCGCCAAAACATTTCACATTCGCACGTAAGTAGCCATAATGTTCAAACGTAAATTTCTCATATGTTGGAACGTAAAAAAAATCTCATCTGTCTTTAGTGACGGTTTGCAGTCCTGTAACAGAAAAGGCTTTTTAGTGACGGTTTGGGGACTGTCACAATTTCCCAACCGTCACTAAAAACCAATTGTGTTGTAGTGTTCATCGGTAGACAAATGGCTTAATAGCACGATTATGCCATACAATAAGGATAAAACGGTGGTCACCCTCTCTTTAAGTTGAAGGTTCAACTAATGGAGCTCTATGACGGGAACAAGGATCCAATTGAGCGTTTAGAGACTTTAAAAGGCTCACATGACTTTACACGGATTTCTAGGAGAAACTGCTTGTTGAGCCTTCCCTTTGACCCTCAAAGACACAACTATGGTTTAGGAGTCTCCAAACAAGGTCGATCACCAATTTTGAGGAGTTTTGCAGGCCGTTCCTAACACAATCTGTGGCTAGCTGGAAGAGGAAACAACCAAGAGCTTACGTCCCCACTGTAAAGCAGTGAGAAGGGGAAAGCTTGGAGGAGCACATGGACCGATTCAAGGAGTGACTGACAGACAACAAGATAACGTTAGCCACCCTTCTGAGCGGCATATGGGGGAGGAGCTACTTCATGATAGAAATGGCCTGAAAGACACTAGTGACCTTAGGGAAGTTCACAGATTGAGCAGATGACCTTGTCAATGCTGAACATACGCTAAAAGGGATTACTGATCCATGTACGACCAAGATGGATGATGCTAAGAAGAGGCAAAGGTGGTTGAAACTGAAAGCGACCAGTTTGCAAAGGATGAAAAAGGAAGAAGCGAACGAGAAGGGCGAAAGCGACAAAACAATATGAGTTTAGCGAATGTCCTATACTAGGACATATTTAAGAGAATGAGAATCGAGGAGCACAGTTTGCGGCCAAAACCCACAATGTTGAAGGGTTCTCGGGTTAAACAGTGCAGCTTGTCAGTGCCATCACTCTATCCATCACGGCTGGAGTGGACCTTGTTGTATAACTGTCATGGTAGACTTCCTGTTTCTTAACACAAGTTCATCGAGCACGCAACTCTGAACAGGATCAAGGTAATCACATTGACCTACCACTTAAAGATGAGATGCCTGACTGAAGCGGGCGTATGGCAGGTTTGAGGTGAACAAGTAAGGCATATCAGTGCCATGTGAAAGAATTGAAAAATGAGAGAGGAATGGTTCACATTTCCGAAGCAAAAGGGAAAAATGGAGATCCCATTCCACTGCTAGCTGAGTATACCAAACGATTGATCAATACTGGCGATGAGAACGAACTAAAACAAGGCTAAGCCTTTTGAGTTGGCCACCTGGTATCTCCAGCGACCAAATGTTATTGCAAGAATAGAAGTGCGCATGGCGCTAAACCTCAAAGAGAAGATGAAGCAACTCCTCAAGCATAGAGCTAGATATCTTTGCATGGAGCCATGAGGACATGTCGTGAATAGACCCCAAAGGTAATGGAGCATCGCCTTTGCATTGACCCTATAGCAAAGAAAGTCCGGCAGAAACCAAGAGGCTTTATCACTGAAAAGTATGCAGTAATAGTAGAAGAGGTAGAATGCCTGCTCGAGGCGGGGGTCATAAGAGAGTCCTATTTTCTTGAGTGGCTGTCAAACATGGTTTTGGTGAAGAAAGCCAATGGTAAATGCCATATACGTGTGGACATCACAAACCTAAATAAAGCCTATCCCATTGATAGCTTCCCCTTACCATGGATATATCTAACAGTGGACTCGATAGCAAGGCGTAGGATCTTAAGTTTCATGATTGCCTACTGAGAATACAATCAAATCATCTAATCACCGAAAGGCATTACTAAGCATTTGAGACTTAAAGGTTTTCTTGGAACACTTAACCTTCTATGTTCCAATCACTTTGCTCTTCAAGGTTTTGCTCGCCTATTGCTTTCTCACCTAATGTATTGCTCGTCCATTCCTTTGCTTGCCTCATGCCTGCCTAGCGTCCTACATACCAAATACTTGCTAGCTTCTTGTCTTTGCCCACCTAATACCTTGCTCGCCATATGCTTTCCTCACCTAGTGCTAGCCTAACGTTTGCTCGCCCGTTACTTGCTTGCTTTATGCCTTGTCCTCCTAACACTTCATTGCCAAAAGTGTTGCTCGCCTCATGTTATGCCTGCCAACATTTTACTCGCCCATTTTATGCTTTTCCCTAGTGTTCAATCTAGATTTTTCTCAAATTTTGTTAAGTAGGCATTGGTCTAGGTTGTGGCTCTCATAGAAACTATACTAATTGGGTTAAGAAATAGATATACATGTCAGCTCAATCCATTTATATGAAAATGGATCAAACAGGTTGAAATGGACGAAATGAGTCGTGTCTAGATTAACCCAATAAAAGTTAATTATTTTACTAGTTATATGGATCATATCATGTCACCCGCTATTTATATAGATTGTATTAGGATTTTAAGAGATGACTTGTTTAATTAAACGGGTCGTGTTTGGATTGATCTATATAGTCTAATACTTATGACTTGACAAGATATGAACACGATCTGCAAAAAAAAATTGCCACCTCTACTAAAATTGTATTAAGCATTACTCTTCCTAAAATTACTTCGTTATGAGTGATATAGTTTCTTAACAAATTGTGCAAAAAAATTGTTATTGCAACACACGTATGAATAATTTGTACTTGATCTCTATCTTGTTGTAACTAGTGAAGATAGTTTTTCTTTTGGGGGAGTGTCTTGTTGGAATTACTAAGGGGATGTTTAGAAAAAGTTATCATCTCATCACATCTTATCTCATTCCATCTCATTTCCTTCGCAAATATCATTCAAACACAAGCACTTTTAAATTAATCATTACAACTTTTTCAAACTAATAATTACAACTTTTTCAAACTTTCAAATAAGAAATAAAAAATAATTCAAAATTTTCAAATCCCAAAACCAAAACTATATTAAAAAATTATATTATAAAAATATTTTACTTTTATAATATTTTTTATTTAACATCTTCTCTCTCATTAATTTCCAGAACCCAATAAATAGTACTTAACTCAAACTATTCACAACTATTCTCAAACTATCTTACTATTATTCACAAAATTCTTATATTATCTCATTCTCCGAGCATCCCTAAGTCCTTTTGGAATACGATTCAAGTCTACTTCTGATTCAATGGTGGTGGCTAGGTTCTTTTTATTTTTGTCTTCTGAGGAGACTTTGTTCAATAAACTGACATCAATCGCATATCTTATCGCTAAACACTACAAGAAAATGGCTCTATTGCGGCGATTTATGGTTTGCTGGAAATAATATCGCCGTAATAAGTCATTATTCACGGTGATTTCGTGGTCGACGCGGCTTCCAACACGCGCATTTTTATTTTTACCTTTTGCAGCAATTTCAAACACACTTGCGGCGTTAAAAAATCGTTGCAAATATATTTTAACTTTTGCAACGATTTTAATGATAATCAAAGCAAATTTAACCATCGCAAAAGGTGAAAACCTTATACGGATGCACAATTTTGCTGCAATTGTCATTTTAATGTACACGGCGCCAAAACCACATAAAATTAGATTTCCCCCCCAAAATCCTGATTTCACCTTCGTCCCCAACTTCTTCTTCTCCATTTCTCTCTAGCTGCACATTAAGCAAAACCCACTCAAAATTTTTGCTACGTCCCTTCCACCGAATGAAACCACTAACATTGGCGCTACTCCAGTCCAGTGATTCTCGCGTAAGCAAATTACTCTACTCGACCGCACCGAAAACCCACTAATCGGCGTCTTCACTCTCAAATGCCGAGGCCATACTAGTGAAAAAAGTTCCATTTTTTTCGACACCCTTAGGCTTTGTTCTTCATCATCGTCGGCCCGTTTCCTAATCAAAGTGGGTTGGCTTTGTTCTTCACCAGTGAAAATTTCTGCAATTGTTCGTCTGCCCCTTTATGTTAAGAAACATGCACACATACCGATTTTTACCTTGGATATTTCTTTTGAGCAGCGAATGTAGAAGGCAGTGTATATATACTTGATAACCCTGTTCATTAAAGGTGGATCTTTGCCGCTCAATCACCAGGTCATCGCAAATCAACGATCGATGTGCGAAGTTGAGGATGAACTCCACCCACCATTTGTTTTCATATTTGTTTTAACTGGTACATTGGTATTGTGGATGTTTGATCTGTACTTTAAAGCTTGTAAGAGACATTCGCTGCTCCCATTTGTAGTACTTAATTGCCTTCCATTAATGCACCATATGCCAGTGTATAACCTAGCTTAAACGGGCTAATGTACTGATGTATTGGATGGAAACTTGAATTTGTATATATGCTATTATGGTTAATTACAAGTATTGGATTAAAGTACTAGTTAGTTATATTGTAAATGAGTTGGAGCAGGAAATTAGGTACCCTAAAAAAATGGTGTATTTTGTATACTGGATTGGTACCAGGCTCAAAATCACCAATTGCGGTGATTTCCAATTTGTCGAGAATAAGCTTTACAAAACAGAACTATTTTTTGCAACAAATATAGTTGGACGCGAAAAACCGTAAGTTCTTTTGCGGGGACAAAAAATCGCCGCAAATTATATATTGCAGTGAGCATTTTTCGCCGAGAAAAAGAATTAAGGCCATTGAACCATTCTTGATAGACTTCCAAACACTGGCAAAAATATATTTCAGCGAATTTAATCACCGTGAATAATAATTGTGCTGATTTTTACCGACCGGAAAATATTAATTGTAGAGATTTTTGAAAACGCTGGAAATAATATGAAGCTATTTACTGTAATTTTCTGTGTATTCGCGACGATATAAAATGCTGCATATACTTTTTCACAGCGCTATAATGCTGAAATCCCATTGATATTTGCGACGTATTTTATAATATTAGCAACGAAAAAAATCGCTACAAATAAATAATTTTCGCGACAATTTTTGGTATTCGTTGGCTGAACTTTTAAGTGAGTCAACAATTGCGATAAAAGTGGAGCGCAACATAAATCACTGCAAAAGGTTATTTGCAGTGATTTTAGGGGTTATTTGCGGCGAAGTTTAGCACCGCAAAAGACCTTGTTTCTTGTAGTGTGCAAAACTTACTTCATTTGTGTATTACATTTCAAATATATATAGACATACATCTAACTAAGTGTGGAGACATGCATATAAAATAAGTAGACTAATTTAGACAAATTCCTAGACAAAATTCGGTGGCTGATTTTCTGGAGGTGGACTGGTCAATATAAGCAACTGCCAATAGTCAATACTCCCCCTCAAGTTGGCACATGGAGATCCGTAATGCCCAATTGCTTGCAAAAGGATGAAAAAGTTCACATCCTAATGCTTTGGTGAAGATATCTGCAACTTATTTAGTGGAAGAAGTGTGAACGGCTGTAAGAAGACCTGAGCAAATTTTATCATGAACAATGTGATAGTCAATCTTAATATGTTTGGTATGTTCATGGAACACGGGATTGTGCATGAAATTTTAGATTTTCCCTCTCTTTTCACCTCTGGGCACACGTTTTCCCCAAGAGTTTCAGTATAATTTTAAATTATTTTTAATTTTTAAAACTTCTTTTGAAATTCCAGCACTTGATTGAAAATTCAGACTTGTGGTCATGGGTGGTATAGCTCGATCTCAGTCCTAAGTGCCACAAGGTATAGTCCTCACTCAATATTAGACACATTTTGGTACTGTTATGCGTATGATAAAATGGTTGGAAGTTGCTAGAATTTTCATTGGGTTATGTTTGAATGGTAGGATTTATGAATGATGTTGTATTCTTGTATGTTGCTGGCTGGGTGAAATTGTTGGCTATTTGAGTCAGTTAGTGACTAGTCGGTTGAGATTTTGGATTGTGGAAGGATAGGTGGTAGTTTGGATTGATAGGTATGACTTGTTTGAACTGTTTGGGACTATCTGGATTTGTTTTTGTTTGGTCGTTGTTGGGTTTGAACGTAAATCGATAGAGTAACAATGGTTGTTGTGGATTGAATTGGATATGGAGTTGGTTGGGATGGTTGATGTTGTGTTTGCGTGGAATGTGGCATGTGACTTGTTGTGTTGGATTGGCCTTGTTGTTGAATTAAGGGTATGGGACATGAAATACGTTAAATAGATACTCAGGCTTGAAGGGTGTTTGCTTTGGTTATTGTTGGGTTATATGCCATCTATAAGAGTTAATGATAAACTGTTTTAGATTTGTAATTTTGCTGTTAGTTTACAAGTAACATGTGGATAGTGGCAAAAATAGTGTTTTGGGTTAATTTAAGTTCTTGACTAGGTAAGAGCTTGTTCTATTCTACTCTTATGAAGGTGGGAATTTTTGTTTGCTAATCTAAGTACTAGCGTGAGTATTTATTAACATGTGCACAAATACTATGATATAGGTTATTGTGACACGGCTAGAGTACAGTTCTAGAATTTAGAGAATACACTGCAAGAGTCAGGTAAGTGGAGTTCAAATGTTAGATTTGCATAAAAATGAAAAATGAACTGAGGTTGGTTTGTAAAATGTGCATGTTATGTTTTAAAAGAAAATGTGAAAACAACCTTAGTTATGTGCTCTGCATTTACTCATGAAATTTGTATGAAAGAGAAAAAAATGTTTTTTGGCATGAAAAGTGTAGGCATGAGCTATATTTGACATGTTTTTGAAATGTGCAAAAGAGTGAATATGAAATCTAAGAATTTTAGTACATGTAGTATGAAAATGTTTTGGATCTATTTTTTATCATATGAATATGTTAAGCAGGTGGTTTGATATGATATGCATTTGAAAAACCTTTGGCATGACTTATCTGTTTTTACTCTTATTCTGATTTTGGTTCTGATATGATGATACTGGTTCACGTGATATGGTTGGTACCAACATGATATGATATGAGTGCACCCACTTTGGAAACAAAGTGGTCATTTATGTGTTCTTTCCTGTGTGCACACTCCGGGCTCCGAGAATGAATAAGAGAAAGTTTCACAATATGATACTGCCAGGTTTGACCACCGGCAATAACAAAACCTTACCACGGGAGTTAAATATGGTATATGATATGATATGATATGATATGATATGATATGGTGAGATGATATGATACGATACGATACGATATGATAAGATAAGAAGAAGATGTTCAATTATGTTATGCCAAAGCTCCAATTTATATGAGCAATAATCTTTATGAAGTATGAAAAAAATTGAAATGTCGCTCTAATATGTTGTTTATATGTTTTGAGATTTGCATATGAAAATGAAATGTTTTTGTATTCTGCATTCTGAACTCTCTGAAAAGGCTCATGTTGTACACACTAGTATATGTGCTTTATTTACTAAGTTGTTGATAACTCAACCCCTTATCTTCAAAATATTTTTCAGATGATGTGGAGGGTTCAGCTGAGGAACAGGAATAGAAAATGTGAGCATGGCTAAGCTGAGGAGAGGGTGTCGAGTACCTTAGGGTACTACTGTTAAAAGAATGAATTCTGATGTCTTTTAGATATATTTATGTATTTAGTTTACTAGGATTTAAAGATTTATCAGTTTATTATGTTGAGACTATTGGGAGATTGTGGACCCTTGGTTTATGTTATTTTTGTAGTGATGACTTTGTGGAGTTTATATTGTGTCTATTTGGAAAATATGAGATTTTTTTTTTTACTGTTTATGAAATCTTTGGAGATTTTAGATGTGTTGGGAGGCAGGTTTATAAGTGACAGGTAGTAATTCTCCGACCCATCTGGACATGGGGTGTTACAAAGATAGATAGAGAAACAAAGAACGTACAAAAGACGGTATGAAAGTAGTCTTCATCATCTTAATATAAAAAACCCTAAGGGTCGTTTCCATTGCTTACCTGATCTTAGTAATGGGTGATAGGAAGGAACAGCTGTGCATATTCAGCGTTGTATATAATACTGTTTTGGAAAAGTGTTTGATAAATGTGAAGATGAGCTCCTGCGTGGGGAGCATTTTATAAGGAAAGTTTGAACGTGAATGTCAACCTTCTATATGCTCCATGTGAAGAAGGTTGGTTGCGATAAAGGACTTCTAATTAACGTTCTAACTGCAAGTCCACGAAGTTCTAACTGCAAGTCATCGTCGAGGAAATGAACACCTTCGACATTATTCATACGAACCTAAAACTCGCGCAATGTGCAGACTATTATTTATGCTGGATTTTATAAATGTATATTTAGATATTTATTATACATAATCACTACCACAACTATTAAAAAAATGTATATACGTCAAATATATATAAATTGGAGCATGCATATGAAAAAGAGGTACTTTCTATAAATTCGGAATTTATAGAAAAAAAAACAAATATTATTGTTACCTTTTTAAGTCATGAAAAAGGTAAATTCGGAATTTACCTTTCTATAAATGTACGTCAAATCTGCAAGTCATGAAAAAAAAATTCGTTTAATTTATTCATGTTACCTTTTTAATTGGTTTTGATTTTATAAATTCAGAATCAAATATTCGCAGAATTGTGTAGTTTTCCCGTCTACATTTTAAGTTGTACTCATCAAGTTGTAGTAGGAAGATGTATTCTTTACCAACAATTTGTTGTAAATCATTTGGGAAACCATCATTATTCCGATCCTACATAAATACAAATATATATGTTAAAATAATTGTATATCTAATATTTAATGTACTTTCTATACTAATATTCAGTTTAAAAATATTATATTTACCATTTTGTTTCTTGGTCTTTTTTTCTGCAAGTTCTTTTGCAATTTTATGTAAAAGTTTCTCAGCTTCTTTGTCAAATAGCACTGACGACGCTAATCTTGAATTATCCGAAATGATGGTTTGATCGAAGTGCCTTTTTCTGGAAATAAATTGTCTTGGTGTAATGGGCATGGTGGATTGGCTCGGAGCTGGGCTCAGTAGGACAGGGCTTTGTGCAACACACGACTGTTAGATATTTGTCCGATGGTGTCAATGAAGTATTTATCTCAAAAAACCATCGGATCATGTGCCTATGTCTCTTTGGTTGATGAACTAAAATATGAGGTATGGCCCAAGTATTTTTAGATTCCAGCAGATGTGGACTTTGCATGAACGTTTCTGGGAGTTTGTTACTAATATATGGAATGAGGAGGTGGGAGGAGCTGGTTTGTGGAAGCTAGCAGCTAAGATGAAAAAAGTAAAAAGTGCTCTTAAAAGATGGAACTGTGAGGTATTTGGTTGGACAACAATGCATTTAAAAAACCTGGTGGAGAAAATTGCACAAGGGGTGGCACAACTGCAAGAGAAATACACCCAAGAAGTAAAAACGAAGATGCTTGCTGCACAAGCGGAGTTAAATTCTTACTTGGCAAAAAAGGAAGTCTGAAGAGCACAGAAAATTAAAAATACATGGATAGAGCATGGGGAGGTTAATGCTTCTTTTTTTGCAGCTTTACAGACTAGGAAGAAGAGCATAATTACATCCATGCAATTGCCGGATGGAAGAATGTTGTCTACGCCAGAAGAGATTCATAATGAAGCGGTTTTACACTTTGATGATTTTTTGAGTCGCAGGCCGAATGCTTCAGTGCTTCATTCATCTGATGTTATTCAAGAAGAGGTGAGGGCATCTGAAAATTTAAATATTTGCCTGAGCCTAACAGAGCAGGAAGTTAAAGATGCATTGTTTGATATTTTGATTAATAATAGTCCAGGACCATGTGGATTTAATTTTGGTTTTTTTGACATCGTAGGGATTTCATTGAGATAGACTTGGTTGAGGCCTTTCGGGATTTCTTTGCAGGTACCTTGCTACCAAGATACTATGCCGATTCTTTCATTGTTTTGATTCCGAAAGTGCCGAATCCATGCTCATTTGACAAATTTAGGCCAATTAGCCTATGCTCGATTGTTTATAAAATATGTTCAAAGTTCAACCGTCATATCTCGAATAAAATTTAACCAACTGTCTCCCAAGTATTTAAGATTTAAAGCTTAACAAAATATAAGAGATTTGAGCCAGGGAAGAAGACTTACAATGGTCTGGAACACTAGAAAGCAAAGCTGTAGAAAATGCTTCATCCAAAGCTCACACTGTTTCTCTCTAGGAAAACTATGGGAGAAATGAGAAGGGAAGTGTGGGGGCTATAGGGCTGACTTGGAGTGGGTGAGTTCTATGACACAAGATGTGAAGTTGGCTTGTGCAAGAGGAGAAAAACTATGTTGCAAAGGGGGCTAGATTTGTTCTGTCAAGATTGTGATTTGAGGGGTGTTGTGTTGCTTGTTTGACCTTCCATAAATGGCACTATTTGGGGCTGAAAATGAGGTGTAATGTCTGCCGTTGTATGGTCATATAAGTGGGATAAACTTGTGTGAGAAGGTTGGGGGAAACTAGGGATTTCGGATGGAACTAAATGGGGTTGACGAAATGCATCAATTTAGGTTTCAGTTAGGGTTTCAATCCATGTCCAATTTTCTTGGCCAAATGGAAGTACCAAGGCGTAAAGGAGTGGATGAGCATGTAAGAGAGTGTACTTGAGGGGTTGGTTGCTTGTGGAAGTGGCTTAAACTAAGAGGGGATCACATGAGTAGAACCCGATTGCATGATTTAATGTTTGGAGATTTAGGTTTCAGTTACCCGAAGCATTTGGGGTTTCAGTTTGCACCACCAAATTTGGGGTTTCATTTGGGTTGAAACCCTCTTTGTGGTTGACCAGAAAATGCTTGAGTGGATGGAAAAATCTAATAATCGTGATTTTAACTAGGCTTTGAATTATTTTTATTTTATTGTTTTATTTTATAATTCTTAATATCATCATTATTACTAATTTTTATTTCCTATTTATGCCTTAAAATCTTGAGACTTTCTACCGTGTCTTCCGCTTTCATTCCCTCTTGGACGTTTCTCCACTTTTGGAATGTTACAATTTCAACGAAATGCAAGAGCTGAAACACTTAGTTTATATATCCTCTCTTCTCCATAAGTTTTACACATTAGTCTTTCAACAACCTTCAACTAGAGCCACAAATCCCCATCAATCTCTCTCTTTGCTTCTCTGTTATTAGTTTAATAGCACCAAACAAACTTTTTCCCTTTCTCAAAATTTCACCACAACACACAGAGGTCCTAGAATCATCATTGTAACCATCGTTTCAGCCACCTAAGTTTTGCCACATGACCTTCTTTCTTGCTGTAAGTTTCTATCACACAACTCTTTTTCTTCATTGATTTCAGTAGGTTTTTTTTCTCTCTACTGTAAATAATAATTTATGATTCTGTTGTTTTTGCCAACATCGACCACCAAAGGGGTTGGAGGTTCTCAAACAAGTCAGACTTTCTCAACCGACCATCTCCTCCAGTAATCTTGTGCTATTTCGGTGAGCCATCACCGTTGGTCACTCATTTTCTCCCTCTACTCTATTTATTTTTGGTTTATCACTAATGAACCTTATTCTCATCTCAGTTCATCTCCACTATGCCACACAAAAGATACCATATTAGCTCAGCCACCCAGATCAACTACACATGACGTCCCTTTCTTCTCGGTAAGCACAACCAAGATCTATATATATGTTTTCTCTCATCAATTTTGTGGTGAAATGTTATGACCTTGACAAAGGAGAAGAAGAGTTAGCATACAGTATGAATAATGTAAGAAGTGTTACTGGGTCGTTTTGGGTATAAGGAGTAAAACTCAACATCAACATTACATGGAGAAGTGGAGCGCACCGTTTAATCTAGTTCACTAAAATGAGTCATTTAGCAATATCAATAGATTGATGCAGTAGACTGTTTTTGGTCACTTTATGTTATTGTTTTCTGTCAGAGACTGGGTTACGCACATATCAAAGGAATATAGTAGGGAGAGAAGAAAAGAGAATCCATCGAATATCTTGTAAGCTTTTGGCATGAACATTTGAGGCTAGGGTTCCTCAAAAAACCCTTATCATTTACAATAATATCCAGTAATATTCAGAATCATTTCATTGTTTTCTTCATTATTTCATCCCCATTTCATTTTCAATATTTTCCATACAACCAAACTCATAACATTTGGTATCAAGAGACTACGTTCCTAATGGTTGTGGGTACCAGACCTAGACAACAAGAATAGATGCAAAAGCAAGTGGAATCACATGAGCAGAGCATACAGGAAATTTGTGAGCAGCTGCGCCGAATGCATAACATGATGTGCACCATGGTTGCAACCCAGACTCAAAATCAGCTAGTCCACCGAGAACCATATCTGGAAGGGGACAAGACAACTATGATCACCGCAGACAATTGACAAGGGGAATCTAACTGAATTTTTCTCATTTTGAGGGGGAAGACGCAATGGGGTGGATTTTTAAGGCATCTCATTACTTTGACTTCCATCAAACACCTCCTCCCCAAAGATTGCTTATGTCCTCTTACCATATGGGTGGGGAAGCACTGGTTTGGTACCGAGATGTAGCTGACACTGGGCAGTTCACGTGTTGGCAAACATTCACACAAGCTCTCCAAGTCCGATTCAGACCCATGGCATATGATGACCCCATGGAGGCCCTGACTAGGCTGAAGCAAATCACAAGTTGAGGGCTCTCTAAGTCACACAAGTTGAGCTGCTTCCTTAGTGGCTTTAAGGATTAGATACACCTTCCCCTTCGTATGTTTTGCCCAGTAAACTTGAGTGCTGCTTTTGGCGTTGCAAAAATACAAGAGGAATATCTGGTCAATACAAGAAAAGTAGTGAAACCAAGAATAGAAAGGAGTAGCACAGTTTCCTCAGCCAGTGGTAGTCACTAGGCACCACCAGCTGATGCTCAGCATCAAAGCCCTAAGTTTACAGCTTCTAATAGGAAGACGTTCTCTACACAAATGGATAAAAAGAGAAAAAAGTACTTATGTTACCAATGTGAGGAAAAATAGAATCACTCACATGTTTGTAAGAGCCCGAGGGTTTATGTGCTATAGGGATATGGAGAAAAGGAATAGGATGGGTTAGAGGAAGTCTATTATGACTCCAAGGAAACTCAGGAAGGAAATGCAGTACCTACTGCTCAAGTGGGACAGAGATTTCACTCAATGCCATTACGGGTACCCCGATTGCTAACACCATGAGGATCTAAGGTCGAATTGGGGGTGAGACGCTGATAATATTGGTGGACTAGGGCAGCACTCACAACTTCTTAGATCCCTCACTAAGCAAGAAAACAAGCTTAGTTGTGGAACCAGCAGTGAAGTTGTCAATCAAGGTGGCAAATGGGGATACCATTCTCAGTGAGGGACTATGCAGGGAGGTCACCACCAGAATCAAGGTAATTCATTCAGCCCTTCTTATTATCTACTTCCATTAGGTGGGTGTGATTCTGTCTTAGGAGTTCAATGGTTGGTTCCCTTAGGAACCATCATATGGAATTTTTCGAAATTGTCACTGAAGTTTAAGTGGAGTGACAAGGAAATCCAGTTAAGGGGAATGAGGTTGACTACCTCAACCTTCGAGGGTGTAAAGAAGTCATTACTGGACAATGTCAGTAGAGGTAGGGGACTTTTTTACAGCTAGTCACAGCGACAAAACAGAAGCCACAACAAGAAGTATGTCCTAAAATACAGTTGTTACTCATGGAATTTGATAAGGTTTTTGAAGAGCCTACATGGCTACCTCCGAAAAGAACATATGATCATAGAATTGTGCTAAAAGAGGGCACTATACCAATCTCCACCCGCCCATACAGATACCTTTATTATAAAAAATCGGAGAATGAGAAAATTGTAGTTGATTTGTTGAAAACAGGTGTGATAAGACCCCGCTCAAGCCTTTTTTCATCCCCGATGATTCTAATCCGAAAGGCCGATGGTAGTTAGCGCTGTTACGTTGATTATAGGGCCCTTAACCAAGGGACGGTTAATGATAAATTCTCCATTCTTGTTATTGATGGGCCCTTAACCAAGGGACGGTTAAAGATAAATTCTCCATTCGAATTATTGATGAGCTCCGAGATGAGGTAGAAGGGGCTATAGATTTTTCTAAGCGGAACCTACGGTTGGGGGTGAGCAAAAACTTTGGCGACTCCGACTCAGGCCGACATCCACTCTGATTCAGACTCCGTCGGAGCCAGAGTTGGTAGGCAAAAATAGTGGGAGTCGGAGTTGAAGTTCAGAGTTGAACAAGACTCTGGATTGCTGACTTTGACTCTGATAGATATATTTAATATTACAAAATAAATGAAAGCTGTTCCATTGGCCTAATGGTTGTTGATCTTTTAATTAAACTCCATTTTTTGTTTAACTGAAACGGCATTGGACCAGCATACCCCAGGTCCCCAACCCAAGGGCCAAACTTTTTTCACTCATCCCCAATTTCCCTAGACCCCACGAGAACAATTATCTTTCTCACTTCTTGAGATCTTCATCTGGTCTTACGTCGTTCTTCACTTCCTCTTCTTCCTCTTCAAATTGGTGTTGTCGTGTGTTACAGTCCGACGAGGAGCACCACTTCGAGTCCAAGGCCAGGCCTTGCAAGGCATTATTTTTTCTACATTTTGGTCCTCTCTCTCTCTCTCCTTTAATCCATACATTTTCTTTTTCTTTTTCTTTTTTCCTTTTATAACATGCGATACATTTTATATTTTTGCCTACGATTTTTTTTTTTGCATGTTTTTTGTTTGGTTTTTGAATCTGTAAGTAAAGTATAAACACCGAATCCTGTGCGCTACTCCGAGTTGGGCTCCAAGCTCCGTTCTACAATCTCCGATTGGAGTTAGAGTCGGAGCACATTTTGGCCTCCGACCCTAGTCGGAGTCGATGGTCGAAGGTGGGCATTCTGACTCTAATGGAGTCAACGCCCACCCCTACCTACGGTCTGGGTATCATCAAGTAAGAGTTGTACCTGAGGACATACCCAAAACGGCCTTTAGAACTCATGAAGGCCACTACGAGTTCTTGGTGATTCCTTTTGGGCTCACCAACGCCCCCTCAACATTTCAAGGGCTAATGAATGACATCTTTAAGCCCTTCCTCAGAAGGTTTGTATTGGTTTTTTTTATTTTTTATGATATCCTGGTGTACAGTCGGAGTGAGGATGAGCATTTGATCCACCCTATGAAGGTTATGGAGTTGCTGAGTAAAAATCCGTTATATGCTAAGTGGTCTAAGTGCTGTTTTGGGGCGGCAGAAGTTGAGTGTAAAGGTCGACCCAAACAAGGTGGCTTCCATTCTTGAGTGGCCAGCCCCATTAAGCACAAAGTCCTTGAGGGTTTTTTGGGTCTAACAGGCTACTACAGAAAGTTTATTCGCAACTATAGAACTATTGTTGCACCGTCAATTGAGTTATTGAAGAATAATATATTTTCATGGAATGAGACAGCTGCTGAAGCCTTCCAAAGACTCAAAACTGCAGTGACACAGCCCCCAGTTTTGAGGCTTCCTGACTTTACACAACCCATTACAATTGAATGCGATGCAAGTGGAGTTGGTATAGGTGCAGTGCTAATGCAAACATGCCAATCTATAGCGTTCCTGAGCAAGGCTTTGAAGGGTAGGGCTCTCTCGTTCTCAAATTATGAGAAGGAACTACTAGCCTTAGTCACAACTGTGCAGAGAAGGAGACCCTATCTCCTAGTTCAGTCCTTCATTATTAAGACTGACCAACAAGCTCTAAAGTTCCTGTCAGAGCAGAAGGTAGGGATTGCTACCCAACAAAAGTGGTTGACTAAATTAATGGGCTATGATTTCAGGATTGAGTATAAAAGGGGACGAGAAAACAAGGTCGTGGATGCTATTTCTAGAAGAAGTGGTAATCTGGAAATTCAGGAAGCAGTGTTGGCTATTATATCCTTTCCCACTCCCACGTGGATAGATGAGCTTAAATCGAGGTATTCCACCTCACTGGAACTGAAAGAGCTATTATCTAAACTACAAACATAACAGGTTGTGCCGAAGGGTTATTCCTTGCAACAGGGGCTCATATTAAAGAAGGGGAGGTTTGTCCTAGACCATTATGCCCAGTTTAAACAGAAGGTACTTCATTACATACATGATAGCCCACAAGCAGGCCATTTGGGGTACTTAAAGACCTACCGGAGGGCAAAAAGAGATTTTATTTGGAAGGGAGTGAAAAAAGATATTAAGAGGATGGTGAGGGAGTGTGAAACCTGCCAAGTGAATAAGTGTGAAACTACACCCCGAACTGGACATTTACAGCCCATACAACCCATTCCAATTCCAAATCAGGCATGGGAGGAAATATCCCTAGACTTCATTGAGGGTTTACCTATTTCTCAATGGGCTAGTGTAATTCTGGTGATTGTGGATAGACTGACGAAATATGGCCATTTAATGGCCTTATCACACCCTTAGACTGCTGCTGGGGTAGCAAGTTGATTCATGGATGAGGTGTTCAAATTACATGATCTTCCTAAGGCCATTATCTCTCATCCAGATCCAATTTTTTTAAGCTCCTTCTGGAACTGATTATTCACCTTATAGCGGTCTACATTGAGCTACAACTCGGCCTACCATCCCTAAACTGATGGTCAGACCGAGACTCTCAACAAAACATTGGAGTGTTATCTCAGGTGCTATGTAGGGGCTAAACCTAGAACATGGATTCAGTGGCTATCAATGGCTGAATGGTGGTACAATAGTTCCTACCACACATCCACCAAGGTTTCACCTTTCGAGGCATTATATGGCTACCCTCCCCCAAGGCTCACCTCTTACATTACAGGCACAACAAACAAAGAATTAGTGGACACCCTTTTGCACACTAGAGAGCCGATCAAGCAATTATTGAAAGAAAATCTCGAATTCACTCAACAATACAAGAAGCTATATGCATATAGAAGAAGATCAGAAAGGAAGTTTGAGCTTGGAGACTCGGTTTACCTTCGTCTACGGCCATATCGGCAAAATTCAATGGCTCCTCGTTACAACCTCAAGCTCTCACCGAGGTTTTATGGGCCATAACATGTGGTTCAAAAGCTGGGTTCAGTTGCTTATCGCCTGGACTTACCCCAATCTGCTCGGATTCACCTGGTATTCCACATCTCTTGCCTCAAGAAGAAGTTGGGAAAATAGATACAGCCCAACCCATCTCTACCACCAATAAGATGGAGAGATTTTGCCCGAGCCAAAATGTATCTTAGACCGACGTGTGAGGCGTCAAGGCCACCGCGCAGTGATAGAAGTTCTCATTAAATGGGTGGGAGCCTTGAGGACAATACCTAGGAGTCCTTGTGGAAAGTTCAGGAACTCTATGCACACCTTGTGGGAAGGTTCTTTGACTGGGAGGGTATGTTATGACCTTGACAAAGGAGAAGAGGAGTTAGGTCTGAAGGTGAACTGAAGTAAAGAAGCCTAGTTGAAGTTGTCGTTGTTAGCATCCGGAATGAATAAAGTAAGAACTGTGAACGGGGTCATTTTGGGTATAAAGAGTAAAACGAGCGGCAACATCACATGGAGAAGTGGAGCGCACCATTTAATGTAATTTACTAAAACGAGTCATTTAGCAATATCAATAGATAGATGCAGTAGGTTGTTTTCGGTCATTTTCTGTTAGTGAGAGTGCCACGTCAGTGCCTGTCAGAGAGTTGGTTACGCAAAGATCAAATGAGTATAGTAGGGAGAGAAGAAAAGAGAATCCATCGAATATCTTGTAAGCTTTTGGCATGAACATTGGAAGCTAGGGTTCCTCGAAAAACCCTTATCATTTACACTAGTATTCAGTAATATTCAGAATCATTTCATTGTTTTCTTCATTATTTCATCCACATTTCCTTTCCAATATTTTCCATACAACCAGACTCATAACATGAAACACCATCTTTTTGGCAATAGGTACTTGCATCTTCCAAATAGCCTTCCATGATTCACTCCTCTCCCTCCCTTTCGAAGATTCCCCTTCTCTTTGACTGAGTAGCTCCTCTTGTAGCAAATAAGCACTCTTAAGTGAGTGTACCTCATTCTTAGTATAGGCCCACACCATCATGTCCTCCCTCCCAACAGAATTGAAAGAGATGGACTTAATTCGAGTGACATCAGTTGATGAGAACAGGTTCGAGATAACATCCTCATTCCACACATTGAGCACATGATGGATAAGTTCCGCCACCCTCTCAACCTTGTAGCATTTTGAGCTTGATTTTAATCACCAATTTGCTTGAATTCGTGAGCCACCTGTCCTCCCATATCCTTATCTATTTTCCATCTCTAACTCTCCATATTAGACTTTCTTTTAACAATTTATGCCCTGCCATAAGACTCCTCCATGCAAAAGAGGGTCTGGATCCCAATTTGGCCTCTAGAAAATTTGTGTGAGGGAAATACTTGTATTTAAGCACCTTGGCTACTAGAGAATCAGGATTTTTTAAAATTCTCCAACATTGCTTTGATAACATAGCAATATTGAAGGACTTAAACTCTCTACACCCCAATCCACCTTGATCTTTTCCTTTCCCCAGATTACTCTATTTTACCCACTGGATTTTTGTCTTGTCTTCATTGTAACCCCACCAAAAATTCCTTAGTAACTTATTCAGCTTCTGTATAATGGAGTGAGGCAGTAGGAAAATCCCCATTGTGTAAGTGGGAATGGTCTGTAGCACAACCTTCACCAATATTTCCTTTCCAGCAGTTGATAAATACTTAGATTTCCAATTTGTAACTCGAGCCCATGTTCTGTCAATGAGTGAATGGAATGCCACCATTTTCTTTCTTCCCACAATAGCTGGAAGTCCCAAGTATTTTCCAAGGGAGCTTTGGGACTTGATCCCAGCAGTCATCAAGATGGCATTATGATCCTCAAGAGGTGTGTTTCTACTAAAGAGAATATAAGTCTTCTCTTTGTTTAACATCTGATCAAAACCTTGTTCATATGTCTCAAGGATATGGAGAATCTTTGACCACTCTAGTGAGTTTGATTTGCAAAAGAGCAAACTGTGATCAACAAAGAATAGGTGGTTGACATGGAATGATCCCCTCCCAACTGGCTCACTTGATATACTACCCAATGCCTTAGCTTGATACAAAATACATGATAGGGCTTTAGCACAAATAATAAAAAAGTAGGGAGAAAGAGGATCTTCCTACCTTAGACCTCGAGATGGATGATAGGCCTGTTGAGGATCACCATTTACCAAGATAGAATAGGAAACAGTAGAGAGGCAACCCATGATAAGAGATATCCGCTTGACATCAAATCCCAATTTCCTCGTCACAGGTTCAAGAAAAGGCCATTCTACCCTGTCGTAGGCCTTGCTCATATCCAACTTTATTTAGTGCCATAAATCTAGATTTTCCTTGCATTTTTTAGTTCATAACATGTAAAGTTCATAAGCAATTAAAATATTGTCAGAAATTAACCTGTCAGGAACAAAGTCACTTTGGTTAGGAGAGATAATATGAGACAACACAGTTTTAAGCCTATTAGCTATCATCTTAGCTACCAATTTATAGATGACATTGCATAAGCTAATAGGCCAAAAGTCATAAACTTGTTTTGCCTCTTTCAGCTTTGGAATCAAGGCAATGTAGGTGTCAGTAACACCTTTCAAAGAACCACCATTATTCAGAACATGCAAAGCAAAGCTGCAGACTTCTTTGCCTACATTCTCCCAATGAGTTTGATAAAAGTATGCAGGGAAGTCATCGGGTCTAGGGGAGCTTAGAGGATTGATTTGGAACATAGCATCCTTCACTTCTTCTTCTGTAAATTGCATAAGCAGACTTTTGTTCATGTCATCTGTAACTTTTGTATCCATTCATGATATACAACTGTCAATAGCAGTAGGATTAGATAAGGTAAATAGGTTGATGAAAAACCCTAAAAAGAGATCACCAATCTGTTGCCTTTCTGTAATTGCATTCCCATACTGATCCACCAGTTGCCTTATTGAGTTTGCTTTCCTTCTTTGAGAGGCATACAAATGGTAGAAGGTTGCATTTCGATCACCAAATTGCAACCAATGTTGTTTTGCTCGTTGCTTCCATTTGAGCTCCTCTTCAGCAAGATGTAATTCAATATCCTCTTGATGTTGCTTTACATTACTTAGGTGAGTGCCATCTCCACTATCCTGCAAACCAACAACAACTTTCATTTTCTTCTTAATGTACTAGGTAGTTTTTCTCTGGTTGTAAGCTATCATCTTCTGAAGAGCCTTTTGACAATTAAACAACCTCTTCCTAATAATCACATCAGCTGAGTCACCATTACAAATATGTTGCTAGACTTCCTTAACTATGGAAGAACACTCCTCCCTCAATGTCCAAGCAGCCTCATATCTTAATATAAACTGTCTATTCGTTGCCTGCAACTCCTTACTACACAAAACCAATTGAAGAGGGGCATGATCAGATTTAATAGTAGGTAGAACTTGGCAAAAGTTGTTAGAGAACATCTACTGCCACTCAGTATCAGCTAAAGCTCTATCTAGCTTTTCTTTACTGAAGAAAGCACCAGGTCTATTGTTGGACTAGGTAAACTTTGGTCCTTTTGTATAAATGCCATTCAAAGAACACCACTCAATTGCAGCCTTAAATTGCTCCCTCTGTCTGCGCTTTGTTTTCGGGCTTATTTCCAATTACAGTTTGAATTCTCATGTATTAAATTAATTATTTCAGAAACTATTTTTAAGTGGGTTTACTTTATTTCATATTAGCCCATAAATCTCATTTTTGCATAAATTGTTTTATACAGAAAAATTCCTAGAAACTTAAATTAGATTATTAAGTATTTTACAATTAATTTCAGTATTAAATAATAGTAGGTTCAAGTTTATTTCGATCATTTTAAATTGTTTAAGTTTATGATTTCCCACTAATTCTTTTGATATATTTTAATATAAATGTCTAATGAATTATGATTTGGAAGAATAGATAAATTATTTGAATTTAAATAATATTAGTACTTATATTAGTATGTAACAAAACAATTGTTAAAAATTATTATTGTTCATAGTATGTATTTAATTATTAGATAGAAATCAAGATACGTTTTTCACAAACGGTCACAAAAAATACTTTTTGGTAAGGGTTTGGGGACTATTACAATTTCCAAACCGTCACAAAAACTCATTTATGTTGTAGTGTTGTACATTACCTCAGTTTGTTACATCAACTAACATTAGAAAGTATTGATATTTTAACCTTATTTTCAAATATTTTTGAGTGTTTTATAGTAGATGTTATGCTTATACATGGATTTGTAGGTGGCAGAACCCATTGGATTATGATCTAATTGAGATCTAGTTTATCTATGTAATATTATATTTCTTCCATCTTCTGAGTGTGTAAGACCTTACATCATAAATTGTAACGTTGAATTTTTATACGAGTAATGATAAATAGACAACCACTTATTATTAGGTCTGGCTTGGATAGTGAGTTGACATGAAATAAGTTGAGATAGTTTATGAATAGTAATAAGTTAGATATTTGAGTTGAGATAAGATGATCGTTAGAAATTGTTTGAGTTAAAATGTTTTATGGAAGTTTTGGAAATGAAAAAGAAAAAGTTGAATAAAAGTATTATAAAATAAAATATTGTTTGAATATAATTTTTTAATATAATTTTTATTTTGGGATTTGAAAAAATTGAATTGCTGTGTGTTTTGTTTGGAAGTTTGAAAAAATTGTAATAATTAAGTAATAATTAGATGAAAGATTTGAAGATTTAAAATTGAAAATTGTTTATGTTTGTGGTGTTTGGATATTGAGATGAGATGAGATTGATGCATCTCTTTAACCAAACCAGGCCTAAATGTTATTATTTGTTAAATTCAAATTCATTAAAACTAAGTACTAAGTAAGTTTTATATAAATTAATATTCTAATATATGCAGGTTATATAAAACTTGTAATATGATTGTCTACGTATCAATTTTGTTTTTATTTAATTCCATAAAGATTTTGTATACCCAAAAAGAAAAAGAAAAGGTCTCTGACTAGTCAACAGCTTGATGATTATATCTATTTATTATTATTACTATTTTTCTTATTATCCTTTCAACAACATTAAATTATTAACTCACAAGTGAGTTATAATAATTTAAGATCGCATCATAGGATAAGATAATTTATGAAGAGAAGTATTACTATTTTCAAAGATTAGGAGGGTAATCAGGCGTGCCATCGATCCCTTTTTCTGCATGATGACATGAGTTTAGCTGTCTTGTTTTCTTTTCTTAATCTTCTTTTTTGTTTTTGCTCTTTTTCGTGGGTATCCTAAAAAGTGCATAATTTTCATATAAAGATGTGCTATAAAATGGTAGCCAGAAATGACATAAAATAGAAAACAAAGGTTTTGGGCAATGTTTTCAAAAGCAGCTTTGTCCCATTCTATCATTATTATTCCACCCCGTACCCATACTATGCCTAACTTCTTTCACTATCTCTTAATGGAGCAAGTAGTGGCAGCATTTTATTTGTTGATGGAAACATCCTCCTCTACTCTGCGTTTCAACATCATTCTGTTGAATTCCTTCCACTATATATATAAGAAATGATATTTCCGATCCTAGGTCTACAAGTCTTGCATATTTTTTTAAAAACAAAATTGGTAAATTTAAGACTCACGTGAAAACCATTATTTTTTAATAGTAGATGTCATTTTTTTTAAATGAATACGCGAGAATTGTATATCCAAAAATTTTATCTAACATTATTCATACATTATTGTGAATTATAAATTGATCTAAAATTAGTTAGGACTCGTTTAGATAGTGAGGTGAGGTGAGATGAGATTATATGACTTTAGATGAGTTTAATAAAATATTATTAGAATATAATTTTTTAATATATTATTATTTTGGGATTTGAAAAAATTGAATTATTTATTATATTTTATATGAGAATTTGATAAAATTGTAATGATGAGATGAGATGAGATGGGTTGAGAGTCTTTTTGTATCCAAAGGGGCCTTAATATGAAGATATACTAAAGTTTTTTTATGATATTTTTAATTATACAAGACCCTGCAAATCTTTATTTAAGAGTAGGCGCAACGAGGAGTACTGTGGAAACACTCAAAGACAATATAGTCCCATCAACGTCTATTTTTTAGAGCAACGGTTGCCTTTCATATGAATGAAAGGTTACTCCTAAGCAATTATGCATTGTTTGTTTACATGAGATGAGATGAGATAAAAATAAAAAATTAAATAAAATATTGTTATAATATATTTTTTTAATATTATTATTATTTTAAAATTTGAAAAAGTTAAATTGTTTATTTTATTTTGTATTGAAATTTAGGAAAATTGTAATGATGAGATGAGATGAAATGTGTTGTGAAAACAAACTAGGCTTAAAATCAAGTTGGCCCTCCGCCCTTGGTTGTCTTCTTCTTCTTCTTTTTTGATATTTGTCTTCCATTGTCCTCACTTAGCCATATCTTCTGCACAATTAAGCTTTCCATGTTTCTACTATCGATTATCCTGATGTGATTCGATATGATATGTCAGATTATAAAGTTATTTTTATTATAAATTATATCTAACATATCTTATAAAGTCACGTCAATTTGTAAGTTTACATTGTATATATAAGTTCTTTATGTCTGTAACAGATCTCTAATATAATGTATGGGCGATTTTGATTTGGTGAACTGCAAAACTTGTACATTTAGAACATGTACCTAGTATTACTCTTTTTATATACGTTTATTTTATAGGCAACAAGGAATTAAGTTGCCACCTATCAATTGTCCATTGCACACATGGGAACTTGGCTCCGTTAAAAGAGTTAACAGGAAAGGAGCAGAAGGACCAATTCGTAAATTTCATCACACTTAGGGTGTTAAAATTTGTAATCCTTCTACAATTGAGTTCTCTCCTTATAAAACATCACCATACAAGATCTTATATTCACATCAAAACACCCTCGAACGACAACACAACCAATAATAAATATCATGAACGGCGCATCGTCCTTACTAGCTCCCATTGCTAAGAGGTAATATATAATATAAAGCAAAGCTTTTGGTACCTATCTGCTTTAATTTCCTTTTATCTTATTCTCTCTCTCTCCACCGTTTATATTAATTGCTGTGATATTTCGAGATTTCCCGTATTAAAATTTGGAATATGCAGATTAGCAGGCAAGGTTGCCCTGATAACCGGAGGTGCAAGTGGAATTGGCGAGAGTACGGCAAGACTATTCGCTGAACATGGTGCTAAGGTCATCATTGCTGACATCCAAGACGAGCTTGGTTTCTCAGTTTGCCAAGACATCAATGGTGCCATTTCCTACGTCCACTGCGATGTCACTAGCGAGTCTGATGTCGAGAATGCTGTTAATACTGCGGTGTCGAAGCATGGGAAACTCGACATAATGTTCAACAACGCAGGCCGTACTGGCCAAATAGATGAAAACATCTTAGCCCTCGAGCAGAAGGATTACAAGAGAGTTTTTGATGTGAATGTCTTGGGGTCATTTCTGGGAGCAAAACACGCGGCCAAAGTAATGATTCCAGCGAAAAGGGGCACCATTCTATTCACCGCAAGTTCTGTAACACAGTCACATGGAATCGCCTCTCACACCTACACGGCGTCCAAGCATGCCGTTGTGGGACTAACCAAGAATTTATGTGTTGAGTTGGGGCAGTACGGAATTAGAGTCAATTGCATATCACCACATGCTTTGCCCACCCCTCTGCTCCTAAAATCGATGGGAATAGACAGGAAAAAGGCGGAAGAGATTGTATCCTCCGCGGCAAATTTGAAAGGAGCAGTTTTGGAAGCAGGAGATTTGGCAGAGGCTGCGTTGTTCTTAGCGAGCGAGGAGTCCAAGTACGTGAGTGGGCTCAACCTAGTCGTGGATGGGGGTTATAGCACAACCAATATAGCTTTTCCAGAGAGCATACAAAAGTTCTTCAGTACCTAAGAACGGAAAGCATTAGTGTCATCTTTTCTCAAAGCTTATATGCATGTTTTCAGCGTACCTACCGGTCGCAGTTGTAATGTTTGTATGTTGAAATCTAAATAATTTCCCCTGAAATTATACGTATATTTCATCTTCCAAGAGTATAACCAGTACAATTTAAATCCTTACAAACTTGTAAAAGAATGAAATATGGACATTCATCTATCCATATCTGATCTTGTTCTATACTTGAAGCATTTTTAGCAAGCATATGAGCTCCCCATTTCCTTCTTTTCCTATGTACTGCACTTTCCAGATTCTTTCAGTATTGCTTTGATATCCTAAAAAATGTGACCTCCATACGACATGTCCTCCTCACTGTTAATAGCTTTAACAACTACTTGTGTAACGCCCCAAACCCGGATGGTCTGGAGACTTACTACCTGTCTCTAAAGAACTTATTTTCCAACACAACTAAAATGAAACTCAAATCTTTAATAGCAAAACTCAATATCAAGAGTTCTAAATAACCACCTTGATAACTCCACAAAGTCATTACTGCATCTAAAATAAACTAAGGAGTCTGTAATCTCTCGGTAGTCATAACAACCCAACCAATAATTTCATAAATCTTACTGAAACTCAAGATATTAATAAAACTCAAAGACATTAAAACTAAGAACACCAGAAGTCCTTCTTCTACCAACATCTCCTCAGCTTAAACACAAACAGCAATCTAATCCAGGTCCTCATTTGGACTCTCCACATCATCTGAAAAATATTATAATGATAGGGGGTGAGTTATCAACAACTCAGCAAGCAGAAATCATATGCTAGCATGCAAACATGAGCATTTACAAAGTAGAGCATGCAGAACAAAATATTTTCCAGAATTATCATGCAGAATAGAACATATTTTCAAAAGTAACAGAGCGATAGTTTTAAGATAAGTAAAACCCATAGTGCTTTGGCATAACATAAACTGAGTATCATCATCAGATCAAAACAGAGCATCAAACAGAGCAGAGACCATGTTTCACCCCCGTGGTAGGGTTGTGCTAACCCCGGTGGCCAAACCAGGCAGAGACAGAGGTGAAATCTTTCATTTATTCTTCTCGGAGCCTCGAGTGTGCATACAGGAAAGACCACAATAAAACCACTTTGTTTCTAAAGTGGGTGCACTCAGAGACAGAGAAGTTGGTACCAACCCAAACAGAGTAGAGCATAACAGAGCAGAACAGAGACAGAGTCAGATATGAAAACCAGTACACCATGCCAAAGGTTTTCAGATGTTATATCAAAATAATGCAGAGTACCAAAACAGAATCAGACAGTTTACACACACTGAACACAAAAGCCAGAACATCTTTCTAAATAAATGCACAAATTTTCATATTCTCAATATCGCTCCTTTTCAGATTTCAGAAACCACATGACAGATTTCATGAGTATGCAAATAAACGACCGAGGTTGGTTTTGTTTTTCTCAAGTTCTCATTTCATCATAAAAATATGCAAAGTTTTCAGAAAATCAACCAGAGTCCCAATAATTCGTGTAAGGCCTAGTATAGGAACCCCGCTTACTTGACTCCTGCAGCGCATTATCTATGACTTGAATACGGTCTCTATTTGTCTCGTCACCTATTCATAAAAATAATATAAACTAAATATTAAAATCCAACAACACAAAATTGGTCTTAGACAAATTAAGACCCGATTTCTAGACCCTAATTCAACAAGTTTAATCCAACTCAAACAACCAAATAACAATCTGGACAGCCCACACTTCGACCCAAAATATTCTATACCAATCTCAGTATTGTCCAATACAAGCATCAAAACCAATGTCAACTCCGATTATCACTAACTCACACTTATTTTAGCAGCTCATACTCCTAAGCAATCGTCAACAATTTAACCAAGACGACACTACACACTACTCTCTCTCCGTTCACAACTCCACAACAGGAAAAAAATATCTCAACACTTCTAGATGTTAAAAGGCCCCATCAAACCCTTCTAAACATTTCCAAAACATCAAACAATAATCCAAAAATATATCATCACTTCCTAAAAATCACCAATATTCACCATGACCAATGTCAAACTCAAAACACCAATATTTAAACCCGAAACAGCCAACAAATTTCATAGCATAAACCAATCTCAGACAAACAACTCCATCATCCAATCCAACCGATCTCCTTACTCCTCGAACTCAGTCCGGCACAACCAATAAATTCACAGTAAATATGAATTAGCGCAGAAATACATTTAAATCTCAAAAGTTCTTTGGGAAAAAATACTTACAATGCTATAATATAATTTTTGAAAGATCACGGAGGTGCTAGAAGCGGCAACGCAGCAATAAAACAGTGCCAAATGCACTGTGGCCGTGGGTCTCAAAAACCCACTTTTGAACGGGTGTAAACGAAGACCCAAGATTGATAGGGTAGGGCTTAGGGATGTTGGTGAAGCTAGTGGTGGTGGTGTTTGGCCGTGGGTGGCGGCGCAGATGGCGGTCGAAGGCTTAAATATCCAAAACGGAAATATTGATGGTGTGGCTTCACCGGTGACAGATCGGAGGTGGGGATGGGTCCATTGGGTTGCTAGGAGGTCGAGGATGATGTGGTGAGAAGATGGTGGCCGGAGGTGGCGCAGCGGCGCAAGGCGTGCCGCGACTTGGTGGTGCACGTGGGAGCTAACGGCGGCACGGTTGGGGCTGAGATTACAGGGGGTGGTCGCCGGTGGCTGGGGAGGACGGTGGGCCGGGCGGTGTCGGTCACCGCCGGCGCATGGCGGCAGGCTGGGGAGAAGAGAAACAGACGGAGGGAGGGAGGGGGCGTTGCAGCGCGCGGGAGAGCTAGGGGAAGAAAGAAGAAAAAAAAAGAAAGAAAAGAAGAAAAAGAAGGAAAAGAAAAGAGGAAAGAGAAAATGTAGGGGAAGAAATGAGATCCAATCCTCATTTATTGAGTCACAAAAATGATCCAACGGGAACGATTTTAACACAGCAAGTAAAATAAAATAATTCAAATACAGTGATTAAAATGAAAATAAATAATTAAACCCCACAACAAGTTAATTTAATTTGAGAAGAAATTTAAATGCATAAAAATAATTAATTTAGAGAAAGCACTTCAAAAATAATTTTCGTAAACTAAAAATCATAAAAATAACACAATTAAAAATCCAACAATTTTAAAACAAGAGAATAAATTTTAAATTAATAACAAATAATCTTTCAATTAAAAATACACTAAAATACAGGGTGTTACATCCTTCCCCCCTTAAAAAAATTTCGTCCTCGAAATTTATAAGGTCAAACATGAAGCTAAAGCAGGATAGAAGATACAACCCAAAACACGCTCGAAAGGATCATACCATCAATAACTCCCAACAAGCATGAGTAATGTTCTCTCAAGTCTATCTCCAAAGGCAATTCCATCATACTCGTATTAGTCCCCCAGTGGCACAACACGTCCAGTATTCCTAGGGTGACTAAGCTATCCAAAATCTCATCTTTCCACAAGAGCCTTAATACAACATCCAAGGAATCCCAATGATTATTATTATTTTCGTAACACGATCTGCACTAACCTCAATCGGCTCCTATGTTAAAACTCACAAACTTTCATTGTATTCTACAAGTTGGTAACCCATTAGCCACTTCCAAAGTTAACCATCAATAAACATTTCCATCATCCATACCTATTCCCTCAAAATCAACAAGAATTATATCCTAATTCCACACCACCAAAAGTTTAATCTCTAATTACAAGTATCTTTATCAAATTCTCAAATCACCACTAATTCCTTAAAATCAACACAAGGTTTGAATCCTTAATTATATCACAACATAAAACCATTGAGTACGAGGTAGCTCAACGCCTACTAACCAGAAAACTCTCACTACATTTGGTAGAAAAATTCTTTATTTCCAAAACCATGAACTATTACACACTTTCCTCAAACTCACCAAGAATTTATTTCTGGATTTGCACCAACTATTATCCTTAAATCTGATATGGATCTAATCCCAAAACCTGCCACTAAAACCTCGAATTAAAAACAATTATTATCCAAACTGGACCAATACCTTCAATCCTCAAAGAAATAATCCTTTCCTATATCAATAACTCAACCTCGATCAATTCCATAATAATGGTCACATACTAACCAGTCTCCAAAATAAATCAAGCTAGCACACCAAGCCTGCAGAATTAAAAACTTAAATCTTATTTCAATTCAGTCCTTCAAATCTTGTCGGCCACAGTTGAAAAGTTGGTATTTGTGACCCACGGCCACAGTGTATTTTACACTGTGGTGATGCTCAGACGTCAGATGGTGTTGCACTGTAAGTATTTCTTTAAAGAATTCTTGTGAATTTAATGTATTTTTGCACTAACGCATTTCACTGTATTTAATCTGCTGATTGGTTTTATCAGACTGAGTCCGAGGAGTACGGGGGTCAGATGGATTGTTGATTGGAGTTGTTTGGTTGGATTTGACTGGTTATTGATGGACGTTGGATTGGTGTTGGTACATGTGCATTTCATTATTTCATGCATGATCATGTTTGTAAAGAAAACTTGGTTTTCGTGTAGTTCATTCATGCTCATGTGTGATTTGGAAAGTTATGATTTTATGTGAGAATATTTTTGGGTGCGTGTGTATCACGACCCTAAGCCGAGATGGGGCATTATCTTGGTGGAGCTCCTCTGGTTACTCGGGAGCGGAATAAACTGAGTAACGTCCCCTGGATTGTCGCTGGGCGACAATGGGATCGGACGAGAGATTCATCCCGACCCCGTGGTCCTTCTGCTGGCGGGGACTAGAGGATGCTTGGCTACGTACGCGCTGGGCGCGGAACTGGGCATCGCTCGTTGCGTAGTGGGTGCTTGGCTACGTACACGCTGGGCGCGGAACCGAGCATCGCTACGGAGCCAGGACGTGCGGATGATCCCTAGGGGAGGCCATGGTGCATAGGTTAATAACAGATTAATTGGCTATTTTCTGGGAAAATAGTGTGTGTTGGATTTTGTGTAAATCATTTTCTGGGAAAATGTTTTACGGTTATTTGGGCCAATGAGATTTTGGCGTGTGTTGGAAAATTGTCATTTTCGGGAAAAATGATGTTTTGAGGGAAAATGCATATTTCTTCATATGCATGCATGTTGGTTGCATTTAATGCATTTATTTGCTGAGGATTATTTGGGTTATACTTACCTGCGGTACCATTCTGTGGTAACGCAGATTTTGATGCAGATGAGGAGGAGGAGTGCGAGCCTGAGGAGCCGGCTCTGCCCGAGGAGTGATCTGGGATCACTGGTTTTACTATTCTATATTACTTATTTGTATTTCAGGACATGTGTTAAACTTTATTTTGGATGACTGTATTACTGATTTTGAACCTCTACTGATGTTTAGTTGTTTTTTAAATTCTGGTACTTAGTTGACTATCCGCTGCGTTATTTTATTTGTACACCGTTGCATGTACACACACTGACACTTCGTTGGGATGTGTGACCGTGTTGTCATCATCCCGGCGTCTCGATTCCTGTGTTTCCTTACATGGGGGTCGGGGGCACCACAAGTGGTATCAGTGCAGTTCGGCTCTGGATAAAACCACATGTCCCATAGGTGTAGTACCAGAAAGTTTTAAAAGTTGTGATTTGAAATTATTTAATTTAAAATATGTGATTTTTATTGGTTTTATTTAGTTATTGTATACTACTTGTTTATTTATTTATTTTATTGTTTTATTTTATGGTATGATATTTTATTTGTTTTAATTATTTATTGTATATTATGAGTTTATGATTATTTTATTTTGTGTTAAATGAACGTATTTATGTTATTTTATGTTATTATATTTTTATTATGTTGCTTTGGATCGTGTTTGAATTGTTTAATTTAGAGTATTGTTTTATTGGCTTATTTATTTTATTGTATAATAATTTTGTTGTTTATTTATTTTATTGTATGTCATTTTATTTTATTTGTTTTATTTTATGGCGGATAATTTATTTGTTTTATTTATTTTATTGTGAACTACTTCATTGGTTTTATTCATTTCGTCGTATGTTATTTTATTTATGGAATTTCATTTTATTTTGTTTTGTTTGTTTTGTTCGAAATTGAAAGGCGGGTTAAGGGTTGCGCTATGACAGGAAGATAATATGACTGAGAAGGCCATTGTAGGGCTTGAAGATTTGGTGTAGTAGGCCTGAACTCATGGTGATTGGTTTGTTTTAATATCGAGGCTTGAACATCATGGTCAGGGTGAACTTATTGGAGTAGGAACTCAAGTTGTTGCTAAGGAGGGGAATAATTTTAAATTGCTTAGGATAATTGAGGTTCTAGGTTCCGCAGAATTTATTTAATGAGTCTTTGGATAGGAGGTTGTAAGTTCAACGAACCTCAAGGTTAGATTTATGAGAAGTTCATCTAAGATTTGAGGACCCATAGTTTTTAGGAAATAAGTTATGAGATTTAAAATGTTAGGTTCAACAAGCAATTAAGTGATGACTTAGTTTAGAAGTTTTCGATATTACTGACCTTCATAAGCAATTTGGTAACATTTGGGGTTTTAGAATTTAAAAGTTTTATAAGGTGAATGTTTTAAATTTAAGGTCATTGATCTTGAAGATATCGGGAAATTATTTTCATCTGGTTTAAGGTTTTAGAATTGCAGAGTTAAAAGGGCTGAATTAAAATAGGATTGGTGAGAGTTGAGTCACCAATATGAGAATTTTTTTGGGGAGAATTTCTTTGGAGATGGAAGATGTTGATCTAGTTCGGTTAATGATAGTTTGTAGCTCGAGGTTACAGTGTCAGGTTAAGGATATAATCCATATTAATTTTAAGGATAATAGATGGTGCGGATTTAGGAAATGATTTTTGCTGATTTCGAGGATATAGGTCTAGTGATGGAAATGGTAAGGATGATCACTTGCACGTTTGGAGGATTATTGGTTTTGGCTGAGGTGCATGAGATTGATGCGTAGAAATGGTGTGTGTATGCATTTCGGAGGGTATAGGTTCTAGTCTTATTTTGGTTTGGAGAAAGTGACTTTGGTAAGTGTTGAAGAGGAGTCGACACAATAGTACTAAGTCGCGAGACCTTGGCTTAGAATTTTTGGTGAGTTGATCGAAGTGTGTAGTCGAGTGGGTTATTCAATGAGTCATGGTTGGGAATAGTTATTGTGATTATCTGCAGGAATTAATTGTGACTTGAGGTTACCTAGGAATTTAAATTTTTGAGGTTATAGTTTCTTTTGGAGATTGAGCACTCAATTGGTTGAATTAAGGACACTGTTATTTAATTTGAAGAGAGATTGTTGGGACATCATGTATGGGGTATGAAAAGATCTTCGAAGTTGAAGCTTAGGCATCAACAGTGGATAATATGATCGAGTATGTGGGTTGATAAAACACTAGGATCCTTGGGTGCTTTGCAAGGGCTTTTGGTAGATTGAAGATTTGATCGGTATGGTTTGCCCTGAGGTTTAATAGTGATGTACTATTGAAGGAATTTGTTGTGTTAATGCTAGCTTGGAGGAGTAGAAATAGGTGGGCGAGTTACCAAGATGATTTCGATAATGTTTCGGTGTACTCAATGGTGGTTCGTAGTGAGTTTAGTCATCGCTAGATTAGATGTTGTTCAGAATGTAGGTGATGAGCTTTTGGGTTTAGGTTGTCAGGTAGAAGTTTATAGGCACTCTTATTGGTTGGTTGGGTTGGAATCGAGCCTTTTAAAAGTATGCTCCTTATCGTAGGTGAGATGGATGTATTTTGGGTTGAGAGTGCTTATTTCCAATTTGGGATGCTAAGGTTGTTTGATATTGGGTTTCTGTCTATGATCATGGATGTATTTTATGGAATTTGATTTTGATCAAGGCAGCAGGAGTTAATTGAGGAATTTGAGTTATAATTCGCGGTTTTGGGAGAGATAGTATTTTTCTACCAAATTGTGATAAGAGTTTTGGTTAGAAGGAATGGAGCCACCTTGTACTCGATGGCGTTAGTTTTATGAGGACATAAGTTTTATGCATGTGGCGAATATCAGAGTGCGCAGCAGAAGCGTGGTATTTTTGTTATAGTCAGGAGTTCAGATTGTGCTGATTTTGAAGAATTAGTGGTGACTTGAATTTTGACAAGATACTTGTAATTGGAGATTAATCATTTGGTTGTGTAATTTGTTATTGATGATTAACTTTGGCAGTGGCTATTAGGTTACCAAAAGTAGAATTCAATAGAGGTTTAGAAATTGTAGTATAGGAGTTGATTGAGGTTGGCACATAGAATTGTAAGGGCTATTGATCATCGGAATTTATTGGATGTTGTATTAAGGTTCTCGAGGAAATGAGATTTTGGATAGCATAGTCACCTTAGGAGTACTGGTCGTGATGTGCCATTGTGAGACTAATACGAGTATGTTGGATATTTCTATGGATTTTGGTTGTGGGTTGCCGAGGACTCCTAGTGGGAAGAACTCAATTTGGGTGATTGTTGATCGGTTGATCAAGAGTGCTCATTTCTTGCCCATTAATAAAACTGACTCTTTGGGTAAGTTGACTCGGTTATATGACAAGGAGATAATGCGTTTGCATGGAGTACCCAAGAGTATCGTGTTGGATCGGGACCCGCAGTTCACGTCCCATTTTTGGAAGAGTTCGCAGGCAATCTTAGGCACTAAGTTGAAGTTTAGTTCTGCGTATCACCCCTCAAACAGACGGTCAATCGGAGCGTACTATTCAGACTCTGGAGGATATGTTGCGGTCTTGTGTCACGGAATTTCAAGGAAGTTGGGAGAATCACTTGCCGCTTATTGAGTTCTCTTATAATAATAGTTTTCATTCCTCCATTCAGATGGCCCCGTATGAAGTTTTGTATGGAATGAAGTGTAGATCGCCCTTGTGTTGGGATGAAGTTGGCGAGAGCAAATCGTTTGGGCCTGAGTTAATTCAAGAAATGAAGGATCAAGTTCAATTTATAAGGACTAAAATGGCGGAAGCGCAAAGTCGCCATAAGAGTTACGCAGATACAAGAAGAAGAGACTTATCCTTTGAAGAAGGTGATTGGGTTTATCTTAAAGTCTCTCCTATGAAAGGCGTTAAGCGCTTTGATAAGATAGAAAAACTTAGCCAAGATATGTTGGCCCTTTTCAGATCGTAGAGAATGTTGGACTTGTTACTTATAGTGGCCTTACCGGACTATTTTGGCAGTATGTTCTTAAGTCTGCTCTTAGTTGAATCTTATTCCTGTCTTAGTCTTAATGTTGACCTTGCCAATTTCGAGGATGAAATTTTATTTAAGGGGGGGAGAATGTAACACCACGTATTTTAGTGTATTTTTACTGAAGGAATTATTTTTATGGATTCAAAAATTTATCCTCTTATTTTAAAATTGGTTGATTTTTAGTGAGTTTATTTCTATGATTTTAATTTGGTGAAAATTATTTTTATGTGCTTTCTTAATATTTATTTATTGTTATGCATTTAAATTGCTTTTAATATTTAAATTAATTACTGTGGGATTTAATTATTTCAATCTGACTTTACCATTACGTTTAAATTATTTTATTTAACTTGTGGTTTTAAAATCGTTTTCGTTGGATCGTTTTTGTGACCCAAGTTTTAAGAATTGGACCTCATTTCTTTTCCCTCTATTTTTCTTTTCCTCTTCTTTTTCCTTTCTTCTTTTTCTTTTCTTTTTCTTCTCTCCTGGCCATCTCCCGCGCGCGAGCTTCTCCTCTCTCTCTCTCGCCGTGCGTTGGTCTCTTTCCCAGCTCGCCGCCGTGCACCGGCGGTGGTCGACATCGCCCTGCTCCTCCGCTCCCCCTGCCGCCGGCGATCACCCCCATCCATTTCCAGCTCCTCCATCGCCGCCGTTAGCCCGCACGCAGCCCTTGAAGCCGCGGCGTTCTTTCCGCCGTTGCGCCACCGTCGCACCACCATTGGCCACCATCTTCCTACCACTTCATCCCCGACCTCCCAGCTACTCAATGGACCCAACCCCGGCTCCGATCCGTCACTGGTGAAGCCCCACCAAGCCCATTTCCGATTTGTACATTTTTGGCCTAAAAACACCCCTTGCGCCGCCACCCACGGCAAACCACCACCACCATTGGCTTCACCGACCTCTCTAGGCCCTACCCTACCATTTTTGGGTCTTCGTTTCTCTTCTTTGAAAAGTTGGTATTTGTGACCCACGGCCACAATGTATTTTACACTGTGGTGTTGCTCAGACGTCGCCTTTTTCAACTTCGTGATCCTTCGGAAATTGCTATATTGCACTGTAAGTATTTCTTCAAAGAATTCTTGTGAATTTAATGTATTTTTGCACTAACGCATTTCACTGTATTTAATCTGCTGATTGGTTTTGTCGGACTCAGTCCGAGGAGTACGGGGGTCAGATGGATTGTTGATTGGAGTTGTTTGGTTGGATTTGACTGGTTATTGATGGACGTTGGATTGGTGTTCGTACATGTGCATTTCATTATTTCATGCATGATCACGTTTGTAAAGAAAACTGGGTTTTCGTGTAGTGCATTCATGCTCATGTGTGATTTGGAAAGTTATGATTTTATGTGAGAATATTTTTGGGTGCGTGTGTATCACGACCCCAAGCCGAGATGGGGCATTCTCTTGGTGGAGCTCCTCTGGTTACTCGGGAGCGGAATAAACTGAGTGACGTCCCATGGATTGTCGCTGGGCGACAATGGGATCGGACGAGAGATTCGTGCCGACTCCGTGGTCCTTCTGCTGGCGGGGACTAGAGGATGCTTGGCTACGTACGCGGTGGGCGCGGAACTGGGCATCGCTCGTTACGTTGTGGGTGCCTGGCTACGTACGCGCTGGGCGCGGAACCGAGCATCGCTACGGAGCCAGGACTTGCGGATGATCCCTAGGGGAGGCCATGGTGCATAGGTTAATAACGGATTAATTGGCTATTTTCTGGGAAAATAGTGTGTATTGGATTTTGTGTAAATCATTTTCTGGGAAAATGTTTTACGGTTATTTGGGCCAATGAGATTTTGGCGTGTATTGGAAAATTTTAATTTTCGGGGAAAATGATGTTTTGAGGGAAAATGCATATTTCTTCATATGCATGCATGTTGGTTGCATTTAATGCATTTATTTCCTGAGGATTATTTGGGTTATACATACCTGCGGTACCATTCTGTGGTAACGCAGATTTTGATGCAGATGAGGAGGAGGAGGGCGAGCCTGAGGAGACGGCTCCGCCCGAGGAGTGATCTGGGATCACTGGGTTTACTATTCTATATTACTTATTTGTATTTCAGGACATGTGTTAAACTTTATTTTGGATGGCTGTATAACTGCTTTTAAACCTCTACTGATATTTAGTTGTTTTTTAAATTCTGGTACTTAGTTGACTATCTGCTGCGTTATTTTATTTGTACACCGTTGCATGTACACACTTGCACTTCGTTGGGATGTCTGACCGTGTTGTCATCATCCCGGCGTCTCGATTCCTGTGTTTCCTTACATGGGGGTCGGGGGCGCCACAATCACAAGGTTATTAGAATCTCAAACTTAAATATCCACATGATCATCCATAAATTCCTCAAGTTCCTACACTGAAATTTTTACATCCTATGAACCCACAGAAATCTAAACCTCCAAGGTTTATAGTATGCAGAATTCAAACCTGGCTCTGATACCATTTGTAACGCCCCAATGGAAGACCCAAACCACATGACCTATACTCCAAAAGGACTAGTCAATAATACAATTGGAGCCCCACTAGAACCTTATAAAGAGCAAGAACTTCTCCTTCCCAAGCTTACTTTGTGGAGTATAAGAGATAATCTTTTTAAGATTTAAAGTTTAGATTTTCTTTTGTGGTTTGGATTTTAAAGATGTACAGGAGGCTTGGTGTGCTAACTTGATTTATTTTGGAGACTGATTATTGTTATGTATGAAAATATGATGTGCTTATGATGGTTATCTACGCTATGCTAAGAGACAAGTCAAGGTTAGGTTCCTTTCACGATCTTGATGAAAGGATCATACCATCAATAACTCCCAACAAGTATGAGTAATGTTCTTTCAAGTCTATCTCCATAGGCAATTCCATCATACTCGTATTAGTCCCCCAGTGGCACAACACGTCCAGTATTCCTAGGGTGACTAAGCTATCCAAAATCTCATCTTTCTAGAAGAGCCTTAATACAACATCCAAGGAATCCCAATGATTATTATTATTTTCGTAACACGATCTACGCTAACCTCAATCGGCTCCTATGTTAAAACTCACAAACCTTCATTGTATTCTACACCCCCTTCCCGTAGGATAGAGATATTACTAACCTTTAGAACATATTGCCCGGTAAAGAGATTCATATCTTGAAATACATCATTTATTGAAATTCTTCAAAAATTAAGACTGAATTGAACATAATTGTTTCGCAAACTCAACGAAATATAAAAGAACATAAACTAACCCTATGAATGACATAAACAAAATTTAATTCTGGTGATAAAATCACTTATTCATTCCTAATTCTTTGTACTAGATCTATTCCTGGCCCTCCAGCTCTTCATCATCATAGACATCATCTGCGAGAATCAGACATGGAAGCAAACAAGAAGACACACAAAAGTAATGTGTTGAATACTCAGTAAGTAGTACATCATATCGTAAAATATAGTCTCTGCCTAACATTTCATTTCTATGATACCTTCCATAACATACATACAGCTTCATAAATTTCAGTCAAACATGTAACATGACTTTCTGAAAGATTTTACATACATATAACATCACAGACTTACATAGCATACATTTTTGTTATTAACATAAGCGGAAGCATATATAATCAAAACATGTAATTGTGAATGCATATTATCTTGGTTATCTTGTCTTAACATGAAGTGAAACACGCTTGTGTTCGTGTTTTCACTTATCTAGCATAACATGGAGTGAAACACGCTTGAATCTGTGTTTCACTTAACTTGCATAATATGGAATGAAACACGCTTGAGTCCGTGTTTGACTTAACTTGCATAACATGGAGCGAAACACGCTTGAGTCCGTGTTTCACTAAACTTGCATAATCATGAAATGAAACATGCTTGAGTCCGCGTTTCACTTAACTTGAATATCATGGAGTAAAACACGCTTGAGTCCGTGTTTCACCTAAACTTGTGGTTAACCACGCTTGAGTCCGTGGCACCGTTACATTTCTTATCTTTCTTAATGCATGAGATTTGATTAGGCTTCATGAACATTTCTAACATGGCATAATCTTGTACATGGTATAGCGTAACAAGACATGGCATGGTATATTCTTGTACATGGCATAGCATAATATGATTTAGCATGGCATATTCTTGTACATGGCATAGCATAATATGATTTAGCATGGCATATTCTTGTACATGGCATAGTATAACGTGATATTACATAACATGCTATGAATGTTTTATGACGTTCCAAGGCATACATGATCTAGGTACTACTTGAACATGGCATACATGGTCTAAGTTTTCCACAAACATTGCATATATAACCTAAGCATTTCAGGAACATGGATTGCGTAATCTGACTATTACATGGCATACTTGACTTTGTCTACCACTTCAACATTTCATGGCTTCCATATGAATTTAGTAACATTAAATTAATCAAACAACAATTTCATTCACTCAAGCATAATCTCATATTTCATCAAAGATCGAAAAGTAAACTAACCTTGACTTGCTTCTTAGCGTAGCGTAGTTAACAATCATATGCACATCACATTTTCATACATAATCATAATATTCACAGTACACATATATTAATATGATCATACTATTTACCTCTTAGCGCTGCTTCCTGATTCCCAACTTGTTGCGCGTTACCTAAACGAGATTCTAGACGTTAATAACTTCCTAGCAAAACGTGTCGTAATACTCTACGTAATTAAATACGTATAAGGAATTTACTAATAATAGACTCCAACATATGCTTTGAAATCCTTTAAAAATCTTTTATAAAAATTGTGTCTAAATGCTCATAATTATTCAAGTAAATAAAGCCCATGTAAAGGTAATGTATTTCTGAAAATATAACTAGCCCACGTTAAAATCATAAAACAGTTTCTGTCAACCCAAAGTTTACCCACTTAAAAAAAAAACACTAGCCAACTGACTTAAGGCCCCACGAAGTAGAGGCTCAGGAGGTTACACCCTCACGGGTCAAAAGGGTATGTAAGGAATTTACAGAATTAATGGAGGGATTTTTGGGAACCTGAAGCAAAGAAATTAAAAACAAGGAATAGGCTTACGGGAGAGGGCTGCGCGATGCTCACCGAGGGAGAGCAGTGTGCGACGGCGGCTCTGGGTGGCTGGGAGTGACCGACGACGTGACTGGGGGGTTCCCTATGGTGGTGCGTGTAACACCCCGTATTTTAGTGTATTTTTACTGAAGAAATTATTTTTATGGATTCAAAAATTTATACTCTTATTTTAAAAATTGGTTGGATTTTTAGTGAGTTTATTTCTATGATTTTAATTTGATGAAAATTATTTTTATGTGCTTTCTTAATATTTATTTATTGTTATGCATTTAAATTGCTTTTAATATTTAATTAATTATTGTGGGATTTAATTATTTCAATTTCACTTTATCATTACGTTTAAATTATTTTATTTAACTAGTGGTTTTGAAATCGTTTCCGTTGGATCATTTTTGTGACCCAAGTTATGAGGATTGGACCTCATTTCTTTTCCCTCTATTTTTCTTTTCCTCCTTTTCTTTTCTTTCTTTTCCTTTTTCCTCCTTATTTCCCCTTCTTCCCGCGCTCGCACTCCCTCCCTCTCTCCTCCCGTGCGTCGCCCCTCTCCCCCAGCCCGCCGCCGTGAGACGGCAGTGGCCGTCACCGCCCAGTTCGTTCGCCTCCCCTGCCGCCGGCGACCTCACCCCACCAATCTCAGCCTCCCTTGTGCCGCCGTTAGCCACCACGAACCCTTTGAAGCCGCGGCGTTCCATGCACCACTGCACCGCCGTCGAGCCACCACCGGCCACCATCTTCCTACCACTTCATCCTCGACCTCTTGGCAACCCATTGGACCCAACCCCAGCTCCGATCCGCCACCGGTGAAGCTCCACCAACCACATTTCCGATTTGGGTGTTTTTGGTCTTTTACCGCCCATTCCGCCGCCACTCACGGCCAACCTTCACCACCACTAGCTTCACCGACCTCCCTAGGCCCTACCCTATCATTTTTGGGTCTTCATTTGTCTCCGTTGAAAAGTGGGTATCTGTGACCCACGGCCACTGTATATTTTACACTGTTGCGTTGCTCAGACGTCACCTCTTGCAGCTTCGTGATCCTTCAGAAATTGCTATATTGCACAGTAAGTATTTCTCCAAAGAATTCTTGTGCATTTAATGTATTTTTGCACTAACGCATTTCACTGTATTTAATTTGCTGATTGGTTTTGTCGGACTGAGTCTGAGAAGTACGGGGGTCAGATGGATTGGTGATTGGAGTTGTTTAGTTGTATTTGATTGGATTGGTAATTGTTGATTTGGATATTGTGTTGGTACATGTACATTTCATGATCATGTTTGTAAAGGAAACTGGGTTTCGTGTATTGCATTCATGTTCATGTGTTATGAAAACTGGGTTTTCATGTGAGAATGGAATTTGGGTGCGTGTGTATCACGACCCCAAGCCGAGATGGGGCATTATCTCGGTGGAGCTCCTCTGGTTACTCGGGAGCGGAATAAACTGAGTAACGTCCCCTGGATTGTCGCCAGGCGACAATGGGATCGGACGAGAGATTCGTGCCGACTCCGTGGTCCTTCTGCTGGCGGGGACTAGAGGATGTCTGGCCACGTACGCGCTAGGAGCGGAACTGGGCATCGCTCGTTGCGTAGTGGGTGCTTGGCTACAAACGCGCTGGGCGCGGAACTGAGCAACGCTACGAAGCCAGGACGTGCGGATGGTCCCTAGGGGAGGCCATGGTGCATATGGTAATAACGGATTAATTGACTATTTTCTGGGAAAATAGTGTGTTGGATTTTGTGTAAATCATTTTCTGGGAAAATGTTTTACGGATTATTTTTGGGCCAAATGGGATTTTGGCGTCTGTTGGAAAAATTATCATTTTCGGGGAAAATGATGTTTGGAGGAAAAATGCATATTTCATCATATGCATGCATGTTGGTTGCATTAAATGCATTTTTATTCCTGAGGATTATTTGGGTTATACTTACCTGCGGTACCATTCTGTGGTAACGCAGATTTTGTGCAGATGAGGAGGAGGAGGGTGAGCCTGAGGAGACGGCTCTGCCCGAGGAGTGATCTGGGATCACTGGTTATTGTTATTATATTTTACCTTTTTGTATTTTTGGGACATGTGTTAAACTTTATTTTGGGATGACTGTATAACTGCTTTTAAACCTTTACTGACGTTTAGTTTGTATTTAAATTCTGGTACTTAGTTGACTAATCCGCTGCGTTGTTTTTATTTGTACACTGTTGCATGTACACACACTTAGCAGTTTCGTTGGGATGCGTGATCGTGTTGTCACCATCCTGGTGTCTCGATCCCCGTGTATTTATATAAGGGAGATTGGGGGCGCCACAGGTGGTATCAGAGCTGTTCGGCTCTGGGTAAAACCACATGTCCCATAGGTGCAGTACCAGAAAGTTTTAAAAGTTATGATTTGAAATTATTTAATTTAAAATATGTGATTTTTATTGGTTTTATTTAGTTATTGTATACTACTTATTTATTTATTTATTTTATTGTTTTATTTTATGGTATGTTATTTTATTTGTTTTAATTACTTTATTGTGAACTACTTCATTGGTTTTATGCATTTTGTCGTATGTTATTTTATTTATGGAATTTTATTTTATTTTGTTTTGTTCGAAATTGAAAGGCGGGTTAAGGGTTGTGCTATGACAGGAAGATGATACGACTGAGAATGCCATTGTTAGGCTTGAACATTTGGTGTAGTAGACCTGAACTCTTGGTGATTGGTTTGTTTTAATATCGAGGCTCGAACATCATGGTCTGAGTGAACTCTTTGGAGTAGGAACTCGAGTTGTTGCTAAGTTGGGGAATAATTCTTAAATTGCTTAGGATAATTGAGATTTTACCTTCCGTAGAATTTATTTAATGAGTCTTTGGATAAGAGGTTGTAAGTTCAACGAACCTCAAGGTTAGATTTATGAGAAGTTCATCTAAGAATTGAGGACCCATAGTTTTTAGGAAATAAGTTATGAGATTTAAGGTCATCTATCTTGAGGATTTCAGAAAATGATTTTTATCTAGGTTAAGGTTTTAGAATTGCAGAGTTGAAGGGCAGAATCAAAATAGGATTGATGAGAGTTGAGTTATTAATGTGAGAATTTTTTTTCAAGAGAGAATTTCTTTGGAGATGGAAGGTAATGATCTAGTTCGTGTATTTTCTGGGGATTGAAGATGTTGATCTAGTTTGGTTAAATAATTATTTTTTAGCTTGATGTTATAGTGACAGGTTAATGATTTAATCCATATTAATTTTAAGGATAATAGATGGTGCGGGTTTAGAAAATGATTTTTGCTGATTTCGAGGCTATAGGTCTAGTGATGGAAATGGTAAGGATGATCACTTGCACGTTTGGAGGATTATTGGTTTTGGCTAAGGTGCATGAGATTGATGTGTAGAAATGGTGTGTACGCATTTCGGAGGGTATAGGTTCTAGTCTTATTTTGGTTTGGAGAAAGTGACTTGGGTAAGTGTTGAAGAGGAGTCGACACAATAGTACTAAGTCATGAGACCTTGGCTTAGAATTTTTGGTTAGTTGATCGAAGTGTGTAGTCGAGTGGGTTACTTAATGGAATCATGGTTGATAATAGTTATTGTGATTATTTTCAGGAATTAATTGTGACTTGAGGTTACTTAGGTATTTTTTATTTTTATTTTCATTTTTATCTTGAGGCTATATTTACCTTTGGTGATTGAGCATCCAATTGGTTGAATTAAGGACATTGTTATTTAACTTGAAGAGAGATTGTTGGGACATCATGTATGGTGTAGGAAAAGATCTTCAAAGTTGAAGCTTAGGCATCAACAGTGGATAATATGATCAAGTATGTGGGTTAATAAAGCATTAGGATTCTTGGGTGCTTTGCAATGGCTTTTGGTAGATTGAAGATTTGAGCAGTATGGTTTGCCTTGAGGTTTAATAGTGATGTACTATTGAAGGAAACTAGTTGTGTTAATGCTAGCTTGGGGAGTAGAAATAGGTGGGCGAGTTACCAAGATGGTTTCAATAATGTTTTGGTGTACTCAATGGTGGTTCGTAGTGAGTTTAGTCTTCGCTAGATTAGATGTTGTTCATAATGTAGATGATGAGCTTTTGGGTTTGGATTGTTAGGTAGAAGTCTCTAGGCGCTCTTTTTGATTCGCTAGGTTGGAATTGAGTCTTTTAAAGTGTGTTTCTTATCTTAGATGAGATGAGTGTATTTTGTGTTGAGGTTGCTTATTTCCAATTTGGGATGCTAAGGTTGTTTGATATTGGGTTTCTGTCTATGATCATGGATGTATTTTATAGAATTTGATTTTTATCAAGGCAGCAGGAGTTAATTGAGGAATTTGAGTTATAACTCGTGGTTTTGGGAGAGAGTATTTTTCTACCAAATTGTGATAAGAGTTTTGGTTAGTAGGAATGGAGCCACCTTGTACTCGATGGTGTTAGTTTCATGAGGACATAAGTTTTATGCATGTGGCGAATATTAGAGTGCGCAGCAGAAGCGTGGTATTTTTGTTGTAGTCAGGAGTTCAGATTGTGCTGATTTTGAGGAATTAGTGGTGACTTGAATTTTGACAAGATACTTGTAATTGGAGATTAATCATTTGGTTGTGCAATTTGTTATTGATGGTTAACTTTGGAAGTGGCTATTAGGTTACCGAAAGTAGAATTCAATGAAGGTTTAGAAGTTGTAGCATAGGAGTTGATTGAGGTTGGCACATAGTATTGTAAGGGCTATTGATCATCGGAATTTATTGGATGTTGTATTAAGGTTCTTAAGGAAATGAGATTTTGGATAGCAGTCACCCTGGGAATACTGGTCGTGATGTGCCACTGGGAGACTAATAAGAGTATGTTGGATATCGCCATGTTTATTGAGAAATGTGCCACGTGCCGTCAATTGAAGGCTGAGCATCAGAGACCTGCTGGTAGACTTCAACCTCTCCCTATTCCAGAGTGGAAATGGGATGATATTTCTAAGGATTTTGTTGTGGGTTTGCCGAGGACTCCTAGTGGGAAGAACTCAATTTGGGTGATTGTTGATCGGTTGACCAAGAGTGCCCATTTCTTGCCTGTTAATAATACTGACTCTTTGGGTAAGTTCACTCGGTTATATGTCAAGGAGATAGTGCGTTTACATGGAGTACCCAAGAGTATCATGTCGGATCGGAATCCGCGGTTCACATCCCCTTTTTGGAAGAGCTTGCAGGCAGCTTTAGGCACTAAGTTGAAGTTTAGTACTGCATATCACCCCCAAACAGACAGTCAACCAGAGCGTACTATTCAGACTCTGGAGGATATGTTGCGGTCTTGTGTCACGGAATTTCAAGGAAGTTGGGAGAATCACCTGCCGCTTATTGAGTTCTCTTATAATAACAGTTTTCATTCCTCTATTCAGATGGCTCCGTATGAAGCTTTGTATGGAAGGAAGTGCAGATCGCCTTTATGTTGGGATGAAGTTGGCGAGAGCAAATTGTTTGGGCCTGAGATAATTCAAGAAATGAAGGATCAAGTTCAGTTTATAAGGAAGAAAATGGCTGAAGCGCAAAGTTGTCAGAAGAGTTACGCAGATACAAGAAGAAGAGACTAATCCTTTGAAGAAGGTGATTGGGTTTATATTAAAGTCTCTCCTATGAAAGGCGTTAAGCGCTTTGGTAAGAAAGGAAAACTTAGCCCAAGATATGTTGGTCCTTTTTTCAGATCGTAGGGAAGGTTTGGCTGGTTGCTTATAGAGTGGCCTTACCAGACTATTTTGGCGGTATGTTCTTAAGTCAGCTCTTAGTTGAATCTTATTCCAGTCTTAGTTTTAATGTTGACCTTGCCAATTTCGAGGACGAAATTTTATTTAAGGAGGGAGAATGTAACACCCCGTATTTTAATGTATTTTTACTGAAGGAATTATTTTTATGGATTCAAAAATTTATACTCTTATTTTAAAAATTGGTTGGATTTTTAGTGAGTTTATTTCTATGATTTTAATTTGGTGAAAATTATTTTTATGTGCTTTCTTAATATTTATTTATTGTTATGAATTTAAATTGCTTTTAATATTTAATTAATTATTCTGGGATTTAATTATTTCAATTTCACTTTATCATTACGTTTAAATTATTTTATTTAACTTGTGGTTTTGAAATTGTTTCCGTTGGATCATTTTTGTGACCCAAGTTATGAGGATTGGACCTCATTTATTTTCCCTCTATTTTTCTTTTCCTCCTTTTCTTTTCTTTCTTTTCTTTTTTCCTCCTTATTTCCCCTTCTTCCCGCGCGCGCACTCCCTCCCTCTCTCCTACCGTGCGTCGCCCCTCTCCCCCAGCCCGCCGCCGTGAGCCGGCGGTGGCCGTCACCGCCCAGTCCGTTCGCCTCCCCTGCCGCCGGCGACCTCACCCCACCAATCTCAGCCTCCCTTGTGCCGCCGTTAGCCACCACGAACCCTTTGAAGCCGCGGCGTTCCATGAACCACTGCGCCGCCGTTGCGCCACCTCCAGCCACCATCTTCCTACCACTTCATCCTCGACCTCTTGGCAACCCATTGGACCCAACCCCAGCTCCGATCCGCCACCGGTGAAGCTCCACCATCCACATTTCCGATTTGGGTGTTTTTGGTCTTCTACCGCCCATTCCGCCGCCACTCACGGCCAACCTTCACCACCACTAGCTTCACCGACCTCCCTAGGCCCTACCCTATCATTTTTGGGTCTTCATTTGTCTCCGTTGAAAAGTGGGTATCTGTGACCCACGGCGACAGTGTATTTTACACTGTTGCGTTGCTCAGACGTCACCTCTTGCAGCTTTGTGATCCTTCGAAAATTGCTATATTGCACAGTAAGTATTTCTCCAAAGAATTCTTGTGAATTTAATGTATTTTTGCACTAACGCATTTCACTGTATTTAATCTGCTGATTGGTTTTGTCGGACTGAGTCCGAGGAGTACGGGGGTCAGATGGATTGGTGATTGGAGTTGTTTAGTTAGATTCGATTGGATTGGTAATTGTTGATTTGGATATTGTGTTGGTACATGTACATTTCATGATATCATGCTTGATCATGTTTGTAAAGGAAACTGGGTTTCGTGTATTGCATTCATGTTCATGTGTTATGAAAACTGGGTTTTCATGTGAGAATGGAATTTGGGTGCGAGTGTATCACGACCCCAAGCCGAGATGGGGCATTATCTCGGTGGTGCTCCTCTGGTTACTCGGGAGCGGAATAAATTGAGTAACGTCCCCTGGATTGTCGCCGGGTGACAATGGGATCGGACGGGAGATTCGTGCCGACTCCGTGGTCCTTCTGCTGGCGGGGACTAGAGGATGTCTGGCCACGTACGCGCTGGGCGCGGAACTGGGCATCACTCGTTGCGTAGTGGGTGCTTGGCTACGAACGCGCTGGGCGCGGAACTGAGCATCGCTACAAAGCCAAGACGTGCAGATGTTCCCTAGGGTAGGCCATGGTGCATATGGTAATAACGGATTAATTGGCTATTTTCTGGGAAAATAGTGTGTGTTTGATTTTGTGTAAATCATTTTCTGGGAAAATGTTTTACGGATTATTTTTGGGCCAAATGGGATTTTGGCATGTGTTGGAAAAATTATCATTTTCGGGGAAAATGATATTTTGAGGAAAAATGCATATTTCATCATATGCGTGCAAGTTGGTTGCATTAAATGCATTTTTATTCCTGAGGATTATTTGGGTTATACTTACCTGCGGTACCATTCTGTGGTAACGCAGATTTTGATGCAGATGAGGAGGAGGAGGGCGAGCCTGAGGAGACGGCTCCGCCCGAGGAGTGATCTGGGATCACTGGTTATTGTTATTTTATTTTACCCTTTTGTATTTTCGGGACATGTGTTAAACTTTATTTTGGGATGACTGTATAACTGCTTTTAAACCTTTACTGACGTTTAGTTTGTATTTAAATTCTGGTACTTAGTTGACTAATCCGCTGTGTTGTTTTTATTTGTACACTGTTGCATGTACACACACTTAGCACTTTTGTTGGGATGCGTGACCATCCTGGTGTCTCGATCCCCGTGTATTTATATACGAGGGATTGGGGGCGCCACAGTGCGACACCGAGAGAGGGAGAGAGAGAGAAAAAGTGAGAGTTTAGAGAGAGATGGGTTTGAAACTCAAATAACCGAAAGGGAGGGAGCGCTGCGGCAGGGGCTTACCTGAGGGAGTGGTTTCAACGGAGTTGGGTTGGCCGGTGTTTTCTGGCACCGTGGGTAGGGCTCCGATGTCCTGGGGCGGTCGGCGATGGCTGGACATAAATATGGCTTATGCGGAAATGTTGTTTCTCTCAGGTATTTCAATGTGTGCATCACAGAGGCTTGGGAGTTTCTTATAGGCGATGGGAGGAAACAACGTGAACACTTAGGAGATTGGCTGAAATTTGAAGTTGCCTAGACTTTAGGAACCTATTCTCACGTGGATACCGTTTCTGAGAGGGTTTGAAGAGTTTGAATTAAAGTTGATCACACACTCTGGAAACCGAAACTAGTACGGGGACTAAGTGGATAGAGTATACGAAGGTTTTAAGGGAAAGGAATCACTAAATTAATCTATCTGTTAGCACAAAATCTAAAATGATAAATAAATAAAAATAAAAATAAACAAATATAAAGACAATAAAATATTAACAAATAAATGAATAAATAAAATACTAGTTTTAAGCCCTAAATTTGGACCCGTATGTTACAATCTCCCCTCCTTAAAAGAAATCTCGTCCTCGAGATAACGTACCTCAATCGAATAAATATGGATATTTGATCCTCATGTCCTCTTCTAGCTCCCATGTAGCCTCTTTTTCCTTGTGGTTGCTCCAAAGCACTTTGACCATCGGAATGGTCTTCTTGCGGAGTGCTTGAGCTTTTTGAGCAAGAACTCCGATTGAAAATTCCTCATAGGTCAAATCTTCGCAGACTTGAAGAGGCTCGTACTCTAGTACATGTGTGGGGTCTGGAATATACTCTCGAAGCAAAGAGACATGGAAGACATCGTGAATAGCCGACAGCTGAGGTGGGGGGGCTAACGTGTAAGCTGCAGCTCCAATCCTTTCTAGTACCTCGAAAGGGCCTAAATATCTTGGACTTAGCTTGCCTTTCTTACTGAATCGCATAATTCCCTTCATCGGCGCCACTTTCAAGAATACTTTGCTTCCTTCTTCAAATTGCAAATCTCGCCGTCTCTGATTCGCATACTTTTTCTGTCGCTCTTGTGCAATGCCAAGTTTCTTCCGGATGACTGCTATTTTCTCATGCATATCTTGAATAATCTCCTGTCCCAAGATTCTACGTTCTCCCACTTCGTCCCACTTACTAAATTCCTTATATGTATTTAATAACGTAGAGTTTTACAACACGTTTTGCTAGGAAGTTATTAACGCTAGAATCTCGTTTAGGTAACACGCTACAAGTTGGGAATCAGGAAGCAGTGCTAAGAGGTAAATAGTATGATCATATTAATATATGCGTACTGTGAATATTATGATTATGTATGAAAATGTGATGTGCTTATGATTGTTAACTACGCTACGCTAAGAAGCAAGTCAAGGTTAGTTTACTTTTCAATCTTTGATGAAATATGAGATTATGCTTGAGTGAATGAAATTGTTGTTTGATTAATTTAATGTTACTAAATTCATATGGAAGCCATGAAATGTTGAAGTGGTAGACAAAGTCAAGTATGACATGTAATAGTCAGATTACGCGAGCCATGTTCATGAAATGCTTAGGTTATATATGCAATGTTTGTGTAAAACTTAGACCATGTATGCCATGTTCAAGTAGTACCTAGATCATGTATGCCTTGGAACGTCATAAAACATTCATAGCTTGTTATGTAATATCACGTTATACTATGCCATGTACAAGAATATGCCATGCTAAATCATATTATGCTATGCCATGTACAAGAATATGCCATGCTAAATCATATTATGCTATGCCATGTATAAGAATATGCCATGCCATGTCATGTTACACTATACCATGTACAAGATTATGCCATGTTAGAAATGTTCATGAAGCCTAATCAAATCTCATGCATTAAGAAAGATAAGAAATGTAACGGTGCCACGGACTCAAGCGTGGTTAACCACAAGTTTAGGTGAAACACGGACTCAAGCGTGTTTTACTCCATGATATTCAAGTTAAGTGAAACGCGGACTCAAGTGTGTTTCATTTCATGATTATGCAAGTTTAGTGAAACACGGACTCAAGCGTGTTTCGCTCCATGTTATGCAAGTTAAGTGAAACACGGACTCAAGCGTGTTTCATTCCATATTATGCAAGCTAAGTGAAACACGGATTCAAGCGTGTTTCACTCCATGTTATGCTAGATAAGTGAAGACACGAACACAAGCGTGTTTCACTTCATGTTAAGACAAGATAACCAAGATAATATGCATTCACAATTACATGTTTTGATTATATATGCTTCCACTTATGTTAATAACAAAAATGTATGCTATGTAAGTCTGTGATGTTATATGTATGTAAAAGCTTTCAGAAAGTCATGTTACGTGTTTGACTGAAATTCATGAAGCTGTATGTATGTTATGGAAGGTATCATAGAAATGAAATGTTAGGCAGAGACTATATTTTACGATATGATGTACTACTTACTGAGTATTCAACTCATTATTTTTGTGTGTCTTCTTGGTTGCTTCCATGTCTGATTCTCGCAGATGATGTCTATGATGATGAAGAGCTGGCGGGCCAGGAATAGATCAAGTACAAAGACTTAGGAATGAATAAGTGATTTTATCACCAGAATTAAATTTCGTTTATGTCATTCATAGGGTTAGTTTATGTTCTTTTATATTTCGTTCAGTTTGTGAAACAATTATGTTCAATTCAGTCTTAATTTTTGAAGAATTTCAATAAATGAGGTATTTCAGAATATGAATCTCTTTACTGGGCAATATGTTCTAAAGGTTAGTATTATCTCTATCCTCCGGGAAGTGGGTGTAGAATACAATGAAGATTTGTGAGTTTTAACATAGGAGCCGATTGAGGTTAGCGCAGATCGTGTTACGAAAATAATAATAATCCTTGGGATTCCTTGGATGTTGTATTAAGGCTCTTGTGGAAAGATGAGATTTTGGATAGCTTAGTCACCCTAGGAATACTGGACGTGTTGTGCCACTGGGGGACTAATACGAGTATGATGGAATTGCCTATGGAGATAGACTTGAGAGAACATTACTCATGCTTGTTGGGAGTTATTGATGGTATGATCCTTTCATCAAAATCGTGAAAGGAATCTAACCTTGAGTAAGCACATCATATTTTCATACATAACAATAATCAGTCTCCAAAATAAATCAAGTTAGCACACCAAGCCTCCAGTACATCTTTAAAATCCAAACCACAAAAAACAAATTCTAAACTTTAAATCTTAAAAAGATTATCTCATATACTCCACAAAGTAAGCTTGGGAAGGAGAAGTTCTTGCTCTTTATAAGGTTCTAGTGGGGCTCCAATTGTATTATTGACTAGTCCTTTCGGAGTATAGACCATGTGGTTTGGGTCTTCCATTGGGGTGTTACAAATGGTATCAGAGCCAAGTTTGAATTCTGCATACTATAAACCTTGGAGGATTAGATTTCTGTGGGTTCATAGGATGTAAAGATTTCAGTGTAGGAACTTGAGGAATTTAAGGATGATCATGTTGATATTTAAGTTTGAGATTCTAATAACCTTGTGATTGATTTTGATGGGATTTGAAGATTTAGATTTTTGCAAATTCTAAGAAATGATTTTTATAACATATCAGGTTTTAGATCCGGTAAGCTTATTCTGTAGGATGCAAGACATGACTTGGAAATGATCTAAGGTTTAGCTTTTGAAGTTGACCTAAGTTTGACCGAAAGATAGGTTTGAGGTTCTGATGACTAAAGACATTTGAGTTTTGGATATCCGTGGGTTTAGGGAGAAACATCAGATTTGAGGTGTAGATTTGTATACAATAAGAAATGAGTTTGCAATATTTAAGGTTTTAAATTTTGCAGACTTTATGATTGGGTTTTGAGATTTTGAGGTTTAGAGATTTTAGATCCGACAAGCTTAATTTGTGGATTATAAGAGATAATCTTTTTAAGATTTAAGGTTTAGATTTTTTTTTTTTTTTTTTTTTGTGGTTTGGATTTTAAAGATGTACTGGAGTTTAGAGCGATGTTGGGTTTACGATATGAGATGATAGGAGTGACTATACGAGTTGGTTAAAGATATGGCTAAGAATGGGTAAAACCATATGTGCAATACCAGAAAAGTTTAAAGGTTTAATTGGAAATTTTTATTTTATTTAAATTGAATTTATTTGGTTTTGTTTGATTTTATTTTATTTGAATTGAAATTATGTTGTTTTATTTATTAAGTTTATTTTATTTTGTTCGTTTCGTTCAAAATTGAAAAGCGGGTTAAAGATTAAGTTATGACAGGAAGATGATACGACTGAGAACGCTATTGTTATATTTAGCAGAGTAAGCTTGAACTTTTATCGAGTTGGTGTGCATTTATAATATCAAGGTTTGAAAGGAACGGCATAGTCTGGGTGATCTATTTGGGGAGTAAGATATTTGAGATTTTCGATTTCATGGATGTATGACACGAGGCTTTAGAATAGAAGATTGTAAGTTCAACAAACTTTAAGGATAGACTTACGGAAATTTCACAAAAAGTTTAAGGTTTTGCAGACTTTAGGAAATGATTGTTATCATTTAATGTTTTAGTTTTGAAAGCTTCGGAAGTCGATTGTTTTATTATTGGACATAAGTTCATTGATCTTACAGATTTCGAAGAATAATTCTGGTATAATTTAAGGTTTTAGAATTACAGATTTGAAGGACTGAATTGAAATAAGATTTAAGTTTTTAATTCTGCAGGCTTGGTGTGCTAGCTTGATTTATTTTGGAGACTGGTTAGTATGTGACCATTATTATGGAATTGATCGAGGTTGAGTTATTGATATAGGAAATTTCACGAGGATTATTTCTTTGAGGATTGAAGGTATTGGTCCAGTTTGGATAATAATTGTTTTTAATTCGAGGTTTTAGTGGCAGGTTTTGGGATTAGATCCATATCAGATTTAAGGATAATAGTTGGTGCAGATCCAGAAATAAATTCTTGGTGAGTTTGAGGAAAGTGTGTAATAGTTCATGGTTTTGGAAATAAAGAATTTTTCTACCAAATGTAGTGAGAGTTTTCTGGTTAGTAGGCGTTGAGCTACCTCGTACTCAATGGTTTTATGTTGTGATATAATTAAGGATTCAAATCTTGTGTTGATTTTAAGGAATTAGTGGTGATTTGAGAATTTGATAAAGATACTTGTAATTAGAGATTAAAGTTTTGGTGGTGTGGAATTAGGATATAATTCTTGTTGATTTTGAGGGAATAGGTCTGAATGATGGAAATGTTTATTGATGGTTAACTTTGGAAGTGGCTAATGGGTTACCAACTTGTAGAATACAATGAAGGTTTGTGAGTTTTAACATAGGAGCCGATTGAGGTTAGTACAGATCGTGTTACGAAAATAATAATAATCATTGGGATTCCTTGGATGTTGTATTAAGGCTCTTGTGGAAAGATGAGATTTTGGATAGCTTAGTCACCCTAGGAATACTGGACGTGTTGTGCCACTGGGGGACTAATACGAGTATGATGGAATTGCCTATGGAGATAGACTTGAGAGAACATTACTCATGCTTGTTGGGAGTTATTGATGGTATGATCCTTTCGAGCGTGTTTTGGATTGTATCTTCTATCCTGCTTTAGCTTCATGTTTGACCTTACAAATTTCGAGGACGAAATTTTTTTAAGGGGGGAAGGATGTAACACCCCGTATTTTAGTGTATTTTTAATTGAAAGATTATTTGTTATTAATTTAAAATTTATTCTCTTGTTTTAAAATTGTTGGATTTTTAATTGTGTTATTTTTATGATTTTTAGTTTACGAAAATTATTTTTGAAGTGCTTTCTCTAAATTAATTATTTTTATGCGTTTAAATTTCTTCTCAAATTAAATTAACTTGTTGTGGGGTTAAATTATTTATTTTCATTTTAATCACTGCGTTTGTATTATTTTATTTTACTTGCTGTGTTAAAATCGTTCCTGTCGGATCATTTTTATGACCCAAGATATGAGGATTGAATCTCATTTATTTTCCTACATTTTCTCTTTCCTCTTTTCTTTTCCTTCTTTTTCTTCTTTTCTTTATTTTTTTTTCTTCTTCTTCCCCTAGCTCTCCTGCGCGCCGCAACCCCCCCTCCCTCTCTCCGTCCATTTCTCTTCTCCCTCAGCCCGCCGCCGTGCGTCGGCGGTGACCGACACCGCCCGGCCCACCCTCCTCCCCAGCCACCGGCGACCACCCCCTGTAATCTCAGCCCCAACCGCGCCGCCGTTAGCTCCCACGCGCACCACCAAGCAGCGGCACGCCTTGCGCCGCTGCGCCACCTCCGGCCACCATCTTCTCACCACATCATCCTCGACCTCCTAGCAACCCAATGGACCCAACCCCACATCCGATCTGTCACCGGTGAAGCCACACCATCAATATTTCCATTTTGGTTATTTTAGCCTTTGACCGCCCTCTGCGCCGCCACCCACGGCCAAACACCACCACCACTAACTTCACCGACATCCCTAAGCCCTACCCTATCAATCTCAGGTCTTCGTTTACACCCGTTCAAAAGTGGGTTTTTGAGACCCACGACCACAGTGCATTTGGCACTGTTTTGTTGCTGCGTTGTCGCTTCTAGCACCTCCGTGATCTTTCAAAAATTATATTATAGCATTGTAAGTATTTTTTCCCAAAGAACTTTTGAGATTTAAATATATTTCTGCGCTAATTCATATTTACTGTGAATTTATTGGTTGTGCCGGACTGAGTCCGAGGAGTAAGGAGATCGGTTGGATTGGATGATGGAGTTGTTTGTGTGAGATTGGTTTATGCTATGAAATTTGTTGGCTGTTTCGGGTTTAAATATTGGTGTTTTGAGTTTGACATTGGTCATGGTAAATATTGGTGATTTTTAGGAAGTGATGATATATTTTTGGATTATTGGTTTGATGTTTTGGAAATGTTTAGAAGGGTTTGTTGGGGCCTTTTAACATCTATAAGTGTTGAGATATTTTTTTTCCTGTTGTGGAGTTGTGAACGGAGAGAGAGTAGTGTGTAGTGTCGTCTTGGTTAAATTGTTGACGATTGCTTGGGAGTATGAGCTACTGAAATAAGTGTGAGTTAGTGATAATCGGAGTTGACATTGGTTTTGATGCTTGTATTGGACAATGCTGAGATTGGTATAGAATATTTTGGGTCGAAGTGTGGACTGTCTAGATTGTTATTTGGTTGTTTGAGTTGAATTAAACTTGCTGAATTATGATCTAGAAATTGGGTCTTAAGTTGTCTAAGACTAATTTTGTGTTGTTGGACTTTAATATTTAGTTTATATTATTTTTATGAATTGGTGACGAGACGGATAGAGACTGTATTCAAGTCATAGATAATGCGCTGTAGGAGTTAGGTAAGCGGGGTTCCTATGCTAGGCCTTACACGAATTATTGGGACTAAGGTTGATTTTCTAAAAACTTTGCATATTTTTATGATGAAATGAGAACTTGGGAAAAACAAAACCAAACTCGGTCATTTATTTGCATACTCATGAAATCTGTATGAAAAAGAGAAAAATATGTTCTGACATGCATTGTGTAGACATGTGCTAAATTCTGTCAGGTGGTTTCTGAAATCTGAAAAATGAGCGTTATTGAGAATATGAAACGTTGTGCATTTATTTAGAAAGATGTTCTGGCTTTTGTGTTCAGTGTGTGTAAACTGTCTGATTCTTTTTTGGTACTCTGCATTATTTTGATGTAACATCTGAAAACCTTTGGCATGGTGTACTGGTTTTCGTATCTGACTCTGTCTCTGCTCTGCTCTGTTATGCTCTGCTCTGTTTGGGTTGGTACCAACTTCTCTGTCTCTGGGTGCACCCACTTTGGAAACAAAGTGGTTTTATTGTGGTTTTTCCTGTGTGCACACTAGGGGCTCCGAGAAGAATAAAAGAAAGATTTCACTTGTCTCTGCCTGGTTTGGCCACTGGGGTTAGCACAACCCTACCACGGGGGTAAAACATGGTCTCTGCTCTGTTTGATGCTCTGTTTTGATCTGATGATGATACTCAGTTTATGTTATGCCAAAGCACTATGGGTTTTACTTGTCTTAAAACCATCGCTCTGTTACTTTTGAAAATATGTTATGTTCTGCAAGATACTTCTGGAAAATATTTTGTTCTGCATGCTCTACTTTGTAAATGTTCATGTTTGCACGCTAGCATATGATTTATGCTTACTGAGTTGTTGATAACTCACCCCCTATCATTATAATATTTTTCAGTTGATGTGGAGAGTCCAAATGAGGACCTGGATTAGATTGTTGTTTGTGTTTAAGCTGAGGAGATGTTGGTAGAAGAAGGACTTCTGGTGTTCTTAGTTTTAATGTCTTTGAGTTTTATTAATATCTTGAGTTTCAGTAAGATTTATGAAATTATTGGTTGGGTTGTTATGACTACCGAGAGATTACGGACTCCTTAGTTTATTTTAGCTGCAGTAATGACTTTGTGAAGTTGTCAAGGTGGTTATTTAGAACTCTTGATATTGAGTTTTGCTATTAAAGATTTGAGTTTTATTTTAGTTGTGTTGGAAAATAAATTCTTTAGAGAAAGGTAGTAAGTCTCCAGACCATCCGGGTTTGGGACGTTACAAATGGTATCAGGCTCTGGTACCAATTGTAACACCCCCTTCCCGTAGGATAGAGATATTACTAACCTTTAGAACATATTGCCCGGTAAAGAGATTCATATCCTGAAATACCTCATTTATTGAAATTCTTCAAAGATTAAGACATAATTGAACATAATTGTTTCGGAAACTGAACGAAATATAAAAGACCATAAACTAACCCTATGAATGACATAAACGAAATTTAATTCTGGTGATAAAATCACTTATTCATTCCTAAGTCTTTGTACTAGATCTATTCCTGGCCCTCTAGCTCTTCATCATCATAGACATCATCTGCGAGAATCAGACATGGAAGCAAACAAAAAGACACATAAAAATAATGAGATGAATACTCAGTAAGTAGTACATCATATCATAAAATATAGTCTCTGCCTAACATTTCATTTCTATGATACCTTCCATAACATACATACAGCTTTATGAATTTCAGTCAAACACGTAACATGACTTTCTGAAAGATTTTACATACATATAACATCACAGACTTACATAGCATACATTTTTGTTATTAACATAAGCGGAAGCATATATAATCAAAACATGTAATTGTGAATGCATATTATCTTGGTTATCTTGTCTTAACATGAAGTGAAACACGCTTGTGTCCGTGTTTTCACTTATCTAGCATAACATGGAGTGAAAAACGCTTGAATCCGTGTTTCACTTAACTTGCATAACATGGAGTGAAACACGCTTGAGTCCGTGTTTCACTTAACTTGCATAACATGGAGCGAAACACGCTTGAGTCCGTGTTTCACTAAACTTGCATAATCATGAAATAAAACACGCTTGAGTCCGCATTTCACTTAACTTGAATATCATGGAGTAAAACACGCTTGAGTCCGTGTTTCACCTAAAGTTGTGGTTAACCACGCTTGAATCCATGGCACCGTTACATTTCTTATCTTCTTAATGCATGAGATTTGATTAGGCTTCATGAACATTTCTAACATGGCATAATCTTGTACATGGTATAGCGTAACATGACATGGCTTGGCATATTCTTGTACATGGCATATTCTTGTACATGGCATTGCATTATATGATTTAGCATGGCATATTCTTGTACATGGCATATTCTTGTACATGGCATAGCATAATATGATTTAGCATGGCATATTCTTGTACATGGCATAGTATAACGTGATATTACATAACATGCTATGAATGTTTTATGACGTTCCAAGGCATACATGATCTAGGTACTGCTTGAACATGGCATACATGGTCTAAGTATTACACACACATGGCATATATAACCTAAGCATTTCATGAACATGGCTTGCGTAATCAGAGTATTACATGGCATACTTGACTTTGTCTACCACTTCAACATTTCGTGGCTTCCATATGAATTTAGTAACATTAAATTAATCAAACAACAATTTCATTCACTCAAGCATAATCTCATATTTCATCAAAGATCGAAAAGTAAACTAACCTTGACTTGCTTCTTAGCGTAGCGTAGTTAACAATGATAAGCACATCACATTATAGTGGGAATGGCTGCATTGTGCAACCCTCCTAGTGGTTGGGCAGCTCATAGAGGAGCCTTAAGCAGTGGAGATATTGGCTCTGTTTTGATGATAAAAAACAGGGGGATGACTTCTCGTGGTTCTCGGTGGTTTACGGTTTCTCATGGGGTTGGGCAATGGCCAGTGGCTTCCGTCGTGTAAGGGAAAACTCGCACGGGGCGGTTTCCGTTCGGCTGAGTGCACATGGGCGTTGGTTTTTCTAATGCAGTAACGCCATGGAAAGTGATGCCAAGTTGCGTCTCGAGCTGGCTTGTTTGCGGCAGTGGAGTGGGGTTGAAGAGGGTAGCAGCGGCTGGAACTTGGTGGAGGGTTTGATGGAGGCTGAGTCACAATGTAAGCATTCTGTGAACGTACGTGCGTGGGTGGAGGCGTTGTGCTGATTTTCGGACGGTAGGAAGAGACTGAGTTAAGGTGCTGCGGCTTGGTGTTTTGCAGAAAGTATGTATATATATATATAGGCGACGGAAAAACCCTAGAGAAATGAGGGAGACATGCATGTGCATGGAGTGGGTAAATACATTAGACGTGTAAGCTTATGACTAACGGAAAGTGACGTGTAAAGGGATTTTTAAAAACAAACTAAAACTGCGATCGGGTCTCCGGTTTAATAAAAAAACTGGCGTGGGCCATACGATGATCGGGTAGAGTCCATATAAAAAATTTAACTACAATGACATTTCCATTATAAAAACATTGATAACAATTAAAAACCAATTTGGGCCCATAAAAAAAATAGTATTCGAAAAAATTTCAACTGGGCTTTTCATATACTAAACCCAAAAATATAAAAACAGGCTTGGCGCTATGCCGGGGTGTTACATGAATGACTAGAAGGGTATGCCGATTAGTGGCAACAAGTTAACATCTTATAAAGGGCATTTTCGTCAGGCATGAAAGAAGATGATCACAATTTTACCTTATCACATTTGTTGTATCATGATTATCTTTACGTACATGCACCTTCCAAAAAGCTTAACCAGGATGAACTGCCATATGTCAAATATTGTTTTATAAAATATATATGTAAATATATATATATATATATATATTTTTTTTATTAGAAGCAACAAGAAATTGAATTGCATAGATTATCTTTTTTGTGTGTATCGAGGCATGACTTTCTAAAAATAATATAGGTTTTCTTCGACGAGGGTTTGCGACACGGGCCTTCATGGACGCCGCTGAGGTCCGACCGGACTTAGGCTGACCTCAGACTTTCTCTGATTTTGTCTAGGCGACTCCACAAACTCTACCGAATGTGGAAGCATCTATGTGGCCACCAAAGGTGATAGATGAGGAACTCTATTTTCTATTTTCCATGGAGGAAGTGGAACGATCCACTCTGCCATTTCAGTTCTCGATTGTTCTAAAGTTCCACCAGCAACGCCCCTCTCTTGATGCTATCAGAAGATTTATTCAAAATAGATGGGGATTGTCAAGTTCTGCTATTGTTTCGGCTCTGAGAAAACCTTGAAATGTTTTTTTCCTTTGTCTTCTGAAGAGGATTTCATCAAAGCGACGACGGAGGCTTGTGATGTGGATGGTGTGGCTTACCGAGCATTCCACTGGACTCCTGCTTTCAAAGAGGAAGAAGATCCAGCCTGCGTTCCTGTTTGGGTGTTGTTGCTAGGTTTATCGCCAAATTTTTATCACTCTTCTTTTTTGAAAATTCTCACTGCACCGTTTGGGAAATTTATTTGTATACATAATTCCACTATTTGTGCAACTCGGACAAATGGTGCACGGGTATGTATTGAAATGGATGCAACAAAAAAACCATAGGAATCATTTTGGATTGGAGCACCTGAGCAGCCTACGAGTAGGCTCCAGGAGATTGTTTATGAAACGCTTCTTGCTTATTGTAACGCCCCAGTCTCGGATGGGTCATAGAGTTACAATTTGTCACTCAAAATCATGTCTCAATCATATAGTTATAGACTCCAAAGTTTACATACTACTCGCTATTTCAAATCAACTACTCCAATATGAATAATCTGAAATACCACAAAATCTCAAAACAAACCTCAACCTTCCAAAGTACCCAATCGACAAAGCAAAACAGAACTATTGAATAAAATGCTCTGATAACGAAAGTACCCACTTTGTACTTATTCCACTATGCTCATGTAGCCATATACATGATTTCTAGTCTTGATCTCTAGTTGTACCATCAAAATTATCTGAAAACAAATTATGGAGATAAGGGGTGAGTTATCAACTCAATAAGTAGAGAACATATACTAGTATGTAAACATGAGCCTTTTCAAAAAGTTCGATATGCAGAAACAAAATATTTCATTTTCATATGCAGATCTCAGAAACATGTGATCAGAAAATCAGAGCGACTTTTCAATCTCTTCATACTCAAAAACCAATTGTTCATATTCAAAGATCCTTTTCATATTCAAAGACCATTTTCATATTAAAAAACGCTTTGGCATAACATAATAGAACATCTTCATCTTATCATATCATATTTTATCGTATCATATCATATCATATACCATGTTTAACTCCCACGGTAGGATTGTGCTATCCCTGGTGGCCAAACCAGACAGTATCATATTGTGAAACTTCCCATTTTTCAATCTGGAAACCTCGAGTGTGCACACAGGAAAGAACACATAAAAGACCACTTTGCTCCAAAGTGGGTGCACTCGTATCATATCATATCATGTTGGTACCGAACTGTAAGACCCAGCCAACTGTCAGGCCCAAGCCCATGAAACAACTCCAGTTTTAACGTCGCGCAGTGTTCACGTCTACTTTCCTTTTTCAAGCATGCCGTTCATCCCTCTTCCCTCTAGGTTTTTACCCTTTACTTCTTATAGTTTATATATATATGTTATGCATCCTTGACCTAGTTCAGTGCCGCTAATGTCTTTTCTTGCTCTCAGCCACTCATCTTGTTTGAGTCTTCGCCTCTCACTGTGAATCGCAGCCAGACCGCATCGCACGCACCAGCCATCACTCCCCCGTAAACACCAAACTGTGGAGCTCGGTTAGCAACCAGTGAACTGTCGCCACCAAGTCGTTTCACGTACTGCTGTCCCACCAAACGAAGCCCACGCCGGTACCTCAGTCACACAAAATCTACCACTCAAGCCATGCGCCACCACCCTCTCCGTGTAAACACTACCTCGGATTGCACCACCGAAAAACAGAGCACCAGCCTAGCCAAAGAGTCACTACTTTCCCCTGGACTTAGTCCACGCGGAACCTCAACCTCGAAGCCACCTCCCAACACCTCCGTAGCCTCCATTACAAGCCCCGAAAATCCCCTGTTTTAATTGTCAAAAACAGAGCAACCTTCAACCGCTGTAATCCCCCCCACATAGAGCTTCACCGCACTATGCCTCCATAGAAACTGCCAGCGTGTACTTCCCATCACCCCGGTCCGCCGCACGCTGCCTCAGTTTTCCCACGGTAAGCTCACGCCACTTCCGGTTGATGGTCCTTCCCTTTCGGTCTCTCTCTCGTTCTCTCACCGTCTCTCTCTCTCTCTCTCTCTCAGTTTCAGCTTTATCTCTCTCTCTCTCTCCGTGCGACGTCGTCGAATACATCACCACCACCTCAACCTAGCTTTCGTTGCATTTCCACAGTGCCACTGCCTCGGTCCTTTGTGGGTGAGTTTCTGTCGCCGCTTCCATTAAGCCTCTGTGTGTTATTTTTGTCATTTGTTGTTAGTGGATTAAAGAAGAAACAGATGATATATGTATATATATCGGTGACCCAGTAGGGTGAAGAGGGTGTTTTGGTTTTTACCTTTTTACCCCTTAAAGTATGGCTCCAGATTTATTGATTCGGGTATTTAGTTTAAAGAGTTTATATTATGTACTTTGGGTTTGAAATCGTGAGTATATTACGTGGGTTGTAGAGTATGTTTTTATTTGGATGTAGACGTGTGGATTTATATTGTTAAGTTGATTTTTATAAGAGACTGATATTTTAATGGAATATTTATTATGTAAATATTGATGAATTTTTGAAGTGAGCGGTAAGTGCAAAATCTTATTTTGAATCCTTTTAAAATAATATTTTTATTTAAGCACAATTATGATAGAAAACAAGTATGATTTTCTACTTACGATGATTTCGATATAGTTATATTATTTAGTATTATAAATTATAGTAAGATATCTATCGTAAATAAGTTAGAATTAAATGTTTTTAGTTGAAGCTATTAAGATGGATATTGATGAGTTAGGAAGTGACGTTGGTATTTCAGGAATAATGAGAAGTTCAGGTTTGAGGAATTAAAATTGGATTATTTTAGAAACTTTAGGCTTGAATATCAAAATACGAGATTGATTGAAAATTTATGTAAATTTACGTGATTATCTTATAGGTGAAGATTAATATTCATTCGGCACTTTTGAGGAAATTTTCAAAAAAGTTAAGAAGTCCAGGTAAGCGGGGTTCCTATGCTAGATTTGCATAAAAAGAAATGAACTGAGGTTGCTTTGTAAAAATGTGCATGTTGTTTTAAAAAGAAAAAGTGAAAAACAACCTCAGTATATGTTTTGGATTCACTCATGAGATACGTATGAAAAAGAAAAGAAATGCTTTTGACATGAAATGTGTGGACATGAGCAATAGTTGACATGTTTTTGAAATATGCAAAAGAGCGAATATGATATCATTGAGATTTTTATGCATGTGGTATGAAATGATATGGATATGTTTCTCATGTGTTTTGATATGATATGGATATGATAAAACTTTGGCATACTTATCTGTTCTGAATATGGTTCTGATATGATGATGCTGGTTCACGTGATATGGTTGGTACCAACATGATATGATATGATATGAGTGCACCCACTTTGGAAACAAAGTGGTCTTTTTATGTGTTCTTTTCTGTGTGCACACTCGGGACTCCGAGATTGAAAAAGGGAAAGTTCACCACATGATACTGCCTGGTTTGGCCACCGGGGATAGCACAACCCTACCACGGGGGTTAAACATGGTATATGATATGATATGATATGATAAGATGAAGATGTTCAGTTATGTTATGAATGAGTATGAAAGGATTTAATCATCGCTCTGATTTTTCTGATAACACGCTTTGAGATGTGCATATGAAAATGAAATGTTTTATTTCTGCACACCAGACTTTCTAAAAATGGCTCATGTTTACATACTAGTATATGTTCTCTGCTTACTGAGTTGTGGATAACTCACCCCCTTATCTTCTTATATTTTCAGATGACATTGATTGCCTAGCTAGGGGTCAGAATTAGAAATTGGAGCTTATCTAGATATGGATAGAAAGTTGAGTTCCATTATTAGTAGAAGGGTACAACTTGAGTAATTGAAGTACTTGGAGTTGTTTGGACCTTTGAGATTTTAAAGATGTATCGTTCTGTTTTCGCTGAGATTATTGGAAAAAAAAGATTGTGGACTCCTTTTGATTATGTTATTTTTGTAATGATGACTTATGGAGCTTGTCTTGTGGTTATTTGGATAATATGAGATTGTGTGCTATTTATGAAATCCTTGGGGTTTTAGGTGCTTGGAGAGAAAGGTTGGTAAGTGACATGTAGTAATTCTCCGACCCTTCCGGGTACGGGGCATTACACGAACATATCACGTAAACCAGTATCATCATATCAAAACTAGAATCAGAATAAAAACAGATAAATCATGCAAAAGGTTTTTCAGATTCATATCATCTCACACCACATGCTGAACATATTCATATTATTTCATACGATCCAAAAGCAGATCCAAAATATTTTCATATCACATGTACAAAAATTCTCAGATATCATATTCGCTCTTTTGCACATTTCTGAAACATGTCAAATATTGCTTATGTCTACATTATTCATGTCAAAAAGCATTTTTCTCTTTTCATAGAAATTTCATGAGTGAATGTAGAACACATAACTAAGGTTGTTTTCACATTTTCCTTTCAAAACATAACTTGCACATTTTTACAAACCAACCTTAGTTCATTTTCTTTTTATGCAAATCTAACATATAACCCCGCTTACCTGTACTTTTTAGCTTTTCTGAATCTTTCCACAATTATGCCGAATGAATACCAATCATCACCTATACGAAATACTAAACGTTACTAAACTTTTAAAAGGACTGCTAAAACTCTCCATCTACTTAAATTCATACTATGGAAATAGCTTTGATAACTATCTAGTTATCAAAAATCTAATAAATATATTATCATTAAAATAATCTTAACTTATTATAATATAATTTTAGCAAATATGACAAAACAACTTAAATTCATTTCAAAAATTAACTTAATCATATTTAAAACTCATATCTCCATAAACTATTATTAAAATGATAATTTAATATTGCCAACATATAATGTAGTAGAAAATCATAAACTTCTTGAGCAATAGCAATAAAATAAAGCCCCATTCAAAATGGTTTAACAGTTTAAAATATAAACTCAAACCCAATTCAAAAACAAGTTCAAACACCTCATGCTTTGGTCTACAACTCAGAAGGGTAATGTTGTAATATCTAAAACATCTTCTCTACTATCTGTGTAAGAACATTACATAAAATGCAAAGCTCATATCTTATAAGAGACCCAAAGCTGTGCAACGAAAACTCACCTTGAGAGCTGTTAAGAAACAAGAGGGGACGTATTTGCTCAATAATCTTATGTCTGTGTATTCAACTTCTTACAAATAAATAGATATACAAAAGTCTAAGTATAGAAAATTATACATAAGGTAAGTAAACTAAATGTATTGAGTCCTAAAATTAGGGTCCTAAATTTAAGGTAATCTTTGATTTTGTGAAAGGAAATTATATTCTATCAATACTCCCCCTCAAGTTGGCGCATGAAGATCCGTAATGACCAATTTGCATGAAATATGATGAAAAAGTTCTTGTCCTAAAGCTTTGGTGAAGATATCGGTGACTTGCTCATGTGAAGAAGTATGAACAGCTTTGAGGAGGCCTGAGCAAATTTTATCGTGAATAATGTGACAATCAATCTCAATGTGTTTGGTACGCTCATGGAACACAGGATTGTGTGCAATGTAGAGTGCAGATTGATTGTCGCAATGAAGAGTGAAAGGCTCGGGATGAGAAATGCCAAGATCAGTGAGAAGCTGCTTCAACCATGTGAGTTCGCAGGTGGTGACAGCCATAGCTCGATATTCGGTTTCGGCAGAAGAGCGAGCAACGGTAGTCTGTTTCTTGGTACGCCAGGAGATTGGACTGCTGCCTAACTAAATGAAGTAACCTGTGGTAGAACGGTGTGTGGTGGGGCAGCTAGCCCAATCAGAATCAGTATAAGCTGTAACTTGAAGACTGCTAGAGGAGGAGAAGAAAATGCCTTGGCCGGGACTTCCTTTGAGGTAGCAGAGAACCCGAGTAGCGGCAGTCATGTGAGGGACACGAGGAGCGTGCATGAACTGACTGAGGATGTTAATTGCATAGACAATGTCTGGTCGAGTGATGGTCAAGTAGATGAGACGACCAACTAGGCGCTGATAAAGACAAGGATCAAGGAGGAGAGTGCCATCTTGATTGTTGAGCTTCAAATGTTGTTCCATAGGAAAAGAGGCGGTTCGAGCACCAAGTTGCCCACTGTCAGAAAGTATGTCGAGGGCATATTTGTGCTGATTGAGAAAGATACCTTTGCGAGAACGAGCCACTTCGAGTCCAAGGAAATATTTTAGAGAGCCAAGATCTTTTGTTTGAAAATGAGTAGAGAGAATTCGCTTGAAAACTTCGATCTGAGAAATGTTATTACTAGCAACCAAGATGTCATCAACATAGACAAGAACAAGAGTGATGCTGGTGTGGGTAACAAGAGTGAATAGAGAATGATCTGCCTGAGATTGATGAAAACCTGCATCAAGAAGCACAGTAGTTACTTTAAAAAACCAGTTGCGGGAGGCTTGCTTGAGGACATATAGAGATTTTTTTAGCCGACAGACACGAGTCTCCCCCTTAGTGCAGTATCCGGGTGGTGGATTCATGTAGACTTCTTCATCAAGATCGCCGTTCAAGAAGGCATTTTTCACGTCGAGTTGATGAATAATCCAATTTTTGGCAGTAGCAACTGCTAATAAGCAGCGGACAGTGGTCATTTTGGCAACCGGAGCAAAGGTCTCATGATAAATCAAGGCCTTCAACCTGAGTGTATCCTTTGGCAACCAGCTGAGCTTTGCACCTCTCAAGAGAGCCATCGGCCTTTAATTTGGTTTTGAAAACCCATTTACATCCAATGGGTTTCTTACTAGGGGGAAGAGGTTCCAGAGTCCATGTGGAATTATCCTCTAGGGCACGAATCTCAGCAGACATGGCCTCGCGCCGGGAATGGCGGAGCGCATCAGAATAGGAAGATGGGTCAATACAAGAGGTAAGAGCAGTTAAATAAGTAACATGTCAAGTAGAAAAATGCGAATATGAGAGAAAAGCAGATAAAGGATGAGCAGTACCTGAAGCCGGTGTAGTAGGTGAAGATGCCATGGGCTCCGTGTGTAAGGTGGGGCATATGTAGTCGTGAAGATAGGCAGGCCGAAAAATGTTGCGGCGAGGACGCGGAACAAGAGAGTCAGATGGTGGAGAAGTAGGTGAGGGTAAGGAGGAAGGAGAATCAGAAGAGTCAGGGGGTGGAGAAGTAGGAACAACAGGTTCAAGAATGGGAAGAGGGATGATGGAAGAAGAAGGAGAGGAAGTGTTTGGGAGATCCTGAAAGGGAAATTGTTGTTCATGGAATGTGACGTCACGAGAATAGAAAATGGATTGGGTGTCAAGATTGTAGAGTTTGTATGCTTTATGAGTACTGGGATAGCCAAGAAATACACATTTAGTAGCACGAGGAGAACTAAGAGTTTGTGCATAACAAAGACACCCAAACACACGAAGGTGTTCGTAGTTGGGTTTTTTATCAAAAAGAATTTCAAAAGGTGATTTATTTTGAAGAATGCAACTGGGAGTGCAATTGATGAGATATGCTGCAGTGAGAACACAATCACCACAAAAAGAGAGAGGTAAATGGGCTTGGAAACGAAGACTACGGGCAACATTTAGAAGGTGCCTGTGTTTACGTTCCGCAACGCCATTTTGTTGGGGAGTTTCGACACATGTGCGTTCATGAATGACGCCATGATCATGTAGGTATGTTTGGAATTGATGAGAAAGAAATTCTTGTCCATTATCAGTTCTAATGATTTTAACGGTGGTGTTAAACTGATTTTGGACGAGAGCAAAAAAATGCATTAAATGAGTATAAGTTTCAGATTTAAAACGCATAAGATATATCCAACTTGTGCGAGAAAAATCATCAACAATTGTGAGAAAATAATGAGCCCCACATAAAGAAGAAGTATGATATCCACCCCAAATATCACAGAAAATGCGATTAAAGCGAGAAACACTTTTATTAGCTTGATGAGAAAAAGGTAGTCCTGTGTGCTTAGAGCGAGCACAAACATCACAATTAGAAAGAATACAAGGAGAGTCAAAAATATTGGGAATGATAAAACTAGAAGGATGACCTAGACGTTGATGCCATAAGGTCTTATTAGCAGTAGATTGAGCAGCAAACACCATAGGGGCTTCGGGACGGTACACATAGAGCCCATTGCATAAATCACCCACTCCAATTGGCATCATCGATTGTGGGTCCTGAAATAAACAAGTATTAGAAGAAAAAGTAATAACACAAGAATTGTGGAGGGCAATTTGGGAAACAAATAATAAATTGAAGGAGAAAATAGGGATGTAATAAACATTAGATAAGATTAAAAATGGAGAAAGGACACAAGTGCCCAGCCCTTCGGCTGGGACATCTTGGCCCGTGGGTAATCGAACGGAGTGAGGAGCAGTTAGGGTTTGTAGATGGCTGAAAGCTTCTCGGTGATGGCAAATGTGGTGGCTCGCGCCACTGTCTACCACCCAATGGAGTTGCCGATTGAAGGAGAAAAAAGATTGAGGGGAGAAGAGGTTACCGACAAAATTGGAAGAGGAAGCAATCGGAGAGGGCGACGGACTGAGCAGATGAAGAAGCTTTTGGTACAGCTCCGGTGATAACCCAGGGACTGGACTAGAATCCGAAGGTGTGATGGTTGGCTGATTCGCACTTGGTGGAGGTGGACCGAGAATGGAGGTCCGCAGCTTTGTGCGGAAGTCACGACCAGGTGGGTAACCCACCACTGTCCAGCATCGATCGCGGGTATGCCCCTCCTTCCCACAAGCTGTGCACATGAAAGGGGCTTTCGAACGCCCATTGTTGCAGACAGCCATGGCAAATGTTTCTGATGAAGGGGTCCGTATGTTCAACAATCTTTGTTGTTCTTCCTGAAATAAAATAGAGAAAACTTTGCTTATGGGTTGGAGGGGATCCATGGCCAGGATTTGGGTGCGAAGAGGTGCAAAGGAATCATTGAGGCCGAGTAGGAACTGGAACACGTGCTCATTGTCAGCTTGCTGTTGTAGAGCTTTGAGGTCAGTGTTATTTTGTAGATGTCCAAGTTCATCCCAAATCTGTTTGATTTGGTTGTAATAGTCATGAACTGAATTTGTGGTTTGTTGTAGGGAGGAAAGGGTACGTTTGAGTTGGTAAATACGGGCATTATTGCCATGACAGAAGCGGGAGGAAAGATCAACCCAAACATCACGGGGGTCGGTATGATACTCGAGGGAATTGGCAAGAGAAGGACTGATGGAGTTAAGAATCCAGGTGAGAACCATGTCTTTCGTTTGGTTCCATTGTGTGTATTCGAGTTTGGTAGAATCAGGAGGCTTGAGAGTGCCATTTACAAAACTGAGTTTGTTTTTGGCATTGAGATCTCTTGTCATGGCTTTTTGCCATTTTGGGTAGTTGTCGCCAGTGAGAAGACCATTGACAAGGATTAAACTTGGTGAATCGGAAGGGTGAAGGAGATAAGGGGAGGGAAGGGAAGGGTTGAATGGGGTGGCCATGGGCAGTGTCTTGGAGGATCTGCCCATTGACAAGTATGTCGAGGGCATATTTACGCTGATTGAGAAGGATACCATTGTGAGAACGAGCCACTTCGAGTCCAAGGAGATATTTTATAGAGACAAGATCTTTTGTTTTAAAATGAGTAGAGAGAATTCGCTTGAAAACTTCGATCTGAGAAATGTCATTGCCAGCAACCAAGATGTCCTCAACATAGACAAGAACAAGAGTGATGCTGGTGTGGGTAACAAGAGTGAATAGAGAATGATCTGCCTGAGATTGATGAAAACCCGCATCAAGAAGCACAGTAGTTACTTTAAAAAATCAGTTGCGGGAGGCTTGCTTGAGGCCATATAGAGATTTTTTGAGCTGACAGACATGAGTCTCCCCCTTAGTGCAGTATCCGGGTGGTGGATTCATGTAGACTTCTTCATCAAGATCGTCGTGCAAGAAGGAATTATTGACGTCGAGTTGATGAATAATCCGATTTTTGGCAGAGCAACTGCTAATAAGCAGCGGACAGTGGACATTTTGGCAATCGGAGCAAAGGTCTCATGATAATCAAAGCCTTCAACCTAAGTGTATCCTTCTGCAACCAGCCGAGCTTTGTACCTCTCAAGAGCTTTGTAACTACAAAGCAATGGCGAGGTGGCTAAGGTAGAAATAGTGCACTGTGGTCTAAAGAGAAAAAGTGGTGAAATAGAGAAAGACAGAGGGGAGAGAGAACGCGAGAGAATAACTTACGGTGATTCACAGTGCTGCGATTTACGTACTACTAGTGTCATATGCATGGTGGTATGTGTTTGGTGGATTGGGGTGGCGCCAGCCTTAATGGTGGCAGTTTTCGAGAGGGTTGGTGCAAAGCCATGCAATGTAGGGGTTGTCTACGTGCAGCATTTATGTGAGGTGCAAGTGGTGGCTCCAGTCTAAGTGTTGCAAAACCGTCGTTCTAACACCCCGTATTTTAGTGTATTTTTACTGAAGGAATTATTTTTATGGATTCAAAAATTTATTCTTTTATTTTAAAATTGTTGGATTTTAATTGGGTTATTTTTAGGATTTTTAATTTGGTGAAAATTAATTTTTATGTGCTTTCTTAATATTTATTTATTGTTGTGCATTTAAATTGCTTTTAATATTTAAATTAATTACTGTGGGATTTAAATTATTTCAAATTGACTTTACCATTACGTTTAAATTATTTTATTTAACTTGTGGTTTTAAAATCGTTTCCGTTGGATCATTTTCGTGACCCAAGTTTTGAGGATTGGACCTCATTTCTTTTCCCTCTATTTTTCTTTTCCTTTTCTTTTTCTTTTCTTCTTCTTTCTTTTTCTTTTTTCTTCTTCTTTTTCCCTCCCCTTCCCGCGCACGGACGTAGCTCTCTCTCTCTCTCCTCTCCTCTGCCCGTTTCCTTCTCTTCCACCCAGCGCCGCCGTGCGCCGCTCGTGGCCGACACCGCCCCTCCCATCAGCTTCCCCACCGGCCGGCGATCACCCCCCTCCATTTCCAGCTCCTCCATCGGCGCCGTTAGCCCCCATGAGACCCACGAAGCCGCGGCACTCTTTCCGCCATTGCGCCGACGTCGCACCGCCATTGGCCACCATCTTCCTACCACATCATCCCCGACCTCTTGGCAACCCATTGGACCCAACCCCAGCTCCGATCCGTCACCGGTGAAGCCCCACCAAGTCCATTTCCGATTTGCACATTTTTGGCCTAAAACCACCCCTTGCGCCGCCACCCACGGCAAACCACCACCACCATTGGCTTCACCGACCTCTCTAGGCCCTATCCTACCATTTTTGGGTCTTTGTTTGTCTCCGTTGAAAAGTTGGTATTTGTGACCTAAGGCCGCAGTGTATTTTACACTGTGGTGTTGCTCAGACGTCGCCTTTTTCAACTTCGTGATCCTTCGGAAATTGCTTTATTGCACTGTAAGTATTTCTCCAAAGAATTCTTGTGAATTTAATGTATTTTTGCACTAACACATTTCACTGTATTTAATCTGATGATTGGTTTTGCCGGACTGAGTCCGAGGAGTACGGAGTCAGTTGGTTTGGTGATTGGGTTGGTTTGGTTGGATTTGGATTGGTTTGAATTTTGGTGGTTGTGGATTTGTGTTGGTACATGTACATCTCATTATTTCATGCATGATCATGTTTGTAAAGAAAACTGGGTTTTCGTGTAGTGCATTCATGCTCATGTGTGATTTGGGAAGCTATGATTTTATGTGAGTATTTTTGGGTGCGTGTGTATCACGACCCCAAGCCGAGATGGGGTATTATCTCGGTGGAGCTCCTCTGGTTACTCGGGAGAGGAATAAACTGAGTAACGTCCCCTGGATTGTCGCTGGGCGATGATGGGATCGGACGAGAGATTCGTGCCGACTCCGTGGTCCTTCTGCTGGCGGGGACTAGAGGATGTCTGGCCATGTACGCGCTGGGTGCGGAACTGAACATCGCTACGAAGCCAGGACGTGCAGATGGTCCCTAGGGGAGGCCATGGTGCATAGGTTAATAAATGATTAAATTGGCTATTTTCTGGGAAAATAGTGTGCGTGGATTTTGTGTAAATCATTTTCTGGGAAAATGTTTTACGGATATTTTGGGCCAATGAGATTTTGGCGTGTGTTGGAAAATTGTCATTTTCGGGGAAAATGATGTTTTGTGAAAAATGCATATTTCATCATATGCATGCATGTTGGTTGCATTAAATGCATTTTATTTCTTGAGGATTATTTGGGTCATACTTACCTGCGGTACCATTTGTGGTAACGCAGATTTTGATGCAGATGAGGAGGAGGAGGGCGAGCCTGAGGAGACGGCTCCGCCCGAGGAGTGATCTGGGATCATTGGTTATTGTTATTTATTTTACCCTTTTGTATTTTCGGGACATATGTTAAACTTTATTTTGGATGACTGTATAACTACTTTTAAACCTCTACCGATATTTAAATTGTATTTTAAATTCTGGTACTTAGTTGACTATCCGCTGTGTTATTTTATTTGTATACCGTTGCGTGTACACACACTGGCAATCGTTGGGATGTGTGACCGTGTTGTCATCATCCCGGCGTCTTGATCCCCGTGTACTTCTATAAGGGGGATTGGGGGCGCCACAGGTGGTATCAGAGCAGTTCGGCTCTGGGTAAAACCACATGTCCCATAGGTGCAGTACCAGAAAGTTTTAAAAGTTGTGATTTGAAATTATTTAATTTAAAATATGTGGTTTTTATTGGTTTTGTTTAGTTATTGTATACTACTTGTTTATTTATTTATTTTATTGTTTTATTTTATGGTATGATATTTTAATTGTTTTAATTATTTATTGTATATTATGAGTTTATGATTATTTTATTTTGTGTTAAATGAACGTTTTTTTGTTATTTCATGTTATTATATTTTTATTATGTTGCTTTGGATCGTGTTTGAATTGTTTAATTTAGAGTATTGTTTTATTGGCTTATTTATTTTATTGTATAATAATTTTGTTGTTATTTATTTTATTGTATATCATTTTATTTTATTTTTTTTATTTTATGACGGATTATTTTATTGTTTTAATTATTTTATTGTGAACTACTTCATTGGTTTTATGCATTTTGTCGTATGTTATTTTATTTTGTTTTGTTCGAAATTGAAAGGCGAGTTAAGGGTTGTGCTATGACAGGAAGGTGATACGACTGAGAAGGCCATTGTTAGGCTTGAACATTTGGTGTAGTAGGCCTGAACTCTTGGTGATAAGTTTGTTTTAATATCGAGGCTCGAACATCATGGTCTGAGTGAACTCTTTTGGAGTAGGAACTCAAGTTGCTACTAAGGAGGGGAATAGTTTTTAATTGCTTAGAATAATTGAGGTTTTAGGTTCTGTAGAATTTATGTAGTGAGTCTATGGGTAGGAGGTTGTAAGTTCAATGAATGTCAGTTTTAGATTTATGAGAAGTTCATCTAAGATTTGAGGATCCATAGTTTTTAGGAAATAAGTTATGAGATTTAAGGTGGTAGGTTCAACAAGCAATTATGGGATTACTTAGATTAGAAGTTTTCGATCGAGTCGACCTAGATAAGCAATTTGATAGCATTTGATATTTGAGATTTATAAGTTTTATAAGGTGAATGTTTTAGATTTAAGGTCATCGATCTTGAGGATTTTGGAAAAAGATTTTTATCTGGGTTAAGGTTTTAGAATTGTAGAGTTGAAGGGCTGAATTAAAATAGGATTGATGAGAGTTGAGTTATCAATGTGAGAAATTTTTTTTTAGGAGAGAATTCCTTTGGAGATGGAAGGTAATGATCTAGTTCGTGTATTTTCTGGGGATTGAAGATGTTGATCTAGTTGGTTAAATAATTGTTTTTAGCTTGATGTTACAGTGATAGGTTAATGATTTAATCCATATTAAATTTTAAGAATAATAGATGGTGCGGATTTAGGAAATGATTTTTGCTGATTTCGAGGATATAGGTCTAGTGATGGAAATGATAAGGATGATCACTTGCACGTTTGGAGGATTATTGGTTTTGGCTGAGGTGCATGAGATTGATGCGTAGAAATGGTGTGTGTATGCATTTCGGAGGGTATAGGTTCTAGTCTTATTTTGGTTTGGAGAAAGTGACTTTGGTAAGTGTTGAAGAGGAGTCGACACAATAGTACTAAGTCACGAGACCTTGGCTTAGAATTTTTGGTGAGTTGATCGAAGTGTGTAGTCGAGTGGGTTACTTAATGGAATTATGGTTGATAATAGTTAATTGTGACTTGAGGTTACCTAGGAATTTAAATTCTTGAGGCTATATTTTCTTTTGGAGATGGAGCACCCAATTGGTTGAATTAATGACATTGTTATTTAACTTGAAGAGAGAGATTGTTGGGAAATCATGTATACTGTAGGAAAAGATCTTCAAAGTTGAAGCTTAGGCATCAACAGTGAATAATATGATCAAGTATGTGAGTTAATAAAACATTAGGATCCTTGGGTGTTGTGCAATGACTTTTGGTGGATTGAAGATTTAAGCAGTATGGCTTGCTTTGAGGTTTAAATAGTGAAATGCTATTGAAGGAACTAGTCATGTTAATGTTAGCTTATTAGAGTAGAAATAGGTGGGCGAGTTACCAAGATGGTTTCGATATGTTTCGGTATACTCAATGGTGGTTCGTAGTGAGTTTAGTCACCGCTAGATTAGATGTTGTTCAGAATGTAGATGATAAGCTTTTGGGTTTAGGTTGTTAGGTAGAAGTCTCTAGGCGCTCTTTTTGGTTCGCTAGGTTGGAATTGAGTCTTTTAAAGTATGCTCCTTATCGTAGGTGAGATAGATGTATTTTGGGTTGAGGTTGCTTATTTTCAATTTGGGATGCTAAGGTTGTTTGATATTGGGTTTCTATCTATGATTATGAATGTATTTAATGGAATTTGATTTTGATTAAGGCAGCAGGAGTTAATTGAGGAATTTGAGTTATAACTCGTGGTTTTGGGAGAGAGTATTTTTCTATCAAATTGTGATAAGAGTTTTGGTTAGTAGGAATGTAGCCACCTTGTACTCGATGGTGTTAATTTATGAGGACATGAACTTTATGCATATGGCGAATATCAGAGTGCGCAGCAGAAGCGTGGTATTTTTGTTGTAGTCAGGAGTTCAGATTGTACTGATTTTGAGAAATTAGTGGTGACTTGAATTTTGAGAAGATACTTGTAATTGGAGATTAATCATTTGGTTGTGCAATTTGTTATTGATGGTTAACTTTGGAAGTGACCATTAGGTTACCAAAGGTAGAATTCAATGGAGGTTTAGAAGTTGTAGCAAAGGAGTTGATTAAGGTTAATATGGATTATTGTATGAGGCTATTAATCATTGGAATTTACTGGATGTATTAAAGTTCTGGTGGAAAATGAGATTTTGGATAGCAGTCACTCTAGGAATACTGGTCGTGATGTGTCATTGGGGGACTAAAATGAGTATGTAGGATAATGCCATGTTCATTGAGGAATGTGCCACATGCCGTCAAGTTAAGGCTGAGCATCAAGGTAGACCTCAACCTCTCCCTATTCCTGAGTGGAAGTGAGGTGATATTTCTATGGATTTTGTTGTGGGTTTGCCGAGGACTCCTAGTGAGAAGAACTCGATTTGGGTGATTGTTGATCGGTTGATCAAGAGTGCTCATTTCTTTCCCATTAATAATATGGACTCTTTGGGTAAAGTGACTCATATATATGTCAAGGAGATAGTGCGTTTGCATGGAATATCCAAGAGTATCGTGTGGGATCGGGACTCGCGGTTTACGTCCCATTTTTGGAAGAGTTTGCAGGCAGCCTTAGGCATTAAGTTGATGTTTAGTTCTGCGTATCACCCCCAACGGACGGCCAATCAGAGCGTACTATTCAGACTTTTAGAGGATATGTTGCGGTCTTGTGTCATGGAATTTCAAGGAAGTTGGGAGAATCACTTGCCGCTATTTGAGTTCTCTTATAATAACAGTTTTCATTCCTCCAATCAGATGACCTGTATGAAGCTTTGTATGGAATAAAGTATAGATCGCCCTTGTGTTAGGATGAAGTTGGCGAGAGCAAATTGTTTGGGCTTTAGATTATTCAAGAAATGAAGGATCAAGTTCGGTTTATAAGGACTAAAATGGCGGAAGCGCAAAGTCGCCATAAGAGTTATGCAGATACAAGAAGAAGAGACTTATCCTTTGAAGTAGGTGACTGGGTTTATTTCAAAGTCTCTCCAATGAAAGGCGTTAAACGCTTTGGTAAGAAATGAAAGCTTAGTCTAAGATATGTTGGCCCTTTTCAGATCGTAGGGAAGGTTGGGCTTGTTGCTTATAGTGGCCTTACCGGACTATTTTGGCGGTATGTTTTTAAGTCTGCTCTTAGTTGAATCTTATTCTTGTCTTAGTCTTAATGTTGACCTTGCCAATTTCGAGGACGAAATTTTATTTAAGGGGGGGAGAATGTAACACCCCGTATTTTAGTGTATTTTTACTGAAGGAATTATTTTTATGGATTCAAAAATTTATTCTCTTATTTTAAAATTGTTGGATTTTAATTGGGTTATTTTTAGGATTTTTAATTTGGTGAAAATTAATTTTTATGTGCTTTCTTAATATTTATTTATTGTTGTGCATTTAAATTGCTTTTAATATTTAAATTAATTACTGTGGGATTTAAATTATTTCAAATTGACTTTACCATTACATTTAAATTATTTTATTTAACTTGTGGTTTTAAAATCGTTTCCGTTGGATCATTTTCGTGACCCAAGTTTTGAGGATTGGACCTCATTTCTTTTCCCTCTATTTTTCTTTTCCTTTTCTTTTTCTTTTCTTCTTCTTTCTTTTTCTTTTTTCTTCTTCTTTTTCCCTCCCCTTCCCGCACGGACGTAGCTCTCTCTCTCTCTCTCCCCTCCTCCGCCCGTTTCCTTCTCTTCCACCCAACGCCGCCGTGCGCCGCTCATGGCCGACACTGCCCCTCCCATCAGCTTCCCCACCGGCCGGCGATCACCCCCCTCCATTTCCAGCTCCTCCATCGCCGCCGTTAGCCCCCACGAAGCCGCGGCACTCTTTCCGCCGTTGCGCCGTCGTCGCACCGCCATTGGCCACCATCTTCCTACCACATCATCCCCGACCTCTTGGAAACCCAATGGACCCAACCCCAGCTCCGATCCGTCACCGGTGAAGCCCCACCAAGTCCATTTCCGATTTGCACATTTTTGGCCTAAAACCACCCCTTGCGCCGCCACCCACGGCAAACCACCACCACCATTGGCTTCACCGACCTCTCTAGGCCCTATCCTACCATTTTTGGGTCTTTGTTTGTCTCCGTTGAAAAGTTGGTATTTGTGACCTACGGCCGCAGTGTATTTTACACTGTGGTGTGGCTCAGACGTCGCCTTTTTCAACTTCGTGATCCTTCGGAAATTGCTTTATTGCACTGTAAGTATTTCTCCAAAGAATTCTTGTGAATTTAATGTATTTTTGCACTAACACATTTCACTGTATTTAATCTGATGATTGGTTTTGCCGGACTGAGTCCGAGGATTACGGAGTCAGTTGGTTTGGTGATTGGGTTGGTTTGGTTGGATTTGGATTGGTTTGAATTTTGGTGGTTGTGGATTTGTGTTGGTACATGTACATCTCATTATTTCATGCATGATCATGTTTGTAAAGAAAACTGGGTTTTCGTGTAGTGCATTCATGCTCATGTGTGATTTGGGAAGCTATGATTTTATGTGAGTATTTTTGGGTGCGTGTGTATCACGACCCCAAGCCGAGATGGGGTATTATCTCGGTGGAGCTCCTCTGGTTACTCGGGAGCGGAATAAACTGAGTAACGTCCCCTGGATTGTCGCTGGGCGATGATGGGATCGGACGAGAGATTCGTGCCGACTCCGTGGTCCTTCTGCTGGCGGGGACTAAAGGATGTCTCGCCATGTACGCGCTGGGCGCGGACTGAACATCGTTACGAAGCCAGGACGTGCGGATGGTCCCTAGGGGAGGCCATGGTGCATAGGTTAATAAAGGATTAAATTGGCTATTTTCTGGGAAAATAGTGTGCGTGGATTTTGTGTAAATCATTTTCTGGGAAAATGTTTTACGGATATTTTGGGCCAATGAGATTTTGGCGTCTGTTGGAAAATTGTCATTTTCAAGGAAAATGATGTTTTGTGAAAAATGCATATTTCATCATATGCATGCATGTTGGTTGCATTAAATGCATTTTATTTCTTGAGGATTATTTGGGTCATACTTACCTGCGGTACCATTTGTGGTAACGCAGATTTTGATGCAGATGAGGAGGAGGAGGGCGAGCCTGAGGAGACGGCTCCGCCTGAGGAGTGATCTGGGATCACTGGTTATTGTTATTTATTTTACCCTTTTGTATTTTCGGGACATGTGTTAAACTTTATTTTGGATGACTGTATAACTACTTTTAAACCTCTACCGATATTTAAATTGTATTTTAAATTCTGGTACTTAGTTGACTATTCGCTGCGTTATTTTATTTGTACACCGTTGCATGTACACACACTGGCACTTCGTTGGGATGTGTGACCGTGTTGTCATCATCCCGGCGTCTCGATCCCCGTGTACTTCTATAAGGGGTTTGGGGGCGCCACAGTCGTTGGTGATGGTTATGTGTCCTGCAACGCCGCGTTGCATGGTGTACATATAATGATTGCTGGATGGTGGTTCACGGGTGGATCATATGTGCTTTGTTTTTGAATAGTTAAAATAGAGGAATATGGGGGCTTGCGGTATTGGTGTGTGGAGGAACTGGGGCTTCCCTAGTGGTGGGATGGTGGCGTCTGATGGGTTGCCTCGTGAGGAACTTGATTGGGTCATGCATACGTGATGGGCTCGGTATGATTTTTGTGTGGTGTAACTCAACTTGTTGTTAGGGACGACCAAGATTTACAGTAATCTCCATGATGGTGCAACCGGCACTATGATGGTGTAGTGTCTTAGACCTAGTGATAGAAGGGCTAAGGGGTGGTTGTCCGAGATGTAGGTTTGTTGCTCTGTTTTGGGGCTGCCGAAAGTGGAAGAGCAGTTGTGGAGTCTGGTAGGTAGTGGTGGTTGGTGTAAAATGGGGAGATGGTAGGTGAGATCCTTACCAGCGTGTATGGAGAATGGCATCAGACTGAACGGTGATGAGAGGAGAGGGAGTTCCTACGGGGAAAGCGAAACCCATGGATGAAGAGGTCAATTATGGAATGGGGTTAGAGTGGGGTGTTTAATTGAGACTGGGGTGCAGGTTACAACAACGTGGGAGAGGAAATCGGACACAGAGAAAACAGAAAATCAAAAGGGAAAGGGTATGGGAAACCGCTGGGGGTTGGAAAAAGAGAACCAGAGAAGAAAAGAAAAAAATATTACCAACTGCCTAAAAGACGCCGTTTGGCTCCTCTGCGGGACTGGGTATTACACTTAATGTATTCGATGTAAACACCAGGGACATTATTAGAAGACATGCAGGTTTGGTGAAGGTAATGAGAAGCAAGTTGTAGGAAAGGGAAGGAAGATCTGGGTTCGGAAAAATCATGTAGAATCTGAGGAAAAAGATAAGCAATTAGAAGAAGTAAATGTAGAATTTGAGGGAGAGAATAAGAAAATAGAAGAAGTTAATGGTGAGGAGGGGAATTCATTGAACGGGATAGAAACTAATCAATGTGCTAAACAATTGAATAATTTGGGTTCAGGAGGAGTTAATTTGACATCTCAAAATTTGTGCAATGCTCTGGTGGAAACTAATGAAAAGGCGGCAGGGATTCTAATGATTGAGAATAAATGTCCTGTAGTTGATGTTGAGGAAAGGAATGGGAGGAGTGGGAAAGTGGTTGAGTTGGATGGTGCCGTGAATTTAAGAGATGAAAAGGGAGAGTAGGTTGTAGAGGGAAATAGAAGTAATCAGGAAGATGGATTGTTAGAACAGAACAATATTGATTATGGGACCACACAACCAATATGTCTTGAAGATAGTTTGGTGATAGAGGGTGATAGTTATACTATTGGAGAGGTTTCAGAACAACAACAAATGGGGGAAGTTCAATTAGATAAAGAGGTTGAAAATGACAATGTGCAAATTGAAACTTTGAAGATTTTGAATCGTATTCTAAGATCAAGGGTCAAGATAAGAATACCAAAAAGATCAGGTATGACAAACTGTGCAGTGCAACTCGGGTGATGTCCCAACTTGATAAACTTAATTTGTTATTAGTCCGATTATAGCTTATAATATTCGTGGTTTGGGCACGCCAAAGGGTAGATTAATGAAGATGCTTATGAAGTTTAAACCAAAAGTTCTTTCTCTTTTTGAGACATTTGTTTCTACTATTAGAATTTCTTTTTGGACCGGCAGTTTGAAGTTTCATAATTATTTTTCTAATGATGGTCAAGAAGGAAGAATTTGGGTTTTGTAGAGTAATGAGGTGAATGTTCAATTGATTGCCATGACTAAGCAAACTTTAACAATGCAGGTTGTTGAAAATGATATGAGTTTGGTGGTCTCCTTTATCTATGCTAAGTGTAGTCAAATGGAGAGGAGAGAACTGTGGAAAGACTTGGAAAACATTTGTACAATTAGTGAACCTTGGCTAGTTTGTGGTGATTTTAACATTATTCGGAAGGATATGGGATTGTCCTAGACCTCAGAGGGCTCTAGAAGAGTTTAACTTGGGTATTCAGCAATGTGGTTTGGTGGAAATGAAATCTAAAGAACTTGAGGATCAGATAGGGTCTCTTAAGGAAAGGCTCAAAATGGTTATGATGCAGAGGTGGAAGTGGAACTCCTAATTTCAAAGCTGGGACTTTCTGTTTGGACAAATAGAGAAGAGACTCGCTTGGCTCAAAGTGCCAAGCAAAAATGGGTTCAAGAGGGGGATCAAAATTTTGCTTTCTTCCATGCTGTGTTGAACAAAAAGAAACAAAAGTTGGTTCACCTATGCGCCTACAGAATGGTATTCTTTTAAGGTCTCCGTTTTTGGGAGAACGTAGGCTAATATTGAAGAAATAGGGGATCAGATAGGGTCTCTTGAGGAAAGGCTTCAAAATGGTTATGATGCAGAGGTGGAAAAGGAACTCCTAATTTTGGAGATGGAACTTTCTGTTTGGACAAATAGAGAAGAGACTCGCTTTGCTCAAAGTGCTAAGCAAAAATGGATTCAAGAGGGAGATCAAAATTTTGCTTTCTTTCATGCTGTGTTGAACAAAAAGAAAAAAAAGTTGGTTTCATCTATGCACCTATAGAATGGTATTCTTTTAAAGTCTCCGGAGGAAGTTCATCAAGGAGTTGTGGATCATTTCCATAGTTTTCTAGGTCAGGTTCGTCAAAGTGAGCTCCTGAACCTGTTGAATTTGATCAATCTGATTGTCTCGGATGAGGATAATAGTAGGATCATTGTGATTCCGAGTGATGAGGAGATAAAAGACACCCTGTTTAGCATTCCGACTAATAATAGTCCTAGACCGAGTGGCTATTGCTGAGTTTGTCAAAGATGATGTGGTGAAGGCTATTGCTGAGTTTTTTCAAGGAATCTCTCTCGCAAGGTTCTATACATCTTCGTTTGTGGTTTTGATTCCCAAAGTTGAGCAGCCAACCCATTTTGAAAAATTTAGACCTATAAGCCTTGTTCAGTGTTATATAAGGTTTGCCCGAAATTGATTGTTTCACCGATCATGACTCTCCTTCCCAGGATGATATCTCAAGAGCAAGGTGCTTTTATTCAGGGTAGGTGCATATTTAAGAATATAAGCCATACTCAAGAAATGGTGCATCCCTGAATAAAAAAGTTAATGGTGGGAACATCGTGATCAAAATTGATATGACCAAGGCGTATGACAGAGTGGATTGGGAATTTATGATTCATCTTTTGGCTTCCTTTGGGTTCTCATCACAAGTGTGTGGATTGATCAGAAATTGAATTACTACTCCTTGGTACTCTATTATGATGAACTATACTACCAATGGTTTCTTCCAAGGGACAAGAGGGTTAAGACAAGGTTACCCTCTTTTCACTTATTTATTTATTATTATGCAGGAAGTCTCATCAAGGATTTTAAAGTCCCAATTTTCAGAACAATGCATCTGTAGCTTCCCCCAAGCTTGAGGTACACCTCTTGTGTCTGATCTCATGTACACCGATGATATCGTAATTTTTGCTAATGGTGCTAAAAGGTCAGTTATTGCTTTTTTGAAAGCTCTTAAACAATATGAAGGATGGTGAGGGCAATTGATTAGCAAGGACAAAACTGTCATGTTTTTATCTAGCACCATTCCTAATGCAAGGAAAAGGGAATTGTTGAGGTGTACGGGCTTCATTGAAGGAAATTTTCCTTTCAAGTACCTGGGGGTTCCTATTGTAAACGATAGACTTAAAATTGTCATTAGGAGGACCTTGTGAACAAGGTAAGAGGGAAGATTAGTGGCTCGAAGATGAATTTATTATCTATTGGTGGGTGCCTTATTTTATTAAGGCATGTTCTTGCTAGTATGGTTATTAATCTCATGACTGTTCTACAAGTTCCGCAAACTACCATTGCTACTCTTAATCGTGTTCTAAGCAACTTTATTTAGGGAGAATCGGGAGGTAAAAAGAAAAGAAAATGGGTGGTTTGGAAAAAGATTTGTAAACCAATTGAAGAGGGAGGTTTGGTTATCAGAGATTTTAATGACATGCAAAACGCCTTACATAGGAAATTTGCATGGCAGTTGATGCATGAAAATTCATTATGGTCGAACTTTTTCCGGACAAAATATGTTGGTAGTTGTCATTTATCTCTGTTGGAGGATAAAAAAGGGACTCGGTTTTGGAAAATGGTGCAAAAATGCATTCCTCTTGTGCTAGAAAAGCGAGATGACTGGTGAGGGTCGGAAATGTGTCCTTTTGGTTGCATTCTTGGATGGTTTTGGTCCACTTTGTGCTCAACTCCCTATCAATGATCTTCCCTCGCTAAAAATAAAGGAGTGTAGAGTGGATAATGGTTGGGATGAGACATTGATTCAAAGATTAGTGGGTTAGGATAGAGCTGAAGCCTTATTGGAGTACCTTGCTAGTAGAAAGGAAGGGGCTGATGTTCTGGTTTGGATAGAGCAGGAGGATGGACAATTCTCAAATAGGAGTGCTTGGAACTGTGTTAGAACAAGGATTCAAAAAGTCCAATGGACTGATTGGGCTTGGGTTAAACTCATCCCCAAAAAAGTTTATGTTCTTATGTCGAAAGCTTTAAACATTGGGCTGAGGGTGGATGACCAGATTCATAGGGTCGGTATTGCCTTGGCTTCCAAATGCAATTGTTGTGAGAAGGGGAATTATGAATACCTTAACCATGTTTTATATGCAGGTCAGTTTGCTTCCAAGGTTTGGAGACGTTGTCAAGTTCCCCTAGGCGTGTCGTGGTCACAAAATAGGACTTGAAGGGAGATGATTGGCATGTGGTTTAGGCGTGCAACAAAATCCACTCAAAAAGGTATTTTGTTTGGCATCATCCCCTCTATTGTGACTTGGATACTTTGGATGAGACATTGTAAAGCGAGAATGGATGGCTATATTGAGGCCTTTGAATCTGTTTTGTATTCTATCAAATTCTGGTTGGCTAATATCGTTCAAGGGATTAATAAGGTTACTCATATAAATAGGGGGATATGCATGTGATTAAAATCTGAACTTACCTTTGATCCCTTTGAAAAAGAAAGATGTAAAGGTGGAGCATTGGTGTAAACCAGAAGCAGGTCGATACAAGCGGAATGTTGATGGCAGTAGTGAAGGGAATGTGGGGCAAACAGGTGCAAGTGGCTTAATCAGGGATGAGAGGGGTAATGTTCTTACTGCTTTTTCGGTTTCTCTTGGGTATGGCACTAATAACTTTGCTGAGTTGAGAGCAATTTTGGAGGGTTTGAAATGTTGTAACATGCTTAATATAACTGAAATGGATATTGAAACTGATTCACAGCTTATTGTTAAATGGTTGCAAAGAGGATGTTGTGGGGTGTGGTATTTGGATGACTATTGGGTTGAGATTCGAATTCTGTTATATGGGATTGATTTTAGAGTGAATCATATTTATAGAGAGGGTAATGCTCCATCAGACTTTTTAGCCAAGCAGGGTACTCAAAACGTTACTAGAGATTGGAGTTCTTTGCAACGAATGCCTAGAATTTTAAGGGGCTTTATTAGAACTAATAAGATTGGCTTACCTTATTTGAGAGTTTCTTAGCCTTGTGATGTGTTATATGTTGGTTTTTTCTTCATTTTGTTATGCTTTAGACTTATGGTTTTCTTCGTTGGTTCTTGGGATTCTTTGTAACCTCGCTATTTTTTATATGTAGAGGAGCTTACTGATAAAAAAAAGTATAGTGGTTGGTTTTTTTTTAAGTTTGTTTTGATGGCTGGGTTTGGATTTTATGATGATATGTAATCCCAGGTGTCGGGTTGTAACCACGGTATTCCACCACCATAAGTGAGGGCTATCAATAAAATTGGGATACCGTCCTCTTCTCTTAAAAAAAAAAAGAAATTGGTTTGCCATATGTCAACTATTGTTTGATTGACACGTGGACTTTGAGCCACATGACAACTAGGCACTAAGAATAATTAATGGGAAAGGAACAGGCGGCATAATTGTACATTTCCTCAAACCTAAAGAGCCAATTGCAAAAATTAGCATCCCAAGGAATTCGGCATAATTGTGAAAAATATTGGAGTAGCCGTGAAAGAAGCTTTCTCGTTATGAGAGAAACGTAGAGAGAGGGATTAAACATTGTAACTGGAGATACTCTTAAGCCCACCAAGAGTTCAACTAAGTTTGATGATGCCTTTTGTACTCCTCTCATTGATTGGGAGAGTAATAATTATCAAATTCTCACATAGTTTCGTAATACTACTACTTGATTAATTGTGCCTTGTTTAGCCCTTTCAATGATTCATAGTCTGCTTGGGATATTCTTGCTACTTGCGACTCATCAGTTGATAATTTCCTAGAGTACCAAATGATACTTAATCTCTATCAGTTGAAGTAAGAGCCGAATCATCTTTCACTCTTCATGTTGCAATCACATGGCACCTAACCGGTATACATTTACCACATGTACACCATTATCACATTCATCTTCAATACACAGCTAATGGCATCACTATGACCGTTCGAAGTCTAGGTAGTGTCCATACTTCTAATCATTATGTTCCTGTTCTTTTTCATGTCCCTAAACTTTCATTCAATCTTCTCTGAATGCGTAAATAGTGTTAAATTGGTTTATAATTGTGTTTGACTTCTTTGTTCTAATTGTACATGATCCTCAGACCAGTTAGATACTTGGAACTGGGCGTACATTTGGGGGACTGCTTCATCTCTCATCTCTCCGCATTCCTAACTCTAATGTTGTTGCACTTGCTTCCTGTACTTGTTCACCCTCACTTTTAGTTTGGCACTCCCGTCTTGGTCATGCATCTGTATCTCCAGTACAGTTATTGGCTTCGAAGGGATTAAAAAATTCAGCATCTACTAGTCCTAGTAATTTTGATTGTATTTCTTGTCAACTTTGAAACAACCGGCATTGCCTTTTAGTACTAGTGAGTCTATGGCTTGTGGTTTTGTTGATCTAATTCATTATGATGTTTGGAGACTTGTAATCTTTGTGAATCACTTCTCTCGTTATACTTGGCTTAATGAAATCAAGTTCCGAATTATAAGATATTTATCGCAACTTTGCCAAAATGATTGCAACTCAATTCTCAAAACAAATGAAAGTCGTTTGTTCTGACAATGCTTTAGAGTGTACACAACATGCCTTTCAAGATATCCTCAAACATTATCGCACTATTCTTCACCTTTCATATCCAGGTACGTCGCAACAAAATGAGAGGGCTAAACGTAAACTTAGACCCATTCTAAATACTACTCGTGTTCCCCTCCTATCATCATCCTTGCCTACCCGATTTTAGGGTTAAACCTCTCTCACGTCGGTCTACCTCATCAATAAGTTGCCTTCTCCTATTATAAATAATCATACTACATATGAGAGAATGTTTGGCTCTACTCCTCGATATCATTACCTACGAATTTTTGGTTCGGCCTAGTTCGTTTTACTTTAAGCACACAAGCGCACCAAACTCAAGCCTTGCTCTTAATTGTGCCGCTTTCTTGGATATGGCATCGAAAACAAAGGCTATATGTGTCATGATCTTGTGTCACATCGCCTTCGAATTTGCCATCATGGGTTTTTTAGAACATCGGTTGTTCCACGAGGCCGAGAAATTCCCGATGTCATTGTTTCCACTTTTTTCTGTTGACATCCCTACTGAGACACATCTTTGCTCGACCCTCTAATATTTTCTTCCCATAATCAATCTCACCCAAACTACACACATCTAATGGTCCTAACGTCGCTATAGTTGAGTCACTAGGTTTTGTCCAATCCGCAGTTCTTGTTGACGATCCACATTCAGACCTTTGTCATTCCACCCGAGTAAAAACTCTACCATCACACCTCCATGATTTTCATTGCTTTCATGCCTTAACTAGCTTGCATGAACCTCACACCTATCGTAAGGCTTCCACTAACCCCTTCACCAGGCTGCAATGAAAGAGGAACTTGATGCATTATCTAAGAATCATACTTGGGATCCGGTCGATCTGCCTCCAAGAAAGTCTGTTGTTGGGTCTAAGTGAGTTTTTAAAATTAAAACTCACTCAAGTGAACAGTTGATAGATACAAAACTCGACTTCTGGCTAGGAGACCGTGGCATCCCTAGCCCCCGCTTGGGATTTGACGGTGACTGAAACGACTGGACATGCAACACAAGGTTACATACCGCTCATGCATGACAGATAAGATGCAATGCACTTATGATAACTAGCAGTATGCAGTATATCATAGCAGAAAGTCTACTTAGGTCAAGTAATAGGACAATAATCATAGTACCGAAACATATAAAATCCCAAAGTTTCATATTTCATAAGAGTCATCAAAATAGTTCAGTGTTCCCAAAAGAGACTCCCAAGATACAGGACCAATACATCAAGTTATCAAAAAGAGTCATTTCCCAAAAGTGCTCCCATAACATAAGTCTTTCTCTTAAGGTTGATCCTACTTGGCCTTGTCCTAGTTCAAAATCCTCCTCAATTGCTCAAAAAGCTGTAAAACCTCTGTGATGAATTGGTCGGCAAGTGCCAATCTTAAAAGCGATAACTCCTGAGGGACCTCAGGTCTCTCCAGAGATTTCTTAGGCTTCTGGGGAATTGGTCTCATGCGTTTCTCCATTTGTGTCCTCTCGGGTTCCTGTCACAACTTCTACCATTCCGAGTATGGGAATGATAGTGGAAATTACAACAGATAGATTTCAAAAAATCTCAGTAAAAAAACAAATAACATGTAACAAATATCGCAAGCATATATAAACAAACTTAACAATGAATGCATGGACATGAGATTTTACTTATGCATTTGACTTTTCAAAAAGACATTGTGTATATCATAACTTCCATAACCTTTTTCTCTCATAAAACATTATTTCTTCATTTCATACTTGTTCACTTAACATACTTGTGAGCTCGATTTTTTATCATATAACATAGCTTTGAGCTTGAGGCCTTTCTTGATTTTCAACATGTAATTGGATACCTCACAGCTACCCTATGCACCGTGTGTTTCTCGCTCCGGTATCCTTTTCTTGTAGGAACCATTCGAGATCTGTCGACTGTACTTCATCGACCCAGGGGTTACCACTCCTTTTTAGTCACTCCTAAGTGGATAGAGGAGTTCCACTAGAACATTCCCCCATCCTAGCCTTTGGGGTCGTGACAAAAACTTTATAAAGACTCTTTTCCTTTACAAAAGATTTTCACAATCCCAATGCATGTGACATGATAATGAAACTTAGAACATTCATGAGACATGCAAATGCCAAATGCTTCATCATTACCATATGACATTCAACATGCAATTCCAATACATTTCGCATTACGGCTTGAAAATATTATAACATGTGACCATGTTCCTTTATAAAAATTATAAGGCATTAAACACCAATCAAGAATCAGACATTCAATACTTTCCAAACATACAAACCCTAGCACATCAAGAATCGGTCTTGGCTCATTAGACTTCAATGACAGATCATACCTCATCCTTAGTAATAGCCAAGATCTTTGAGTTTGAAAAAATACATTCCAATTAACTTTTCATGAACTTAGAATCTTCTAATGTGTTAGAAAATTTTTAACAATGAACATTCATAGTGGCTGAAACATGCTAGTGATCATGCTTATAAAAAGACAAGCATTTTCATGACTTAATCCCATACAAGATTCAGTCAAGTAGCAAACATTATGCAATCCGAACCCTAAGATGGCTTCTTATTCCATTTTCACAATATAAATAAATTCCATAGGCCATTTTATTCATACATTAGATAGTCATGCTAAGAAGAGATTTTATTACATGGAAGAAACATCAATACCACAAACATTCACATAAAACCGAACAATCAACAAGTTCACATGACATATACATAAAATATCCAAGTACAAGTTAGAAATTTACTTACAAAAATCTTGATATAAACCCATGGGAATGGAATCCCATGAACCCACAATTAATTTGAAAACTCACCCAAGAAAGCCAAATTCAAGTCAATGGATGGAGAATATAGACCCGTTGAGAACTCGTTTCAAGAACGTAGATTATATTAAAATCAAGACCCGTTGAAGAACCTGTCTCAAGAACCAAGATTACAAGGAGGAATGCCATAAAGGTTGTGACTTACCTTTGATAAGTTCAAAAGTTCAATCAATAACAAGAGGAGTAAACTCAACTCACAATGAAAATTTATCAAATTTCATAAACTAATTAAAATGAGGCTACAAAGAGTATTTAAACCAAACCCTAATTAAAACGCTAGCCAAAATAAAGCTTTTTCTTCCAACAATACCCCTGAATGAATAGTGTCGTGCTACATTAACTCCGCTATAGTAACTTCTCGAAACCCTAGTTGCTAACAAGTAACTTTCCAAATAATCACTTGGTCACAATACAAGGCCTTCCCAAAACCCTAGTTCATAAGAAATAAGACATGGGGGCCAAGCATCCTCAAGCCCAATTATTCTAGACTAATTCCTATAACTAAAATAAGCCCTTTAATGAAATAAACAAGTCCAAGGCCTTAAATCACATAAACATAATAATAGGTCCAAATTTATGTTGCACTCTTCCTTAGCTTGTATCACGTGAATCAAAACTGGTTCTTCTTCTTTAAAGCCCATCTTGTGTGTTGGGCTCTTGCTAGCTTTATCCCAAGTGGATTACACCAATCCTTGCATTGATTCCTTGATCTTCTTGGCTCTAGATCTTGTAATTGGCACATCTGAAAATTGCAAAAGATCTTTAAGACTAGGTCCATCTTGGTGCCCATCAAATCTGCAATAGATAACAAGCGAGCTGAGAATACATATATAGAAGTCGTTAGGTTCATCATTCAAGAAAAATCCTAACCCGTGTGATTGAGTGTTGTGCTCTTAACATCTTTTTCCAAGAAAAGGACTCCAAACATTCGGACCTCCATACCTCAAGTCCAAATCTTACATACACTAAACTCTATCTCAAATAAACACTAAGGCCATGACCCTCTTTCTTCAAAATGTCATGCTTATAATCTTAAAGCAAGTAGGGTTGAATCCACCTTCCTTGAAGAAAGACTCTAATCTAGCCATGTGAGCATAGGCGTGGGTTCATATGGAAAACTTATCAAAACATGAGCTAACTTCTTCAACGCCTACTGTGTGTGTGTGTGAGCATGAGTTCTTGATGAACTCACTAAAACTGAAACTTCACCCCTTAATGTCGTGTGTGTATGTGTGTTGGAAAGGGTGATTTGGCTTCATACCTTCTATGATTCTCCTCTTGGAAGTATCTTCTAGCTTTACTTGCCTTCCAAATAATGTTTGGGTGAGAGAAGAATAATGTGGAGAGTGTTTGGATGGTGAGAAAATGGTGGAAAGTTGGAGAGAAAGGTGATATCCGAATACTTGAAGAGACATTCACAAAATTACTAAAAGACTTAGGGTTTTCAGCTCCTCCCCCTTTTATAGACACAAAAGCTTCTTGCATGAGCCAAGCTCGTTGCATGGATGCTAAGTGGCCTCCCACCCTAGGCCTCTTCCAACTTTCTCATCATTTGATTGTGTTGGAAACACAATAGGACCTTTTAGACAAGTGGTGCCTACTTCCTCAAGACCGAAACCTCCTTCCAACTTTGCCCCTTCACCTCATGTCTTGGTTCAATGAACCTTGTGGCTAAATGGTCTTTGTTAAGCTAAAAATATTCATCAATCTCTTGCATGTGTGCATGTGTGCCAAGTGGCATGTGAGGAGTGTGTGTGTGCATGGTGGCTATCAAAACATTCATGCATTCCCTCTTCTTTGACCAAACTTTTGGACAAGCTTGTGGTTGGTCAAAATATGCACCAACACCCTTGCCCTAGCCGTCCATCTCAAGGATTTCCCTCCAAGATTTGCTTCTAGAAACCTTAGGCGTGTGGCACTTTCTTTCCCTATGGATTTTGCCCATTTCCAAGGCAAATATCCTCTCTTACCTTTTTGCATGCATGACACATGACAAAAAGCAAGAATATTTTCTTCCCTTTCTCCATGGTTGCCGTGCAAGGCCTCTTGGCTTTCCCTAGGCTCCACTTTTCCATAACCTCATCATTCTTCTTCTAGAATCTCTCTTTCCTAGTGACAAGTGTCACAAAGTTTCTTCCTTCAAGCAGACCTTCTTGCATGCATGACACATGGCAAGATGATGGGTAAGACTATGGCAGGCTTGCAAGGCCAAAAGCCTAGATCCTTCTCGCGTCTCTTCCCTAATTTCCATTTAGATTCATCAAGTTTTAAACATTAGCTTCATTGGATGACAAATGGCATGCAAGAACTAGAGTTGGGCGTGAGCCCTAGATCCATTTGGCTTCAAACCCTAATTTTCCTATGAAGGCCGAAACTCTCATGGGCTTATCTAAAAAAAAATATTACACAAAAAGCCTAAAATGTCTTGGTTGTCACATCCTCCCCCCTTAGAAAAAGACTTCGCCCTCGAAATCGGTACCGTAGTCTTAATAAAATTTTACTAGGGTGTTAACCAAACCTCCTTAGTACTGCTTGGATTGGCGGCTGTAGACTCCTCAAATGATGATGGTTGTGGCACTTCGCCTTCTCCATTTGTCACCAAATCTTGTGAAAAGTAGAATATCACGTCCAAGTCATAATCATAATACATGTTTACTCGCATTTCATTTAACCTATGCTCAATCTCGAGCTCAGGGTCCGCAATAAGTTGTCCTTCTTCATGATAACGGACGATCAATAGACGTATTTGAAGTTTCAAAAGGCTCATATTTTGAAGCGCGAGCTTTTGCGAAGCGACTGGATTCTGCTCCAGGGTTAAGTCCAAGTAGACATAACCTATTGGCATCTTTCCATACCAACAAATCATGTGGGGGTTGACACTCTTCATGCGGTAAAGCTCTTCTTAGAAAAATATTATTCCGAATATCCGTGTCCAAAACATGAGTGTGATGATGCTCGAATCTTTCCATCTGCTGCCAATGAGCACTCATCATCCGATCCCACCTCATTCATCGGTTCTGGCGACTGGATTCATGTCTTACTCTAATTTGTGCTACCAAGGATACAGACATGCAAGGGGTATTCCTATTACGAGCCATGCCCTGTTTACCAATATGGTAGGTGCACATATCATTACTAAAATTCACAGATAACACAGAGACAGTCACATGCAAGAAAAAAAGATACAATCAATCAATCGTTCATAAATAAGATTCATGAATACACAAGTTCTAAGTTACAAACAAATGAGGATATTTAGTCCTCACATAAACTTCTCTCTCCCATGTCGCTTCTTGAAAAACTGGGTTATTCCAAAGAACTTTTACTAAAGACACTTTTTGATTCCTTAGCTCTTGGTCTTTTCTATCCACGATCTATACAGGCCATTCTTCATAAAACAGGTTCAGCTGAAGTCGTATATTACCGGCTTCCATCACTACAGGCTGTCTTTCACCAAAGCTCTTCGTTAATGACTATACATGAAAGACATTGTACACTCCTTATGTGACTGCACTGACTCTTTCCATAACTTCAAATGGTCCTACACACCTGGGACTCAGTTTCCCTTTCTTTCCGAACCATATTACTGCTTTCATGGGTGATACCTTGACGTACACCCAGTCTCCCACATCAAACTCTAAATTCCTCTGTCGCTTATTGACATAACTCTTTTGACGGCTTTGAGCTACTTTCATCCTTTCTCGGATTAACTCCACTTGCTTTCACACATCCTACAAGTATTCCGGTCCTAGCAACTTTCTTTCACCTACTTCATCCCTATACAATGGAGATCTGAACTTTCTTCCGTACAATGCTTCATAAGGTGCCATTTGTATTGTAGCCTGAAAGCTATTATTGTAAGCAAATTCTTTCAATAGAAAATGGTTTTTCCAATCGCCACTTAACTCCATTACGTAAGCAGATAGCATATCTTCCACTGTCATAATAGTTCATTTTATCTGTCCATCTGTCTGCGGGTGATACTATAGACTTAGGCACGTCATCTATCCATCTTCTATAAACTTTGCCAAAAACGCTAAGTGAATACTATGTCTCTATCCGATACTATAGACTTAGGCACTTCATGAAGTCTGACTATTTCTTTAATATGGATTGTAGAGAGCTTGTCCAATGAATTTGTATTAGCAATTAGTAGGAAATATGCATTCTGGGATCGGTACTGGTTGTAACTCTCTAGCTGGTCTCTGACTTTCAGCCTTTACCAACTGGCAAATTAAACATTTAGCAACAAAATTAGCCACCTCTCTTTTATTCCATCCCACCAGAATTGTCCTTTCAAGTCCCGATACATGTTGGTACTACCAGGATGAGCAGTATATGGTGTACAATGGGCTTCCCTCAGAATCCTTTCCTTTATTTCAGGAACATTAGGAATCACTTTCCTCTTTGTATAATACAACCTCCCATCCTTGCCAATCAAGAAGTGTTGCAGTCCTTCATATTTCAGAATTTTCTCTCAAACTTTCTCCAGTTTTTCATCCTTACTCTGTCCTTCGATGATTTCCTCATCAGTCAATGGCACGATCTCCTGAACCACCATTAACCTGACATCGCTTGGCGACTTTCCTATTAGCAATTCCCTCATTTCTGCCAAAAGGGATTGCATGTCGGCCTGGGTCTTACGACTAAGGGCATCTGCTACCACATTGGCATTTCCGGGGTGATACTTGATCTCACAATGGTAATCACTGATCTTTCTACCCACCTCCTTTGTCTCATGTTCTAACGTTATCCTGACTAAACAGATACTTGAGACTTTTATGGTTAGTTTACACCTCACACTTTTTTCCATAAAGATAATGTCTCCAGATCTTTAGAGCAAAAACTAAGGCAGCAAGTTCCAAATCATGACTAGGATAATTCCGCTCGTGATCCTTGAGTTTTCACGAAGCATAAGCGACGACTCTCTCTTCTTGCATCAATACGTACCCTAATCCCATCTTAGAGGCATCACTAAAAGCCACATACAACTTATGAGGCTTAGGCAAAGCCAACACAAGTGTCGTGGTTAATCAAGTGTCGTGGTTAATCTTCTTTTTAGTTCTTGAAAACTCCTTTTATAATCCTCACTCCACACAAACATAGCATTTTTCTTCATCAATGTCGTTAAGGGACCAAACAATTTAGAAAATCATTCAACGAATCTTCTATAATATCCAGCTAAACCTAGAAAACGTTGTACCTCGTGAGCATTGGTCAGTTTCCACCATTCCATCACTGCTTCTATCTTAGGAGGATCTACTACCACACCTTTACAAGAAATAACATGTCCCAAAAATTTCACCTCTCTAAGCCAAAACTCACACTTACTGAGTTTAGCGTAAAGCTAGTGTTCTTGTAAGGTCTTCAATACTATCCTCAAGTGCTCCCTATGTTCATCATCGTTTCGGGAATAAATCAAGATGTCGTCAATGAACACTACTACAAAGCTGTCCAGATACTATCTAAATATCCAGTTCATCAAATCCATGAATGTTGTTGGGGCATTTTTCAGTCCGAAAGGTATTACCAAAAATTCAAAGTGTCCATAACAAGTTCGAAAAGCTGTCTTAGGTACATCTTGATCTTTAATCTTCAACTGATGATATCTTGACCGTAGATCTATCTTAGAAAATACTAATGCTCCTTGCAGCTGATCTAGTAAATCGTTAATCCGCGGTAAAGGGTGTTTATTCTTAATGGTCACTTTATTCAAATCCCGATAGTCAATACACATCCTCATAGTCCCGTCCTTCTTTTTCACAAAAAAAAACTGGTGCACCCCATGGGGACGAACTCTGGAGAATAAATCCCTTTTCGAGAAGTTCCTTGATCTGAACCTTTAGTTCCTTCAACTCGACTTCGGTCATTCGATAAGGTGACTTGTATACTAGGGCTGCATCTAATTCTAACTCAATTACAAACTCCATTTCTCGATTTGGGGGTAGTCCAGGGAGATCATAGGCAAAAAAACTTCAGGAAATTCTTCTATTACAGGAATCCCTTCGAATCCTTTAGATTCATTCGTTACACTAGTCATAACCGCTAGATATGCATCAACTCCTTCCTTCAGAACCTTATTCATTCATCCTACCGTTAAGGTCAACGGAAACGATTTCACTACTTCCCCCATATAAAAGATCCTATCCTTCAAAGACTACATTTCTACTTTGACAATCCATCTTAGCCTAGTGCCTAGATAACCAATCAATTTGTAGGAACAAGTCAAATTCCATCAAATGAAAAACGATCTGATCCGCTATCAAGGTCAGTCTTGCGACTTCCAACGGACAATTCCTAACTATTTGTGTGCATCCAACTACCTTCCCGTCTGGAATAGCTACTAAAAATTTCTGGGATAAGGATTCCACACTCAATTTACACCTTCTTACGCAATCATATGACACAAAGGAACGCAAAGCTCTAGAATCAAACAGAGCACAAACCAACTGTTGCATCAAATTAACCTTGCCTACAAAGGTAACTAGGATTACTTAGGGATTCTTAGCAAACACAAGCTACCATCCATAATCGGGTTAAAATGTTACCAGTGATTACTTCAGCTTCTGTAGCTTCCTCAGGTTCCAGATCCAGTTCTCCTGGTGTGATTGCATAGATTTTAGCCTTGACTGGGGTCTTTCCTTTATTTCTAGGCATAGATGCTCCTACCGTCACATTACGTGGACAATCCCGAATCATATGGCAGTTTGACCACATCTAAAGCATGCTCTGGTGGCAAAATGACATTCACTACTGTGTCTTCGTTCGTAACTACGACATGGTGGTGGCGTAACAGGCACCACATTTCCGACTCCTTTTCCTTTTCCCTTATCCGGAGTATAAGGGGTCTTCCTCTTCCTTATATTCTTCCTTGGATAGTAGGGCAATCCTCTCTTACGATCATTCTGAACTTGAGAGATCAAATTTCGCTGCTACGCCTCTGCTATTGAAGCAACGTTCACTAGCCCTTGAAAGCTCTCAATCTACAAGCAGGCAATCTGGTTTCGTATCCTTGGCTGTAATCCATCTAGGAATTTCCTAGCTTGCATTTTCTCTGTACTAATCAAATGTGGGGCAAATCTTCCTAACTTCACGAATCGAGTTGCATATTGCTCCACTGTCATATTTCCTTGGGTCAAATTCATAAACTCTAATGCCTTCTATTGTTTAGCTGTTTCTGGGAAGAAACGGCTGTCGAATTCCTTCTAAAAACATTCCCAAGTAAGAGTAGCAATATCACCCAGCTCTTGTGCCAAAAGCTGCCATTTCGTGTCCCACCATATGCCAGCCTCTCCTAGGAGTAAATGTTCGACATACTGGACCTTCTAATTCTCTATTCATCCACTGATGTCAAAAGTTCTATCTAAATCGATAAGCCACTTATTGGCTCTCAAAGCTCCCTCCGTACCCATAAAGTTTGGATACCGATATACCAGAAACCTTTCAAACGGGCATCCTCGATTCTCGCCTCTAAGCAGTTCTTGTCTCACATTCTGCCCTTGCTCCATTTGGTGTCTCACTACCTCAACCATTTGCGGTATGGCTTCTGCGATAGCCTGACCTCCTTCCAATGGAGGGTTCCAAGCCTCCTGATCCCACGACCTTGGACATGCATCGCCGCGTTGTCTGCGCACCATTAGGTCCTTTCCTCCTGACATGCACAAAACCAATGCATTAACATCAACTTCTCCTAAAGATAGAGCTTTACTCTTTTCTTTGCTTCACAATAGTGTTCAGCTGCATACTTATCCTCTGAACGATCCACCTTAAGGATTCAAACCTATAGCTACAGAGTTCAAGCCTATAACTATTGCATTTCAATCCTAGCATCAGGTACCGTGTATTCCTAGGACAACTTGTGGTTTACCCAGAGACGTAATTGTTATGATACCATGCTTTGTGGCACCCCAAGCCCCCGCTTGGGATTTGGCGGTGACTGAAACGTCGGGACATGCAACACAAAGTTACATACCCCTCGTACATGACAGATAAGATGCAATGCACCTATGATAACTAGCAGTATTCAGTATATCGCAACAGAAAGTCAACTTAGGTCAAGTAATAGGACAATAATTATGATACCGAAACACATAAAATCCCAAAGTTTCATATTTCATAAGAGTCATCAAAATAGTTAAGTGTTCCCAAAAGAGACTCCCAAAATACGGGACCATTACATCAAGTTATCAAAAAGAGTCATTTCCCAAAAGTGGTCTCCGTGATGAATTGGTCGGCAAGTGCCAATCTTTCTAAAAGCGATAACTCCTGAGGGACCTCACGTCTCTCCGGAGATTCCTTAGGCTTTTGGGGAACTGGTCTCTTGTGTTTCCCCATTTGTGTCCTCTCGGGTTTCTATCATAACTTCTACCATTCCGAGTAGGAGAATGATAGTGGAAATTACAACAGTGAGATTTCGAGAAATCTCAGCAAGTAAACAAATAACACGTAACATATATCGTAAGCATATATAAACAAACATAAAAATGAATACATGGACATGAGACTTTTCTTATGCATTTGACATTTCAAAAAGACATCGTGTATATCATAACTTTCATAACCTTTTTCTCTCATAAAACATTCTATCTTCATTTCATACTTGTTCACTTAACATATTTGTGAGCTTGGTTCTAGATCATATAACATAGATTTGAGCTCGAGGTCTTTCTTGACTTTTAAGAGCACTCCCAATAGCTTTTGTATTATACAAAAAATGTAAATAATTTGAAGAATTGTTTCAAAAACAAGCTCCATCTGATTATGTAAAATGAAGTGTAAAATACATTTAGCTACAGTACCCCGCTACATGTAGCGGGGTACTGTTCATCCTGTAAAAATTTTTTTATTGTTAATATTTCATTTACTCCCTCATTTTTATTTACTTTGATTTGTATCATATAAGTAAATTCTTTTTATTTTTCATCATTTAAAACACATATATTTCATTTTCTTCTAAAAAATATCTTAGAATTATTTTTAAACCAATTTTTTCATATTTGATTTTATTTTTAATTTTTATTTGGCTTATATATTTTTGTTTTACGTGTATAGGACTGAATTATTTTATATTGTATATAAAAATAAATTACAAATATAAAAAAATATATGGATATTGTAAATTTATTGGTAGAAATGAAATATTTAAAAAGAATAAAAAAAGAATATTTAAATGATATAGAGAAAAAATAGATAAACTGATGGATGACATATTGTAAAAGTCAGTATGTAAAATAGAAAAAGTGAGTTTTGGTGATGTATTTTAAAGGATAAGATAAAGAATCTATTGGGAGTGCTCTAACATGTAATTGGATACCTCACAGCTCCCATATGCACCATGTGGCGTGCTTTAAGGCCACAATGCATGGTTTATGGCTGAGAAACTTTATCTCAGGACTTGGAGTTGTCGGCTCTATTGCCTTGCCACTAAGAGTTTATTGTGATAATTCCTCTGCAGTATTTTTCTCCAAAAATGATAGTTATTCTAAAGGTGCCAAGCACATGGAGATCAAATACCTAAGCGTTAAGGAAGAAGTACAGAAACAAACTGTGTCCATAGAACATATTAGTACTATGCTTATGATAGCAGACCCATTGACAAGGGGTCTAGTAGCGAAGCAGTTTAAAGAACATGTTGATAGAATGGGTCTTATGATGTGAACATGTTAATGAGCTCGTAGATGTTTTTGAATTATTATTTGGACACTTAATGATATCTATTATGGTTGTTTTGTTTTTGTTTTTTCACTTTATATGTACATTAGATGGTGTGGATGAATGATGACAAGATAATGTCTACAATAGACATGAATTGGAACCCAAGGAATTACAATTAGCCTTAATTATCCCAATTAAATATCATATTAAATTAAGTTATTATTGTTGTGTTACATGGAAGGGGTTTTGTTGGTTATATAACAGAGGACCAACATGACTCGCATAGATAGCTGGTTTGACATTGATATTACGGAACTCATGTAATGTATTCTAAGTTATGAAAGTTTTATGGAAATGAAATTGCATAGTATGGTTAATTTCCTATTATAAACCTATGAAAAGAAAATATTATTTTATGGGTGTATGGGCCAAGTAAGAGAATATAAGAGTTTTATTTAAACTATATATCCCACTCACCCATATCCTGATGGGTTTGGAATAGCTCAATACTTATCACTTAATTGATGAATCACAATGAAATAAGATTAACTCGATTGAGATAAGATTAACTCTATATCTCATCACAATGGGAAACAAAATCTCTAGATTTCTTGATGGCCAAAAGTCTATAAATAGTACTGAGGGGTTAAGGGTTCGCACCTACAACATCATTGTGCCTCTAGCCATCGAGAGATACTTGTAAGGCGAAGTTCCTAGGGTGATCCTTCTTTCATAGTCAAGTCAGATTCTCCATCAAACTGTGATGGAGAAATGTACGTCTTTTAACTGTTATTATTTTATTATCGTGGATCATAGAAAATCGAAAATCTGATTATTAATGTTGTTATAATATTTAACATGCGACATCTCACCATTAATGACTTGAGCAAGAGGAGCATATGAGAGAGCTATTTATCCAACCAAGGATCAAGTGGTCAAGGCACAACCACTTTATTGCTGCCGGATTTGGAAGTAATTTATTATTGTCATCAAAGATAGTGGTGGGTGGGCAGGGCAACTCATTTGTGAGATATCCTAACAAACCATGACCTTTGAGAATGAGAAGCACTTGTGCTTTTGAGAGAAGGTAATTTCTAGAGATAAGTTTGGTAGAAATTTCAGGTAGATGGGTTTTGGCAGAAAAGAACTCAAGCGTTGAGCGTTCATCCACCGAAGGGATTTGAGAGGTTGAAGAAGAAGACATTGTGTAGTGAAAAAAAAAAAACCTCTTATGGCTATGATACCATGTAAATGTGAGAATGCTCGCACAAATGCTAGGGTTGTGTATTGCCATATATAGTATTTACAAAGGAAGGACATTTGCATGTATAGCTATTGTGAGCGGTGTATGTAAAACACACACTACAACAAATTTGAGATTTTGGGACGAAATTATTTAAAGACGAAAATTTTTTCGTCCCTAAAAGTCATTTTTTGGGACGAAATTTAAATTTCGCCCCAAAAAATCGATGAATTTAGAAAATCGTTCGAACGTCAAAATAACCGTTCGAACAATATTTTCTGTGACGAATTAAATCGTCTCAAAAAATTTTTCCCGTTCGAACATAAAAAAATACGTTCGAACAGTAAAATTTGGCGGATAATTACTTTATTATGGCGGGGAAAGTTCAAAAACGTTCGAATGATAATTTTTTGTGTTCGAACGGAAAATATTTGGTGGCAAATCCTGGCGGGAATGTTTCTAAACCGTTCGAACGGAATATATTTAGTTAGAACATATTCAAGCACCACATTTATACATTCGAAAGTATAATATTAATCTCGGTACGAAACTCAAAAAATAAAAAATATCTATCATATATACAAATTCATTAATTAATTTTATGTAATTAATTTTAAAATATTTTAATGATTTCTTTTACGTTAAATAAAATTTTTAGTTAAATAAATATTATCAACTACATATATATTAATCAACCAAATAAAGTAAATTATCAAAATGCCATATATATTGTTCATAATTATAACAAAATAAAATATAAATAAAAGATAAAAACTACTGTGATGCGAGGTCTCTACACACATCCTCGACTGCAGCTAATTGTGTCTCTACCTGTGTCAGTCGAGTACTAACTGTAACCTGAGTTGCATTATTGGCATTAATCGATGTACGTAACTCATTAACCTCTGTACGTAACCCAGAGACGGTAGCCATAATCTCTGTACGCAACTCAGACATGGCAGTATGCACTGCATCAATCACTGCTGATGTGTGTACACCGATCTCAGCACGCAATATGTCAGCCATCTCCTCGCGAATATGTGTGCGTGATGCCTCAGCCTGTGTAGATGTCTCACCAGCCGATACTCCAGTATCTCCCGGCTGCGCATCTCTCTGAATCTCAGCCCTGTCAGGAACAGCCCCACGAAAACGAAATCTAGAGTGTCCCGTGCTCCGTGATAGGGTGGTGCTGTTGATCGGTGCCATCGGAAATCGGGAACGCTCGGCAGGTTCGGACACAACCCCGGCATGTAGCAAAAATCGAGTGATGAGGATCCCAAACGGCAGTATATCTGTCGTAATGAACCGTGCCTCTGATCGGATCCTCTCAAATATATAACCAACGAGGTCGATCGGGATGCCACGAGCGACCCGTATCATAAATCTCGCTCGATCCATGCCGACCTCGGTCTTGTGCTGCCGTGGGTCAATATTGTTGGCAATGATCAAATTCATAATCTTGAAGAAAGAAGATAAATCTGCCTGCCTGATACTCTTGGAGCCATCGTACACTGGAGCATCTGGACCAACAATCAAATCTCTGACCTCGTGATCAGCAAGTGTATCGATCTCATCTGTGTAATCTGGTCCCTCGTCCTGAGACATAGCTGCATCACCTGAAGGACCAGACTCTCTAGGCGGCAGGTTTGGATAGGCATCAAGAAGCCTAGGAATACCCAGATATGCAGCGAGTCCGTCCGCTGAAAATATAACAGGAGCTCCTCGGACACAGATCCTATATGCCCCTCCATCGTCTGGGCTGGCAGCACCGAGCTCTTTATAGAACTCAGTAACGATCTCAATGAAGGAAACGAGCTCCATTCCTTCTTCTCGCTGATCTAAGATTGGTGCCCAACCACGATCATTGAATACTGATAGGAGAGAATGACCCTCCCATATAAGAGCGACAAAATCAGACAGTTTTACCTGTCGCTCAAGTAAAACTGTCCGCTCTCGAACTGTTTGGATGGAAGGTTCTCCTGATCTACCACGTTTACGGCCCCGATAAGACATTATTATGATCCTGAAATTTTAAAAATAAAATATACATTCAAGATTAGTGATAATTAAAATCTAATTACGACTAAAAGATTTACAAAATTATATACTAATAGCAATTTAATAAATTAATTGATAGAACATATAATCAATTAAACGATGATTACAATTTAATAAGCTAATAAAATGTAAATGGATTGAATTTAACAATTAGCGTTCGAACGTCTAATTATATGGTCGAACGGACAATTAATGACGTTCAAACGTTTTAAACTTGTTCGAACGTACAGGTTTACTCGTTCGAACGGACTGGTTAATACAGTTTGAACGGACTGGTTAATACCGTTCGAACGGGAAACATCCATGGCTGAGTCAACTCAGCAGCCATGAAAACACTCAAAAAATAATCGATTCCGTGGTTTCTTCGACTAAAAACAAAGTACTCTTCATTTCTAAACATCCTACGATAGATTTATGATGTTCTACGGTAATTATTGATAAAAAATCTAATTAAAAAAAAAAACAAATAAAACCATAAAATTATCAAATAAACGGTAAAATGGGTTTAAAAATACATACCTTTGATTGGGAGGAAAAGTGATTGACGTATGTGCTGATCACGACGGCAGACGGCGGTGAATGTAGTGCGTTCAAACGTTTTCTCGCTTTTTCAAACGGTGGGGACGGCGGCGTGAGAGAAATCGCTGCCCGCGATAACTTATACGTGCATAATCGTTCGAACGTTAATATTTAAAGTTCGAACGTTAATATAAAACCGTTCGACCGTTACTATTATACGTTCGAACTGAAGTTTTGTAAGTGTAGTAAAAATTGTATTAAATGTATACTATATTTATATTCCTATAAATTATTATAATATATATACTATTATAGTAGATTATATATACTGTAATATATATGTAATATTATAATATATTATAATATATATTATGATAGTAGAATACTTTAAATGAAAACATAATAACTTATATATTTTTTTTTATAGTATAATAGTAATATATCATAATACTTTACTATCAAAGTGTTATATATGAGATTGTAATATATATATAGTACCATATGATAGCATATGGTACTATATGGTATGAGTTTATACTTAACTAACATATGTCATATTATATATTCCATTATACTTTACCTACTAAAGTTATATATGATATTATACAGCATATATATATAGAGTATAGCTTACTAATATACTATTATCTTATAAATTTCTATATACTTTATTATGTGACCTTTGTATATTTGAGGCTATATATATGTGAGTATATATTACTAATACATATGATGTTAATAATATATATGATAGTATACATCACTATATATATGATAATATATATTACTATATATATTATATATTTAGTATAGATTACAATATATATGATAGTATATATTACATTATATATGATAGTATATATAACTAATACATATGATGTTATAGTACTTTTCATTTAATGATGAAAAAAGTTATATTTAAACATAAAGGATATATGTTCGAATGGTACTCGTAAACCGTTCGAACACATATGTTACGTTTGAACGTATAAAAAACATTCGAACGGATTATTGCAATGGCGGGAAAAAATCCCGCCAATTAAAGACAGCTGGATTACCGTTCGAACGTAATTTTTATACGTTCGAACGTGAAAATTAGGAGGGAATTTTCTCCCGCTTAATATTTTCGCGTTCGAACGGTTAGTAAATAACCGTTCGAACATGAAATGTTCTGCAAAAACACGACAGAACCTCACAATATTCATTTCGTTCCTTGCTCCTGCGCCGTCGCCCGCTGCATATCAGAGGTATTCTTTCTCAAATTAGCCCCTAAGTTCAAAAATATTTTTATCTCACTATATTATTCTCGGATTACTACTTGTAGGACAGTTTGTGATTATTCTCGGATTATTCTCGGAGTATTCCATTTTCATCTTCAAAAATTCAGGTATTCCTTTTAAAATAGAAATGTATGATTTGAACTTAATATTTTGCAATGTTAGAAAGTTGTATGCTTTGAGATTGTTGTTTGTGTTTGTTAGAGTTTGTCATTAATGGAGTTTTCGGCGTTGTTGAAGACGACTGGAATCTGGAATGAATACGTTCGAACGGGTTAGGATTACCGTTCAAACGTTCTCATTTTGTTCGAACATGGGTTATCTTCGTTCGAACGGGTAATGACATTACATCAATAACATATACAGAATACAAATAGTTTGGGATAGTTTGTAAATTATATGTACTACTAAATCACAAATAATTAGGATCAACTACCATTTAAATAGTTAATTCTAAATAAATAAAATTAATATTCAAATTAAAATACTACTAAATCTTTAAATTAAAATAGAAATAGTTAAGATTTAATAATATTTAAATACTTAATTATAAATTAATAAAATTAATATTCAAATTAAAATACTATTAAATCTTTATTATAAAATACTTAATTATAAACAGGTAAAACTAATATTTAAATTAAAATCTGGAATAAATCTAATATTGTTCTATAAATAATATGTTGTTATTGTTTGACATATATTAGCATATTTTGTATTGTTTGTTCATCAAAATAAACCTTAGACCCGTTCGAGAGTTATCAATCCAGATAAATGCTTGATTGATAACTCTTGAATTGTCCAGAGTGGACAGTTTGGGATTGTAAGATCATTCTCGCAAACTATAGAACTATATCTGTTGTCGTCCAACATTATGATTTTGGTAGATTCATCCATTGTTCTTTGGATATGCAGTTTCGGTGATGGTGCAACGACGTGTTAATCGTCAGTGCACACAACCAAACGAGCATATTTGGAGAACTATGGGGAGATGCTGCCAAAATTTTGTTGGACGTGACAGATAATAGATCATAGGTTGGCGACTATGATCTTACAATCCCGAACGGGATAGGACCAACTACCCGGTGAAAGGTGGCATACTCATTAATTGGTACATGATACATAGTTGTTTGCTGATGCATTATAATATTGTTTGTAATGAATATAGTCGGCATGGATAAGAGTTGGATGAGAGTTAGCGATCGATTGGGTCAGAATTACAATGTATATGCTGAAGGTGTTAAGAAGTTCTTGGAGTTTGCATTGGGTACATGTGATAGTGATGGGCGTATCAGATGCCTATGCAGAGAATGCAGGAATTTGCGTTCTCATAAGATAGACTTGGTGAGAGAGCATCTGTTTGTCAAAGGTATTGATAAGGGTTATACTGATTGGGTCTTACACGGCGAACCATATCCAACTTCATTTGAGGCTATGCATGTGGAAGAAGAGATCGATGAAGATGTACAACCAGAGATTGTTGGAGATGATTACGATGAGGATATGGAGGAAATGATTACATATGCGTTACTCAATAACAAATGAAAAAAATATTAATTTCAACTTTGATATAGTATATGCTTTACTCAATATGTAGGTTGTACAAATGCAAGTGAATAATCCAAATGATATATCTGATGAACTCTATGCATTGGCGCATGGCCCATCGAGACGCGCTGCTCGATATTCTGCATGTATTTCTCGAGGAAGTAGGTATCACACACTGGATCGAGATTGTTATAGGAAAACCCAAAATAGTGGTGTCCTAGTCGAAGGAAGTCATGATGAAGAAAATATTGATTTCTATGGGGTTATTGTCGATATAATTGGAATGAAATATTTGGGAGAGCTTGCGGTGTATCTGTTTAAGTGTGATTGGTGGGATTTAAGCAATCCTCGTACTGGAGTCCGTGATGATGAATCTTCTTTGAGTGTTAATACATCAAAAAAATGGTATGAAGATGATCCTTTTATTTTGGCTTCTCAAGCATCTCAAGTATTCTACTTAGATGACCCGAAGTTAGGAAATCAATGGCGAGTAGTTCAAAAATATTCTCCAAGAAATATATATGATGTTATCCCTCAGGCGGAAGGACAAGATGAAGAAGAAGATGACTTTTCTACTCAAGAAGCATACCAAGAGAGTCAACCCGCCTTAAATTTGTTTGTGGATTTGAGCCAGTATGAGATGATTCCATTAAATAGAGAAGATATTGAGGCTGAAATTGTTGATGCAATAGTTGAGGAAAATGTTGAATCATCTGAAGTATCTACAGATGATGAGAGCGAATTGTCAAATGAAACTGATACAGATTCTGATTGACCAATTATGTGTTAACATTACACTTGATGACAAATATTTTACTTATTGAATGTATCAGTAGTTTGAAATTATGCCGCCAAAGAGGAAGGAAGTTCGCAACCCATCTCCACCTGTTCCTAGATCTCCTTCAGACTCACCATTAGAGATTGATTCTACAGAACAAGGTAAAAATCTAATACTCATAAAAGTTATTAATTAAGGTCCTATAATAGAGATATAAATGAAATTGATTACAATGTTATATTTTATAGAATCTACAGTACAATCTCGTCAAGGTCGAGGCACCACTAGAGGGGTGACGTTGGAAAAATATCGGAAGGTGGGTAAGATCAAGGTTAGAATAAGATAAATGATAATGTGTTTGTGACTATTTTTTTAAGGATGATTTCGAATTAAATTTTGGTCGGAGAGAGGAGCGTAAGACTGTGGAAGAGCTTATGGGTAATGCATTCCGCAAATATAAGGCGAGGTGTCATGAGCATTATAATAAGTTTGAGAAGAAGGAAGATGCACGCCAACATCCTTTCCAGGATGTCCGACCTTCTGAGTGGGAAAAACTTTGTGACATGTTTGAGGATCCATCATATCAGGTATAATGAAATTTAATTATTTTACTTGTCCTATCTGTCATTTCGCTTCATAATATTTTCAATTTCTTTGCAGGAGCGAAGTTCTATAAACAAAACAAATAGATCAAAATTGAAGATTAATCATCATGCAGGCTCAAGATCTTTCCATCGCCTTTCTAAGAAATTGGTATTGCATGCTATTTTTTGTATTGGATATAGTTAATTATTTGGATGAATCATAATGACTTTATATCTTAATACATTTATTGTAGCAAGATTCAGATACTAATTATGATTTGACAAAATTATATGCTGCATCGCACACTGATCGTAATGGAGAGTGGACTCATCCTGATGCCCGTGAAAATTATGTAAGTTTTATAACCTGTTTTAATTAAATATATTAGAATATTTATGACGATATTAATTCTTTATCTTATATATGGCTAGGATAAAATGGTTGCCCTACGTGCTGAATCTGCGTCAGATCAAAATTCCTCAACAAGTGATATTGAGATTTTTACACAAGTCCTGGGTCAACGTTCAGGATATTTGAGGGGTTTGGGTCGTTGTGTAAAGCCTGGTCCCTCTTCCTCTTCTTCTGGGAATGCATCTATGACTTCTATAGCGCTAGAGAATGCGAATTCCAGAATCGAAGAATTGACTGCAAGACAGCATGAGTTAGAGGCTCAATTGGCAAAACAAGTAGATATGGAGATGCGCCTCAAACAACATGAAGAACAACAAGAAGAGTTCAGAAGACAGATGCAACTTCAAATGCAGCAGCTTATGCAACAGTACAGGCCTCCAAGCAACTGATAGATTTTGGGATTATCTATTTATGTACGAACAATGCTCGTCTCGACTGTTATTTATTTAGTTTGCTCTTATTATAACACTTTTGTGAGTGTTAAACAGTGTGAATGTCTATTTGGTTTTCTATTATTGATTTAAATTAAAGAGATTTCGTTCGAACGAACATAAAACATTCGAACTCTATGTAATGAAATAGCGTTCGAACGTAAAAATAATGTTCGAACGAAATTTATGTTCGTAGAGTTCGAACGATCACACAACGTTCGAACGTAAATAATTTCAGTCGTGTTCGAACATAGCCTATACCGTTCGAACTTATATACCGTTCGACCTGACCATTTAACGTTCGAACACAAAGACAATTCATAACGTTCGAACGAATTCATGTTTGTTCGAACATATTTCAAAATCGTTCAAACACGTCACTACTGTTCGAACTTTAAATTTTTTCCGTTCGAACTATTTTCTGGGACGAATTTAAACCGTGACAAAAAAAAAGTTTTCGTTCGAACGTGTTCGAACGGTTTCCTTCAATTTCGTCCCAAAAGAAATTTTTTGGGACGAAATGGTGATTTTCGTCCCAAAATACCTTTTGGCACAGTGATATTGGAACGACTTTGGGACGAAAAAATTTCGTCCCAAAAATTTTTTCGGGACGAAATTGGGGTCTTTTGGGACAAACATTTTCGTCCCAAAAGACCCTTTATGTTGTAGTGACATAAGGAATGTACAACTAAGGTACATAATGCAAAAATAATACAAAGTGCAAAGATAATGGGATACAAATTTGTTGTAAATAATTATAGGCTTGATCTAAGGGATTTGTCTCTTCAATAAGGTCTTTCACACTCAAGAGAAGGAAGAAATCTAATATATATATATATATATATATATACTATTCTGGCCGGAATGGCTAGACTATTTTGTGCCAGAATCGTAACTGGCACGAATATGTAGCATGTTTCGTTCCGGTGAGAATTCCACCCATTACAGCCTATTTGGGTGCATTCGGCGGGAAAGGAGGTTTCGGTCCAAAAACTTTTCTGCACTCACATTCAATTTTTCTCTTCCTCACCTTCCAGTAAGCTCCTCCCACTATACATGATTCCGCCATCATACACCTCACCTCATCTATTTTCCTAGTCCTCCGATGTTACTCCGTACCTCACTAATAAACACTCCCATTTTACTAGCTTGCGATGGAGTCTAGACTCAAACTCGACGCTGGTATTTTTAAAAGCTTAAAAACTAGACTTGGATCTCAAAAAACAAGATGGCATCTGGACAATGTTGGATCTACCATGGGAGAAGCTTGCTCACGCTCTACAACTTGCATATAGTATCACTCTTTTTATATACCTTTGTTACAGAGGCAACAAGAAATTAGGTTAGCCACCTATCAATTGTCCATTGCTCACATGGGAACTGTGGCGCCGTTAAAAGAGTTAACAGGAAAGGAGCAGAAGGACCAATTCGTAAATTTCATCACACCTAGGGTGTAGAAATTTCAATTGAGTTCTCAATTGTAATCCTTCTACAATTGAGTTCTCTCCGTATAAAACATCACCATACAAGATCTTATATTCACATCAAAACACCCTCGAACGACAACACGACCAATAATAAATATCATCATGAACGGCGCATCGTCCTTGCTAGCTCCCATTGCTAAGAGGTAATAATAAAAAGCAAAGCTTTTGTTACCTATGTGCGTTAATTTCCGTTTATCTTATTCTCTCTCTCCATCGTTTATATCAATTGTTATGATATTTCCAGATTTCCCGTATTAAAATCTGGAATATGCAGATTAGCAGGCAAGGTTGCCTTGATAACCGGAGGTGCAAGTGGAATTGGCGAGAGTACGGCAAGACTATTCGCTGAACATGGTGCTAAGGTCATCATTGCTGACATCCAAGACGAGCTTGGTTTCTCAGTTTGCCAAGACAAAAGCATTAATGGTGACATTTCCTACGTCCACTGCGATGTCACTAGCGAGTCTGATGTCGAGAATGCTGTTAATACTGCGGTGTCGAAGCATGGGAAACTCGACATAATGTTCAACAACGCAGGCCATATTGGCCAAATACATGAAAATATCGTAGCCCTCGAGCAGAAGGACTACAAGAGAGTTTTTGATGTGAATGTCTTGGGGTCATTTCTGGGAGCAAAACACGCGGCCAAAGTAATGATTCCAGCGAAAAGGGGCACCATTCTATTCACCGCAAGTTCTGTAACACAGTCACATGGAATCGCCTCTCACACCTACACGGCGTCCAAGCATGCCGTTGTGGGACTAACCAAGAATTTATGTGTTGAGTTGGGGCAGTACGGAATTAGAGTCAATTGCATATCACCACATTCTGTGGCCACCCCTATGCTCCTAAAATCCATAGGAATAGACAAGAAAAAGGCGGATGAGATTGTATCCTCCGCGGCAAATTTGAAAGGAGCAGTTTTGGAAGGAGGAGATTTGGCAGAGGCTGCGTTGTTCTTAGCGAGCGAGGAGTCCAAGTACGTGAGTGGGCTCAACCTAGTCGTGGATGGTGGTTATAGCACAACCAATATAGCTTTTCTAGAGAGCATACAAAAGTTCTTCAGTACCTAAGAACGGAAAGCATTATTGTCATCTTTTCTCCAAGCATATATGCATGTTTTCAGCGTACCTACGGGTCGCAGTTGTAATGTTTGTATGTTGATATCTAAATAATTTACCCTGAAATTATAATAAATTAATGGGGCCATGATGAATGATTAAAATTTAATTACAAATATTGCTAAAGTAGTTGATAGCACACGAGTAATTGAATCGATGTTTACCCTCAATGAATTGAAAGGCTCCCCATGTAACTAGTGACATAAATTACTCATCAACAAAACCAAGCCCTTTCTGTTAACCTTAATCACTACTCGGCATTCCGGTCCAAATTAATGGCTCCCCATGTAACTAGTGACATAAGTACCATGACATTCAATCTGGCAATTTCCCAAATAGAGTTTGTGTTACAATTTTTTTTACACACCAAACAAATTATTGGAGTGAGTCCCAGAATGATGAAAAAATATAAGTATTTTATTTCTTTTCAAACTACAATGGTTCCACAATATGTGATGTGTTGATAAACCAGAGTTGCATATAGAAAGTACTCATGAAAATTTATAGTTGACTTAGTCAAAGGCTCACGGAAAGTGAAAAATGCTTATGCACTAGTGATTGTCGTTTTACCCGATGTGTCAAATAAGAGCGTCGCCGTAATATACTTGTAATAGGTCATGGTGCATGTGATCTTATGTTATTTAAGAATAAGAAGTTGATCTTACTCTTTCTAATTAATAATTCCAAGGGGATTCTAATTATACTTCATTTTGAAGTATACATCCAGATATAAGGTTAACTTGAGTTTCATTTGAAATGTTACCAATAGTATCAGAATCAATTACAACCGAAAATACGGATCTGAGCTAATCGCAAATAATCTGGTGGATCATGTTTATGGTAAAAGCTGGATGTTGAATTAATTAACCTAGCTTGTATACCCACATGAAAACCTTAAGGCCAATTTGTTCTATCAGTCCATGCATTGGTCAATATATAATATAGGTGTCAAATTAAGTCATTGATGGGATTGGATATTTGATTTTGAATGTTTGAATTTCAGCATGGTCCATACAGGTGTCCCGCTTGAAAGCTTTGAATCTAGATCCGACATTATTTAATTATAACTTTGAACAAATATTTCAACATTTGAGCATAGTCCATATAGGTGTCCTGAATGAGACCACAAGGGTATATATACAGATTAGCTGCAACAAGTTAACATCTTAGGGGCATTTTCGTGAGGCACACAAGAAGATGATCACAATTTTACCTTATCACATTAGGGGCATTTTCGTGAGGCACACAAGAAATTGATCAAATTGCCATATGTCAACTATTGTTTGATTGACACGTGGACTTTGAGCCACATGCATGACAACTAGCTAGGCTAGCTGTAATTAAGAATAATTAATAGGAAAGGAACAGGTGGCATAATTGTAAATTTCCTCAAAGCTAAGGAGTCAATTGCAAAAATTTGCAACCAAGGAATTTGGCAAAATTATAGAATCGACGTATATTAACCTTAATAATAGCAAAGATGCGTACAGCAAGATTAATATGAATGTACAGTAGTATATATTCTAATATTAATGCATGAATTTTGGAGGTATGTATGTCAGTTAAGCACAACTATGATCTCAGTTGAAATTATCTGTAACTAATCGTAAGCACGTATGTAAGCAACGCAATATCACAGTTTTCTTAAAAAACAAGGCCATGTCATGTAAGCATGATGTTAATTTCTAACACAACCCAACATATATAATTTGGTTGATGATCCTCTTTCTGATCTTAGCATACACTAGCTATATTATAAGTGCTAATTATTGTTCATCCATACATATCTGTTGAGATATAAAATAAATAACAAAATCTACATTTTTCCATCAGCTTAACCTTTTGAGACAACTGATGATTTCACATAGTATCAGAGCAGAGGTCCTGAGTTCAAACTCTGCTATACACTCTATCCCATTTAATAAAATATTCCACTTATTGGACCTACTCATTGACCAGGAAAAGTCTGGCTCACAAATAAGGGGAGTGTTAAAATATAAAATAAATAATAAAATCTATCTCTTCCCATTAACTTAACATTTTAGGATAAATATTGATTTCACAATATACCGTCGTTGCTTCAAGAAGTCATGCATGCTAGAGTCTTTTGCGTGTGCACCTTAACGATATTTCAAATTAAAAAGAATTGAGAATTGAATTGCAGTGATTTAATATTAAAGTTGGATAAGTTAACATTACAAAAGATTGAGAATTGAAATTCAAAAACAGTAGATATATTAAATAATACTGTTCATTACATATAATAAAAATAAAGTATAAAATATGATAAAATTTTGTAAACAACACTCATATCAACGTGTTGTTCACAAATCATGTACATGTTGTCGTGCGGAACTCCTGAATCAATATCGTGACCTTCTCATTTAGAACATCAACATGATGGGAATCTGGCCTGTTATGCGATTTTTCCAGCATCAATAATACCATTTGAAATTTCCTTTCTTTCTCCAAGTGACGGTTCCAGCATTGTACAGAGGTCCAATTAAAAGGTTGTCAAGTGGAACAATTATATATGTTACCACCTAACAGATGTATTTGATACGAGTTTTGTTTTTTTGTTGGAATTCTCGTACTTGACTTTTAAGAGTAGCGTAACAACAAGCCCTTACGGAAGTGCTAAACTTGATAGGTTATGGTTTGGATTTTAAACCCCACCGGTCTAATAGCATGACCCACTTGTTGATTATTTTTTTGGTATAAATTAGTGGACGTGAGTCTTTACATTAAGAGACTTTGGGGTCTTTTGATTGGGATCTTTTACTCAGCAGCCTTATATCACATACCAGCTGGGAAAAAAATAAAAATAAGTGTGTGGTATAGGATTGCTGAGTATAATTTTTCCTCTTCATTCCAAAAAGTTGCGAAAAGAGAACCCCAATAGATTTGAATTAAATATATATAGATATGTGTGTGTGGGTGTTTTATGAGCGTGTTTTGTATTTCCCACATGCAACAAGAGAATGGAGAGTGATTTGGAGTGTTGCCTAAGTTAGTGATAGCAAAAATGTGTGTTGTATTTGTTTTGTAACGAAAAGTCACATTTTTGCACGTACCTTGATCCCCATTTATTTGGGTTGGTTGCTCTCGTATGGTAAGACTTGTTCTTCGATTTGACTCCATTCATTCAATGATAAAATGTGGCTTTGTTAGGGCACTAATTGTGCTTGTGTGGCGCCCTCAATCCCCCTTATATAAATACACGGAGATCGAGACGCCAGGATGGTGACAACACGGTCACACATCCCAACGAAGTGCCAGTGTGTGTATATGCAACGGTGTACAATTAAAAATAACGCAGCGGATAGTCAACTAAGTACCAGAATTTAAAATACAATTTAAATATCCGAAGAGGTTTCAAAGCAGTTATACAGTCATCCCAAATATATTACAAAAGGTAAATACATAAAAGACTAGGATAATAAATATCGATGCACGAGAGCAATCTCAGATCGCTCTCCCAACGGAGCCAAAGCCTAAGACTCATCATCCTCATCTGCATCAAAATCTGCGATACCATAAAACGGTACCGCAGGTAAGTATAACCCAAATAACCACGAAATAAAAATGCATTAAATGCGACCAACATGCATGTATAAAAAGAAATATACATTTCTCTCAAAACATCATTTTTCCCCGAAAACGATTAATTTCAACACATGCCAAAAATCTCATTGGCCCAAAAATAATCCGTAAAACATTTTCCCAGAAAAATGATTTACACAAAACTCAACTATTTATCGGACACTGTAGGCGGGAATCGCAAGCGGGACTATACCCCCATCCCTGCTTACCACCATCCCTACCGCGTGCACCGTAGGCGGGAATCACAGGCGGGACACAACCACCATCCCTGCTTACCACCATCCCTACCGCGTGCACCGTAGGCGGGAATCACAGGCGGGACTCTACCACCGTCCCTGCTTACCACCATCCCTACAGTTCCTTTCCACACAACGAATACTTAACACACACAACGAATACTTAACAGAGCATTGTAGGCGGGAATCACAGACGGGACTACACCACCATCCCTGCTTACCACCATCCCTACCGCGTGCACCGTAGGCGGGAATCACAGGCGGGACACAACCACCATCCCTACCGCGTGCACCATAGGCGGGAATCACAGGCGGGACTCTACCACCGTCCCTGCTTACCACCATCCCTACAGTCTCTTCCCCTATTTCTCATACCAATCAACCCAAACAAATCCAATTTGCCACACATGAAATCATAACTTTTCCAAATCACACATGCACATGATCATGCATGAAATAATGAAATGTACATGGACCAACACAAATCCACAACCATCAATAACCAATAACCAATCCAATCAATCAAACCAAACAACTCCACTCACAAATCCATCCGACCCCCGAACTTCTCGGACTCAGTCCGGCATGTCAAACAAATACAGTGTAATATGTTAGTGCAAAAATACATTTAAATTACGAAAGTTCTTTGGAGAAATACTTACAGTGCAATATAATAATTTCCGGAGGATCACGAAGCTGCAAGTGGTGATGTCTGAGCAACACCACAGTGTAAAATACATTGTGGCCGTGGGTCACAGATACCCACTTTTCAACGAAGACAAACGAAGACCCAAAAATGATAGGGTAGGGCCTAGAGAGGTCGGTGAAGCCAATGGTGGTGGTGGTTTGCCGTGGGTGGCGGCGCAAGGGGTGGTTTTAGGCAAAAAATGTGCAAATCGGAAATGGACTTGGTGGGGCTTCACTGGTGACGGATCGGAGCAGGGGTTGGGTCCATTGGGTTGCCAAGAGATCGGGGATGAAGTGGTAGGAAGATGGTGGCCAATGGCGGTGCGACAGCGGCGCAACGGCAGAAAGAGTGCCGCGGCTTCGTGGGTCTCGAGGGGGCTAACGGCGGCACGAACGGAGGTGAGATTGGTGGGGTAGGACGGCCGGCGGCAGAGGAATGCAAGGGGCCGGGCGGTGTCGACCACCGCCGACGGACGGCGGCGCTGGGAGGGGACGAAAGAATCTGGCGGAGGATAGGAGAGAGAGAGATCGCGCGGGAGAGAAAGAAACCGAAGGAAAATAAGGAGAAAAAGAAAAAAGGGAGGAAAAAAAAAGGAGAGGAAAGAAAAAGAGGGGAAAAGAAATGAGGTCTAATCCTCATAACTTGGGTCACAAAAATGATCCAACGGAAACGATTTTAAAACCACAAGTTAAATAAAATAAATTAAACGTAATGGTAAAGTCAAATTGAAATAATTAAATCCCACAGTAATTAATTTAAATATTAAAAGTAACTTAAATGCATAACAATAAATAAATATTAGGAAAGCACATAAAAATAATTTTCACCAATTTAAAATCATAGAAATAAACTCACTAAAAATCAACCAATTTTAAAATAAGAGGATAAAATTTTGAATCCATAAAAATAATTGCTTCAGTAAAAATATACTAAAATACGGGGTGTTACAGCTTGCATGAGTGAGTATTGTGTTGGAGGGCTAGTATCACGAGCGAGTGTTATGCTGGAGGGCCATTATTGTGCGCAAGAATCATGCTGGAGGATCATTAATCTCACATGTTATCAATTACGTCATTAAATCCTTATTAACGATAGCTAGATTCGAATTTCATACTTTTATATTTTGGTAGACGTGATTTTGACGGGCTAATGAATTGACTTATGGCCCTTGAGCCCATAGGCCCTAATAAAGTAAGATGCGGTCCGATTCCTTTAGGGGAATATTCAACCTAGAAATTAGACCTGTCCATAAAAGTTGCTGATCTAGTCCATCCATGAGACCCGACCCAACCTGACCGATAAAAACGGTTTGAACAAACTCGCGGGTTCGACCTGCTAAATGTCAATTTCGATCCCAATTCAACTGGGTACAAGCGAACCGCTTACCAATTGCGTACCCAAGTGTGACATGGCAAGCAACATGGGGTATATACGTAATTATGGAAAGTAAAAAAATAAAAGCAATAAAACAAAAGAGAGAAGATCCTTCGTCAGTTTTATTTCCTTCCCAGCGCACTTCCTCCTTCCGAAATCTCTTCCGAAGGCTCCCCAAATCTCTTCCTCTGCGCGCGACGGTGAGATTGATGTGAAGTAAGTGTACAATAACACATTTATTTATTTATTTATTCTGTTTTTGCAACTTAAATTTCTAAGAAGGAAAAATGTGAACCATCTGAATGTACAAAAAAAAGCATGCTTTAGTGTTAAAACCCTCGTAAGAAGGGGTTAAATATCAGCCATGAGGAGTGAAAAGAGAGGAGCTTTTGCTCTAAAAGAGTTGCCCACTTTCTATGATTAATTAGGATTTTTACATTTTTTTTTCTTTTTTTCTGATGAAGGCAGTGGACTTTACTCTCTGTTCTTGCTTACGAGGAAAAAATTAGTTTTAAGTGTATTTTATGTGAACTGTGAGCAGTACTTGCATATAGGATCAGAACTGGTGTCATGTATTGATGCTACATAGACTTGGGACTAGAAGAGTTTTGATTGCTTGAGGTTGTTTCCCTCGTGATGGAAGCCTGATGCTTCTCCTTGCGTATTTTTTTTATTTAACCTTTTGCTATACGTATTTTTTTTCTCCTGGGAAGTGGCTTATTTTTTGGCAACGGGTTTAAATCCTGTTTGTTTCAAATGGGATTTGGAATGTATAGATTCCCAGCAATTGTAAATTCATTTCTTCATTGTTAGGTGTTCAGATTTGATCCTTACTTCCATTTACTGATTATATTCGATTAATTTTCAATTTACTTATTCTTGTGTAGGACATTCAAGCACTGATCAATAAAATTAATATATACTGGCTCCTCTTCCAACAAAGTATTCTGATGGAGAAAGGGAAAGAGCACGCATCTCCTATCACACCTCCTACCGAAAATGCATCAACAAATCCATCAAATCAAATGATACCAAGACCATTTTATACATATTTGTCAACACCTCCTAACATAGATCCATCTATCAATCTAGCAACTCAGGTATTATAAATAATAACATTAGATGCCATAGGTATTATGAATATAAAAAATTTAGAACAGGCCATCCAGTAGATTTAATTTTGATTTTGATCTATCTTCAAATCTTTAGTTTGAATTGGTATATATAGAGATATGAATTAATTGGAAAAATAACATTACATGCTTTCTTTGTAAGACAACAAATTAATTTAGTGAATAAGAAAAAGATGAAGCTGGATGCCAAAATATTTCCTAACTTTTTTTTTTTTTTTGGTAGCTAGGGCAGGTCTTTTCAATTAATGTATATATAATCTGTTTTATATTAATAAAATAGATTGTTAATTTTACTTAATTATAATTAATTAAATACCTATATATCATGTTTTGTAAGAATCGATCGGTCGATCACGCGCATTAGGTGATTGAATTAATGTATATATAATTTATTTTATATTAATGTCTATATTTATTACTACATCTTTGATTGATTGTCATTATTGATCTATATGTTAGGTGATGCCAATGCCTTTTTATCCGGATTTCTCAAGCTATATGCATGAGGGCCATGGACCAATGCCACATTTTTGGTTCCCACCATTCTTACCTCGTCCTAATGCCAACCCATCTCTATGGATTTGTCAGGTGATGAGTTAAATTTTTAAGTAACGTGTATATTTTTCAAAATGCTTAAATTGATTCAAAATTAATATAAAATGAATGTAAATCTTATGTAGGGATTTCAGTCATCAGCCCCCTCTTCGATTGGTTTAAACTCTGCAAGCTCAAGCCATGTGGAAGAAATTCTGGAGCCCACACCTAACTTGAGGGAGGTTGAAACTTTGTCTACGCCCTCTGAATCCAAAGATGACAAAGAAGAAGGGACAACAGTGCATACTGAGGAGGCCGAAATCATTTAGGAGCCGAAGTTGTGGATGGTATTTAAGTCTAAAGAAGAGTTAATTTCTTACTATAAAAGTTATGGAAAACAATGCGGCTTTGGGATAATGACACAAAGGAGCCATAGGTTTGAGGATGGGAGGCTCAGATATATCACATTGGGTTGTGCTCGTGGCGGGAAGGCACGGAATCGGACCACAAATGTCGCTCAACCACGTCCGACATCAAAGACAGGCTGTAATGCAAGGATAAATGCTACGTCTTCTAAAGGGATGTTGAAGTTGTTGACTGTTCACAATACCCACAATCACGGGCTAAGTCCACAAAAGGCAAGGTTCTTTCGGTGCAATAGAGAAGTAAGTTTGTCTGTTAAGAGAATGCTAGATACAAATGATTAGGCTGGTATCAGAATGAACAAGAGCTTCGCCGCTCTTGTGCAAGAAGCAAGTGGGTTTGAGAACTTGCCATTCAATGAAAAAGACTGTTGTAACTACATTGACAAGGTACGCCACCTTCAACTTGAGAAAGGTGGCTCTGGAGCCCTCCATGAGTATTTTGCTAGGATGCAATACAAGATAATGGATTCTTTTCCCTAATGGATATGGATGATGAGGGGAGGTTGAAAAATGTCTTTTGGGCAGATTCACGAAGTAGGGCATCATACAAATATTTTGGTGATGTTGTCACGTTCGACACTACATATCTGACAAATAGGTATGGGATGCCATTTGCACTGTTTGTTGGTGTAAACCACCATGGACAGTCAATCCTTTTGGGGGCAGGATTGATTTCTAATGAGGATACAGAAACGTTCACATGGTTGTTTCAGAGTTGGTTGAACTGTATGGATGGTGAAGCTCCAAAGGCTATTATCACAGATCAAGATAGAGCCATGAAAAATGCGATTGCGCTTGTCTTTCCGAATACCCGACACCGATTTTGCTTATGGCACATATTGAATAAATTACCTGAAAAACTTGGTTCACATGGTGCATACAAAGATGGGTTGAAAAGTCAATTGCTTAAGTGTGTGTATGACTCTCAAACATTAGAGGAGTTTGAGAGTTGTTGGGAAGTGATGATTACAACATACAACTTGTAGGAAAATGCTTGGTTGCAGAGTTTATACGTTGAGCGTACCTATTGGGCACCGGTATTCCTGAAATAAATTTTTTGGGCTGGAATGAGCACAACCCAACGAAGCGAGAGCATGAATACTTTCTTTGACGGGTATGTTCATGCTAGGACAAACTTAAAAGAGTTTGTTGATCAATTTGATAATGCGTTGAGAAAGGAGATTGAGAATGAAAATGCAGTGGACTTTCACTCATTCAGCGTCACAATTCATGCCGTATCTATTTCTCCACTTGAGAAGATATTTCAAGCCACATATACTAACTCTAAATTTAGAGAAGTTTAAAAAGAAGTAGTGGGAATGCTTGGTGTTCTTCCAACTCTACATCGAAAAGATGGTGTAATTGCAACGTACCATGTAGAAGATGAAATAGAAGTTGATAATTTCATCAAGGAGGTGACCCAAACGGTGTACTTTAATGAGGCCGAAGTTGATGTGAAGTGTTCATGCTCATTGTTCGAAATGAGAGGGATATTGTGTAGACATGCATTAGCCATTATGAGAGTTAACAAAGTGAAAAAAGTGCCAGAAAAGTATATATTAGATCGATGGAGAAGGAAATTAAAAGGACATACACTCTCATACGCAGTACTTATGACTCAGTTGATGCAAGGCCAGAAGTTAGCAGATATTCGCGTATATTGAAGGTATGCTATTTTCTTATTTTTACTTATTGTGACATTCACGTTTATTTTGTTGGTCGTGGTTTGTTACGTGGTGGGATTTTGACATTCTTTTTTTCTTCTGAACTTATAAAAAAAAAAATATTGAAGGTATGCTATGACGTTGCCACAAATGCAGCGTCATGTGATGAGCATGCTAATGATATGATAGATAAGTTACATGCAATGAACATCGTCTACCGCACAAAGAAGTCACCCTAATGACCCTTGGAACATGTCGCAGATACAACTGTCGATGCACCTACAGCTGGGAATTCAAAGAAAGTCCTGAGTCCCCTTGTAGTTAGAGGCAAAGGGAGACCGCCATGCCTCAGGAAAAAATCAATGATTGAGAGAGTCAAACCCACGACCAAGAAGGCTACTCAAAAGAGAAAACGTAAACAGGTCAACTTAGTGTTCCATTATGAATATTTGATATTTTTATCTCTTCAATATTTGTTTGTTAGACTTCATTTGGTTTTTTATTGATCGGTAGCCACGTGGAAGAGATATCGACAGGGTTGACATGTGTAGAAATTTATTTGGGCAAAAAATTGTTGGGACTCAAGAGAGTGTTGTCTTTGAGGTAGTTCATGATTCTATTGTCTTACTTTTTTATTTTTACTTTTTTTTATTATTTTGAAGTTCACAATATGATTCTAACCTTTTTACTTTTTTATCTATTTTTAGCCTCCTCAAAACACTAATGAAGTGTTGGATTTTGGTGAACCCCAACTTGGGGATGGCACATATGAAGCTCTAGATGGGACTGAAGATCATGGACATGTGCAAGAATGAAGATGTTGAAATACTTTCATTTGTTTCTAATTTTGTGTTGGGACTTGTTTATGTTATGACTCGGTTGGTGTAATTATGGGAGGTTGGGATTTTGAGTTGTAAGTGTTAAGTCATACTTGTGAAGTAGGGAGTCTGCTACAGGTATATGCAATAGAATCTTGTATATAATGAAATTATATTTTGTTGAGTGAAATCAGGGACACCAATGAAGTTATATTTTGTTAAAGTGAAATCAGAGACTTGAAGTTATGTTACTGAGTTGTAGAATTTTTCATGTAATTTGTGGATGGTTTCTTTTTGCCAACCAATTTACCATGATCTGTTTACCTGTTTAAAGTACTTTCATGAGGACAAATAATGCCTGTTTCATTATTTTCCATGTCAGAATAATCAATTTATGACACTCATGACCAATGTATAAATAATAAATTGTCTCATAAAGATCACATTTCCAGCTTCATACATTGAAATTATATACAAGACTATTGATGCACATGCATCATTTACAACTCAATTTCTCAACTAGTTGCTTAAGGTTATACACAACAAAGGCCACAAAAGTATATACAAATTTCCCTCAAGTAATATGGTTTCATTGTTTACAGATGCAATACAATGAAATTAATATAAAAATAATCCATGAGATTTTAAGTAGTGTGCGTTCACGCCGGATCTCTGCTTGTTGCCTTTGAATATCAAGTTGGTCGTTGTGGATTCCCAACTTATACTTCATAATCTCTTCATCTCTTCTTCAAAGCTCTTCCTCATTTCTTAACAACTCAATTTCTATCTTCATAAGATCTTTTTCTCTTTCCTCACTGCGATTTGCCCATTTGAAATAGTTGCAGTGTGGTAATCCCTGATTATAAAGAAACAAACGTAAAATATTAAACTTTTGTAGAAACCAACATGCACGTCAAAGTTCAAAAAAAAAAATTACCTCTGTATTGTAATTTGGACACCCAAAAAATGATCGGCCCGGATTTCTTAGCGTATTCGATGTTCTAAGTTTTGCGGGCTTCCCACAGGTGCACATTGGGTTGTTCGCCGAAGTCCATGAAGAAGCTGACGATGACATCCTAGTGAAGAAGCGGGCTTCCACAAACATGTTCCCAACAAACTTTGAATATTACTTCACATATTACCAAAACTTTTCAAATTACAAAAACTTTGCAAAACTTTAAATATTAGCTTAGTTCTATATTACAAAAACTTTGCAAATTATCAAAACTTTGCAACAAAGCAAAAATAGCTTAGTTCTATATACATCCAATGATGAGGTCTCCAAACAGCCTCTTAATGTGCGATGTGGATGGTTGTGAACCAGCTGACCCTTTCAACTGAAACACTGAGTTAGTTTGGAGCTATTAGTTTATTTTTATTTCTTTATTTTAGCTTTTGAGTGTTTATTGTTTCTATATTTCTAATTGAACAAGATGTTTGAAGTTGTTTGTAGAAACTGAACTGAGAAAACTTTATCAAGTACCTTTGGATTCTCTGAGGAGTTCTAGCAAAACTTAAGTTAGTTCAGTGTTTGTTTCATAGTAAGTTACCAAAACTTAGTTGGTAGTGTGAACTAAGAAAATCCTTGTATGTTTCAAACTCATACAAAGATTTGTCTCAAACGCCCATAAATCTTGAGATCTAAACTATAATTGCTGGCACTTTGACACAAAAACAAAAGCCATTGTCTCAAAGTTATTGGGAATCTTAATAAATACACAATACTGCTTCGTATTTCTTTTCTTCCTTTCTTTTTTTCTTAGAAAAGGATTATTTATCCACAACCACCCTACGCTTGATGGGTTTTAAACTCATCCGCTTGTCTCCAAGTCACCTTTTTTATGATAAATATGTCATGATTTCTCTGTTCAAATTCATTGACAATTGCAGTCATGACAAATTTACTTAATTTAATCTCATCTAAACCACATTGACAGACAGGACAAAATATTGGGATGTCCCCACTCTACTCAAATACTGAAATCACCAGCTTGCTCAACTTGATATACAAAATGAACCTATATACTTTAAATGATCTAGATATTCAGACAAAATTGCATTATTTATAGGATGCAGAAGCATATAGATATCCATCAGTACTGGACATATTCAATGACCTCGAACAAGATCAAGTTTCTATTCTATATTTCCCGCTGACATAAATGTACATCTAACAACCTTAAATGTATAACACGCACCTTGGATGCGAATGGCCATGTCTCAAACCTAAATTCAAAACCTAACTTCAAAAAACCACAAAATCAAAATATATACACAACACAAAATTAATCAAATGCATTTATCTATTACACGCAGAGAGAGAGAGAGAGAGAGAGAGAACCGGTGGCCGCAGCTGTGTTCCCAGGGAAGAGGCGCAACGAAGGCACGCCGACAAGATTAGGGCTCGGACCAAAATTTGGGGGTTAAACTAGAGAAGAGACTAGGCAAGAGAAATTGGGAGCATTCGACGGCTTGAAGAGAAACAGACTGCGTGTGCTTCGGGGCAAAACCAGAGGAGAAGAGGGGCAAAAGACATAGAAGAGAGAAGCGGGCTCCAACCAGAGGAGAGAAGCATCACTGGGGCAAAACCAGAGAAGAAGAGGGGCTCGTCTCCTTCGGTTGTTTCAAAATTGTGCGTTCTGAACAATTGTTTTGATTTAACTTGTAGTCCCGCTCAAATGAAGTCAGCCGTGAAACACTGAAACTTGTATGAGTTCCCAAACGGTTCGTTTCATTAAAACTATTCCATGTCAGCACTTCGGTGCACGTCGGTGCGCATAAATGCTTGCCTTCAGAGTTTTCCTTTCGATCCTAACACGTTTTAACTGCTCCCCAAATCTCAAACCCTAGCTGGCATCCCTCCCTGTCTCTCAAGAACTGCCCACACGGCCCTTCCTTGCCACAAGCAAAATCAAAAGCTGCCTGCAACTTCTCCTTCCCAACCTCACCCTTCGCCACGCACCAAGTATTCCCGCCAAACTCATCGACACACCTCCTGTTCTGCTGCTCACCAGTGGAGTCGTCATTCGTTCTTGGCTGGGTAGCAGTGATTGGTTGTCGTGATAATTCTTTAACCCCTCCACGGTGAATGGTATGTCATAGACTTTTTGCTCGTTCGGGTAGAAAAGCCCGTAGTTTCGCTCCAACGTGGGACCCTTTTTCTAGTTCTCTTTGAACAGAGCGAAGAGATAGACAGTCAGATCTGCTTTGGGTCTCAACGGGGTTCCTCCACCAATCAAGATCCTACGGACCAAGCTTCCATTGTAAGCAGCGGCCTTCTGTATCGATGCGCCTGTATCGTTCTCGTCTCCATCGGAAGGCCAGCCCGTCTCCGTTACTACCAGTTTGATGTTGCCGTACTTCAATGCAAGACTGTAACCGCCATGGACATCATCTATGCCTTGAAGCGGCAGGGCAGAACCCTCTACAGCTTTAGGGGCTAAGGAGGTTTGAGTTTCTGTGATTAGAGATGCTTAGAATTAGGGTCGTGTCTTGGTCAATTAAAATTATTCTGTGCGAAACTGTGTTGAATCTCTCAAGATGTTACCAGAGATACTTGTTGTTTGGTTTCTAAGAAAGTGTTGGGGAAAAGTAAAATAACGAGTTGACATGCGCCGGGTCGGGTTGGGACAGTTTATGTTCCTGGCTATTCGGTCGGATTTGGTCAAGCCCAACGACAGTTCGGATTGGTTGGATTGCAGGCTTACTAGCAATATATATGTATTTGGTCTTTGAAGAGCTGTTCATGACGAAGCCATATCCATGTGACTCGAGCTTGTATTTTCATTAGTTTTTCGCTAACTTGGAAATGTGTTGCTTACAACAGTAGTTGGAGGTGTTAAAAATGTAGCATTATTTGCAAAAACCTTTCAACAAAGATTTCAATTTGCCGTTTTTTCAGAACGTTGATTTTCAACTTTTTTTTCATTTATCACTATTTTAAGCTGTCAAAAATAATTTCGAACCTCCAAACTCAAGCACCGAGTAAAAGAGAATCATTTGGCTTCTCTCTATTGCCGCTAATCAAGGAATAGAGAACCCCTATGACTCTTTCTTGCACTACAACAATACAATTTTGAAGTTTTGGGACGATTTTTCTTTGAAACGAAATGAAAATCGTTCCAAAATGTAAGTTCTAAGAACGAAATTATGATTTCATCCCAAAAAAGTTCTGATACATGCTTCTCATTCGAATGCATTCGAACTGTATAATTAAGTATAATAAATTCTGTCCCTAGTGAAATAATCATTCACACTTTGAGGAAAAATTGGCGGGTGGTTCACGGAAAACTAATTTACCATTTGAATGTCCATTGAAACCATTCGACCGTGTAAATCACCATTTTCGAATGGTGAGTTAATGTTCAAACGGTGACACTAATTTAATAAAACATTTAATCAATTAAAGAATTAATAATAGTAATCAACAATTAATTTATAGAAGAAAGTTATAATGCATAATTAATTAAACTTAGAAAACATCAAATATTGTCCATACGAAAAAGAAAACAAAATACAAATAAAATATATAATAAAATACTATGTCCCCAACTCTTTGAGGACATCCTCAATTGAATTTATTTTTGTCTCTATCTATGTCAATCAAGTAGATATCGTTTCCTGAGTTTGAGACACGCAATCAATGGCACCCATGAACTCTGTACGTAAGCCTCCAAAGGCAATCTAGATCTTCGTACGCACTATATCAATAATCTGATCAACCGGTACTCCATGATGAGTCAGGTGTGCATCTATGGTCTAAGTATCGACTGACTCTTTAGTAGGAGCACAAAGACAAAGTCTCGAGGGCCCCGTGCTCCGTGATGGGGTGGAGGCATTGATCGGTCCAATCGGCTCCCGAATATGGTCAGCAACATCAGGTAAGACCCCAACCGACAATAGGAATGGTGTGATCAGGAGGCAGAATGGAAAAATATCTTTCGTAACGTATGAAACCTCTAATCACATCCTAGTGAATATATAATATTGTCCATACCAGAATCAATGTCCTCGTCCTTAGTTGTCTCCTCAGTAGCTGTAGACTCCATAGGCACCACGTTTGGACATGTAGTCTCCAAACGTGCGATAACGATAAAATCAACAAGTATGTATGCCGAGAACGAGAATGAAATACCTCGTATGCCGATAATATATTTACCATCATCATCTAGACTGGAGGCACCAAGCCCTCTATAAAAGTCAGTGACAAGATCAATATATGACACGAACTGGAACGCCTCGTCCCTATGGTCCAAAATCTGTGACCAACCGCGCTCCATGAATATCGATGTCAAGGAGCAGCCCTCGAAGAGAAGATCCTGAAAATCGTCGATCTTCACTTGACACTCCAGTAAAAATTTACGGCCTAACAATGTATCAACCATACTACTAGAAGAACCAATTTCTCCTGGTCTAGCACACTTTGACCTTGATCCCCTAGCAGACATTTTAACCTAAAATTTAAATAATAAAATTAATAAGATTAGTTACAAAATATAATATACAAAACAATCATAAAATTATATAATTAATGTTTACTCATTCGAACGCTGCAAATAGTGTTCGAAAGGTTTTGCTTTTAGGTTATAACCATTCGAATTCTAACAAACAGCTTGAACGGTTTTGTATATAGACAGTCGAACGGTTGAGACACCATTCCCAATAAAGTGTTTTGGGTTCTACCCATTCGATCGGCGTAAACTCGTTCGAATGGTGTTGTACATAGCCAGTCAAATGGTTGAGACACCATTCCCAAGATAGTCTTTTGGGTTCTAATCATTCGAAAGATATAGAACCGTTCAAATAGTGTTTTATATAAGCAGTCGAACGGCTGAGACACCGTTCCCAATAAAAGCTTTTCAGTTCTTACCGTTTGAACTTGATGTACACATTTGAATGACAACTGGATCGAGCTTAGCAATGGCTGAGTCGACTCAATGGCCACTGAAACGAAAGGAATCCACCGACTCCTTTCGTTTCTTCTACAAAATATAACTCACACAAGGCCGAAATGTCCTATGGATATTTCGGCCTTGTGTTTTACAGCCTTAGAGTAGTAAATCTAAACTTAGAATAAGTTTATATAACTTCTAAACAATAGTGAAAAATAACAACAAAAGTATAAAAATACGAAATAAATAATGTACATCTTTGATAGTGGTACTGCAGGTCGACGATGAATGGCATCATATTGACTATCGTTCAAAAGTTTTTAAAGTTTGAACGGAAATTAGGCTGTTCGTGTTGCTGGGTCTCTTTATAGTGCAATATCGTTTGAACGTGTTGCTATTCTGTTTGAACGTACATAATCCCTGGACGAACGCTCAATTTTAACGTTTGAACGTATATGCACTATATAGTATAATAAATGTTACTAATAGCTATATAGTAACTATATATAATACTTATATTATACTAGTTATATAATCATGTTGACTATATATATAGTACTTATTAATATATAGTAATTATATATAAGTATATTATAGTTATTGTAACTTATATGAGTATAGTTATTATAACTTATAATAGTTATATAGTTAGTATGTAATACCTGAGTCTTACTGCGTAGGTTCTTACGTCATTTTATTAATTGTTTAAGTTAAGTATTTTGAGATAAAGATTTTTATTACTTGTAATTATTTTATTTTAAGATGAGTATGTTTTATTTTTAAAATATGATTTATTAAAATAAATCAAGGGTATTATTTTTTTTAGACTTTGAAATATTTCCCTTGAGCCTTTTAATTCTATTTATTTAAGAAATAACCCAATTATTCTCTACCATTGGATTGGTAGGTGAAAATTTCCCTTGAGGTGGATAGATCTTCACCATTCATCTTTCAAGCTTATGTGATAAGGTTTGACTAAGGCAAAAAGTCCATCTTATCCCTTTCACCCGTAGGCTTCTAAAGTAAGACAAGTCAAAAAGAGAGGAGAGAAAAATAAAAATCTTCATAAGGCAATCCCCATCTTATCCCTTTCACCCGTAGGCTTCCATGAATGTACTAAGGCTTGCTAGCTGCCCATGTACTGCAGAATCTCTTAAATATGTTCTGTTTTGAAGCCTAAACCAACTCATTTCATCCCTTGTTCAATTTCATCCTTTTGTTTAACCAAAGATAAATCTTAGTATGAAAAACCATTGAAGAACAAGTGACAAAAATCAACCATCTTGTGGGCATTGGCCTTTCTGTTGGACTTACCTTCCACATAATGTTACAAAGCTATCAAATGCCCTCTTTGAATGACAGTTTCAGATTTTGTAGCACTTCCTTATTCCCTTATATTTGTAAATAAATTCCTACCATCTATGCATTTCTAACCTATGATTTCCATCTATCATTCATGTAGAAAATAATGGCCTTTAAAGGGATAGCAAGCATGTTATTTACTTTCATAAGTTTCTTTAAAATTTTTGGAATGAGGATTTTAATGTTTTGGCCTAAGTGCCATGTACAGTGGGTAGCTAAATGGGTTAAGGTTGTACCTTGTAGATAATGCTCATTAGGTGAGAATGGGTTAAGGAACACACTTTAATTCCAATTTGAAATTAAAGTGAGTGTGCAAGGGTGTCGGTTAGTAAAGATTAAAGTAAGATGGATATTAATGTGTTTATTCCATTTCATTGAATAAGAGTTTATTTTCAAGATTCAGGAAACCTACTTGTAAAGTATCGATGTAAGTAGCTATGACCATGCTTCTTACACCAAGTTCTCTTTATGAAAAGATGTCTCTCTCTCTTATTGCAAATGTTCTTCTAAAGAAAAGAGTAAATGAATATAGTATGTACAAGCCCTTTCTTGATAGCCCCTGTTAAGCACCCTATCGATTATAATTGTGTGTATGTGTATAAGGTAATGCATGCACGTAGGTTCTAAGTCATGAGATTTCCATACATGCCCTCTCAATAAACTTATTGGTTATTCCTATATGTAGTATAGCATGAAAATGCGTATTTTTCATAAAAAAAAATGCATGTGCATTAGATTAAGAAAGATGATGAAAATGTTTTGAATACAAAGGAAAGAAAATGAATGTCTCATGCCTTCTGCTTCAAGTGATGCTTTAAATGAGTTTTAAAATACCTCTATGAACTTATGCTTTTAAATGACGCGAAGAAAGTGTTTTAAAATATCCCTATGAACTGATGCTTTAAATTATGCAAAGAAAGTGTTTTAAAATGTCCCTATGAACTGATATTTTCTAGATGTCATGAAAAATGATATTTAACCTCATGCTTTTAAAATGATGTTTCTTCATGAATGTACTGTTAAATGAAAAGATGATGTTTAAGTTCATGTTTTTAAATGATGTCTTCTGTGAATGAACTGTTAAATGAAAAGGACTGAAAAGAAAGGGCTAAAAGGACTGCCATGAATGAAAGAAAGAAATGACTGAATGAATGAACACTTTATTGTATGAAAATACGTAACGGCCATATGAATGAAAAAGGGTACCAAATGAATGGGCAGATTGCAATGCCGAGTAAGTAGTACTGGTAGTGCACCCAGTGCTGCCCCCCCATGAAAGGGATTCCCAACCTATGGCCACGGGCGGAATCCAGGTCCAAAGGAAGACCGGTAACCCTAACACACGGGGCGTAATAGTATGTATCGGCCAAAGAAAGTGAAACATGAAAGTATGGTTATTTCTTAAATGTTTATGCATGAAAGTACGTCTTATTCCTAAAACTATTACGCATGAAAGCATTGTTAAGAAATAGCAAAATGTTTATATATGCATGTTTTCAAAAGAAAATAATATATGCCTAATATGTTCACTGCATGGTGTACTATTTACTGAGTATTCGACTCACTTTTATTTTAAATTTTTTAAACGTCCAGATAATGATGAAAAGGCTGGGGAGCAAGGCACTACTACAGAGGGAGAGACAGACGCTTATGACCTTCCTTAACTAGAACAGTTATGTTTATGGATGATAGGTTATGTTTTTATGAACGTATGAACTCTGAGAGTCTATTATGGATGAATATCCAAATATAATGCCTATCAAGGGCTCCCTTTATTAGATCAGAAATTTAGAATACACGTGTGTCATGTCCATGCCGATCGCATGTTATTAGAAAATGAAAATGAAAAGAAAAAGAAGAAAATGTAAGGAAAAGGAAGAACATGCATGTACGTCACGATCCCGCGCTTCCGGGGTTGGGTTGTGACATAGTATAACTATTATACTATTGCTTATGTTACCTTATAGGATAACTATACTATAGTTATCATAACTTCTAATAGTAACTATAGTATAATTAACTTATAATAATAACTTATAATAGTAACAGTGTAATAACTATAATATTTTTTATTAACTATATTTTGTGTTGTATTATTATATATACTTATATCAGTATAGTTATCATAACTTATAATAGCTATATAGTTATTATACTTATAGTATGTACTAATATACTTATACTAATACTATATTTAAATCCACAATTATGTTCGAATGGATATAACACCCTTTCGACCGAATGTAACATGATCGAACGGTAATATACATAAAGAAGAGAGTATGAATGCTAAATTTTGGCACTTGTTGAATTTTCACATTCGAACACCACAATTAACCGTTTGAACGTGTCCGCCAAAATTCTGTAAGTGGGAAAATTTTGGTTCCCATTGAATTTTCACGTTCGAACTACACAATTATTTGTTCGAACGGTATCCGACGACCCAGGTGACAACTTATTCCGCTGTAATAAGTTGTATTTTAATTAGAATAGCGTTGTTTCAATTTGTGTAGAACTTATTACAACAATAAAAGTTGCCGTAATAAGTTTTAAACATTGAACTTTTCTCCCTATAATCCTTCATTCTATGCACGAAATCTATAAACATTAACACTATATTGACTGAAGGTAAGTGTTTTTGTTAAATTTCTATATAAATTAACTCACGTTCTTCATTAACTTATAATATTTGTTTATACACACTTTTGTAGGTATTTCTTGAGTTATTTCGTTTTGCACAGCTCAAGGTATGTCCATATTGTGAATTTATCTTCATTGTGAAATGATATTTGTGTATTTATCTTCATTGTGTATTTATCTTCAAATCGTTTATTGATGTTTGTGCAATATTTATCTTCATTGTGAATTTATCTCCATAATAGTTCATTGTGTATTTGTGTATTTATCTTCACTGTGAATTGATGTTTGATAAATGTTTTGCAATTGCGGTTTGCTTTCTGGTTCTTATTTTGGGTTTGACCGTTTGATCCTAATATCAAATCATTCGAACGATCATCCATGTTCGAACTCGTTCGAACGTTAACACAGAAAACAATTTAATTACTAAATTATATTTATTAGGATAATTAAAATACACTTAATAATTAAAATATTTAAAAACATAATAATTAGGATACTTAAAATACATAATAATACACTTTAAATACACTTATTAATTAAAGTACTTAAAATACACTTAATATTAAAATACATAATAATTAGGATTACATAATAATACACTTTAAATACACTTATTAATTAAAATACTTAAAATACACCTAATAATTAAAATACATAATAATACACTTAAAATACACTTAATTTTAAAACATAATAATAAGGATAGTAAAATACACTTAATATTTAGGATAATTAAAATACATAATAATTAAGATTTGTGGATTCTTGTGTGATCTATTCTTATATATTGTATTCTCGTATCTTGTATTGTTGTTGTGTTTTAATTGTGTATCGTGTACATTGCATTGAAATAAACCGTAGACCCGCTTGAGAGTTATCAATCCGATTGAACGGTTGATTGATAACTCTTGAATTGTCTAGAGTGGACAGTTTAAGATTGTAAAATCATTCTCGCAAACTATTCAACTATATCTGTTGCGTCCGAGATTATGATTTTGGTAGAGTCATCCCTTATTGTTCTCTGGATATGCAGTTTCTGTGATGTGCATCGATGTATTACTCGTCGGTGTGCACGATCAAGCGAGCATATTTGGAGAACTATGGGGAGATGCTGCCGAAATTTTGTTGGACGTGACAGATAATAGTTGGTAGGTTGGCGATTATGATCTTACAATCTTGAATGTGATAGTTCAAACTACCCGGTGAAAGGAATAAATTGCACAATGTGTTAGATAATTGATTGTTTGTTTGTTGATACACGTGACTGTTTGCAATAGGATATCAGACATGGATAAGAGTTGGATGCAAGTTAGAGATCAGTTGGGTGAGGATTACAATGTATATGCTGCAGTTATTAAGAAATGTTTGGAGTTCACATCCTGTACAATTGGCAGTGACTGGCATATTAGATGCCCAAGCTGACTTTGCAAGAATTTGCGTTCTCATAAGATAGAGTTGGTGAGAGAGCATTTGTTTGCCAAAGGTATTGACCAAGGTTATACAGATTGGGTCTTACATGGAAAACCATATCCAATGTCATTCAGACTTCGAGATGAAGAAGAAGACATCGATGAAGATGTACATCCTAAGGTTGTTGGTGACGATCCCGAAGAAGATATGGAGCAAATGTTGGGTAACATAGGTGCGGGAATGTTTATGGATTAAGGTGACACGGACCCATCAAATTCAAATGATCCGTGCCATAACACTTTTACCCACTTGTGGAATGAGTCACAGCGTGAGTTATACCCAGAGTGTAGAAGACATAGTAAGTTGTCATATATAGTTATATTGCTTCATATAAAATCTATGTGCCGAATATCTATTAAGGTTGTCAATATGTTGCTTGAGCCGTTTAAAGAGGCACTTTCATTAGACAATATTTTACGCAGCAACTTCTACGAAGCAAGACAGTTTAAAAGACGACTCGGATTTTATTACAATGTAATACATGCATTTAAGAATGATTGTGTGTTATTTTGGCGAGAGAATGAGCAGTTAAACAAGTGTCTCATTTGCCATGATTCAAGATGGATAACTGAGAAGCAGAATGTGCTGTAAAAGGTTGTACTTCACTTTCCATCGATACCCAGATTACAAGTTTGGAAGGAATTTAACATTGTGTGTTACTTTCCATCGGTACATGACACTCATCATCTAGAGTAAAAAAGGACTCAAGTTTGGAAGGAATTTAACATGGAACACCCATGGTTTACTGAAGAACCTTGTAATGTTCAACTTGGCTTAGCAACAGATGAATTTAATCCGTTTGGAAATATGAGTACTGGTCATAGTACTTGGCCAGTTGTACTTATGCCGTACAATCTACCACCATGAAAGTGTATGAAAGATCCATATTTTACGATGAATTTGTTCATTCTAGGTCTAAGATAACCGGGAAATGATATAGACATATACACTTACAATCATTGATAACAGAATTGAAAGATTTGTGGGAGAATGGGGTCTTAGCATTTGATTCATCAATAAGCAAGTTGTTCAAGATGCATGTTGCGATGTTATGAACAATAAATGATTTTTCCGCTTATGGAAACTTGTCAGGTTGGAGCACTAAGGGGAAATTGGCATGTCCGACTTGTAACAAACATACCCAATCTGAATGGCTTTACGTATGAGAAGAAACTATGCTTCATGGGTCATCGTCGATTTTTACTTTGTGACCATAGATGGCACGGAAAATGTAGGATGTTTGATGGCACTATTGAATGGGGGCACCCTCCGCCATTCTTGTCTGGCGAAGATGTTATTGCATCGTTTGTAGATGTCGGAAGTAATGATTTTGGTAAAAAATAATGGAAGAGAAAACGAAGTGCGAATCAATTGAATTGGATAAAGAAGAGTATATTTTCTGAACTCCCCTACTAGTCGAAGTTAAAATTGCGGCATAGTCTCGATGTTATGCATATTTAGAAAAATATATATGAATCCATGTTAAGAACATTGATTTCAATTGAAAGTAAAAGGAAGTATAATATAAACTCACGGAAAGATCTAAAGCGATTGGGAATCAGACCTGAAATACACTTGCAACAAAGTAGTTCATCTGTCTACGTGCCAATTGGGTGGTATACATTGTCAAATAATGAAAGGGCTACATTTTATGAGTGGTTGCAGAAGATTAAATTACCGGACGGGTATACCTCAAATCTAACAAGTTGTGTGTGACAAATGACTAGAAAATTATTGGACTAAAAATCCATGATTGTCATGTATTTTTACAACGTATCTTGCCTGGTGCTATCTGTGGGTTCTTGACGAGAGATGTGTGGGTTCCATTAATTGAGTTGGGTGTATTTTTTAAAGATTTATATACTAGAATGTTGAATGTAGAAATTTTAGATCATATGGAATGAGAAATTACTATAATATTGGGTAAGTTGGAGACTATTTACCCACCGTCATTCTTCGACATCATGGTTTACTTAGCTATTCATTTGCCATATGAGGCTCAACTTGCAGGACCAATCCAATATAGATGGATGTATCCCATTGAACAATTTCTTAGAAAGTTGAAACGCATAGTGGGTAACAAGGCCCTCCCAAAATGATCAATTGCAGAAACATATATTGATGATAAGTGTCATACATTCTGTTCCAAATACATCCACGACATCGACACAAGGTTTGATCGGCCGAAAATAAATTTTGATGTTGACCAAGCAAGACAACAGAACTGCTTTTCTGTATTTTCCCAACAAGTACGTCCACTTAGTGCTTAGCGTGGTTATGATTTGTGTGGAAGAGAGTTCAAGAAATCTCAGTGGTACGTGCTAAACAACTGCCTTGAGATAGAGAGCTACTTGAAGTAAGTCCAAATTAATTCTTAATTAATCATTGATTTATTTATTTAACAATTATATGAATATACTTATTGTTGGTAATTTTTAATTTCAGTGATCATATTAACGTGCTCAAAGAACTGAGTGTAAATGATATAGACTAGAGACATGAACAGGAGTTTCTGTAATGGTTCGAATAACGGGTAATGACATTCGATTTTGCACTAACTTAAAAAATATATTAGATTGCTAACAGTTGAATGTTTATGCTTTATTTAATATATAGGTTGTACAAATGCATGCGAGTAAACCGAACGATATATTCGACGAACTATATGCATTGGCACGTGGCCTCTCAAAATGCGCTACTCGATATTTTGCATGTATTTCTCGAGGAAGCAGGTATCACACAATTGATCAAGAACTTTATTGGAAAACACAAAATAATGATGTCCATGTCGAAGGGAGTCATGATGGAGACAACGTTGATTTCTTTGGAGTTATCGTAGATATAATTGGAATGTGATATGTTGTGATGCCCCCAATCCCCGCTTGGGATGGAACAGAGACTTAGAGCGTCGGGACATGCAACACAAGGTTACATACCCCAGTTCATGACAGTTAATATGCAATGCATCCTAGTATGTAACTAGCAGTATGCAATAATTGCAGCGGAAATAAAAGGTTAAGGTGAAAAATATGACAGAATAACTAAAATATCCCACCTTCATTAGATAATCATCATGTTCAAAATACTAAAGTAGCATAGACTTATATACAAAGTCATATCATTCTCTTAATGCGATCTAAAGCATAAAGGACTTGGGCTATGAACAACAAAATTAAGTCCAGTTTCCTCTCCAGATCTGACTCTTCCTCAATCTCGTCCTGGTCGATTCTTGATACAACTTCTATCATTCCGAGTGGAATGATAGTGATTCCATTAAAGGGTGAGATTTACTCGAAATATCAGTAAGTTAAACAACTAACTGACACAAAGATAAATCAATCATGAAAAATGATAAATATGCAATGCGTGAGATGTGAAAAATCAGTATGCATATCTCCCATCCAGATTCCTCAACATTTTTTTTTTAAATATGAAGACACGGGTTTTTACTCAGTAAGTAATTTCGTCATCATTTTTTTCGAAAGACATAACTTCTTCATAAAAATTTCATTATAAATTTTCTTCATCATAGACTTACACCATTATCTTATTAATAACATAACGTGCGGTAGTGTCACGGTTCCCCATATGCACTGTGAGTACCTGTCGGTGACCGTAGTATAACTTACGTTGAAACTACGTTGTCTATAGACTCATTCTCAATGCATTGGTAAATAACATAACATCATAAAAATTATAACGTGTACACCCACCAGCGTTAGGTGTCATAACGTGTTGACTTCACTCTAGCGTTCTTTAAAAAGAACCTTTCTGAAACCTGTTGACTTTTCTTCGTCAACCCGGGGGTTACCACTCCATTATTAAACACTCCAGAGTGGACAAAGGAGTTTCACCAGGAAAATTTCCCATCCCGGCCTTTGGGGTCGTGACAAAATGATTTTCATGCTATACTTTAACAAAACTATTTTTCATGACATGTGCATATGTAATAAATTTCATGCAAAAATGACATTTATAAATGTAATATGCAAATATGGTGAAAATGTCATATGTTATGTAAGTATGCACTCAATGTGTCATATAACATGATAATTTATGCTCAAAATGATAATTGAAGAATAAATGAAGTATTTCTCAATAATTCATAAGAAATTTATCAAGGTGTAAGTTAGAGGCCAACTTACAAACTTCTGGAGAAATTTGAAATTAGCATCATAACTGCGTAAATCGTGTGTATACTATGTTAAGATTAATACTCTTATGGATAGGTTCAAAATCAAAGGCTTCAAAAATTGGATATTTATAAAAATACTCCTAGACTTTCAATAATTGTTATTTAGGCCCTATATTTTTACTAATTGCGAACGAACTCCAAATTTTTAAATTTAACCAAATTTCATGCACTTCATAATTTTGGCATTCTAAAACCATCTATGCCCTTATATTTCTAAAATTCAAAGTGGAACTTGTCCAATTAGTCACAACCCGTGGCGTGCATCCAAGTTGATGCCTATGTGTATGCTCAACTATTGATCCCTATGAATGCGTGCATATGAGATTTTCTTTAATCATTAATGATCACTAATATCTTTAGGGACATTATGAAGTCTAATCCTTGAGTAATCAAGTTCATCCCAACACTTAATCAAAGCTAAGAAGTCCTTAATCATTAATATGCTTAAAGCTGATTCATGCTTGATGATCAAAACATGATAGATTTAAAACCTATCATGACATACTTCTAATAACAAATTTAACCTTCCATAATCATGTTAGGATAATGATAGATTATATCAAATCATACTTAGGGCATGCCATAGCTAAATTTCCAATTAAAAACATTTAATCACTCAAACCTTCCTTTAATTGATCCGGTTTTGCATTAAGCATCATAACCTTCTCAAAACTCAACCAAACTTCGTACCAACACTTGGAAACAAAGCATGACATGATAGCTAAGATCAAAAGGAAGACAACTTACAAATTTCATGGCCTTCCAAGCACTCTAGACTGCCTTACACAAGAACACTAAAAAACTCACTCAGTTTGCACTATTTTGATCTCTAAGAGGGGGAAATGATCTCAAGGCTCAAGATGATGCTTGGAGTTGTGGTGTGGGTGAAATTAGAAGGGGAGGGAAGTATTTATAGGTGGCCAAGGGGTGAGGGACGTTGGCTTGGGTGCTTGGTGATTGGGTGAAGTGGGAGGTGCTCAAATCTGGAAAATTTGCTTGCATGAGCTTAGGTCACTTGTGCAGAATTAAATAGTGTCCTAAACCACCATCATTTCCTCTCCACAGTAGCTGCAAGGGTCCTGTAGATGACTCCAGATTGTGGGGCATCATTTGGATGGCAGAAGATCCCTCAAACCACTCTTGAAAACAGGTGGATGAAGGTGGTTTTGTGGGGGCAGAAAATCAGTATATTTTTCGACAGCAAAAATGAGTCAAAATCCTTCATGATGGTCATGGGACTTCTTGGTGATTGGGTGGAGAAGGAGGTGGCATGGGGTGGTGGTGCAAACCATGGCAGGAGGCTAGTTCAAATTCAATCCAAATGGTTCCTATACAAACTAGACCAAGGTGCACCCGGTTTGGTTCTTTGAGTTGGTTGATGCAACCAATTTCGTCCAAGGCTCAAACTGAGTTTTGGAGGGTCTAATGAGGTGTTTAAAGACCATATTACCCTTGAGGATAAACCACAAAAATGTTGGGCCCAAGGGCAAAACAGTCCAAGCATTACAAAGGGCAATGCACAAAACCCATTGAAGCATGGTTTGGGCTTGTTATGTAATTTTTTCTTAATGACATGTGGAATGATTTAGCTAGGGTATTAAAATGGTCTAATCATGGTTTAAGTTAGTATTAATTTAAGAAAATTTAAATTAAAAATTTGAAGAAAAGATTAAGCATGATTAAATTTCAAAGCATAGCTTAAAGTGCACTAACCTCAAGTATGATGGTTAATGGCCTTAGTAAATTTTCAAAACTTAATTTGGGTACTTTGAGTGTGATTTGGGATTAAGGAAACCAATGGTATGGTGTATTGGGCTTTTCGTCTTTTAATGGTAAAATGAGTCCAAACATGACTTTGGGCCATATGGGCTTGAAAAGGGCCAAAGGTTCAATCTACACCAAAGGCCTTATACCTTCCTATACTTAGGCCAAAACTAGCCTTGATTTCCTAAAAGCTTGATTTAAGGTTTTCTTGGGTTAGGCCCATGAATGCATTTGGGTCCTAAAAAGCCTTATCAAAATTAGTAATGGGCTTCCCTCTCTAATCCTTAGCTTATTAACACTAAGTATCAAATACTAATCCCACTACCAGCTTTAATGAAAGTGAAAAACCTAATCTAGAGTACTTAAGGGTTAATCAAGAGTTAATTAAGTGGGGTGTTATATCTGTGGGGGAGCTTGTGGTTTATATATTTAAGTGTGATTGGTGAGATTTAAGCAATTTTCGAATGAGAAAATGCCACAATGAATATTTTGTTAGTATTAATACATCAAGAAAATGGTCTGAAGATGATCTTTTTATTTTGGCTTCCCTAGCATCTTAAGTATTCAATTTAGATGATCCTCAGTTAGGAAATCAATGACAAGTAGTATAAAATTTTTCTCCTAGAAATATTTATGACGTTATCCCTGAGGCGGAGGGACAAGATGACGAAGAAGATGATCCCTCTACTCAAGAAGCATACCAAGAGAGTTAACCTGGCTTCAACTTATTTGTGGATTTGAGCCAGTATGAGATGATCCCATTACATAGGGAAGATATTGAGGCTAAAATAGTTTAAGCGAAAGTTGATCAAAGTGTTGAGTCATCTGAAGTATCTACGGATGATGAGAGCGAATCTACAGATGAAACTGATACAGATGATTGACCGGTTTTGTGTTCACATTATACAGTATCTTGCAATTATGCCACCAAAGTGGAAGGAAGTTCGCATCCCATCTCCACCTGTTCCTAACTCTCCGTCTGACTCACCATTAGAGATTGACTCTGCGGAACAAGGTAAATAACTAATACTTATTTTTTAAATTAAGATAATTGATAATTGATATGAGGTAAATAACTAAATATTAGTTTATATAGATAACAGTACAATCTCGTCACGGACAAGGCACTACTAGAGGCGTGACGTTGGAGAAATATCATAAAGTCGGTAAGATTAAGGTTAACATTCCTGACAAACATACCAGAGGCGAGGGACAACAAGCAGCTTGGCTTGCATCGCATGTGGGTGCTCTTACACGGACTTATGCACTTTTGGCTACGAGTTCATGATATAAAGTCCCGCAAGATGTGAAAGAACTTATAAATAAGCGTTGTTTGGTACGTAATATTTAAATAATAAATTTATATTGATATTATTTAATATTCTAAATGATAATATCTTTGTGTATATATTTTTTCAAGGATGACTTCGAACTAAATTTTGGTCGGAGAGAGAGGCATAAGACTGTCAATGAGTTGATATGTAATGCATTCAACAAGTATAAGGCGATGTGTCACGAGCATTACAAGAAGTGCGAGACCAAGGAAAATGCACGCCAGCATCCTTTTCAGGATGTTAGACCTGAAGATAGAGAAAAACTTTGCGACATGTTTGAGGATCCATCATATAAGATAAATTTAATGAATTCTTTATGTGTCCTGTTTGTAATTTTCACTCACTAATTTTTAAAACTTTTATGTAGGAGTGAAATTCTATAAACAAAACAAATAGATCGAAGTTGAAGATTCATCATCAAGCAGGCTCAAGATCTTTCCATCGCCTCTCTTTGAAATTGGTAATATACTTTTTTTTATTCTATATAGTTTATTTTTAATATTGACTTTATATCTTAACAATGTCTTTTATAGAAAAAGTCAGACACCAATTATGATTTGACAAAATTATATGTTGCATCACATACTAATAGTAATGGAGAGTGGACTCATTCTGATGCTCGTGAAAATTAAGTAAGTATTATAATTTGTTTTAAGTAAACATATTTAAATTATTGTGTCAATATTAAATTTATATGTTGTGTGTATGATAAAATGATTACCCTCCATGCTAAAGCTAAATCAAATCAGAATTCATCAATAAATGATGTTGAAACTTTTACATAAGTTCCGAGTCAACGTTCAGGATATTTGAGGGGTTTGGGTCGCTGTGTAAAGCCTTCAGGCTCTTCATCAAGATCAAATACTACAGCTATTGCGTTAGAGAATGGGAATTCTAGGATCGAAGAATTGATTGCAAAACAGAATGAGTTAGAGACTCAATTGACGAAACAAGCAGACATAGAGATGCGCATAAAACAGCAAGAAGATCAACAAAGAGAGATGCAACTCCAAATGCAAGATCAACAAAGAGAGATGCAACTCCAAATACAGATGCTTATGCAACAATTCAGGTCTCCAAGCAATTGATTTTCATGTTTTGCATATTTAACAATTATGTACTGATAACATTATTAGTATTATTACTATTTTATTTATTTAGTTCTGACTTATTAGATTAGTTTTATTTATATTAAACAATTTGTAATGTATTTTTGAAATATAAATATCTATTTGGTTTTAAACTAGCATTCTCCACGAAAATACTAACCGTTCGAAGGATCATCAAATGTTCGAACATATATATATCGAACACAACCGTTCGAACCTCACAAGTTAGAGTTCGAACGGTAAAAAAAGTTAAGTCCTGTTCAAATAAGTTCAAATCGAAAATTCACTCTTTCTGTCCCAAACACGTTCGAACAGCTTAGTTTACGTTAATCATCAATTTGTTTGTTCGAACGTTTTTTCATGTGTATTTGGTCGAACGGATTGGTATTGATCAACCGTCATGAAGTACCTGTTTGAACAGACATATTGTTCAAACGTTTTTTTGGCCGTTTGAACGACTTCTTGAGACAAATTCCAATCGTCCCAGAAAAAAAAGTTTGTTTGACTGTGATTGAACGGTCTAGCTATATCTTTTGGGACGAATTTATGCTTTTCGTCCCAAAATACCTTTTGCGACCTTGGGACTCCTTTTTTTTTTGTCTCAAAATAGATTTTGGAACGAAAATTCAGTCTTTTCGGATGAAACTTTTCGTCCCAAAAGACACAAAGTATTGTAGTGTTGTGTTCTTTAGTCGATAACAAAGAATATTTCATCATTCCAACAAAAAGCAATTTGTGATCCATTAGTATGAGGCTCTCTCTCAGTTCCAAATATCCAAGTGTGGTTTGGATTGAGGGGTGAGATGTTTCATCTCATCTCACTCTTTACGGAGAAACCAATTCTTATCCAAATGGTCATTGCATGCTGATTTGAAAATGGTTTTTGATGTTTTTGCAAGACGACAAAATTTCAAATAGTAGCTTTTTATATGGCCAACGGAAAAGGAGAAAAATGTTTAGCTTTTCTTTCAAATCAGCAGCACGACAAAAACACAGCTAATGCCTTCAGTTTTCCAACAAATAAATATATTTATAAATAAAACAAAATATTACAATTACAATGCAATCATTTGGGGGACCCACATCTATCTCCTCTCCAACAACTTAAAACCATCTCATCTCACTTCCAATCCAAACACAATTTTCAAAAACCATCTCAACTCATTTCAACTCACAAATCTCACTACTATTTACAAACCATCTCAACTTATTTCATCTCATCTCTCAATCCAAACGGGGTCTAATAAGATGCTTGGAAAATGAGATGGTATAAGAATTTTGTGTATAGTAGTAAAATGGTTTGTGAATAATAGTAAGATAGTTTAAGCTAAGTATTTATTGGATTTTGGGAAAGGAGAAAGAAAAAGTTGAATAAGAAATATTATAAAATTTAAATATTGTTAGAATATAATTTTTTCATATTATTTTTAATGAGATTTGAAAATGTTGATTTGTTTTTTATTTTTTATTTGAAAGTTTAGGAAAATTGTTATGATTAGTTTGAAAATATTTGTGTTTGAATAATGTTCGTGAATGAAATTAGATAATATAAGATGAAAAACTTTCCCCAACATCTTCTAAAAGAATACTTAAATAACAATGGAGAGAGGTTTTTGTTCTATTTTTTGAAAAGCCCAATTTGCCAAGTTTCCTTGGGTGTTTTGGATTTATTTTGTTGACTATTATACCCTTGTCTATCATTCTTTTTAGATTGGTTTGGTGATAGGTGCTTAGTAGGTAATATTAGGTGTTTTCTGTTGGGACTTTTTTGACTTTGTGTTGATATAATTTATATTGAATTGGTATAATTGCAAAATTAATCCTTTAATCTTCAGTCATTAAAAAAAAAAAAAAAAAAACTTGTTGGGAGGGATAATTTTGTAATTTTAACAAATTTTAAAGTTAAAATAGCCTAGGCTTGCATTGCAGTCCCCACTTGGGGACAGTACCTAGCATTGCTCTTTTCACACACAAGAGAAATTCTATTTGCAGTCCTCAAGTGGGGACTGCATGTGCAGGCACATTATGAAATGGGAGAAAACATAATTTTAGGAGGGATAATTTTGTAATTTTAACAAATTTTAAAGTTAAAATAGCCTAGGCTTGCATTGCAGTCCCCATTTGGGGACTGTACCTAGCATTGCTCTTTTCATACACAAGAGAAATTCTATTTGCAGTCCTCAAGTGGGGACTGCATGTGCAGGCACATTATGAAATAGGAGAAAACATAATTTTAGGAGGGATAATTTTGTAATTTTAACAAATTTTAAAGTTAAAATAGCCTAGGCTTGCATTGCAGTCCCCATTTGGGGACTGTACCTAGCATTGCTCTTTTCACACACAAGAGAAATTCTATTTGCAGTCCTCAAGTGGGGACTGCATGTGCAGGCACATTATGAAATGGGAGAAAACATAATTTTAGGAGGGATAATTTTGTTATTTTTGACAAATTTTAAAGTTAAAATAGCCTAGGCTTGCATTGCAATCCCCATTTGGGGACTGTACCTAGCATTGCTCTTTGCACACACAAAAGAAATTCTATTTGCAGTCCTCAAGTGGGGACTGCATGTGCAGGCACATTATGAAATGGGAGAAAACATAATTTTAGGAGGGATAATTTTGTAATTTTAACAAATTTTAAAGTTAAAATAGCCTAGGCTTGCATTGCAGTCCCCATTTGGGGACTGTACCTAGCATTGCTCTTTTCACACACAAGAGAAATTCTATTTGCAGTCCTCAAGTGGGGATTGCATGTGCAGGCACATTATGAAATGGGAGAAAACATAATTTTAAGAGGGATAATTTTGTAATTTTAACAAATTTTAAAGTTAAAATAGCCTAGGCTTGCATTGCAGTCCCCATTTGGGGACTGTACCTAGCATTGCTCTTTTCACACACAAGAGAAATTCTATTTGCAGTCCTCAAGTGGGGACTGCATGTGCAAGCACATTAAGAAATGGGAGAAAACATAATTTTAGGAGGGATAATTTTGTAATTTTAACAAATTTTAAAGTTAAAATAGCCTAGGCTTGCATTGCAGTCCCCATTTGGGGACTGTACCTAGCATTGCTCTTTTCACACACAAGAGAAATTCTATTTGCAGTCCTCAAGTGGGGACTGCATGTGCAAGCACATTATGAAATGGGAGAAAACATAATTTTAGGAGGGATAATTTTGTAATTTTAACAAATTTTAAAGTTAAAATAGCCTAGGCTTGCATTGCAGTCCCCATTTGGGGACTGTACCTAGCATTGCTCTTTTCACACACAAGAGAAATTCTATTTGCAGTCCTCAAGTGGGGATTGCATGTGCAGGCACATTATGAAATGAGAGAAAACATAATTTTAAGAGGGGTAATTTTGTAATTTTAACAAATTTTAAAGTTAAAATAGCCTAGGCTTGCATTGCAGTCCCAATTTGGGGACTGTACCTAGCATTGCTCTTTTCACACACAAGAGAAATTCTATTTGCAGTCCTCAAGTGGGGACTGCATGTGCAAGCACATTATGAAATGGGAGAAAACATAATTTTAGGAGGGATAATTTTGTAATTTTAACAAATTTTAAAGTTAAAATAGCCTAGGCTTGCATTGCAGTCCCCATTTGGGGACTGTACCTAGCATTGCTCTTTTCACACACAAGAGAAATTCTATTTGCAGTCCTCAAGTGGGGACTGCATGTGCAAGCACATTATGAAATGGGAGAAAACATAATTTTAGGAGGGATAATTTTGTAATTTTAACAAATTTTAAAGTTAAAATAGCCTAGGCTTGCATTGCAGTCCCCATTTGGGGACTGTACCTAGCATTGCTCTTTTCACACACAAGAGAAATTCTATTTGCAGTCCTCAAGTGTGGACTGCATGTGCAGGCACATTATGAAATGGGAGAAAACATAATTTTAGGAGGGATAATTTTGTAATTTTAACAAATTTTAAAGTTAAAATAGCCTAAGCTTGCATTTCAGTCCCCATTTAGGGACTGTACCTAGCATTGCTATTTTCACAATTAACTTAATGTATTTTACAAATTCACAACGCATTTCTTGTTAACTCTTCAAAGAGCAGAGTTCACACGTCATTCATAGCCAACGTATCAACAATCAAAATTTAGCCGTGGCAACTAATTAATTCCTCATCGGAAATAAAAATAAATTTTTGAAAGAAATTAGAAATATAAGAAAACCAAAAATTTAGAAATAAGAGTAATTAAAAACTAAGAAAATAGGAAAAAACTAAAATAGAAATCATCGGAAATAAAAATAGAATTAGGGTAAGAAAAACAAAAAAGAATATTTACTTTAATACAAAACCTGAAAAGCATTAATGGCCAGCGACCAACTAAACTAGGGCTTCTCTTTTCTCTTTTCTTTTTTTTTCTTGTTTCATTTTTAGTTTTCTTTTAGTTTTTATTTTTTAGACTAAACTTTTAATTTTTAATTTTCTAATGGTTTCTGAATTTTTAAAAAAAATTAATTTTATTATTTATTTAAAAGAGGCAGTAGTGAATTAAGTTGCCATCTATCAATTGTTGATTGGTTGACACATGGACTTTGAGCCACATGGGCTTATTCATAAATTTCATAAAACCTAGGGACTTAAAATTAAGAAAATTAGAAGCCCAAATAATTTGGCAAGCTTCACTATTAATTATACAAGAAAAATTCTATTTGGAAGTCACACCTGCACACCCTCCATTTACAATTAAAATTTCTTACAAATTAAATCTTGTTACAAAAACTAATTTTACAATAATCTCGATGAGTTTATTTCTTTGACCTGTCTAATTTTAGGTTCCGTTTTGGATGTTAAGAGTATCTCACATAATCTATGAATAATAGTGAAATAATTTATGAATATTAATAAATAGTTTATAAATAATAATAATAAAATAATTTAAAAATATCTAATAACAGTTATTTCCATACATTTCCTTAGTTTCGTCTTCTAGACATGTGCTTTATGGGCGATGTTATTGTTTTCTTTAAGGTCTTGTCAGGGTCTTCAAGTACTGATCTTATTAGTTCTTGTTAGACCGCGTCGTTCGGAGAGGGGCCGTAAGTTGAATCCCAAATACTTGGGATAAGTGGGGACGTGAAGAACCATTGCATGCATGCAGACGGAACCAATATACACGAGAAAAGCAGGAGTGGACTGGGTCTCGGCAACTGGGTTGTGGCAGGCGAGAGTTTGGCGTGGGAATGGATCTGCAGAAGTTATGATTTTTCCTACTTTTACGTTGTTCCGTTAGTTATGTTCTGTTTTTACATGTATGGGCATGCTCTGTTTTAGGTGTGCTTCAGTTAAGTTGTTAGCCATTCGTTTCCTTTCATTAAAGTTTGTTTGTACGTGGCTTTGCTTATTTAAAGCAGCCAAGGTTATCAATGAAAAGGAAGAAAATCATTTGCATTCAAATTGTGTTACTATTCTCACCCGAAGAGAAGACAGTTTCTTTAGCATTTTTATTTGGGACCAATCATTGGTATCAGAGTCAGGTTATTTATGGGAACCAATAAAGAGCGTACTAAGAAGTTGGAGGCTGGGCTAGGTGGGGTGCAGGATGGGTTACACAGGATGGAGCTCGGCATGACCGACAGGCTTCATCATTTGGAAGAAACCCTCAATCGCCTCTCCGATGTCTTGCTTACAAACCAAGAGATCCCTAACCATCCCCGAGAAGGCAATGACGGGGGACGAATGGTGGTATCCTCCAAAATAGCAAAGCTTGAATTTCCTCGATTTTCAGGAGATGATCCGACGGAGTGGTTCAATTGTGTGAATCAATGTTTTGAGTTCCAAAATACTCCCGAAGCCCAGAAAGTTTCTTTGGCTTCCTACCACTTGGAAGGAGAGGCTAACCAGTGGTGGCAGTAGATCCGCATGACATTCCAGGAAGAAGGACGCGTTCTCTCGTGGGCAAATTTTGAAAATGAACTCTGGGCTCGCTTTGGGCCGTCAGAGTGTGAAGATTTTGATGAAACCCTTTCAAGAATAAGGCAGGTTGGTTCTTTGCATGATTACCAGCGGGAATTCGAACGCTTGGGTAATCGAGTACAAGGATGGACGCAACGAGCTCTTGTAGGAACGTTTATGGGTGGCTTAAAGACGGACATCTCTGATGGTATACTGATGTTTAAGTCCCAGACATTAAAACAAGCAATCAGTTGGCTAGACAATGGAGGCTTGTAACATCTGCACCACCAACGCGAGCTCCCCTAGCTCTTCCCCCTACTAATCGAGCAACACCACCAGCCCCTGCCGTTCCCATGAGGCGACTTACTTGGGAAGAAATGCAGCGGAGGAGAACCCAAAATTTATGCTTCAACTGTAATGACCGTTTTATTGTAGGACACAAATGTTAGGGGCCACGGATACTCATGTTGGACAGTTGCGAGGATAACGACAACCTGGTATGCGATGATGTCATCGAAGAAAAACCAGTTGAAGAGAATCACGAAGGGCCTCCTGAACCAGAAATTACGTTGCATGCACTAACGGGATGGACAGCCCCCAAAACCATGCGAATCACTGCCAAAATTTGTGCCCACGATGTCATCATATTAATCGATAGCGGATCTACTCAAAATTTCATTAGTGAGCATATGGCCAATCTGCGACGTCTACCAGTAGTACCTACGGAAACCTTCACGGTCCGAGTTGCCAATGGAGAAAATCTCAGATGCCAAGGGAGGTTAGAGGAGGTACAAATCAATTTACATGGCACCATTTTTTCATTAACCCTTTATTCCTTACCTCTCACAGGGTTAGACGTGGTTTTGGGCATTCAATGGCTTGAAACTCTTGGTTCCGTGGTGTGTGGTTGGAGGAAATTAACCATGGAATTCACGTGGAAAAACCAGACTAAGAAATTGGTGGGCATCGACGGGCAAAATATCCAAGCGGCATCAATTGAAGAGATAACTAAGGGAATTCATCCTAGCCATGTTCTGTTTGCTGTGTGCCTACAGGTTGCCCATACGGAACTACAACAGAGTATTAATCCAAGCTTGCGTGAGTTATTGCAGGAATTTTCAGATTTGTTCATTGAGCCTTCGAGCTTACCACCAACACGAGAGGTTGACCACGACATTGCCCTCAAGGAAGGAACCGAACCAATTAATGTTCGGCCTTACAGATATGCACATTATCAAAAGAATGAGATCGAGAAGCAGGTCCGAGATATGCTGCAATCCGGGCTTGTGCGACCGAGCAGATTATCGCGCGCTCATTGCCACGCTCATTGTTCTCGTCGCCCGTATTACTGGTAAAAAAGAAGGACGAGAACTGGTGATTTTGCACAGATTATCGTGCGCTCAATGCCGCAACCATTAAAGACCGATTTCTGATTACGCTGAAACGCCATAGGCTGAGTTACCACCATTCACCGATGAATGGGTGGTTTTATTGGAGCCACAAACAATTTTAGATTACCGCTGGGTCAAGCAAGGAACTCAACTGATCGAAGAAAGCTTAGTACAATGGAAACACCTTCCAGCTGAGGAAGCCACATGGGAGCCCATAAGGAAGTTACGGGAAATGTTTTGGAATTTGGACCATGAGGACAAGGATCCAATTGATGGGGGAGGTATTGTTAGACCACGTCGTTCAGAGAGGGGCCATAAGCCGAATCCCAAATACTTGGGATAAGTGGGGACGTGAAGAACCATTGCATGCAAGCAGACGGAACCAATATACATGTGAAAAGCAGGAGTGGACTGGGTCTTGGAAACTGGGTCGTGGCAGGCGAGAGTTTGGCGTGCGAATGGATCTACAGAAGTTATGAGTTTTTCGAGTTTTATGTTATTCCATTAGTTATATTCTGTTTTTATGTGTATGGGCATGCTCTGTTTTAGGTGTGCTTCAGTTAAGTTGTTAGCCATTCGTTTCCTTTCATTACAGTTTGTTTGTACGTGGATTAGCTTATTTAAAGCAGCCAAGGTTATCAATGAAAAGGAAGAAAATCATTTGCATTCAAATTGTGGTACTATTCTCACCCGAAGAGGACAATTTCTTTAGCATTTTTATTTGGGACCTATCAGTTCTCAATAGCTTTTTGGGTTTTTTAAAAAAATTTATAAATTTCCGCTGTGTTTTTAATAGATGCAATGAGAAATTGAATTGTCATGCGTCAACTATTGATTGGTTGACACGTACACTTTTAGCCACATCACAACTTAAACGCCCTTCTCCTCTTTTGTTCTTAGTTGGAATCTCATTTCCTGGAGCGCTAAGAAGTAACCCTTACTCACCTCTTAATCTATGAAAAAAGTCCTTTCTCTTAAGCAAAGCTAAATGAGAAAGAAACGGGAGAACATAGTTGTAAATTTCGTAAAACCTAAGGACTCGGTTGCAATTAACTCTAATTAATTTACTTCTTTGACCCCACCTATTTTCAGTTTCATCTTCAAGGTGGGTGGTTTTTTATTTATATAGAACTACACTTTGAGGATGTGTCGACAAGTTTCTTTTATGAGACATGTTATATGTTTGTTAAAGAGCATGTTTTCCTTGTGGATGAGATCCATAAGGCAAGCTAGGCGAGGTTGTTTCATTAATTTCTTCTAACAAATGTATAGCAATACTACAACATTTATTTTTTGGAGTTTTTTTGGGTCCTCTCCTGCTGAGTGAGGTTTTTTCTCTCTAAGAGAGTTGAGTCCCTTAGACTAGCTTAGTTGGTTTGAAGAGGTTTACAATGGAGGAGGACTTGTCAAAACTATGGGAAGGTCTTGGTCTCACTAAGAAGGAAAAAGGGGTGGTGATCTTACCAACCAACTCAACAGCCAAAGCCATGCAGCATGGCATGTTTTGCTTACTGGCCATGATCATAGCAGAAAGACCAATTAATAGAGAAGCCTTCAAGACCACTATGTCCAAAGTTTGGAGATGTGAGGGTTGGATTCAATTCTCAGAAGTTGGAACAAACAAATACCTCATTGAGTTTAACCAAGAGAAGGACCTTCAGCATGTTATTCATGGTAGACTATGGTCTTTTGACAGATGGCTACTGTGTCTTCAAGTGTTTGAAGGTAACAGATTCATCAATGAAGTTCCTTTCCATAAGGAAGAGTTCTGGGTTCAGGCTTATAACATGCCTTTTGCAAGCATGACGCATGATGTAGGAGTCCAGATTGGTGAAAGCATTGGGAGAGTAATACCAGTCTAGACAGATGATAGGGGAATTGGTTGGGGTTAGTTCTTGAGGATAAGGGTGGAAGTGGACATCTCAGAAGCTCTCCAAAGAGGTGTGTTTTTAACTTTTGAAGGCAAGAAGACTTGGGTTCCCCTTAAGTATGAGCATTTGTCTAACTTCTGCTTTAAATGTGAGGTGATAAAGCATGCTGAGAAAGGATGTTTTGTTGGCTTTCTTGGTAATATGGGGTGTGGATGTGAGCACCAACAGTCAAGTCGAGTGATAATGCAAGAAAGAAATATGGAGGAGTCTGTCATCACCATGAAGAAGGACAGTCATGGAGGAAGGGAGGGGAGGACAGGGTTGAAGCTCCAACCAAAAATTCTGACTAAAAAATGGAATGTCAGGAAACAGACTTGTCTGATGTTGACATTACAAGATCAAAGATGGCAACTGAAAACAAGTTTTCCCCTAGGAACCCTACAGAGGTGTGAAGCCCCCAACCTCAGCTTGAGATGAAACAGAGACTTAGAGCGTCGGGACATGTAACACAAGGTAACATACCCCCGTTCATGATAGTTAATATGCAATGTATCCTAGTATGTAACTAGCAGTATGCAATAACCGCAGCGGATATAAGGGTGAAAACAGAACTTATGCCAGAATAACTAAAACATTCCAATGCATTACTGACCATCATAAGTTCAAAGCCAAATCGCAGCATAACTTAATACAACTAGATATTAAAGTCTTCAAAGTTAAATTAATCACTTCATGCATTCTAGAGCATAAAGGACTAAGGCTATAAACATGATGATCAAATCTAGTCTCCTCTCGAGGTCAGACTCATCCTCAATCAGCCGGATACAGAACTCCACCTAATTTGTCCTCCTCATATCCTGACACAACCTCTATCATTTCATAGTGCGTCCACAAGGGGTGAGATTTACATGAAATCTCAGCAAGTTAACAACCAACTTGCACAAAGATAAATTATGCATGAAGAATGATAAATATGAAATGCAAAAAAATGTGCATGTGCCTCCCATCCAGATTCCTCAATATTTTCAGAAAAATAGAGACACATATTTTCGTTCAGAGATCATTTTTACTTTAACCGTCAAAAGATAATATTTTCATCATAACATTTCATCATTTTTAGCAATTTATACATTAATCATAATGGAATTTCAGGAAGTACGTCTCGCTTGCTTGCGTTGGTCTGTGAGAGGTGATCATGGAAGAGGAGTTGTCAAAGCAATGGGAAAGCTTTAAGATATTATGGGATTTAAATTATGTTGAAAGCTTTTATTCTCTTTAATATATTAAGTGAGACTTCATCATCTTATTAATGATGAAGGAATATTATTTTATAAACTAAAGTTAGTTTAAAATAATATTCTACCTTGATTTCCTCTAAGTATTTTTAATTAAGTTAATATTATCGCATTTTCAAATCAGTATTTTAAATCCACCGTTAGATCGTTACGTGGATTCCCAGACGAAGGGACTGGGTTAAATACCCAGACCCCCTATCTTTCTCCCTCATTTCCGGTAGCTCCCTTGTAACACCCCGTATTTTAGTGTATTTTTACTGAATGAATTATTTTTATGAATTCAAAAATTTATTCTCTTATTTTAAAATTGGTTGGATTTTTAGTGAGTTTATTTCTATGATTTTAATTTGGTGAAAATTATTTTTATGTGCTTTCTTAATATTTATTTATTGTTATGCATTTAAATTGCTTTTAATATTTAATTAATTACTGCAAGATTAAATTATTTCAATTTGACTTTATCATTACGTTTAAATTATTTTATTTAACTTGTGGTTTTGAAATCGTTTCCGTTTGATCATTTTTGTGACCCAAGTTATGAGGATTGGACCTCATTTCTTTTCCCTCTATTTTTCTTTTCCTCCTTTTCTTTTCTTTCTTTTCTTTTTTCCTCCTTATTTCCCCTTCTTCCCGCGCGCGCACTCCCTCCCTCTCTCCTCCAGTGCGTCGCCCCTCTCCCCCAGCCCGCCGCCGTGAGCCGGCGGTGGCCGTCACCGCCCAGTCCGTTCGCCTCCCCTGCCGCCGGCGACCTCACCCCACCAACCTCACCTCCATTCGTGCCGCCGTTAACCACCTGTAGCCCTTCAAAGCTGTGGCGTCACTTTTTCTCCAGTGCCGCCGTCGCGCCACCTCCGGCCACCATCTTCCTACCACTTCATCCTCGACCTCTTGGCAACCCAATGGACCCAACCCCGGCTCCAATCCGTCACCGGTGAAGCACAACCAAGCCCATCTCCGATTTCGGCATTTTTGGCCTAAAACCGCCCATTGCGCCGCCACCCACAGCCAACCTTCACCACCACTAGCTTCACCGACCTCCCTAGACCCTACCCTATCAATCTTGGGTCTTCGTTTTTCTCCGTTTGAAAGTTGGTAATTGTGACCCACGGCCACAGTGTATTTTACACTGTGGTGTTGCTCAGACGTCGCCTTTTTCAACTTCGTGATCCTTCGGAAATTGCTATATTGCACTGTAAGTATTTCTCCAAAGAATTATTGTGAATTTAATGTATTTTTGCACTAACACATTTCACTGTATTTGAACTGTTGATTGGTTTTGCCGGACTGAGTCCGAGGAGTACGGGGGTCCAGATGGATTGGTGATTAGAGTTGTTTGGTTGGATTTGGTTGGATTGGTAATTTTTGATTTGGATATTGTGTTGGTACATGTGCATTGCATTATTTCATGCATGATCATGTTTGTAAAGAAAACTGGGTTTTCGTGTATTGCATTCATGCTCATGTGTGATTTGGAAAGTTATGATTTTATGTGAAGATATTTTTGGGTGCGTGTGTATCACAACCCCAAGCCGAGATGGGGCATTATCTCGGTGGAGCTCCTTTGGTTACTCGGGAGCAGAATAAACTGAGTAACGTCCCCTAGATTGTCGCCGAGCGACAATGGGATCGGACGAGAGATTCGTGCCGACTCCGTGGTCCTTCTGCTGGCGGGGACTAGAGGATGTCTGGCCACGTACGCGCTGGGCGCGGAACTGGGCATCGCTCGTTGCGTAGTGGGTGCTTGGCTACGTACGCGCTGGGCGCGAAACTGAGCATCGCTACGAAGCCAGGACGTGCAGATGGTCCCTAGGGGAGGCCATGGTGCATATGGAAATAACGGATTAATTGGCTATTTTCTGGGAAAATAGTGTGTGTTGGATTTTGTGTAAATCATTTTCTGGGAAAATGTTTTACGGATTATTTTTGGGCCAAATGGGATTTTGGCGTGTGTTGGAAAAATTATCATTTTCGGAGAGAATGATGTTTTGAGGAAAAATGCATATTTCATCAGATGCATGCATGTTGGTTGCATTAAATGAATTTATTTCCTGAGGATTATTTGGGTTATACTTACCTGCGGTACCATTCTGTGGTAACGCAGATTTTGATGCATATGAGGAGGAGGAGGGCGAGCCTGAGGAGACGGCTCCGCCCGTGGAGTGATATGAGATCACTGGCTTTGTTATTTTCTTTTGCTCATTTGTATTTTGGGACATGTGTTAAACTTTATTTTGGGATGACTGTATAACTGCTTTTAAACTTCTACTGATATTTAGATTGTATTTAAATTCTGCTACTTAGTAGACTTGACTAATCCGCTGCGTTGTTTTTATTGTACACTGTTGCATGTACACACACACTTGGCACTTACGTTAGGATTCGCGATCGTGTTGTCACCATCCTGGTGTCTCGATCCCCGTGTATTTTTATAAGGGGGATTTTGGGCGCCACAGGTGGTATCAGAGCAGTTCGGCTCTGGGTAAAACCACATGTCCCATAGGTGCAGTACCAGAAAGTTTTAAAAGTTGTGATTTGAAATTATTTAATTTAAAATATGTGATTTTTATTGGATTTATTTAGTTATTGTATACTAGTTGTTTATTTATTATTTTATTGTTTTATTTTATGGTATGTTATTTTATTTGTTTTAATTACTTTATTGTGAACTACTTCATTGGTTTTATTCATTTTGTCGTATGTTATTTTATTTATGGAATTTTATTTTATTTTGTTTTGTTCGAAATTGAAAGGCGGGTTAAGGGTTGTGCTATGACAGGAAGATGGTACGATTGAGAAGGCCATTGTAGGGCTTGAACATTTGGTGTAGTAGGCCTGAACTCTTGGTGATTAGTTTGTTTTAATATCGAGGCTTGAACATCATGGTCAGGGTGAACTCATTGGAGTAGGAACTCAAGTTGCTGCTAAGGAGGGGAATAGTTTTAAATTGCTTTGGATAATTAAGGTCTTAGGTTTAATACAATTTATGTAATGAGTCTTTGGGGTAGGAGGTTGTAAGTTCAACGAATTTCAAGGTTAGATTTATGAGAAGTTCATCTGAGGTTTGAGGCTTCATAGTTTTTAGGAAATAAGTTCTGAGATTTAAGGTGGTAGGTTCAACAAGCAATTAAGTGATGACTTAGATTAGAAGTTTTCGATATTGCTGACCTTAATAAGCAATTTGATAGCATTTGAGATTTGAGATTTATAAGTTTTATAAGGTGAATGTTTTAGATTTAAGGTCATTGATCTTGAAGATATCTGGAAATTATTTTTATCTGGTTTAAGGTTTTAGAATTGCAGAGTTGAAGGGCTGAATTAAAATAGGATTGATGAGTGTTGCGTAACCAATATGAGAATTTTTTCTTTCTGGCGAGAATTTCCTTGGAGATGGAAGGTAATGATCTAGTTTGTTTATTTTCTGGGGATTGAAGATGTTGATCTAGTTTGGTTAAATAATTGTTTTTAGCTTGATGTTACAGTGGCAGGTTAATGATTTAATCCATATTAATTTTAAGGATAATAGATGGTGCGGATTTAGGAAATGATTTTTGCTGATTTCGAGGAAATAGGTCTAGTGATGGAAATGGTAAGGATGATCACTTGCACGTTTGGAGGATTATTGGTTTTGGCTGAGGTGCATGAAATTGATGCGTAGAAATGGTGTGTGTACGCATTTTGGAGGGTATAGGTTCTAGTCTTATTTTGGTTTGTAGAAAGTGACTTTGGTAAGTGTTGAAGAGGAATCGACACAATTGTACTAATTCAAGAGACCTTGGCTTGGAATTTTTGGTGAGTTGATCGAAGTGTGTAGTTGAGTGGGTTACTTAATGGAATCATGGTTGATAATAGTTATTGTGATTATTTTCAGGAATTAATTGTGACTTGAGGTTACTTAGGTATTTTTATTTTTATTTTCATTTTTATCTTAAGGCTATATTTACCTTTGGAGATTGAGCATCCAATTGGTTGAATTAAGGACATTGTTATTTAACTTGAAGAGAGATTATTGGGACATCATGTATGGTGTAGGAAAAGATCTTCGAAGTTGAAGCTTAGGCATCAACAGTGGATAATATGATCAAGTATGTGGGTTAATAAAGCATTAGGATCCATGGGTGTTGTGCAATGGCTTTTGGTGGATTAAAGATTTGAGCAGTATGGCTTGTTTTGAGGTTTAATAGTGATGTACTATTGAAGGAATTAGTCATGTTAATGCTAGCTTATAGGAGTAGAAATAGGTGGGCGAGTTACCAAGGAGGTTTTGATAATGTTTTGGTGTACTCAATGGTGGTTCGTAGTGAGTTTAGTCTTCGCTAGATTAGATGTTGTTCATAATGTAGATGATGAGCTTTTGGGTTTAGGTTGTTAGGTAGAAGTCTCTAGGCGCTCTTTTTGATTCGCTAGGTTGGAATTGAGTCTTTTAAAGTATGTTTCTTATCTTAGATGAGATGAGTGTATTTTGGGTTGAGGTTGCTTATTTCCAATTTGGGATGCTAAGGTTGTTTGATATTGGGTTTCTGTCTATGATCATGGATGTATTTTATGGAATTTGATTTTGATCAAGGCAGCAGGAGTTAATTGAGGAATTTGAGTTATAACTCGTGGTTTTGGGAGAGTATTTTTCTACCAAATTGTGATAAGAGTTTTGGTTAGTAGGAATGGAGCCACCTTGTACTCGATGGTGTTAGTTTCATGAGGACATAAGTTTTATGCCTGTGGCGAATATCAGAGTGCGCAGCAGAAGCGTGGTATTTTTGTTGTAGTCAGGAGTTCAGATTGTGCTGATTTTGAGGAATTAGTGGTGACTTGAATGTTGACAAGATACTTGTAATTGGAGATTAATCATTTGGTTGTGCAATTTGTTATTGATGGTTAACTTTGGAAGTGGCTATTAGGTTACCGAAAGTAGAATTCAATGGAGGTTTAGAAGTTGTAGCATAGGAGTTGATTGAGGTTGGCACATAGTATTGTAAGGGCTATTGATCATTGGAATTTATTGGATGTTGTATTAAGGTTCTTGAGGAAATGAGATTTTGGATAGCATAGTCACCCTAGGAATACTGGAGACTAATACGAGTATGTTGGATATTTGTATGGATTTTGGTTGTGGGTTGCCGAGGACTCCTAGTGGAAAGAACTCAGTTTGAGTAATTGTTGATCAGTTGACCAAGAGTGCTCATTTCTTGTGTATTAATAATATTGAGTCTTTGGGTAAGTTGACTCGGTTATATGGCAAAGAGATAATGCGTTTGCATGGAGTACCCAAGAGTATCGTGTTGGATCGGGACCCGCGGTTCACATCCCATTTTTGGAAGAGCTTGCAGGCAGCTAGCTTTAGACACTAAGTTGAAGTTTAGTACTGCATATCACCCCCAAACAGACGGTCAATCAGAGCGTACTATTCAGACTCTGGAGGATATGTTGCGGTCTTGTGTCATGGAATTTCAAGGAAGTTGGGAGAATCATCTGCTGCTTATTGAGTTCTCTTATAATAACAGTTTTCATTCCTCTATCCAGATGGATCCGTATGAAGCTTTGTATGGAAGGAAGTGTAGATCGCCCTTATGTTGGGATGAAGTCGGCGAGAGTAAAGTAATTGGGCCTGAGATAATTCAAGAAATGAAGGATCAAGTTCAGCTTATAAGAAAGAAAATGGCTGAAGCGCAAAGTCGCCAGAAGAGTTACGCATATACAAGAAGAAGAGACTTATCCTTTGAAGAAGGTGATTGGGTTTATCTTAAAGTCTCTCCTATGAAAGGCGTTAAGCGCTTTGGTAAGAAAGGAAAACTTAGCTCAAGATATGTTGGCCCTTTTTTTTCAGATCGTAGGGAAGGTTTGGCTGGTTGCTTATAGAGTGGCCTTACCGGACTATTTTGGCGGTATGTTCTTAAGTCTGCTCTTAGTTGAATCTTATTCCTGTCTTAGTCTTAATGTTGACCTTGCCAATTTCGAGGACGAAATTTTATTTAAGGGGGGGAGAATGTAACACCCCGTATTTTAGTGTATTTTTACTGAAGGAATTATTTTTATGGATTCAAAAATTTATTCTCTTATTTTAAGATTGGTTGGATTTTTAGTGAGTTTATTTCTATGATTTTAATTTGGTGAAAATTATTTTTATGTGCTTTCTTAATATTTATTTATTGTTATCCATTTAAATTACTTTTAATATTTAATTAATTACTGCAAGATTAAATTATTTCAATTTGACTTTATCATGACGTTTAAATTATTTTATTTAACTTGTGGTTTTGAAATCGTTTCCGTTGGATCATTTTTGTGACCCAAGTTGTGAGGATTGGACCTCATTTCTTTTCCCTCTATTTTTCTTTTCCTCCTTTTCTTTTCTTTCTTTTCTTTTTTCCTCCTTATTTCCCTTTCTTCCCGCGCGCGCACTCCCTCCCTCTCTCCTCCCGTTTGTCGCCCCTCTTTCCTACCACTTCATCCTTGACCTCTTGGCAACCCAATGGACCCAACCCCGGCTCCGATCCGTCACCTGTGAAGCACAACCAAGCCCATCTCCGATTTCGGCATTTTTGTCCTAAAACCGCCCATTGCGCCGCCACCCACGGCCAACCTTCACCACCACTAGCTTCACCGACCTCCCTAGACCCTACCCTATCAATCTTGGGTTTTCGTTTGTCTCCGTTTGAAAGTTGGTAATTGTGACCCACGGCCACAGTGTATTTTACACTGTGGTGTTGCTCAGACGTCGCCTTTTTCAACTTCGTGATCCTTCAGAAATTGCTATATTGCACTGTAAGTATTTCTCCAAAGAATTATTGTGAATTTAATGTATCTTTGCACTAACACATTTCATTGTATTTGAACTGTTGATTGGTTTTGCCTGACTGAGTCCGAGGAGTACGGGGTCCAGATGGATTGGTGATTGGAGTTGTTTGGTTGGTTTGGTAATTGTTGATTTGGATATTGTGTTGGTATATGTGCATTTCATTATTTCATGCAGGATCATGTTTGTAAAGAAAACTGGGTTTTCGTGTATTGCATTCATGCTCATGTGTGATTTGGAAAGTTATGATTTTATGTGAGGATATTTTTGGGTGCGTGTGTATCACAACCCCAAGTCGAGATGGGGCATTATCTCGGTGGAGCTCCTCTGGTTACTCGGGAGCAGAATAAACTGAGTAACGTCCCCTGGATTGTAGCCGGGCGACAATGGGATCGGACGAGAGATTCGTGCCGACTCCATGCTCCTTCTGCTGGCAGGGACTAGAGGATGTCTGGGCACGTACGCGTTGGGCGCGGAACTGGGCATCGCTCGTTGCGTAGTGGGTGCTTGGCTACGTACGCGCTGGGCGCGGAACTGAGCATCGCTACGAAGCCAGGACGTGCGGATGGTCCCTAGGCGAGGCCATGGTGCATATGGTAATAACGGATTAATTGGCTATTTTCTGAGAAAATAGTGTGTGTTGGATTTTGTGTAAATCATTTTCTGGAAAAATGTTTTACGGTTTATTTTTGGGCCAAATGGGATTTTGACGTGTGTTGGAAAAATTATCATTTTCGGGGAAAATGATGTTTTGAGGAAAAATGCATATTTCATCAGAGGCATGCATGTTGGTTGCATTAAATGCATTTATTTCCTGAGGATTATTTGGGTTATACTTACCTGCGGTACCATTCTGTGGTAACGCAGATTTTGATGCAGATGAGGAGGAGGAGGGCGAGCATGAGGAGACGGCTCCGCCCGAGGAGTGATCTGGGATCACTGGCTTTGTTATTTTCTTTTGCTCATTTGTATTTTGGGACATGTGTTAAACTTTATTTTGGGATGACTGTATAACTGCTTTTAAACTTCTACTGATATTTAGATTGTATTTAAATTCTGGTACTTAGTAGACTTGACTAATCCGCTGCGTTGCTTTTATTGTACACTGTTGCATGTACACACACACTTGGCACTTACGTTAGGATGCGTGATCGTGTTGTCACCATCCTGGTGTCTCGATCCCCGTGTATTTTTATAAGGGGGATTGTGGGCGCCACATCCCTCTCTCCTCTGCGTACAACTCCTCTGCGTACGTTGTACGCAGCCCATCCCCCCTCGCCGTATGCTCCAAGCCTCAGCCCGACGCCGCCGTGCATCGGCAACTCTCACCGTCGGCACCACCAGCTCCTCCTCACGCCGGCGAGCCTCCCTAGCCCAGCCCCTCTCTCTCACGCTCTCCCTTTCTCCCTTTTGAAGTGCACAGCCCGAATGGGCATGGTGTCCATTGCGCCGCCGTGCGCCGTCTTCCGGCGCCACCACTGCTACAGCAGCTTCCTCTTCCATCGGTCATCACCCTCCAGCGCGATGAGCCCCTCCCATGCAGTCACCTTCCCCGTCGCACGCACAAGAGACCCACGCACGGCTTCACCGTGTGCGACCCCTAGCATCGCTGTACGTTGCACCCACGGCCACCAAGCACTGCCATAGACCTCCCCTTCCCTCCCCTTTCCTCCTCCACGTGACCCATGGCCAAAAGCCCTTCTCCACGCACGGGTTGCACAGCTCTCACTGTCGTACACAGCCACCCACTGTGATTGACCACCACCTTCGGCCTCCTCAGGCCACCACCAAGCCATCCCAGCCATCCACGACCCCGATCTGCCACCCATGCACGCACACTCTCCCTCACTCTCTCACGGGTTTCCCTCCCCCTTACACGGCCATTCCTCCCTCCTCCATCATGAGCCACCGTGGCGCTACCCCAGTGCCACCATGAGCTCCACCAGCAACCCCTCAGCCCAACCCTAGGTCCAAACCACCACTTTGAGTGGTGGTTAGTCACTGCATGTGATGGACAGCTACTGCATGTGGCTGACCGCCACTGTACACGGCTAGATTCGCCGTGTTACGCTCCTTGCCATCATCACAAGGCCACCACGAGCCCTTCCAAGACCACACCTAGCTATCCAAATGCCTAAACAGTTAACGTATGTGAGCTAGCCGCCACGTACAACTCCTCCAACATCATCGGCTGTGGCAATCAACGAGCAACGCACGGGTTATCCCGTCGATGGTATAACCCTCTATCCCTCGTTAATTATGTTAGATATTGATTAGTTGACTAGGTTGTGGACTGTGCTATTGGTATTTGTGGAGTTGTGGTATTGTGATGTGGTGCTGTGTAACGAAGTGTTGGACATTCTGTGTAGTGTGGTGATGTGATGTGATATGATACATATGTGAGGTGTTAGGCATATATGTGTTGGATGGAGATGCATTGTGCCGTGTAGTGTGCTGTGAAGTGTTGGGTGTAATTGAGAAGTGTGCTGTGTAGTGCTGTGGGCTGTGTTGTAATGGTGGCATGGTGTAAACGGAATGGGAAGAGTACACGCTGTGTGTACTCTGTGTGTGCCGTAGTGTGAGACAATGAGAGTATATGTAAAATATACGCTCCTGAAATATGGTGGAACGGGATGAGTACACGGAGAGTGTACTATGTGGTGTAGTGCATGTAAAGGAGTACATGTGGAATGTACTCCATGTGATGGATTGATGTAACATATGGCTGTATGCTATAATGGTGATGTGGTGTATGTGGAATGGGACACGTACACGTTGAGCGTACTCCATGTGGCATAGTGTGTATGAAGGGAGTACATGTGGAATGTACTCCATATGACGGATTGATGTACCATATGGCTGTATGCCATAATGGTGATGTGGTGTATATGGAATGGGACAAGTACACGTTGAGTGTACTCCATGTGGCGTAGTGTATATGAAGGGAGTACATGTGGAATGTACTCCATATGACGGATTGATGTACCATATGGTTGTATATCATAATGGTGATGTGGTGTATGTGGAATGGGACGAGAACACGTTGAGTGTACTCCGTGTGGCGTAGTGTGTATGAAGGGAGTACATGTGGAATGTACTCCATATGACGGGTTGATATACCATATGGCTGTATGCCATAATGGTGATGTGGTGTATGTGGAATGGGACGAGTACACGTTGAGTGTACCCCGTGTGGCGTAGTTTGTATGAAGGGAGTACATGTGGAATGTACTCCATATGGTGGATTGATGCACCATATGGCTGTATGCCATAATGGTGATGTGGTGTATGCGGAATGGGACGGGTACACGTGGAGTGTACTCTATGTGATGGAGTGATGTACCATATGGCGGGTATGCCATAGTGATTATGTGGCGTAACATGTGAGAAGAGAGTACGCATGGGATGTACTCCATAAGGTGCAGCGATATGCCATGTGGCATGTCGCAGTGATAAGGATGGTTGTGTGATTGATGGGCATGGAACGTGATGAGTAGAGTCGGGATTTGTGGAACAGTGTCCCTGGGTAATTAAAGTGAAGCCTGTAGTCTAAGGTGACAAGTGTCACCGTGTTAGACTTACAGCTGGGAATAAGGATGAAGTAGCGGAATAAGTGTAAGAGTATGCAGCGGAAGCATGACTGGGCAACGTCACCTCGTGACGTGGTTACTGACAGTCGTGCTTGCCATGTGGTGAAGCGATAGGGTATGAATGGCGTAAGGGGAACGTGACAAGATGTCACGATGTGTTGGGAGTACGTGAGGAATTGTACTCATGATGAGTTAGGAATTTATGTACCAGAGTGTTGGGTAACGCGACAAGGTCACGGTGTAGCTTGGAATTAGTCTCGAGCTATATGACATAACATGAGACGTAGTTATGAATGGAGTCTTGTCGTGTTAAGTGTTGGGATGAATTGTCAAAAAGGGACGGATAGCATGAAGAGCCATGCTAGCCGGGTTAAGAGAAGGTTGGTATCGGAGTTTGGCCCTTGTCCCTCGAAGCTGGTGATCAACGTGTTATATATGTTAATCTTAGGTGATAAGGGGTAGAATACATGTGTAATATGATGAGACACATGTGCTGGACGGATTCACCATATGTAATGGGTAATCGGTTCTGAGTATGGATGCATGGTGCCTAAGCCTCATAGTTGGCTTAGAGCCATGTGGGTTGTATGAATGGGAGTGAGGACTAGTATGGGCTAAGGTGCATGGAGATAGTGACGAGTGGACTATCTAAGAAAGGGATGCGTGTCTTAGTTGGTCTGAGTCATGCGTCGGAACGTGGTTAATGAGAAGAATGAGACAGAGGTCTTGGTGTCATAATCCTAAGGTGAATCATGGGTTCACTTTAGTGAATAAGCACTGGAGGCAAGACCTTGAGTTGGAAGATGGGGTGACCGTAATGGGTCCCCAAAGGTTTTAATTTAGTGAGGAACACGTAAGAACATGGGATAGAAGGAGAGTGTTTCAAGTGAAGTGTAGTTTATGCTTTCTAAGTTTAAGTTGCTTATGTACTAGATAGAGAATGACGTTAAGGTATGTATATGTATGTAGGTTGCCATCTAACAAGCATATGAATGGACTGCATGATATGCAAGTAGCATGGAGTCCAAGTAAGCGTTACGTTCATACTTTTCTAGAGTTTTCCAATATACAAGAAACGCTTTTCCTTTAAGATGCTTTAAGAAAAGAAACGAAAGACGTTTTAAGGAAGAAAATGCTAAGTGTTCAAACGTATAAGACGTTGCGGAAAATACTTCATGTCAAACAACAGAAAAATCGCGGCAATAGAGTCCTGGGAAATGTTTTCATTTCGCAGCGAAAAGATTTGCTGGCAAAAGTCAAAGTTTGGTCGAAAATAAGGCCTCATATGTGATAAAGAGCCGTGGTGAATACCATCTACTATTTGTGGCGGACTGTATTTCTCACGATATAGTACTTATTTGCCACAAACTTGGTTGCAACTAATATTTATTTGCGAAGAACTTATTTAGCTACAAATAGGATTATGCCTAAAAATACTATTTGTAATAGAAAAAACCCACAAAAAAACATAAAATCGTTTGCTATGAATTAAAAATCCACAACAAATGGTCCTAAAACAAGGTTAAAAATAAGTATTTTTAAATTGCAAACTCAATGGATATCCACAGTTATAAATAAATCTAATGAACATATATTATGACTAGGCTATTTACATCAATTCCCGACTCCAGCATGTTGTCCTCTGGAAGTTCATCTGGGCTATTTAGTCTGCATTTGGATGTTGAGATGATCTCAAAAAATCCAAGTTGATCTATGAATAATAGTATTTTGTAGGACCCCTTGAGATATGTTTGAATATAAATAGATGTATAATGTTACATATAATCGTAGAGTGCGCAAGTGCCGTGCAATCGCTTTGAAAAAGAGTGGAGTCTACTATTAAAAAAGTAATTTTTTTTCATGTGAGTCTCGTATTTATTCACCTTTTTCAAAGTGATTACAATGTGCTTGTGCACTCACGACTGCAACTATCATTTCTCTAAATAGATTAAGACATATGTTTGAATGTATGAAATAGGCTGTGATGAATTTTACTTTTTTATAGAAAGTTCAAAAATTAGTGGGTCTCATCAATGATTGGTTTGGAATGGGTTGAATTCACTCCAACAGCCAAACACAGCTGAAAAATTCTCTGCCACATATGGGCATTGGCATCTTGTAGCATATGGATGATTGACCAACAACGGCAACTACAAAGTTCCACATAGCAATAAGAAACTGCATTAGGAGTAGGCTTTCACTAGAAGATTCCTCCCAAACCTTTTGAAAAAAAAAAAAAGTCAATTCTAACAACTGTAGAGTACAACAATTTGGAATGAAACTCAAAGTTTAATATGTTGAACAAGCTTACCAACTAATTACTTAAATTCAATAAAAAAAATTACTTAAATTCAATAAAACAAACTCAATGATTTAAATTATTTATTGAGTTTCAACAGGGCATAGTCAACTCAGCCAGAAAATGATCAATTCATAACCAATAAATAAAAGAAAAGTTGTTGTAAGGCATCCGTTTCTCCTCTTGCATTAGAATAAGTATCAAATTTCACATCCATAATAATATTCCACTCTCGGCCAAGGTACTACGTCACCATAGGAAATTTGATCCCTCTCCAAACTCAAGGCAATTTGAGAGCTAGTATTAAGAAGGCAATTGAGATTTAATCATCTCACTTTAAAGTTAGTGATAGAAGTGGCAATAACTATGAACTGTAAATGCAGTGCTGACTCCAAATGACTGTAACAGTGAAGAAAGAAAGACTATGAAACAAAGTAAGCTAAGCATATTTATATGCAAGTTAACATAAATCTTCTAGCCACTTCATGCTGTGGTGACATAGTTCTGAATTAGCATGGCATGCTTGCAAAGTTCAGAGGTTAATTTTTAATTTGCAAGAGTACGTTGCAGGAACATCAAAACCCATGTTAACTAATACCAAATTACCATAGACAATAAATAAATACCTAAACCTCAAGAATAAACTAGAGCACTTCAAAAACAAGATAAACATAAAACACAATAACTACAATTCTAACAAAACCATCTTCATGGAGACATAGTGACGAAATCCGAGTGCAAGGAGTACTCATGGCATAAACAGGCCATGTTAGAAGTTAGTAGTTATCAATAAGGGGATGAATAACCATGTCGTTGTTATCATCTCTAGTTTTAGATTACTATCTTATCTGCAGTCAATTGATGTTATTTAAGGATATGATAAGTACAATGTAAAGGTCTTTCGATGATTTAATAAAGTGCATGTTTAATCTTGAGATGGGATAATTCTGGCGAGACGCCAGATAGAGTACAAGTTCTATTTACTTTACGAAGTATTGGTAGCTCCTGAGTCAATTTTGGGATCAACAGCCAAAGTTCCCACCTTTCATCACCATGAACACACAGAGTAACAAGCATCCTACCACCACCCGCTTAACACCGCACCAACATGATGACTTCCTGCTGGAAGTGATTAATCAGTTGGGTTCTCTCAACAAGAAAGTCGATGTTGTCTGGAACCATGTGTTTGATAAACCAGAATCGCAAGCATTGACAAGCAGGAAGGTACGCTAGAAAACAGGGGACCAAACTTACATCTGGAAGGGGATGGTAATAGCGAAGACCACACGCACATACCACCTTGCACTCCCTCTCAAGGATCCCGATGGAAGCCATGGGCGTATTACGACAAAAACAATTTTGCATCCTAAATTGATTCATTCATGAACAGAACGGAACTTCTCGATGTGGCGCCCCCGACCCCCTTGTACGGAAACACGGGAATCGAGACGTCCGGATGATGACAATATGGTCACTCATCCCAAGGATAAGTGCCAAGTGTATACATGCAATAGTCTACAATAAACAAAACAGCGGATAATTTAAGTATGTCGACTAAGTACCAGAATTGTTTAATACAAATTTACATAAGTAAAACGTTTAAAAAGAGTTATACAGTTATCCCACAAAATATAATACAAAGTCCAAAAATATAAACGAGTGATCCCATATCACTCCTCTGGTGGAGCCGAATCCTTAGGCTCAACCTCAGCATCATCTGCATCAAAATCTGCGTCAACCCTGGCTCCCATCATCACACCATGGCTGCAATCATCACACCACGGGTAACGACCGTGCGAGTGACTTCGCAATGAGCAATGCCCAGTTCCGCTCCCAGCGCGTACATGGCCAAGCATCCTCTAGCCCCCGCCAGCAGAGGGGCCACGGAGTCAACACGAGAGCGTTACCATCTCCTCCTATCTTGTTGTCGCCCAGCAATAACTCAGGGACGTCACTCGGTATATTCTGCTCCCGAGTGACAAGAGGAGCTTCATCAAGATAATGCCCCATCTCGGCTTTGGGTCGTGATACACACGCACCCAAAAACTATTTTTCACATGAAAACCTAATTTTCAATATACACATGAACATGTATGTAATTATGCGAAAACCCAGTTTTCATTTACAAACATGAACATGCGTGGAAATATGGAATGTACCTGACACGACACAAATATCCAACAACCAACAAATCCTCGCATAATCCAATCACACAACTCCATCCTCCAATCCAACCGACCCCCTTACTACTCAGACTCAGCCCGGCACAACCAACTAGTTCACAGTAAATATGAGTTAGTGCAAAAATACATTTAAATTTCAAAGTTCATTGGAAAATACTTACAGTGCTATAATATACTTTTCGAAAGATCACAGAGATGCTAAAAGTGGCGGCACAACAACGTAATAGTGCAAAATGCACTATGGCCATGGGTCTCAAAATGCTAGATTTTGAACGGGGACAAACGAAGACTTGAGATTACTAGGGAATGGCTTAGGGATATTGGTGAGGCTAGTAGTGGTGGTCGTTGGCCGTGGGTGTTGGCATGGACGGCGGTTGGAGGCCAAAAAGCTCTAATTAGAAATGGAGATGGATGGGCTTCACCGGTGGTAGATCAGGACTGAGGTTGGGTGGTTTAGGTAGCTGGAGGCTCGATGGTGGTGCGGTGAAAAGACAGTGGCCAATGGTGGCGCGACAGCGGCGTGCGAGCTTGAGGGTGCGGCGGCTTGAAGTTGCGCATGGGAGCTGATGGCGGCAAGGAAGGAGTTGTAAACGGAGGGGTGAGGTCGCCGGCTGAAGAGGAAGAAGTTGGGAAGGTCGGTGAAAGACACGGACAGCGCATGGCGGCGCTAGGGCGGACAAAACAAACGGATGGGAAGAAGGGGAAGGGCTGTCCCGCGCGAGGGAGGAGAGAAATGCAGTGGAAAGGAGAAAAAGGAAATGAAGGAAAAAGAAAAAGAAGAGAAGAAGAAAAAGAAAAAATGAGGGAAAGAGATGAGGTCCAACCCTCACAACTTGGGTCACAAAATTGATCAAATGAAAAGAATTTCATAACAGTAAGTTAAATAAAATAATTTAAACGCAGTGACTAGCTAAGATAAAATAATAATAAAAATCCAACAATATAATAATTTTAAGTCCAACATTAAACTGATTTAAATTAAAGAGCAATTTAAATGCAAAACGTTAATTAATATTAAGAAAGCATACCAAAATAAATTTCACAACTTAAAATTCTTAAAAATAAACCAACGAGAAATCTGATAAATTTAAAACAAAAGGACCAACATTTGAATTAATTAAAATAGTCCTTCAATTAAAATACACTAAAATACAGGGTATCACATCCTCCCCCCCTAAATAAAATTTCATTCTCGAAATTGACATGGTCAAACATGAAAGTTAGGACAATGATAAGATTCGACAAAGAGCATACTTAAGAAACATACCGCCAGGGTCAATCAAACAAATACGGATATTGCTCCTTCATGTCGACCTCTCTCTCCCAAGAGAAATCTTGAGCCAACGGATCACCCCATAACACTTTCACCTAAGGTACTATCTTGGACCTTAACATTTGCTCTTTCCAATCCACAATCTACGTCGGGGCAACTTCATAAGTAAGGTCAAGCTGAAGTTGAATGTGTTTTGGGTCAACAAAACGTGGTTCTTGTTATCCAAAACTCTTCTTCAATGACGACACATGGAACACATTGTGAACTTCCCCAAAATAATCCGGCAATGTAACTCTATAAGCAACAAGTCCAACCTTCTCCACAATCTGAAAATGGCCAACATACCTCGGACTAAGCTTTCCCTTCTTACCAAAGAGCTCAAGGCCTCTCATAAGAGAGACTTTGAGGTAAACCCAATCACCTTCCTCAAAAGATAAGTCTTTTCTCCTTGTATCTGCATAACTTTTCTGACGACTTTGTATTTCTGCCATTTTAGTCCTTATAACCCAAATTTGATCTTTCATTTCTTGAATTAACTCGGCCCAATTAATTTACTCTCGCCAACTTCATCCAAACACAAAGGCGATCTGCACTTCCTTCCATACAAACCTTCATACGGGTCCATCTGAATGGAGGCATGAAAACTGTTATTATAAACAAACTCTATTAGCAGCAGGATGATTTTTTCCCAGCTCCCCTGAAATTCCATGACATGAGCCCGCAACATATCCTCAAGAGTCTAAATAATGCGCTATGATTAACTGTCAGTTTGAGGGTGATATGCAAAACTAAACTTCAACTTAGTGCCTAAAGCTGCCTGCAAACTCTTCCAAAAATGGGATGTGAACCGCGGGTCCCGGTCTAACACAATACTCTTGGGTACTCCGTGCAAAAGTCGTATCTCTTTGACATACAACCAAGTCAGCTTTCCCAAAGAGTCGATATTATTAATAGGCAAGAAATGGGCACTCTTGGTCAACCGATCAACAATCACCCAAACTGAGTTCTTACCACTAGGAGTTCTCGGAAAACCCACTACAAAATCCTTAAAAATGTCATCCCACTTCAACTCAGGAATAGGGGGCTGGTTGAAATTTACCAGCAGGTCTCTGATGCTCAGTCTTAACTTGACGGCACATGCCACATTTCTCAATGAACATGGCGATATCCATCATACTCACATTAGTCCCCCAGTGGCACATCACGCCCAGTATTCCTAGGGTGGCTATGTTATCCAAAATCTCATTTTCTATAAGAACCTTAATACAACATCCAGTAAATTCCAATGATTAATAGCTTCATACATTAATCTGTGCTAACCTCAATCGACTCCTATACTATAACTTCTAAACCTTCATTGTATTCTACCTTCGGTAACCTAATGGACACTTCCAAGGTTAACCATCAATAATATAATTAGTCCAACTGAGTGATTAATCTCCAACTACAAGTATTGTCTTAAAATTTCAAGTCACCACTAATTCCTCAAAATTGGCACAAATTTGAACTCCTAATTACAGCAAAAAATATCACGCTCCTACTACGCACTCTGATAATTCGCCACATGCATAAAATTTATGTCCTCATAAAAATAACACTATCGAGTACAAGGTGGCTCCATACCTACTGACCAGAAAACTCTTATCACATTTTGGTAGAAAGTACTCACTTTCCCAAAACCATGAGTTATCACTCATATTCCTCAATTAACTCCTGCTGCCTTAATCAAAATCAATATTCCGCAAAATACATCTATGATCATTGACAGAAAACCAATATGAATCAACCTCAGCATCCCAAATTGAAAACAAGTAACATCAACCCAAATACACCCGTCTCATCTAAGATAAGGAACATACCCTAAAAGGCTTGAACCCAACCCGGCCAACCAATCAGAGCGCCTATAAACTTCTACCCAACAACCTAAACCCAAAAGCTCATCACCAACATTCTGAATATCATCTAGTCTAGCGGTGACTAAACTCACTACGAACCAACATTGACTTCGCGAAAACATTATCGAAACCTTTTTGGTAACTCGCCCACCTATTTCTACTCCTAGAAGCTAGTATTAGCATGACTAGTTCCTTCAATAGCACTTCACTATTAAACCCCAAGGCAAGCCATCCTGTTCAAATCTTCAATCCACAAAAAACTATTGCACAACACCCATGGATCCTAATGCTTTATTAACTCACATACTTGATTGTGTTATCCACCGCTGATGCCTAAGGTTCAACTTCCAAGATTTTATCATACACCATACATGGCGACCCATTAATCTCTCTTCAAGTTAAATAACAATGTCATTAATTCTCCCAACTAGACTCTTAATCTCCAAAGGAAAGTATATCCTCAAAATTTAAATTTCTAGGTAACCTCAAGTCACAATTAATTCCTAAAGATAATCACAACAATTATTGCCAACCATCATTCTTTTGGGTAACCCATTTCAACTGTACACTCCAATCAACTCATCAAAAACTCAAAGCCAAGGTCTCTTGAATTTAATACTATTGTCTCGATTCCTCTTCAACACCTACCAAGGCCACTTCTTCCAAACCAAAAATGAGACTAGGACCTGTACTCTCCGAAATCTATACACACTCACAACTATTACACGTCGATCTCATGCATCCTTAGCCAAAACCAATACTCCTCCAACGTGTAAGTGATCCATCACTACCATTTCCATCATCTGGACCTGTATCCTCGAAATCAACAAAAATCATTTCCTAAATCTGCACCATCTATTATCTTTAAAATTGATATGGATTAAATCCTAAACCTGCCATTGTAACCTCGAGCTAAAAACAATCATTTTCATAACTAGATCAACATTTGCAATCCTCAGAAATTACATGAACTAGATCATTACCTTCGATCCCCAAAGAAATTCTCTCCTAAAACATTTCCACATCAGTAACTCAACTTTGATCAACCCTACTTTAATGGTTACAGACTAATCAATCTCCAGAATAGTTCAAACTAGAGTACCAAGTCTACAAAACTAAGAGCTCAAATATATTATAAATCAGTCCTTCAAATCTACAATTCTATAACACTAAATTATATAAGAATCAATCTCCGCAATTTGCAAGATCGAAGACCTTAATTCTAAAACAATCGCCTTAAAAAGAAAACATGTAGGTTCTAAAGCCTCAAATGATACCAAATCACTTATCCGAGTCGGCAAAATCTAAAACTTCTAATTTAATTAATCCCTCAAATACTTGTTGAACCTACCACCTTAAATCCCATAAACTTATTTCCTAAAAACTATAGGCCTCGAACCTTAGATGAACTTGTCGTAAATTTATCCTTGAAGTTCATTGAACTTACAACCTTCTACTCCAAAGACTCATTACATAAATTCTACGGAACCTAAGACCTCAATTATCCTGAGCGATTTAAAGCTATTCCCCTCCTCAGTTGCGACTTGAGTTCCTACTCCATAGAGTTCACCTAGACCATGTCGTTCCCTTCGAGCCTCGATGTTAAAAACAAACCAATCGCTAAGAGTTAAGGCCTACTATACTAAATGTTCATGCCTAACAATGACATTCTCGATCGTACCATCCTCCTGCCATAACTTAACCCTCAACCCACTTTTCAACTTCGGACATAACGAACAAAATAAAATGAAACAAAATAATATAAAATAAAATAATTTAATGAATAAAATAACATAAAATAAAATAAACAAACAAACAAAGTAGTATACAATAAAATAAATAAAACCAATAAAAATAACATACTTCAAATTAAATAATTTCAATTTACAACTTTAAAAATTTATGGTACTTCACCTACGGGACATATCGTTTTACCCAGAGCCGAACTGCTCTGATACCACCTATGGTGCCCCCGACCCCCTTGTATGGAAACTCGGGAATCGAGACGCCCAGATGATGACAACACGGTCACGCAAGTGCCAAGTGTGTACATGCAACAATGTACAATAAACAAAGCAGTGGAAAATTTAAGTAAGTCGACTAAGTTCCAAAATTGTTTAATACAAATTTACATAAGTAAAACGGTTAAAAAGAGTTACACATTTATCTCGAAAAATATAATACAAAGTCCAAAAATATAAACGAGTCATCCCATATCAATTCTCTGGCGGAGCCGAATCCTCAGGCTCAACCTCAACATCATCTGCATCAAAATATGCATTACCATAAAACGGTACCGTAGGTAAGTAATAATCCAAACAATGCATGAGATAATAATGCATTAATGCAACCAACAATTATGCATGCATATGATGAAATATGCATTATGCCCAAAACATATTTTTCTCGAAAATAAATATTTTTCAACGCACGCCAAATCCCATTTTGGCCCAAAACATATCCATAAAACATTTTCCTGCCATTTTCCCAGAAAATGGCCCAAAACAATAATCCATCATTTTCTCAGAAAATGATTCACACAAAATCATTTCATCCAACACACGCCATTTTTCTAGAAAATAGCCCAATAATCCATTTTCACTGTATGCACCATGATCTCCCATATGGACCATGAGTAACGACTGTGCGAGTGGCTTCATAACAAGCGATGCCCAGTTTCGCGCCCACCGCATACGTGGCCAAGCATCCTCTAGCCCCCGCCAGCAGAGGGGCAACGTAGTCGGCATGAGAGCGTTATCATCTCGTTCGATCCCGTTGTTGCCCAGCGACAACGCAGGGGACATCACTCAGTATATTCCACTCTCGAGTGACCATAGGAGCTCCATCGAGATAATGCCCCATCTCGGCTTGGGGTCGTGATACACACGCACCCAAAAACTATTTTTCACATGAAAATCCAGTTCTCAATATACACATGAACATGTATGCAATTATGCGAAAATCCAGTTTTCATTTACAAACATTAACATGCGTGCAAATATGCATACACGACACGACACAAATATCCAACAACCAACAAATCCTCGCATAACCCAATCACACAACAACTCCATCCTCTAATCCAACTGACCCACATACTGCTCTGACTTAGTCTGACACAACCAACCAGTTCATAGTAAATATAAGTTAGTGCAAAAATATATTTAAATCTCAGAAGTTTTTTGAAAAATACCTACAGTGCTATAATATACTTTTTGAAATATCATGGAGATGCTAAAAGTGGCGGCACAACAACGTAATAGTGCAAAATGCACTATGGCCGCAGGTCTCAAAATGCTAGATTTTGAATGGGGACAAACGAAGACTTGAGATTACTAGGGAAGGGCTTAGGGATGTTGGTGAGGCTAGTAGTGGTGGTCGTTGGCCTTGGGTGGCGACGTAGATGACGGTTGGAAGCCAAAAAGCTCTAATTAGAAATGGAGATGGATGGGCTTCATCGGTGGTTGATCGGGACTCAGGTTGGGTGGTTTAGGTAACTGGAGGGTCGATGGTGGTGTGGTGAAAAGATGGTGGCAAATGGCGGCGCGTGAGCTTGAGGGTGCTGCGGCTTGAAGTTGCGCGTGGGAGCTGACGGCATCGAGGAAGGAGTTGAAAACAGAGAGGTGATGTCGCCGGCCGAAGAGGAAGAAGTTGGGAGGGGCGGTGATAGACACTAATAGCGCACGGCGGCGCTAGGGCGGACGAGACAAACGGATGGGAAGAGGGGGAAGGGTTGTCGCGCGCGCGGGAGGAAAGAAATGCAGTGGAAAGGAGAAAAAGGAAATGAAGGAAAAAGAAAAAGAAGAGAAGAAGAAAAAGAGAAAAAGAAAAAAAATGAGGGAAAGAGATGAGGTCCAACCCTCACAACTTGGGTCACAAAATTGATCCAACGAAAAGAATTTCAAAACAGTAAGTTAAATAAAATAATTTAAACGTAGTGACTAGTTAAGATAAAATAATAATAAAAATCCAACAATATAATAATTTTAAGTCCAACATTAAACTGATTTAAAGTAAAGAGCAATTTAAATGCAAAACGTTAATAATATTAAGAAAGCATACTAAAATAACACTGGGGTATTTCCAGTGTTATTGAACCAAGCCTGATTTTAAATAAGACAATTATAATATTTTTAAGAGCTCCAAAAATATTATAATTGTAAGAAATCATTTTAATATCATTTTATTAAAATGATTTCAGTTATTTAAAATGTTATGTGATATAAAATATGTTGAAAACTCTAATTAATTAGATGGTTTTATTCTCTTAAAGATATTAAGTAAGACTTCATCATTTTATTAACGATGAAAGAATATTCTTTTCTAAACTAAAGTGTAATTTAAATAATATTATATCTTAATTCCTCTCAATGTTTTTAATTAACTTAATGTTTACACATTTTAAATCAGTGTTTTAATTCTCTACCGTTAGATCGTTTTGAAGTTCCCAAGGTAAACGGTTAGGATTAAAACCCAGGCTCCTATATCTTTCTCCCTCACTTTCCCTTTTCCCTCTCTCTCCTCCCTCTCCCATCTTACACCGCACGCCCCCTCTCTTTCTCACCCGATTCTCTCCTCCTCCAGCCCGGCGCCGCCAAGCCTTACCGTCACCACCGGCAAATCTCTCTCACGCCGTCGAGCTCCCACCATTGAACCCAACCTCCATCTCGCAGCCACTCTCTCCCACGCACACCCACAGCTTCTCACGGACGAGTTCACCCGTAGACTCTAAATACCCAATTATTGGACTAAAATGCTAAAATGTGAATAGAAATTATAGGAATTAATGTGCATTTTTTAATTCAATTTATATTTACTTTGGAATACGCTTCAACATATTTTTATGTTCAAATTCAGAGTATGTAAAAGAGCAAGTTCAAACCCAGTCAAATTCAAAGGACTTTCAAGTGGGCAAGACGTTGGAATAACCTAAGAACTTTCAAGGAGTGTAGGTTTCTTCAAATATGGATAATGATGGGGTTTCAGAGTAACTCGGATCCAGAGAAATAGTCAGTTTGAAATTTGCTAGAAGACAACTTGTACATACTTTAGTATTTTGATCATAACGTTTCGGTCAAATATCGGATTGATGCTATTATTGTTGCATTGGAAAGCTATCTTAAAGGGCTACAAAGTTGTCTCTAACAAGGAGTTCTAAATTCGAACTCCTGAAGTGCGTATGTGGCTGCCAAAATGAGTCCTAAAATTTAGGCAATTTTGTATGTAGGAATATGAAAGATATTAGGGTTTCTTTCCAACCCTATATAAGCATATCATTAGCATGAAATTGAGGGTTCATAGAGGGGAGACGACTTAGTTCTGAAGAGGGGAAGACGAAATTAATTTACATGGCCGCTGTTTGTTCTATTTTTCTCTTGAGATTTTTGTTATCCATTATATTTATGGGTAACTAAATTCTCAAGTAGGGTTAGGGATGAACTTGCCCAGTAGATGGTTTTTTTAATTTATGTATTTGATTTTCAATTACTAAAACTCTTTTATTTTATCATTCTCAATTAATTGTTGATGTTTTCTTCTCCAAATAATCATATAATTTATTCTGTTTATGGATTCAGTCATGCTTTTTCAATTGAATAGATTGGTTCTTTGATTATGTTTAGATTAATTATTTACCTATATTGATTTAATTCTTTGTTGCAATATCGCTTCCAGAGTATATTGTCATCGTTCGATTTTCGTAATAGTGAGAATAATTTACATATTTTAAAAGTGGTGAATGATTTCTCAAAGGGTTACATTTGGTTTAATCTTGGTTTATAAATATATACCTTCCCAATTGAGTTATTCAATGAATTTAGAATAATTAAAATACCGGATTTGTGCAAGGGATTCCCGATGTTTTACTGTTTCTTAAATTTGAGTACTTTTTCCTTTAGTCACTTTGCTTCATTTTAATTTGCATTTAAAATGAATCTTTGTTCTCCATTAATCATTTAATATTTTTCTTTAGTTTCTTTGTTCCTTCTACTATTCTTTTAATTTGTCTCTCTGTGGAATCGACACCCCAAAGCTGTGCTACAATTACCGTGTTATTCTTTGGGCATAATCACGTCGCCATACGCTGCCACCCAGCCACCGAGCACCACCATGAGCATCCCTTGACCTCCCCCTTCCTCCTCCCCTTGACCCGAAGCCGGTAACCCCTCCCTCACATTGGCGGGCTCTCTCCCTCACGCACCGGTTCCTCCACCTCAACTGCCGTACGTCGACACCCATGGTGTCCAGCAGCCGTCTCGAGCCTCCTCTAGCCCCCATCGGCCTACCCCAACCACCCATAGCCCCGATCTACGCCTCACACACACCCTCTCTCTCTCGGATTCTCTCTCACACACCGCTTAGATCTGCCTCCTTACCAGCTTACCTCCTTACCATGTAATACCCAGCTCCTTGTTCTTACGTACGCTTCTCTCTTTCTGACGTATGTTTCGTCTTGATGACGTAAGCAAATCCCGAATGCAGAGATTATGTGATCATCTGCCTTTCTCACTAGTGACTGCGAGCCACGTTATGCGTGCTGAACCATGATGGCGTGTCTCGAAAGATATCGTGTGACTTCTAGGGCATGCCCAGTGTTTTAAATATGCTGGAAATATTTATAAGGAGTATTTCCATCATTATTGAATTAAGATTTGATCTTAAATACGACAATCATAATATTCTTGACGAGCTCCAAAAATATTATAATTGCCGGAAATCATTTTAATATTATTATTAAAATGATTTCAATTAGTTAAGATATTATGGGATTTAAATTATGTTGAGAATTTTTATTAATTAAATAGTTTAACCCTTTTAAATATGTTAAGTGAGACTTAATCATTCTATTAATGATGAAGAATATTATTTTATAAACTAAAGTTAGTTTAAAATAATATTTACCTTAATTCCTCTAAGTGCTTTTAATTAAGTTAATGTTTTGCGCATCTTCAAATCAGTATTTTAATTCCTTGTCGTTAGATCGTTGTGTAGATCCCCAGACGAAAGGACTAGGTTAAATACCCAGACCCCTCTCTTTCCCTCTCATTTCCCCGTAACCCTCTCTCTCCTCCCTCTCTCATTCGACGTATAACGTACGCAGCACTCCTCCCTCCATGCCGAAGCTTCCAACGGACAACCCGGCGCCGCCGTGCGCCACCAGTCATCACCGCCGGCACCAATGGCTTGCTCTCCCTCCGGCGAGTCCATCCATACCGACTTCTCCCCCTCACGCTCTCCCTTTCTCTATTTCGAGACTGCACAGCCCGTATGGGTTTAGTGTGCGTAGTGCCGTCGTGCGCCACCCTCCAACGCCACCGCTCCCACGGCGAGCTCCTCTCCCACCGGCCATCATCCTCCACTGAAGCCAGCCCCTATGGTGGGAAATGGGTCTCTAGCCCATTTCCCACCATGCGCCGCCGTACGCGGCCACCCATGACCACCATGCGACGCCATGGACCTCCTCTCCCTTTCCCCGAGCTCCTCCATGTGACCCATGGCCAGAAACCCCCTCCTCTACCTCACAGCTTCTCCCCCTCTCACGCACGGGTTGCACGCCGTGCACCACCATGCACTGCCACCCATGGCTGATGACCGCCATGTCCAGCCTCCTCTGGCCGCCACCAAGCCAACCCGACCTCCATTGGCCCCGATCTGCCACCCACGAGAGCACACTCTCTCTCACTCTCCCACGACTTCTCCTCCACGGTATGGCCAGATTCGCCACCGTGCGCCACCGTGGCACCACCTTGACGCCACCACAAGATTCACCGCACCTCCCTTAGCCTAGCCCTAGGTCAAACCACCACCTTGTATGGTGGGTAACCACTACACGTGATGGACAGTCACTGCGTGTGATTGACCGCCACTGTACATGGCTAGATCGGCCGTGTTATGCCCCTTGCCATCATCACAAGGCCATCACGAGCCTTTCCAAGACCACACCTAGCTATCCAAACGCCTAAACAGTTAATGTACGTGGTTCAGCCGCCATGTACGACACTGTCGACATCATCGGCTATGACGTTCAACGAGCAACGCACGGGTTATCTCGTCGATGGTATAACTCTCTATCCCTCGTTAATTATGTTAGATATTGATTAGTTGACTAGGTTGTGGACTGTGCTGTTAGTATTAGTGGAGTGTGGCATTGTGATGTGGTGTTGTGCGATGAAGTGTTGGGCATTCTGTGTAGTGAAGTGTTGGGCTTATCTGTGTTGTATGGAGGTGCATTGTGCCGTGTAGTGTGCTGTGAAGTGTTGGGTGTATTGTAAAGTGTTGTGGACTGTACTGTGTAATGCAGTTGTGGGGTTTGTGCTGTAATTATGGAGTGGTTGTGCCGTGCAGTGTAGTTGTGGGGCATGTGTTGTATAGATGGCGTGGTGTATATGGAATGGGAAACGTACACGCTAGGTGTACTTTGTGTGTGGCATAATGTGAGAGAAGGAGAGTATATGTAAAATATACCCTCCTGGCATATGGTAGAACGGGATGAGTACACGGAGAAGTGTACCCTAGCCACGCATAGCCCTGATCTACCCCAGCTACCCTCTCACAACCTAGATCTAGTAGCCAAAACCCTAGATCCGGTCCCCATGATAGTCTCGTTGTAAGGTCATGGTAGTGATCGCTACCGCCTAATCTAGTAGCTTCCAATGCCACTAGCCATGCCGGACAGCGAGCAATGCACGGGTTATCCCGTCGATGGTATAAACCTCTATCCCTCGTTATTTAAGTTAAATGTTAGTTGGTTGGTTAGGTTGTGGACTGTGCTGTTAGTATTTGTGGAGATTGTTGTGTAGTGTGGTGATGTGATGTGTTGTGTTGTGTATGTGAAGTGGGCGTAGTTGGGAAGTGTGCTGTGTAGTGTGGTGTACTGTGCTGTATGGGTGACGTGATGTTGTGTGGATTTGGAAGAGTACACGTGGAGTGTACTCTTGTGGTGTAGCGTGAAATGGGAAGAGTACACATAGAGTGTACTCCATGAGGTGAAATGATGCACCGTGTGGCATGTCACAAAGATAAGGATGGTTGCGTAGTTGATGAGTGTAGAGCATGATGTGTAGTGTCGGGAACTGTTGAATAATGTCCCGAAGTAGTTTTGATGTGGCTTGTTGTTTGAGGTGACAGGTGTCACCGTGTAGTTGACTTATGGCTGGGAGTATGTGTGAAGTGACAGAACAAGTGTAAGAGTGGCGCAGCGGAAACATGACGAGTAAATGTCACGAAGTGACATGGTTAAAGAAGAAGTCATGCTTGTGATGGGTGAGGAGCTAGTGTAAGAATGGCGCAATGGGAACGTGATGAGATGTCACGATGTGATAGGAGTACGTGAGAGACTGTACTCATGATGAGTTAGGAGTTGGGATAGAAGTGACGTAGCGAAATGTCAGGCGACGTGACAAGATCACGGTATAGTTTGAGTGTAGTTTCTAGCTATGTGACATGGCAGGAGGTATAACTGTGAATAGTATCATGTCGTGTTAAGTGTTGGGATGAATTGTCAAGATGGATGGGTAGCATAAAGAGTCATGCTAGCCGGGTTAAGAGAATGTTGGTATCGGAGTATGGCGCTTGTCCCTACGAGCATGTGATCAACGAATTATATGTTGGTCTTAGGTGATAAAGGGGTAAGGTACGTGTGTAATCTTGTTAGACACATGTGCTGGACGGATTCACCATATGTAATGGATAATCTGTCCTACGCATGGTTACACGGTGCTTAAGCCTCAGAGTTGGCTGAGAGCCGTGTGGCATCTATGGATGGGAATGAGGATTTAGTATGAGCTAAGATGCACGAAGGTAGTGACGTGTGTATTATCTAGGATTTTGATGCATGACTCCGTTAGTCGGAATGTGATCAAGAAGAAGAATAAGATGAAAGTCTTAGTGTCTTAATCCCAAGGTGAATCGTGGGTTCAGTCTAGTGAATAAGCACTCAAAGTATAACGTTGAGTTTGGAAGAAGTAGTGACCGTAAGTGGATCCCCAAAGGTTTTAGCCTAGTAAAGGGCACGTAAGAGCGTAGGATAGAAGGAGAGTATTTCAAGTGAAGTGTAGTTCTATTCTAAGTTTAGTTGCTTATGCACTAGATAGAAAATGACGTCAAGGTTATGTGTATGCATGTAGGTTGCCATCTGACACCCACTTGAATGGACTGCATGATATGAACGTAGCATGAAGTCCAGGTAAGTATTATGTTCATACTCTTCTAGAGTTTTCTAAACGATATGAAAATGGAAAATGAAATGTTTTCTTTATGATGCTTTACGTAACGAAAGGAAATGATGTTTTACGAGAAAGCATGCTAAGTGTTCAAAGGTATACGTATGTATTAATTGTAACATGTGAATGGATGACTATGCAACCAAAGTATTAATTGTATGCATGTGAATAGATGACTATACACAGTATCTATTGTATGTATTTTCATGAAATGAGATGTGAGGCATAGCCTCGTGCGTTTAAGCGATGCTTCAAATGACGTGAAAAAAGTGTTTTAAAAAGGTGCCTATGAGCTGATGTTAAAATGTCCATATGAACTGATGCTTTATGAATGGCATGAAAAATGATGTTTAAGCTCATGCTTTTAAAGGAAAGGACTGAACTGAAAGAATGGACTGAATGTTTAATGTATGAAAATACGTAACCACCACATGAATGAATGAAAAGGGTACCAAAAGACTGGGCAGATTGCAATGTCGGGTAAGTAGTACTGGTGGTGCACCCAATGCTGCCCCTGACTGAAAATGGGTTCCCAACCCATGGCCACGGGCGGAGTCCGGTCCAAAGGAAGACTACTAACCCCAACACAAGTGGCGTAACAATGTGTAACGACCAAAGGAAAGTGATAAGAAAGAATGTATGATTGCATTGACCTCTTGGAGAAATGAAGGTACTGACGAAAGAAACGTTTTGCGAAAAGAAAACCCTTTTTAGAAAAACCCCGCCTAGTGAAATTTTCAAAGGAATTCATGTACGTTAGTATATATGGAATGATAAATGCATGATTGAAAACCTATGCTATTATATTTTAACCGTATGAAGTAATGTTTATTGAGTATTCGACTCATTTTAGTTTTTATATGTGCCCCTACCCCCACAGGAACTAAATGAGCAGTACACGTCATGACGGACACGGCCCAAGGTGAAGAGTACAAAAGTCTAGGCATGAGAGTCTTAACTGTAGGAGAGGCCTTTTTATTTTAAGATTGATGTTTTCCGCTGTAAACCTCTTTTATTCTCAAAGCACATTTTTTTATATAACGTAGAATCTTGCATCCCGGGTATGGAAGTAGAAAGTTTTAAAATGAACGGTAATTCTCGTTGTCCTTTCTAAAATCATTTTATAAAAGGTCCCACCACAAGGAGGGCGTTACACGCACCATCCAAGATCCTACCGTCGGTCAGAACCATTCGGTCTAGATGACCCCTTTTATGCCTCTGAATGATAACTGAATGGAAGAATTTAGTGTTTTGATTCCCCTCTATTAACCTTTTTTTTTTTTTTGCAATTTGTACCCCTCTGTTAACCTGACACTACCTACCAAGGAAAGTTGTGAAGGGAAAGGTTTTGGTGGATTTCGTCCTCGACTTCAGCCACTTCCCAAAAGAACTACCTATGGTGATTAAAGGAGTCTCTGGCAAGTAACGTTGATGACTCATCTTGGTGTAGTGGCGGGTGAGTAGGCCTTTACCTTATAATGGAACATGGTGAGAAAATCAACTTCGCTATCAAACTATCAAAAGGTTTGGGGGCTACTGAAGTTTAGGTGTGGGCAAACTCCTAGCTAGTAGTAAGCCAGGTGACAAGGCCTTATTTTGCAAAGGGGGACAAGTTAAGGCAGTATTGGCAATGGGTGTGGGAGTGGCGTGACAAGTTCTAGTATTTTAGCATCTGAAAAATACTTCGTGAAGAAAACTGGTTAGCAAACAAATTCACACGCCTCACTTAAAAATGGAGTAGTCTCCTCCTCCATAGGACATGACATCGCAGGTGTTGGAAACCCCATATGTTGGGGTCGAGGTCTCGAAGATAGAAACGACCTTCCCTCATGGACGTAGAACATAGAGAAGTATCTGACCATAGGAGAGCTTCGAAGGGTCAAACGAAGGCAAGGAAGGTCAGCCTCCAGGTTCACCATCATGGAAGAAGTATTGTACATAAGGGGCTTTGCTTTACTATTTCTACACTGCATATCCTGGGAAGTAGCATTTTACGTGATGGCGAAGATACACGAAAATGTAAAGGCAGAGCTTTAGTGCTAAAAGTCATGAGGGCAGGGTATTACAAGCCCAACGTGCTCATGGAGCAGAATAGCTTGTTAAGAAGTATGTGAAGTACCAAATGCACCCTGCCGTGCTGTATAGCCCACCGAAACAATTGACCAAAATGTCAGGACTGTGGCCCTTTGCACATTTAGGGGTAGACATAGTGGGACTCATGCAGCCAGGAAAATGAAGTTTGAAGTTTCCGATCGTCTCCATAGATTACTTAATGAAGTGGGAGGAAGTAGAAGTCTTACCAACGATTATAGTTGTAATGTTGTCAAGTTTTTCTAGAAGTCCATCATGTGTCAGTTCGGTGTACCTCATTCCATAGTCTCAAACAATGACCGACAGTTCAATTAGGATTAGTACTGAGAATGGTGCTCAGAATTGGGAATGAAGTGTACTCTTCCCTCGACCACCCGCAGGAGAATAGTCAAGTTGAGACGACATATAAAACCGTTCTCCACATTATAAAAAATGGGCTTGATGATTGGAACGGAGCCTGGCAAGGAGCTTCTAGGGGCAAACATAACTACTATCAGGACCCCAACAAGTGTGTGACTCCTTTTGCTATTATGTGCAGTAGCGAGGCCATGATGTTGGTGGAGATCGCCATCCCAAGTGACCAAGTTCAGTAATATTGTGAAGAAACAAATAGCAACAACTTGGAAGGGAACATAGACATGCTAGAAGAGAAAACGAAAGAAATAGAGGCAAGAGCCCAATGTGGAAGAGGATTGCATAGTATTTCAACAAGAGAGTCAAACATAAAACTTTCAAGGTTAGGGACCTTGTGTTGAGAGAAGTCAGCACCTCCACTAGAAGGCCTGAGGACACTAAAGTCTAACATTTGTGCCACAAACCAACAAGAGAGTCTAGCACTCGTGTTGTGGGGTAACGCATGCAGCTACCAAGTCAACAATTACAACCTAAGGCGAGCAAGTGCTAGAGTCTAAAACTTGCACCACAAATGAGTGATCGAGTCTAATACTAGTGTTGCGTGGTAAAATCTAAAGGTGCCTCATAATGGATTCCCGCCTAAGGCGAGTAAGTGCTAAAGGCTAACACTCATACCCCAAACTAGCGGTCGAGTCTAGCACTCATACTGCAAGGTATAACCTAAGGTTAACCCAGATCAACAATCTTCACCTGAAGCGAGTGAGCCTCAAACAAGTGCAAGATTTTAACACTCATGCTGTGAGATAACACCTAAGGTTACACCATCTCAAGATCCCTACAATGGCGAGCAAGAGCTCAAGTTAACATCCATGTAGCAAGCTAACAACCAAAGCATCCTACCTTGGCCTCAAGTGGCTTAACACCCTTTGTGATACCATGTACAAAAAAAGATAAAAGGGAAAAAGGAATCAAGAGAACCACCAAGCCAAAAAGCCTGGAAGCATAAATAGAAAATATCATAACACAAACACCAGAACTCAAAGGGGAAGCCAAATTTATAGTAGATCTCATTATCAATGGTCATATACAAAAGAATTAAAGCAATTATAACATGTAAAGCTTAAGCTGAAAACCAGGCCCTTAGGCTATGACCAGGTGAAGGAGGAAGAAGTGGTTGGGAAAAGAAAGCACCAAGCATTACATCGGCCCCTAGATAGTCCAAGATAGCTAAAATTGCGGTATTGGGGAGAACACCACACCAGTCCAAAGCCCTTAAGTGTGTACTGGGGTTGACCATGAAAGTTATAGCCAATTCCCTAGGCTCAATTCTGAACTAGAAGGGTTGCAAATAGCTGGGGAGAAATGTGGGTTACCTCACCCTTCACCTCTTGCAGTTGATTGGCAAGTTTATCAGCTCATTGAGCAGCTTTGTCAACCTCCCTCACGACAACTGGGGGACTCTACCAACTTCATATAGTCGGTGTCGAACTTGCGAAGCTCATACCAAAGTGACTTGTACTTGGCTGCGAGTGCTTTCAGTTCTAATTTTGCAGTGTCAAGCTCTATATGGAGTTTTTCCCTTCACTCCTCAGCTAAAGTGGCCAACCTCACATATGAAGAGCAACAATCCTTCTCAACTGAGGTGGACCACACCGCCTCTTTCAGCTAAGCCAGCAACTACCCGGTGAGCTTGAAGTTGGTGGCCAGCTCCTCTTCTAGAAACGAAACAACCTAGATGACCTTCCACTTGTGCTCCAAAGCCTGGTCCAACTAGCGAAGACTGTTATTAGGTCTAAGGTCTCATTTGGTTACGCAGTTCAGATGAGATGAGATGAGATGTTTTGTTCAAATTTGAATAAAATATTATTATAATATAATTTTTTAATGCTATTTTTATTTTGAGATTTGAAAATTTTGAATTATTTATTATATTTTGTGTGTGAGTTTGAAAAAATTGTAATGATTATATGAGATGATTTTGTGTAACCAAACCAGCCATAAGTGTTTCTTAGCACCTTTAGCTCGACCTTCAACGCGCCAATTTTGAGCACTGATTCTCCTCCATCACCTATAGGACACAACCTGAAGTGCCATATCCATAAATGAATGGGAGGTCTACACCTTCTCTTTCAAGCCATTGAGGAACCTAAATACATTCTGGGGTGAGAAATTCATCGATTTCCTTGGTAATCTATGCAACCAAAGGGGTAAGCCTCTGCAGCCTCAAACGTGAACAAGGGAGGCGTTCTCTCACCCGAATTGGAAATTCCAGGGTAGGGCAGAGTCCCCAGAGGCACTACCTTGAGGGAAGGAGACAACTTCGGCCCATAAGGGTCCTCCCAACCTAATGGCATCCCTTCGTGAGGAACCTTCCATAGTGGAGAAGCAACAAGAGAGGGAACCCATTGCGAAGGTGGAGTCCCATGATTGAGGGAGCTGCACTCGCCAACAGGTCCTACGGGAGGAATGTCAAGTGGATCCCAAGCCCTGCTAGGCTGAATAGTTCACTTATACTAGGCAATGAAGGTTGCAATTAAGTAAAATGCATCGTTTAGAGATTATAGGATAATGAAAGGAACTATCGTAATTGTTAAGGTACCTTAACCGATGAGGCACGCGAGAGGGTTACCATTGACCAAATAGGTCCTGTAGAGATACCTTCACCGGTGTGACACTATCGTTTCCAATTTCGTATCTACAAGGAAGACTTTACCCTGTGAAACCCCTTGAACCTTACCAGTGTTCCACATGTACGTACAATGAGAATGTTAGATTGATTGAGAGACACTAGATCCTATCTAATTTAACTATCAGAGGCGTCCCCCATTGAGATCATCCGATAGGGGTGTGCAACTGGGCTGGATTGTTTTCCAGTCCGGTCCAATTAATTAAGTATTATACGTGTTGGGTCCACTTATTAATTAAGAGAGAATAGTATATATAATCCATACCCGATTATATAAATAATTAACAACGTTATACATCTAATGAGGGTGTAGTCAAGATCAATAGTGGTGGCTGCATATTGCATGTATTAATAGATTTAATATATATGGTATTAATAAATATATGCATCCGTTTGCGTAGAACCAATCCCAACAGATTCGGTAGAAATTGTCGATCATTATATATATATATATATATATATATATATATATATATCTTTATATATATAAAGAGGCTATAAAATGGAATTTTCCTGTTTTAACAGAATTTTCTTGTTTTAACGGAATTTCCTTGTTTCCATTAACTTTCTGTTAAGCCACCATTTGTAATAATTTGTTAAGCCTCCATTATAATTATAATAACTTTAATTCAACAATGATACAATTGTATTTTCCTATGCATTCCGTTTGTGGCTATTTTTTTGATTTCTGTAGGTTTGTATTCCATTATTAATATCTTTAAATCTGCTAATAAAACAGATTTATTATAATAACAAATTATGAATGCAATTGTCTTTTAGTATTCATTATAATAAGAAAACATTATAATAAATTACAATTTGAAAAAACACAGAAACTGAATTTAAATAGCAATTTTCCATTATTGTCTCTGTCCCAGCAACTGAATTTGTGATTCCATGCATTGGAATGATAGCTACAAACAGAAAAAATATTTTAGAAATTAGATAACATATTATATTGCATGCAGTTTTAAATCTGTGGAGGCAGATTTTAATCACTTGTAAGTTATAATATGCAGTATAACTTATCATATTTGATAAATTTGAAATTTATAATCACATGAAGCAGCTGAATGGCCAGGTAATGCAGTAGTCAGGTTCAATGTTGAACACCAAGAGACATATTTCGTAGCAAGGCTAGAGGCATTGAACTGTGTTTAAAAAAAAAACCCTTCTATTACTTTCAGTGCAATGGTGCTAAGGTTTGAAAAGTGACTTCATTTCTTCTTTTCAAATAACCCTTCTATTTCAAGCAGTGTAGTGCTGCTACGTTTACAAGGAAGATTGGAAAGCGAGTATAACAACTTGTTCTGTGTTTGTAGTATAAGCTTATCTATGCATTACATATTTTTGTTCATATTTCAAAGAAATGATGAAACTGATACCATAAAACTTAGAAATTCATAAAACTTATTAAAAATCCTATCAAAAAACTCATTTCAGAAAACTCAATTCTGAAAACTTATTCGTGCAACTGCATATTCAATTTATCTTCAATTTCTTTCTGTTTATTCTACGCTCTGTTTCTCTCAAGTCAGGTGTGTGGAAGCAGTGCAGTGGTCCTAAGTTTTTAAGGAACATTGAAAAGGTTAGTGTAACTGCCTTTTGTGAGTTTATAGTATCTCTTTATATAGTTTCTCCACGTTTTGTGTGTTTATAGTATATATATAGTCTATCTATGCCTTACACATGTTTGTTCATATTTGTAAGAAAAATGTAGCAGAAATAATTAGAAAATCAAGTATAAAAACTGAGGAAAAAAAATGGTCAGAAATTACCTGGAGAAGGGGGCCATCACATAGTGACTAGGGCTGCAACCCGATGCCATCCAACTGGGTTTGGACCCGGTTTGACCCGACCCGATGCAGTTTGCGCGCCAAACGGATCCGATCCGACCCGTATTATGCGGGTCGGGTCGGGTTTTCGATTTTCATTACTCAACGTCAGAATTAATTTTTTTCCTTCGTTTTCTCACGAGCCAAACAATTAAAACCACAACAGGAACCCATTTCATTTTCTTTACTCAACGTGAACATTCATTTTTTCCTTCGTTTCTTCATGAGCCAAACAACTAAAATCACAACAGATTCTATTCAAATACGGAGAAAAAACCCACAAAATTCAAAAACTTGAAGACTAATTGAACCAAAAATATCAATAGAACTCCAAATCTTTTCTGTTCTACTTGAGTGACTAAAAAAAAAAGAAGAGAGAGAACCGAAACAGAGAGAGAGTCGAGAGACAGAGAGATAACCTTGAAACGAGGCAGTGGAACGGAGGCCTGGAAGCTCGAAGTCGGATAACGATGATGGCGACGGTGACAGCGACATAGAATGGCGACGGTGACTAGGGTTTCTGCAGTGGGGAGAATACCTTTCGCCTTTCGCCTTTCGCCTTTTGCCTTTCGGTTTCGATGGGTTTCAGAATAGATGACTTCGATGGGTTTCAGAAGAGAATATTGAGGAGAAGAGATGACTGAAGACTTTTCGGTTTCGATGGGTTCCAGAAGAGAAGACTGAGGAGGGTTTCGATGGGTTTTAGAAAAGAAGACTGAGGAGAAGAGAAGACTAAGAGAGGACTTTCGGTTTCGACGGGTTGATAGTTTAAAACCCGTTATTGAACTTTGACCCGATGAACCCGTTTTTATTCGGGTGGACCAAGTCGGTTTTGACGGATGGATCGGGCCCAAGGCCTTTTCTGCACAGCCCTGATAGTGACATACTGTACCCAAACAAAGGAACAAGTTTTTGGAAAAAAAAAAAAAGAAAGAAGAGAAGAGGAACCAAGAACAATGATTGCATGGAAAAAAAAATATTGAGAACAAACGTTCAAAAATAAACCCATACATTTTTCCCAGAAAACAAACATGAAAAAAAAATGGAAAACAAACATCCAGATACAATACAAACCAAGTAAATTAAACCCATAAGAAAATAAACAAACTAAGAAAAAATAATTTTTATCTTAACATATATGAATTATAAATACTCAGATTTAAAGTTAGAGGTATAAATCTGTTGAAATTTATAAAGACCAAAACCAACAGAGAGAACTACAAAGAGAAACAAAGATCTGAACATGTTTATAACATCAATCACAAGGTCTGAAAGATACAAGCTTCTATTTCGAAAGAGAATATTGCACAAAATGTTTCATACTTGAGTCTATAAATAAAATGCACTTTTGTATTAACATAAAATAGCATATTCAATTGTTCCTTGATGGGCTTGAAACCACCAAACACTTCAAATCGTCCATAAGTCAAAAAGGTATACATGATTAAGTTAATTAATCTATCAACCATGATTAAGGTATACATGGTTCATAGAAATTGTGAAGATGATTTGTTCAAAAAAAAATTCAAAACAATTGATAACTGCTCAGATCTATAGCGAATGAAGATGATTTTTTCATTACTCTAGACGAAAAAAAAAACAACAGATCTTACAAAAATTAAACTACCAATTACAACAAAAAAAGTTAAAAAAAAAATTCTTTCAAATCCACTCAAAAAAAAAAAAAAACTTTCAGATCTAGATTTGTAAGGAATGAAAAGGGTTTCTTCATTCAAATATGTCAAGCATTCAAAAATAAACCCATACATTTTTCCCATAAAACAAACATGAAAAAAAAATATAAAACAAACATCCAGATACAATACAAACCAAGTAAATTAAACCCATAAGAAAATAAAAAAACTAAGAAAAAATAATTTTTATCTTAACATATTTGAATTACAAATACTCAGATTTAAAGTTAGAGGTATAAATCTGTTGAAATTTATAAAGACCAAAACCAACAGAGAGAACTACAAAGAAAAACAAAGACAAAACTCACAACATGCAAACCCACAAGAAAAAAACCCCATAGAGCATAAAAAAAATTATATTTTTTCAAAAACGTTTAAATAATGAAAGCAAAAATTTAAAACAGACAACTCACGACATGCAAATCTTAAGGGAAAAAAATCAAACATCCAAAAAAAAAGATCTTTTAAATAATCTGTAAATAGTGAAATGAGAAAAAAAAAACCGTCACTAAAATGAAAAAAAATAATATATATTTTATAAACCTGAAGAGAGAAGTGTCAAAGATGAAGATGAAGATGAAAACAACATACAAAACGAAGAAAAGACAGAGGACGAAGAGAGAAATAAGTCTGGTTTTGGAGAGAGAAGATGAGGAGAAAATGAGAGAGAGAGGGCGGAGAAAAAGATTAGAGAAGAAAGTGTGAGGAGAGAGGAAAGAAGAAAATAAGAATAGTTGAGAAGAAATGAATGTGTCGGCACGTAGAAGAAAAAAAGTAAACGGAAGAAATCAATCTTAGGTTACGGGGCTCGTGCAAATTCTCGCCGAGAAATGCTGATTTATAGCAAACTTTTAACGGCAGATGGAATGTCGCCGCTAAAGTGTTGGAAATACTTGCTGCAGCGATTCAATCTCGCCGCAAAATTTATTTTTCACGGTTTGGGGCTGCCGCATTATGCAACACAATCCTACAGTTAATGCGGCGAATTAACCTCGCTGCAATAGCATAACTTTTCGGCGGTTAAGGAAATTGCCGTATAACCAAGTGCCTGTTGTTGCGATATTTTTTTTCAGCTGCATTGTCTCGCCGAGAAAAATTGTTCTTGACCGCGATTCATTTAGCCCCCGATACAAAGCTACTTGCGTTCCCAAATTCCAGCAGTTTGCGATGGAAGTAATATCCCCAGTAAAAAAAATGCCACAAAAACCCCCTTATGTTGTAGTGAGAGTATGTCACTACCATAGAAGTGGTTTTTTTAGACCAAACTTTTCGTCCTAAAAAAATGTGATTTCATCCCAAAATATTTTTTAAAATAAAAAAAAAAGATTGTCTCAAGAACATTCCAATAACAATGTCCCAAAAAATATTTTCGAACAAAATTATCAATTTCATCCCAAAAAATACTTCTGGGACGAACTTGAGCAAAACCGTTCAATCGCGTTCGAGCAGAATATTTTTTTCGATTGAGTTTCATCCCAGAATCATGTTTGATGGTACAAACTTGACGTTCGAATGACAAATATATTCGAACCCGTCCTTCGTGAGTGGTCAATCGGTACCAGTCTATTCGACCAAATAGGCATAAGGAAACGTTCGAACAAAGAATTTGATGGTCAAACAGTAAAATGTTTGAACGTATTGAGTAAGACGTTCGATCAGATCATGATAGGATCGAATGATTTCCTATGAGATGACGTTCGAACATTTATTTCATATTCGATGATTTCGTTCGAACGGTTTCAAGTACTGTTCAAATGTTTAATTCTGATTACGTTCGAAAGTTGTGTATCAATGTTCGAATGGCTTTACGTATCTTGTTCGAACGGTTTTTGGTCGTTCGAACGGTAACTATTTTAATTTACCCAAAAATGAAAAACCAAACAGACATACATAATGTTCTAAAAAATATATTACAATTTGTTTAATACCCACAAAAGTAGTCTAGTAAGTTCGAATTTAATAAATAAAATAGTAGTACTAGCATTATTCGTATAGAAATAGGTCCCAAAATCTATACAAATAATGTAAATCAGTTGCATGGAGGCCTGAACTATTGCTTCAACTTCGATCTATTTATTTATTTATAAAAGTTCGCTCATGCATAGAAGTTGTAATTATTAGGAAGCGAAAATTATAAATACGACACATAAAAAAATTCATTTAATTTATCTTATATGATGGATCCTCTAACATGTCACAAACTTTTTTCCAATCGGAAGGTAGGACATCCTAAAAAGGATGTTGGCATGCATCTTCCATGTTCGTCTTATATTTGCGGAATGCATTACACATAAACTCATCGACAATCTTATGCTCCTCTCTCTGACCAAAATTTAGTTCGAAATCATCTTTGATAAAATATATAAACAAATATATTATCACCCAGAATATTCTAAATTTTGCATACATATTAAATAATATTAATATAACTAAATTATTTAAACATTACCAAACAATGCTTCTTGATAAGCTCTTTCAAATCTTGAGGGATTTTCTACAATAAACTCGTAGTCAAATGTGCATACATTTGTATAAGAGCACCCGCAAGCGGTGCAAACCAAGCTGCTGGTTGTCCTTCGCCTACAGTGTGGTCGTCGGGAATGTTAACCTTAATTTTACCCACTCCAAGATATTTTTCCATGTTATGCCTCTAGTAGTGCCTCAACCTTGATGAGATTGAACTGTTAACTCTATAAAATATTATATTCATTGTAGAAACGAAGTAAACGATGGTTAGAAATGATGTAATATGTATGAATGGCCTTAATTAAAATAAAATTACTATTATCTTTTTACCTTGTTTTGTAGAGTCAATCTCTAGTCAACCGGAGAGTTAGGAACAAGTGGAGATGGGATGCGAACTTCCTTCCTCTTCGTTGGCAAAATTTCAAAACACTTATACCTTCATTACATAAAAGATTTGTCATAAAGTGTAATGTGGACACAAAACCGGTCAATCATCTTTAGCAGTTTCATTTGACCATTCGTCCTCATCATCAGTAGCTACTTCAGATGACTCAACATTTGCTCAACACAATTTCAACCTCAATATCTCCCTTATGTAATGGAATCATCTCACACTGGTTCAAATCCACAAACAAGTTAAAGACGGGTTGACTCTCTTGGTATGCTTCTTGAGTATAGGGATCATTTTCTTCTTCAACTTGTCTCTCCACCTAAGAAATGATGTGATACCCCATATTTTAGTGTATTTTAATTGAAGGAGTATTTTAATTAATTTAAATTTTGGTTCCCTTATTTTAAATTTATCGGATTTCTTGTTGGTTTATTTTTATGATTTTTATGCTATGAGATTTATTTTGATATGCTTTCTTAAAGACGGGTTGACTCTCTTAGTATGCTTCTTGAGTATAGGGATAATTTTCTTCTTCATCTTGTCTCTCCACCTCAGAAATGATGTGATACCCCGTATTTTAGTGTATTTTAATTGAAGGAGTATTTTAATTAATTTAAATATTGGTTCCCTTATTTTAAATTTATCGGATTTCTTGTTGGTTTATTTTTATGATTTCTAAGCTATGAGATTTATTTTGGTATGCTTTCTTAAAGACGGGTTGACTCTCTTGGTATGCTTCTTGAGTATAGGGATCATTTTCTTCTTCATCTTGTCTTTCCACCTCATAAATGATGTGATACCCCGTATTTTAGTGTATTTTAATTGAATGAGTATTTCAATTAAGTTAAATATTGGTTCCCTTATTTTAAATTTATCGAATTTATTGTTGGTTTATTTTTATGATTTTTAAGCTATGAGATTTATTTTGATATGCTTTCTTAATATTAATTATTGTTTTGCATTTAAATTGTAATTTATTTTAAATTAGTTTGTTTGTGGGCTTTAAAATTATTGTGTTGTTGGATTTTTATTATTATTTTATTTTAGCAAGTCATTGCGTTTAAATTATTTTATTCAAATTACTGTTTTGAAATTATTTTCGTTGGATCAATTTTATGACCCAAATTGTGCGGATTGGACCTCATTTATTTCCCTCACTTTTTCTCTTTTTCCCCTTTTTCGTTCTCCTATTTTTCTTTTTCCTTCATTTCTTTTTTCTCCTATCTTCCTCTGCTTCTTTCTCCTCCCAGGCATGACAACCCACTCCCTTCTCCCCGTCCGTTTTTTCATCCTCCCAGTGCGCCGCCGTGCGCCATCCGTGGCCTCCACTGCCCCTCCCATTTTCTTCCCCTCGGGCCAGCATCCCTCCTCTTCGAGTATCAGCCTCTCTCGCATCATCGTTAGCCTCCACGCACGACTTCAAGCCGTGCGGTCTTTGTGTTCCACCACCGCCATCGTACCACCATTGGCCACCAACGTTTCACCACACCACCATCAGCCCTCCCAGCTACCCAAACCACCCTTCCCCAAATCCGATCAGCCACAGGTGAAGCCCATCCATTGCATTTTCCGATTTGTGCTTTTTGGCTTTTGACCGCCACCCACGATCAACCACCACCACCATTAGTTTCACCAACACCCGTAAGCCATTCCATAGATATCCCAGGTCTTCGTTTGTCCCCGTTCAAAAGTTGGGTTTTTGAGACCCATGGCCCTTGTCCATTTTGCACTGTTGCATAGTTGTGCCGCCACTTCTACCACCTCCTTGATCCTCCAAAAATTATATTGTAGCACTGTAAGTATATTTCCAAAGAACTTTTGAGATTTGAATGTATTTTTACGCTAACTCATATTTACTATGAATTGGTTGGTTGTGCAGGATTGAGTCCGAGGAGTAAGGGGGTCGGTTGGATTGGAGGATGGAGTTGTTTGTGTGATTGGATTACACTGGAGTTTGTTGGCTGTGAACATTTGTGTCGTGTCATTTATCATTGCATAATTGCACAGATGTTCATGTTTGAAAATGAAAACTGGGTTTTCGCATAATTGCATGCATGTTCATGTGTATATTTCAAAACTTGGATTTCATGTGAGAAATGGTTTTTGAGTGCGTGTGTATAATGACCCCAAGCCGAGATGGGGTATTATCTCAGTGGAGCTCCTCTAGTCATTCGAGAGCGGAATATATTGAGTGATGTCCCCTGGGTTGTCGCTAGGTGACAACGGGATCGGACAGGATGGTAGCGCACTCATGCCAACTTCGTGGCCCCTCTTACTGGCGGGGGTTAGAAGATGCTTGGCCATGAATGCGCTGGGCGCATAACTGGGCATCCCTCATTATGAAGTCACTCGCACGATCGTTACCCTTGGTGTGACGAAGGGAGCCAAGGTGTGCGGATGGTCCCTATGGGAGATCATGGTGCATACGGTTAAAATGGATATTTGGGCCATTTTCCCGGAAAATGGCAGGAAATGTTTTAGTGGAATGTTTTGGGCCAAAATGGAATTTTGGCATGCATTGGAAGATAATCATTTTCAGGAAAAATGATGTTTTCGGGTGTCATGCATATTTCATCATATGCATGCGTAATTGTTGGTTGCATCAATATATTTTTATCTCGTCGGTTGTTACTTACCGAGATTCATATCTCATGTGGTATTCCTTGTCCTGCGATATTGTTTTATGGTATATTAGATTTTGATGCAGATGGGAATGTGGAGCATGAGGAATCGACTCCACCTGAAGTAGGGGTGCTATCCGCCCCCTACGAGGTGGGGCCACCCCTTGCCCGCACCCCGCCCCACATGGGGTGGGGGGTGGCATTCCCCCGCCCCCCCCCCCAGCCCCGGATTGCGGGGGCGGTGTACCCAGCCTCAGTGGGAGGGGTGCGGGGAAGATTCCCAATCCACCCCGCCTCCATCTATTTAAAAAAAACACTAGAGTTTACCTAGTTTAAAAATTATTTCTAAGTGCAAAAGTAATTAAAAATATATTTTTAGACCCAAATTATAAATTTAAATTTTGTAAATATGACTATAATTTAAAAACTATGTAATTTTTAAATTTGCTAATGCATATTTTGTGTAAATTATAGTGTATTAGCTTTTAAATTATGTAGTTTTTAAATTTGCCAATGCATATTATGTGAACAAGTCTAACAAATTATAGTATATATTTATATATACACAATTTATAAAATATAAATATATGTTTATGTTTATATATATAAATGTATACGGGGGCGGGGGAAATGCGGGGTGGGGTTGGACCCTCCCCGCCACCCGGCCCCGCTAGTGGCCCTAGATGATGGGCAGACAGGGGAGGGTGCGGGGCCCTGTTGCCCACCCCTAACCAAAGGAGTGACATGTGGTCACTTGGGATTATGGGATTTGTTGCTCACTCGTTTATGTGTTTCGGTCTTTGTATTATATTTTTTGGGATAATTGTATAACTCTTTTTAAACGTTTTATTTAAGTAAACCTGTCGTTAAAATTCTGGTACTTAGTTGATTGACTTTAATTTATCCGCTAAGTTTTTGTTGTGCACTTTCTGCATGTACACACACTCGGCACTTATCGTTGGGATGCGTGACCCATGTTGTCATCATTCGGGCGTCTCGATTCTCGAGTTTCTGTACGTGGTGGTCGAGGGAGCCACAGGTGGTATCAGAGCAGTTCGGCTCTTGGTAAAACCATATGTCCCGTAGGTGAGGTACCAAAGATTTTTAAAGTTGTAAACTGAAATTATTTATTTTAAAGTATGATATATTTATGGGTTTTATTCTATTTTATTTTATGTTGTGTTACTTTATTTTATTTTTGGTGTTGCTTTTGGATGTGTTTGATTTTTTCCTAAGTTTTAACTGGGGTTAAGGTTACGCTATGGCAGGAAGATGGTAAGACAGAGAAAGCCAACCGATGAGCCCGAGGATGAGTTGCCACGAGGTGATGGGAACTATGCCATGATCATGGCATTAAATAGAATGGCGGAGTTCCTTCAACAAAATTTGCAGTCGCCACAAGGAGATCTTAATAGAGCGATTCAAGCCGGGTGCAACTATGAGCGCTTCCTAGTGCATAAGACCCCCGTTATTACTGGTGAAGGTGATCCACTTCGAGCTGGAAGGTGGATTGAAGACCTCGAAACGACATTTGAAGTCTGTGGTTGCACGGAGGTCCAGAAGGTGTTGTATGGGAGTTACTTGCTACAAGGTGAAGCGGCTAATTGGTGGAAGACTAAGCGGGAACTCCTAGAGATGGAGTTGGGATCTTTTGCTATTGTGTCTTGGTAGCACTTCAAGAAAGAGTTCGACGACCGTTTCTTTCCCCTTTTTGTGAGGCGACAAAAGGCACGGGAATTTAGTAACTTGGTCCAAGAAAATATGTCGGTTGAGCAGTATGCTACGAAATTTATGGAGGCTTGGGCAATTTGCTACCCACCTCATTGCCACTGAAGAGATGCAAGCCGAGCGTTTCCAAGGGGTCTGCGACACGAGATACGTAGATAGGTAGCTTGTCACCAGATTTCAAATTTTTTGAGGTTGGTTGAAATGGTCACCATTGCGGAGCGTGAGAATAGTTTTGCAGTATGCTCCCCTCTGGGTCAGAAGAGGCGGAGTTTTGTTGGTGAATGAAGTAGTTCTGGGCCGCTACAGAAGTTTGTATAGAGGATTGGGCCCAATCGTAGGCAGCCTCCGGTGTACGTGTGGGAGGCCGAACTCCAATTTGTAGTAGGTGTAACAGAGCCCACGAGGGCGAGTGCCGTCAAAGTGGGATCTAGTGTTTCAAGATGTGGTCAGCTGGGGCACTTTGCTCGCGAGTGTCCTAACTAAGCTCAGGGAGGTTGTGGAGGTTGACGTGGTGGTAAGAATAACCAGAGGTAAGTGGTGCAAGCTTGGGTTTATGCTGTGACTCTCGAGGATGTTGATTAGGAGACACCAAAGACTAAGGATGCTGGGGTGATTACTGGTATGCATTTAGTTTAATCTTTGGATTTGATGTTTGGCGTGTGTTGATTTTTTTGAATTTCATCGGTGTATGTGTTTGCCTCAGGTAGAGTTCGCCTGTATGATTTTTATGCGTGTACTTTATTTGACTATGGGGCATCTCGGTCTTTTGTGTATGCCACTTTTGGACGGATGTGCAACCTAATCACGTAGCCCTTATCACAATCTTTGGTAGTGACTCTCCCTAATGGTGAGATTGTGTGGTGCTCTAAAGTCACTTAAGGTTGTCCTTTGGATTTTGGTGGGAGGACACTTGAGGCGGATTTAATTGTGTTCAAGTTGCTTGGGTTTGACATTATTCTTGAAATTGGTTGGTTGTATCGGTATTCTGCAAGCATTAATTGTAGAAGTCGGGTAATTGGTTTTCAACTCTCGGAAGGAAACTACTTGAAATTTGTGGGAAGCAAGTTGAAAGCCAGACCAGCAGCTATATCTGCAATTCAAGCGAAGAGAGATATAGCTTGTGGAGCGGATGCCTTTTTTATTCAAATGGTGTCTACGCCATCTGAGAAGAAGTCTTTAGTGGATGTTCTAGTTGTATAAGAATTTCGTGACGTGTTCGTGGATGATTTGTTTGGGTTGCCTCCAGTTTGTGAGTTGGAATTTGTTATTGATTTGGAACTTGAAGCGGCTCCTGTGCACAAGGCTCCCTACTGTATGGCACCGGCTGAGTTGAAAGACTTGAAAACTCAGTTGCAAGAATTGGTTGATAAGGGATTTATTCTGCCTATTACTTCACCTTGGGGAGTGCCAGTTTTATTTATTAAGAAGAATGATGGTACTCTTAGTATGTGTATTGACTACCGAGAACTTAATAAGGTGACTATCAAAAATAAGTACCCTCTTCCTCAGATCGATGATTTGTTTGACCAGCTTCAAGGAACAACTATTTTCTCAAAGATTGACTTGAGATAGGGATACTACCAATTGAGGATAAGATATAAAGATGTACCCAAGACTGCTTTTAGGTCGAGATATGGGCATTATGAGTTTAAAGTGATGCCTTTTGGGTTAGCTAATGCCCCTGCCGTCTTTATGGATTTGATGAATCAGGTATTTTGGCTTTATTTGGATTCATTTGTGGTGGTGTTCATCCATGACATTTTGATTTATTCATGCGATTCGGAAGAGCATGTTTATCACCTTCATCTGGTGCTTGGGAAGTGAAAAGAACATTAGTTATATGCAAAGCTAAGCAAATGTGAATTATGTTTGGAAGAAGTCAAGTTTCTTGGACACGCGATTTCCCGACATGGAGTGGCCGTAGATATTAGCAAGGTGGAAGCTGTTTTGACGTGGCCTCATCCTTCAACAATGTGTGAGATTCAGAGTTTATTGGGACTTGCTTGGTATTATCGGAGATTTGTGGAAGGATTTTCTCGATTATCCGGACCTCTCATTGCTCTGACTAGAAAGAATACTGAGTTTGTTTGGTCAGATAGATGTGAGAGAAGTTTCCAAGAGTTGAAGAAAAGACTGACAATAGTGCCTGTTTTGGCACTTCTGGAGCCACACAAGACATTTGTGGTTTTTAGCAATGCATCCAACTTTGGTTTAGGATGCGTTCTTATGCAGGAGGGACGAGTTGTTGCTTATGGATCTCGTTAGTTGAAAAATCATGAGAGGACTTATCCCACGCATGATTTGGAATTGGCAGTTGTTGTGTTTGCTCTTTAGATCTGGCGACATTATTTGTATGGAGAAGTTTGTGAAGTTTACATTGAACATAAAAGCGTGGAGCATCTATTTTCTCAGAAGAATCTCAATATGAGATAGAGGCGATGGTTAGAGTTGATTAGCGACTACCAATGCGAGATCCAGTATCATCCAGGAAAAACGAATCTAGTCATTGATGCATTGAGTAGGAAGTCTCAACTGGTGGATCAGGCAGAGTCATCAGGTTTGGATTCTGTCCTTTGTGGGATGAGAAGACTTCTTATTGAGAGTTCGCAACAAGAAAAATTGTTATCTTCGGTTTTGGATGTCCGAGTAGTTGATTTTGAATAATTGAAGACTCTCTAGAGAAGGGATCCAAAGTTGTTAGACATCAAGAAGAGAGTCAGGAAGTCTAGATGACCCTGGCATCAGTTTGGATAAAGATTGTATTCTTCGGTTTCGGGATCGTAGAGTCATTCCCAGAGATTCAGAATTTAAAGAGTGAATTTTGGCAGAAGCTCATGCGACTCCTTATTCAGTACATCCTGGTAGCACAAAGATGTACCGAGATTTGAAGAGAAATTTCTAGTGGAAAGGGATGAAGATGGATATCGCCATGTTTATTGAGAAATGTGACACGTGCCGTCAAGTTAAGGCTGAGCATCAGAGACCCGCTGGAAACTTCAACCTCTCCCTATTCCTGAGTGGAAGTGGGATGACATTTCTACGGATTTTGTAGTGGGTTTTCCGAGGACTCCTAGTGGAAAGAACTCGGTTTGGGTGATTGTTGATCGGTTGACCAAGAGTGCTCATTTCTTACCTATCAATAATACCGACTCTTTGGGAAAGCTGACTTGGTTGTATGTCAAAGAGATAGTGCGTTTGCACGGAGTACCCAAGAGTATTGTGTCGGATCGAGACCCGTGGTTCACATCCCATTTTTGGAAGAGTTCGCAGGTAGCTTTAGGCACTAAGTTGAAGTTTAGTACTGCATATCACCCCCTCAAACTGACGGCCAATTAGAGCGCACTATTCAGACTCTTGAGGATATGTTATGGGTTTGTGTCATGGAATTTCACGGGAGCTGGGAAAATCATCTGCCGCTAATTCAGTTTGCATGCCTCTATTCAGATGGCCACGTATGAAGGTTTGTATGGAAGGAAGTGCAGATCGCCTTTGTGTTGGGATGAAGTTGGCGAGAGTAAATTAATTGGGCCTGAGTTAATTCAAGAAATGAAAGATCAAGTTCGAGTTATAAGGAATAAAATGGCGGAAGTGCAGAGTCGTCAAAAGAGTTATGCAGATACAAGGAGAAGAGACTTATCCTTTGAGGAAGGTGATTGGATTTACCTCAAAGTCTCTCCTATGAAAGGAGTTAAGCGCTTTGGTAAGAAGGGAAAGCATAGTTTGAGGTATGTTGGCCCTTTTCAAATTGTGGAGAAGGTTGGGCTTGTTGCTTATAGAATTAAATTGCCGGATTATTTTGAAGAAGTTCACGATGTGTTCCATGTGTCATCATTAAAGAAGAGTTTTGGACAACAAGAACCGCGTTTTGTCAACCCAGAATGCATTCAACTTCAACCTAACCTTACTTATGAACTTGCCCCAACGCAGATTGTGGATTTGAAAGAGCAAAGGTTAAGGTCCAAGACGATACCTTTGGTGAAAGTGTCATGGGGTGATCTGTTGGCTCAAGATTTCTCTTGAGAGAGAGAGACCGACATGAGGGAGCAATATCCGTATTTGTTTGGTTGACCCTGGCGGTATCTTTCTTAAGTCTACTCTTAATCGAATCTTATCCCTATCTTAGCTTTAATGTTTGACCTTGCCAATTTCGAGGATGAAATTTTATTTAAGGTGGAGAGGATGTGATACCCCCGTATTTTAGTGTATTTTAATTGAATGAGTATTTTAATTAATTTAAATATTGGTTCTCTTGTTTTAAATTTATCGGATTTCTCGTTAGTTTATTTTTATGATTTTTAAGTTGTTTGATTTATTTTGATATGCTTTCTAAATATTAATTGTTTTTTTGCATTTAAATTGCCCATTAATTTAAATTAGTTGTTTGTGGGCTTTAAAATTATTGTGTTGTTGGATTTTTATTATTATTTTATTTTAGCTAGTCACTACGTTTAAATTATTTTATTCAATTTACTGTTTTGAAATTATTTTCATTAGATCAATTTTGTGAACTAAGTTGTGAGGATTGAACCTCATTTCCTTCCCTCACTTTTTCTCTTTTTTTCCCTTTTTCTTTCTCCAGTTTTTCTTTTTCCACCATTTCCTTTTTCTCCTTTTTTCCTCTGCTTCCTTCTCCTTTCGCGCGCGACAACCCCCTCCCCACTCCCCGTCCTTTTCTTCGTCCTCCTAGTGTGCTGTCATGCACCATCTGTGGCCTCCACCGCCCCTCCCATTTTCTTCCCCTCCAGCTGGCGTGCCTCCCTTCCAGTCTCAACCTCTCTCGCATCGCCATTAGCCTCCATGCACGGCTTCAAGCCGCGCGGTCTTTGTGTGCTAACAATGCCGTCGCGCCACCATTGGCCATCATCTTTTCTCCACATGGTCTTTGTGTTCCAACAACGTCTTCGCGCTACCATTGGTCACCATCTTTTCTCCACACCACTATCGGCCCTCCCAGCTACCCAAACCACCCTTCCCAACTCCGATCTGCCACAAGTGAAGCCCATCTATTACATTTTTCGATTTGTGCTTTTTGGCTTTCGACCGCCGCCCACGCTATCGCACATGGTCAACCACCACCACCATTAGCTTCACCAATGCCCTTAAGCCCTTCCCTAGCCATCCCAAGTCTCCGTTTGTCCCCGTTCAAAAGTTAGATTTTTGAGACCCACAACCCTTGTCCATTTTGCAATATTGCGTTGCTGTGCTGCCACTTCTAGCACCTCCTTGATCCTCTTAAAATTATATTCTAGGGTTGTAAGTATATTTCCAAAGAACTTTTGAGATTTAAATGTATTTTTACACTAACTCATATTTACTATGAATTGGTTGGTTGTACCGGACTGAGTCCGAAGAGTAAGGGGGTCGGTTAGATTGAAGGATGAAGTTGTTTGTGTGATTGGATTATGCTGTGGTTTGTTGGCTGTGAAAATTTGTGTCGTGTCATTTATCATTGTATAATTGCACGCATGTTTATGTTTGTAAATGAAAACTAGGTTTTTGCATAATTGCATGCATGTTCATGTGTATATTACAAAACTGGGTTTTCATGTGCGAAATGGTTTTTGGGTGCGTGGGTATCACGACCCCATGCCGAGATGGGGTATTATCTTGGTGGAGCTCCTCTAATCACTCAGGAGCGGAATATATTGAGTGACGACCCTGGGTTATTGCTGGGCGACAACCCGATCGGACGTAATAGTAATGCTCTCGTGTCGACTCCGTGACCCTCCTGCTGGGGGGGGGGTTTAAGGATGCTTGTCCACGAACGCGCTGACTGTAGAACTGGGCATCGCTCGTTACGAAGTCACTCTCACAGTCGTTACCCTAGGGGAGATCATGGTGCATACAGTTAAATTGGATATTTGGGCCATTTGTTGGGAAAATGGTGGGCTTTGATAAAAAGGATTTTATGTGGACCATTTTCTGGGAAAATGGTGGATTACTTATTTTGGTCCATTTTCTAGGAACAAGTCGGGAAATGTTTTAATGGAATGTTTTGGGCAAAAATGGGATTTTGGTGTGCGTTGGAAAATAATCATTTTCGGGGAAAATGATGTTTTTGGGTCTCATGCATATTTCATCATATGCATGCATAATTGTTGGTTGCATCAATCTATTTTTATCTCATGGGTTGTTTGAGTTGTTACTTAGATTCATATCTCATCTAGTATTCCTTTCCCTGCGGTACAGTTTTATGGTACCGTAAATTTTTATGAAAATGAGGATGTGGAGCCTGAGGGATCGACTCCATCGGAGGAGTGACATGTGGTCAGTTGGGATTATGGGATTTGTTTCCCACTCGTTTATGTGTTTCAGTCTTTGTATTATATTTTTCGGGATAACTGTATAACTCTTTTTAAACGTTTTATATCAGTAAATTTGTCATTAAAACTCTGGTACTTAGTGGATTAACTTTAATTTATTCGTTGCATTTTTGTTGTACACTTTCTGCATGTACACACACTTGGCACTTATTGTTGGGATTTATGACCCGTGTTGTCATCATCCGAGTGTCTCGATTCTCGTGTTTCCATACGTGGGGGTCGGGTTCACCATAGATAACATCATATATATTTCTTGGAGAAAACTTTTTTACTATTCGCCATTGATTTCCTAACTCAGGATCATCTAAGTAGAATATTTGAGATGCTTGGAAAGTCAAAATAAAATGATCATTTTTATACCATTTTTTTATTTATTAATACTCAAAAAATATTCATCATTGCGCACTTCCCTTCGATGATTTCTTAAATCCCACCAATCACACTTAAACAGCTATAAAACAAGTTCCCTCAAATATCTCATTCCAATTATATCGACAATAACTCCATATAGATCAATGTTTTCTCTATCATGACTTCCTTCAACTATGACACCATTATTTTGTGTTTTCTTCTAGCGTTCTCGATCCATTGTGTGATACCTATTTTCCCGAGAAATATATACAGAATATCGAACAGTGCATCTTGAGGGGCCACGCATCAATGCATACAGTTCGTCAAATATATCGTTTGGATTACTCACATGCATTTGTACAACCTACATATTGAATAAAGCATAAACAAACAAAAATAAACAATCAATATATTTTTCTGGTAATTCAAACTCACATCTGTAATGTCATTACCCATAGTTCAAATCATTTTGAGAACTCCTCTTTATGTTTCTGATTTATATCATTTACTCATAGTTCTTTGAGCACGTTAATATGATCATTGAAATTGAAGATTTTCAAATAATTTATATTCTTATAATTCTTTTAATTAAATTACAATATTAATTAACAAATAATCACAACTTACTACAAATGGCTCTCTATTTCAGGGCAATTGTTTAGCACATACTACTGATCTTTCTCAAACTCTCTTCCACAAAAATCATAACCACACGCTGCACCAAGTGGACGTACTTGTTTGAAAAACACAAAAAAAACCCATTTCATTGTCTTACGTGGTTATCATCAAAGTTTCTTTTCGACCCATCAAACCTCGTTTCAACTCTGTGTAAGTATTTGGAGCAGAATGTATGCCACTAATATTTTTTTTATACTATACTTATGTTAAGTATTAAGTATTTTTTAATATAGTTTTTTTACTAACCTTATTTTAATTATTAAGTACTTTTTAATATTTTTTATACTATCCTTATTTTTTTAAGTACTATTTTATACTATCCCTATGTTAAGTATTAAGTATTTTTTAAGCATTTTTATACTATTCTTATGTTAACTATTAATTATTTTTTAAGTGTTTTTTTGTAAGCATTTTTTATACAAACCTTATGTATTCTATGATTTTCCTGTAAATACATTTGTGTAAATTTGTATTTTTTATAACTATATTTGCATTGTGTAATCTGTATTAATGCAAGTTATCGTTCGAACGTATAAAACTTATTTTCGAACGCAACAATACCATTCGATTGGTAACATATACAGTTCAAACAGATTCAATCCAGATTCCAAATGCAAACCCAGAACATCAGGAAATACAGTCATCAAACACAACCTCAAAAATCATGCACAATACAGACACACACAAATACATAAATTATAATGAATAAACTATAAATTATAAAACACGAATTTTACCTTCAATACAATTCCAAACAACTCAATAAACAATGAAACACCTACACAACATATAGACAAACAATAAAATCAGTATTAATCAAATTCGTGTGATGTGAAGCAGAAGAGTTAACTGTGCATAGATATCTAACAAAGAACATACTTTCAAAAAGTGCAGCCCTCTTTCCAATGTGAGTTCAATTTAACTCACTCTATTTGTATCTCTAATGTCACTCTTTGTCTCTCTTTCAACGAAAAAAAGAAAAATGAAGGAGTGTTGGGAGAAGAATGAGAGAGTGTGGCGCTGGGTTAAAGTAGAATAAGGGATGAAAGAGTAGCATGCAGTGTTAAGGGGGTGTTGTGGGGTATTTAAGTTAGGGCATAATTTTTGAAGTTATTACGGCAAAAAAATGTCGTTGTAATAAGTTTCCTGGCATGACACGTCGTCGTTCTATTTAAAACTTCTCTTATTAAAGCGAAAAAAGTTATCACCTGCGCACGCTCTTAAGTTGTTAACCGTTCGAACGCAAATATTACACATTCGAATGTGAAAATAAATTCAGCGTGCAAGGCTTTCCCACTTGATAAACTTCTGTGCTAGTGTTCGAACGGTAATAAAGTACCATTCGAACGTAATTCCACTGCTTAAGGATTAGTGGGAGACATTCCCACCACTATTTCAGGAGGCGCCAAAAATGCTAGAAACTATTTGAACGTGCTTCTTCATGGCTAAAAACGTCCAATCACTAATATAGCATTCGAACAGTAAGCCATACCATTTGAATGTATCTTACTAAATGTTTTATTATAGTATAATATATGCACTATACGTTATAATTTATTACTATATATAGTTTTTTTCTTTGACAAATATTGCTATTTATAGTTAAATATATATGTTGTGATATATAAATATATAAATATAGCGATGGTATATACTATAGCTATGGTATAATATAGTAATAGTATACTGGCTCTCCTCTTTCGTGGAAAGGTGGACTTTTCTCTGAACGTAGAGGCTCTCTCTTGGACTTTGTCTGAAGAGAGTTTTCTGTCGTGGGATCCCCTGAAGTAAAACATAGTGTTACGGTATGGCTGAAGATTTGTCTAACCTTTATGAAGTTTTGAGACTTACGGAAGAAGAGAAGGAGGAAGTTCTTAACTCTATAGCAAAAAGTAGGAATTATCTGGCTGCTCTCATTGTTGTAGAGAAGGAAATGAATAGAGGAGCGTTTCGAAATACCATGAGTAAAGCTTGAAAAGTAGAAGGTCAGGTTTCCTTCAAACACCTTGGTACCAACAGGTTTTTTATCGAGTTCTAGAATCACAAGGAAAAGGAACGTATACTTTCGGGAAGACCCTGGTCGTTTGACAGGGCCTTGGTTTGCTTGTTTGATTGTGAAGGCTGTGTGGCTCCAAAAGACATTGAGTTTAAGGAGGAACCATTCTGGATTTAGCTTCACGACCTGCCTTTTGCAGGAATGAACAAAACCATGGGTGAAAAGGTTGGAGCAGCGGCTGGAACTGTTTTATCAGTTGACGTGGATGCTAGTGGTATGGCCTGGGGACATTTTCTTAGAGTTAGAGTCTTACTCGATATTTGTAAGCCTCTCATTCGGGGCAAGTTCATTAACATGGGAGGAAAACGCTTTTGGATTCCATTTAAGTATGAGAGACTCCCATTATTCTGCTTTCAGTGTGGTGCCATTAAACATACGGGTTTGTCTTGTCCTAATCCTTCTTGGGGGGATATTGCTAGGGAAGGCTCAATACCTCAGTTTGGCTCCTGGTTGCGAGCTAGCACACAGCTGAGGAACTCTCCAATATTCAGTAAGAGAGATGGTGAATGTGAAAACACAGGGAGTTGGCGCCAAAACAAGAGTGAAGGCAGCAGATATGAAGATGATGGGATGGGTCAAAACGTCACCAGCAGTCCCAAAGTAGGCGCTGACCAAGCTCTGACCTTGGGAGTTCTGACAACCACCAACTTTTGGGACCTCTACACGAAAAGGTCAACTGGGACAATACAAAAGTCCATTTTGTCCCTTCTATCCAGGTAAACTCTGATAGCTTTGAGAATTCCCACTTGGCTAGTATGCTTCCTAAGGACACATTGGCCTTAAAAGGTGTCATACCCATCCTAGATCCCTCCCTGTATCACACTGATCTAGATACATCGTTCCCTACTAGAGACTTGACTCAGGGTAGCTCACATTCTCAGAACTTTACTGTTAAAACTGCTACTGCTATTGATATTAAAAGAAAGTGGAAAAGGAGGGCTAGAGAGATGGGACCTAGAGGTAACCAAAGCCTAATTGATACAGTTATGGGTGAATCTAGTGACCCTTAAGTAAGGAAAAGGCTTGATGCAGGAACTCAGGGGATTATCATAACAAGAAAGAGAGCTAAACAAGCTCAGTTGGCAGTGGCTGGCTTCCAGCCCTGCCAAGCCCCATGAAACACTTAGCATGGAATTGCCGAGGGCTTGGGAACCCTCGGATAGTTCGTGAGCTCCACCTCATGGTGAAGGAAAAGTGCCCGGATGTTGTATTCCTATGTGAAACAAAATGTAGAAGAAAAAAAATAGAACTTATCCGAGACAGACTTAGATTCGACCATTGCTTTTCTGTTGACAGTATTGGAAGGAGTGGGGGTATTGGCATTTTTTGGAAAGGAGATATTGAAGCTGAACTAGATACATATTCTCATCATCATATCTCTATCTCTTCATCTTCTAACATCCCAAGCAAGAAGTGGACTATAACAGGCTTTTATGGACAGCCTTTTACTGCTAAAAGAAGTATTAGTTGGGATCTTCTTAGGCTGATCCATTCCAGAATTCATAACCCCTGGTTATGTATGGGGGACTTTAACGAGGTTATGTTCCAAGAGGAGTACTTTGGCTCTAACATACGCCCCTTTAAGCAAATGGAAGATTTTAGACTGGCCTTATCAGACTGTGGACTTATGGATATTGGTTTTGATGGATCAAAATTTACTTGGTGTAACAAAAGGGAGGGGGCTGAATTCACTAAATGTCGATTGGATAGAGCCCTAGCCAATGTTAAATGGCTTAACCTCTTTGGCTCTAATCAGGTCCTAGTTCTTCCAGGACAATGCTTTGACCACAATCCCTTGTTTATTCATTGCTTAAACTCTGCTCAAGATGAGTCCTCTAATCACAGAATATTTAGATATGAAGTGCCACAGGGTAAAAGAGAATGGTGCATTGAACTTATTAAAGCTACCTGGATACAGAAACCACCTCAGGCTTCCAAGCTTGATTTTACTCGAGGTGGATTGAAGGCATGCAGGGATAAGCTCAAGAATTGGAGCAAGGAGGCCTTTAGACAGCAGAATAGGCTCCTAAACTATAAGAGAGAACAACTGAGATTTTTACAAGAGTCCAATTCTGGCCAGTTTAATAGCCAAATCAATGCTCTTCAGAATGAGATAGATGGGTACCTCAAAGAAGAAGATCTGAAATGGAGGCAAAGAGCTAAACAAAGGTGGCTTAAGGATGGAGACAGGAACACTAAATACTTCCATAAGTGTGCATCTCAAAGGAAACGGGTGAACATAATCAAACATATCAAAAATGGTAATGGAAGTGTGACTTTCAATAAGGATGAGATTGCAAGGACCTTTCAAGACTATTACCAAAGCCTTTTCTCTTCCTCTAAACCAAGCAATATCGAGGCAGCCTTAAATAATTTCCCTCCCTCAGTCACTACAGAAATGAATTGCTCCCTTGCTAGCCCTTTCTCTGAACAGGAAGTGGAATTTGCAATTAAGAACATGAATCCCCTCGGATCACCTGGTCCAGATGGATTTCCAGCTGCATTCTACCATCAACACTGGTCCTCAATAAGCATGGAAGTGACAGCTGCAGTCTTAGAAGTGCTACAAACCAGACAGGGCTTTAAAGATATTAATCAACCTTTATATCTTTGATCCCCAAGAAGAAGTGCCCACAATCTGCTTTAGATTACAGAGCAATCAGTCTCTGCAATGTCTTCTACAAGATCATCTCTAAAGTAATTGCAAACAAACTCAAACTTATTTTGCCTAATCTCATTTCCCTCACCCAAAGTGCATTTGTGTCAGAAAGATTGATCTCAGATAATGTAATCGTTGCATATGAGCTGCTGCATTCCATGCAATCAAGGCTAAAAGGGAAGCATAATGGCTATATAGCCCTTAAGCTCGATATGAGTAAAGCATATGATCGAGTGGAATGGGACTTTTTGAGTAAAATTAAGAGGAAAATGGGCTTTGAGAGTGAATGGGTAGACTTGGTGATGCAGTGTGTTACCACTGTCAACTACTCTATCCTTGTTAATGGTGTACCCCAAGCAAATGTTATTCCTTCCAGAGGCATTAGGCAGGGAGATCCTCTATCTCCCTACCTATTCATCATCTGTTCTGAGTTCCTTAGCCATAGCTTAAATCAAGCTGAGATGCAGGGAATTATTTCTGGGATTCCAGCTGCTCGAGGCACCTTTCATGTGAACCACCTTTTCATTGCAGATGACAGCTTGGTATTTTGCAGATCTAATCCAAATGAATGGTGTAGACTACAACAGGTGTTAAGCAGCTATGAAAAAGTATCGAGTCAGAGGCTTAATCTTGAAAAAACCTCCATCTTTTTCAGCAGGAACACCAAAGTTGAGGTCCAACAAGCCATTCTTCAACAGTCAGGAATCAAAGCTTCAGGATCCTTTGATAAATATTTGGGGTTACCATCATATGTGGGAAGGAACAGAACAAAGGCCTTTCACTCAATACTTGACAGGGTCAAAGCCAAGATGTCTAATAGGAAGAGCAACCTGTTGTCTCAAGCTGGGAAGGAGACCCTCCTTAAATCTGTGCTACAATCAATCCCAACATATAGTATGGGGATCTTCAAACTTCCTAAAACAATTCTTAGAAGACTGAACCAGCTTCTACAATCCTTCTGGTGGGGTCAAAGCAACCATAGTTCCAAAATACATTGGTTGAGCTGGCAGAAACTAGGGAAATCCAAGCAGAAAGGGGGTTTGGGATTTAGGGACTTTGAACATTTTAATTTAGCTTTACTGGCTAAACAAGGTTGGAGGATCATTCAGAACCCTCAATCTCTTGCAGCTCAGGTTCTCAAAGCTAAATATTTCCCTACCTCGGAATTTCTATCAGCCAAATCAATACCTCAAGATTCCTATGTGTGGAAGAGCTTCCTTCTAGCCAGACCAGTAATTAAGGTAGGTTTGATTTGGAAAGTTGGTGATGGAAGAAAAATCAAAATTTGGCAGGATCAATGGCTGCCATGCCCATCTACTTTTAAAGTGCAATCTCCTGTCCATATTCTAGAGGCTGAAGCCCAAGTTGCTGAGCTCATTAACCCAGTTACCATGCAGTGGGATTTGTCTCTCATTTATAACATATTCTCTGTCTCTGAAGCAAAACTAATTAGCCAGATCCCTATTAGCCCTTGCAGGAGTCAAGATATGTTGACATGGAGGTGCTCGAGCAATGGGAAATTTTCTGTAAGGAGTGCTTATCACCTTCAAGGCTCTTTGATAGAAGATAAAGTGGGGCAATCTTTGACTCAAAGTTCCAGCTTTAGATTTTGGAACAAAGTTTGGGGTATCCAAGCACCTCAAGCAATAAAATCTTTCCTCTGGAGAGCTGTTTGTGAGTCCCTTCCCACTAAGCTGAATTTGCATAAAAGAAAGATAGTAGATTCACCTCTCTGTCCAATCTGCTCTTTGAACCCAGAATCAGTCTCTCATGCTATTTGGTCATGTGGTGCTTCAATGGATGTATGGTCTATGAGCTCAAAAAGAATTCATAAATCAAGCCTGCATGAAGGATCCTTTAAAGATATTCTAACATCTTTAATGGATCACTTTTCTCCATTGGAAATCATAGAATTTACTGTTACTGCAAAAGCCATTTGGTGTAGGAGGAATAATTGGCTCTTTGAACAGCAATTCCAATCCCCTTCTCAGGTGTCAAAGCTTATCCAAGCAGAGCTGAGTTCTATTAAGTTGTGGATTGAGAATGGAACAAAACAGAAAGGAACCCAACCTGCTAAAGTTAACAGATGGATTGCTCCCCCATTAGATATGTTCAAAGCCAACTGGGATGCTGCCATTGATAAAGTCAATTCAAGGGTGGGGATTGGTGTAATTGTTAGGAACTCAGAAGGAGCTGTTATGGCATCCTTATGTTCTTCGATGGACCTGGTCCCGGATCCACTTCTTGGTGAGGCCATAGCAGCTCAAAGAGCCTCTTCCTTCTTTGCAGATATGGGTCTTCAGCATATAATACTCGAAGGTGATTCCCTTTTGGTGGTGAAGGCAATCCAAAACAAGGAAGATAGTTGGAGTGATTCTGGCCTTGTTATTAGAGATATTAAGATTTTGCTTTCTAAGTTCCTCTCTTGGTCTGTCTTACATGTCCATAGGGAAGTTAATGTAATTGCACATCACTTGGCAAAGTTTGCTCTTAGCTGCCAAGAGGATTGCATAATGAGTGAGGACTGTCCCCCTTGTATCAAGCAACTACTTTGATGAATGAAATAGTTTATTTTTTAAAAAAAAAAGTAATATATTGTATAATTTAGTAATATATAGTACAGTATATATAAATCTTATAGTATATATATATATATATTATGAGTATATACTATAAATAATATATTAAAACTAATATAGTATAATAGTATAATATATATTATCATAGTATATATATTATAATACATTTACTATCAATATATTATAATATAATTCTGAATGCCTTTCTTCCTTCGTGAACCCCTTTTTATAAATACTATAACAGTACAACACAGTACTTTTAATTATACATGAACAGTATCAACCGACACTAAAAACAAACTACCACAGTACAGGACACGTGAACTGATATGTACAAAGTCATTTGTTGTCTTTCTGAACAATAATCTGGTATGAAAATAATCTTTTTCATCTTTATACCAACGGAAATCAGATAATTGAGGGCGTTTTAAATTAATTAATAAATCACTAGTTCTTTCTTTGAATTGAACAGGATCACCAACAAAGTGTTTAGTTAATGCATATATTAGAGTATTTACAGCATCTTCTAATGGTAAATCGTTTTCTATTTTAATCACTTGTATGTTTTCATCATATTTATAAGTAGTTAATACTTCCATATTACTTCATCCAAAAGGTACGAGAATCATTATCAAAATCAGATGGTACTATTGGTTTTCACAATCTCACATATGGTGATATAATAAGTAATATTAATAGAACTAGTTTAACTATGTGCAATGATTTAAGATTAAAAAAATAAATGGAGAAAGAAAATAAATATGCTAGAAAAGAATTAGGTACCTTTTGTGAATAATTTGGTTATACTCCATTATTAGCCCCTTCAAGAAGGCACAAAAAAGAGAAAATAATTTATAAGAATTATTATAACAAAAAACGAAAATACATAAAACCCTATAAAAAGATTAAAGATAAACAAACATATAATAAACCACTAAAAAGCCCTAAAAAGACTAATAAAAAGAAAAAAAAACAAATTATTTGTTATAAATGCAGAAAAGTTTGACATTATAAATCAAATTGTAAAGTTAAACAACAGATTAATGAACTAGATATATCTGAAGCATTAAAAGAAAAACTATTAGACATTTTTATAATACATTCAAGTGAAGTGGAAGATAGTTCTTCATAAGAAGAAGAAATCTATCAATTAAAAGAATCAAGTTTTTCAGAACAATCTTCTGAGAATGAATCTGAAGAAGATGAAGTATAGATTTGCAATTGTCTAGATAAGGATAATTGTATTTGTAATAAAACCATTAACGTACTTTCAAACCTAGAAGATATTATATTAGAATTAATAGACAGAATTAGTAACCCCCAAGAAAGAAAAGATTATTTAAAAAAGTTAAAAGATACTTTTAATAACCAAAATACTTTGATAACGTCACCCTCAACACCTTACAATTTTTCAGAAATAATTAGAAGGTTTAAAATAGATAAACAACAAATTTCGATACAAGATATACAATAAGAAATCAATGAGATAAAACAAGAGTTTAGAAATTTGAAAACATCCAATCTTAAATTAGAAGTTTCAAATGAATAATTATTACAAGAAATTATATTATTAAAAATAGAGATAAACAAAAATAATTTTTATGATAAAAAACATGATAAAGAACAAGGAGAATGTATAACATTAGCTATAAAAGATGAAATAGATAATTTCATTAATATCCTTGATAAGATAAATTTTAAAAATTGGTATGTTGAAGTAACAGTTTCAATTAATCAAGAATTTTCTTTCACTACAATTGCCCTATTAGATATAGAAGCAGATTTAGATTGTATACAAGAATGATTAATACCTTCTAAATATTTTGAAAAAATAAAAGAAACATTATCCCAAGCTAATGGAACAAAACTAAATATAAATTATAAATTATCTAAAGCATATATTTGTAATAATGGAATTTGTTTTAAAACAATATTTATTTTAGTAAAAAATATTAATACTAAAGTAATATTAGGAAATCCTTTTCTTGTCCTACTTTATCGTTTCTCTATAACAGAAGAAGAAATTTTTACTCAAATACTTCGACAAGAAATTCAATTTAAATTCTTGTTTCCCCCAATATTAAAAGAAATTAACTCTTTAAAGGAAGTCTCATTAACTAGAGAAATTAATTTTTTAACAAAAAATAGAATTAGAAGAAAAGAAAAACAGATAAGTTTTTTAAAACAAGAGTTAAAATATAAAAGAATTCAAGAACAATTAAAAGACCCATTATTAACCCAAAAAAATTGATAAATTTAAAACTATAATTGAAAATGAAGTATGCTCTAACCTGCCTAATGTTTTTTGGGAACAGAAAACAACATATAGTTGAATTACCTTATGAAAAATGATTTTCTGAGAAAGATATTTCAACTAAGGCTAGACCTATTCAAATGAATAATGAATTATTAGAATACTGCAAAAAGGAAATCAATGATTTAAGAACAAAATGATTAATAAAGAAAAGTAAATCACCACGGAGTTGTGCTGCCTTTTATGTTAAAAAACAGACAGGATTAGAAAGAGGAGTTCCTCGTCTAGTTATCAATTATGAACCTTTAAATAAAGTATTGTAATGGATTAGATACCTAATTCCTAATAAAAAAGATTTATTTTCTCGACTATATAATACTACAGTATTTTCAAAATTTGATATGAAAAGTGAATTTTGACAAATCCAAATTGCTGAAAAAGACCGTTATAAAACAGTATTTATGGTTTCCTTCGGAATTTTTGAATGGAACGTTATGCCCTTTGGATTAAAAAATGCTCCTAGTGAATTTCAAAATATTATGAATGAGATATTTACCCATTTTACTCATTTTTCAATTGTTTATATAGATGATGTATTAATATTTTCTTCATCTATTGAACAATATTGGAAACATTTAAATACTTTCGTTCAAATCATTAAACAAATTGGATTAGTCGTTTCATCACCTACAATAAAATTATTTCAGGATAAAATTAGATTTCTTGGACATGTGACTTATCAAGGAACTATTACACCAATTAGCAGAACAATATAGTTTGCTGATAAATCTCCAGATGAAATAAAAGATAAGTTGTAACACCCCGCTTAATTAACTCTTGATTAACCCTTAAGTACTATAGATTAGGTTTTTATTTTTATTTTGGTTAATTACTTTCATTAAGGGTGATAGTGAAATTAGTATTAATGTTGGTACTTAGTGTTAATGAGCTAAAGATTAGAGAGGCAAGCCCATTAGTAATTTTTGTGAGGCTTTTTAGGACCCAAGTGCATTCATGGGTCTAGCCCAAGAAAAACCTTGAACCAAGCCCTTAGGAAATAAAGGTTAGTCTTGGTCCAAGTATAGGAAGGTACAAGGCTTTTGGTGTAGATTGGACCCTTGGCCCTTTTCAAGCTCATATGGCCCAAAGCCATGTTTGGACCCATTTTACCATTCAAAGACTAAAGGCCCAATACACCATACCATTGGTTTCCTTAAGCCCAAATCACACTCAAAGTATCCAAATTAAGTTTTAAAAATTGGCCAAGGCCATTAACCATCATACTTGAGGTTAGTGCACTTTAAGCCATGCTTTGAAGCTTAATCATGCTTAATCTTTTCTTAAACTTTTTAATTCAAATTTTCTTGAATTAATACTCCCTTAAATCATGATTAGATCATTTTAATACCCTAGCTAAACCATTCCACATGTCATTAAGAAAAATGACACAACAAGCCCAAACCATGCTTTAATCGGTTTTGTGCATTGCCCTTTGTAATGCTTGGACTGTTTTGCCCTTGGGTCCAACATTTTTGTGGTTTATATTCAAGGGTAATATGGTCCTTAAACACCTTATGAGACCCTCCAAAACTCAGTTTGAGCCTTGGACGAAATTGGTTGCATCAAGAAACTCAAAAAACCAAATCGGGTGCACCTTGGTCTAGTTTGTGTAGGAACCAATTGGATTGAGTTTGAACCAGCCTCCTGCCATGGTTTGCACCACCACGCTGCGCCACCTCCTTTTCCACCCAATCACCAAGAAGTCCCATGACCATCATGAAGGATGTTGACTCATTTTTGCTGTCCAAAAAGATCCAAAACCGAACTGATTTTCTGTCACCACAAAACCACCTTCATCCACTTGTTTTTAAGGGTGGTTTAAGGGACCTTCTGCCATCCACATGATGCCCCACGACTTGGAGTCATCTATAGGACCATTGCAGCTACTGTGGAGAGGAAATGATGTTGGTTTAGGGCACTATTCCATTCTGCACAAGTGACCTAAGCTCATGCAAGCAAATCTATAAATTTTCCAGATTTGAGCACCTCCCACTTCACCCAATCACCCAGCACCCAAGCCAACGTCCCTCACCCCTTGGCCACCTATAAATACTTCCCTCCCCTTCTCATTTCATCCAAAACACAGCTCCAAGCATCATCTTGAGCCTTGAGAGCATTTCCCCCTCTTAGAGATCAAAAGAGTGCAAACCGAGTGAGTTTTGGGGAGTTCTTGAGTGTTCTTTTGTAAGGCAGTCTAGAGAGCTTGGAAGGTCACGAAATTTGTTAGTTTTCTTCCTTTTTATCTTATCTAGCATGTCCAACTTTGTTTCCAAGTGTTGGTACGAAATTTGGTTGAGTTTTGAGAAGGTTATGATGCTTAATGCAAAACCGGGTCAATTAAAGGAAGGTTTGAATGAGTGAATGTTTTTAATTGGAAGTTTAGCTATGACATGTCATAAGCATGATTTTATATGATCTATAAATATCCTAACATGATTATGGAAGGTTAAATTTGTGATTAGAAGCATGTCATGATAGGTTTTAAATCTATCTTGTTTTGATCATCAAGCATGAATCGATTTTAAGCATATTGGTGATTAATGATTTTTTAGCTTTGATTAAGTGTTGGGATGAACTTGATTACTTAAGGATTAGACTTAATAATGTCCCTAAAGAAGTTAGTGATCATTAATGATTAAAGAAAATCTCATACGCATGCATTCATAGGGATCAATAGTTGAAAATACACATAGGTATCAACTAGGATGCATGCCACGGGTTGGGACTAATTGGATAAGTTTCACTTTTAATCTTGAAAATCTAAGGGTATAGATGATTTTAGAATGCCAAAAATATGAAGTACATGAAATTTGGTTAAATTTAGAGTTCGTTTACAATTAGTGAAAATTTAGGGCCTAAATGGTAATTTTTGAAAATCTAGGAGTATTTTTGTAAATATCCAATTTTTAAAGCCTTTGATTTTGAACCTATCTATAAGAGTATTAATCCTAACTTAGTATACACACAATTTACGTAGCTACAACGCTAATTTCGAATTTCTCCGGAAGTTTGTAAGTTGGCCTCTAACTTACACCTTGATAAACTTATGAATTATTGATAAATGATTCATTTATTCTTCAATTATCATTTTGAGCATAAATTATCATGTTATATGAAATATTGAGTGCATACTTACATAACATATGGCATTTTCACCATTTTTGCATATTACATTTATAAACGTCTTTTTTGCATGAAATTTACTACATATGCACATGTCATGAAAATTATTTTTTTTAAAGCATAGCATGAAAATAATTTTTGTCACGACCCCAAAGACCGGGATGGGGAATTATCCTGGTGGAGATCCTCTGTCCACTCTGGAGTGCTTAATAATAGAGTGGTAACCCCTGGGTTGACAAAGAACAGTCAACAGGCTTCGAATGGGTTCTTTTTAAAGAACGTCGGAGCGAAGTCAACATGTTATGACACCTAACGCTGGTGGGTGTACACGTTATAATTTTTGTGATGTTATGTTATTTACCAATGCATTGAGAACGAGTCTATAGACAACGTAGTTTTACTACGGTCACCGGCAGATACTCACAGTGCATATGGAGAACTGTGACACTACCACACGTTATGATATTAATTAAGACAATGATGTAAGTTTATGATGATGAAAGTTTATGATAAAATTTTTATGAAAAAGTTATGTCTTTTCAAAATGATGACGAAATTACTTATTAAGTAAAAACTCGTGTCTCCATATTTTTAAAAAGATGTTGAGAATCTGGATGGGAGATATGCATACCGATTTTTCCACATCTCATGCATTGCATATCTATCATTTTTCATGATTGATTTATCTTTGTGTCAGTTAGTTGTTTAACTTACTAAGATTTTGAATAAATCTCACCATTTATGGGATCTCTATCATTCCACTCGGAGTGATAGAAGTTGTGTCAGGAATTGAGCAGGACGAGATTGATGGAGCACTGGGTTCACATGATTGAGGGGGAGCCAGATCTGGAGATGAAGCTGGACTTAATTTTGATGTTCATAATCCAAATCCTTTATGCTATAGATCGCATTAAGAGAATGATATGACTTTGTATATAAGTTTATGCTACTTTAGTATTTCAAAGTTTCAAACATGATGATTATTTAATGAAGTTGAGTTGTTTTAGTTATTCTGGCATATTTTCACCTTAACCTTTTATTTCCACTGCGATTATTGCATACTTCTAGTTGCATACTAGGATGCATTGCATATTAATTGTCATGAACGGGGGTATGTAACCTTGTGTTGCATGTTCCGACTCTCTAAGTCTTCATTCCATCCCAAGCGGGGATTGGGGGCATCACATAAGCAACAACTACAAAGATTTTTAGGAAGCCTCAATTATGTTGTAGACTTTTATCAATCTCTCAGGCCATTATGTAAACCATTATTTAAAAGATTAAAAAAGAATCCACCACCTTTAATAGAAAAACATACGAATATTATAAAACAAACTAAGGCCCATGTTAAGAAATTACCATGCTTAGGAATCTCATCTCCTCATACTTCTAAAATCGTTGAAACAGATGCCTCTGATCTTGGATATGGAGGAATTATGAAACAAAAATTATCAACTAATCTGGAACTAATTGTTCCATTCAGGATGTTGGAATCTTGCCCAAAAGAATTACAGTACTATTAAAAGAGAAACTTTAGCTATTGTATTATGTATTTCTAAATTTCAAGATGATTTGTTGAACCAAAAGTTTTTACTTAGAATAGATTGTAAATCAGCCAAGGAAGTTTTGATTAAAGATGTGAAAAACCTGGCTGCTATACAAATATTTGCCAAATTGCAAGCTATCTTAAGTATTTTTTATTTTGATATTAAACATATTAAAGGAGAATCTAATTCTCTTCTTGATTTTAAATCCCCTGAATTCTTACAGGAAAAATCATGTGAACTTCAAAATCAAAAGTAAAGTCCAAATCTTCATACGCACAACCACCATCTCCTCCCTATCCTTCACCTTGCCCTTCTGCAACTCTAAGACCATATACGGTATTAGGCTCATTACCACAAAACATTAGACCATCCTATAATTCATTCTCACCATTAGCCCCTCCAAAATTACCAACTTACTCCAAAGTTGTTTCCTCTTCTTCCTCTTCTCCTTCCCAAATTATTAATTTTCCATTACTATCTCAGCCTTCTTCATCTCTCATTATTAGGGGTGTAACCGGTCCGGTCCGGTCCGGTTTTGGACAAAATCTAGGACCGAACCGGTATGTACCGGTTTTGTATTTTTCAAAACCGATTACGCCCCGATTACCCTCCTAAACCGGTACCTCCGGTTTTACCGGTTTCCGGTCCGGTCCGGTCCGATTTTCTGGTTTTTTTTAAATGTAAAAAACATATAATAAAGTGTTACTTCTTATTATAAAATGTTATTAATAATTTAATATATATATTATGCTTAAAGCATATGATCAATTAAATTTTTATCTTTAAGATTAAACTTTTATTTTATAAATTATAACAACATTATCTTATATATAATTATATTAATAACATATGATCAAATAAATTACAAATGTTCATATTTAAAATTAACATTTTATGTTATTATTTATAAATTATAATATGAAATTTTTTCATATATGATATATAATTATATATATTATATATAAAAATTTAACATATAATTATATATTATATATATAAATATTTTGTATAATATATAAAATTAATTTTTATATTTTTTTTTCTAACCGGTCCGGTTTGGTCCCAAAAACTACGGAACCGGAACCGGACCGGAACCGGCCGGTTTTCATAAAATAGGAACCGGTTCCGGACTGGACCGGTTCAAAACCGGACCAATCGGTCCGGTTCGGTCCAGTCCGGACCAGTTTTCCGGTTTTCCGGTTTAAATTTACACCCCTACTCATTATCATCAAATCCCATTGGCACCCAGTCTTCCCAATCGAATCAGAAATTCAACATCTGTCTGACCCCCAAAAATTACTTGATACCATTCTTTTACCAGACTGGCATTATGTTTCGCAAAGTATTAAGAAAACCTAGTACTTTTATGAATTGATATTAGTAGATAGGGGTGTACAGGAACTGCCGGAACCGGCCGTCAACCGATCAGACCGACTGCCGGAGCACGGAACCAGCCGGAACCGGCAAAGAACCGGTCGGTGTTCGAGAGGAATTGAGGGAAAACCGATATCGGCGGTTCGGCACCGGTTCGAACCCCTGGGAAACCGCTGAACCGACCGATCCGGTCTATTTATTTATTTATTTTGAATATATGTATATAAAACGGCGTCGTTTTAGAGGCTGAAAGTTTAAAAAAAAAATATAATAGAATAGCGCCATTAGGCTTAAAAGCTAAACGACGCCATTTCAAAATGACTTAATAACACCCCCCGCACCCCTCTTCTTCTTCCCTGCATCATCTTCTTCATCTCTGCAACTCTCTTATTCTTCCATGGCAGTGATGGCATGAGGCTTCTTCCTTCTTCTTCAGTCTCTCCTCCTTCACAGAAGATGCCGACGGTGGACCGAAGACCGCACCGATGCACGTCGAGACCGATATGATCGGTTTTGTCTCCCCAAACTGATGGTTTCGGTCGGTTCCATAAAGCCATGGCAGACGTCGGTGGTGTATCGGTTTTGCGCCGAAACCAACGCCGAACCCATTGGTGTACAGCCCTATTAGTAGATACCGACTCAATTATTCTCTCTGAGATTCCTTATTCTCTTCAAACTCAACATTCTTCACCTGCATCTCCTATTATTACTTTTCACAAAGTTTCCATTAAATAGGTTCTCACTTTGGAACCTCCATCACCTATAGGACACAACCTGAAGTGCCACATCCATAAACAAATGGGAGGTCAGCGCCTTCTCTTTCAAGCCATTGAGGAACCTAAATACATACTGGGGCGAGAAATTCGTCGATTTCCTTGGTAATCTGGGCAACCGAAGGGTCGTAAGCCTCCGTAGCCTCAAACGTGAATAAGGGAGGTGTTCTCTCACCCAAATTGGAAATTCCAGTGCAGGGCAGAGTCCCAGAGGCACTACCTCGAGGGAACCCATTGCTAAGGTGGAGTCCCATGATTGAGGGAGCCACACTCGCCAACAGGTCCTACGGGAGGAATGTCAAGTGGATCCCAAACCCTGCTAGCCGAAATAGTTCACTTATACTTGGCAATGAAGGGTTGGAACGATGTAAAATGCATCGTTTAGAAATTATAGGATAATGCAAGGAACTATCGTAATTGTCAGGGAACCTTAACCGACGAGGCATGCGAGAGGGTTACCGTTGACTAAATAGGTCCTGTAGAGATACCTTCACCAGTGTGACACTATCGTTTCCAATTTTGTATCTTTAAGGAAGACTTTACCCTGTGAAACACCTTGAACCTTACCAATGTACCCCATGTACATACAATGAGAATGTTAGATTGATTAAGAGACTCTAGATCCTGTCTAATTAAATATCAGAGGCATCCCCCATTGAGATCATTCGATAGGGGTGTGCAACCGGGCAGGATTTTTTCCGGTCTAGTCTTTTACCTAGAAATCCTGGTGAATCCGGGCGGTTATCTGCTCGGATTGGACCCAAGCGGGTAAGATGAACCCGGATCTGGTATGGACCAGGTTTTAGTTCCGGTTATGTAATCGGTTTTTCGTAACTAGGTCTTATTTAAAAAAAAAACACAAAAAATAATTCAATTTTTTCAAATTTTAAAATAAAAATAATAACCAAAAATTATATTGTAAATAGTTATGATGTATTGTTATTTATTTTATTGTCTGTAAATTGATATTTTGCATTGTGATGTAACAACAATATTATTTGTTTTATATTTTTATTTATTTTATTTAAAAAAATTTTTAAAATTTGTTTAAATTATTTTTTAAAAAAAGTCTCGGCAATTTAAACATGATATCATAATTTTTTTAAAAAAAAGTGCCATAAAACTATTTTTATAGTTTAAAAAGTTTTTTTTTTTAAAAAAAAAGTATTAATAAAGTCGGATTAAATCTGGTTACAATCCAAATATCTGGATTTATATCAAAAAAAAGGAAAAAAAATCCGGATATCCGAATTGAATTTGGAAAACTGCCCGGTTTTTAGAATCTGGATTCGGATCCGGTTATTGTCGGATATCCAGATCCAGATCCGGTTGCACAGTCTTATCAAGCGAGGTTTTTTTTTTTTTTTTGGGTCACCTGTCCATATATTAAGACCCTCACTTGTGGTGGAGGAAGACCTTAACAACCAACATAGCCAACTCGTATAGAGACTTTACCCAACAAAAAAACAACCAAAATACCTCAACTATACAATTCCTATCAAACTCGTATAGACGGCAGGCCCGCCTTATCTACACAAAATATTCCTTTTAAAGGAGCTGGTAACTCGACCGATTCCATCCAAAGGCAAGACATTCCCTCGGCACCCAACTTTGCCAAGCCATCCGCCATCACGTTCCCTTCTCTAAAAATATGCTGAACTGTGTACCTTATCAAGCGTAACATTAACATTATCTCCTCCCAAAAATCTTGTAAATACCAAATACCACACTTACTTTCTCGCAACCAATTTACTAAGATCATTGAATCCATTTCCAACTCCACATACTGTAGGCCCTAACTCCTACAATGCCGAAGACCATGGAGTAAAGAAATTAATTCAGCACTATTATTTGTCCCATCTGCAATTTATGCTGCATACGCAAGAATGAGATCCCTATTTTCATCTCGTATGGCACCTCCCACACCTGATCTTCCCGGATTTCCCAAACTGCATCCGTCCGTATTTAGGCACTTCAAGATCAGCCAACACTGCATCATCCAGCAACCAACCAGCCTAGCTTCCTTCCTTTTCTTGTGCTTAATAGGCACTTCAAGATCAGCCAACACTGCATCATCAACTGCATTCCACTTTATTGCTGGCTTTAGTGTTAAACCCACCCAAGAAATCCAGTATAGTATTTGCTGCCAAAGAGACTCTTTTGAACCAGCAACCCCCTCCATCTTTTTTTTTGCATCTCCACAGCCAAATTTGCCAAGTAACAATCGAAGGGGTTCGCCCAAGCAGCATCCCACGAGAAGATGATTTTTTTGCTTTGTTAATCCACAAACAAATTCTTTGTTTCCATGAATTGGAAGAGACGAAACGCATACCCAACCGAGTAGATACTTTCCTCCAGATATGTTGCACCATGTCCCCTCTTGACAGAATGTGCTCCATATCTTCATAGGCTCCAGACTCACAACACACACATTTTGAGACAATTGGAACACCCACTTTTCGCAACTTGTTATCCACTGGGAGACCTCCATGAATGGCCTGCCACATAGACATAGAAATATTTTTTGGGAGGCCCAAATTCCAGAACCAATTAAAGTATGAAAACATCAGTCCCCTTCTTCTCATCATCTCCCAAGCATTTTTCACACAAAAATTGCCATCTAACTTCCCCATCCAAATCAGTTTATCCGGACCTTGTCTACTATTACCCAAATGCATCAGCACTTCCAAGGCCTTTTCCCTCCCCAATAAATTTGTGAATAACTCCTCATTCCAACCTGTTTCCGACTTACATTCTTTTAGAGACAACAGAGGCCTAGTTATATCTGTAAATGCATGTCCCAGAGGCTCTAAAGGGGACCACTTATCCCACCACAAAAACACATCCCCATCCATAACCCGCCATGTTGAGTGCTGTCAAACCTCAGGAATGCATCTCATCACCATACACCAAAACCCCGTGTCCCTCATCGGATTTATCAAGGAAATATGACTCCCTTTTATATACTTCGCTCGAAAAACGAAGCCCATAATGAATTTTCAGCAAGAGCTTTCCACGCAAATTTCATATTTAAAGCTTTTTGAACATCACCTAAATTCCTCAAACCAACTCCCCCTCCTTCAACAGTTTACAATTTTTTCCGAAGCCACCCATTTTTTTTTCTCCTTCCCATTTTCCATACCCCAGAAAAAGGAGCTAAATGCCTGATTCAAGGACTCAATTGTCAACTTTGGAATAGGAATCACAGATAACAAATGAACCGGAACACTTGAGTGAACATGCCTTAACAAAATGAGTCTCGCCCCTTTTGACAACATTCGTGCCTTCCACCCTTCAATTCTTCTCTTAATTATTTCCAACAACTCCTCCAAATGTCTACTTAGCAATATTCCAGTAACAATGGGAACTCCCAAATATTTGAAAGTAAACGCACCTTGCTTAAACCTAGTAGCTCGTAAGATGGAACGTCTTCTTATCCTTGTAATACGCTCCAAAAAATAAATCGTCGATTTGTTTTTATTAACCGCCTGCCCCGACCAAGTCTCATACTTCTTCAAACAATCCATAATTGATTTTACATATTTTTTCTCACCATTTGCAAATATAACCATGTTATTTGCATATAAGAGGTGCGATATCAGCGACGCCCCCCTTGGATGCAAAAACCTCCCAATTAACCCAGCTTGAAATTTCTCCTTCAAAAGTCTTGAGAGTATCTCCTCCACTAAAATAAACAACTATGGAGATAAAGGATCTCCTTGCCGTAACCCCCTTCCACCCTTATAAAACCCCTTCACCGTTCCATTCATAACCACAGAATACCATACAGTCGTTACACATTGTTTTACCAAGTCTCGAAACTGTGATGAAAAGCCAAAAGCATCCAACACATGTAAAAGAAACTCCCAATCAATGGTGTCATAAGCTTTCGCAAAATCCACCTTCATCATTACATTGCCTCCTCTAACATTTTTATTCAAGCTATGTATCATTTCCTAGGTTAAACTGACATTCTCCAGAATACTTCTACCAGGAATAAAGGCGCCTTGCTCCTGAGAAATTATCCGGGACAGAATAGGCACCAATCTTCGCACCATCAATTTAGAGCATACTTTATACACTACGAAGCAAAGGCTAATTGGCCTAAACTTCTCAAAGCTTGTAGGATTCGGCACCTTTGGGATAAGAACTACATATGATGAGGAATAGAAGCTAGGTAATTCACTACCTCTAAAGAAATCCCACACTGCTTCCACCACATCCTTTTCCACAAACCCCTAGCAACTTTTGTAAAAACCTGAAGTGAAACCATCTGGACCTGGTGAACTATCTATCGAAATAGAAAACATAATTTCCTTAATATCTTGGATTGAGGGGAGCTCGCACAGTCTTCTATTTTCAGACTCCGAGATTTCTTTTTGTACCCACGGCGACAAATCTGGATATGGACTACCATTTTTAGCTCCCATAAAACTAGAGAAATATCTAACAACTTCTTCATGTACTGCTTACGGAGAACTAATTCGATGCCCATCTTCCAAATTCATCTCTTGGACCAAATTACTACCTTTTTTATCCAAACTTTGAAAAAATTGTGCATTGACATCCCCTACCTCAGCCCATCGTTGCTTCGCAATTTGAGACAGCCTCATTTCCTCTCTATGCATCCACTCATCTAGCTTAAGCTTGGCTACCAACAAGGCCATTTCATCCTCCTCGGAACCCCCACCTATAACTTGCAATCTAAATCAACTATCTCCTTTTCCAACTGAGCAATATGTGTGTACGTCCAGCCAAAAACATTGACATTCCAATGTTTAAAAGCCACCCTCAACTTTTTTAGTTTGCCTGCCAACTTCCACATCCCATTCCCCATCGCCTCTTCCTCCCATACCGTTTTGACACAATTTAAGAAATCATCATGTCTCGTCCACATTTCCTGGAATCTGAACGCAGAAGGGCCATAGCGTGCCGAAGGTTTCTCAAGCCACATTACCATCGGTGCATGATCCGACAAGGAGCATGAAAGGTATTCCATGCAAGAAGAAGGATAATTCATAGCACACGTATTATCCATCAAAATCCTGTCCAATCTCGCCCACCATCTAGTTAAACTGGCATGACCATTACACCAAGAAAAGGGCCCCCCATGAAAGACATCTCCTGCAACCCACCGAGATTAATGAATTGATTAAACTCCTCCATCGCCACTACCAACCTCGGATGACCACCTTTTCTTTCTGCATCTGAACGTATCACATTAAAATCCCCCGCAACCACCCAAGCTTCAGAAGCACTTGGGAGGTCACTCAAATCTTGCCAAAGTTGGCGTCTCTCTTGTCCCAAGCACTTAGCATACACCAGAGAAAACCGCACTCTCCTATTATTATCATTAATGACCACCATGATATGTTGGTCAGACTTTGCGAGCACTTGACATCCAACCCCCTGGTTCCATAACAACCATATTTTGCCTCCTTCCGCACTATTTGATACACCATCTGCAAAATGAAAATCCCAAACAACTCTCCTCAGTGTTTCCTCCGTTTGAAAATGCTTTGCCAAAGCCACTACCTTCGGTTTATATTTCCTCAACAGCTTTCCCAGCCTCTGCTTCGAGGTGTTCAAACCTAGAATATTCCGATAGAGGAAACTACACATTATAAATTAAACAGAATGGGTTTGCTAGGAACCCTTTTAGAACTTCTAATTCTCGTACTTTTCCTCTGCTGACAATCCTCTCTGGATCCGAATAGAAGTCTTTTTCTTTACTCCTATGCACCGTACTCTCCACTCTCTCTCCTTCTGAAATTGAGCCCAGGACCTCCCCTTCATCCTCAACTCCTTGCACCACTTCAGGATCAACTCCTCCATTATCGACTTGTTGCAAACCCTTCTGCATCCAATGAGCCTCATCCATAGAATCAAATTGGTTCTCATTTTCTAGATTATTCACAACTTTTAGCTCTCGCTCCTACAAAAATTCCTGACCCACCACAATATTTCCTACCAGATTTTCCACCATAACCACTTCCATCAAACCTACATCCGTTTCCTCACTTACTTTGACCATTTCAGCAACCTCTGTCCCCTGATCGAGTGCCTCACAATCCTCAACTAGTAGACCTCCTCTGTCTTCTGAACATGCACCTCACACTCTACAACCTGGGTGACAGGGGCCTCAGATTCAAGGTGAGCTTCAACGTCCGCTGCATGAGAGTTCTCTCCCGTCTCTAACACCAACTTCTGACCTTGAAACTCCCCCTCCTCTAGCTCCTCTATGATCATCAGGTTTCCCACTTCCATGGAAGAACTCCTCCTTCCCTTTATCCATCTCTGTACCCGTCACCAAAGGAGGCAACCCCTCTACTCCCTCCATTTGGCCTTACTCCTTGGAAACCCTTCTTCTATTCTCCTTATTGCCCTCAAAATTTTTGTTTCTTCCAGACTGAGCACCAGCCTTTCGACACTTCATTATATTGTGCCCCTACATTTTAGAAAGCCTGCAATACGCTGGCAGATTTTCATATATCACCTTCTGAATTCGACTACCCATTTGGTGAGGCACCCCAATCCAAAATGATTCAATAGGATCCTTAGTGGCATTCATTTCAACGCAAACTCTTATCGCATCCGTTCGTGCATCACATTTGGTACAGTTGTCACTACGCACATATTTCCCTATTGGCATGGTGATATTTTCCAAGAACGATTCATGAAACATGTTTGGTGGCAATCCAGGGAGCGTAATCCATACTGGAACCACTGGTGACTCCAGTTCCTCTGTGTAATCCGTCGACCAATGAAACGCATGGTAGGGGACCCCTTTCACTTCACATGACTCCCTGGAAATCGCCATCTTAAAATCCACCTCATTTGCAAATCTTACGAAAACCGACCTGGGCGCCACCATCAACGAGACCACAGGCTGAGAAACGAGCCCCCATCTTCTTCGAATACAAGACCGAATATCATCAAGTGAAGGACGTTGCCTCAAGAGTTTTAAAACCAGAGAAAATATGAACGGCGCAGCCGATTTTGTAATCTCCTCCTTGGAAAAGCTTATGTAAATTTCGCCATCCAAAACTTTAGGGGATCTCAATGGATTCTCAACTACCAGAATAGGTTGTGGAGCAGACGCCACCATATCCGCAAAATACTGGCGAACAGGGGGCGCCGAGAAGCTCGTCTGGCCCCCGGCGGCAAGCATTTGGGAAACGCCCAAACCCTAGTAGAGCGAGGGGATTAAAAGCGTTAGTGTGTTCCTCAAGGCTGGTGTATCTATTCACAAGTGTCTATTGGAAGTGTTGCATGCACAAATGAGAATTGTATCAACAATGAAATTAGTATGCAAGCTTCATGAAATTTGTACCCATGCTTTACTTATTATTATTTTTTTCCCAATTTTAGATTTATTTTATTGCAATGATACATTCTGAATGAGTATGATTAAATATTGCACTGTGGGATGTAGTTATGCAATTTATGAAATTCAAGTTAATTTATATTAAATTATATTTTGCCGTGTTATGTGGGGACTTATATAAATAATTAAATCTATTTATCTTCATCAGAATCCTGACTTTACACTCCATCCAATTAATTAAGTATTATACGTGTTGGGTCCATTTATTAATTAAGAGAGAATAGTATAATCCATACCTGATTATATTAATAATTAGACAACATTATACATCTAATGAGGGTGTAGTCATGAATAATAGTGGTGGCTGCATATTGCATGTATTAATAGATATAATATATATATATATATATATATTATTATATTAGTTGTTCAAACATGATTAACAGATGTGTGTGGATCACGCGCTGCACTTTTAGTGAAAAGTCTTTGGCAGTTTGAAAGATTGGCGGCTTAGGAACTCTGCGATGGGGTGGGTGGTGGTCGTTGGCAACCGGAAAACATCAGACGCCGCTTCTCCATGCTTTGATCGGAAAAAACAAAAACAAAACCCAAATACCAACTGGAAAAAAAAATACTTCGAGAAAACTGCATCTGGGGGAAGGGAGGGAGGGAGGAGCCGAAGCTCCCACCCCCCTCTGAGGTGGTTTATTTTTGTTTTGGGTTTCTAGAGAGAAGATAGAGCTTGTCTCTCTAAAAATATTTAAGGCCGGCTCATTGCCATAGACTTGTTTTGGCAATTGTTTCCGTCATGACTCTGAACACATTGAATGCCCAAGTAAAGAAATGCTAGCTCCTTTTCTTTACTCTCTCTCTCTCTCTATATATATATATGTTGAGGGAAAAATTAGATAATTGGCATATTCTTGTGAAAAACTGTGTAAACTTGTGTTGTAACAAGTGTGTAGTGTGTCAAAGTGCAATAGGGACAAGTCAGAGAGTTCGCTCGAAGTGGCTCGACATTTCGCTCGAGCGAACTCCAAGTCAGAGACTTCGCTTGACATGGCTCGACACTTCGCTCGAGCTTCATTCAAGTCCGAGAGTTTGCTTGACTTGGCTCGACACGTCGCTCGAGCGAACTTCAACTCAGAGAGTTCGCTCGACATCGTTCAACATTTCGCTCAAGCTACATTCAAGTCAGAGAGTTCGCTTGACTTGGCTCGACACTTGGCTCGAGCGAACTTCAAGTCAGAGAATTCGCTCGACATAGTTCAACACTTCGCTCAAGCTACATTCAAGTCAGAGAGTTCGCTTGACTTGGCTCGACACTTGGCTCAAGCGAAACTAAGTTCGATTGACACTTCGCTCGAGCCAATGTTCTGGAAACCTAATTTTCTTAGGTTTGAGCGCCTCTTTCCTTATTGGTATAAAAGGAGACCTTTTGGTCTTTCCTTTGGTCTGGAAAAACAGAGCAAAAAACCCTAAGTGCTTCAAGAACCAAAGAGAGAACCTTTCCTCACCTTGTGAATCTCTCTTGGACAAACATATATCCACCACACCACACTCAAGATAAAATCTCATTCAAAGTCCATTGAAGTGGACGTGTTGACTGTCCGGAAGGTTTCCGGAGCTGCTGTTGATGCAGAGATCGAGAGGTTCTCGTAGAAAGCTATAGAAGGTCGGAGTTCCGACAATACATGCGTGTAGAGATCGAGTGGGTCACTCGTGATGTTGCAAGCCAAGTTTAGGAACTACAAAGGTTTTGTGAGTGTCTCTAAATTGGTTGTAATAAACTTTTTCTATAGTGAATTTTAGGTGCTGCCTTACACCTGGAGTGATTTTAGAATTTGAAGAAGTTCTTCAAATGAGTTTCCACTTCGTGATCAAAATCATTGTGTTGATTGTTTGTGTTTATTGATTAACTGTTTGTTTATCTCTATTTTTGAAAAGACTATCAAAATTGGAATACACCTATTCACCCCCCTCTAGGTGTAGTGATTGGTAGAACCATTGCTTTTTCAATATATATTATAATGATCGACAATTTCTGCCGTGTCTGTTGGGATTGGTTCTATGTAAACGGATGCATATATTTATTAATACCATATGACTACAAAAAATTTGGTCTATACCGGCTATTTTTTAGTTGCTGCAATAAAAATCGTTGGGAAAGGTACGGTATTCTGTAGTGGCGATTGAATGATGCAATATTGTACTAAACATTTGAATGAATAATTAATTACCATTGAAATACAAAACAAACAAATCAAATGTATATATATATATATATATATATATATATATATATATATCGAAATCAAAATTTCTTGTTCAAATGGTAAATTGGAAATATATCCACTTGAATGAAATTAACAGAAAAAAAAAATCATTCGAAGAAAGAAAATTTAACTTGATCGAACCGATCATTTGAATGGGTACTCATGAATGTGATTTCGAGAAATTTATGAAGAAATCTTGAAATACCTTTTACGGATTTGAGAGGAAAATCTGGAAAATGATCATAATAGATAAGATATATTCCCTTTTTTCAAACACACTTTCATTGCCGTTATTTACACACACATATAGATTGAAGAACCTCTCTAGAAGATTGCTCTTCAATATTTCTTTTTTATGTTATTTCTTCTTGGAGGAAATTTAAGTGTTTTTCTGTGTCTTGGATGAGATTGGCTTCTGATCTCAGAACATTTACTTCCCTAGGTTCAGGATTTCATAGCGCTATGTATAAGGCGAAATATGCATACCTTATCCAGTGTATAAATTCTATTAATTATTTACAGCCATCCAAGCAATCACTGAATGCCTCGCGCGGGATCCCGTGGCATTCAGTGATTGCGTGGATGGCTCGGTAACGCTTTCTAGCCATAGAACATGCAGTTTTCTATATATATGACTTTAATTAATAGCGTTTAGTAGTTGTTAGGATATATAGGTAGCTATAATCCAGTGTATATAAGTACCTTATCCGGTGTATCAAGGCTATTAATTAGTAGTTGTGGAATCAATAAACTTTGGCTAAAATTTGATTAGAGAATTCACTTTTAAAAATTTAGCTAGTCACTTTTCAACACCACAAAATAACAGACTTAACAAATCGATTAATATTCTATTAAAATATTATTTTTAACATTTTCATTTATTTTGACACTAGAAGTATACACACCTTCGGCCAACTGAGACCCAACACTATCTCGATTTCTCTGTGACCCACGCAGACCGATATCAAACCATGGGTCACCTTCGGCGATGGAAAACCTTCCTCCGGATCCCAAAACAGAGAAACACCCACCTATTATATATATTTTATATTTTTTTATATTTTTAATATAATATATAAAAAAATTATATTTTTTATTATTGCATGTGTATTATTAATGTTAAATATATGTAGTGGATGCTAATTACAAAATATATATAAAAATTGTTTTTTGTAAAAAATTAATAATAATTATTATTATTATTTTGTCTCAAATATGCATAAGTCAATGTCAAAATTTTACTTTAATGACAAAGTAGTTGTACAAAAGAGGTGATTTTATATATGTATATGTATAGACCAATATTAATAGTAGCTAACCATCTAATCTAGTATCTCAACTTAAGGAATAGCTTTCCGGCCATAGGAAAGAGCATCTATCTATACAGTTAGCTGCCCCTAGCAAGTGTACGTGGGGGGTATTGCGCTGGCTTCTAGGCTATAGCAAAAACTCTGTACTGATTTTTTGTTTTACCGAAGGCATGATTTGTTAATATTCCTTAAGTTTCTGTTTTGAAACGACATAACATACGTATATCGGTGATGTATTTTCGTAGCAATGAATTTTCTAAAAATTCTTCGTTATCGGTGAAGTATTTCATGAATAAATAAATAAATGATAGCTGCAGACTGCACAAGAGCTGTATCATCACTTTGAAAAAAGTAAATATATACAGGAGTTACATAAAAAAATTAATTTTTAAATAGTAGAGTATCTTATATTTTTTCAAACGACTGTATGACGCTTGCGCTTTCCATAACTGCAATTACCATTACTCTTAAAAAAAAAAAAACAAATGTTGTGTGAAAGTCTGAAAGATAATATTATCGCATGACACGTGTTTTGAAAAATTTGTATATATGTTTAGTGTGAAATAGGCAATAGAGGGTTCAGACCGCTTGCAGACATATTTCTCAACCATTACTACAGTCCTCGAGTTCTCTCCTTATAAAACACTCTCCCACGACATCACAACCAATAAGATTAAATATGGACGGCACATCCATGCTAACTCCCATTGGTAAGAGGTAATACTAAAAAGAAAAGCTTTTAGTACCTATATATGTGCGTTAATTTGCTCTATCTTGTTGTCTTTCTCTCTATAGTTTATATAATTTGTTGTGATATTTCAAAGTTTCCCGTAATAAAATTTAGAATATGCAGACTTGCAGGCAAGGTTGCCTTGATAACTGGAGGTGCAAGTGGCATTGGCGAGAGTACGGCAAGACTATTCGCTGAACATGGTGCTAAGGTCATCATTGCTGACATCCAAGACGAGCTCGGTTTCTCAATTTGCCAAGACAAAAGCACCAATGGTGCCATTTCCTACGTCCATTGCGATGTCACTAGCGAGTCTGATGTCCAAAATGCTGTCAACACTGCTGTGTCGAAGCATGGGAAACTCGACATAATGTTCAGCAATGCAGGGCGTACTGCCCGACTAGATGCAAACATCTTAGCCTTTGATCAGGAGGAGTACAAGAAAGTTTTTGATGTGAACGTCAGGGGGTCAATGCTGGCAGCAAAACATGCCGCTAAAGTAATGATTCCGGAGAAAAAGGGCAACATTATATTCACCGCAAGCTCTATAACACAGTCACAAGGAATGGCCTCGCACACCTACACGGCATCCAAGCATGCCGTGGTGGGACTAACGAAGAATTTATGCGTTGAGTTGGGGCAGTACGGAATTAGAGTCAATTGCATATCACCATTTGGTGTGGCCACACCTATGTTCCTAAAATGGTTGGGAATAGATAAGAAGGAAACGGGTGAAGAGATTGTGTCCACCGCGGCAAATTTGAAAGGGCCAGTTTTGGAATCAGTAGATTTGGCGGAGGCAGCTTTGTTCTTGGCGAGCGAGGAGTCCAAGTACGTGAGTGGGCTCAACCTTGTCGTGGACGGGGGTTTTAGTGCCACCAATATAGCTCTTTCAGAGGCCATACGAAAGCTCTTCAACTGAGCAAAAGCATAATAGTTATCTTTGTTCCAAGCATATATGCTTGTTTTCAGCGTACCCACGCGCGTACGTGTTACGCGCAGTAGTAATGTTTGTATGTTGAAATCTAAATAATCTCCTATGGAATTATAATAAATGCAGGAAGGTGGATAATTTCCTGTGATAGCATAACTGAGTATTTTATTGATCTTTATATAAAGAGGTCTTCTCATAAGGTACTATAATTATGGCAGACTAGGTACGTGGAAGTTGGTTAGCTCATGAAGTGTCGAACAAGCAAGCATTAACATAAATTTCTTAAATTAGACTCGGATTGGGCATATCATACAAATTTGTTTGGATTTAGATTTTCTGGTCCCTTCTACTAGTCTCTCCCTTTTTGTTCTGGTTTAAACACCTATTTAATCCCCAAACATCTGATTGATGTATGAGGAATGTGTAAAAGGGGTCACCAAAAGAAAATGAGTAATACTACATGCAGCTGTGAAGTGCGCAAGTACCATACAATCGCTTCGGAAAGGAGTAGTGTTTACTACTAAAAAATTAATTTTTTTCATGTTAATTCCGTATATATTTGATTTTTTTCAAAGTGATTGGGTGGCGCTTGCACACTTACGACTATAATTATCATTTCTCAAAGAGAAGAAATTATTAAATACTTTCGGAGTACATATGCGTGGTTTTCTCATCTTACATACTACAACGTGGCTTCTAATTTTAATAGACATAATATCCTATAATAAGATGAGAGTACCACATAACCATATTCTAGGAATACTTAATATATAACTACTGGTCAATAAAACCATGCAAGCCCTTTCTCTAACCTTAATCAATACACCCAACATTCCAATCCAAATGGCCGGCTCCCCATGTAACTAGTGACATAACTGGAGGGGGCATCCCGACCAGTTAGCCTCTAAGGTGGACCTGGGCCCTTTCTAGTGACTAAAGCTTTGTATCATAACCGAGAGGTCCAGCCCAGTACAAAGGGAACTCAGCCCATGGCCAATACCGATTGGATAACTATCTAGTCGGTGGCAAAAGATAAAAGTGGTTATTATTCAAATTTGCTAAAAAATGAATCCTCATCTCTAAATTTGAATTCAAATAAAGTATAATACTATATTTTTTACTGACTTAGGCATCAGAGGCATTCCCTCGAACTCCCGTGCTCTATACACTTTGGTTGCAGGTGATCGTGAGGTGGTGGTAGTGAAACACGTCCATAATAATTGACGCCATCTGTGGGATTTGTTAAAGTCTCACACTTTGCGTGCTTTTCACATGCCCATCACTACTCGGTCTCAGGCAATTAGAGATCAGGGAGAAACTTCACAAAACATGGAGGAGAAGATTGCGGAAATGGAGGAGGTGATAAAGAAGCTTTCCATGGAGGTGGATTCCTTGCGTAAGGAAAATGAGACTCTTAAATCATGAAATGGGCCGTCAGGCGAGGATGTGACACCCAGACAGACCGAGAGGGTAGAGATGGAGGCAAATAGTGAGGGAAAAGGCTATCAAGAGAACAAGGAAGCGAAGCAATTGCACCCCGACGAACGTAGCTTGATGGATAAATATGAGGAGATGGCCAAGAAGATAGGAACATCTTCTTCGGTCGATCAGTTGTTGTCCAGCACAAATCTACCATTTTCTATAGAAATTATGACAATGTCTATGCCTGCGAAATTTAAAGTCCCATCAATGGACCTATATGATGGCTCGAAAGATCCCGTGGAGCACCTTGAAACTTTCAAAGCCCATATGACACTTCATGGGGGAAATTGCATGTAGAGCTTTCCCTTTGACTCTAAAGGGATCGGCGAGAGGATGGTTTAGTATACTGCAACTAAACTCCATCGAAAGTTTTGAAGAACTGGGCTGACAGTTCTTGAGCCAATTCATGCTGAGTAGAAAGTGCAGAAGACTCGCTGCATACTTGTTGACTGCCAAGCAACAGGAGAATGAAAGTTTGAAAGTATATTTGACACGCTTCAATAAAGAAAAAATAACGACCGATGACAAAGACGAGAAAATCATACTAGTAGCATTGTTGGGAGGTGTTTCGCCGAGAAGCCCTTTCATGGCCGAGCTGGCCCGAAAAACCCATTCCACCTTACGAGAGTTCATCGACAGAGTTGATTATTTTGTTAATGCTGAGGACACCTTGATCACCTTAACCACCCAACCAAAAAGGAGTGAACGGGAACCGAAAGGAGGCAGAGGAAAGACCAAGATGGAGGTCAAAAGGCGAAGAAAGACCAACAGGAGTCAAGGCGAGATGGTAATTTAAGAAGGCATAGTGGCGGTTATGTACACTATTTGGAAAAAACAAAGGAAGAAGAACCAACTGAGAACGAACGGCAAACCAAGAAGTACTGCACTTATCACAAAATATGGGGACACAAAACTGAGGACTGCTACAACTTGAAACGACAAGTAGAGGAAATGAGGAACAGTGGCGAGTTGGAACGATTGATCGCCTAGAACATCAACCCCCCCCCCCCCCCCACCGATGAACAAGTGAACGAAGGAATGAGTACAAGAAGTGAAGAAGTAGGAGCCCCAAGCGATGGAAATCATCAAAAAGGGAGAGCAGGTCAAATGAACCTACGGACCAAAGAACAAGAGCAGATGAAAACTGGAGAAACCAACCTCTGGGCGAGATATGAAGAAGTCTATAATGTAGAGAGGCCTGTCAAACAGCCCTGAGTACAAGTATCCCCCACGATATCTTTTGATGAGGAAGATTGTCGAGGTGTTGTATATCCCCCTGATGATGCTTTGGTGGTAACAATGTTGGTGGCAAATCTTACCACCAGAAGGATATTGATTGACAATGGAAATTCGGTGTATATCTTGTTTTGGGATGCTTTCAGTAAAATGGGAATCAATGAAGAACATTTGAAACCAGCACCAACTACGTTGAAAGGGTTCACTGGCGACGCAGTGCAACCAATGGGGGCTATTACGTTACCCATATCTGCAGGCACAGACTCTTATGTCGCCATGGCGATGACTGAGTTTTTAGTAGTGAAAACTCAGTCGGCATATAATGCGATCATTGGGCGACCCACGTTGAATGCATTAAAGAGAATTACCTCAACCAATCATCTAAAAATGAAATTCCCAACAGGCAAGGTGCGCAAACCAAGAGGAATAAGCGAAGTGCAAGGCGAGCAGGTCTTAGCCGGAGAATGTTATGTGCAGGAACTCAAACAAGGGCAAGGAGAGGTCAGTATCGTAGATTTTGAAGAATAGACGATCCTCCCGCTAGGACCACAGATAAAGGCGACAGAGATAGAGACTAGAGATGAAGATACCCTGAAGCACAGGAGGCAGATGAACTTTTAGAGCTGGTCACCCTTGAGCAGAATCATCCCGAAAGCCATGTGAAGATCGGAACAAAATTGCAACAGGAATAGAGATAGCCACTAATAGACTTCCTTCTAGACCATAAAGATGTATTCACATGGAGTCATAAAGATATGCCAAGGATAAGCGAGGAAGTCATCAAACACAAGCTGAACGTAGACCCGCCCAGAAAAGCAAGAGAAGAGAAACTTCAATACTGAGAAGTACGAAGCAATCGCAGAGGAGGTGGATCGGTTATTAGCAGTTGGATTCATCAAAGAAGCATAGTATCCAAAGTAGCTATCTAACGTGGTGTTGGTAAAAAAGTCAAATGGGAAGTGGTGAATGTGTGTGGATTTTACCGACCTCAACAAGTCTTGCCCGAAAGTCAGTTTCCCATTGCCAAGGATAGATCTGATAGTAGACGCAATAGCGGGGCATAAAATGTTAAGTTTTATGAATGCCTACTCGGGATACAATCAAATCAGGATGAAGAAGCTGATTAGGAGAAAACTGCTTTTATAACTGACCGAGGACTATATTGCTATAATTTGGTGCCATTCAGCTTGAAGAACGCTGGGGCAACCTACCAAAGGTTGGTAAACAAAATGTTTAAAGGCCAAATCTGAATAAGCATGGAAGTGTACGTAGATGATTTACTAGTAAAAAGCAGGGAGTTTGACCAACACATAGAAGACCTTAGGGAGGCTTTTCAGGTTTTACGTCGGTAGTAAATGAAGCTCAACCCAACGAAATGCGCATTCGGAGTGGAATCATGAAAATTCCTCTGTTTTATGGTGTTAGAGAGAGGAATCGAAGTAAATCCCGAGAAATGCAAAGCAATAATAGAGATGAAGACGCCCACAAACTTGAACGAAGTACAGAAACTGGCAGATAAGATTGTAGCTCTAAACAAGTTTGTATCCCGATCAACGGATAAATGTCTTCCTTTCTTTCTGGTGCTTAAAAAGCACGAGAGTGGGATGCCAAGTGTGATGAAGCATTTACTCAGTTAAAAGAATATCTAGTTAAGCCACCATTGCTCAGTCACACCAAGCCAGGAGAGCCATTATCGTTGTACTCAGCAGTAACTCCAGACGCAGTGTCTGCTGCGTTGACACGAGAGGAGGGGAAGGAGCAAAAGTCGGTGTATTACGTAAGCAGGGCTTTGAGAGGAGTAGAGGCTGGGTATCCAAAGGTTGAGTTAGTTGTCTTCGCTGTAGTAGTAACATCAAGGCGACCTTATTTCCAAGCCCATCCAATAATGGTAATCACTTCGTTGCCTCTACAAAAGGTGTTACAAACAACGAAGCTACGTATGAAGCAGTACTCGCCGGTGTGGCAATCACAAGGGTATTGGGATGCGAAGAAGTCGAGATGAAAGTGGATTCACAAGTGGTAGTCGGGCAAATCACAAGGGAGTATTTGGCGAGGGGATCCAAGCTAATAAAATGCCTTTACCAAGTTCAGGAGTAGATCAAATGTCTCAAATACTTTCGATTCGAGAAGATACCTTGAGGAGACAATTCCAAGGCTGATCGATTGGCACGTGTGGCCTCAATAAAGCAAGAAGAAACGCTACCATGGAAGGTTGATTTATGAACGATGGCTAGACCAACGGTAGGAGAATAAAGTTTGCACATTAGGGAGAATGCGCTAGGATGGGCTAATGATATAAAAAAGTATTTGGAGACAGGTGACCTTCCCCCATCTCGGGAAGATGCGAGAAAGTTAAAAAGTAGGGCGACCAGGTTTACCATAATTGACGGGGTGCTTTGCAAGCAGGATTTCTCAAATCCATTGTTACAATGCGTAACAGAGAAAGAAGCTGAGTACGTGATGAAGCAAGTACATGAGGGGATTTTCAGAAGTCACTTAGGAGGACGATCACTAGCCGCAAAGACTGTAAGGGCAGGGTACTATTGGCCAAGCACACTCAAAGACACAAAGGAGTTCGCAAAAAAGTGTGTTCAGTGCCAGATTCATGCACCAATCCCAGGTGCACCCCCTGAAGAGCTGCAGTCCATAATGTCCCCATGGTTGTTCGCCCAAGGGGGAGTAGATTTTGTAGGCCCTATGCCCCTGGCAAAGGAGGAAACAAATTCATTATCGTAGTCGTTGACTACCTTAAAAAATGGGCAAAAGCTGAGGCGATGGTTACAATAACTGCTCAAAGTGTGACAAAGTTCCTATGGACGGGAGTAGTGTGCAGGTTCGGGATACTTCAGTGTATCATTTCTGATAACAGAAGACAATTTGACTCCAAACACTATCATCAATGGTGTGCGGAACTAGGAATCATGGTCTAGTACTCTTCCTCAGGCCATCCCCAGGCAAACGGATAGGTAGAAGCAACTAATAAAACCATCATGGGAATATTAAAAAGAAGATAGGCGACAGAAAGGGGCTATGGGCCAATGAGCTGCTGAAAATTCTGTGGGCTTACAAAACGACAGCAAAAACATCAACAGGCCAAACACCTTTCGACCTAGACTATGGGAGTGAGGCGATGGCACCAGTAGAGGTCGGGTTACCAAGCTACAAAAGAAAACATTTTTATCCATAAGTAAATGTAGCAGGGTAAGAAGAAAGCCTAGACCTATTAGGGGAGATAAGGGCAGATGCAAGTGTCAAAGTTACAGCTTCTAAGAAGAAAGCAGAGCAATACTTCAACAAGCGAGTGGGCCTAGATCCTTTAAAGTAGGTGACTTAGTACTGAAGGAAACCGACGTCACCTCTGGAGAATAAGGGAAATTAGGCCCTCGATGGGAAGGGCCTTACGTTGTGGTGGCAAGCTACAGAGCGGGAGCTTACCACCTGAAGGATTCTGCAGGACGTCAGCTACCTCACTCATGGAATGCATAGCACCTATGAAAGTACTACGTTTAAAGGATGGATATATAGTTTTCTTTTTATTTCGTTTGTTGATTTACGTATGAATATCATTTTTAATAAATGTCGGCATGTTTTGTCCACCTTTTCTTTGGCTTCATTTTTTTTTTTCGTTTTTCCACAAATGACCAAGACTTGAAGAAAAAAGGGGAAATATGATGTGGTTGAGGAAACTCCTTCTACCCTAATATCGCCAGGAGGCAACATGGTCTAGGAACTCTCCCACAAACCTAAAAACGTAAAGGTTAAAACGGTTGAAGAAATCTCCCGTTAACACTTTCTCGCCAGAAGGCAACGTAGTCGAGGAACTCTCCTACGAGCCTAAAAACTTAAAGGTTAAAACGGTCGAGGAAATCTCTCGTTAACACTGTCTTGCCAACGGGCAGTGTGGTCCCACTAGCCCAAAAGGGTTAAAGAGATGAAGAGAATCTCCTACCGATAGGCGACGTAAAGTTCAAAATTGTAAACAACATAAAGCTAATACATAAGGTGTGAATAACATGAGTTGATATCAAGAGGCAGGTCACCCAGAAGCAGCAATGAATACTTCACAACTGACAAGCAAAGTTCAAAGGCCTTGAAAATGGCTTTACAAAAGTCAAATATATAAAAAACAAATAAAGCTTTCGAAGTTCAGTCATTTACAAAGCTTCGAAAACAAAATCAAAAGCAAATCCCGAGAGGGATACAAAAACTCCGAGCTAAATAGAAGTCAGGAGGGGCTGCGAAAAGCATCAGGCATCTCGGCCCGACCAAGGGAGTCACATAAATGAAAGGCAACCTAATATGAATCCGCAGGAATGGAATCCCTTGAACCCACAGTCAATTTGAAAACTCACCCAAGAAAGCCAAAATCAAGTCAGTGGATGGAGAATCTAGACCCGTTGAGAACTCGTTTCAAGAACCTAGATTATATTAAAATCTAGACCTGTTGAAAAACCTATTTCAAGAACCTAAATTATAAGGAAGAACGCCACAAAGGTTGTGATTTGCCTTTGATAAGTTCGAAAGTTCATTTAAGAACAAGAGGAGATAAACTAAACTCACAATGAATAAATTTATCAAATTTCATAAACTAATTAAAATGAGGCTACAAAGAGTATTTAAACCAAAACCTAATTAAAACCCTAGTCAAAATAAAGTCCTATCTTCCAAACATAGCCCTGAGTGAATAGTGTCACGGCTACAGTACGGCGCTACAGTAACTTACATAACTCAATCCCCAAAAAAACTTAGGTTAACATAAAATTTTTTTCCAAAATACCCTTGGGGGAAATAGAAGGCCTTCCCAAAAGAAACCCTAGCTGCAAATTAAAACAATCCCTAAACTACCCTTAAAAACTTATCTTGAAACCCTAATTCATAAAACATAAAACATATGTGGGCCAAACATCCTCAAGCCCCATTATTCTAGACTAATTCCTATAACTAATAAAGTAAGTCATTTTAATAAATTAAACAAGGTCCAAAAAATAACTCTAGCTCATGGATTCCATAGCTTGTATCAAGTGGATCAAAATTGAATCTCCTTCTCTTCTTGGCTCTTGACCTTGTAATTGGCTCATTTGGAACTTGCAAAGGATCTTTAAGATTAGGTCCATCTTGGAGCCCATCATTCCCCATCTCCTCAAAAGGATTCGACTTTGAATCGCCACCTGCATGAAAGGAAAAAAGGTTAGTAACATTGAAAATAGCATAAACATGGTACTTACCTGGAAGATCCATTTGATATGCATTATCATTAATTTGTTCAAGAATTTGGAAAAGTCCATCTAAGCTACTCCTGTCGTCAACAGGTAAAGGCACTAAATCTAAAGAAGTAAATGGATGAAGTCTATAAGCAATTTCAAAAGGGGAATATGAAGTAGTAGTATGCATGGTCCTATTATATGCAAACTCTATAAATGGCAAACAACCCACTCAAGTTTTTAAATTCTTATGAACAACAGTGCTTAAAAGCTGAGTTAAAGTCCTATTAACTACTTCAGTCTAACCATCAGCTGCGGATGACAAGTAGTGGAAAATAAGAGCTTAGTACCCAATTTCCCTCACAACACCTTCCAAAAGTAGCTAAGAAATTTAACATCCCTATTAGAAACAATACTCCTATGTACACTATGGCGTCGCACTATCTCCTTGAAAAACAAGTTAGCTATGTTTGTGGCATCATCTGTTTTATGGCATGGAATGAAATGTGCCATCTTACTAAATCTATCCACAACTACAAATTAGAATCTCTACCCCTTTTTGTCATTGGCAGCCCTAAAACAAAGTCCATAGATATGTCTACCCATGGCTCACTAGGAACAGGTAAGGGTGTATACTAACCATGTGGCAAAACCTTAAATTTGGTCTTTCTACATGCACTTACCAGAAATGCGATTGACATCCCTCTTCATCTTGGACCAAAAGAAATGTTCATGCAAAATGTCTAAATTTTTCTTGACACCAAAATGACCACTCCAAATATATGCAAACTCAATGAAAGGCAAATGATAATCCCGTAAACGTTCATGCAACAAGTCAATGTATGGTAAATAATACTCCCACAAACGTTCATCTAACACGTCTAAAATCTTCTTTACACCAAACTAACCACTCCAATTATATGCAAACTCAATGAAAGGTAAATGATAGTCCCAAAAACTTTCATGCAGCAAGTCAATGAATGGCAAATGATACTCCCACAAACGTTCATGCAACACGTCTAAAATCATTTTTACACCATAATGACCCGACAAACCACATCCATGCACTAGCATCTCACACATAACACTAGTAGGCTCACAAAGTTTATTCTTTCTAAACAAATACCAATCTAGTCTATAGCACTTACCAAACGACGCCTTCTCACACACTCTATACACACTAGCAAAGTCATCATCATTAGTATGCAAATCCTTATCATATTTAAATCTTAATAATTTTGCATATATAATGAAGACACCGACATACCTTCTTGGTAAAGCATCAACCACAAAATTTTCCTTACCTTGTGTGTATTTGATTACATGAGGAAAAGTCTCAATATAGTCCTCCCACTTAGCATCCATCCAATCAACAACATACATTGTCCCTTCAAGTGTGTCAATGACTCATGTTCTTCAAAGAAATGTCGGTTAGGAATTGTCGCACCTAACACAAAATCAATGTAGTGCTCTATCTCCCTAATAGGTGGCAATCCACTAAACACATTGCTAGGAAACACGACCTCATATCCCTGCAATAAAGAGACAACAATACTAGGCAAAGATACGTCAAGTTCGTTAGTATTAAGACTCACCTTAGCATAAAAACTCACTTTTCTCTGTCTTTCTCTCACTTTCTTCACTCTCTCTTTTCTTTCTACTCTCTTTTTCTTTTTCACTCTCTTTTTCCCTTTCACTCTTTTTTTTTCTTTTCACTCTCTTTTTTTCTATCACTCTCTTTTTCTTCATCTTTTTTTGTACTCTCGACCTCATAATTATTTTTCAACTCATTCTCTCTTTTTCTTAAGGTCTCAACATCACCTTTTTCTTTTTTCTCTGTCATTTTTCTCTCTTTTCCTTTTCAGCCTAACTATTTCTTTTTTTCTCAATCTCACATTTACTCTTGCTCTTCAGCTCAATCTCACTTTCACTCATGCTTTTTAGCTCAATCTATTTTTTACTTTTTCTTTTTTGATCACTCTCACTTTTACTCTTTCTTTTTTTTATCACTCTCATTTTCACTCTTTCTTTTTTGAGCAACCTCAATTTTCAGTTTCAGTTGGTCCCCATGGACCTGTGTTGGAGTTAAAGGAGCAAGTTTGATTGTTTTTCCATCCTTTTCAAGACTATACATGTTCCTTAACCCATCATGGATCACTTTCCTATTATATTGCCACGGCTTCCCAAACAAAATATGGCCAACATGCATAGGCACTACCTCACAAAGCATCATATCCTGGTATTTCCCAATGGAAAAAGAAACTAGCACTTGCTTATTTACCATATCCTCCCCACAATCACTCAACCACTACAACTTATATGGTCTAGGGTGTTTCAAGGTAGGTAAATTCAATTTCTCAACTAAAGTAGTGCTTGCCAAATTAATACAACTCCTCATATCAATGATCATGCTACATACCTTGTTGTTAAAGTGGCATCTAGTATGAAAAATGTTCTTGCTCTGATGCTCTGTATCATCCATCTTAATTTGTATATTGAGTGCAATGCTGGCAATAAGAGAATCACCATACTCTTCATTCTCATACCCATTTTCAACGCTAGACTCACGTCGCCTCCTATCTCTCCTGCCTTGTAGAACTCCAATTACCGCTTCTTGATGATCCATCTTATCCCTCACTTTAACCAACACCAAGTTCAACCGCTCAAATTGTTGTTGCATGGCTTGCAACACAAAGGATGAGTTATCTGCCATCTGCTTTGGTGATGAGTCACTCCTACGAGACATCGTAATGTGCTGCACAAAAAGAATGTTAGTGCAAAACCTCACACAATCTCTTACGTGTTTACACTCGAATAACGGTACTCCACTCGTGTTTCACTCGTAAATTGATTTTTTTCGATAATAGCCTCACACTCTATTGCCTTTTTCTTCAATAGTTTTCCCGCTCAAGTTCTTTAAGAACTAGTTGAACTAAATCAAGACAATACAACCTTGTATTATTCAACCAGTAATATAGATCCAAGAAACAAAAAAGGAATAAAATAACATGAGACTCAAGAAATTTATACGAGTGAAAGAGGTAATTATAAAACAAGATACCGACTAGAAAGATGTATTCAAACCCTTTGATGATAAAACTCAATCAACAAATGCCTTTATTTCTCTTTGTTGTAACTATGTAGCCTACCTTTTCTTTTCTTTTTCTTTCAAATTTTTTTTTCTTTTCTTTTTCTTTCCTTTCTCTTCTTTTCTCTAATTCAATCACAAACATCAATATTCAATTGTGATAATCAAACAATTGAATTCAAACACACAAAAATTGACAATGAAATAGAAGATGATCAATGGAACGACACTCCAAGCAATTGACAAACTTATAGATGTAAGAAACCCTAGAATTTGAAACCCTAGGTGATGCAAATGTCAGCCAAACCAAAAACCCTAAGAATTTTGGTAGCCTACCTCTTTTTTCTTTTTCTTTTTTTTTGAATCATAGAACGATGAAGCCCTAGAATTAAATTTAAAGATCCAATAATTAAAAGATAGAATCAGACTTGATTGGAAACCTTGCTCTGAATACCAAATGATATGAACCCGTAGAAATGGAATCCCTTGAACCCACAGTCAATTTGAAAACACACCCAAGAAAGGCTAAATCAAGTCAATGGATGGAGAATCTAGACCCATTGAGAACTCCTTTCAAGAACCTAGATTATATTAAAATCTAGACCCATTAAAGAACATATCCCAAGAACCTAAATTATAAGGAAGAACGGCACAAAGGTTGTAATTTGCCTTAGATAAGTTCAAAAGTTCACTTAAGAACAAGAGGAGATGAACTCAACTCACAATGAATAAATTCATTAAATTTCATAAATTAATTAAAATTAGGCTACAAAGAGTATTTAAACCAAAACCTAATTAAAATCCTAGCCAAAATAAAGCCCCATCTTCCAAAATATCCCTGAGTGAATAATGATGTGGCTACAGTACGATGCTACAGTAACTTTCATATCTCAATCTCCCAAAACCCTAGGTTAACATAAAATCCTTTTCCAAAATACCCCTGAGCGAAATACAAGGTCTTTCCAAAAGAAACCCTAGATGCAAACCTAAACTACCCTTAAAAACTTCTCTTGAAACCCTAGTTCATAAAACATATGTGGGCCAAACATTCTCAAGCCCTATTATTCTAGACTAATTCTTATAACTAATAAAATAAGTCATTTTAATAAATTAAACAAGATCCAAACAATAACTCTAGCTCATGTCTTCCATAGCTTGTATCAAGTGGATCAAAACTGGATCTCCTTCTCTGAAGCCCATCTTGAATGTTGGAGTCTTGCTAACTTCATCCCTAGTGGATTGCACCAATCTTTGCATTATCTCACTGATCTTCTTGACTCTTGACCTTGTAATTTGGTCATCTGGAACTTGCAAAGGATCTTTAAGACTAAGTCCATCTTGGTACCCATCACAACCTCACTAGCCCGAATAGACTTCCATTCCAAGGTGTGCAGGTTCGTTGTGAGTTCCCGAAGAAGAAGTTCACGGAGCTGTTTTACACCCAACTTAAAGCCTATACCCCAGACTCGTAATTGAATCTTGGGGGCAACAACCAATTGGGGAATGACCCGATTAAGGTCGTTCTGAGAATCCTCCAAGGCAGAGCCCAATTCAACCAATCAACGCTCCAGGAAAGAAATTGTTTTCTTTGCAAATTTAACAACTTCGTCAAGCTGAAGATATTGATGATCGCTGTCTTTAAGAGGCCCTTCACCTCAGCCAAGTTTTTCTCGGCTTCAGTTTTCATCCCTTCAGCTGCCCCCAGCTTTATTACTCTCTCTTTTTGTTCGTCTCCAAGAGAGGCTAGGCGAGATGCATATTCAGATTTGGACTTGTCTAACCCTTCGATCTCTAATTTCGCATGATCAAGGCTGGCGGCGAAGCCATCTCACTCTTTCAAGGCACGCTCCACTTGAACAACCAATTCATCTCGTTCATTCTTAAAAGCCTCTGCTTGAGCAACTAACATGCCCATCTCCTACACAACTCCCTCTGTTTGGTTTAGGCGAGTGGCAAGGTCATCCCGTTCTTTCCAGATTGTTACCACCTCTTGACGGTAGTGGTCAACATCCGCAGCAGAAATCGCCAACTCCTCTAGGAGTGAAGCTACTTGGGCACGAAGGGTAACCAACTCGCCATCGGATGAATGGGAGAGAGCCTCAAGCTGAGCCAACTCGTCGGCCAGTTGATTGTTCTCACCCTCCAAGTGTATCCATGTAACGCCCCATACCCGGGTGGGGTGGAGAATTACTGCCTGTCACTTATAAACATGTCTCCCAACACATCTAAAAATCTCCAAAGACTTCATAAGCAAAACCAATCTCATATCTTCTAAATAAACACATTACAAACTCCATAAAGTCCTTACTGCAATAATAATAAACCAAGGGATCCACAATCTTCTGGTAGTCATAACATACCAAACTGATAAAACCATAGGTCCTACTAAACAAGAAACATAATTAAATCTCAACGTAATAAACTGATACATCTTAAGCCTCAATAGATCCAAATAACATAAAGAACTTCAAATACTCAAGTCAAACCCTTCTACTAACAATAGTACCCTTAGGTACTCGACCTTCTATCAATATCTAGTCAACCTCCAATTTCTATTCCTGACCCTCAGCTGGGTCATCAATATCATCTGAAAAATAATGAAGGTAGGGGCTGAGTTATCAACAACTCAGTAAGCATAAAACCTATACTAGTGTGTAAACATGAGCCATTTTTAGAAAGTTCGGTATGCAGAAGCAAAACATTGCATTTTCATATGCACATCTCAAAATGTATTATCAGAAAATCAGAGTGACTTTTCAATGTTTTCATATTCATAAACCATTTTTCATATTCAAGAATGCTTTGACATAACATAACTGAACATCTTCATCTTATCAAATCATATCATATTGTATCGTATCGTATCATATACCATGTTTAACTCCCGTGGTAGGGTTGTGCTATCCCCGGTGGTCAAACCAGGTAATATCATATTGTGAAACTTCTCATTTTTCAATCTTGGAGCCCCGAGTGTGCACACAGGAAAGAACACATAAAAGACCACTTTGTTTCCAAAGTCGGTGCACTCATATCATATCATATCATGTTGGTACCAACCATATCACGTGAACCAGTATCATCATATTAGAACCATATTCAGAATTAGAATCAAAACAGATAAGTATGCCAAATGTTTTTCATATCCATATCATATCAAACCACTTGCATATCATTTTCAGATGATCAATAACAGATCCAAAACATTCATATCACATGTATAAAAATCTCAATTTTTATATTCGCTCTTTTATACATTTCAGAAATATGTCAAATATTACTCATGTCCACACTATTCATGTCAAAAAGCATTTTTCTCTTTCATATAGATTTTCATGAGTCAATGCGAAACACATATACTGAGGTTGTTTTAACGATTTCTTTTAAAAACATATCATGCACATTTTACAAACCAAACTCAGTTCATTTTCCTTTTTCATGTAAATCTAGCATAAGAACCCTACTTACCTGACTCCTGCAGCATATTATCTATGCCTTGAAAATGACCTCTATCAGTCTCGTCACCTATTCTTAAAAATGAAATATATAAACTAAGTATTAAAGACCAACAACACAATTTCGATCTAAAAAATTAACACCCAAACTCTAAACCATGTTTCAGCAAATTTGACTCAACTCAAACAGCCATATAATCACTTTGACAGCTCACACTTCAATCAAAAAAACCAAATACCAGTTTCAATACTGATCTATACACCCACCGAGGTCATCATCAAACTCAAATAATCAATATATCAACCCCCTCCATTGTACCCTACCTCCAAGCAACTACCAACAACTCAACCAATTCAGCAATAATGTACTTCCAAATAAAATCACTGCACGTCCCACCAAAAAAATCCAAACTCAGAAATCATTCCAACACATGGTGTTCACTTACCAAAAAATAATGCCCAAAGAAAACCCACGGACTACACAACATGAAATCATGCCCCATAAATTTCATTAGAGTTAAATAAAATAACTTGAAGTGAATGTGTGTGTGTGGGCGAGAGAAATAGAAAATGAGAATGGCCTACCGACGAAATGCTAGTGTCTCCAGCGATGGGCTTCAACGGTTACAAAGGAAAAAAATTTCAGGGACCCACGAAAACATAGTACCAAAGATACAAAGCAAAAAGAATCTGCAAATGATGAGAAATGGAGGAAGAGGAGACGAGTCTGTAGAGAGAACTAAAGATTTGAGGAGTATAACTAACCACAAGGGAAGAAAAACCTGCCGTGTAGAGAGAATAGGATTAGAGGAGCAGTTTTCGATAAAAACAGAGGAGAGGAAAAGAAAACGGGGGAAATCATCGGGCATAAAACCAGGACTCACAAAAATAGAAACCAAAAGGAGGGAAAAAAAAAAAAGAATCGGGGAAGGAAAACTGAAATGGGTCATACCTAGAAGAGAAACGACGACATTTCAGGGGTTTTGGGTTCGCTCCAGCTGACACGGGCCTGGGCTTCACAATCCAATCATCCACCAGGTTAGCGGCAAGGCAATCAACTCCCTAAACAAAAAGTGATTAAAGATATGTTCTTTAGAATTATTGACCAAAGCATTAAGGAAAACGTAAAAATACTGGCGCAAAAACATTACGAAGCTATTGAACAAAGGCATTGATGACCTCTACTCGATGAGTTTGTAGGGATACCAGGGAAACTACCGAGTGGGAACTTGAGGAACTTCTCGAGTTGATAGCCAGGGAGGAAGCAATAGCGAAATCTCCCTAAGGAAACGCAACTTCAGTTGGAACAAACAAATGATCGCTAACAGGTGGTTCAACAGGAGGACCCAAACAGTTTTTGGCCTTCCCCACCTCACCAGTTTCATCCTAGCGGGGTACAGCTAGATCAATCCCGAGATTCTCCTCAAGAGTTTTCAAAGATGGTTCGCCACTTCCTCGAGGAGAAACACTGAACGGTGGCGAAGGAATCAAAACCCTTTTGCCACTTACGAGGGAGAGGGAAGGAAACACAAAGTTGGTGCTGCACCTAACTCTTCAACACTCCCCTCTTCGCCCCCTCCAACCGAGGTAGATCCGAAAGAACGTTAGAAGGCACAAAAATGATTGGTGGGGGCGAAATCAGTAGAGGCGTAGAAGCTTCAAACGGCGAGAAGCTCACAGAAGTGGAAGGGGGCATTGTAAGGAGGATGGGATTCAAAATAAGAATATCCTCTTCTAGTGCAGTATCATCACCGTACTTCTGGGAATCATCAATCGGAGCCGTCAAGGGCTGCGCAACAACTTCGGCGGCCATCTCTGTGGCGATTATACTGTCGAGATCTTCCTCGACCTACAACATGATGTCATCTAGAGAAAAAGGTAGTGGATCCATAGAGGCGGCCATAACACTTGGTTTCTCCTAAGAAGTAGCCAACTTGGTGCTTCCACCTTCCTGGGAGGTGGTTTTACTCGACAACTCCTAAGAAGAACTCAACTTGACATTACCGGTGGCTGTAAGTGATGCCCCACTCTATTTTTTAGGGGGAGGTACCAATTTTGTACCTCCGCCCACTGCCGAGGGAAGTAAAGAACCACTCTTGGAAGAAATAGACTCATATGAACGAGGTGAGATACGAGCATTTTTAACATTTCTCTGTTTCTTCCCGCCTTCGCCAGGGTGTTTCTTTTTTTTCAAGTCACTCGCTGGCGGGGGGTCACTCAAAAACTCATGCCCTGAAATGTGGGCTTGACTGGGGACCATCACGAACCCCTCAATATTATTGGGGGTTAAAAGCACATCCGAGAGGCACAGTTTGCGATGAGCCTGAGCCAAACACTCCTCTAGCCTAATACGGGCTCCTCATGTAGGGAAAGAATCACTTCATAGTCATCCCCATCGGGGATAGGAGACCAACATGCCCTAATAGAAAATTCCCAATTAGCAACTTCATTGGCGGGAAATTCTCAGCTAGAGCCAATACTAAGGAAAATTTTGTTGGTCCATTTCTTCACATGAGATTTCTTACGCTCTAAATCAACCAAGACCCAACAGGCTCTAAAACTGTAAAGATTCCCCTCCAGATGCCTAAACTCATGAAGGGACAAAAACACACGGGCTGTTAGGTTTGGGAATTCATTGCCCACGAGTTCCAGCACCTGTCGCCACAAGACATCTAACATGTCACGAACGGGGTGCACGAAAGGCAATCAAAGCCCTATGGTAAACATAGCAAGATAGAGGGCAACAAAGACAACCATACCTTTAGCATCTATAGGTTTCTGGTTGGGAGCTGGAACCTTCAAATCAACAGAATCAGGGATGCTGAAGTTGTTTTGCGCATTCTCTAGCTCTCGCAAAGTGATGACGGAGGACCAACGTGAACCCGCAAAAATGGAAGCTGAAGGAGCAACAACAATTGGGGACAAAAATTGGAACGAAACAAATCGCCTCAAGGTCTTTTCAATAACAGTGTCCCAAAAGATATTTTAGGACAAAATTATCAATTTTATCCCAAAAAATATCTTTTGGGACGAACTTGAGCAAAATCGTTCGATCGCGTTGGAGCAAAATCTTTCGATCTCGTTTGAACTCGTCCTTCATGAGTGGTCAATCGATACCAGTCCGTTCGACCAAATAGGCATGAGGAAACGTTCGAACAAATAATTTGATAGTCAAACATTAAAATATGTTTGAACGTATTGAGTGGGCATTCTATGTTTTCTCTATGTTTTCTCTATCCTTACTTTAAGTATTAATTATTTTTTAAGTATTGTTGTATACTATCCCTATGTTAAGTATGAAGTATTTTTTAAGCATTGAGTTGATTACAGAATTAAGGTTTTAGCTTATGAAGAAGAGCTTCTTCTTATAACTCTTATCCTTCAGTGGATTCCGATAGGTAGCGAGTTCTTACTCTATATCCCTTGTGAGTTTCCTTTGGTTGGTAATTTCTGTATCCCTTTGGTGTTCTTATTTCGGTGGTGAGCTTATTTTCCTTTGGGTGGTGATATATGTATCTCATTGGATCCCCTTATCTTTTAACTTTTATTTCCTATCATAAGCCCAGAATCAAGTTGGGTTTATGGGATTTGTTTCCCACTCGTTTATGTGTTTCGGTCTTTGTATTATATTTTTCGAGATAGCTGTATAACTATTTTTAAACGTTTTATTTAAGTAAATATGTCGTTAAAATTTTGGTACTAAGTTGATTGACTTTAATTTATCTACTGCGTTTTTGTTGTACACTTTCTGCATGTACACACACTCGGCACTTATCATTGTGATTTGTGACCCGTGTTGTCGTCATCTGGGCGTCTCGATTCACAAGTTTCCGTACGTGGGAGTCGGGGTCGCCACAGATAACATCATATATATTTCTTGGAGAAAACTTTTTTACTGTTCGCCGTTGATTTCCTAACTCAGGATCATCTAAGTAGATTACTTGAAATGCTTGAAAGTCAAAATAAAAGGATCATCTTTATACAATTTTTTTGATTTATTAATATTCAAAAAATATTCATCATCGCACACTCCCCTTCGAGGATTTCTTAAATCCCACCAATCACACTTAAACAGATACAACACAAGTTCTCTCAAATAACTCATTCCAATTATATCGACAATAACCCTATATAAATCAATGTTTTCTCTATCATGACTTCCTTCAACTAGGACGCCACTATTTTGTGTTTTCTTATAGCGTTCTCGATCTATTGTGTGATACCTATTTTCCCGAGAAATATATGAGGAATATCCAGCAGTGCATCTTGAAGGGCCACGCATCAATACATACAGTTCGCCAGATATATCGTTTGGATTACTCGCATACATTTGTACAACTTACATATTGAATAAGGCATAAACAAACAAAAATATATTGGGGGCATAATTTTTTAAGTTATTACGGCAAAAAAATTTCGTTGTAATAAGTTCCCTAGTATGAAACGTCATCGTTCCATTTAAAACTTATCTCATTAAAGTGAAAAAAGTTATCACTTGCGCACCCTCTTAAGTTGTTAACCGTTCGAATGCAAATATTACACATTCGAACGTGAAAATAAATTCATCGTGCAAGTTTTCCCACTTGATAAACCTCTGTGCCAGCGTTCAAATGGTAATAAAGTACCATTCGATCGTAATTCCATTGATAACGGATTGGCGGGAGACATTCCCGCCACTATTTCAGGAGGCGCCAAAAATGCTAGAAACTATTCGAACGTGCTTCTTCATGGCTAAAAACGTCCAGTCACTAATATAGCATTCGAACAGTAGGCCATACCATTTGAACGTATCTTACTAAAGGTTTTATTATGGCATAATATATACACTATATGTTATAATTTATTACTATATATAGTTTTTTTTTTACAAGTATTGCTATATATAGTTATATATATATAGTATAGTATAGTATAGTTTAGTATATATATATATATATATATTATAGTATATACATATATATTATGAGTATATATTAGAGTATATGTATATACTATATATATATATATATATATATATACTAAACTATACTATACTATACTATATTAAAACTAATATAGTATAACAGTATAATATATATTATCATAGTATATATAATATCATTATATATGTTATGATATAAAAATATATACTATAGTGATGATATAGTATTATATATATATAACAAGTTATAGTATTATATATGACAAGTTACATAGTGTGTAAACTTCAGGAAACTTCTCTAGCCACAAATAGTGATTCTCTCTCTATCGTCTCTCGTAGGCGATAAAGGTGAAGGAGTGAGTCTGCTACTATTTTCTCAGAAAATAGGGAGGAGCTGTATTCCGATTACTGAGGTGATCGGAGTGGAGGAAATGGAAGGTTTAGGATAGCGATGGGATTGGTTGAATCTGAATGACAAAGAGAAGAATCCAATTGTACTTGAAGCAGATGAACTTGATGAATTAAAATTGAAAGGAAAGAGAAGTCTAGTGGGGAAGATCTGTGCCGAGATGATGATTGGGAAGGAATTAGTGCGGTCAATGTGGAGAAAATATGGCGAGTTAGTAAGTAGATGGAATTTAGATACATTGGTGGGAACTGTTACGTGATTATCTTTGCGAATCAAGGAGATAGAGACAGAGTTCTGGACTGGTGCCCTTGGTTGTATGATAACTACCTCTTTGTGCTGAAGATGTTCGATGGAATGACCCAATCACACCTGTTGGATTTTTCTTATGAAATATTTTGCATCCAACTATATAATCTCCCGCTCAGAGGTATGAACCGTAGAATGGGTGAGAAGATTGGTGGATCTATCGGAAGGGTTATCATGGTGGATGCTAATGAAGGAGATGCGGCTTGGGGAAAATATCTCAGAGTGAGAGAGGAATGTGATTTACGAAAGGCACTAGCAAGAGGCAGAACAGTGAGTTTTGAGGGCCAAAGTATGTGGATCCCAATCAAATATGAAAAAGTGCCTAGGATCTGTTTTCATTATGGATGTATATTGCATGGGAAGCAAGGGTGTAGGAGTGGGGATAAAAAAGAGTTGTATGGCAAGGGGGAATCCACTCAGTTTGGTTCATGGATGAGAGCTCCAGCAGGCAACCGAAGGAACATGGGGAAAAAGGGGAAATGAATAAACAAAAACAACAAAATGAAGGTGGATTTCTTGTTCAAATTCAGGAAAATATTGGGGTGGAAGGGCAAGGGAATACTAATGTTGATGAGAGGAGTGTCCCTGAGGTGGTGGAGGATCCAGTTACGGATCAAAGGGTGGGGATGGAGAGGATGAAGGGAGTGAAGAAGTCAGTGGAAAGGGAACTAGATGGTGGGGATATGGGTTAGGCAGGAATTGGGAGAAAAAAGAAAGGACGGCTTAGGCAGTCAATATGAACCAGAGAAGCAAAAGAAAGGCAGCTGGAAAAGAAGGGCTTGAGGGCAAAAAACTACTAGTATGTCTCCTACTTCTGCTACAATTATGAAGAGGAATGTGGATAGTGTGGTAGTGGAGGGAAGTTTGAATGGAGGTAAGGGGAAAAAGGCTAGGGTGGAGCAGATGGAAGGGGATAAGCTGATGGTGGATTTATTGGCGAACGCCAGTCATTATGAAACTGTTAAGTTGGAATTGCCGAGGGCTTGAGAACCCTCATACAGTTCAAGATCTTAGCCAATTGGTTAATGAAAGAGACCTAAAATTGTATTTCTAATTGAGACAATGATAAAAGTAAGGAGAATGGAGACTATAAAAAATAAGCCCGAGATGGAGGGATGTTTTACAACTAATCATGTAGGGAAGAGAGGGGGGTTAGCTTTGTTTTGGAAGGATAGAGAAGAGATACAAATCCAAACTTACTCCCACTGGCATGTGAGTGCAAGAGTAAGAGAGAGCAGTAAAGGGGACTGGGGTTTTACTGGTTTTTATGGACACCCTGACACAAGAAAAAGAAGGTTCTCTTGGGAGTTGTTGAATAGAGTTAAGCCAGCAAATGGCACGACTTGGTGTGTTGCAGGTGATTTTAATGAAATTTTTTCCCTTAGAGAGAAAGTGGGAGGGAAATTAAGACCTGAGCACCAACTGATCCAGCTTCGAGGGGGCATGGAGAGCAATAATCTATTTTATGCTGGTTGTGTGGGTAGTATTTTTACATGGAGCAATAGACATACTGATCACATACACAAAGGAGAGGTTGGACAGATTTTTGCTCAATGTAGAATGGATAGCTTTGTTCAAAGATGTCTTGGTGGAGGGGTTGGTTGCAAGAAGCTCAGACCACAAGCCCATCCTATTATCTGTGGTGGAACCAAGAAGGAATTGGAGCAGTAGGAGATATGTTTTCAGGTTTGAGGCTAGCTGGCTGAAGCAAGAGGAGTGTAAAGAAATAGTCGAGAGGGTCTAGAATGAAGGGGTGCAGTGTCATAAGCCTATGGAGAAAGTGCAGAGACTCTTAAATATGTTCAATGGTAAGCTGGCTAGAGGATTTAGAAGGAAAGACAGGGAGAGGTGTAGTAGTATTGATAAACTCACTGCTCAAATCAAGGAGTTGCAAGATGAGGAAAGGCCCTAGAATATTACTGAAATATGCAACATGCAACAAGAGGTGGGAAGATTATTGGAGCAGGAGGATTTGAAGTGGAGACAAAGGGCTATGAGAAGCTAGTACAACATGGGAGATAAGAACACTAAGTTCTTTCATGCATGTGCCAACCAAAGAAAAAGGAAAAACCAGATTCTCTCTATTATGAATGGGTAGTCTGAATTAAAAGAAGAGCAGGAGGACATTGCGAAAGCTTCCAGAGAGCATTTTGATGAAGTTTTTAGAACTGCTGCCCCTTCTAGTGCATTAATAGAGGAGTGTTTGCAGAGCCTTGAGTCCCGTGTAACAAGTCCTATGAATGCAGAGTTGGAGAAACCCTTCACCAGAGCTTTAAGGCAGATGGGGCCTTATAAATCCCCTGGCCCTGATGGTTTTAGTGCATGTTTTTACCAAGCCTTATGGAGCACAGTGGGGGATAATGTATGTGAGGTAGTACTTGAGGTCTTAAATGGTGGTAATTTAGAGGTTGGTTTGAACTTTACCTATGTCGCTTTAATCCCAAAGTGTTCTAAACCAAAGAGGGCAGGAGATTACATACCTATTAGTCTGTGCAACGTGTTATACAAGATTATTGCAAAGGCTATTGTTAACAGGCTAAAAGTGGTTCTCAATGCTGTAATTTCAAAGAATCAAAGTGCCTTCATACCTAGGCGATTGATTTCAAACAATATAATAGCTGCATATGAGGCATTGCATTCCATGAGGACCAGATTGAAGGGTAGGATTGGGAGTATGGCTCTGATACTAGACATCTCAAAGGTGTATGACAGGGTAGAATGGCCTTTCCTGGAGGCTATAATGGAAAAACTGGGTTTTGGGGCTAAATGGATCATATTGATCATGACTTGTGTCAAGACAGTCTCCTTTGCAACGATGATTAATGGAAACCCAGGGAAAAGAATCATTCCCACAAGAGGATTGAGACAAGGGGACCATTATCCCCCTATCTCTTCCTTTTATGTGCTGAGGAGCTGAGCAATTTAATGAATAAGGCTTAGATGAAAGGGGAAATAAGGGGTTTGGCAGTGGTAAGGGGGGAACTAGACTGACACACCTCCTCTTTGCAAATGATTGCATTATCTTTGGGAGGGCAAGTTGGAAGGAATGGTAGAAAATTATCTCTACACTGAAATTATATGAACAAGCTTCAGGGTAATGCTTGAACAAGCAAAAATCCACTATTATGCTTAGCTCAAATGGCAAAAAAGAGGAATCGGGACAGATTGCTCAAGATGTTGGGGCAAGGGTGCAAAATAATTATGACAAATATCTAGGCCTACTTACAATGGTGGGTAGGTCAAAATACAACGCATTCCGAGGCATTAAAGATAGAATTTGGCTAAAGATCAATAACCGGAAAAACTAGTTTTTATCACCAGTTGGGACGGAAGTTCTCTTGAAAGTTGTTATTCAATCCATACCTACTTTCCATATGAGTGTTTTTGCTCTACCAAAGAGGTTATGCAAGGAGGTAGCAGCCTTAATGTCAAGGTTCTGGTGGGGCCACAAAAGCAATGAGAGGAAGATACAATGGAGGAGTTGGGGCAAGATTGGGGCGGCAAAATTTGTTGGTGGACTGGGGTTTAGGGAAGTCGAGAGCTTTTAATAAAACACTTTTAGCGAAATAGTGCTGGAGACTCCTAACTAACCAGGGTCAATCGCAGCTATGGTGTTAAAGGAGAAGTATTATAGACAAACAGGAGTGTTGGAAGCAAAGTTAGGCAATGGACCTTCCATGATATGGCGTAGCTTATGGAGTTCCATATTTTTATTGAAAGAGGGACTGGTATGGAGGTTGAGAAATGGACAAAAAATTCAGATTTGGAAGGATAAATGGTTACTTAAGGTGACCTCTTACAAGGTTCAGTCACCAGTAAAGAACTTAATTGAGGATGGGAAGCCTTAATTGAAGAAGGCCAAGGGAGGTGGAAAGAAGAATTGGTGAAAGATACTTTCTGTGAGGAGGAAGCTGAGATGATTTGCGAAATTCCTATTAGTTATACAGGGGTAGAAGATAAACAGATCAGGGCACACTCAAAGTCTGGGCTGTTTAATGTAAAATCTGCCTACCATCTTGAATTAAGTAGAAAGAGGGAGAGGGTAGGGGAAACATCCTTGGGTTCTGAGGGGAGGGAGTGCTGGAAAGTTCTCTACGAGCAACAAATACCAGAAGTGGTTAAGGTCTTCATTTGGAAAGCTTTAAACAACTGTCTGCCTACTAGATGGAACTTGTTCCAAAGGAAGGTCATTAGGGAGAAAGGTTGCCCGATATGTATGAAGGAGGATGAAACCATATGCCATGTCCTATGGTGCTATCCAGCTGCTACAGATATATGGGCAGAGAAGAAAAGTCCAGTTCAGAAGTGGAGTAATGGAGAAAATGATGTGTGTTCTGTCTAGCAGAAGATGGTTGAGAATCTAAATGAGGAAGAACTAGAACTGGTAGCAACTGCCATGCGCAACATCTGGTTGAGGAGGAACAAGTATGTGTTTGAGGAAGGTTTTCTCAGTCCAGGGAAGATTCTCCAAGCCATGTCTAGTCTAGATGAATTCAAACAAGCTCAATGTATTCAGGACTTGGGTCCAGTAATCATACCATTTAATAGAGGAAGGATTAGATGGATGGCACCAATGAGGGGAACAATGAACATAAATTGGGATGCAGCTTGAAATAAAAAAAAAAAATAGGAAGATGGGGGCTGGTGTGATAGTAAGAGATGAAGAGGGGGAAGTCTTAGCTACTCTAAGTATGCCAAAAATGCATATTTCTTCTCCTGCCTGTGCTGAAGCCTATGCGTTATGGAGAGCCTTGCAGCTGGGGGATGAACTGAGGATTGGTCCTGCTATGTTTAAAGAGGATGAGCCGGGAATCATCAAAGCAGTGAATAGTTGTGAAGAAAATTTGGAATGGAATGGACAGTTGGTAAAAGACATTAAAAAAGTTTTGATTAACAGACTGACGTGGTGTGGTACGAAATTTTAAAAAATGAATAGAATGAAAATGAAATAAAATCGAAGAAGCAGTTTAGCAGAGTGCAATCACTGCACAACGCAAACATCCGATTGTTTAGCATTCGTGTGCATCGCAACATCGCAAGATATGTGCAGCACAGGCCGATCTTTTCTTTTCCTCCCTCTCTTAGAAACCCAAGGCGGAAAATCAAGGTATCAAACGGATTGTTGCAAAATTTGTGAAGGATTTGCATGTATATGTGCAAACCAAGATTTTCTCTTCCTGTCTATCTCTCGGTATGCAAACCCATACTTCACACATTGTGGGATTCGGTATGATTTGCTCGATATTGTATTATTGTAAAAGATGGTTTTCAAACTTAGGGTCAATAATGAAGTCGAACTCTAGAAAATTAGAAATATCATCCATAGCTAAATGATTATGATGCTCTCCAATATTTGGCCACAAATTTGGTATAGAGTTTTGGGAGCTAGAATAAGCAAGGTTTGGAGAGAGTTGCTCCATTTTGGTTTGTGTGCGCTGGGGCACTTCACTTTGAAATGGAGCTTACAGTGCTTGATGCCGCACAATGTTGAATTTCTTGGATTGGTCGGCTATGGAGTTGGTATGACATTGGAGGCCTTGAGAATGTTAAGCGGGAGCTTCAAGAGGTAAGTCTTTGCTCTAGCTTCAAGAGCTAGAGCTGGAACTCTATTTTCCCATTTCTTTCCCAATTCTTTGTGACAGACTGACTGTTTAGTATCCTGTGGAGCACCCAGAGAAGTTTGAGAAATTTGGAATGTCACCTTCAAAAGGGGTCCTTAATTTTCTATGTCCCCCAGGTTGCGGGAAAACATTATTTGGCTAATGCAATTGCAAATGAATGTCAAGCAAATTTCATTAGTGTCAAGGGCCCTGTACTGCTTACAATGCATGTGGTTTGGTGAGAGTAAAGCCAACGTTCGAGAAATTTTTCACAAGGCTCGAGAATCTGCGCCCTGTATGTTTTTCTTTGATGAGCTCGACTCCATTGCTACTCAGGTTGTTTTTTCATTGAATTAGGATTTTTAGTATGTAAAATGTTCTCCCAGGGTAAGAAAGAAGTATGAAACTCTGATGTTGTTAGGAATTGTTCCTGTAAAAAAAATGTTAGTCAGGAATTGCCTTTCATATTAGCCGGACTGATTTTATTTGTTAGTCTCAGTTCATATGTAATATTTCAATCTCTGTTGCAGAGAGGAAGAAGCGTCGGGGATGCAAGTGCTGCTAATCGGGTTTTGAACCAACTCCTTGTTGAGTATTTGAAGTCTGGTCCACGCCGCTCGAGCGAAGCGTTTAGCCGCTCGAGCGAAGACAAGACAGAGAGCCTCGCTCGAAGGAAGCTCGACAGACCGCTCGAGCAATTGCAAGTCAGAGAGGTTCTCTCGATGACCGCTCGACTCACCGCTCGAGCGAAGGGAAGTCAGAGAGCTTCGCTTGAGGTACCGCTCGACTCACGGCTCGAGCAATTGCGGGAAGCAAGTTCGCTCGACGCGGGCTCGACACGCCGCTCGAGCGAACATCCTTAATTCTGCAGAATTAGGGTTTCCGCCGTACAACATATAAATATTGTTTTTGTTTGTCTTGTACTGTAGCTGAGTGAACAGTAGCCGCTCTACACTGTTTGTATTGTGATTCCTCAAGAAATAAAAATCCTCTGCAGCTCCCGTGGACGTAGGCAATTTGCCGAACCACGTAAATACTGTGTCGTGTGTGATTGCTTATTTTCGTGTGTTTACATTCACTTTATTGTCATCATTTTCACAACAATTGGTATCAAGAGCCAAGGTTCGGGTCTGAGAAAAACGATGGCTGGAGAAGAAGTGAGAGTATCGGGGATTGAGAAATTTGATGGCACGGATTATGGGTATTGGAGGATGCAGATAGAGGATTACCTCTATGGGAAGAAACTCCATCTTCCATTGTTGGGGAAGAAGCCGAAAAGCATGTCAGTTGCTGATTGGAATCTGTTGGATCGACAGGTTCTGGGGGTTATTCGTTTAACTCTGTCGAGATCCGTTGCACACAACGTCATCAAGGAGAAGACGACTGCGGATCTCATAGCGGCTTTATCAGGCATGTATGAAAAACCGTCAGCAAATAATAAGGTACATCTGATGAAGAAGTTATTTAATTTAAAGATGTCGGATGGTACGTCTGTTGCACAACATCTGAATGATTTCAACACTATCACAAATCAATTGTCGTCTGTTGAAATTGAATTTGATGATGAGATACGTGCATTGATACTATTGGCATCATTGCCAAATAGTTGGGAAGCCATGAGGATGGCTGTTAGCAATTCTGCCGGTAAGTCAAAATTGAAATATGATGACATCCGTGATTTGATTTTGACTGAGGAGGTACGCAGGAGAGATTCAGGCGAGACCTCAGGTTTGAGTTCAGCACTGAATGTTGACTCTCGGGGAAGAGCACAAGACAGGAACTCATACAGAGGCAGATCAAAATCAAAGAATAGGAGCAAGAGCAAGTTGAGACCTGGCCAGCAGGCAATTTGTTGGAATTGTGGCAAAGCTGGCCACATAAAGAAGAATTGCAGAAATCCCAAGAAGACAGAGAATGATAGTGCTAATGTGGTAACTGAAGAATTACAGGATGCACTATTGCTTGCAGTTCATAGTCCAGTTGATGACTGGATACTTGATTCAGGGGCATCTTTTCATACATCTTCCCACCGGGAGATAATGCGAAACTATGTTGCGGGTGACTTTGGAAAGGTGTATTTGGCTGATGGAGAAGCTTTGAATGTAATTGGAATGGGAGACATCGACATCGTACTCCCTAACAAGAACAAATGGACCTTGCAAAAGGTCAGACACATTCCTGAGTTAAAGAAGAACCTCATTTCTGTTGGGCAGCTTGATGATTGTGGCCACTCAGTAGTGTTCTCAGATAGCACCTGGAAGGTCACCAAAGGAGCACTAGTACTGGCTCGGGGTAAGAAAACTGGTACACTTTATATGACTACTGGTTTGAATAACACTATTGCCACTACCGTTGCAAAGAGCACAGCAGACTTGTGGCATTGCAGGCTTGGCCATATGAGTCAGAAGGGTATGAAAGAACTTTTGTCCAGAGGCAAGCTACCAGAACTGAAGTCAGTTGATCTCAGTATGTGTGAGAGCTGTATTATGGGGAAACAGAAGAAGGTTAGTTTCTTAAAGAGTGGTAGAACTCCGAAGTCAGAGAGACTAGATCTTGTGCACACTGATGTGTGGGGACCTTCCTCAGTGGCATCTCTTGGAGGTTCTCGCTACTATGTTACGTTTATTGATGATCACAGCAGGAAGGTATGGGTTTATTTTCTGAAACATAAATCTGATGTATTTAGTGTGTTCAAAAATTGGAAAGCCATGGTTGAGACTGAAACAGATTTGAAGTTGAAATGTTTGAGGTCTGATAATGGTGGTGAGTACATTGATGGCAGGTTCAAGGAGTATTGTGCAACTCAGGGAATCAGAATGGAGAAGACCATTCCTGGGACACCACAGCAAAATGGAGTTACTGAACGTATGAACATAACCATAAATGAGCGTGCTAGAAGCATGAGGCTGCACGCTGGGCTACCACCTACTTTCTGGGCAGATGCAGTTAGCACTGCAGTATACTTGATAAACAGAGGACCATCAGTTCCTTTGGATTGTGCATTGCCTGAGGAGACTTGGAGCGGGAAATAGGTCAAATTTTCTCATCTTAAAATATTTGGCTGTCTTTCTTATGTTCTTATTGATTCTGATGCTCGTAATAAGCTTGAGGCTAAGTCAAGGAAATGTTATTTCATTGGCTATGGAGACGAGGCATTTGGCTATCGTTTCTGGGATGATCAGGGTCGGAAGATTATAAGAAGTAGAAATGTGATCTTCAATGAGAAGATTGTGTACAAAGACAAGTCCAGTACAGTTGTTGAAGCAGCTCCTCAGGAGTCTGAGTTTGTGAGTTTGGATGATCTACCAGAGGTCACAATGCAGTGCAGAGATGTGAGTGACGGGGAGAGTGGGTCCAGCACACCCACTCCTATTATTCCGCAGTCAGATCCAGAGCCGTCCACTCCAACAGCTGCAGTTCGCAAGTCAGTTAGGACTATTCGTCCTCCACAGCGTTTCTCACCTTCCTTGAATTACATTTTGCTGATAGATGGTGGAGAACCACAAAGTTACCAAGAAACCTTGCAAGATGAAAATTCTAGCAAGTGGAAGTTGGCCATGAAGGATGAGATGGATTCCCTGTTAGGGAATCAAACATGGGAGTTGACAAAACTTCCATCAGGGAAGAAGGCATTACACAACAAGTGGGTGTACCGGGTGAAAACTGAGCATGATGGCAGTAAGAGGTACAAGGCCAGACTTGTTGTAAAAGGCTTCCAACAGAAACAGGGCATTGATTATTCTGAGATTTTTTCACCTGTGGTAAAGATCACAACCATCAGGCTGGTTTTGGCTATGGTTGCTACTGAAGACCTATTTCTTGAGCAGTTGGATGTAAAGACAGCTTTTCTTCATGGAGATCTTGAAGAAGACATCTACATGCACCAACCTGAGGGGTTTGTGGTGCAAGGAAAGGAAGGTTCAGTTTGCAGACTAAAGAAGAGCTTGTATGGCCTGAAACAAGCTCCCAGACAGTGGTACAAGAAATTTGATAGTTTCATGTGCAGTGCATGGTACATCAAATGTCAGGCAGATCATTGTTGCTATGTTAGACAGTTTGACAATTCTTACATTATTTTGCTGCTATATGTGGATGACATGCTCATTGCAGGGGCTAGTATTGATGAGATCAATAGTCTGAAGAAGCAGATGTCAGAGCATTTTGCAATGAAGGATTTGGGACCTGCAAAGCAGATCCTTGGTATGAGAATTGTTAGAGATAGAGTCAGAGGCACGTTGAGACTTTCACAGGCTGAGTATGTTAAAAAGGTACTCAACCGGTTCAGTATGGACAAGGCCAAGTCAGTTGGCACACCCTTAGGAAGTCACTTCAGACTCAGCAAAGATCAGGCACCAAAGTCAGAGGAGGAACAAGACTATATGAGTAAGGTTCCTTATGCCTCAGCTATTGGGTCACTTATGTATGCTATGGTTTGCACTAGACCAGATATTGCCCATGCAGTGGGAGTTGTGAGTAGATACATGAGTAATCCTGGAAAACAACATTGGGAAGCAGTGAAGTGAATTTTGAGGTACTTAAAAGGCTCCTCAGAAACGTGTTTGTGTTTCTCAGGAGAGGGCTTAGAGGTGCAAGGCTATGTTGATGCTGATTTAGCTGGAGATATTGATAGCAGAAAAAGTACCACAGGGTTTGTTTACACTCTGGGTGGTACTGCAGTTTCATGGGGTTCTAATCTACAGAAGACAGTTTCTTTGTCTACTACAGAAGCTGAGTATATTGCAGTTTCAGAAGCTGCAAAAGAGATGGTTTGGATACAGGGCTTCTTGGTGGAATTGGGTAAAAAGAATCAGAATGGCACTCTCTACAGTGACAGCCAGAGTGCCATATTCCTTGCCAAGAATCCAGCATTTCATTCCAGGACTAAACACATTCAGATCAGGTATCACTTTATACGATCATTGTTGGATGATGGACAGTTGCTACTTGAGAAAATTTGTGGAAGTAAGAACCCTGCTGATATGTTGACAAAGGGTGTTACACTTGAGAAACTGAAGTTGTGCGCAACTTCGGTTGGTCTTCTAGCATGAAGACAGGAGCTGTGAGTTGCAGAGGTGGAGGAAATCATGTTTGAGGCAGAGGGCGACAATGTGGGTGTACCAGTCTCCAAGTGGGAGAATTGTTGAGTATTTGAAGTCTGGTCCACGCCGCTCGAGCGAAGCGTTTAGCCGCTCGAGCGAAGACAAGACAGAGAGCCTCGCTCGAAGGAAGCTCGACAGACCGCTCGAGCAATTGCAAGTCAGAGAGGTTCGCTCGATGACCGCTCGACTCACCGCTCGAGCGAAGGGAAGTCAGAGAGCTTCGCTTGAGGTACCGCTCGACTCACGGCTCGAGCAATTGCGGGAAGCAAGTTCGCTCGACGCGGGCTCGACACGCCGCTCGAGCGAACATCCTTAATTCTGCAGAATTAGGGTTTCTGCCGTACAACATATAAATATTGTTTTTGTTTGTCTTGTACTGTAGCTGAGTGAACAGTAGCCGCTCTACACTGTTTGTATTGTGATTCCTCAAGAAATAAAAATCCTCTGCAGCTCCCGTGGACGTAGGCAATTTGCCGAACCACGTAAATATTGTGTCGTGTGTGATTGCTTATTTTCGTGTGTTTACATTCACTTTATTGTCATCATTTTCACAACACTCCTCACTGAAATGGATGGCATGTCTGCCAAAAAAAAAATGTGTTCATAATTGGAGCCACCAACAGTCCTAACATAATTGACCCTGCACTTCTGAGGCCAGGTCGTCTTGACCAGTTAACTTATATTCCTCTTCATGATGGGGAGTCACGCCTTGAGATTTTAAAAGCATGCTTGAGAAAATCACTTGTATCAAAAGAAGTCAATTTGAGAGCACTGGCCAAGTATACTCAAGGCTTCAGTGGGGCTGACATTACAGAGATATGCCAGCGAGCATGCAAGAATGCTGTAAGAGAGAACATAGAAAAGGTATATCATTTGCAACTGTTCCTTAATTTAGATTTCCATTATTTGATTTGAGAGGTCAAAAATCTGGGTTGCCCTGCATTCTCATCTTTTTTTTTTTTTTTGTCTAAAACCGTACTTCATACTTCATTGCCTTATCTGCGTCTTTGTTCATCCACCTCAATCTTCAAATTTTAATTTCTTTAATGGCTCTGGGGGAGTGCATGTAGAATAGTATTGGTTCTTTAAATCCTTGGAAATGAAGAAGCAAGCACTATAATGTTGATGACCAAGTGTTACTTCTTCACCTTTCCCGGTTGGAGGTCTAGGCTTTCAACCCCATCTAACGGGGGTTGGAAGCTTAAAAGGAATGAAACGACTATCTTATGAGAGAAAATGGAATGTGCTGATGTTGTGTTTCGTGGCCTGGGAAACTCCACGCTATTGGGCTTGGGCTTGGTTCTTGCTGGGATGAAGTATGGGGGGTTCGGGGACCGTGATACCTCCAATGCTCAAGTTAGTTTCAGTGTAGGAGAGGAAGAAAGAAATGATCAATCAAGAAAGATGATAGTAGAAGTATTCAAGAGTGTGAAACCCTTCCCTAGACGTGGGAGGGGGGTATTTATACGTGGCTGAGCTAGTCCTCGTGATGGGGATAGTGGGTGTGTCATCCCATACGGGGTCGGGTGTCCCTGCCACTTACCTGCCGCTCAATAGACCAGTCATACCTGATTGCGGTTGTCTCTGACACTCTAGGCGGCACGTCGTGATGTGCTATGACACCCCCAACCTCTGCGCGCTTGGGATAGAACGGAGACTTAGAGTGTCGAGACATGTAACACAAGATTACACACCCTCGTGCATAACAGTTATTATGCAATGCATCATATAAATGCAACTAGCAAAATGCAATATTCATAGTGGATTAAGGATGAAAATATAACTTATGCCAGAATAACTAAAAACATCTCAATGCATTTTTGACCATCTTAGGTTCAAAACCAAGTCATACCAAAGACTTAGTATAGCTAAACATAAAAGTCTCCAAGGCTAAATCAATCACTTCATGCGTTCTAGAGCATGAAGAACTAGGGCTATAAACGTTAGGATAAGGTCTAGTCTTTTCCCGAGGTCTGGCTCCTTCTTAATTTATTGGATCCACCGCTCCATCCAGTTCATCCTCCTCAAGTCCTAACACAACTTCTATCATTCTGAATGTGAGTCCACAAGGGGTGATATTTACTTGAAATGTCAACAAGTTAAACAACCAACGTGCACAAAGATAAATTATGCATAAAGAATGATAAATATAAAATGCAGACAAATCAGTGTGTGTCTCTTATCCAACTTAACATTTTCAGAAAAATAGAGAAACATATTTTCGTACAGAGAACTTTTTACTTCAACCACAAAAAAAAAAACAAAATTTCATCATTATTAGCAATTCATATTTAATCGTAACATCATAACGTGTGGTATCGTCACAGTTCCTCATATGCACTATGAGTACCTATCGGTGACCGTATTACAACTCATGTTGAAAATACGTTGTCTGCAGACTCATTCTCAATGCATTGGTAACATAACCTAACATCATAACATGTACACCCACCAACCTTAGAGGTCATAACATTTAACTTTGCTCCGGCATTCTTTAAAAAGAACTCATTCGAATTCCATTGACTGTTCTTCGTCAACCCAGGGGTTACCACTCCATTCTTAAACACTCCAAAGAGGACAGAGGAGTTCCACTAGGATAATTTCTCATTCTAGACTTTGGGGTTGTGACAAAAATTATTTTTCATGCTATATTGAAAAAATGTATTTCTTGACATGGGCATATGTAGTAAGCTTTCATGTGAAAATGACATTAGTAGATGCAATATGCTAAAATGGTGAAAATATCACATGTCATATAAGTATGCACTCAATGTATCATATAACATGATATTTTATGCTCATAATGACAATTAAAACATGAATGAAGAATTTATCAATCAAAAATAACTTATCTATGATTGACAATTAAAACATGAATGAAGAATGACAATTACTCTAGTTGATGCCTAAGTGTGATTTCAACTATTGATCCCTATGAATGCATGCATATGAGATTCTCTTTAGTCACAAGCCATCACTATGGTCCTTAATGAAAAGATAAAGGCCAATTGTTTGGGGAGCAAGTTCATCCCAATACTTAATCAAGGTTAAAAACCTTAATCTTCATTAATCCTTCATTAATCAAGCTTGATGTTCCTTGTGTAAATCACAAAGGCATGCTTTCAAAACTCACCCAAACAAAACATGTATTTTCTTTCTTATCCCAATCAGAAGGTTTTCTAAATGCTTAATCATCAAGCCTAAGTGAAATAAATCAAATTTCATGCCTTAATCACAAACTTACTTAAAATCCAAGCATGTTTTGATGATCTAAACAAGATATAATTAAAACCTGTCACGGCATGCTTCTAATAAAAAATAAAAAATTCCATGATCATTCTAAGACATTAATAAATCATATCAAAATATGCTAAAACATGCCATAACTAAAACTTCCACTTAAAACAACTTAAACACTTAAACCATTCTTAATGAACTCGGTTTTGAATCAAGCATGGTAACATTTTCTAAATTTATCCAAAAATACTCCAACACTAAAAATCACAACTTGGAATGTAAACTAAGACCTAGGGTAAGAATAATTTTAACTTTCGTAGCCCACTCAAGCTCCTAGCACAAGAACTCACAAGGGAGAAGATGGCTATCAATGCTTAAGGGGGAGATGGAGATGAGGTGTGGCGGAAATGAGGGGGTGGAGGTGCTTTTTATAGGTGGCCAAGGAGGTGGAGACGTTGGCCTAAGTTCGTGGTGATTGGAGGAGATGGGTGGTGGTGTAAGGGGCTGAATTTTCAGATTGCATTCCATCACCTTGTGTCACTTGTGCAGAATGAAATAGTACACTAAATCAGCATGATTTCATCACTACAGGTGCTACATGGAACCTACGGGTGTTGTTGGTCAAGTTGTGGTGCAGAAGAAATAGAAGGAAAACCAACAAAAACCAATCATGGAGCTGACTGGTTCAAAGTGGTTTTCTTTGGGCAAATTTGTTCATTGTCTTGACTCATCTTCATGGCTGATTTTTGTAGGTGGAAGGTCACTTCTTGAAGGCTTTTTCAAGTGGTAGAAGGTAGAGGGTTGGCTGCCAAGTGATCATTGAGGTGCAGCTCAAAAAAGATGATACAAGGGAGGGTGGTTGCTGAAATGGAATGGTGCACAAAAGCCATTCGGTTTGGTGCCTTCTTTGGGTGAGAACATTTGGTCAAAGGCTCATGAAGACCATGAGGGACTCTTGGGGATTGGGTGGTGCTGGAGGTGGCATGGGGTGGCATGGGGTGGTGGCTTAACCATGGGCAGATGGGTGGTTGAAACTCAACCAATTCCATTCCCACTCAACTAGTCCTTTGGATGCAATTGATTTTGGTTTTTGGTTTGGTTTTTTTAAACCAAATTTCATCCAAGGCTTGGTCTGGATTTAAAAAGATCATATGAGGTGTTTAAAGACCATAGTGCCCATGATGAAAAGGCACAAAAAGATTGGGTTTAAGGGCAAAACAGTCCTTGCACACAAACGACACATATGTGTGCCGATTGGTACAATTTGGGGTTTGATATGTCATTTCTTCTAATGAAATGTATGGAGGTTTATCTAGAATCCTAATATGATTTAAGAATGATGTAATTGAATAATAAAACAAGAAAATTTCAGATGAAAAAGGTTAAAAAGATTAAGCTCTAAAATATGGTTTAAAGATCACTAATCATGGGTAAATTAATTAATGGTCTTAACCCAAATTCGAAACTTAATTCGGGTGCTTAGGTTATGACATGGGCTTGAGGAAACCCATGGTATGGTTCATTGGGCTTTTAGATTGAAGAGTGAAATAGAACAAAACAAATATTTGGTCCTTGTGGGCTCAAAAGGGCCTTGAGTGTGGGTTAATGGTCCTAGGGCTTTTGAGGGATGGGGGCTTTGTTTCTAGATTTTGAGGAGTTAAAAGACCTAAAGATCCACTAAGATGAGGGTTGAAAGGCTTACCTTGACATAACTGGGTCATGGGTCAAACCAATGTCATGCTTGACCCAAAAGGCCTTATGCTTACTAAGTTGGGCCTAATACATTAGGTCTAAATAAGTTAGGCCCATAGTCTTGTGTCCAATAAGTGAGGCCTAAATTTTTATGTTTTCAAAGTTGGGCCTAGCCTTCACTCTTACTATGTTAGGCCTAATGGCCTTATGTCCTTTTTATTTGGCCTATTTTCTAGTGTTCTCCAAGAAAGGCTTAAAGCTTAATATCTCTCAATTTGGGCCTAAGGCTTTTTAACATCTTAACCTTAGCCCATCACATCCTTAGTGCATTGGGGACATAAAGTCTTATTATCTCTCCTAAGCCTTTATACCCAAAAAGGTTGGGCCCTTTGTAAACCACTTTTTGGGCCTTCTCGAATTCTATCAAATATTTAATCCAAATTACTTAACCCATTAATGTGGCAACCATCCAATTTGCCATGTGTCATTCCCTTATGGACCTCTTGGCTTCTAATCTTCAAAATTAATAAAGCACTAAAAATTCTTCAAAATAATATAACTAACCAATCTCATTTTTCCACAAAAATCAATATTGCATTCGAATATTCAAATAATTCTACCAAACCCAAAGTATACGGTCTTCTCGCAAACTCAAATATCCAAAATTTTTCTTATTCTCAAATAGCCCAAACCCTAATTAACTAGGATTAAGGCTACTAAGGTCAAGGCCTAAGGAGCTTTTTAGGTGGGGTGTTACACGTGCCGAGCCCCAGGATGTGTTAAATGCGGCGTGGCTCCCCTTCCTGGCGTGATCTCCTTCATCCCATTGATGCGGCGTGGTCTCAGTCAGGCACGTCCACCTCTCTGACCAGTCTGGTTGCTGGGATTAAGGGTCAAGTGATGTCCCTAACTGTTGGCCAGTAATGGTGTCAAACTGTCCTTCATTTCATCCTTTTGTCAGTGTACTTTGCCCGGTTGCTTCTCTTCTTGGGCCTCCTGGGCCGACTAGGCCCAGCCCTTATTGTAGGATAAGGGGAAACCCCAAGGCTATGGATGAGGGCATCGAGGATAAAGTGGCAGAGATAAGGGCTGCTCATTTGGAGGAGTCCATGAAGTATGCTCGTAGGAGTGTTAGTGATGTTGATATACATAAGTACCAGGCATTTGCTCAAACCTTGCACCAATCTAGGAGTTTTGGATCTGAATTCAGATTCTCAGAAACCCAAACCGGGGGCCTCTGGGTCTGATCCATTTGCTGGAGGAGTTGATGAAGATGATTTGTAGAGTTAGGTTTTTTATCTTTAAATTTTTGTTATTTTGGTCCTATTTAAATATACATATTTACACATCAATATGTGTGTCTAAATAAAAGGGCAAAAATGACAAACCGCATGTTGGTGTGGTGTAGGAGATGATAAGTAGAATTTTTCTTTATATTATATGTATATATATATATAATCTTTCATAGACATCTTTTTAACGGCTTTGTGGGTCCTAGGTTACCCCTTACAACAGGGCATGCTTTTCCGTCACTCACCCTTTTATTTATACATTTTCTTCCTTCCAACAAGTTTGTGGGTAAATTTGGACCTATTTCCAGATTTCACACGATGCTTATGGATAACAGTACCTCAACTGATGGATAGAAAAACAAAAACAAGAGAATTCTAATGGTATATGCATGTAGTTTCCAATTTTGGCGACTGTTTCTGTGTGATTCTATATTGAATTTCATGTCGGTGAGGTAGTTATGGAGTACAATGGCCACATTTTACACACAAAATATATATACAATTAAGGTGAAGACGTTTTTGTTAAGTAATGGTATTTTATAAATTATTTTTAGAAAAATTTGGTTGTGCAAAGAGTTGTGTTTATAATTTTTCCATTTTTATTGTCACCCAATGTCCAATCTCTTTGTCTCACTATTATTTGGGCCTTCTACCAGTACTTGTCACTTCAGCATCAATAGATTTCAGCCATGCATGTCTTAATTTAAGGCTACAAGTTTTTTTAAAAAGAGTATTGTTACATACAGTCGTAGAGTGCACAAGCGTCACTACAAGAAATTAGGTCTTTTCCAATGCTCAAAATCATCGCAAATACTCCCAATAATCGCTGCATTTGATCCTTTTCAGCGATTTTGAAATCACTGCATGTTCGACGAAATTAAAGTGCCATTTTTTATCAACTTCAGCGATAGGCAAAAATCGCCACAAAAAACTACTATTTCCGGTGATTTTAGTCTGTCGCAAATATTTTAAAAATTGACGAAAATGGCCTTCACGTATACCATTAAAATCGTTGAGAAAAGTTAACTCCAACGAAACTTTTCGTCGCAAAAAGTTACTTAATCGCCGTAACTAACTCATCATTTTCGCAGTGATTTTAAATTATTGTCGCCCTTATATATTTCCGGTGAACATGTTTCGCCGCAAAAGACTATTTACGGTGATTTTTGTCGCCGCAAATATAGTTATGCTGTTAAAAATTATTTCCAGCGAATTTTACTCGCCGGAAAATGTGTTTCAGAAAATAAAAAAAAAATTACATAAAACAGAATACAGAAAAAATATTATACACATCCAAATTTTGCAGGCTTCACAATTTTACCTTATACTATGGATTGCACTAATATTCTTTTTATATACTCAAAAAAAATCCAAAGTATGAGCTAGTAATATGACCAAAATTGGCATGAACCACAAAAAAAGACCTATTGATCTAAAATGCCACTACACAAAAAAAGAACCACAACTGTCTTCTGCACTAAAATGCCACTGCACTAAAAAACATCGATGCACTGAAATAGAAGCACGTAACAAATGACATGAACCACATGTAGAGCTCTACCTATCACTGAACTAAAATTACCTACATGTTAAACACATGTAGAGCATCTGAAGGCATGAACCACATGTAGAGCATCTGAAGGCATGAACCACATGTAGAGCTTTACCTATCAGCAAAAGCAGGTTCTACCTGCAAGCAAGAAAAGTGTAAGATTAGGACATGTCTTTTTTTTTATATAAGTAACTACTTAATAACCATATGATAAAAAACATTTTCCATTTTTCAAATTATATATAACTCTTCATACATTAATTAGCACAGTTTTATACTTGTTTTTCAAATTATATATAACTCTTCATACATTAATTATATATATGATAAAACTTTTTCCATTTTTCAAATTATACAGTTTCAAATCTCTAATATCTCTCTCTTGTATGTGCCCCCTTAGACCTATTTAATGTACATGTACATGAGTATGAGAAGGCATTGTTCAACCACCAAGCTTGTTTTTTTCCCTATAATTATATTAAATGCTGCAAATAAAGATTAAAAAAATCAAAGAAGACAAACAAAAGATTAAATGCCACTACACCAAAACATCACTGCACTAAAACAGAACCACATAACAGATGAAGTTCCAATAAATTAGTTGTCAGCAGGGAAATAAATGACAGCACACAACTTATGTTAATTCAAAAAGTAAGCAAGATACCTTTGCCAGAAAATATGGTAGGGATGCAACTTGATCGAAGTGAAAGCTGAAAGCAGAAGCATCACTTTAGGTTAAACAAAGAGGCAAAACTATACATTACATTAGCATTTGGTGGTAGTGGTTTTGAGTTGTCTGAGATATGTACTAAGTAGACAACTTTGTAAAAAATAAAAAAATAAAAACAAAGTACTAACATTACACTTATTACAAGAAACAGAGTACTAACATTACACTTATTACAAGAAACAAAGTACTAACATTACACTTATTACCATTGCACTTATTAATAAAATCTTCTTACTTAAAAAATAAACAAAAAGTTCTACAAGAAACACAATGGGATCACAGAATCTGAAACAACAAACATATAAGTTTATATGCTTAAGTATATTTGAGTTGAACAGAGGAAGAGAAAAAATTCAAATGCTACTTGTCCTTTCCAAATTCATCCTGCAACTTTCTTTTATGAGGCAACTTCAGGAACAATGTTTCATCATAAAGAAGCCTTTTCACCTAAGATTTAAAAATTTTGATAAGAAACATATAACAAAACAAGCCAAATACAATCAAATATGTTTATTCAATCCAAATAAAGGTGAAATTTCTGTATGAGATTGTGAGAACAGAACTTGGTTTTCTAATTAGTTTCTTTATGAAATTTCTTTATTAGTTTTCTAATTAAAATGCAATAAATCTAAAATGAAGATAAAATAAAAAGATTAAAGGATTCTGCAACCTGCATTATTTGCTACAGCCTGCACCTATTTTCGTGGAACCAGTGAAACTGACCTAAAAAATGAGAACAAGTACTAGATTAATATATATTGAAGATGCAACTGAAGTAATATAGAAGTGGCCCTAGACTTTTCCAGAATATTTAATAATTAAAAAAGATATATCAATTAGTAATTAAATACTAAAAAGCTACCCCATCAATGTCCATATGAGAGCTAATGGCAGCACCAGCAGTCGGTCCAAATCCCGTGACAACATTTAGAACTCCATTTGGGATACCAGCCTTAACCATTAAGAAAGTTATTACAAAATGTATAAGGAGAAAAAATGAAGAAGAAATAAGGAATATATGGCATATTAGTTACAACCATGCATGCATCGATTGATTCTTCTAAATGATATATAGTTCAGTACCTAATATACTCAAATCTGACTGACTACAGATAATATATAAATTACATGTAATTTCAAAAATCAGATTTATATATATATATAATCTTGTAGCAGATCGATCTATCCAGGGTAGTACTTTTTGGTTTGTCTGAGTTATCATTATGCATTCCAGTACTATTCATGACGAGTGTGTGTGTTTGAATCAATATATAAGATATTGATCAAGACACTTCCACTTTAAAAGTTAGTGATCAGGCTGAAGGAATTATTTGTTGGCCATGGTATATACTTCACTTACTCTAAGTCAAACAGCAACGTCCAAAAAAGGAACATGCTAATTAATTAGCTTAGCCTCCTAATTAATAATTAGATTGCAGGCAACTGGAGAGATTGGTGCCTCTAGAACAATCTGGTGTGTGCAAGGGTGAGATTGGTGCCTCAAGAATAAAATGCTTGTTTTGTGGCTGATCTCCATGTGGCATTCTTTCCCGAATTCATTATCTCGATCCTTCACTAAGGAATAAATTTTTGTAAAGGTTACAACGATACAAACAGATCAAGAGAAGATGGTAGCTAGGCTAGTGGCCTTTTTTTCCTGCTTATTATATCTTTACAAAACTCATGAGAATTTATTCCTAAGAACTAATAAGAATTTCCTCTTGGATACACAGGCCATAGCTAAAACAATAAATCAAGAATTTAAAAAAGAAGAACCCGTGCTAGAAACCGTACATACAGTGAAACAAATGCTCCGTAAGAGTATCATTAGGCATGTACTCAGCAACCAGCAGCCTCTCATCTCCATCACAGCAATACCCAATAAAATTGGCAAGCCTCAATTGCCTCATCTGCCCTACTCCCCACGCCTCCTCCTCATTTGGTGGCAGTGGGTTGCAAACAGAGCAAGGGATGGCCTCGGGCTGCTGGGCTAGGCGTAGAGGAGAAGGGGCTCCGACGGAGGACTGGCGACGGCATCGAGGTGTGGGTGGTTGTGAACGGCGCCCCCAGCGACGGCGATATAGAGAAATCCGAGAGAGAGAGAGAGAGAGAGAGAGAGAGAGAGGTGAGGCCAGAAAGAGATTGGCGTGGGGGCTGGGGGAGAAGGAGGGGGTGGCCGTCGAGGTGAGGTCGCGGTGGCGTGCTGGGGCCGTTGGCGACGTGCTGTGCGCGGCGGAGGCTTGAGGGAGAAGATGGACTGGGTAGAGAAAGGGTGAAGGGGGAGAGACGGCTGGAGGGAACGAAATGAGGGGAAAACCTAACGCGGGGGTTTTAAATTTAATGAGTTTTTCCGGCGCTTTTGACTCGCCGCTAATAGTATTAAATGGACGCATTTGTTTTTACAGTGACAATGTTCGCCGCAAATAGTATATATTGTGGCGATTTTATTTAATCGACGGAAATTTAATGAGGCTACAGTTAATACAACAATGTTGCGACGACACAAATCGCAGCAAAAGGTACAAATGTCGCCGCAAAAAGTAATTTATACATTTTTCCTCCATGATTTCCCAACATCGCACCGAAATTAAGGGACGACTTAAAAATCGCCAGAAATAACCTATATTTGCAGCGATTTTTTTGCAACGATTTTAAAATTGCTGGAAAAGGCCAGATTTCTTGTAGTGCGTCGTGTAGTCGTTTTGAAAAAAAGTAGGGTCCATTATAAAAAAAAATTAATTTCTTTTCATGTGGATCCTATATTTATTCACTTTTTTCAAAGCGACTGCAAGTATCATTTATTTTTTAAAAAAGTAAGTAGCTCTAAAATTTCAGTTTTTAAATTAAATTTGGAAGTATTAAATACAAAATCAATTTTTGGGTTTTAAGTTTTAACTCATTTGTAAAAAACTTCATGTATTTCCAATTTTCATGTACTATTGCTTGAGTTTTCCATATTTTACAATTAAATCCTTCATTTCAATTTGGGCAACTCTAACTTAATCATCTCAGCCACTTCGACTATCGGTACACAAATTGGGAGGGAACCTTCTTGGTGGCCGAAAGTAACTCAACCATAATTTTTTATCACCATGGTGATCTTGGTGGAGTCGGGAATCTAACTCAATTATCTACAAATTCAAATTTTACAAGAATCTTCAAGTTTCAATGTTTACTAGATCGAAACAGCTCAAAAATGCCACAATTGAAAATTGGAGAGAAAGTTTGCTTAACAGTTGTTAGAGCGGAAATTCTAAAACATACTTTGTCACTAGATTGGATTTTCTAAGTGGCTTATTAAAGCCCTATGTATATATATAATAATATGCATGACTTCTACTTCTAGAATGTGGAGAGAAAACCCTAAGGAGAATCTTTGAGCATATTCTTTCCTGATAATAGACCTCCATCATATTGTACTTGTATTTGACTGTTGTTGAGTCCATTAGTGTGGACATGTTTGTCGGCCGGAAGGATTTCCAGAGCTACTTGTGTGTAAAGATCATTGGTGCTCGTGGTTAAATTATAGAAATGCCGACAATCTAGAGCAATTAGGTTGCAAAGATCAAGCTAGTGCTTGCAATTAAATTATAGAAAGGTCGGAAGTTTGGAGCTATCATGCTGCAAAGACCAAGTAGGATATTCGTGGTGTTGCATTTCAAATTTAGTTACTACATGAGTCTGGTAAATGTTTTTAAATTAGTTTTAACGAACTAAATTTCTATAGTTAATTTTAGGTGATAGCTTACACCCAAAGTGGTTTTAAATTTTGAAGACGTTATTCAAACGAGTTTCTATTTCATTATCAAAATTGATGTGTTGGTTATTTTTTATGATTTGATTGATTCGAATAAATTTGTAAAACACCTATTCATCCCCTCCAGGTGTATTTAAGATTTAAATCACTAATTTATCTAAATGTAATATTTTTGAAAAATATAAATTTTCTTAATAAATTAATTTTTACATTATTGGTATACGCGTGGCCACTACAACAGAAAGGGTCTTTTGGGACGAAAATTTTTGTCCCAAAAGACCCCAATTTCGTCCCGAAAAAATTTTTGGGATGAAATTTTTTCGTCCCAAAGTCGTTCCAATATCACTGTGCCAAAAGGTATTTTGGGACGAAAATCACCATTTCGTCCCAAAAAATTTCTTTTGGGACGAAATTGAAGGAAACCGTTCGAACACGTTCGAACGAAAACTTTTTTTTTGTCACGGTTTAAATTCGTCCCAGAAAATAGTTCGAACGGAAAAAATTTTAAGTTCGAACAGTAGTGACGTGTTTGAACGATTTTGAAATATGTTCGAACAAACATGAATTCGTTCGAACGTTATGAATTGTCTTTGTGTTCGAACGTTAAATGGTCAGGTCGAACGGTATATAAGTTCAAACGGTATAGGCTATGTTCGAACACGACTGAAATTATTTACGTTCGAACCTTGTGTGATCGTTCGAACTCTACGAACATAAATTTCGTTCGAACATTATGTCTACGTTCGAACGCTATTTCATTACATAGAGTTCGAATGTTTTATGTTCGTTCGAACGAAATCTCTTTAATTTAAATCAATAATAGAAAACCAAATAGACATTCACACAGTTTAACACTCACAAAAGTGTTATAATAAGAGCAAACTAAATAAATAACAGTCGAGACGAGCATTGTTCGTACATAAATAGATAATCCCAAAATCTATCAGTTGCTTGGAGGCCTGTACTGTTGCATAAGCTGCTGCATTTGAAGTTGCATCTGTCTTCTGAACTCTTCTTGTTGTTCTTCATGTTGTTTGAGGCGCATCTCCATATCTACTTGTTTTGCCAATTGAGCCTCTAACTCATGCTGTCTTGCAGTCAATTCTTCGATTCTGGAATTCGCATTCTCTAGTGCTATAGAAGTCATAGATGCATTCCCAGAAGAAGAGGAAGAGGGACCAGGCTTTACACAACGACCCAAACCCCTCAAATATCCTGAACGTTGACCCAGGACTTGTGTAAAAATCTCAATATCACTTGTTGAGGAATTTTGATCTGACGCAGATTCAGCACGTAGGGCAACGATTTTATCCTAGCCATATATAAGATAAAGAATTAATATCGTCATAAATATTCTAATATATTTAATTAAAACAGGTTATAAAACTTACATAATTTTCACGGGCATCAGGATGAGTCCACTCTCCATTACGATCAGTGTGCGATGCAGCATATAATTTTGTCAAATCATAATTAGTATCTGAATCTTGCTACAATAAATGTATTAAGATATAAAGTCATTATGATTCATCCAAATAATTAACTATATCCAATACAAAAAATAGCATGCAATACCAATTTCTTAGAAAGGCGATGGAAAGATCTTGAGCCTGCATGATGATTAATCTTCAATTTTGATCTATTTGTTTTGTTTATAGAACTTCGCTCCTGCAAAGAAATTGAAAATATTATGAAGCGAAATGACAGATAGGACAAGTAAAATAATTAAATTTCATTATACCTGATATGATGGATCCTCAAACATGTCACAAAGTTTTTCCCACTCAGAAGGTCGGACATCCTGGAAAGGATGTTGGCGTGCATCTTCCTTCTTCTCAAACTTATTATAATGCTCATGACACCTCGCCTTATATTTGCGGAATGCATTACCCATAAGCTCTTCCACAGTCTTACGCTCCTCTCTCCGACCAAAATTTAATTCGAAATCATCCTTAAAAAAATAGTCACAAACACATTATCATTTATAATATTCTAAATTCAAGTAAAATATAGAAATTTATTCTACTAAATCAATGTTTTAGTAGTTACCAAACAACGCTTCTTGATAAGCTCTTTAACATCTTGGGGGACTTTCTTCCATGAAGTCGTTGCCAAAGGTGCGTAAGTTCGTGTAAGAGCACCCACATGCGATGCAAGCCAAGCTGCTGGTTGTCCTTCACCCCCAGTATGTTCGTCAGGAATGTTAACCTTGATCTTACCCACCTTCCGATATTTTTCCAACGTCACCCCTCTAGTGGTGCCTCGACCTTGACGAGATTGTACTGTAGATTCTATAACATATAACATTGTAATCAATTTCATTTATATCTCTATTATAGGACCTTAATTAATAACTTTTATGAGTATTAGATTTTTACCTTGTTCTGTAGAATCAATCTCTAATAGTGAGTCTGAAGGAGATCTAGGAACAGGTGGAGATGGGTTGCGAACTTCCTTCCTCTTTGGCGGCATAATTTCAAACTACTGATACATTCAATAAGTAAAATATTTGTCATCAAGTGTAATGTTAACACATAATTGGTCAATCAGAATCTGTATCAGTTTCATTTGACAATTCGCTCTCATCATCTGTAGATACTTCAGATGATTCAACATTTTCCTCAACTGTTGCATCAACAATTTCAGCCTCAATATCTTCTCTATTTAATGGAATCATCTCATACTGGCTCAAATCCACAAACAAATTTAAGGCGGGTTGACTCTCTTGGTATGCTTCTTGAGTAGAAAAGTCATCTTCTTCTTCATCTTGTCCTTCCGCCTGAGGGATAACATCATATATATTTCTTGGAGAATATTTTTGAACTACTCGCCATTGATTTCCTAACTTCGGGTCATCTAAGTAGAATACTTGAGATGCTTGAGAAGCCAAAATAAAATGATCATCTTCATACCATTTTTTTGATGTATTAACACTCAAAAATATTCATCATCACGGACTCCAGTACGAGGATTGCTTAAATCCCACCAATCACACTTAAACAGATACACCGCAAGCTCTCCCAAATATTTCATTCCAATTATATCGACAATAACCCCATAGAAATCAATATTTTCTTCATCATGACTTCCTTCGACTAGGACACCACTATTTTGGGTTTTCCTATAACAATCTCGATCCAGTGTGTGATACCTACTTCCTCGAGAAATACATGCAGAATATCGAGCAGCGTGTCTCGATGGGCCACGCGCCAATGCATAAAGTTCATCAGATATATCATTTGGATTATTCACTTGCATTTGTACAACCTACATATTGAGTAAAGCATATACTATATCAAAGTTGAAATTAATATTTTTTTCATTTGTTATTGAGTAACGCATATGTAATTTCATTACCTGTTCTTCAAACCATCTCGGGAACTCCTCTTCATGTTTCTGATTTATATCATTTACTCCTAGTTCCTTGAGCACGTTAATATGATCACTGAAATTGATGATTACCACAAATATTTTATATTTTGTATTTTTTTAAAAGTAATGAGGCAATTTAAATTAAGATTAAGTTATAACTTACTTCAAGTAGTTCTCTATCTCAGGGCAATTGTTCAGCACGTACCACTGAGCTTTCTCGAACTCTCTTCCACACAAGTCATAACCACGCACTGCACCAATTGGACGAACTTGTTGGGAAAATACAGAAAATATATTCCGTTGTCTTGCTCGGTCAACGTCAAAGTTTCTTTCTGGCCGATCAAACCGAGTGTCAACTCCGTGGAAATATTTGGAACAGAAGGTATGCCACTCATCGTCAATATATGCTTCTGCAATTGATCCTTCTGGACGGGCCTTGTTACCCACTGTACGTTTCAACTTTCCAAGAAATCGTTCAATGGGATACATCCATCTATATTGAACTGGTCCTGCAAGCCGAGCCTCACGTGGCAAATGAACGGTTAGGTGAACCATGACATCGAAGAATGACGGTGGATAAATACTTTCTAGCTTACACAATATTATGACAATTTCTCGTTCCATTCGATCCAAAGCTTCTACATTCAACGTCCTAGAACATAAGTCTTTAAAAAATGCACCCAACTCAGTCAAAGCCACGCGCACATCTCTGGTCAAGTACCCACGGATACCAATAGGCAAGATACGCTGTAAGAAAACATGACAATCATGACTTTTTAATCCAGTTATTTTCCAATCATTTGTTCTCACACACCTTGTTAGATTCGAGGCATAACCGTCCGGTAATTTGATCTTCATTAGCCACTCACAAAATGTAACCCTTTCATTCCTTGACAATGTATACCACCCAATCGGCATGTAGACAAACGAACCATTTTCTTGCAACTGCATTTCCCGTCTTATTCCCAACTGCTTCAAATCCTTCCTTGAGTTTATTGTATCCTTTGTTTTTCCTTCAATTGACATCAATGTTCCCAATACGGATTCGCAAATATTTTTTTCAATATGCATAACATCAAGGCTATGTCGCAATTTTAACTTCGACCAGTACGGGAGTTCGAAAAATATACTCTTCTTTGTCCAATTTAATTCATTCGTAGCTCGTTTTCTCTTTCGTTGTTTTTTACCAAATTCATTACAACCAACATCTATAAATTGTGCAAGTACATCTTCGCCAGACAAATATGGTGGAGGTTGGCCCCATTCAACAGTTCCATCAAACATTCTAGAATTTCCACGCCATCTATGGTCATTAGGTAAAAATCGACGATGACCCATGAAACATAATTTCCTCCCGTACGTAAGCCATTCAGATTTGGTATATTTGTTACAAGTTGGACATGCCATTTTCCCCTTAGTACTCCAATCTGACAAATTCCCATAAACTGGAAAATCATTTATTGTCCACAACACTGCAGCATGCATCTTGAACGACTTGCCTGTTGACGAATCAAATGTGACAACCCCATTCTCCCACAAATCTTTCAATTCTGCAATCAATGGCTGTAAGTGTATGTCTATATCATTTCCCGGTGACCTCGGACCTGGGATGAGCAAACTCATCATGAAATATGGATCTTTCATACACTTCCACGGTGGTAGATTATACGGCATAAGTATAACTGGCCAAGTACTATGACTAGTACTCATGTTCCCAAAAGGATTAAATCCATCTGTTGCCAACCCAAGTCTTACGTTACGCGGTTCTTCAGCAAACCATGGGTGTTCCTGATCAAATTCCTTCCACACCTGGGAGTCAGCAGGATGTGACAAAATATTATCGTTCCTTACTCTGTTTGATGAGTGCCATGTCATATCTACAGCCGTTGCGCGTGACATAAATAATCGTTGTAATCTAGGTATCAATGGAAAGTGGCGTACGACCTTTTGCGGAACATTTGCCTTGTCCGATGTCCATCTTGACTCGTGGCATATAGGACACTCGTTCAACTGCTCATTCTCTACCCAAAATAATATGCAGTCATTCTTACATGCATGTATTACGTTGTAATCAAATCCGAGTCCTCGTTTCAACTTTTTTGCTTCATAGAAGTTACGAGGTAAAGTATTGTCCTTCGGCAGTGCCTCTTTAAACAGCTCAAGTAACATATTGACTGCCTTAATAGATAATTGACACATTGATTTTATGTGAAGCAATCTTACGGTAAACGACAACTTACTATGTCTTCTGCATCCTGGATATAGCTCACGCTGTGAATCATTCCACAAGCATGCAAAAGTGTTATGGCCCCTATCATTTGAGCTTGATGTGTCCGTGTCACCTTCATCCATAAACATTCCCGCACCGATGTCACCTAACATTTCCTCCATATCCTCATCGTAATCATCTCCAACAATCTCTGGTTGTACATCTTCATCGATCTCTTCTTCCACATGCATAGCCTCAAATGAAGTTGGATATGGTTCGCCGTGTAAGACCCAATCAGTATAACCCTTATCAATACCTTTGACAAACAGATGCTCTCTCACCAAGTCTATCTTATGAGAACGCAAATTCCTGCATTCTCTGCATGGGCATCTGATACGCTCATCACTATCACATGTACCCAATGCAAACTCCAAGAACTTCTTAACACCTTCAGCATATACATTGTAATTCTGACCCAATCGATCGCTAACTCTCATCCAACTCTTATCCATGCCGACTATATTCATTACAAACAATATTATAATGCATCAGCAAACAACTATGTATCATGTACCAATTAATGAGTATGCCACCTTTCACCGGGTAGTTGGTCCTATCCCGTTCGGGATTGTAAGATCATACTCGCCAGCCTATGATCTATTATCTGTCACGTCCAACAAAATTTCGGCAGCATCTCCCCATAGTTCTCCAAATATGCTCGTTTGGTTGTGTGCACTGACGATTAACAAGTCGTTGCACCATCACCGAAACTGCTTATCCAAAGAACAATGGATGAATCTACCAAAATCATAATGTTGGACGACAACAGATATAGTTCTATAGTTTGCGAGAATGATCTTACAATCCCAAACTGTCCACTCTGGACAATTCAAGAGTTATCAATCAAGCATTTATCTGGATTGATAACTCTCGAACGGGTCTAAGGTTTATTTTGATGAACAAACAATACAAAATATGCTAATATATGTCAAACAATAACAACATATTATTTATAGAACAATATTAGATTTATTCCAGATTTTAATTTAAATATTAGTTTTACCTGTTTATAATTAAGTATTTTATAATAAAGATTTAATAGTATTTTAATTTGAATATTAATTTTATTAATTTATAATTAAGTATTTAAATATTATTAAATCTTAACTATTTCTATTTTAATTTAAAGATTTAGTAGTATTTTAATTTGAATATTAATTTTATTTATTTAGAATTAACTATTTAAATGGTAGTTGATCCTAATTATTTGTGATTTAGTAGTACATATAATTTACAAACTATCCCAAACTATTTGTATTCTGTATATGTTATTGATGTAATGTCATTACCCGTTCGAACGAAGATAACCCATGTTCGAACAAAATGAGAACGTTCGAACGGTAATCCTAACCCGTTCGAACGTATTCATTCCAGATTCCAGTCGTCTTCAACAACGCTGAAAACTCCATTAATGACAAACTCTAACAAACACAAACAACAATCTCAAAGCATACAACTTTCTAACATTGCAAAATATTAAGTTCAAACCATACATTTCTATTTTAAAAGGAATACCTGAATTTTTGAAGATGAAAATGGAATACTCCGAGAATAATCCGAGAATAATTACAAATTGTCCTACAAGTAGTAATCCGAGAATAATATAGTGAGATAAAAATATTTTTGAACTTAGGGGCTAATTTGAGAAAGAATACCTCTGATATGCAGCGGGCGACGGCGCAGGAGCAAGGAACGAAATGAATATTGTGAGGTTCTGTCGTGTTTTTGCAGAACATTTCATGTTCGAACGGTTATTTACTAACCGTTCGAACGTGAAAATATTAAGCGGGAGAAAATTCCCTCCTAATTTTCACGTTCGAACGTATAAAAATTACGTTCGAACGGTAATCCAGCTGTCTTTAATTGGCGGGATTTTTTCCCGCCATTGCAATAATCCGTTCGAATGTTTTTTATACGTTCAAACGTAACATATGTGTTCGAACGGTTTACGAGTACCATTCGAACATATATCCTTTATGTTTAAATATAACTTTTTTCATCATTAAATGAAAAGTACTATAACATCATATGTATTAGTTATATATACTATCATATATAATGTAATATATACTATCATATATATAGTAATCTATACTAAATATATAATATATATAGTAATATATATTATCATATATATAGTGATGTATACTATCATATATATTATTAACATCATATGTATTAGTAATATATACTCACATATATATAGCCTCAAATATACAAAGGTCACATAATAAAGTATATAGAAATTTATAAGATAATAGTATATTAGTAAGCTATACTCTCTATATATATGCTGTATAATATCATATATAACTTTAGTAGGTAAAGTATAATGGAATATATAATATGACATATGTTAGTTAAGTATAAACTCATACCATATAGTACCATATGCTATCATATGGTACTATATATATATTACAATCTCATATATAATACTTTGATAGTAAAGTATTATGATATATTACTATTATACTATAAAAAAATATATATAAGTTATTATGTTTTCATTTAAAGTATTCTACTATCATAATATATATTATAATATATTATAATATTACATATATATTACAGTATATATAATCTACTATAATAGTATATATATTATAATAATTTATAGGAATATAAATATAGTATACATTTAATACAATTTTTAATACACTTACAAAACTTCAGTTCGAACGTATAATAGTAATGGTCGAACGGTTTTATATTAACGTTCGAACTTTAAATATTAACGTTCGAACGATTATGCACGTATAAGTTATCGCGGGCAGCGATTTCTCTCACGCCGCCGTCCCCACCGTTTGAAAAAGCGAGAAAACGTTTGAACGCACTACATTCACCGCCGTCTGCCGTCGTGATCAGCACATACGTCAATCACTTTTCCTCCCAATCAAAGGTATGTATTTTTAAACCCATTTTACCGTTTATTTTATAATTTTATGGTTTTATTTGTTTTTTTTTTTAAAATTAGATTTTTTCATCAATAATTACCGTAGAACATCATAAATCTATCGTAGGATGTTTAGAAATGAAGAGTACTTTGTTTTTAGTCGAAGAAACCACGAAATCGATTATTTTTTGAGTGTTTTCATGGCCGCTGAGTTGACTCAGCCATGGACGAGTTAGGTCTGTTTCCCGTTCGAACGGTATTAACCAGTCCGTTCGAACTGTATTAACCAGTCCGTTCGAACGAGTAAACCTGTACGTTCGAACAAGTTTAAAACGTTTGAACGTCATTAATTGTCCGTTCGACCATATAATTAGACGTTCGAACGCTAATTGTTAAATTCAATCCATTTACATTTTATTAGCTTATTAAATTGTAATCATCGTTTAATTGATTATATGTTCTATCAATTAATTTATTAAATTGCTATTAGTATATAATTTTGTAAATCTTTTAGTCGTAATTAGATTTTAATTATCACTAATCTTGAATGTATATTTTATTTTTAAAATTTCAGGATCATAATAATGTCTTATCGGGGCCGTAAACGTGGTAGATCAGGAGAACCTTCCATCCAAACAGTTCGAGAGCGGACAGTTTTACTTGAGCGACAGGTAAAACTGTTTGATTTTGTCGCTCTTATATGGGAGGGTCATTCTCTCCTATCAGTATTCAATGATCGTGGTTGGGCACCAATCTTAGATCAACGAGAAGAAGGAATGGAGCTCGTTTCCTTCATTGAGATCGTTACTGAGTTCTATAAAGAGCTCGGTGCTGCCAGCCCAGACGATGGAGGGGCATATAGGATCTGTGTCCGAGGAGCTCCTGTTATATTTTCAGAGGACGGACTCGCTGCATATCTGGGTATTCCTAGGCTTCTTGATGCCTATCCAAACCTGCCGCCTAGAGAGTCTGGTCCTTCAGGTGATGCAGCTATGTCTCAGGACGAGGGACCAGATTACACAGATGAGATCGATACACTTGCTGATCACGAGGTCAGAGATTTGATTGTTGGTCCAGATGCTCCAGTGTACGATGGCTCCAAGAGTATCAGGCAGGCAGATTTATCTTCTTTCTTCAAGATTATGAATTTGATCATTGCCAACAATATTGACCCACGGCAGCACAAGACCGAGGTCGGCATGGATCGAGCGAGATTTATGATACGGGTCGCTCGTGGCATCCCGATCGACCTCGTTGGTTATATATTTGAGAGGATCCGATCAGAGGCACGGTTCATTACGACAGATATACTGCCGTTTGGGATCCTCATCACTCGATTTTTGCTACATGCCGGGGTTGTGTCCGAACCTGCCGAGCGTTCCCGATTTCCGATGGCACCGATCAACAGCACCACCCTATCACGGAGCACGGGACACTCTAGATTTCGTTTTCGTGGGGCTGTTCCTGACAGGGCTGAGATTCAGAGAGATGCGCAGCCGGGAGATACTGGAGTATCGGCTGGTGAGACATCTACACAGGCTGAGGCATCACGCACATATATTCGCGAGGAGATGGCTGACATATTGCGTGCTGAGATCGGTGTACACACATCAGCAGTGATTGATCCAGTGCATACTGCCATGTCTGAGTTGCGTACAGAGATTATGGCTACCGTCTCTGGGTTACGTACAGAGGTTAATGAGTTACGTACAGCGATTAATGCCAATAATGCAACTCAGGTTACAGTTAGTACTCGACTGACACAGGTAGAGACACAATTAGCTGCAGTCGAGGATGTGTGTAGAGACCTCGCATCACAGTAGTTTTTATCTTTTATTTATATTTTCTTTTGTTATAATTATGAACAATATATATGGCATTTTGATAATTTACTTTATTTGGTTGATTAATATATATGTAGTTGATAATATTTATTTAACTAAAAATTTTATTTAACGTAAAAGAAATCATTAAAATATTTTAAAATTAATTACATAAAATTAATTAATGAATTTGTATATATGATAGATATTTTTTATATTTTGAGTTTCGTACCGAGATTAATATTATACTTTCGAATGTATAAATGTAGTGCTTGAATATGTTCTAACTAAATATATTCCGTTCGAACGGTTTAGAAACATTCCCGCCAGGATTTGCCACCAAATATTTTCCGTTCGAACACAAAAAATTATCATTCGAACGTTTTTGAACTTTCCCCGCCATAATAAAGTAATTATCCGCCAAATTTTACTGTTCGAACGTATTTTTTTATGTTCGAACGGGAAAAATTTTTTGAGACGATTTAATTCGTCACAAAAAATATTGTTCGAACGGTTATTTTGACGTTCGAACGATTTTCTAAATTCATCGATTTTTTGGGGCGAAATTTAAATTTCGTCCCAAAAAATGACTTTTAGGGACGAAAAAATTTTCGTCCCTAAATAATTTCGTCCCAAAATCTCAAATTTGTTGTAGTGCCGGCGGTGACCTGTCAATTAAAATGTGTCCAACTGACGTGGCATCAGTGAGACTGCTGCAGGAGGTGGAATTATGGACATGAATGATGGTAGATTGACAGGGGAAGTGTTATGATCATTTACAAGAACTTAAAATTGCCTTCCTCTCCCAATTAGTGCTTATTGATAAAGCTTAATTTGGAGGTTAAGTTGAAATTGGCGTACACACGAACATTGAGCCATTAGAAACTAGAAAAAACAGAGAGAAGAAACCATATAAAATAGAGAAAGAGATGAAGAAGACGAAGAAAAAAATGCACTAAATAATTAAATAAATATAATAATCATCCAAAACTATGAAGTATGGATACTAAGAGGACTCTTATGATTCTCTCACATATAATGGAAAGCATTAAACCTCCTCATGACTCAATCCGCGTGTGAAGCCTAGCTACCCAGAAGCATATATAGAAGCAACTTGGCCTCTATTTATGTAACATGTTTTAAGTCTATTCATAGGTCAATCACTCAAATGAAAATCCACTTCAAATATGACACATCAACTTATATTGACGACAAAAGTCATAATACAGAACATGATCATTTCTGATCTGCAACGTCAAGGTCTCTTAGATGGCCTGTAAGAAGAACAGCTTGGGGTGTCAAGTGTATGGTAGTTCACGTACCGGCTTGGAGCTGAGGAATGCCTAGACCCTTTAGGCAAGCAACCCTTGACTTCCCTGACTCGAAAAACACGTTGCTTGTGACTGAACTGAGGATTCAAGGTTACAAAATCTCGATGAGCTTCAGAAAGTAATGGCCTCACAATCGTGCTGGGAGCGCTTGATGGGATTTGTCGCGCCGCCATGTTTGTGTCTAACAAGAGGAGGAGACATAACACAGACACAGAGATAGTGGGAGACATCATGTTTAGGGGTAGACGTGGGTGCAGACCAGGGGCGTTTGCTTAGTGGGACAGTTTCATGGAATGATGGGGTTGGATGGGGTTTTATAAGGGGAGAGAATTAAAGAGCGAAAAGGAGGTTGAAAGGGGGTGGCCATAAATGTGCACGTGAGTAGCTGAAGTAGGAAGTTATGTGGCCCAGCTCACTGCTAGGCAATAGCGCGCATGAAATTATTTTTGTGGGCGTGGGAGGTGCGGTGGTGGTGGAGAGTTAGTACAAACTACATCCTTTTGGCTGCGGATCAAGGAAGTGAGGATGCCCGTGAGTTTCTGTTATTGCGTCCTCACTCACATGTCTCTCCTTTCTCTTAAACCATTTGCTCCATATCTGCGTTCTCTCTCTCTCACACATCTAAGATTGTCATATTGAATGGGAGAAGTGCTACAGCTATAAAGAAATTATGCAAAAAGAAACATACAAAGTGATGTAGTTTCGTATGATCTATTTTACGATTAAAATAATTTTGTAATTTGACGTATTATATTTAGCTACTTCATTTTATAAATTTACTTTTATGTAATCTCTTTCTAGCTAAAATATTTCTCATCGGATAAATAGAGAGTTGTGCGCTAATAAGATTTAGAAAATATTTAATAACGAAAAACTCTATTTGCAAGCTCTCATGTTGATATATCGAATGATCATATAAGTGATGTGGAAGCTTGGGATATTAGCTATTATAAAGAAAATAGATATGATATGATATTTATAATTTGATGTGTAAATACATCATTATTATAAGATCCAAAACAATTACAAAAATAAATTAAAAAATATAAAATAATTATTCATCTTAACTGTTGTGGTAAAGTTTTGCACCGGTGACGTGTTTGTTGTGTAAAATACTAGACAGATAATTATATAAACAGATGGCAGTCATTATGTCTGTTGGGTCCTATTAATTGTAACATTTTTCAGGCGGATTGGGAGATAACTTTCAATGGCCATCACCTAAGTCTTTTAAATAATGGTAGTTATAAAGTAGAGACCCTCCCCATTAAAGGCGGCCGATGGCATGCGGTTCTTGGTTCCTTTGGGTAGTCAGTAATTACGCAACAAAGTAAATCGCAATAAATCGGGATTCAATTTTCACATCGATCCACAAGGAACCTTCCTTTTAATGTTCGTAAGTGTCATTTTAAAATGGGCCAACGATTTTCACTTTGATGCTTATTGGTAGGTTCTTCAGCAAAAATCGATATGGAAAATGATAGTATGCCCTTTTATTTTGTCCCCTCATTTTGACCATTCATATATATATATATGTATATATATATATTAATAGTTAAGGAAATAACTATTAGTAGTGTATTGATATTTTTTTATTTTTAAAAATGTTTAAAAAATATGAAAAGGATAAAAGAAAAAAAAAAGTGGGATTAAGCCAGCTAGGGGCACGCCCATCGATCATTGCTGAATGGCACCCTAGCACTACCCAAAGGATATTTATAAGTAGACTAATACTCTGGATACAACCGTAAATGTGTGCAACTTACAGGCACTCACTCTATTTGAAAAAAAGTAAGGTTCATCATTAAAAAATAATTTTTCATATAGATTCTAGATTTATCCAATTTTTCAAAAGCAGTGTGCGAAGCTTGGATATTCCAGAACTGTAAATATCACGTCTCTTATAAATATCATATATAACACACTACTTGCTATGAAAGTGATCATTATATTAATAAAACAATATCAAAATACCAACAATATATGGAAGCCGATATATATAGCAGCATGCTTGGTTTGTTTTATATATACAAGAGTAATGCTAGAAATAGGGTGTGCAAATCTCTCGCACTTATCTATTTTTTTTTTTAGAAAAGTGATGCATCATTAAAAAAAAAAAAGATTTTATATGGATTCCAAATTTATCAAGTTTTCTCAAATGAATGTGCGAGACTTATACACTCCAAAACTGTAGACATCATATCTCTTATAAATATCAAAATACCAACAATTTATGGAAGCTGATGTGGTATGCTTTCACATAGCAGCATGCTTAGTTTGTTTTATACATGAGTAATAATATATACAATTATAGACTATGCAAATCCTTCCAAAAAAAAAAAACGACAGATTATTAAAACTTTATTTAAAAAAAAATAGTAAAACTTACAAATTCTAAAATTGTATAAATTATTTTCCTTTACAAACAGATTTATTATATCTATATGCTCGAACACTACAACTTATATTGATGTTTTAAAACATTTATTGAAAAACTAAAGATATCGGAAAGACTCGCGTACGCAAAGATCAACAAATTCTGTATAAAAGTTTACGAAATACTGTCGAATCCCAGACATTGAGAATAGATCCTTGGAGTTTTGATGACGTCAATTTATGAATGTCCTATAATTTTGCGCCGCTTTCCCTTAATTCTTCTTTGTAAGACGAAAATTATTCAATGCAGTCATTTAAATTTCATGGGTATTTTTTACATTTTGGCACGTTGGTTATTGGTGGATTATAATTACTGATTCGTCTATTTATTTCCCAATTAATAGAATGGTTTATATTCACGTAAACCCAAACATCTACGTGTTAATCCAGCTCTCTATCAAGTATATATATATATATATATATATATATATATATATATATATGAATAATGATAGGTATATAACAAAATGGGGAAAGCACGCATTTTTTTAATTTATTAGTAAGATTACATAAAGTTGCATGGATAGAGATCCTTACATTTTTTGTCTAATTAATTGGATCATTCAATTTACAATAACTATGTTGATGTAACTTTTTACATAATGGAATCTATATAAACAGTATTAATAAGACTGTATACTTGGATACGGATTCGAGTACCCGATACCCAGACCAGACTTGACCGTGTGATGCTGCCTAGGTTAACCTGGGTCGGTACTTGAAAATCCGGATACCGGGTAGATCAAATTTTGTCAATTTTTTTTTCTAGTCTTTTCAAAAAAATCCAAATACCCGGGTCATACCTAGAAATCCAGATTGGGCATAACTTATTGTTTAAAAAGTAAACATGGGTTGTGGCAACCGGGTTTTAAATCGGGAATCAATCTTATATACCCGTACCCACCCTCTTGCTATGAGCAAGTGGGTAATCGGTTATTTTTACTTGAGCTGATAACCCTCGGGCTAAGAAAAAAATTGGTCTGGATGAATAATCTAGGTTCTTCAATAGGTTTAAATTTTAATATAATCTAGGTTCTTGAAACAAGTTCTCATCAGGTCTAAATTCTCCATCCATTGACTTGATTTTGGCTTTATTGGGAAGTTTTCAAATTGATTGTGGGTTCAAGGGATTTCATTCTCGCGGGTTCATATCAACTACTATATAAAATAATATATTATATATTTAATATTTAATATATATAATATTTAATATATATACATAATGTCTGTCTCTATCTGGACCGATAGTCTTACAACCCTAGTTAAGTTTATACTATTTTCTCTTTGGAATACACCATCTAATTTGACTAAAAAAAAATAAAAGAATAGAGAGAAAGAAAGAAAATCTTGATTTGAGTTGCATTATGCATAGTCGAAAGGTAAGAGTAATATTTTATAATAAGTAATGCTACAGATCTCAAATATACAAATGTCATACAAGTCCTTAATTTGTAATAAGTTAATAAGGAATAGTTTATTTTTTACACATTTATAAAATGGAGTCTACTTTTTTATAAAAGCTTGCGTGGGGTTTGTACTCCAAAATTATTTCTTTTATAATTAAAGCTGACACGAGGTAAATGAATGCAAAGCTCATCAATTGGCATCGTCTTAAGATACTAGTCACGTTTACCTTGCTGGAAGATGATTTATAATAATAACGATAATAATAAAACGACTGTCAAAAGCTCGGTGAATTATATTGGGGTGGATATGTACTTAATGCTGCAATTTCAATGTGTCCTATTCAGTAGTGGCACGTAGGGAGTTTTGAAATATTAACTTGCATTAATATCGCATTAAGTTATGCCATTAAAGAGTTTAGCTAAGACCACAACTAACAATAACTCTGGCCATGAGAAAATGATTCATCAATAATAATATCAAAACCTAAGCCTAGCTACAATGTTAGGTGATGCTAAATTTACTTGCTGGCAGTAATTAATTTGGACTCCCCTACCAATTTGAATCATGCCATGCCCATTTACAATCTTGTCTTCCATTGGGGCGAGCCTGCCCTTAATATCTATCTATCCACAATTATAGCAATCTAACTCATGCATAAATGATATATAGTAACTGCTTCCTATTAGGGTTGCATTGGATCTATCAGATGATCCAGTACGCAATTATGTTTCAAGAGTGTTCGATCTGACCTAATCGGATCGAGTACACAATTATGTTTAAAATGAAGGGTACTTTTATAAAATATCTTAAAAAAATATTATTATTTTATAAAAATATTCTCATTTTACAATATTGTTGTGAAATATGTTACGCTCATTACTCTTAAATAAATTTTAATCCGGTGTTGTTTTGCTTATAATAGAATTAATAGAAAAATGAGATAGTTGCTTAAGATTGAAAGGTGTAAAACTTGAGTACTATATGGTTGTTGAGTGCTTTAAGCTTAACATGTCATTTCCATCTGCATTTATTGCTGCAATGCCAGGATGCTTGTGCTTCAACGGGTGTGATTGACAGTATTTTGTAATTGAGTAATGTTAGGTACAGTCTCAAATGAGACTGCAATACAAGTTTAGGTAATTTTATCTTTAAATTTTTTTTAAATTACAAAACTATTTCTCTTGAAATGATGATTTTTCTCATTTAATAAAGAGCTTGCACATAGAGTCTCCAAGTGGAGATTGCGAATAGAATTTTTCTTTCTAATTAATGCATAACTTTATAAAAGCCGGTAGTTCAAACGTTATTTTGACAACTTCATGGCCTTTTCTCTGCTCACAGGCCTCTCCCTTCACTCCTCCCTTCCCCTTACCCAAGCCCATTGCTCATATTGGTTTTATTTTATTGTATTTTTTTTAATTTTTTTTACTAGATTGCCAAATATCTGATCATTTCTAGATGCCGATCTACAAGAAGAGTCAAGACTTGCTCCTATTAGAACAGCGCATGAGCCTCACACGTCACCCACACCCCACATGAGCTCCACGCACTATGGCACTTCCACGGCTCCAATGGCTACACGCGTGGCAAGAATAGATTGCTTGTCTCAGATCTCCAAACTACATCCCACCTAATCTATTCTCGTCAGGTTATGAGTCCCACGTACTGGGACAGTAGCCAGATTTCTGTAGTTGCAGTTCAAGGCCAAGGTTCGAGTTTTATGTCTGCATTCTGATCCGGTGCCCTATAATCATTTTTTCCCTGTAAATTAAAGATCAATTTACGATTTTGATTAAAATCACTCCGACAACCGAATATCTATTTTTTTAAAAAAAGTTTAGTTGATGAACAGTAATTCTCTAAATATAAGAAATTACTATTCATCTCCTAATTCACTTTTATTAATATTTTATTTATTTCAATTAAATTAATTTTTCTTCCAATCATCTACACTTTCTTTTATATTTATATTTGTTATAATTTTAAATAATAGTTTTAAAAATAATTTAAATAACTACAAAAATATAAAAAAAATTAATTTTAAAAATATTCTCATACCCACAAAAAAAAATAATTTAAATTTTTATTTAAAATATTCAATAGAGTAATAGTTCAAAACATAAGAAAAAATATTGAGTAATTAAGTTTGTAACTGGAAGTGAGAGAAAAAAATAATAAAAAAATATTATTTTAATAGAATGGAGAAATGATAGGGAGTGAAATGTATAAGATTTTTAAAAGATGAGTAAAATTTAGAGAAAATTTTTAGAGAATATAGTTTTTAGTTAAATTGTATGGAATCTTGTGGAGAATGGAATGTGAATGCTCTAATAAAAAATTTAAACAGTAAGTTGAGTTGAGATAGAATGAAACAAGAGTTAAAATGTGAATAAAATATTATAAGAATATAGTTTTTTAGTATTATTTTGTTCTTAGAATTTCAAAAGGTTGAATTTTTTATTATATTTTGTTTGAAAGTTTGAAAAAATTGTAATTATTAGATGAGATGAGTTGAGATCAACTCGTTATCCAAACAAAGCTATTAGTCTAGAACTATAAGAGGAAGTTTGGACAGTGAGTTGAGACGAGATAAGTTGAGATAAAAGTTAAATAAAATATTATTAGAATATTATTTTTTAATATTATTATTATTTTAAAATTTGAAAAAATTGAATTGTTTATTGAATTTTATTTAAAATTTTTGAAAAGTTGTAATAATTATATTAGATGAAATGAGATAGTTAAATTCCTTTTTTTATCCAAACCTCCCCCTTAATCTTTTGCCATTTTCTTTTTATTTTACCCCTTTTCCTCCGAGCACTACAATCAATTAAATGAGGCTTTAGTATTGGGCACCTGATCACCCTCTAATTTAGTTTTCTGCACAGACATAAAAGCTATGTATGCTAAAATGCTCTCATTTCATACAAGGGTTTATGGCATTAATTATCCAGCCTTCTTTCTCAAGGTTCTTTTCCTCTGGATGGCTAGCTCTTGGTAACTTTAATACCATTAACTGTGATGTGAAAAAACTGGAGGTTGGAAAAATGAAAGAAGAAGAGTGAATGTTTTTTTTCAAGAAGAAATAAAAATATGCTTTGATAAAAAATAAAAATAAAAGTAAAAAATCCTTTCAAAACCTGAATAATAGTCATTAATACTTGCAGGGGGGCCTTTTCCTTGAATTGCACAAACTGATTCTCTGGGTTTTATCAATATTGAGTGATAATGTTGTTTTATGTTCTTGCATTCATTGGTTCCAAGTTTACTTGATATTTCCCTTAAGATGGAGGCCGTAACTTGGAAAAGATTGGATGGAGCTTTAGATAATTGTGATCTTCAACTCATCTTGATAAGATTCCTTCAAACCATTCGCGTTTCCTATTTCAGAACATTTTGGCTTGTAGAATTGGATCCTCTCTTTAGGTTTTCGAGAATGTAGGCTACTCATCCTAGTTTCTTGGACTTTCTCAAATCTGTTTGGGATGCATATTTTCTTTTCCAGGATCTTCACAAAATTTTCCTTCAAATTGAAGAGGCTGAAGCTAGATAGCTAACTCGGAAGGATTGAAACAAGAATGTATTTGGGGCAATTTAATTACTAAACTTGGGATGACAAAAGCTTTTGACAGGGTAACTTGATCTTTTATATCTTTGATTATCACTGCTTTTGGTTTTAAAGATTAATCGATTTCTCCTGTGAATAACTGTATATGACTTCTTTTTTTTTTTTTTTTTGGCTGAATAATATTCATGAGGGGTTTTTTCTCTTCTAGTACTCGCTGTTGTTATGATTTATATTTTGAGTGAAAAACTCTTTAGTAGAGGGGTTTTTAAGTTGATGAAGGATAGTTAAGGTGACCAGCTTTTGTGGAAATGTGGAGTGGGCTGGGCTCAGAAAGAAAGGAGGACAGCTTGAGATGCTACAATAGCTTCAGCCTGATCGATCCTCCTTTAGTATTGGTAAGTTCCCTTGTTGCTCTTTTATTCCTTTCTCCAACACTTCAAGTCCCGCCGCTAGACCGTAAAGCTGAGGTTTGGACCCTTACTTGCTTGGAGTATCCGCTCTCTCTATAGAAATCTTTCTATATGTTCAACTGATTCGCATAGGGGAACATAGTTTAGTAAAAGGGTAGGGATTTCTTCTCATCCTTATTGGAAACTGGAAGACTCTTGAATGTACAGTAACCCTCTCTTCTGCTATTGGTGGACTGTTGCATAGAAAGGCCGACATAACCCTTTTCCTATCATCAGTGGGAACTTTGCTTCCTTTTGATCCTCGGTCTAAATCTCACAACCCACCTAGTGAATATGAGCAACTTCGTCACTTTCGTGTACCCATAGGACGACAGCCCTTTCGTAGGTTCCTTAGGGACCGATTCACTCTGCGTAGATTGACTGAATGCTATTTAGATCTAGCCTTCTCTTTCTTGCCTTAGGATCGAATCCCTTCTTGACAGACTTCTCGGACCAAGTACGTTGAAATAGACTATCACTTCATCCGTGAACGTGTTGCTCGGGGAGCTCTTCACCTTGGTATCCACATCCAGAAAACCAAAAACGAGAGTCTAGAGAAAGAAAAGGGATCATGCCACCGAGACGAGAAGGCAGTGCAACTCAACTATGTTTCATCGAAAGGCAGGGCGACATAGCCCCCAACCGAGGGAGTGGTTACGAAAGTCATTCATACCAAGCCAATAGCAGTTGTAAGATGTACTTTAAGATAGATTGGATTGCCTGAGACGTCTTACTTTTAGTGATGGATCGCCTCTTTCTCATTTAACTCGTTGGATTATGAATGGAATATTCAGACGTTAGCTTTCAAGCTACACTTCAAGCAGTGGAAATATCAAAAGATGTGCTCCAAGTCCTTGGGCTCTTGAATAGAATCCAACCACACCGAAATGGTTCAAAGCATGAAAGCACACCTCCCTCATTTCGTACTTCGTGGGCAGGGGAGGTAAACTATCTTTACTAACCCCGGGTTCCGTTAGAGTTTAATAAAGGTGGAATTCTTTGGTGGTCTGGCTTAAAAGAAGTCCCAATTGCAAGAAATAGAGACTGCAAGTAATTTCCTTTGAGGATCTTACAGAAGCTGCCCGCGTTTCGAACCTTATTGGTAATCAGAGGTGGGTTCTTCCTATCGGAAAGGATCAATTGAAACCTTCTAATGGTTTTGGCTAAACCAACATATTTCTCGGGGAACCTGTAAATAGTTTTGCAACGAAAAAAGGTTGTGATAAGAAACACTCAATTATTCGTGCTTTTGCTACGGCTAAGCAATCATCTTCTGATAACTCGTCCAATCCAAGAATAGCTATAATGTCCTAAAGTTCTTTATATCGCTATAAAGTTTGTTTAATTCTTTGCGCAGTTTCATAATGATCTTCACCAACGATCCAAGGTTAGAGCATTGTTGATGTTGAATCTAAAGGATCTACTGCTGGATACCTTTGGCAACTAATCCTCTTGATAGTACGGTAATAGCATCTAAATGTGCAAATGTTGTGGCAAGAGTAGGATCGATCAAATCGTCTGCAGGTACATAAGCTGCTTGAATAGAGGTTATGGATCCTGCCATGGTAGAAGCAATTCTTTCTTATAAAGAACCCATTTCAGTACTAAGAGTGCAGAAGGCATTCGACCGAATAAGGTAGATACTTCAGATCCTGCTTGGACAAATCAGAAATATTGTCGATAAATAGAAGTACGAGCTCCAAGCGGTTCATTCATCTGACCATATACTTGAGCCACTTTGGATTCTGCAATATTTTTTTCATTAATTACTCCAAATTCTTTCATTTCCATGTAAAGTTCATTTCCTTCACGAGTACATTCACCTACTCTGCCAAAAACGGATACCCCCATGAGCTTTGGCAATGTTGTTGATCAATTCCATAATGAGTATTGTTTTAGCCACTCCAGCTCCCCCAAATAGTCATATTTTTCCTCCACAGCGATAAGGAGCTAAAAGATCTACTACTTTAATTCTTGTTTCAAAAATAGGTAATTTTGTATCTAATTGTATAAAGGCAGGCACAGATCTAAGAATAGGAGATGTTGTGCGAGTATCTACAGGACCTAAATTGTCAACAGGCTCTCCAAGCACGTTGAAAATCCTAGAGTCGCTCCATTGACTGGAACGCTTACAAATACATTCCTCTCATTAGAACATATGTATCACTCATGGTCATAGCTACAGCTCTAATTGTTGTACTTCACAAGTCACATTAATTTGTTGATCAGTAGTATCTCGACCCTTAACTATTGGAGCGTTGTAAATATTAGGCATTTTGCCAGACCAATGATTTGAGATATATGTCCCGATTTTTTTCAAGCGCCAAAACCCCAAGACCAGAAGTAGTAGGATTTATTCTCATAATATTTCTAAATTGTTTCGCAAAAATTATTGAAATCCAAAATAAAGTTTGATAGGAAAGCAAGTTGATCAGTTAATTCAATAAGAAATGAAATGGGGTTTAGCACTGCACTCGATTTCGTTAGTATTGTCCAATCGAATCTAATTCAATTGTTTACTTATTCAATTTTATTCAATTTGAATGACAGGATTTTCAAGTTCAACCAACCCATTTTCAAAATCTCAAGCGGATGAATAAACGTCTTAAGAAAGTCTTTCATTTGACTATCATTATAGAAGAATATCATCCATATTATCTATTGAACTTAAACCGAAACTCTATTTACGACTTATTTTTTTCTATCTTATTAGTCTTTATTTCTTATTTCATAGTTCAGCCTATCGAGCGATTTATGCCTAGCCTATTTTTGTTATACTATAGTCTTTATTTTCATGCTTTTCATGGACTGAGGCAGCATATTTTCATGTGTAGGATTTACATATATAATATATATCACTGTCGAGAGTGAATATCTTATTCTTTAGATATTCCAATTCAATTAATAAAAGAAAAGGGTTAGAAATGTGAAAAACAAGGATTGGGTTGCGCCATACATATGAAAGAGTATACAATAATGATGTATTTTGCAAATAAAATATCATAGTATAATAATGAACCATTCTAATTAGTTGATAATATTAATTGATAATTTTGTAAAAAGATTCCTATAAAAAGTTTCATTAACTCCTAATTCATGTCGAATAGACCTAATTGTTGCAAGAATTCTTAATTTATGAGTTGTAGGGAGGGACTTATGTCACCACAAATAGAGACTAAAGCAAGTGTTGGATTTCTTGTGGTTCCGTATGGCCGGTTGTAAGTAGGAGAGTTCTTCATTAAAATAGCACCCGCCTTGTACGGATATTAACTTCAATGGCAATACTTGATTTGTCAATATTATCAAGGGGTAATTGTAATTTGCAATCATCCTCAGCTGCGAAGATAAGGGAACTAAAAACTCTGAAAAGTCCATACAGCCACTGATCATTGATCATTGCCCCCAACTTTTTAAGGATAATTAGATGACTCCCTTATCCTTTAGTGTTGCTCAATTATATGCTAGTTTCCACATAAGTAATGATATTTACACAAGGTTGTTGACGGGCACGTGCTTAGAATAATGAGACACATGATAAAGCCATTATATTTATAATTTAACATATTACATCAAACCACATCAGTTTGTATATCTATTTTTATGAAATCTTTTTGTGACTAAAACATTTCTATATTACACGTACTAACCCTCACAAATTGATCTATTGTGGCTTTAGTAGGGGTTGTTGACAGGTCTATAACTGCATTTGAGGGACCATTAGAAGTGGGTTCCAGCAAACTTGGTGTAACCACCATACCTATTCATGGAAGTCTTTATGGAGGAAGCTTTCTGTTATAAGGCCGGTTCACTTATTTTGTTCCTGATTTTGAAGACAAATTAGAGCAGTTGTAGATGGAAACCATGGAAATGGGGAGCATTATTAATGCTGGTTGAAGTTGAGCTCTAAAATGAGGCCAGTTTTGTAATTTGATGGGCGAAGTGACTACCTTTATTAATGGAGTACTGCACTTTTGGGTTAATTTCTTTGGTGGAAAGGGTAAATTCTGTACCTTTAATATTTAATCTATGCATACAAAAGAAGATTGGGGTTGGTGCTTCCGAAAAGATAGCACTCTGAAATCCTTAGCTGTCAGACTTAGATTTACAGATTTTTTTTAGGCACTATTGAAATAAACTCATCTGATTTTTTTTTTAATGCAGATTGTGATGGTATCGTCAATGGACACCATTTCTGCAAAATAGAAACCATTTGTCATATTAATACGATGAGCCATTCATGAAGCATCTTGATTTAAACATGACTTGCTGCATTGACAACATTGGTTTTGAAGAAACCCTGGTGCTCTTTTCCAGCTGTTTGAAAAAAAAAATCATGGGCTGTATAATTTGTACGTTAGTATATAAAGAGGACTTTTTTAATTACAAGATATTGTAGTGTATCATGGGATGTATTTTTTCATGTGAGTCTCAAATTTATCTACTGTTTTCAAATAGAGTGTTCAAGACGCACATCTTAAGACTGCAAATATCATTTCTCTTTCTTATAGAGGCTAATATATTTTTTTAATGTGGTAATGATATATTACATACCGCTTTATAATTGAATTTGAATGAGAATGAATTGATATTTAGTACTTTTGGTGCTTATCTCATATGTGGTGTTTCAAAGTGAATGCAGACTTCCAGCCTAATTCTTGCCCGTCGATAGATAAAAAGTCACAAGAACCACTACCAGGAAGAAAAACATCCACTGTTGTGGGTGCAACACCTACGTACCTTTCTTGTTAGGCAAACTATAAGTCTCCGTTTAGATATTTAGTTAAGTTGAGATGAATTGAGTTTTCTATGAATAGTAGTGAGTTAAGATGATGGAGCTGTGAATTTTGTGGAGTCCACCTAAAATGAATTTAGATGTATTTAGATGTTAAAATGAGTTTAGATTTATTTATGGGAAATTGAAAAACGTTGTGGATCCTGCAAGTAATAAAGATGTGTTGAGTTAAAAAAGATTGCGTATCTCACATGTAAACAGGTTTTGAGTTGAAATGAGTTTAGTGATTTGAGAGTTAAGTGTTTAGATGTTATGTTCAGTTTAAAATTAGACTAAATTGAACTTAGTCCAAATTCCAAGTTTCAGAGACCAATGGCTCTTGGGCCGAATGGCATCACACCTGATCCTTTCGGGGCTATGAGGTCCATGGTTGGAGCCAGCTTGGAGGTTCAATCCCCCGGCCCAACTACTAGGACAATACTTCTTCAAAACGTTTACCCCAAAAAAATAAAAGAAATACCTCATTTGTTTTTACAGATGAGATGAGATGAGATGAAAATTAAAAATTGAATAAAATATTATTTGAATATATATTTTTAATATTATTTTTATTTTAAGATTTGAAAAACTTGAATTGTTTATTTTATTTTGTATGAGAATTTAAGAAAATTGTAATAATTATATGAGATGAGTTGAGAAGTTTTAGAAAAATGAAAGAGGCCTTAAGCCAAATGAGTAAATAACGAAGAGTCAATAGCTACACTAAGATGAATAATCTTGTTTTTCTTATTCAAAATGACATAATTAAAGGGCGGGAAAGCTAAGAAATAATTGTAATGAAAAAGGAAAATGATATTTGCATGCATGGCCTGATCTCAAAGTTATTACTGGAGTATTTTATTTTATTCTCTTAATAGTTAATGAAGTGATTATTGTGAAATTGTGTATTTCTTTTTCTTAATGATTAAGAATATTAAAAAAATATTTAAAAAAATGAAAAATAAAATACAAATAAAATAGCATTATCCAATGAAAAACCTATATATAGCCACAACAAGATGAAAGGTCTTTAATTTTCATCTCTAAATGGAATCGGTAATCATACATGGTTTCAAACTGGCCTTTCGTCTTCGATCAATCGTATCTATTTTATTTTTAAATCTTAACGTCAATAAATGGAGTGGTTTTATTATGGTAATAAAGAAAATATGATAAAATTAAGTGATCTTTTAATTAGCATGTGAAAGATTGTGATATATATGTTAATAAAATAAAATGAAAAAATCTTGACTTAATAGAATATAATAAAGAAGATGCTTAAAAACTTATTTACATAATAAATGAATGAATATGTCAACAAATGCACAAGACCATTATAATTAATTATACCCTAACAACGACTCATTACCTAGAGTTATCGTTTCTTAATATATATCTTACCCTAATTAATTACCCTAATTAATTATACCCTAACAATGACTCATTACCTCTCCACTTGGGGACTGTAAATAGAATTTCTCTATATAAATATATATCTTCAGAAACAATTAATTAGTTAATCACCATCCGATGAGCTGTTTTCCAATATCATTTATGGCACTGTCCGTTAAATTAACTAAACTGTCATGAACCCATAATTGATTGTTTGTAAATATCATTCAAACATAAAATTAAAACTCAATTTTAAATTTTAAGTTTTTTTATTTAATTATTACATAATCATTATAACTTTTCTAAACTTTCAAATAATAAAAAAAATAATAAATACTACTTTTTTCAAATTATAAAATAAAAATAATATTCAAACAAAATTTTAATTTATAATATTTTAATTTAAAATTTTCTCTCCTTTCTCAAAACCAAATACAACATCTTAACTCAAATCATTTAACTACTATTCACAAATATATTGAGATATTCTAATTATCCAAACAGGTACTTAGTCCCCATTTGGTTTCAAAGATAGTCTCCACCCAACTCATCCAATCTCATCTCAACTTTCTCAAGTTCTCAACATCCAAACACCATTCAAACGCAAACACTTTTCAATTTTATTAAATTTTCAAATTTTCAACATTTTCATGTAATTAATACAATTTTTCTAAACTTTCAATAAACACAAAAAATAATTTATTTTTTAAAAAATTTCAAAACAAAAATCTTTAAATTAAAATATATTTTAATTTTAACAAAAATTAAAAAAACTATATTAAAAAAAATTCTAATTTTTGTTTTTGTTTTAACAAAAACAAATATTTCAAAACAAAAATCCTTAAATAAAAATCCTACAGTTTTTTTATTAAAAAACTATATTTTAACAATATTTTAACAATATAATAATTTTTTTCAATTTTTTCGCTCATTTTCCAAAAAATCCTTAAATTAAAATACCTTAATTCAAATCATTTCATTACTGTTAACAAACTACCTACTAAACTTCACATATTTTTTTTTTATTTCATTTGATGTTATGGGTATAATCAAACAAACCTCTTTTCACACGAACACTACAGAGACTAGAGACATGCCTTTAATCAATATTTCTTAATTTTTGTCGTTTTCTCTTGTCCCTCTCGTACAAAGACAGGCATGAAACCCAGCTAATAACTGAGAATTATAAACATCAAAATGATTTGGAAAACAACCAATCATGGAATGCCATGTGCGGAAAACTCCAGCCCAGACAGATCCACTGCATTACGTATACATGCATTGGATTTGCATTGATATATAACTCCATATATTACATGTAGGATTCCATTAAACGACTCCACATGATGAATCTTTCAGAATCATCCATATGTATAAGTTCCCATTTCACCAACAACTCCACAATAATCAACTGTATATAATAAGCACGCATGTATTCTAAATAAGGAAACAAATATATAACACGTAATTATGAGAGGCTGGTACCAAGACAGACAGCCTTAATATTTGTTCCCATTATTGGTCTGTCCTAACTGATTGCACCATGCGCCATCCATCATGACTTTGATGTTGGCTTAATAATTATGGTCTAAACATGGGCTGGTGTTGAACCAGGTGGAGTTGCAGCTGAGGCCACACGCTTCCCACGCTCAGATCTGCTGTTCTCTGCGAATTTGAGACTTTGCTGGTGCAAACCCCTCTGCTTCTCGTCCTCATCCCACTCCGAGGCATAATAGAATTCTTCGGTTGACTTCTTCATGTCTTTAGAAGGTGGAAGGAACATGCTTCCCCACTGTGGGAAGTGAACCAATGTCACAGGTAGAGTGCAGCACACAATCATGACCCCCATCATTGAAAGACCTGTTGCAGTTGAGAATGTTGAGCTTGTGAAGAATACTAACTGGGTTAACCCAGAGCCGAAGTTCCCACCAGCCCCAGTCAAGCCTGATATGATTCCGAGGGATCGCCTGGAAATGAAAGGGATGATGCCAAAAGTTGCTCCACATGCAGCTTGAGCTCCAATTGAGAAGAGGATCATTGCCAAGATTGCAATAGTAAGGGAATTGGCACGGCCAAGCCAGATGCAGAAGACTCCTCCTAGAGTTTGGAGGATCCATAGGGTCCAAAGCCTGCCTCTCATGCCAAAATATCGAGCTGCTAAGTCAGAGGAATAACCTCCAAAGGGACGAGCAAGGAGGTTGGCCATGCCGAAGGTGGCAGCAATGATTCCGGCAGTGTGAAGCTTTAGATCAAACCTGTCCAACAGTAAGCGCAGAGGGTTAGCTCTAATACTTACTGTGAGAAAATATTGCGAATGAAATAAATTTATTTGCAATTAAGCTTCTTTACTGATGCACCTAATACATTAGCACTGATGTAAAAACATGCTACATGATCAGCTTACCTAAAAAAAGTTCTGATACTTTGGCTCTATAATTAATAAATAATTAAATATAATAGTCCTCACAATTAAGTGGTGTATTACACATCAAACTTGTAACTAATTTAACTCAATACAAAGGAGGAGAAAATAAACTAGCTAGCTAACCTATCATAGAAATATTCAGCGATGACATTATCCGTGCTCAATTCAACACCCATGGAGTAGCCATAGAGGAGGACAAAAATCCATGTCCTATAGTTTGTGATGGCATACCACAGCACCTGATCATTCATAAAATAAAGTTAGTTCGATTTTTCATGAGTACTCTTTTAAAAGATGGAAAAATAAAGATATAATTATATTTAAGTCCAAGAAAAGTAGTACTGACCTTGGAGAATTTATCTTTGGCAACGTCACCTTTCTTCTGTAAGGCACTGAGGTTTCCATCAGGCAAGTCTTGGCCTAGGGTTAGGACCAAGATTCCCATGATAACATGAAGCCAACCCGGAATAAAGAACGCTATCCTCCAGGCAGTGAAAGGGGTGGCACCAACACGCCTAATCACGTCATAGAGCAAAGGCATTATGAGCTGAGTCGCTCCTCCACCCATGTTGCCCCAGCCGGCAGCAGTGCCATTGACAAGACCAATAATCTTGCTGTTAAACATCGTGCTCATCCAGTATTGGCATGACACAAAAGTTGCAAGAGAAAATCCAATCATGAAACGCACAGCTAGGTAGCCTCCAGCATCTGACACAAACGACATGCAGAAAACAGTTGGAGCTGAAAGCATAATAAGAAATGCACAGCCATATCTTGGCCCTAACAGGTCGCAAACTGCACCCATTACGAGCCTAGAGAAGATGCTTCCCGAGACAGAAGCAACTCCAGCATTACCAATGTCTCGTTTGGTTAGGTTTAGGTTGTCACGGATGATGGGAACAAGGGGAGCCGCAGCAAAAGTGGAGACAAAACAGGTAAAAAAGGAAATCCAAGAAAGGTGGAAGGTTCTCATATGAGGATTGGCAAAGGAGAAAATCTTGAAAACCTTGGCTTTGTGCTCAGAATCAACAGGTAAAGCAAATTTTGCAGTTGTATCAGTTGGGACTATAGGGGAAGCAACAGAGAAGGCAAAGCTTTGTTCTCTGCCTGTCACTCCATGCATGGAGCTTCCTGGAGATTGTTCAATTTCAGCCATTCTTAACTCTCCCTAGTCCTTCTGCAGAAAGCTGTGGGGAGTGTGAAGTACTGAACGAATAGCTAGATCAGTTGGGTGTTGTGTGAGGGCGTACTCGAGGATGGAATGGTATTTATTTTGTAATATCCGTTGACATTGTTAAATTTGGAAGAACCAATAATGGACCCAATTGTTAAGAAATTTTAATAAAATAATTCGACAGAATCCATTTCGCCGCATGCATCTTGTTTACAAACACGAAAAGGCCTCATCGTATATCCCAAGGGATCAGATAGCTCTTTTAGATGGGTCCGATGTCGTGTGACGAATTTTTAAGCTTTTTTTTTTCCTTGCAATTTAATGTGACATGAGCTGTTCCCTTTAAGAGTTAAGCTGTTTAATTCACATACAAAGGTAGTGGAAGTGGGAGTTGACCTCATCAATTGTTTTGCCTTGCGTGCGTACGTGTTGGTAGACGATCTTGCTATCAGTACAAGAAATTTAACTTTTAACGACCAAATTTGTTAGGAACAAAATAAATTTCATCCTTAAAAGTCATTTTTGGAGACGTCTCCAAAAATACTTGATCTACGAAATTCATTTGAACAAAAAACTATCCATTCGAACAAGATATTTTGTGACGAACAAAATCGTCTCAAAAAAAGAAAACCGTTCGAAGGGAACAAAATATATTCAAACATGGAATTAATGTCCGTTCGAACAGTATATAATCTGTTCGAATAATAATATTGGCCGGGAAATTAAATTATTTTTCCCGGGGAAAGTTAATAACCGTTCGAACTTAAATTTATTTGTTCGAACCGAAATTTTTTCAATTAATTTTTTTATTAGTATGGATTTGTGCATATATTTTTTCCATTAATTTGTTATCATTTTCAAAATATAAAAATGTGTATATATTATATATTATGATTTGCAGTGAGTTAAAATATTTATAAATTCATAAATTAATTTTATGTAATTAACTTCAAAACTTTGTAGTGATTTCTTTTATGTTAAATTTATATAAATATAACTTTAAAGATAGTATCACTTTTTTATATTATCATGAACGACAAGTAAAACGAAAAAAAATAAACAAAGTAATAAACACGAAAAATAAAAACCATACATTAATTACATCTCAAATATATAATGTTCAATACAACATAAAAAAAAAAATTAATAACTAAAACGATCATTGGGTCCTTATTAGATCAACATCATCTTGCAACATTTTAATAGATCCTTCCAGATCCCTAAACTTCTCCATGACGGGCTCAACGAACTCAACAAACAGAGTTCATACCTGATCCAAAGTAGCCCCAGGAGGCTGTCTCTCAACAGCAGCATCACTACTAGAAGCTGGATCTATGGGAGGATCACTAGGCTATTTTGGTGCATTCTTCCGCAAGTGCCCCTTACTCTTGCTGAATGTGATCTTGTTAAGGGGCCCTATCTGTGACGACCTCCGCTCAGTGGCCGACACTGTAACCCCCGATCGGAGTAGGAGGTTAGATATCAGCAGTGCAAATGGTAGACTACCTCCACTGGAAAATTGTGACTCCGATCGAATGCAGAGAAATAAATACAATGTCAGATCAATGGGATCCCCCCGTACTATCCGCAGCAAAAATCTGGCTCGATCGATGTTATAGCCAATAATCATATTAAACATTCTAAAAAATGTTATACAATCGGCCTGTTGAATTACCTTGCTCCCATCATATGGAGGAGCCAATGGGTCTCGCACTAGCAGACGCACCTAATCATCTGTGAGACCATCATCAGGTAGATCCTAATCTTCACTACCATCCGAACTAGTATCCGAATCTACACAGTCTCAGTGGTTGAGTCATGGTAGGAAATTGTGTTTTATGAGACATCGTCGTTATTTACCACATGATCATAGATGGCGTTCAAATAGAGCGATGTTTGATGGAAGGGTTGAGCGCAGGGCATCACCTCCAGAATTGCCTGGGAATGATATTATCGCGCAGTTGGGGGATGTTTCAGAAAACAGATTTGGGAAAGATACAAGGGTTCGAAAGAGAAAACGACAAGCAGTGGAGTTGAATTGGACAAAAAAAAGTATTTTTTTTGAATTGTCATACTGGTATACCTTGACACTGCGCCACAATTTAGATGTTATGCATATCGAGAAAAATATATGTGAGAATATATTGGGTACTCTGATGTCAATAGAAGATAAGATAAAAGATACAGCTGACTCTCGTAAAGACTTAAAGGAGCTGGAGATAAGACCGGAGTTGTATTTGCAAGATAATAGGTCGTTAGCTTATATGCCCATCGGATGTTATACTCTTTCAAATGATGAGAGAGAAATTTTTTGATTGGTTTATGAAAATAAAATTACCCGATGGCTATGCTTCAAACATGACAAGATGTGTTCGAACACATGATTGAAAGATAACTGGTCTTAAAAGTCACGACTGTCATGCATTTCTGCAGCGTCTGTTGCCGGTTGGTGTGCGTGGGAAGCTTACTCGAGATATTCGTACAACTCTCACAGAATGAGGGAGATTTTTCAAAGACATTTGTAGTAGAACGTTAAAAGTTGATGTATTGTTAAAAATTGAAGCTGACATTATAGTAATATTGTGCAAATTAGAGAGTTTGTACCCGCCTTCATTCTTTGATGTAATGGTTCATTTGGCTGTGCACCTACCTCGTGAGGCTTTAGTCGCTGGCCCAGTTCAGTATAGATGGATGTATCCTATTGAACGGTTTTTGAGAAAACTTAAGCGATCTATGGGAAATAAAGCTCGTCCAGAAGGTTCAATTGCAGAGTCATATATTGATAATGAGTGGCATACCTTTTGTTCAATGTATTTTTGTGGGGCTGGTATTAGATTTACAAGACCAAACCGAAATTATAAAGGTGGGCGAGAGATGAGAGTCTCATCGACATTTACTATATTTTCCCAGACCATGCATCCAATAGGCGCACAAGGGGGCTACGATCTATGTGGGCGAGAGTTTGAAAGAGTTCGATGGTATGTTTTGAATAACTGCGCAGAGATTGATCACTAATTGAGGTTAGTGATGATCATCTAAATCAATATTATCTTTAAGTTTATGTATAATAATATAGTATAACTTCATACAAATTAAATATTCACATGAACATGCACAGCAAACATATATAACTACTTCGCTCGAATGGTGTAACTGACTTAGAAAAGACGCACGAAGATGAATTTGCCTCGTGGTTTGAACATATTGTATTACTGTTAAGCCCCATTTTATAATACGAATTTCATACCACTAAATTCTATATTTTTTTCTATATAATAATATTTATTGATATAGGTTTAATTGAAATATGGTGAAAATTCAAAAGAAATCTCACCAAAACTGTATGCTCTAGCATGTGGTCCGTCCAGGCGGGTCGTCCAGTACTCAGGATGTTTGGTGCGTGGATATAGATTTTACATAACTGATAGAGAACGATATAGGAAAACTCAAAATTGTGGGGTCGTAGTCGAAAGAAGCCACGAGGATGATAACATTGACTTCTACGGAATTGTGGAAGATATCATAGCGTTAAAGTATGTGGGGGGATATATGATCTGGTTGTTTAAATGTAATTGGTGGGATGTCTCAAATCCTTGGTTGAGAGTGCGTAACGATGATTATTTTGTGAGTGTCAATACATCTTGCACATGGTATGAGCACGATCCTTTCGTTCTCGCTTGCCGAGCGAATTAATATTTTTATTTAGATGATCCGGAGTGAAGAAACCCATGGCGGGTAGTGGAGAAGTTTGCACCAAGAAATGTATATGATTACATTCCAGAGGTAGACGAACCACATGAAGAAGTTGATAGTTCAGCAAATGAAGAAGCATATCAAGAAAATGAAGTAGGCATCAATCTATTTGTTGATTTAAGCCAATATGATATGGTCCCATTGCATAGAGAAGATGTTCAACCCGAAGTAATTGAAGGTGAAATATCGGAAGAAGATGAATCAACTGAAGTGTCTAGTGAGGATGAGGGCGACTAGTCTAGCAAAACGGATAGTGAATGAATTTCAAACATGAATTTTTGTAAGTAATATTAACATATAAAAGTTATGATAACGTTTGTTTGAATAATAATTTGTTACAATTTCAAATAGATATGCCTCCCAAACACAAAGCAACACGTGTGCCATCCTCATCCATTACTGACTCCCCGTGTGGTTCACCTGTCATGAATAGTGAGCCAACATCACCAAGCCCAGAACAATGTATTTTATCAAATTAACATATCATATTTTATTCTCAATTTAAGTAATATATTTATAAAATAAATTAATTTAATTAAAAAATTATGCTTTAATTACTGTATATATAGCTGTTGTAAGCAAGCGCCGAGGTAGAGGCACTACGAGGAGTGTCTGCATAGAGAAAGTAAGGAAAGTTGGTAAAATCAAGGTTGATATTCCTGATGATCACACCGGTGGCTCTGGAGATTCGGCAGCGTAGCTTACTTCTTATGTTGGTACACTTACTCGCACATATGCACCGATTGCTACATCCTCTTGGTCTAAAGTTTCCCAAGATGTGAAAGACCACATAAAAAACCGTTATTTGGTAATAAGCTACATCTCAAGCAACTAAGTATATAACATGTTACTTTCAAGTTACTTTGTATTTATACTAATTGTTTATAATTTTTGAAAGGATGAGTTTGAGATTAATTTTGGCCGAAGAGATGATCGATTAACGGTTGAGGAACTAATGTCAAATACATTTTGGAGGTACAAATGTCGATGTCATGCACATTATAAGAAGTTCAGTACTACAATAGAGGCGCGCCAAAATCTATTCCAAGCAATTCCACCAGACGAATGAGAGAAAGTTTGTGATATGTTTGAAGATCCTGCTTATCAGGTAATATTGCTTCTATATTTTTTTAATAGTATATCACAGATGTATTAAACATATAGACTAATATTTTTTTTAGCAACAGAGTACTGTGAACAAAGCAAATAGATCAAATTTAAAGATAAATCATCATGCAGGTTCTCGATCTTTCCATCGTTTGTCTAACAAAATGGTAAGTTATTTTAGTTCCCGTAAAATATTAACATATAATACACATTTTCTGATTTAAGTTCTAATATAAATTTCCCTTTTGCAGAAAGAAGAAAGTCCCGCTAACTATGATTTGACCCAGTTGTATGCTAAAATACATAAAAATCGTGATGATGTTTGGGCCAGTCCCGAAGCAAAGACAAATTATGTAAGTTTAAGTTTTTTTAATTCCATTGTCACATAATTTTTTTTTACTTATACTAACTTTAATGTTTTTGTTTTTGTAGGACAAGATGATATCTCTTAAGGAAACTGTTGTGGATCCATCTGATGCATCATCTGTTAACAATGCTCAGATCATTTTTCAAGTTCTTGGATCATGTTCTGGATATTTGAGGGGCTTGGGACATTGCGTAAAACCATCCTCATCATCATCATCATCCTATTCTCGAGCCAGATCGAATGACTACAAGACTAAGGAATTGGAGGAAGCAGCACTTGAGATAGAACGATTGAGGTCCAAGGAAAAAGAGTTGCTGACCCGATTAGATCAAGCAACGGATTTGGAGGCGAGATTAGAAGAGAGGATGCAGTTAAATAACCAAAAAATGTTTGAATAATTCCAGTCAATGATGTCCCAAAACTCTATGCCACCACCATAGTCTTCAAATTTATCTTTTATTTCGTTGCATTTATATTATGATGTTCCAAAACTTTTGAACAATTGATGTTTGAATTACAAATTATGTAATATTAGTATGATATTTTTAATTAAATTCTGATCTGTATGATTAATACAGTTCGAACGGTAAATTACCATTTGTAATTACATTCGAACCAAAACAAACTCATTCAAACAAAAACTAACCCATTCGAACTACAAAAGAGAAATACGGACAATCGAACAATAAATTATTTGTTCGAACAACAGTTATGTGCAAAACCCTGTTCGAACGGATATAATTTCCAAAAATAAAATTTCTGTTCGAACATACATAATTTTTGTTCGAACACAAGTCGTTTGAAAAATTTATTAGTTCAAACGCATAAAATCTGTTCGGGATCAAATATGGATATTAGTTCAAATGAATATTTCATATTGTTCGAATGGACAGCTAGGTTCGAACAGAGAAATATTCCATTCGAACAATATATTGAGATGAAATCGGTTAGTCTAAAAAAAAAAATCCGTTCGAACGGTTTCGACTGGATCCGCCCAATTTCGTCTCTAAAAATGATTTTTTGAGACGAATTTTGATTTTTGTCCCCAAAAACTTTTTGAGACGGTCTTTCCGAGACAAATTTGAGATGAAATTTTTTCGTCTCCAAATATAATTTGGGACGAAAATTGTGTTTTTTGAGACAATATTCTTTGTCTCAAAAAACACAATCCCTTGTAGTGTATATTTATTTGTGATTAATCCTGTTTTAGCATAGTTTATGACAAAATAAGCAAGGGGAAGGGGCGGCAAATGTATAATTTCCTATTTTCATAATTTTTTATAATTTTTTTAATCAAACAATTTCTACAATTAGAAAAGATATGAACACAACATATGGAGTCCATATATTCTATTTAATATTGGGACCCGTTTGATCTCTATTCAAATTATAGAAAATCTTAAATCATCACTTATTTCAAAAGTTTAAACTGATGGAAAGAGAAAGATTATTATAATATATTTTAACACTATCTTACATGTGGGCCAGATTCTCCCTCAATAAATAAGGCAATTACCAGGCCTAACTAACATGTAAAATATTTAATTATTTTTAAATCAAAACTCACTTCCTCATAAAATAATCAAACAATACATTATTTTTCTAGATGAAAACATATCTTGATCCAATCCGGATCATCTTCTAACCATATTGACTCCTGATCTTCACATGACAGAGAAAATTTAGCATCTTGATGTATTTCATGGTTCCCTTCACTAGGAATGTATTGGATCCTCTACTGAAGTCTACCTTGCAGGAAAGCTTTAAGTTGTGTTTAGGTAGTAAGGTAATTTTAAATATTTTGTGAATAGTAGTGAAAAAATAATGATAGAATGTTGAATAATAGTGAAAATTAGATGAAAAATAATAATAAAATAATAATAAATAGTAGTGAATGAGAATATTCTACTATCCAAACTAGCCCTTAATGACTTCAATCATCTGGTCGTACCAAGACCAATTATCTTCCTGCTTTTGTACAATATCTTTAATAACTGAAAGAGCATCCCCTTCAAACTTAAGAACTTTGATTTGATACCATATGAAATGACCATTTGTTCTACACGCTTAAAATGATGCGAAAATATAGATTATTATATTTATGATACATCTTGTAGAAAGTGTTTAAGTAAAATAATTATATTAAGGGTACTACGTTTGATGTTAAGAGTATTTCAGATCATTTGTGAATATATAATAGTAAAATTATTTATGAATAGCAGTCATGAAATAGTAGTGAATTATTTGTGAATAATAGTGAAGCAGTCTGAGATGCATGGTCTCAACAGCTCCTAAATCTCAATCCTTTTCTCTATGCATTGTCAACTTTCCGTAGTGCATGTAGTTTTTGTGAATTAATTCATCGATGTTATGCAACTTGGAAGTCAATCAACGGCCAATTGGTTTCAATATTATATATCCCTCTTATCATCTTTTTCCAATTTTTTCCATAGAGACGTTTGAACTCTTCAAACATTAAGATCTTATTAATTAAGGCGTGTGCCTTGTTTTCCTGTCTTTTGGCTATTCTTAAATTGATGGTGTCTCGTCTGCAATGGCCCACAAACACCTAATTATAAGGTTAAACAATACGTATATATATATATATATATATTGATCCTTTCGTTGTATGTGAATTAATTGACTTATTGGTTTTCTCCTTATTGTTGGTTGTGGGGTTGACGAAGACACAAACTATATACTAATTATATAGCTGATCATCTTACCCTTTCACGAGCTCTTAGAGTTCTTTTATGTTTTTATTTTCAATCAACTGCGGTCAAAATGATACGGTTTGTCCAAAGCAGGAAGCTAACTGTAGTTAAGGTCGCCTTTTCAAATTCATGATTGAGAGTTTTGATCATCATACTGTAAAAACAGGACTTCTAGCTCCACACCTTATATTATATATATATATATATATGTATGAGACCGCCTTTTTGTACTTTTATAATGTTGAAGTATATAATCAAGAATACACACAACGTGTTTGTGATAAGGTTATAGACAGATCAGAGAGAAAATGAGAGTATTGTAAAAATGATTTCCTTTCACACCTCTTTGATACAGATTGCCTTTCCTTATAAAGGCATCATCGTATAACAAACTATGCCCATTGGCCATTTACAATGGAACACGTATTGAGCATTCTGTTACAAGAATATTCTGGAAGGAGGACGCACTACACTACGCACTGCACTCTGCTGGAATATATTCTATTGTATTGACAGACCTTATTAACATCAAAGGAAATATCTGGACGAGTGAAGGACAAGTACTGAAGACTCCCGACCACACTACGATATAATTGAGGATCTTCGAAAGAGGACCCTTCTAAAGCAGTGAGCTGAGTGGATGAAGCCATTGGAGTGGTCACTGGTTTAGACTGATGCATATTTGTACGATGTAGCAGATCAGTTATATATTTAGACTGAGAGAGACACAACCCCGAAGGAGTGCGAGTGACCTCTATGCCTAAAAAATAATGAAGACTGCCTAAGTCTTTCACTGGAAAATACTGACTCAACGAGGTAATAAATTGGGAGATCAAGGAAGAATTTGAACCAGTTACTATAATATCATCTACATAAATTAAAATGTAAATACAGTCAGTGGTAGTGCGATGAATGAACAAGGAAGTGTCAGCACGTGAACCATGAAAACCCAATGAATGTAAACAATCAGACAATTTTGCGAACCAGGCCCGAAGGGCCTGCTTCAACCCATATATGGACTTACGTAACTTGCAGACGTAGGAAGGATGATCTGGATGCACGAACCCAGGTGGCTGCCTCATGTAGACTGCTTCTTCGAGGTCACCGTGTAAGAAGGCATTCTGAATGTCTAGTTGATGGAGAGGCCATTTGGAGGTGACGGCGAGTGAAAGAAGAAGGCGAATCGTAACTGGTTTCACAACAGGGCTGAAGGTGTCGAAATAGTCCAAGCCCGGTTGCTGATGAAATCCCTTGGCCACAAGGCGAACCTTGCGACGCTCAAGAGACCCATCAGCTCGTCTCTTGGTTTTGAGAACCCATTTCGAGCCAAGGATGTTAAGCTGTGGTGACGGTGGAACTAGATCCCAAGTGTGGTTGGTAAGGAGGGCTTGAAACTCATGTTGCATGGCAAGACGCCAAGCTGGGCATTTGGAGGCCTCAGAAACAGAGGTGGGTTCTTCAGGAATGGGGGATTCATCTCGGGTTGAAGGAGAAGAGGAGGTATGCGAGAAAGACGCCGTGGGTTTCGGACATGGCCAGGACACAGTACCATCGGTACGAATCAGGGGACAATGGATATGAGACTTAGATCGAGTGAGCATTTGATGAGTAGTGGTGAGAGGCGGCTGTGCAGTGGGAGGCTCATCAGATTCAAAAGGAGGCGACGAAGAAGAAGACGAGAGAGGAGATTGGGAATGCGATGGAAACCTAGAGGAATTGGGAGTTGTGGAGTCGGGCTGAGTATTTGGGCTGGATGAAGTTTGTGTAGTGGGCTCAGAAGGTGCGGACATAGAATGGGGAAGGATGATCGACCCATGAGTTTGGGATGTAGACGAAAGAATAGGAGCAGAACCCGACCCAGACGCAAATGGGAAATTGGACTCATGAAATGTGACGTCTCGGGAGGTGTATGTTCGGCCAGTGGGAATGTGGAGGCAGAGGTATCCTTTATGGTCTGGGCTATAGCCCATGAAGACACAAGGAAGAGATCTGAGGGCCAGTTTATTTTTGTTATAAGGCCTAAGGTTGGGCCAGCAAGTGCATCCAAAGACTTTAAGAAATCCATAATCAGGAACATGACCCATGAGAATTTCATAAGGAGATTTATTTTTGAGCAAAGGTGTGGGCATGCGATTGATAAGGTATACAGCCGTTTGAAAGGCCTCAGCCCAATAATGATGAGGCATGGATGCATCAGCTAAAAGAGCAAGTCTCATCTCGACAATATGTCTATGACGGCGCTCAACACTTCCATTTTGGGGATGAGAATATGGACAAGTGATACGATGTTGTATGCCATGAGTTTGGAAAATTGAGCATAAGGGACGAAATTCTCCACCCCAATCAGATTGGATTGATTTTATGGTGGTGGAAAAAAAAATTTTGAACAAAGCGTAAGAATGCAAGAACTAAGGCCGACACATTAGATTTAGTTTGCATAGGAAAAAGCCAAATATACTTGGAAAAGTGATCTATAATGGAAAGATAGTAACGACACCCATTTGTGGAAAGTAAAGGGGCCGGGCCCCATACATCAAGAAAAATTAAACTAAAAGGCTTATTGGACCGGGTCGACGTCGTGGGATGAGGAAGCACATGGGCCTTAGCCTGAGGACATGCTGAACATGCGGAGAGACTAGTGCCCAATGTAGGGAGACGATGATGATGCAAAGTGAATACAGTGGTGCGAGAGGAGGGGTGACCCAATCGGAGGTGCCAAAGAGAAGGTGTAGTCCGAGTACCAACACAGGCTTGAGGAGACAAGGAAGATGGGGACGGATTGTTGGTGGAGTGAAGGACGTAGAGGTCATTCTCAACGGTTCCCCGAAGTAGCACCACCTTGGAACGAGAATCCTTCACAAAGAAAACACGAGAGTGAAATTCAAAGAAAACTGCATTATCTTCACATAATTGACGGACGGAAAGTAGATTGCGAGAAATTAAAGGGACATGAAGTAAGTTATGTAAAAGAAAGTTGCGAGAGGTAGAGTTAAGAATAGTAGAACCATGGTGCTGAATGGGGAGCGAGCTGCCATCTCCGATGCTTACTTGATCAGACCCCTGGTAAGACGCAGAGTCGAGGTTGCGGTTTGTATAGTCAGGTGTAAAGTGATGAGAGGCTCCAGTATCAGGGAACCAAGCTGCATTTGGAGGCATGGGAGGGGAAACAGAGGTAAAATTAGCTGCAAACGATGATGGTGGAGGGGTTTGATAAGAGTGATCATAGCGATAGTAACAGGTGGCAGCTGTGTGCCCATATTTATGGCAGACTTGACAATGTGGTCGTGAATCAGAGTTTTGGAAAAAATGACTTTGTTGAGGAGAAGAACCTCGACCACCTCCGCGACGACCATAACCTCGGCCTCGACGACCTCCTCGGAAGGAAGAGTTACGTCCTCGAGTAGCTGAACCAGAGGTATCAGAAGGTCGAATGTGAGTGTTATTGGCAGTAATAGTCATTCCAGAAAGTAAGGAGTTGGTCTGATAAGAGAGGCGAGACTCATGGTTGAGAAGGAAACTATAGATTTGATGATGGGTAAGGGGATAGGTCTGGTAGTAAGAGAAGTAACAAGTGACTCATAATCGGACCCTAAGCCCGCAAGTAAGTAAATTGTAAATTCCTGGTCACTGAGTGTATGACCAGCTGCACCAAGGGTGGCTGCAAGAGATTTTGCTTTGTTGTAGTATTCAGTAATGGATTCGGAGCCCTTTTTGAGAGTAGCTAGTTGAAAATGAGTGTGCATTATGTGAGCAGAGGACTGAGCAGTGAAGAGGTTTTGCAAGGTTTGCCATACCTGTTGGGCGGTTTTGCATTCAAGAACTTGATTAAGAACAGATTCTGAGAGAGTTGAGTTAAGAGCCGATAAGATCAATTGATCTTGTAGAGACCAAGTGGTATACGCAGGATTGAGTTTGCCATCAATGATTGGAACAGGTGCTGAGGCAGAGCCATCGAGATGATCAAACAATTGATGACCACGAAGAAAAGGTTCTATTTGAGCCTTCCAAAGGAGGTAGTTGTCGATGGTAAGCTTAATAGTGACAAGATGAGAAGCAGCAGTAGCAATGGACGAGTTGAGGGAAGGTGAGGGTGGGGTTGTTTTATCTGATTTTGCCATGGAAGAGACGTAGGCTTAGTTGGCTCTAGATACCATGTTGAAGTATATAATGAAGAATACACACAACGTGTTTGTGAAAAGGTTATAGACAAATCAGAGAGAAAATGAGAGTATTGTAAAAATGATTTCCTTTCACACCTCTTTGATACAGATTGCCTTTCCTTATAAAGGCATTATCGTATAACAAACTATGGCCATTGGCCATTTACAATGGAACACGTATTGAGCATTCTGTTACAAGAATATTCTGGAAGGAGGACGCACTATACTACGCACTGCACTCTGCTGGAATATATTCTGTTGTGGTGGATTTGTTATGGTCAGACTGTGATGTTGCTGAGTTGGATAGTGAGGCAGCTTTAGTCTTAATATATAAGGACTCAATTATAAGAATAACATGTGTATTGATCAGATAAGAATGGCTCGATCGATCCTAATTTTCAAATTATTGATCCCATGCAGCTTTAATTACTTCAAACTGCAGAAGTACTTAGGCATTGATCTTGGATTGTTCCCTTTCATCTTTATAAACATCCAATTTATATCATGTTCGTATTTAGATTTACTAGAGTTCTTAACCGAATTCTAGGACCTACATCGAGAGAGAGATAGACATATGAAATGAGCGATCATACCGTTAATTATTAAGATCTTTAATGTTGTCCGAACATTTCACTCTAGTAGATATAAATTATATTATGAGATTATCTGTGTTTCATGTACGTTTCTATCTTTCTCATATTCTAAACTCTAGAGTTCGGTCAAGAACTCTGTCAGATATCTCTATCCGGAACTTAATTAGTATGGACCATAAATTAAGAAGATTGTTAATTAGTGATTCCTAGCTAGGGAATTCAATCAGCTATCCATTTTTTCGAAACAAGGCTTCAAATTGGTGATCTCAGCTATCCATCACGTACGCGTATATGACAAAGTAGGTTCATATTAGTTTATTATATTCTTAATTTTCCTCTTAATTAATGACTAGCTAGTCTATATATGTGATCAATATTATGTCGCGATCGGCAAAATCTGAACTATATATATATATATATATATATATATATATATTGAAATTACTATATATATTAATTATATACTGACTAGATTTCTGGTAATTTATAATGTGGGAAAGAAAAAAGAACTATCCAACTATTTATCCAAACAATTAATATGAGTTATTCTATTCTTAAATCGGTATATAAAACACACTTAATAAAATGTTTACATAACATAATTTAATTTAAAGTTACTCTTCAACGAAGGGAAAAATATTGATAATTGAATATAGTACTGATTTAATTTATAGAATTTAATTGTGTTCTAATTATTAGTTAAACACTTGTCATAATTAAAGGGTTCTAAAAAATTATGACTGAGAATTAAGCACGATTTGATAGAAATTATTGAGAAAGGAAGCATTCTTTGCCATTATTATTTCCTAAAAATAATAATAAAAATAAAAAAGGGTTACAGACTTATGAATTTATTCTAAAAGGTCAATGCTTGTTACTTTTCCAATGTTAATTTATTAAAGTCCCGTTTGAATGGTAAAAGTGTTTCATCTTATCTCATCTCATCTCATATATCATTATTATTTTTCTAAATTTCCAAACAAAATATAATAAACAATTCAATTTTTTCAAATCCTAAAATAATAATAATGTTAAAAAATAAATATTTTATTCAACTTTCAACTTTTATCTAAAATCATCTCATCTCACTGTCAAAACCGCACCTAAGTGTTAGTCTTGTTAAATTACTAGTTGTCACAAAATTAGGAACAATTAATGGAAATAATTTCATTTCTATTTTTCAACTATGTTCATCAGTGGGTTAAATTTTCTTTAATAGGTGAGCTCAACACATAATATATACTTAGAATGATGAAATAAAGTGTACAGTTAGAATTTAAACTCAAAACTACTACGCCAGTATCATGTTGGGACAAGAAAGAAATATAGAAAGAAGAGGAATGCTTGGTATTTAAAGGGATGTTACAAACTGATGATGTGGCTCGATATAGTACGTTTCGTTGTAAAATATCTTTTATTATAAAGTTGAACTAACGTATTATACTAAATCATATCAGTTTGTGAACTTACGTTATAAGATTTCTTCGTACTAACACTTCAAAAATATTTGGTTTCCTGTATTCACGAATGCTAGCTATGTTTGGTTTCCAATTTTCAAAAAGTTTTCAAAAATATTTTGAGGTAACATCATGTGCTTAGAAGAACATGTACATGTACTTAGTGGTTGATTCATTTGAGCTAACATCAATTGGAGTTAATGAGGAATTCATTTAAAATTTGAAATACAAAAATAATTACAAAATAGAAAACCACAATTACAAAGAAGCTAGTTTGCAACATGGCAAACATCACAAGTCTAATACTTTAAAAGCTAGATTTTAGTTCACTCATCTTTTCAAGTTTACTTCAAAACAACATATTATGAACAATAATCTAATTTTTAAATTTTTCTATGCAAAAATATACACTAAAACGAATATGTAGCTCACTCACAGTGCCTAATAGCTCTCTGGTTACTATTCACAGTGCCAAAAATTTCGAGATGCCTATACATACACAAATAAATAAATTAGACATAAAATAATATTCAAAACAAAGATCTAAATTATTAACTTCTAGGATTGTAACCGTGAGAAAGCCTGAGAGATGAGAGAGAGAGAGAGAGAGAGAACCAAGAGATGAGAGAGGTCTGAGAGATGCGAGAGAGGGAAAAGCGGGAGATGATAGAGGTTTGAGAGATGAGAGTTAAAAGGGAGAGCTGGTAGATGGCCACTAGCCAGAGGGAGAATTGTTAGAGGTTTGAGAGATGAGAGATGAGAGAGAGAAATGACGCTAGAGAGTGAAGAGGAGAAATGAAGGAAGGGGGTGGGGGTTCGGGTTAACCCAAAACGATCTCACTTGTTGTATTAAACTAAACAACGTCGTTTCAATTTTCTTTTTGATAACAAACTGTTATAAAACAATGCCGTTTAACTTATTTAGTTAAATGACATCGTTTTATATAAGAATAAAATAAGAATAAATATATTATATCGGTTGGAACAGAACTGACTGACGTCAATTTCTGCATATTTGGAACGCTAGCTGACCAAATCTCCACCAATTTTGGCAGGTTTTGGAATCCTGTGGTCAACGATGGTTGGACGTTTCAATGGTTCCTATTCACTCCTGGTGATAGTGCTACTTCATAAGATATATTAACCCTTTAAGTTACCTATCAAAAAAGAAAAATTAACCCTTTCGGGTTTCCTATTTGATTTGAATCTCAAATTCTTCAAAAATATCATTCATTTGAAATAAGTTCTAAAAACAGTTATGTATATTGTATCATTAAATTTTCTTAAATAATATGCTAATGTGCATTAATCCAATATTGGGTTTTGAAAAAGAAAATTGTGCTTCCTCCTTTCCTCTCATCAAGTCTATTGGTTCATATATGGTATAGTATAGTCAGTTTTGTAATGTACAAACAAGCATGGAGCATGTTATTTATGGTACTTTTCCCAAGAAATAATAGTCAGATCAATCATTTCTCTTTTTCAATCAAAATACACTTACAATTTTATTTTTATCAAAAATGCTATGGACAACCAGCCTGTGTCCTTGCCACGCCATCGTGTCCGACGTGGCTAAAATGGAAACGATGTCATTTTGCAAAAATCAAAAAGAAATGGGGCTCTGGTCTCCATCCCCATTTCCAATCCACATTTTCTCCATCTTCTTCTTCCTTCATCCCCACGATTAGGGGTGTAACCGGTCCGGTTCGGTGACAAAATCTAGGACCGAACCGGTATGTACTGGTTTTGTATTTTCCAAAACCGATTACGTTCCGGTTATCCTCCTAAACCGGTACTTCCGGTTTCCGGTCTGGTCCAGTCCGGCCCGGTTTTCCGATTTTTTTAAAATGTAAGTTTCACAATTTGTAATTAAAAATTTATTTATAAAAAAAAAACTGATTTAAAAAAAACTGTTTTATACTTTTATTAATATATTACACTATATAATAGTATTAATATTAGACTATTGGTATAGTTATAAGTTATATATTAGTATTAGTTATAAACTATATATTTAATATTAGTATTAGTTATAAGCTTTTAGTAAAAACTTGTAGTATTAATTATAAGTATAACTATAGTCATTAGTATATATTAGACTATTAGTATTAGTTATAAACTTTTAGTGATTTAGTATTAACATTTTATGTAATAATTTATAAATTATAATAAGAAAATATTTCATATATGAATATATATAATTATATATATTATATATAAAAATTTCACATAAAAATTTTAAAAATTTCACATAAAAATTTATAATTATACATAATATATAAAACTTATATATATTAATATATATATATATAATATTTTGTATAAAACTTATATATACAATAATACAAATATTATTTTTTATTTATATTTTTTATCAACCGGTTCGGACCGGTTCGAAAAATCCTAAAACTGGAACCGGACCGGAACCAGCCGGTTTTCATATTCTAAGAACCGGTCCCAAATCGGACCAGTTCAAAACCGGTCCGGTCCGGACCAGTTTTCCGGTTTGAATTTTCACCCCTACCCACGATTATGTCGAGAAAGCCATAGACCTATCTTCGTCTTCATTTTGCCCCCATTTTCTCTTTCTATTTTCTCCATCTTCTTCTTCTCCATCCCCATGATTACCTTTCATCTTCGAGAAAGCCGCAGACCTCTCTTCGTCTTCTCCACGTCACAGCCAAACCCACGATGGTTTTGGGTCTCTTATCTTCGTCCTATCCAAGAAGCCACAGAGCCATACCCACAAATCCACAACGCCACTGGTTTTGGGTCTTTTCTCTTCGTCCTATCCCAGTCCAGTGGCTTTGTGGATTCGTGGGTGTGGCTTCATGAATAGAGAACCTGAATCGTCATCCAGCCCAGTGGCCAAACTCACCACAGTTCGTGTCATCCTTGCCTTAGCATCTATTCAAAACTGGTTTTTATCTCAAATGGATGTTCATAATGCCTTCTTACATGGAGATCTCAATGAGAAAATTTATATGGACATCCCACTAGGTTATAACATTCAGAGAGAGCAGATTGATGGGGAGAAATTAGTATGCAAACTGAATAAGTCCCTCTATGGACTTAAACAAGCATCAAGGCAATGGTTCTCAAAGTTTTCCAACTCATTTACTTCTATTGGATTTCAGCAATCTAAGTTTGACTATTCTTTATTCACTATAGTTAGTCAAAAAGGGTTCACAGCACTCCTAGTGTATGTGGATGATATCATAGTGGGAGGTGATTCTCAAGTTGAAATTGATTCACTCAAAACTTACCTTCGCAGCAAGTTCAAACTCAAAGACCTTGGACCCCTCAAATATTTCCTAGGCCTAGAGGTTGCAAAGTCATCTTCTGGAATCAATATCTGTCAAAGGAAGTACACCCTCGAAATATTGGAAGATGCAAGTTTACTTGGCACTAAAACTGTCTCTACACCTATTGAATTGAACCACAAGTTGAGCCACACTACAAATGAAATTTTGCAAGACTCCACAACCTACAGAAGGCTCATTGGAAGGCTCATTTACTTAACAATTACCAGGCTAGACATTACTTATGCTGTGAATGTTCTAAGCCAACTTATGCTGTGTGTTCATTGGAGACTCATTGGTAAGTTGGAAACCAAAGAAACAAGTGATTGTCTCCAGTCTTCAGCTGAGACAGAATATAGGGCATTGGCTGCAACAAGTTGTGAAATCGTATGGCTTCTTGGTCTGTTAAAAGAATTCAACATCAATCATGAACAATCTACTCTCATGTTCTGTGATAACCAAGCAACCATTCACATCACAAAGAATCCTATCTTCCATGAAAGAACTAAACACATAGAGCTGGACTGTCATTTTGTTCGAGAAAAGGTCCTAGCTGGAGTAATCACTCCTGTCCATATTGCCTCGAAGTTCCAATTGGCAGACATTTTCACTAAGACTTTATCATCTTTTATTTTTTAATTTTTATTGTCCAAGATGGGAATCCTAAACATCTATGTCTATCTTGAGGGGGAGTCTCACGAGGTAAAACATAAAGAGAAGGATGAATGCAAGCAAAAAAGACATGAGGACACTGAGCAACAAAGCTGGAACACATGAGGAAATATATGTAGCAACAAAAGCAAACATGAAGTACTCTGCAATGACCAAGAAATGCATGCAACAGCAAAAGTTGAAGTAAAGCACATTGCAGAAAAAGAGAAGTGAAAAGCAACAGCAAAAGGAAGAAGAAAAGCAACAGAAAAATGAGGAAATTAGTGTTGTCACAGAAAAGCAGGGGATCATCTGTGAAATACATGGCTGCACACACAAAGCAATGTCAGGAAATCAACATGTAAAGCACTGCCTAAACCATGTTGTCCATAAAGCTGCAGTAGATTACTTGTAACTAAGTAGAAAGTTTAAAATTAGTTTTTAGAACTTTTTCTTTCTGCCTTTGTAAAGTATAAATAGCAATAGGTTTTGTATCATTATTTTTTCAAATCAATGAGAATGAGATTTTTCTCCACACTACTCGTGCATTTCGGATTTCTATTCATGTTTTAACGTCACTTATAAGCAGTTTTTTGTAATGAGTATTAAATACAATAACATCTAAACTAAATAGAAATCCTCAACGCTAATAACTATAGTTGTCGCATGATGTGTCTATCTATCTATATAATTAATAGATCATCCAATTTTGATTCGACAATTTAAGAGAATCTCAATTTCAATTTTAGTATCATCCCAAATAAAGTATAAAACCCAATTTATCATTTTGCATATATGAATTAAAAACTGAAAGCTCAGTAGATGGAAGGAAAACTCTCCCATCAAGTTCTTGCCCCAACTTGAGAGCATCTTATGGGAGAGATTTAAACATATAAAACATGTTCTACAACATTATTTGTTCTTTTAGAACTATCCTAAATATTTTTATATAACGACAATAAAAACTTCCATAGTGTAACTCTCTCTCCGACTACCTTATGCGTCTAATTTCTTTCTTTAATTATAATTGGAGATCCTCAAATTGGATAAGAATTTGAGAAGAACTAGATCCCAGATAGAGTATCTAGTACACCCCTCTCTTCATATATCCATGATCTCATGTGGGTTTACTAATTAGCTGGTCTATTAATTCAGATCATGAGCATAAATCCTTTGCCAACGACTTAAATATTCATGCATGGATGAATGTCATACGTACGTACCCTGCAACCTGGTGCTAGCGTTATATATCCAACTTGAGAAATAGGATAGGATCAATGTGTCAGACCCACAAGCTTATGTCGACACATGATGCAGCCAGCACACACATGATTTTTATTATATGTACGTAGCTGCATATGTTGAGGTAAAAAATCTTCACAACCTCCTAACACTCCACACTTCATATTATTTTTAATTTTTATTATTTTTTTCTTTTATTAAATATTTATTAAATGAATAATGAATAAATAATTTGAAATAATTTAAAAAGAATAAACTCAAATTTTTTTTAAATAAATATTAAAAATTTAAAAAATTTAAAAAGTGTGGAGTGTGGTGGAGGTTGTGTAGCAAAACTCTAAAAACTAATAATAATAAAATAAATAATAATAAAATATTCTGAAAATATCTCAATACTTAAATTAGACCTAAATATCTTAATTACTAGTCAGCCCTACAACGGTGCCTACTTATCTCTAAGTCCCTGCCTGAATGATTGAATCAGAATACTTTTGTATATGGAAAATGATAGAGCCAGGTGGCTCCCGCCGGGAGTCACCGCTGGCTCTATTATGTATTTTTTTATGTATTTTTTTTACAATTATTTTTATAAAGATATTTTTAACAATTTTAAATATTAAAAAATAAATAAATAAAATTATAATATTATTAAAAAATACTTTCTTAATTATGAAGTAAAAAAAATTATTTTTTTATTTTACTTCATAATTAAGGAATTATTTTTTAATAATTTTTTTTACTTTATAATTAAGGAAGTGTTTTTTAATAATATTATAAATTTATTTTATTTTTTTAAAATATTTAAAATTGTTAAAAATATTTATATAAAAATAATTATAAAAAAATATATAGAAAAACACATGTTAAAGCCAGCGGTGGCTTCCAACGGGAGTCACCAGCGGTGACTCTAGCATTACTTTTTGTATATTGCATTATGAGAAATGATACTTGCAGTCGTGAGTGTGCAAGCGCCGTGCAGTCACTTTGAAAAAAAGTGAATAAACATGGAACCCATATGAAAAGAAATTAATTTTTTAACAGTGGACTCTACTCTTTTTTAAAGCGACTGTACGACATTTACGTATTCCACGATTGTATGTAGCATTACTCATTGCATTATTGATGATTTTGGGAGTGTCAAGCCAATAGTTGACCTGCATTGCGTTCAAATTTCATGGCTTTAGATAATGTAATTGAGTGCAATTAATTATTTGGTGTTTGACTCTTATCGGGAGGGGCGGTTTGATAAGATGATTGACGTATAATGAGTTATTTTATTTTTAATTCTGTGCGTGTGGATGCATCATCCACGTAACTTAAAAAGTAATATTTAATTTATTAAATTTAAATTTTAAAAATTATCTTTAAATCGAATTATGCCGTGTTATTTTATTGGGTGCTTTATGAATAAAATTAATCAGATTTATATACCCACCAATATCTCCTAAAATTTCATTGAATTATCTCATGTCAATGCCCTGCATTATCAGTTTAACATTTTCTCGTTTAACTAACATGTTACCAATTATCATTTCAGATTAATTGAATTAAGTTGTTTAAAGACGGGTGAAGTTAGATGTGATACTTCAGATCATCTTCTAATTTACAGTAAAAAAAAGTTTTATAATTTGATGTGCTACGACAAGTTACATCATTTTATAAACTTGGATCATCTTCTTCTGAGAAAAGAGACAAAGTGTATTTAGATTTTTGCCTGTTTGGTTTGGTAGTTTATCATTTCATTTTATATAATTATTATAATATTTTTAAATTCATATACAAAATATTATAAATAATTTAATATTTCAAAATATTAAAATAAAAATAATATTATAATAATATTTTATTCAATTTTAAATTTTTATCTTATCTTATCTTTATAAGCAATCTAGTTATTGAGTTTTATTGCCGTAGTATTAGTATGAATTGGGCTTAGTACGGAAACTTTGGTGCTATTGATGGTTTATTTATACAAAAAATCTTCACAATCTCTTAACACTCCACACTTCACATTATTTTTAATTTTTATTATTTTTTTCTTTTATTAAATATTTATTATATGAATAATGAATAAAAAATTTGAAATAATTTAAAAAAAATAAATTCACAAAAAAAATTTTAAATATTAAAAATTTAAAAAAATGTAGAGTGTGATGGAGGTTGTATAGCAAAACTCTTATTTATAATCAAGATGCGGTTGCTTTCAGAACTTCAAGATTGCCGGCTGCTGTGATGGGTAAAATAGTGGTGTTCTAGTAATTCTACGTATAATCATAAAATGTGTAAATATCGCATAATTATCTTAAAAAAGAGTGAGGTCTAGTATTAAAAATTTAATTTTTTTATTATATGTTTTATTTATTTTTTTTCAAATGAATTACGCGACAGTTATACAATTTATAATTACAAATATCATTTCTCTTTTAAAATTTTACAATTCGCAACTTTGTAAAAAGCAGTTAGTAAGTTCACAGAAATTTTGTTACGGGGCAAATATGACACGTGACAGTGAAGTAAAAGCTGACACTTGTCATTCCTATTAATTTTTTTTTTACAATTTCAACTAAACAATTATGAAATGAAAATTCAACTTAAAAAAAAATAATTTCAGAAATCTCTATTTAACTAAAAAAACTTAAAAAAAACCTGTTCAACTTAAAAAACTAAGAAAAAAATCAAGAATAAAAATGCTACAAGTTATATATAACCAAATAAAAATTAGGGGTGTGCATCCGATTTTTAAAGCTGGAATGGAACAGAGACTTAGAGCATCGGGACATGTAACATAATATTACATACTCTCATACATAACAATTATTATGCAATACATCTTATAAGTGCAACTAACAATATGCAATAATTGTAGCGGAATAAGGATAATTAGTTATAACTGATGCCAAAATGGACTAAAAACATCCCAATAGCATTAATAACCATCATAAGTTCAAATTTAAGGATATCATTTCCTTAATACAAGCTACATAATCCAAGTTCTATAGTTAGATCAACTATTTCATACGCTGTAAAGTATTAAGAGTCAATGCTTATGAGCATGAAAATTATTTGTAGTCTTCGTTCCAGGTCCGGCTCTTCTTCAACCACCTGCATCCAGCGATCCATCATGTTCATCCTCTACAGGTCCTCTCACAACTTCTATCATTCTGGAGGGAATGATAGTGGTCCCACAAGGGGTGAGATTTAGTCGAAATCTCAGTAAGTTAAATAACCAACTTGCACAGAGATAAATTATGCATGAAGAATGATAAATACGAATTGCATGAAATGCAGAAAAATGTACATATGTCCAGATTCTTCAACTTTTTTAGAAAAACCTTGATGCACTTTCGCTTTCAAAAAACATTTTCACTTTCTCATTCCAAAAACATGACATTTCGAAGGAGAACATTTCATATTTCATTTCTTTAAAAAATCATAACATTTCATCGTTTATTAAAGCCATCATTAACATACGTTTGGTACCAACATGGTTTCCCATATGCACCATGAGTATCTGCCGGTGACCGTAGCACAACTCATCTTGGCACTACGTCATTGTTTGTAGACATCGTTCTCAATGCATTGGTTATATAACATAACATCATAACATACACACCCACTACCATTAGGTGTCATAACATATGACTTCGCTTTGATGTTCTTTAAAAAAAACTCATTCGAAGCCCGTTGACTGTTATTCATCAACCCAGGGGCTATCACTTCATTCTTACACATTCCAGAGTGGACAGAAGAGTTCCACTAGGATAATTACCCATCCTAGCCTTTAGGGTCGTGAAAAAATTCATTTTCATGTTATGCTTGAAAAATAAGTTTCATGATGTCTGCATATTTAGCAAGTTTTTGAAGTAAAAATGACATTTATAGGTGCATTATGCTAAAATGGTAGAAATATCACTTGTCATATAAATATACACTCCATGTATCATATAACATGATATTTTATGCTCAAAGTGATAATTGAAACATGAATGAGGCATTTATCAATAATTCATAAATAATCTATCAAAGTGTAAGTTTAGAGACCAACTTACAAACTTTCGGAGTAATTTGAAAATAATGTCATAGCTGCTTAAATCAAGTGTGTATTAAGTTAAGATTAATACTTCTATGGGTGAGGTCCAAAATAAAAGGCTTCAAAAATATATATTTATAAAAATACCCCTAGACTCGTAAAAATTGCCGTTAATGTCCTAAATTTTCACTAATTGTAAACGAACTCCAAATTTGCTAAAAATTCATGGACTTAATATTTTTGGCATTCTCAAACTATTTATGCCCTTGGATTTTCAAAAAACAAAGTGAAACTTGTCCAAAAGGTCCCAACCCGTGGCACTTACTTTAGTTAATGCCTAAGTGTATTTTCAACTATTGGTCCCTATGGTTGCATGCATATGAGATTTTCTTTAATCACAAATTATCACTAACATCTTTGATGGCATATTAAAGACTAATTCTTAGATAATAGAGTTCATGCCAACACTTAATTATGGCTAAGATATCCTTAATCTCCAATTCATTCAAAACCGATTCATACTTGATAATCAAAACAAGATAGATTCAAAGCCTACCATGGCATGCTTCTAATCACGATTTAAACCTTCCATAATTATGCTAAGACAATAATAAATCATATCAAATCATGCCATATCTAAATTTCCACTTAAAATCATTTTATTATCCAAACATTCCCTTAATTGACCCGGTTTTGATTTAAGCATGAAAACCTTCCCAAAACTTACCCAAATTTCGTACCAACACATGGAAATAAAGCTTGACATGCCAACTAAGATCAAAAGCAAGAAAACTTACAAATTTCATGGTCTTCCAAGCACTCAAGACAACCTTACACAAGAACACTCAAGAACTCACTCGATTTCACTCTTGTGATCTCTAAGAGGGGGAAGTGTTCTTCAAAGCTCAAGAGGAAGCTTGGAGCTGAAGTGTGGAAGAAATGAGGGGGTGAGGAGGCCTTTTATAGACAGCCAAGGGGAAGGGGACGCTGCCTTTTAAAAGTCCACTTAAACGACATCGTGGTCAACAACTATAAAAGGCGAGAGGAGTTTTTCATCCCAATCGGGAGTATTTCCACTCAATAGGCGAGGAGAGGGTCGTGTGATCTTTGTGACCTTCACGGTCGTTCATTTGTGACCTCCATGCCAGTTATATTCAACACTCACGGCATCTACTCGGTGGGATAATTCATCCCGATCGGGATCAATCCACTGCTAACCACCAAATCCGAGTTCCGCAATCAATCTGTTGACAACCAAATCCTTCCGAGCTCCGCATTTCAAGCCATATATCACTGAATCTTCCATTTTAGATAATCCCGTTAATCTTATGTGAATTGTGTACTAAGTACCAAGATTAAGCCCAACCTTTCCATCAACCCTAATGTAATTAATAACCCAAAATTATAAGGTCTTCTTGCCAACTCAAATATCTAAAATTATTCTTATTCTAGAATAGCTCAATTCCTAATTAACTAGGATTAAGGTTACTAAGGTCAAGGCCTAAAGAGCTATTTAGGCAGGGTGTTACAAATCGTAATCTAATCCGGATGGATAAAATAATATTCTACCCACCCGGGTCCAATCCGGAGGATAACTGTCCAAATTCACCCAGAGTTTCGATTTCCGAACCGTATCGGATTATCCAGTCCGGATGCACATCCCTAACAAAAATAATTCAATATCATATCATTCTTAATTATTATTACCTATTTTTACTATTTAAATAAGCTGAGACTTATTAAAATAAATGGACTCGAGTTGATTTCTTGGGTCCAGGTTTAATTTTAATAGGGTCCAAACTTTATTTACAAGTATATATATTTTTCATGTTATATATTTATATATAAAGAGATTAAAACTACAAACCAAACTATATGGAAGACACATTTTATGCTAAAATATATATTAAAGTTTATATTTATAATAAAAATAGCTAAAAAAAATTATATCAAACAGACGAGGGGGAAGGGAGACCATGGCTCACCTCGGACCCCTAGTGCTGTCACTAGTTTCAATAGCTTAAAGCTTGTGGTTCTTGATAGGTAAACATTTTATATATTAACAAAAATAACTAAATGGGCCAACACAAATATGAGGCCCAAATACGACCTGCCTGAAGGCAAAGATAAGGGAGCAATGGCGATAAGTACCGAAAGGTATCGCTGCTTGAGACTTGGGATGGATCGTGCACTTTTGATGATGGAGATCAGCTGCGAGTGCCTTTAATATGGTAAAAGTAGAAGAGGAATTCTACATATCTACCCACACTCTCCACACACTATGCACTCAATTTTTTTTTTTTTTTAAAACTCAAATACACTAAGTGTGTGGAGTGTGTGATAAATAGTAGAGTGTGAAGAAGATTTTTTCAAAGTAGAAAGGTTAAAGGCATTTAATTTTGAAAAAATCTTCTTCACACTCTACTATTTATCACACACTCAACACACTTAGTGTATTGAGTTAAAAAAAAAAAAAAATTTGAGTGCATGGTGTGTGGAGAGTGTAGTCAGATGCTCAGAATTGCTCTTTAATTTTAGAGGATGCAAGGCATATGTTGATTTTATAAAAGATAAATGTTATAAAGAAATGTTACACCACATATATTTTTTTTTATCTAACTAATAGATGATTATTTATTTTTATTTTTTTTATTTAAACACATGCATATTTAAGGATCAACATAAAATAAGAAAAATGATAAATCACTTTTTAATTAAATGAAGATATGTGATGCTTCTATAGAAAATTTCTCTCAATCAAATACGACTGCTGTATGGCACAACACACCCTTAGATCACGACCACATCACAAATTAATAGCGACACAAAATCTCATCTCATCTCATCTCATCATTATAATTTTTTTTAAATTCTCACAGAAAATATAATAAACAATTTAACTTTTTTAAATCTCAATTAAACTTTTTCAAATCCCAAAACAATAATAATATTAAAAAATTATATTTTAAACTTTCATCTAAAATAAAAAATTCTCATCTCACTATCCAAATCTATCCTAATATATAGCACACAAAGAGCTAAACGTGTCTCAAGTATACTCATGCTAATTGACAATGCTTCACTACATAGCGTAGGCTAAAAGGTGGAATCGAATTAATTTGTTTAAGTTTATTCTACTCGTAGCTTAACTTACATCAGAGTGATTATTTAGGGTTGTGCTTGAGTGTTGAAATGATTTCAAATGGTCATTTAAGATTGTGTTTGGTGTGCAATTTCTCGTACTTTTTTTTTAAAAAGAATGTAATTCACTATTAAATTTTTTTTTTTTAATCTAGATCTGACATTTACCTACTTTTTTTTTTAAAGGAGTATGCAGTAGAACTTGTATACTGAAAACTATATAAATCATTTTCGTTGTTCCAAAGGTCGATCCATCAAATCGGAAACAAAGAACATTAGCGCATATTAACTATGGATTAAGACTCGGGGGGAAAAAAAATTGGATTAGGCATTGACAAGACTAGATGGGTCCTAACTCCGAAGCAAAAAACTGTATAGGGTTTAGGTTTTGCAGGCCTCGGCCCATAGTAGCTGGATCAGCAAAATGTTCTCCATTTTAGTAACAATAATTAGCTAGGGTGGCGTTGGTTACCATTGTCCATGACTCCATATGGTATTTAAGATGAGTAAAATATCCCCAATTTACGTAGAAAACTCCAACCAAAGAGATATTTCTACTAAACTAAAATTACCGAAAATTCTCTGTTACTCTCTTCTTTTATACCGGCTTGTATTACCAAGAATGTTATCCATTAATACTAAGAAAACTAAAAAAATATTAAAAAACATTATTAGAATTTTCGAACTCATTAGTCAACCATGGAAGTCATGTATAACTCGATCGTGATCACCTTCCCCCTGTAATCCCTGAAAGTAGAAGAATTTTTGCAAGTTAAAATGATGGAAAACACTGAATTAGCCACCGATAATGGGTCCCGACAGTGGGTTCCGATAGGTTTTTTTTACTTAATAATTAAGAAAGTATTTTTTAATGATATTGTGAATTTTTTACTTTAAATATTTAAGGGTATAAAAAAAATGTATGAAAAAAATAAAAATGCCAAATGGCCTTCTCAGGACATTTTGTCGGGTTACACCCTCAGCTGGTGTAGCATGAACTCAAATGAATGATGAACTTTTTGATCAAGGATTCAATTCATGGAACGAAAATTTTCATGTTGTCTCATACAAAGAGGGTCCAAAGTCCTTATCAATTAATTACTCAAGGTTGAGTTTCTCCAATAAGGAGAGAATGGTGCAGTCAACAAATTAACCTCATGATCTCAACCAATACAATTTTGTAAAAAATACAAACCCTTTTGAGTTTTCCATATGATCTATATATATATATATATATATATATCAGTTTTATATATATCTTCTCTCTATCATTAGTCTTAGGATTTGATTTGTTTGGCTTTTACATATCCAGAGATTTGTGAAGTCATTGCTTCTTCAAAAGTAGAGAAGATTCATATGTATCTTTTTGTTCTATTGTTGAGACTAGGACCCGTTTGGATACAGAGGTGATCTCATCTCATCTAATTTCAACTAATAATCTCACTACTATTTACAAACAATATGAATTTATCTCATCTCACTATCCAATCAGGATCTAATATGTCTTTACTTTTTAATATGTTTGGTGCTCAGATCCCAAGCTTTTTTGGTACCATATTTTTCTCTATCTTAAATTTTGCTTTGGTACTCTTACCTGTTGTGCATCAAGTATTGGGTTCAAATTAAAAAACAAAATAAAAGGGTCGCATGCAATTAAGTAAGCCCCGTTTGCTTTGAGAGATGAAGTACAAAACTTTGAAAACTTCTCTAAGTTTTGTACGGTTAGACACTTTCTGAAAACAAACACTCATTTTTTATCTCATATTATCTCATCTCATTTCATCTTTCATTATTTTATCATTATTCATCAATTGTACTATACACAGAAAAAGCTGTCAGTGGGCCCATCCTTTCTTTCTTTCTGCAGCAAATAGCTGTGGGTCCCAGCGATACATATTGGTGGGTCCCAGTGATAGTAATGCCGAAATCTGTGGAAAAAAAAAAGCAAAACGCCAAAATATGTTGAGTAACGTCGAAATGTTAGGAAACATAAAAAAAAAAAAAAAAAAAAGACAAAATGCAACTCAATGCAACCTAGGAAAAAGCAAAAAAAAAAAATGCAAAAGCTACAAAATGGCTGTGGGTCCCACAACCATAAATACTTCACAAAAAAGTCAAACTAATGTCATCTCATCTCTATAAACAAACATAATTTTATCATATCTCATCTATACTCAACATATCTTAATACTATTCACATGATATATCTCAAAAAATCTCATCTCATCTCTGAAAACAAACGAGGCCTCCTCGAGGCTAGCTGCAAGCAATTTGCGTTCTTAAACCTAGCTGTTTATTTTTATATATATCAAACGTGGTCGGCGTTTCTCTAATCAATGATTGTCGTTTTGCATGACTTCATCGAGCTAATTTTATACTATAAATTAGTCCCAAAACGGTATATGCGACTAAAATCCATCTGTCCAAGCTGTTCTAAAGCGAACCTTGTTCTATATATATTTGAATGAATAATGTATTGATCTAAGTTTGGCATCTCATGATTCACTTTGTTTTAATGGTTGCCATTGTAATATCATCAACCATGTTGGAGGAAAAGTAAAATCGTGAATAAAACAAACTTACAAAATTATAATAAAAACTAGATTATTACAGATGTTAAGGATATTATAAACAAGTGAAAGGATAACATAAATCATGTTGTCGATCATGGAAGTGATGGTGGATGTTTTAGGTACTACGTTGCTGCATGGCCATTATAATTGTTATTTTGGTCATGTGATATGGATGCAATAAAATTTTCGAAGTGGATCGACCACCTCCATCCAAACTTTAAATTAAAAACGAATTATATATATATATATATATATATATAATATTCTCATTGGTCACTGCCAAATTAGTTTTAAAGCAAACAATAAGTACTAATGCTGACATCTTTTCTTCTCATATTACACTACAACAAATAAGGTCTTTTGGAATGAAAAGTTTCATCCTAATAAAACTGTCTCAAAAGGTATTTTGGGACGAAAATTACAAATTCGTCCCAAAAAATATCTTTTGGGACGAAATTGAGCTGGACTGTTCGATCGTGTTCGAACGGATTTTTTTTTTGGGACGATTTAAATTAGTCTCGGAAAGTCGTTCGAACAAAGAGGGACTGTTTGAACCGGTACTTCATGTCCAGTCGATCAATACCAGTTCGTTTGACCAAATACACATGAAGAAACATTCGAACAAAAAAATTGATGATCGAACGCAAATAGTGAATTGCTTGTTCGAATGCGTTCGAACGGTGCGCAACTTTTTTACCATTCGAACATTAACATGTGATGTTCAAACGGTTGTGTCCGATTTATATATGTTCGAACGTTTGATGAGAGTTCGAACGGTTATTATTTTCATGGACAATACTAATTTAAAACTAAATAGATATTTATATTTAAAAAATACATTACAAATTGTTCAATACAAATAAAACTAAACTAATTTAAATAATTAAAATACTAACAATACTAAAAAAATTATCATTACATGATATATAATTGTTTAATATGCAAAAACACTTCTAATGAAAATTAATTGCTTGAAGGCCTGAATTTTTGCATAAGTATATGCATTTGAAGCTGCATTTTTCTTTGTTGTTCTTGCATTTGGAGTTGCATATCTCTTTATTGATTTTCTTGCAGTTTTATGCGCATCTCCATGTCTGCTTGTTTCGTCAATTGAGCCTCTAACTCATGCTGTTTTGCAATTAATTCTTCGATCCTAGAATTTGCATTCTCTAATGCAATGATAGTAGTGCTTGATGTTGATGAAGAGCCTGAAGGCTTTACACAGCGACCCAAACCCCTCGAATATCCTGAACGTTGACCCAGAATTTATGTAAAAATTTCAACATCACTTGTTGATTAATTATGATTTGATACTGTTTCAGCACAGAGGGCAACCATTTTATCCTACACACAACATATAAAATTAATATTGACACAATAATTTAAATATATTTAATTAAAAAAATTATAATACTTACATAATTCTCATGAGTATTGGGATGAGTCCACTCTCCATTACTATTAGTATGTGATGCATCATATAATTTTGCCAGATTATAATTGGTTTCTGACTCTTTCTACAAGAGACATTGTTAAGATATAAAGTCAATATTAAAAACAAATTATATAGAATAAAAAAAGAAAGTACATTACCAATTTCTGAGAGAAGCGATGGAAAGATCTTGAGCCTGCATGATGATGAATCTTCAACTTCGATCTATTCATTTTGTTTATAGAACTTCGCTCTTACATAAAAGTTATAAAAGTTAGTAAGTGAAAATTACAAATATTACACATAAAGAACTCATTTAATTTACCTTATATGATGTATCCTCAAACATGTCGCAAAGTTTTTTCCATTCTTCAGGTCGGACATCCTGAAAAGGATGCTGGCGTGCATCTTCCTTGTTCTCGTACTTCTTGTAATGCTAGTGACACCTCGACAGTCCTACGCTCCTCTCTCCGACCAAAATTTAGTTCGAAGTCATCATTGAAAAAGTATATATACAAAGATATTATCATTTAGAATATTAAATAATATAAATATAAATTTATTATTTAAATATTACGTACCAAACAACATTTCTTTATAAGCTCTTTCACATCTTGCGGGACTTTATGCCATAAACTCGTAGCCAAAGGTGCATAAGTCCGTGTAAGAGCACCCACATGCGATGCAAGCCAAGCTGCTTGTTGTCCCTCGCCTTTGGTATGTTCGTCAGGAATGTTAACCTTAATCTTACCTATTTTACGATATTTTTCCAATGTCACGCCTCTAGTAGTGCCTCATCCGTGACGAGATTGTACTGTTATCTTTATAAAATAATATTAGTTATTTACCTCATATCAATTATCATATATCTTAATTGAAAAAATGAGTATTAGCTATTTATCATTTAGAATATTAAATAATATAAATATAAATTTATTATTTAAATATTACGTACCAAACAATACTTCTTTCACATCTTGTGAGACTTTATGCCATAAACTAGTGGCCAAATATGTATAAATCCGTGAAAGATCACTCACATGCGATGCAAGCCAAGCAGCTTATTGTCCCTCGCCTCCGGTATGTTCGTCAGGAATGTTAACCTTAATCTTACATATTTTACGATATTTCTCCAACATTACGCCTCTAGTAGTGCCTTGTCCGTGATGAGATTGTACTGTTATCTTTATAAAAAAATATTAGTTATTTACCTCGTATCAATTATCATATATCTTAATTGAAAAAAATGAGTATTAGCTATTGACCTTGTTCCGTAAAGTCAGTCTCTCATGGTGAGTCAGACGGAGAGCTAGGAACAGGTGAAGATGGGATGCGAACTTCCTTTCTCTTTGGTGGCATAATTGCGAGATACTGTATAATGTGAATACAAAACTGGTCAATCATCTGTTTCAGTTTCATCTATAGATTCGCTCTCATCATCTGTAGATACTTCAGATGACTCAACACTTTGATCAACTGTCGCCTCAACTATTTCAGCCCCAATATCTACCCTATGTAATGGAATCATCTCATACTGGCTCAAATCCACAAATAAGTTAAAGGCAAGTTGACTCTCTTGGTATACTTCTTGAGTAGAGGGATTATATTTTTCTTCATCTTGTCCCTCTGGCTTAGGAATAACGTCATAAATATTTCTAGGAGAAAACTTTTGTACTACTTGCCATTGATTTCCTAACTGAAAATCGTCTAAATAGAATACTTGAGATGTTTGGGAAGCCAAAATAAAAGGATCATCTTCATACTGGCATTTTCCTCTTTCGAGGATTGCTTAAATCCCACCAATCACACTTAAATATATAAACCACAAGCTCCCCCACATATCTCATTACAATTATATCTACGATAACTCCATAGAAATCAACATTATCTTCATCATGACTCTCTTTGACAAGGACACCACTATTTTGTGTTTTCCTATAAAGTTCTCGATCAATTGTGTGCTACCTACTTCCTCAAGAAATACATGCAGAATATCGAGCAACGCGTCTCAAGGGGCCACGCGCCAGTGCATATAGTTCATCTGATATATCGTTCGGATTACTCGCATACATTTGTACAACCTACATATTAAATAAAGTATAAACATTCAACCGTTAACAATCATCTCTATTTTAAATATGTTAGCGTAAAATCACATCTGTATTAATGTCATTACCCATTGTTTAAACCATTTCAGGAACTCTTATTCATGTCTATGGTCTATATCATTTACTCCCAGCTCTTTGTCACGTCCAACAAGATTTCGGCAACATCTCCTCATAGTTCTTCAAATATGCTCATTTGGTCGTACACACCGACGAGTAGTACATCGATGCACCATCACCGAAACTGCATATCCAGAGAACAACAAGGGACTCTACCAAAATCATAATGTCGGATGCAACATATATAGTTTGATAGCTTGCGAGAATAATCTTACAATCTCAAACTGTCCACTCTGGACAATTCAAGAGTTATCAATCAACTGTTCAACATGATTGATAACTCTCGAATGAGTCTAAGGTTTATTTCAATGGCAAATAGAAGATACGATATTAAAACAAAACAATAATAAAAAAATACGAAAATACAAGATGATACGAGAATAGAAGATACGAGAATCCCCAAATCTTAATTATGTATTTTAATTATCAAACTATTTTAAGTATCTATTTATATCATGGGTATTTTAAGTATCCTAAATATTAAGTGTATTGTAAGTATCCCAAGTATATTAGTTTTTTAATATTAAGTGTATTTTTAGTATCCTTAATATATTAAATTTTACTTAATTACTTATTAGATTAATTATGCATTATAATTATTTAAGTATTAATTAAAATTTAATTTTATTATTTGTTAAGTTAGTCCTCATAGTTTTTAATTAATTATCTTTTAAATATTAATAATTCTTATGTTTTTATAATATAATTTTAACCTATTTTAAGTTAGTTGTAAGGTAGTTTTTACAACTATTATCTATTAAGTATCAATATGAGTTTAAGTATTATTAATTCTTATGTTTATTATTTTTAAGTTTTTTATAATTTAATTTTATTATTTTTTTAAGATAGTTGTAAGATAGTTTTTACAACTATTATCTTTTAAGTATCAATATGGAATTAAGTATTATTAATTCTTATGTTTATTATTTTTAAGTTATTTATAATTTAATTTTGTTATTTTTTAAGTTAGTTGTAAGATAGTTTTTACAACTATTATCTTTAAGTATTAATATGAGTTTAAGTATTAATAATTTTTATGTTTATTATTTTTAAGTTATTTATATTATAACTCATAAGCACAACCGTTCGAACACTTAAATGATTGTTCGAACTTGTTTATCCGTTCGAACGAAATATTAATGCGTTCCAACGGTCTCAACTCAGAATCCAAACACCAATAAGTTCAGACGAAACACAATCTCACAAAACATCACAAACTCATATTCATAAAATACTACAAACATACAACATATATACTTCAAATAGCAACCCTCTAACAAACATATTTTGTGTTTAATCTAATAAACACCTACACATATATATATATATATATATATATAAACTATAAAATCAATAAACAACTATATTAAAGTATAGATTTCTCTAATAAATACCAATACATATATATATATATATATATATATATATATATATAAAATAGAATGAATAATAGATTTGAAAGTAGAATGAAAAAGAAAGTCATACTTTTAAGCAAAATAAATGTGCAATCATCTTTGTAAGATGATAGAATGAAGGATTGTATAAAGAAAATGGAAGATTTTGGACAGAAAACGGAGAAGAGAGGAAAAGATGAGAGAAAAATAAAGGACTGATGGCGTGCGGGAATATAATAATTCTCAGCACGCCAATTTTCGCGCCTGCACAAGTTTTTTCAGCACATTCGAACGGAAACAAATGACATTCGAACGGTAATCCAAGAGTCATTAATTGGCGAGATATTTTTTCACCACTGCAATAATCCGTTCGAACGATGACAAAGGACATTCGAACGGTAATCTAGAGTCATTAATTAGCGGTATATTTTTCCACCAATGCAATAATCTGTTCGAACGATGACAAAAAACATTCGAACGGTAATCCAGAGTCATTAATTGGTGGGATATTTTTCCACCACTGCAATAAATCGTTCGAATGTTTTTTTTTCATATGTTCAAACGCAAATAAAGCCTTCGAACGGTTTACGGAAACCGTTCGAACACATCACCTTAATGTTTAAATAATATATTTATTTTCATCATTATATGAAAACTATAAGATCATATGTATTAGTAATATATACTATCACATATATAGTTAGATATACTATCATATATATAGTATCATATATAATATACTATACTAAAGTATAAAGGAAAATATTAGATCATGTGTATTAGTAATATATACTATCATATATATAATAATCTATATTATATATCATATATTTAGTATCATATATATTATACTATACTAAAGTATAAAAGAAAATGTAAGATGATATATATTAGTAATATATACTATATAATATATTAGTAATCTATACTATATATCATGTATATAGTATCATATATATTATACTATACTAAAGTATAAAGGAAAATGTAAGATGATATATATTAGTAATATATACTATATAATAATATATTAGTAATATATACTATATAATAATATATTAGTAATATATACTATATAATAATATATTAGTAATATATACTATATAATAATATATTAGTAATATATACTATATAATATATAGTAATCTATACTATATATCATGTATATAGTATCATATATATTATACTATACTAAAGTATAAAGGAAAATATAAGATCATATGTATTAGTAATATATACTTACATCTATATAGTCTCAAATATACTAAGATCATATAGTAAAGTATAGAGAAATTTATAAGATAATCGTATATTTGTAATCTATACTCTATATATACTGTATAGTATCATATATAACATATATAGTAAAGTATAATGGAATATATTGTTTGATATATATTAGTTACGTATAAATTCATATATATAGTACTATATACTATCATATATATATATATATATATATATATATATATAATATCATATATAATATTTGATAGTAAAGTATTATACTATCACAACATATATATATTATAATATACTATAACATTGCATATATATTACAGTATATAATCTACTATAATAGTATATATATTATATTAAATTATAGGATTATAAATATAATAAACTATAATATAAATTTTTACTAAAATTGAAACAAATACGTTCGAAAGGTAAATAATAACGTTTGAACAATAATTTAAAACCGTCCGAATGTTAAATAACCTGTTCAAACGGTTTTGCACATATAAGTTATCGCAGGCATAAGTTTCTCTAATGCCGCCGTCCCCACCATTTGAAAACAAAATTTAACGTTTAAACGCCCATCAATCGCCACCGTCTGCTGCCGTAATCACTACCTATGTCAAACACTCTTCCTCCTAAGTGAAGGTATGCACTTTAAAGGTTATTTTACCATTTATTTTTATGGTTGGTTTTAGTCGTTTTCTCTAGAAAAATTATATTTTTTCATCAATAGTCACCGTAAAACACCACAAATTCACCGTAGGATGTTTAGAAATGAAGAGTAGTATGTGTTTTGTCGAAGAAGCCCATGGAATCAATGTATTTTTAAGTGTTTTCATGGCCGCTGAGTTGACTCAGCCATGGGCGAGCTCGATCTCATTCAACGTTTGAACGGTTTGAACCAAACAATCTGTTTTCCATTCGACCACTTTATATTATGGTCGAACGATTTACTTTGTATTAGCTTATTAAATTATTTTCATCGTTTTATGAAATTGTTCTATAATTAATTTATTAAATTGCTATTAGTATATAATTTTGTAAATCTTTTCTCATATTAGATTTTATCACTAACGTTGAATATATATTTTATTTTAAAGATTTCAGGTTCATAATAATGTCTTATAGGGGCAATAAACGTTGTAAATCAGGAGAACCTTCCATCCAAACAGTTCAAGAGCGAACTGTTTTACATGAGCGGCAGGTAAAACTGTTTGATTATGTGACTCTTACATGGGAGGGTCATTCTCTCCCATCAGTATTCAATGATCGAAGTTGGGCACCAATTTTAGATCAATGAGAAGGAGTGGAGCTCATTTCCTACATTGATATCGTTGCTGAGTTCTATAAAGAGCTCGGTGGTGCCAGCCCAGACGATGGAATGGCATATAGGATCTGTGTCCGAGGAGCTCCTGTTACAATTTCAGTGGACCTCCTCGCTGCATATCTTGGTATTCCTAGGCTAGTCGATGCCTATCCGAACCTGCCGCCTAGAGAATCTGATCCTTCAGGTGATGTAGAGATGTCTCAGGACGAGGGACCAGTATACACAGATGAGATCGATAACTTGTTGATCATGAGGTCAGAGACTTGATTGTTGGTCCAGATGCTCTAGTGTCTGATGGGACGAAGAGTATTTGGCAGGCAAATTTATCTTCTTTCTTCAAGATCATGAATTTGATCATCGCCAACAATATTGACCCTCGGCAGCACAAAACCGAGGTTGGCATGGATCGAGCAAAATTTATGATACGGGTCGCTCGTGGCATTCCGATCGACCTCGTGGGGTATATATTTGAGAGAATCTGATTAGAGGCTCGGTACATTACGACAGATATACTGCCGTATGGGATCTTGATCACTCGATTTTTGCTACATTTTGGGGTCGTGCCAGAAGTTGCTGAGCGTGCACGGGAGCCAATGGGACATGGCTAATATTCAAAGAGATGCATAGCCGGGAAATACTGGAGTATCGGCTGGTGAGGCATCTACACTGGCCGAGGCATCACGCACATTTATACACGAGGAGATGGCCGACATGCTGCGTGCTGAGATCGGCATACACACAACAACGTTGATCGATGCAGTGCATACTGCCATGTCTGAGTTGCGTACAGAGATTACTACTAGCATCTCTGAGTTACGTATAGAGATTAATGCCAATAATGCAACTCAGGTCATGCTCAGTACTCGACTGACACAAGTAGAGAGACAATTAGCTGCAGTCGTGGTTGTGTGCAGAGATCTCGCATCAAAGTAGTTTCTATTTTTTATTTTTATTTATTTTTTGTTATAGTTATGGACAATATATATGGTGTTTTGATAATTTGCTTTAGTTATAAATTAAATATTTTGTCTTTTCTGAAGTAATTATTGATTTATATTATGTGGTGTATGGCTGATAATATTTATTTAACTAAAAATCTTATTTAACATAAAAGAAATCATTAAAATATTTTTAAATTAATTACATAAAATTAATTAATGAATCTGTGTATATGATATATATTTTATATTTTGAGTTACGTACCGAGATTAATATTATACTTTCGAATGTATAAATGTGGTGCTTGAATATATTCGAACTAAATATATTTCATTCGAACAGTTTAGAAACCTTCTCGCCAGGTTTTGCCACCAAATATTTTCCGTTCGAACAAAAATAATTATCGTTTGAACGGTTTTGAACTTTTCCAACATAATAAATTACTTCCCCACCAAGATTTTTATGTTAGAACGTATTTTTTTCAGTTCGAACGAAAGAAACTTTTTGAGACGGTTTAATTTGTCACAGAAAATACTGTTCGAACGGATATTTATCCGGTCGAACGGTTTTGTAAAGTCATCAATTTTTTTCGTCCCAAAAAATAACTTTTAGGGACGAAATTTAGTTCGTCTCTAAATAATTTCATCCCTAAAGTCAATTTTGTTGTAGTGTTAGGGATATTGGAAGATCGAATCCTTGTACACTCATCTTTCTTAGAAAACTATATATGACAAAACCATTATTAGAAAAAGGGCATGTTGCATATTGTAGTACAACTATCTTATATTCCAATGTAAACAACTTTGTATTGCCCTACTAGACTTCCCCCCCATGTTTCCTTGTCTATACCCTAATATGTACTTCAAATTTTCAGATTATTTTAGTCTAATTTCTATTTTTAAGGGTACATTATATGCTACACATTAACATATATGTAATTGAACGGGAGAAAAACTTTTATGTTGAGTTTATATGGTTGGATTTGGAAAGAAGGATTTGTATTTATGTATTTATTTAAAACACAAATCTTATGTTTATGGAAAGTGGTTTTCTGATATTTGATAGACTTTCTGCTTAAAAAATTTCTATTTATTTTAGATAAAATAAATTTGATATATACTTTTATGAAGTTTTCCAGATAAGGCATCCTTGAATCTGAAGTCATTTTAAATTGTTTTTATTAAGGGTGGGTTCTACAGCCAACGCTCCCGGTCCCGTTGGGAGCCACACATAGTGTAAAATGTAGTATTTTTTTTTAATTTTTTATACATGTATTTTTTTAACACTATAAAATATTTTTAAAAAAATAAAAAAATTATAATATCATTAAAAAACACTTACTTAATCACTAAGTAAAAAGAAAAATATTAAAAATATTAAAAAATATAACGAGATCGAGAGCGGGATCGAGAGCGGTGAGAGTAGTATTATTCTTTTATTAAGTGGGCGATGGGTTGGCATTCCCACTTTCTATGAACGATAGTACTCTAGAATCGAAAGGATGATTGCATGTCTTGTACATTACATCATTCACTTCTTTTATCTCTCTTTTTTTTTTAGCTTTTTGGTTGTCATGTTAAATGAAATGAAGATCAAATTGAGTCATCCTTGTCTGATCAATAGCTTCCCCTCATCAAGATATTTCATTTTCATCACATTCATATGGGCTAGTTTGTGGAGTGAGATGAGATGAAAATTTTGTGAATAGTAGTAAGATAGTTTGTGAATAGTAGTGAGATAGTTTGAGTTGAGTATTTTTTGGGTTTTCGGAAAAGAGAGAGAAAAAGTTGAATAAAAAATATTATAAAATAAAATATTGTAACAATATTATTTTATAAAGCTATAATATTATAATATTGTTTTCTTGTTGATTTTCTTGTCGATAGACATTTTCAGTTCTCTACATTCATAATTTTACAATAATTTTGCTATCACCCTCTTAAAATTAAAAATCGGCCTCTTCCAATTCGGCACATAGGCATTTTTTTTGGTAAACAAAAAGAAAATAAGTGAAATGGAATTGTTCAAATACCACAAAACTCAGTTCATATATAGGACTCAATTGACATTCTATATATGTTTGAGTGAGAAATTTAATCTTCCCCCATCACTGACCTTTTTTTTTTTTTTTTTTTATAGGAAACATCACAAATTTTCATTAAAAACAGCAAACATTACAACTGTTTATCAAACCAAACAGGTTGTTTAATATAAATAGGAAATCATCCACCAAACATTGACATCCTGACATTCAAAGCTAGTCTAGCTAACTTGTGAGCCACCACATTGGCATCTTGAAATACATGTTGGATAGAACACTTAGGCACCCTTTGCATCAATTGTTTAACATCCTGAAGTATATGCCCCATCAAAGATGAAGAACCAGTTGGAACTTGGATATCTTGAACCACCAATAGTGAGTCAAATTCAATCTGTAATTCATGAATACCCATAGGAAGGCAAAATTGCATACCTCTCAGGATTGCAAGCAATTCTACTTCATATGAATCTGTCATAGCCAATTCTTTCTTTGATACTGCCATAAGAACCTCACCCTTGCTATCTCTTAGTACTAGACCGACACCTGCTGCACCTTGTTCATGAAAAATTGCTCCATCCACATTCAATTTGAGAACATCATTTGCACGAGGAGACCACTTTGTAATTCTGTTTTTTCTGGTTATTGCATCTGATTTGATAATCTTGCACATCTATTTCATTGAGACAGCATGAGAAACCACCCATTCAGCTTGTAGTTGTTTGTCCTAAAAAACTCTCTGGTTTCTCCTATACCAACAGTTCCAAGTCAACAACAACATAAGTTCCACCTCTTCTTTAGTTTTTGTTTCAATAAAGTTTCTTAGAAAGACTGAAAACTACACATTAGGATATGATATCTGGAAATCTGGAAACAACTACAACCAGCATTCTTTCATTTGTACACACTGACAAAATACATTCATTGTAGTCTCTGGTTGCATATTACATAGCTGGCATTCTTCATTCAACCCTGGAATTCTCTATTTCAGGTTCACTAATGTTGGTAGACCCTCCAAGCAAGCTCCCCCATCACTGATCTGGAGCTCGAGTTTTTGTTTCCAAGTTTTGTTTCTAATAAGAAACCCTTCAATTCATTGTCCTTTTAGGGTTTTCATGAAGCATCACATAAACATGAGCACCAGCATAACTGTTGTTTGTATTATAATTTACATGTATCATTTATATATGGGAGAGAAAATAATATAAAACAAAAACAAAAACCCTCTTCTCATTACATTTTAGCTTGGCTCGCCCCCAAAGATGAATTTCCGATCGATTGTGCTACTAAATTTTGTTACCATGGTATCATCTGCAAAGCAATATATAAATGAGACAACGCTCTCTTCCATATATACTAGGCTTTTTTTTTGGGGGGGGGGGGGGGGGGGGTCTTCTTGAAGTCATATACAAAGCTATCTTCCATCTACAAATATATTTTGAAAAGTTGGGATGAAAAAACTATGGCAATTGAATCACACAAAATATCTTGATCATCCAAAATTCCATGAAGAAAAACAATACTTACATCATTTTTCTTGATTTCCCAACCAAATGAAACACCAAATTATGTAGGAACCGTGATATAAAAGATTTACTCACAAGGCTAAAGAATTCATTGAAATCCACACTTTCTTGTTGACAAAATTCCTTGGAAACCAATTATGTCTCGTGTTGCTTAATGATCGTGTTGCCGACTATCCTTTTGATCCAAATTACCCATTTATTATAGAGTAGCACTACATGTATTGACACATTTATTTACAATTTTACTTATAAGACTTATTTTGTTAGTTTTTTTTTTATTATTTCAAATTTCATAATTTTCTGCATATCAATAACTGATATGTGGAAAAGTAAGTTTTTTGTAAGTTTTTCTTAAGTACATTTAGCATTTTTCTTTATTATATATTGCTAACAAGATTTATCCTCCCAACACAGGATGACCAAAAAAAAGGTCTCTCTGCTCAAGCGAAAAATCAAAGTTTTTGGTGGTTTCTTACCATTGGTGACGAGAAAAATAATGAATGGGCTCAATTTAATTTTAGAGTCAATAATAGTGGCAACAAAAGCTCGAGGGGCTAAATAAGGAATAAATTTTATCTCATTTTTTTTTAATTTGAATTTTATAATTTTGACATGTGCGATCATGGCATGTTGTGAAGCAAAATGGTAATAAGAACATTTGGTGCAAGTTGAGAAACCGAATTGATTGCGGACATAGAGCAATGTAAGGGTCGATTCGATTCAAGGGTATAAGTGTAACAGCCCGCTAGAAATTCACTGGTGGAATTTCTATTGATTTTAGGAAACTCGTGAAAACCCCATAAGCTTTTACGAATCGATCAATCGTACAGGTTTTAGTCAGTCAACATAGTCATTTATTACTTACTGTGGTGCCAGAAATACGATTTTAAGTATTTGAGATAGTTAGAAGTGTCAGAATGCGTTATGGTCTATGCCATTAGACTCAGTTGATTATTTAGGATTTTATGGCGCAATAACCCATTTTCATAATTTCGGACATAACGCCTGTTCGAAACTGTAAAATTATTTTTAAGGGTACTTCGGGGTTGAATTTCGGTAAACGATCTTCACTGTATGTTAATATGAATATTTAGGATTTTTCAATACTAAGTTTATTTTGCATTTTTTTAGGAGGGAATAGTAACATCGATAAGCGCACCCAGTGCAGTGTTTTCAAAATCACAGTGCGGAATGTCCAAATTAGGTTAGAGAAGCTTTATTTGGACACTTGGCAAGACCTTAGCCACACATAGCGAATAATATTAGACACTTGGCACCATGAGGAACCATTAGATGGATTTATGAAGGAAGTCAAGGTGTGAGATCATGCCACCTAAGCAAAACTTTGTTCCATTTGATCAACCAAATTGTGCCAGACAAAAGAGGGTTTCAATCCTAGCGAAACCCTAAATGGTTGGGATCCAATTGAAACCCCAAAAGCTTGGTTGAAACTGATACCCTAAACGGTTTCCCAAACCCTAAAGTTGGCCTCCAAACCTTTTTTAATCCGATTTCTAGCATTGTGTTTAATCACTTGATTAAATAACTTCCACATGGTATTAATTAATCAAATCCTTGTTATGACATCATTACCCAACCTTTTAAATCTTGGAAATCTGATTGGGCCAAGAAAAATTGGATTTGGGCTTGTTAGCATCCCAAACCCTAACCAAACCCCATTTAAACCTCAAATTGAAGCCCACTTGGTTGAGGCCCACCAAGGCCCACGAATTTGGCTACCTGGGCAAAGCTTCTTGAAGAAGTTTCCTCCCCCACATGGCAGACCATCCACTGCCATTGGCTGCACCCTATAGTTCCTTGATGTGAAGGAGAAATCCACCCCTTCAACCTCAATATCTCACAGCTGTTGTAGGCAATCCTTGCCCCTCACTATGCTCCACTTTATGTCACATAACCACCTTCAATCAAGGGTCATTCAAGCCCATAACTTCTCCCTCCAGAAGTCTAAAGTCGTGCAAGACTCATTTCACTCCCTTTTATCACTTCTTCACCCTATTCTTAGAGAGAAATTCAAAAGAGCTCTCTCGGGCAGATTTCTTGGTCTTTTTACGTGGAGATTTTTGACCTTTTGTAAGTATTTTCACACGATGACTCCTTCATTAAAGTTGTTCGCCTTTGAGTGTAGTTTTCGCATATATCTTATTAGTATCATTCCATGCTCATTTGTTCGGCCAAATTTTAACCATGGAAAGGTCATTTTGGGCGTGAAACTGGAGAGTATGTTATGTCTTGGAATTTTTTACTAAGCTCATGGACATATCTTGGTCCGAAAATGCAGTGTTGTTAGCATGTGTTTATGAACGTTCATTGAGGTTTTATTGCATGACTAAAGCTTTTGATGATAGATTTTCCTAGATCTAGAAACTTGAAAACTGGAAGTAGAAAAACAGTTTTTGTTTTGAGAAAATTTTAATATTTCGTGGTTTAATCTTACTTCAAAGGCTTTGATATTTTTATGTGATGATCCTAAGCCTCTTATATACATATTATAATGTTATTTTGAAAATATTTAATATTAGTTTTAAATATATCTATGCAAGAGGATTTTGATTAGGCCTAAGATTTGATGTTTTTGGGTTAGATCCATGTTTTATTGAGTTTTAGCCATGTGATTTTAAGTTTGATGGTTGGATCTTCTTTAGGACACATCTTAAACCATGTGATGTTTTAGTTTGAAGATCACATGTCTTTAACTCATGGATCAAGAGATTGATCCAAGTTAGTTGAGAGAAACGTTTCTATTTTTGGACTAAGTATAAAACCAAAAACTCCAAGTGTTGTTTTGTGATTTTTGGTGACTTTTTTTTATGGTTTAAAGTATGGTTGATCTTAGGATAATGTTATGAATATGTTAGAAGTAACATTTGATTTTTTAGAATTCTTGGAGATGTTTTTATGAAGGATAAAACTTGTGATTTAAGAGTTTACTTTTTGTTAAAAAGTTATTACAAAATGTTTGGTGTTGATGATTAGCCTTTTCTTAATGGATATTTTAAGTGTGTTTTTAAACTTAGGATATGAAGATTTTTGTTACAAAATTTTGGTTTAATCATGGGTTTTGAAGATGGAAGAAATTGCAACCAAAATCAAGAGAATGACCTATGAATGTTTCGACCATAGTGAGTTTTCCATAGTTGTGAATGGTTTTAAATTTTTCTGAGTTGATATTTGAGTTTAGGATGTGAATTTTGGTAATTTTGGAGTTAGGATGTGAAATCCTTAAGTTAGGGGTAAAATGGTCATTTTTCCACATGTAAAGGGTAAAATGATAATTTTATTCTAAGTTGTCTCTTTTCACATTTCTAATTGTTAGTAATTAAATTTCTAACTTCTATAATACCCTCTTACAGTTCCTCGTGTTTCGCACTTTATGCTCGTAGAACGCGACAATCGAGGTAAGTTAGCTCTTAACTTACTATTAGTTTACAATGTATCTGTGATGGGTAAGAGAACTACAATTTATGTTCGTATGTTGTTATATATGCCATGTCATGCCATGTCATCACATGTTTATCTATTACACGAATTATTCTGTCACGAAATACTTATCTGTTACTTAATATATTTTGTCTCATGTTACTATTTGTTGCAAGTATGTCACATTACGTATGCCATCTGTTACATGTATGTCATGTCATGGAATATTCATTTCCAAATGTTATGCCATGTTACGAAATATTATTTGTTACATGTTATGCCATGTTATGAAATATTATCTGTTACATGTATGCCATGTTATGAAATGTTGTCTGTTACATCTATGTCTCAAAGTATGTCATGTCTGTTGTCTTACGTTCATGTCACGTTACGTTACATCAAGACTTCTGTTTTTTCATTTTCATGCCATCCCGTCTCGAATACAGTTTATGTATCTCAAGAACATTCTTGTTAAGTTATTCATGTCAATCACGACTCTAAGCGCTAGGATGGGGTAATATCCTAGTAGAACTCATTTGTTCACGTTGGAGCGTCTAAATAGGTGTGAAATTCCCTGGGTTAACGAAGTACAGTCAATAGGTTGCGAATGAGGCCTAACTAGTTAGTCACTGGAGCGCGCCAGACACTAACGCCGATGGAGTCACACTTTATTTTATGTGTGTCCACAACAAGTGTGGTACAAACAATTCATGGGGCCACAACAACTGTGGAGCATGAAGTATGGGGTGTGAACAACTGTGGAGCATACACTATGTGAGACATAACGATTGTGACACGTAGAATACATGGGGCCACAGCAACTGTGGAGTATGTATTAATACACTCACAACTGGTATAGATACCTGTGTTGTAATGCGGTAATCGGCAGGGACACACGGCTCAAGGGTACCCGTGTAGCACCCGTATGGTCCCTTTTATTAATTAAGTCCATTGAATAAGATTCTGAATTCATATATTTCACGTTCAAGTCACGTTTCACGTTATGTTATGTTCAAATTCACGTTATGTATGCTCACGTTCATTCTATGTTTCAAGTTCATATCATGTTTCAAGTTCATGTTCATGTCAGGTTATATTCACATTCATGTTATGTCATGTTCACGTTTACGTTACGTTTCAAGTTAACGTTTATGTTATATTAGGCTCAGGTTCATGTTATGTTCAAGTTCATGTTCAAATTATGTATGTTCACGTTCATGCTATGTTTCAAGTCCATATCATGTTTCAAGTTCATGTTCATGTCAGGTTATATTCACATTCATGTTATGTCATGTTCACGTTTACGTTACGTTTCAAGTTAACGTTTATGTTATGTTATGCTCAGGTTCATGTTATGTTCAAGTTCATGTTCAAATTATGTATGTTCACGTTCATGCTATGTTTCAAGTCCATGTTATATTTCAAGTTCACGTTCATACTATGTTGCTAGTCCATGTTATGTTTTAAGCTCACGTACATGTCATGTCACGTCAAGCTAAGTTTCAGTTTCAGTTTAAGTTATGTCATTTATGCCATGCTATATGTCAAGTTATGCTATGCTTATTTATTTTTTATTTTTTTATGGAAACAGGCTTCATTTCATTCAATAAACTGAAGTTACAACTATGACTTATCAATACAGGAAAATCTAGACTATAAGCCAAGCTACGCATCTGCTCTGGGACATCCCTGCACACATTATGACTGACATTGTCTTAACTTCTCAACAACTCTCTCTTAAAAGAGAAAGCGCTCTGTAAAAACAAAGCTGAAAAGTCCCCTCCATCCTCCCAAGGAGGAAGAGTATGGGACAGTACTGCTACGAACACTAAGTCAAATAGCCTATTGCATCTTTATTAATAACTAAACAACAAAAAACTACAAGACAAAACACAACAAAACCGACAGAACCACGAGCACCGACATGAACCCAGACGGCATGCCCACCACAAGCATCGGCTTCACTAGCCCAGACGGCATGAGCACCTAGCTCTCTCACGGACCACACAGTCCGGCCGTACGACCTCCGATCATAACATCGTCTGCCATTCTCGACCAGCTCTTGCCCCAGATTATGTCCAATCTACGAGCTCAAACACCACACTCGGGTCAAAATGAACAAAAACACTAAAAAAAGGGATTGACATAGCCCTGAACACATCGGCTGAAGAAATCACATGGCCCATCACAAACAAAAAAACCTAGCCTGTTTGCAAATAGTGGGATGACAGCTACAATGGCCTCAACTGCTGCCCACCACGAGCAGCGGAACCCACAATCGCTCACATATTCTCCCTCCATCTACCACCATCGTCCCTCTCGCATGAGCTTCGCCCAGAGGAGCATCGCCTAGCTTCCCATCGCCATCCCTCTCACCTGTTCCCCACCATCGGCCACCTCTGGGTTTAGAAATTCCCCTCCTCGCATAAGCACTGGCCACCTATAGCTTTCTCCACTAGCCCGTGGCTTAGCGCAATCTTCACCCATGCACCTCCCGTGGCTCGTCACCGGTTTGAGTTTCCACAACCACGAGGGAGAAGCTAGAGATCAGAGATTAGAAGGAGAAAACAAAGAGGAAAAATTGTTTAGGCTAGAGCAACTGGGTCCTTCTTTATTAGACCTAAAAATCACAGAAGCTACAAACAAACAAAAAATACACAAAAACACAAGCTGAGATAATGGCAGGAAAGGGGCGAGTGGGGAGGAGCCAAAGCTCCCACCCCCCTCAAGCTAGATTCGGAAAGAGAAAAAACTTTAGATAGAAGTTAGAGCTTCTCATTGATGATTGTGAGCACAATTGTTTTTTTATGCTATGCTTACTTATGACTTTGATTATACATTCATACTTTTACTGCCATGCATGCGTCATTATCCTGTGTGGAAGTTTCCTGTTAACTTGTTGAGATTTGTAATCAAATCTCACCGTGGTAGTCCCAACTACCATTCTCCCAAATGGTAGGTGATGTGTCAGGATCAGAGTAGGGAACAGACACTGGCAGACTAAAGGAGGTTGAGTAGACGCCGTAGATGCAACGCGGAGCTTGCAGCCTCCATAGTTAGGTCTTTGGATAGTATTCCGACATCGTTAGTCGAGTTACATCAGTTACTCAACGAACTAGCCCAACAATGTATTTTGGCAATGTAATTATGGAGCCAAGTCTCCGTTGTTTTGAGATTACAGTCTTCTGAGACCGTGCTGTAATTGTGGATGTTTATTTCGTTAAGTATGCATGGGTTATATTTTAACTATTTAGGATATTATAAGTTTGGTGCTTAGTATTGCTAAAGAAAAAAAAAATTATCCGCTGCGAATATTGTATAATGTTAGATGCATATTAGGAACATTGCATCTTATATGTCATGAACGGAGGTAGGTAACCTTGTGTTGCATGTCTCGACGCTTCGGATGTCCGTCCAATCCCAAGCGGAATCTAGGGGAGTCACAATAAGAAAGGATCAGTTCTCTCAAACTGTACCAATCGAACTGACCTTACAGTAATAAATATTATTATATATATTGTATGTACAGGTCTATAATTTTTAACTTTTCAACCTGAATTTAAAGCTCAACAACCTTATATCTCCCTATCAAATAAGAAAAAAACAAAAACAAAAACAAAAACAACCTTAATTATATCTCATTAGGCTTGGCTCTACTAAGAGATCCAACAGCAGAGAATAAAAAATAAAAAAAGCACTCCCATATCGCTGGTTTGGAGAGTGAGATGAGATGAGAATTTTGTGAATAATAGTAAGATAGTTTGTGAATAGTAGTGAGATAGTTTGAGTTGAGTATTTTTTGCATTTTGAGAAAGGAAAGAGTAAAAAATATTACAAAGTTAAAATATTATAAGAATATAGTTTTATAATATTTTTTTTATTTAAGAATTTGAAAAAGTTAGAATTTTTTTTTATATTTTATTGAAAAGTTTGAAAAAGTTGTAATGATTAGTTTAAAAATTTTATATTTGAATTATGTTTGAGATTGAAATGAGATAAGATAAAATAAGATCAGATGAAAATTTTATGTCTGATCTGAGGTCCCAAACAAGCCCTAGTGAATTAGGAGCCAGCTACCTAGGAAAAGACATTTTTTTTACCTCTTTGAGTTCTACTGCAGCTCATCTCTAATGGGTTTTAACGTCAGTGTCTGGCCATTGAAGTCACAAATAACCTTGTCGTATGGGGTCATCGCTGTAAGTAAGCTTTTCCACACACACACACTCTCTCTCTCCCAAGTAACCTCATCAATCTTCACTCATAAGTTAGACATGAACTTGCTCGTATTCCTACCAATCATAGTAAATCCCCCTCTTCATCTACTTTTTTCTTTCTTTTCTTTCCATTTTTATTCTTTTCAAGTTCTCTCTCTCCAAAGAACATATTTTAGGGCTAGTGCATAGTTAAGTCTAAGGCGCCCCTGGCCCGGCCCCAGCTTTAGCATAAGGCCACGACATTGGGATGCACACCACACAGGCTACTCCCCCTTCATTTTGTGGAACATTGTGTGTTTCCATGCCCAGCATACGTGTACAAGATAGTCACAGCATAAAGGTTTTCGATATAAATCAAGACCATAAATAACAGTACCAAAGGAATAAATTTAATTCATCTAAATTATCCTTAAGTCACATTATCACCATAGTTAAGATATTACAGACCATAAATTGTTCATCTCCCAACTTGAAATGAACAACATAGTTCCTAAAGGAAAGACAAAGCTCAAAACGACGAAAACCCCCATACTATTCCTCAATCTATACTTGATCCTCTTGCTCATAGTGTAAGGAAAATAGTCTACCTTGACTTAGGCATTGTATTGATATAAATAGGAGTTTACATGAATCAAATAAAGATATTTATATCAAATGTACAACTATATATTTCCTTTAAAAGAGGATCTGATTTGCTTTACATAGTAAACAAATATGCTAGAATCACGTCATGCTGGAGAGAATAATGCAGAGGAGTGGATCACAGCATAGACAATATCTTATCATTCCCCTTCAAGCTCAAGATAGTACATGACTAACGAGGAGCTTGCAACGATTTGGAAGAAACTTTGCTGCAGAAAGTGGTTTGGTGAAAATGTAAGCAACTTGAGCAGTTCATGGAATGTGTGCTAAAGAAACTATACCACGAGCAACATGTTCTCTAACAAAATGAACGTCAATGTCAATATACTTGGTTCGTTGGTGAAACATAGGTTTTTGGCAATGTTAATGGCGCTGAGATTATAACAATGTAAAGTGGGGGAAGAAAGAACACAGCCCAAACTCTTGAGAAGATGCGAGAAGCACATGACTTCAGCAGTAGTGGCAGCAGTAGTGAGAAACAGTGGGCTATTTCTTGGCTCCCCAAGATAGAAGGTTTTCACCCATATAAATGGAAAATCCTGTCGTAGAATGCCAATCATCTTGAGAACCTCCCCATCCAGCATCACAATAGGCAGTGAGTGCAGTGAGCGGTGTTTGATGAAAATGCATACCGAGATGCAAAGCACTTGATAGGTCCCAAACGCAGATATTCAAATGATAAGTGAATTGTTTTCTCTTTGGGTGAGAAGTACCGCACGGTTTGGATAAAATGATTTCTTCCTCTTCATTGATAACTTTTGGCTGCTTAAATAAGTAAAGCCACATACAAATAAATGACAAACAAATTGCCAAAATAAATGACAACATGCAACTGAATAGCTAGTAATCGAAACACATGCACGTAACAACATGAAAACAGAGCACACAAAATAAACTTGCAAAATACGGAGTAAACGAACTTAACAAAGTAGATATGCAGAAAACATCCCCTAACTGCCCATGACCCAGTCATGCCGTATGCATGCAACTGGTTCCCACGTCTAACCTCCTCCTTGATACTTGGGATTTGGTTTGAGGCCTCTCTCCGAACGCCGTAGCCTAACAATACCTTCCCCATCAAGTGGACTCTTGTCCCCAAGGTCCACAGAAGGAAATCGTTCAAGCAAGGACTGGTTGGTCTCCCATGTGGCGTCCTCGATGGGTAGATATTTCCACTGGACTAGATTTTCTTCTTCAAATTTATTCCCCCACTTGACCCAGCGAGTGTCAGTATGTACCGAGGTTCGAGTATAACAACCCCTTCATCATTTATTGGTGGCAGCTCCATTGAAGGTTTCGCAAGCTCTCCTACGAAAGTTTTCAAGAGTGATCGTGGAAGACTGGATGAATGTGGGCTCCTTTCAGCAGTTGAAGTTTGTAGGCGACGACCCCAATCTTTTGTATAATTGGATACGGTTCGTAGAAGCGACTAGCTAGCTTCTGGTGGGCTCGTTCGAAGACTGTCGGTTGTCTGTAGGGGTGCTACTTAAGAAACACCAGAGCACCAACTTCAAATGAAACATCCCGACGTTTTTGATCCGCAATTTGCTTCATGCGATTAATGGAAGTCTCTAGATTTCTTTTGAGTTGATGCACAACAGCTCATCTCTAGCTTTTAGGTTTTGGTTTACTTCATGCACCGAAGAAAACCCATTTTGGTAAATGGGGATTGAAGGGGGTAAACGATCGTATAGTGCTTGAAAATGGGTCATTCCTGTGGACGCATGATACGTTGTATTGTGCCAGGCTCAGCCCATGGAAGGTAGTTGCTCCACTTGCACGGCCACTGATGAACCATACTTCGGACGTATTGTTCAACACAGCGATTGACAACTTCGGTCTATCTGTCCGTCTGTGGGTGATAGGTGGGACTGAGTTGTAGCTTGGTTCCCAACATTTGAAAAAACTCCTGCCAGAATTTGTTGATAAAGATGGGATCCCGATCTCTGATGATGGACTTGGGTAGGCCATGCAATTTAATAACGCCTTCTACAAACCTTCCAGCCACAATTTTAACAGTAAAAGAATGAGTTAAGGATAGGAAATGTGCAGACTTACTCAAATGGTTGACAACTACTAGGATCATGTCCTTGCCGTGGGATGTCGGTAGTCCTTCAATGAAGTCTAAGGTGATGTCATCCCACACTTGACATGGAATGGGTAACGGCTGCAGAAGCCCAGCTGGAGACATTGCTTCAGACTTCACCTTCTGCCAAGTTTCACATTTTTTGACATACTCCTACACCGCCTGGTACATTTTCGGCCAATAGATTTGTTGGGCTAACTTCTTGAACGTCTGCAAAACCCCAGAGTGTCCTCCTATTTTTGTATCGTGCATTTCATGTAGTAGTTTCTCCCGTAATGCTACATGAGAAGGAATGACTACTCTCCCTTTAAATAAGAGGAACCCATTACGCCATTTATACGGCCCTTCTAGTTGAGCATTTGCCAGGCGAGTTAAAGATTGGATGTACGAGTCTCCTTCGTAAGCTTTTTTAATCTCATCCCATACAGTCACCTCTGGCACATGTAGATGGTGAAGAACTAGGCTACCAGATTTGCGTGAGAGTGCGTCCGCTGCTCCATTTCTGCTGTTCTAGCATAGCCACACGCTGCTCCACGAAATATTTCAAGCTACGCTGGTCAGTTAAAATAAAGAATTTTTTTCCCAATATATAAGGACGCCATAAGTATATGGCCTCCACAATTGCAAGCATTTCCTTGGCATAGGTTGACCAAGATTTTTTTGTAACCCCGAATGCTCGACTCATAAACGCAATAGGCCTACCTTGCTGCGATAAAACTGCGCTAATCCCCTCTCTCGATGCATCGGTTTCAATGGTGAAAGAGTCATTGAAATTAGGCATAGCTAACGTTGGAGTGGTTGTCATTGCTTGTTTGAGAGCCAGGAAGGCTGCGTCGGCTTCATCATGCCAGCCGAATTTTCCCTTCTTGAGCAGGTGGTCAGGGGTCGAGCTATGATGCCGTAGTTTTGAACAAACTTCCTGTAATACCCTGTTAAGCCTAAAAAGCCACGTAACTTAGAAATATTAATGGGGGTTGGCCATGCGACCGTGGCTACAATTTTACTATTATCAACCTTCACTCCTTGATGTGTGACAATGTGTCCCAAGTATTCCAGTTCCTATTGGCCAAACACGTATTTGCTTGCTTTGGCAAAACATTTGTGCTGTCGCAAGGTCTCCAATGTTTATCTAACATGCACCACATGCTCATTCCAAGTGGGACTATATACCAAAATATCATAAAAAAATCAAAATGAACTTTTGAAGGTAGGGTCGAAATATTGAGTTTATGATGGCCTAGAATGTCGAGGGAGCGTTACAAAGGCCAAAAGGCATTACGAGATATTCGTAATGGCCGTTATGAGTACGGAAAGTAGTTTTAATAACATCGGGAGGATTTACTCTTACTTGATGATAGCCGGCCCTCAGATCAAATTTGGTGAAGTAAGTGGCGCCATATAATTCTTCCAACATTTTGTCCACTGTCGGAATGGGAAAACTATCCCTGACGGTGGCGACGTTAAGGGTGCGGTAGTCTGTGCCAAATCACCAACTGCCATATTTTTTCTTCACTAGTAGTACCGGCAACAAGAAGGGACTGGTGCTAGGACAAATGGGCCCCGAATCGAACATTTCTTAGACTTGTTTCTCGATTTCAGCTTTCTAGAAGTGGGCATACCTGTATGGGCGCACGTTAATTGGCTCGGTCCCCTCCTTTAACGTAATACAATGAACCACTTCGCGTGCAGGTGGTAAACTTGAGGGCTTTTGGAGCACGTCCTCATATTCTTTCAACAACCTTTGCATACTTTTCTGCTTATCTTCAGTTGGTGTATCAAGTGCTGCAGTTTCCATAGTTGGTTGGAAACATACTGCAAATAACGCATGTCCTCGACAAAATTCCTTTGATATTTCTTTTGGTGAAGCTGCCTGAATCACTTGCACGTCCACCCCTTGCAGCCTTCGGTCTTGATTCTCCTAAATAAAATCCATGGTCAACTGTTTCCAGTTACAAACCATGGATCCCAGCATTTCAAGCCATTGAACGCCAAGGACAAGATCAAGACTTGATAAAGGTAGAGAGAAAAGGGCGAGATAAAATTCAATGCCTTGTAATTCTACTCGTACCTTATCGTAACGCCCTTGACACGTTAGTCTTTCTCCGTTGGCCACCCAGACAGGGAATGTCTCCGTTGGTATGACTGGCAACCTGAGCATGCTTGCCAAACCGTTGCTGATGAAGTTGTGTGTTGATCCGCTGTCAATCAACACCATTACTTCATGGGGACCCATTTTCGCTATTACATACATGGTTTTCAAGTGCTGCCCATCCCGTTAATGCGTGCAAGGTGATTTCTAGTTCAAGTTCCGATTCCTGCATCTCCCCCGTGGTCATCTCCTAGCTTTTGTTGGTCAGTAATGTCCTCACATATCACGGTACCCGCATGTCCCTCCAAGAGTAATAGCTGTGAGTTTTGATATCTATGGCCTGTTGTACATCTTTCATTGCAGTTGAAACAGAGACCTTGTGCTCTCTTCCTTTGCATTTCCTCCCAAGACAAACATTTAATGGGTCCCGCAGGTTGTAGCAGGAGCTACATGAGTGGCTTGTGGAAGAGCTAACGGAGCTCTTGCAGGTGGTAACCGCATGAACCTTCTCTGCCGTGCGAGTTGATCATGCCTCATCCGTGCCAAGTTAATGGCCTCTTTGAGCGACTGTGGCTTAAACATCTGAATCTCATCCGCTATTTCAGCTTTCAAGCCGCCCATGAACGTCCCGACCAATGCTTTCTGAGTCCATCCTTGGACCCTATTGCCAAGCTTTTCAAACTCGTGATAGTAGTCCCTCAAAGTCCCTAGCTGTCTAACTCATGAAAGAGCTTCGTCGAAGTCCTCACACTCCAATGGTCTGAAGCGAGCCCATAGTTCTTCTTCCAATTTCTCCCATGAAATCATGTGTCCTTCGTCCTGAAATGTTCTGCGAATCCACTGCCACCATTGGTTAGCCTTTCCTTCCAAATGGTATGCTACCATGGAAACCTTATGGGCTTTCGTCGTGCCTTGGTATTCGATGAACTGGTGCACACGGTTGAACCATTCAGTTGGGTCATCCCCTTAAAATGGAGGGAATTCCAACTTCGCCGTTTTGGAGGAGATGATCTACCGACCCCCATCGTTGCCCTCTCGGTGATGGTTGTCGTGGTTGGGGTTTTCCTGATTGTGATCAAGACATCAGAGAGGCGGTTGAGAGTTTATTCCACGTGACGAAGTCTGCCCTCCATGCCGAGTTCCATCCTGTGTAACCCATCTTGCACTCCACCGGGCCCAGACTCCAGATGTTCAATCCATTCTTTGTTGGTTCCCATAATAACCTGGCTCTGAGGCCAATGATAGGTCCCAAACGCAGATATTCAAATGATAAGTGAATTGTTTTCTCTTCGGGTGAGAAGTACCGCACGGTTTGGATAAAATGATTTCTTCCTCTTCATTGATAACTTTTGGTTGCTTAAATAAGCAAAGCCATGTACAAATAAATGACAAAAAACTGTCGAAATATATAACAACATGCAACTAAATAGCTAGTAATCGAAACACATGCACGTAACAACATGAAAACATAGCACACAAAATAAACATGCAAAAAACAGAGTAAACGAACTTAACAAAGTAGATATGCAGAAAACATCCTCTAACTGCCCATGACTCAGTCCACGCCATATGCATGCAACTGGTTGAGAAGTCTAACCTCCTCCCTGATACTTGGGATTTGGTTTGAGGCCTCTCTCCGAACGTCGTGGCCTAACAGCACCTTTTAAGTATCTGAAAATGCGTTTGACAGCAGCAATATGTGGTTCCCATGGACACTGAATAAATTTACACACAAAATTCATGGCATAAGAGATATCTAGACAAGTTAAGGTAAAATTCTCATTGATCCAACAAGCTTGCAGTAAAAGGTTGGATAAGAAAGTGGAGCTCCATCAGTAGAGCTCAACTACACACCTGAGGCAAGAGGTGTAGGTAAAGGTTTTACACCTTCTAGACCAAACTTCTGAAGGAGAGACAACAGTTATATTGTCTAAGTAAGAGTGAAAGTGGACTTAGTGCGAGTAACTTGCAAACCCAAGAAATAATGGAGATCCCCCAAGTCTTCCATGTGAAATGTATATGAAAAATGAGATATAAAACTACGTATGGAAGATAAGGAGCTGTCGGTAATGATGATATCATCAACATAAATTAATAGCATTAGAATTTAAAGCCCTGCCTTCGAGTGAATAGAGAAGAATCATATGGACAAGGTTGAAATCCCATTTGTTGCAAGTGTGTGCTGAACTTTGTATACAAGGCCCTAGGGGCCTGTTTCAAGCCATAGAATGCCTTATGAAGATGACAAACAAACTCCTTTTGGGTTGGATCTTCAAAACTAGGTGGCTAAGAGATAAAAACTTGTTGCTGGAGATCACCATGCAAAAAAGCATTACTCAAGTCAAGTTGCTTGAGAGCATCAATTTGAATGGGTAGAGGGGACTCAGCAAGGGGCAAGAGAGGTAAAGAGTCCAAAACAGGACTGGGGTTGGGACTTGTAACAGGTGCTAGAATAGACTGAACAGCAGCAGTTTGAAGACTTTTGGGTAAGGGCCGAACTTTAAAGAGTGAGAAACCACCAGAGACAAAATTCTTGGGTTGCAAGAACGGAAATGTTAGCTCCTCAAATCTAACATGGTGAGAAATATAAATCTTGCCCATGGTCATGTCCAAGCATTCATAGCCTTTGTGATGAAGGGCGTACCTAAGAAAAACATAGTGCTTTGATTTATAATCAAGCTTAGTTCTTCCAAACGGAGTAAGATAAGGATAGCATGTACATCCCAAAATTTTTAAGGATGTGTACAAAGTAGAAGTGCCATTAAAAAGTTCATAGGGAGACTTTTCTTTCAAAATAAAATTGGAGTAGGTAAGCGGTTGATGAGATAAACTAATCCAAACCATTTTGCTTAGGGATCCCGGGGCAAGATAGCCAATTGATAATTTCCTTAGAAACAAATTACTGCTTTAGAACGTGATTAAGAAATTCTCCACCTCAATCACTTTGTGTAGCTTTGACTTTAGTATTGAATTGATTTTCCATTAGGTTTAAAAATGAAGGAAAAATAGTGAGTACATCCGATTTTCTTGCCATTGTGAAGAACCATATAAAGCGAGAGTATTCATCAATTATAAGCAAATAATAACGGAAACTGTCATAGGAAGAAGTTGAAGCAGGACCCCATACATCATTGTGTGTAGTATGTAAAAAAGTAAAAGCATAGGTTTGGTGAGAAGAAAATGCCAGCTTTAATGATTTACCCAAAGTACAGCTTTCAAAAAATGCAAGAATTTTATTAAAATGGGGTAAAGATGTAGACAAAATTTTGAGTATTCTAGCATGTGGGTGACTGAGTCTTGCATGCCATGAATTACTGGAAGCTCGATGAGAGATGAGACCGACTGTTGCATGGGAGAGCCAACATGGATGGATTAGGTACAAGCCATCTACCACATTGCCTTTAAGCATCACTTGCTATGTCTTCAGATCCTTAACAAGAAATCCCCATGGGTAAAACAAGAAGCAACAATTATGATCTTCAGTGAACAAAGAAACATATAGGAGATTCTTCTTGATAGCAAGCACAATAAGAACACTGTTCAAAGTGACATTAATGGAAGGAACTTGAAAATTACCAACCGCAATGATGGGCAAACCCTCACCATTACCAACCATGACTGATTCTTGACCGAAGTATGGGTGAGTACCTTGAGCCTTAGATACGTTAGATGTCATGTGATGATTAGCTGTTGTATTGGGATACCACGTTTCATACACAGTGTCACCAACTTGTAATGTAGCATATGCCTTATATTGCTAAACATCTTCATCTGGTACATAGTAGCTATTAGCTTTGTGGTTAGGACCACCACATCTAAAGCAAGTGATACAAGTATTGCCACGACCTCATCCACCTCGATTGGAGGTCTTTGGAGTGCATCCTGTAGAAGGATGATTTTGGGGTTGAGTAGGACCTTTGGGGGCCTTTGGGACAAGATTGAGAAGAGGAAAGATTGGAAAAACTGCATCCACGACCCCCATGGGAAACAGAGGCAGAGTTACCATGGTTAGTATATAATGCAATAGTGGAGGGCACAGTATGTGCAGTCGCAATGCGAAGTTCAAAATCACGAAGTTTGCCAATGACACTTTCCAATGGAGGAAAAATATCACGGGCATTGATAGCCACAACAATGGGATCCAATTCACTGGCATTGATAGCAAAAAAATGATGAAGTCGTCATCATCCATTGGTTTGCCTGCACCGCGAAGAGATGAAGCCAACGATTCGATTTACTGCAAATAATCCTCTAAAGAGAATGAGCCCTTGGTTAGGGATTGAAGTTCCCCCTTCATTTGTTAGATGTGATCTCTAGTGTGGATTCCATAGAGATTTTCCAAGGCAACCCATGCATGATGGGAAGATTTGCTACTGGTCACCTGAGACAAAGGTGCATCAAACAAGGAGCCGTTCAGCCAACCTAAAACAAGTTGATCAATGCGCAACCAACGTGTTGCCGCTAGGCTAGGTTGCAGTTCACCATTCTCTCTAGGAATGGTAGTCGAAGGGCAGGGCACTTTATTTTTCATGTAACCAAGGAGGCCATGGCCATGAAGAACAGGAACTACCTGTGCTTTCCATAGAAGGTAGTTGTTGGAGGCTAGTTTAATGGTGACATCAGGTAGAATTGATTTGGAAGGGGTGAATTCAAGGGAAGAAAAAGCATCATCCACAGGTGGGATCATTAAGGTAGAAAAAGACTCCATAGCTCGTACCTCAGGGTCTCTACTGCCATGTAAGGAAAATAGCCTACCTTCACATAGGCATTGTATTGATTTACATAGGAGTTTACATTAATCAAATAAAGATATTTATAGTAAACACATAGTTATATATTTCCTATAAAAGAGGATTTGATCCACTATACATGGTAAACAAATATGCTAGAATCACAACATGCTGGAAAGAATAATGCAGAGGAGTGGATCATGGCATAGACAATATCTTATCACATAGTCACCCATGTTTCCTAGAGCTGCAACAAAAACTACAATCTCAAGGAGCAAAACTGTAGTGAGACTACCATACTGAGATTTCAGAGAAAACTCAGTAAGTTATAGCTCAGGACAAAACTAAAAATACAGGTAAATGGCGATAAATATAACAAAATGAATTTTAATGTAAATAAAATAAGAGAATCATACATACTGAGGTTAAAGCCTCTGAGTAATTACAGCATAAATAGTTCACAAAACAAATTTTGAGCATCTAATTCTCAAATCATCACATAAGAATTTAATCCAAGGACTTTTGGTCCATTTCGCAACATAAAAACCATCTTACCAACCCATTTCAGATTGTTAATGTGTGCACCACAGTTTCCTCTTAGAATGACTGTACACACACCCTAGCTTCCTTTGCCACGCCACAGGTAATGACCGCGCATATGACTTCATAACGAGCAACGCCTGGCTTCACGCGCCATACTTGATTACGACGTCCTCTAGCCTCGGCTGGCTTCGACTTGAGAGAATTGCCATTTCAACTTGGGGTCGTGACTCACTCATATACCCACAAACTCCTTTTATAACAAGAAATTAAGCATCTTTAAAGAACAATATGCATCTATTAACAAAACAAACATTAAATCATAGTGATAACGGTCCAGTTTAAGTGATAACGGGCTTTTGACCCTGTACTAGGTGGGCAAACACTGTGCTTACCATATAAAGGCGAGAACAAGGAGCTGAAGAGGCTTGTTATTCTAGAAAAGGACAACTCGCAGGACAAGGGCAAGTAACTATCAAGGACAAGACCAATACGGATGTTAGAGCTCTCCGAGACAACACGGAGGTGCTCAGAGGCACATACTCCACAAGAGAAGCCACATCTGGAGTAAATCTGTAGAAAATAGTTTACAAACTAAGCCATATCATCTAATCTTAGAGGTATGTCCCAGTGCCATATGGGAAATCCTCATTAAGGGACAAACTGCGAGATTATATTGAAGGCAAATTATAGAGGACTTGCATGCCTTGTTCTAGTTAGTCTCTACCAAATTCAAGGCCAGAGGGTAAATGGATGGACAAGATCAAAAGTCTCCTATTCAAGCATGCATGGAGTTAGACGGACGTTGGAGATAGTACTAACTATCTCACAGTGTAAAAGGTATTGGATAAAAGCCAAAATCTCACTTTTGTGATTGTTAAGTGTTTGCCAATACATCTAATCAGAGTCGTCAAGAAAGCAAGTGACTTCCAAGGTTGCGACGGAAGTAGTAGCGCCAGTTCTACCTTAGTAATAGAAATATTGTTCAAGTTGGTTAGCTCTTATGACCATACTAGGAATGTGGGGTAAATAATTGTATGTTATAAGATTAGGCCTAGCATATTTCTATAACTCACCTATTTCTACATGAAAATAAAATATCTTCTTCCTTATGTTTATTGTTTATTTTTATGTTATAAATTTAAGATGATGAGTTTGAATGATGCAATTGATCATGTTGTGGATTCTGTGTGTTGAGTCTTACCTTGTGACGATCATCATGGACAGATTGAGGAGTCTTCGCACTATTCCTACAACATGTTGCCACAAGTTTCATATGGGTTGAGGGGTTCCCCGTGATGATCAGGGTAGAACGTCTTCGTATGGGCCTCACTTAATAACACAGGTAGAGAGATTTCCCAAGTTGATCGTGTGTGGTGTATTTGGGTCGGTTGACCAGGTAGAGAGATTCCTTGGGTCGATCGGGTGTGTTGTCTTTGGGCGTGTAGACCAAGTTGAGTGATTCCTCAAGTCAGTTGGTTTGGATTTGGTGAATGAGCTTATGCGTTGGCTGGATAGAGTGAGTCTCCAAGTCAAATAGGTGGAGCAACTTCCCGTTGAGATTTATATGATGAGTTACTATGGACTTTATGAGATTTGATAAGAGGGTGATTCATCGCCTTGGTAATAATATGCATACATGAGTTTTCTTGAGAGGGTGGTTCCTCACCATGCTTATTTACTTAAGTTTTATTTAGAGGGTGATTACTCGCCATGACCTATGAATATATGTGTTTCTTCCTAAAGGGTGATTCCTCGCCATGCATAAATATATATATGTTCATAATTTACTTACATGAAGTTGTGCAAGTATATTCATGACCATTGTCTCTCATTAATAGAATTGTCATGGGTTGTAACCTACTATGATTTCTTAAAAGTTTCACTGTGGTGGCCCCACTTACGGTTTCATTTACTAGAGTTGTAGAGCTTGATGCAGATGTAGCCCAGCCCTGAGTTTCCGTGAAATAAGGATCGATCCCGCTTGAGTTGTAGATACAAAAGCTTGTCTCCCCTTTTAGCCTTATCTGCTTCCTCTATTTTCTCACTTACCTCCTGATGATGGCCCCTTGATGGGATAGGTCGAGTATATCTGGACCTGTTATTTTTATCCTCTCCAATTGCCCATTTAGATAATATGATCAGTTTTTATTCCAGATCATTTGGACTAGATGGTAAAAGGTCTGGTCTCTAAATGGGAGAGTCAAGTTTGAACCCCCCTATATCTAAAAAAAACATGATCAGTTTAGTAGGCCTCCGTGGAGCTGAATTGTTACAACCCTGCTATTTTAGCAGACTTTCTCATATGGAAGGTTATTCTTTCTTATTTAAAAATATTTGAAATAAGAAATAATCTATTTTTTATAAAAGTAAAGAAAACAGAAAAAGAAAAAAAATGAAAGGCAAAGACATTTGTGATTTGTTGCAAACTTTGTTTGTTTCTTCTTTTTCTTTTCTTTTTTTCCTATCAATTCACATATATTTGACCCTCTTCATGTGCTTTAATATATGTACAAAAAAATAAAAATTAAAAATTAAAAAAAATAAAAGAAGAAGAAGAAGACGACAAAGATAGATCACATCTTAGAGTACTGTCGACATTAGATCCTTCCAAATCTCAATTTTTATTTGGGTCAATGAAAGTTTTAAGTTTTATGACTGTGTTATGCGAAACAAGTTCTATAAAAATTAATTTTGATACCCAAAAAAATTATTTTCATAGATTTCCCCCCAATTTAAAAAAACTATTTTCATAAGTTTCCCCCCAATTTAAGTTTCTTGGTTTCATAATTAATTATTATATCCATACTATAATGTTTTCCCAAAATGTAAAGAGTTCAATTTATCATACAAAGCCATATATATTATTAGGCTATGTTTGGGCACTTAGATGGGATGAGATGAGATGATCTCAAAACTTTTTATAATTTCTTTCTCAAATACAAAACACATTTCAATTTCAAATCTTTAAATTTTTTACCAAATCATTCTAATTTTCTCAAACTTCTAAACAAAACACAAAAAAAATAATACAACTTTTTTAAATTTCAAAATAATAATAATTTTAAAAAGTTATACTGAAAGAATATTTGAACTTAATAATTTTATTTAACTTTTTCTCGCTCATTTTCCAAAACCCAATAAAATATCTTTAACTCTAAAAGTTCCACTACTATTCACAAATCATTTCATTATTATTCACATAATTCTCATCTTATAATTCTCATCTTATCATCGTCTTATTCTTTAACTCTAAAAGTTCTCACTACTACTATCAACCACAATTGGTAGCAAACTAACTAATTAGAGAATAGATTTCCTTTTACTACTTGTCTCAAAAAAAGCATGACCGGAAAAAAAAATATAATTTCCTCCATTTAAGGTAAAATCATATATTCATGACATAGTACAATTCTCTACAGTATTAAATGTAATTAGTAAATAATATAAATTTGATTTTAATATTATTTGTCGGATTCAAACACTTTTATAATTTAAAGATGAATATATATAATATCTGAATTGGGCTGGTTTTGTTACACAAAACTAAACTATCTCATCTTATTTAATATAATTATTACAACTTTTTTAAATTTTCACACAAAATATAATAAACAATTCAATTTTTTTAAATCTCAAAACAAAAATAATATTAAAAAATTATATTATAATAATATTTTATTTAACTTTCAACAAAACATCTCATCTTATCTCATTTGAATTGAGTAACCAAACCAGGCTAATATATTAAATATTTTTTTTTGAGTAAACGGGTGTTAACCTTCATTAAGAGAGGACTTACAAAGTTGATTTACAAAACAAATCAATTACAATCGTTAATATCTTCCCAGTACACTTTCGTGACTGACATGGTCAAGTCCAGACAGTAAATCCCTAAAGACCTAGATCTTTAGAGAAAATACCACCTCTGTCCACGACAGAGATTACAAAGCCACATACCCTGTCTAAGCAGGGTAGGGTAAACTAAACCGCAACAACCCCGTCAACGCGGAGGGGGGACTAATACTCCATTCGTACCAATGTCCGAAGGTACTAATTTTTTTTTAAAGATTTTTATTAACCTAGAAACTACATTACACAAAGAAAACTAAGAAGAAAAACACAACAACAAAGGAAACGGAACACAGAGGCTGCTGTGGCGCGTGCAGTTCTGGGAAGGGAACCGCCAGTCGACCTTGGAGATCCCGGACTCACAGACTCCAGAAACGCCGCGCATGGTGTTGGCAGAGGGCTCCCGGGTGGTGCGTGAAGGCCACGCGCCAGACGACGCCGAAACTTCGAGCCGCGCGTGCGGGCTACTCCGCTCCGTTTGGTGCCGCGTTCGGTGGTCTTTAAGATCGCCGGCAGGGCATCACCATGGTGGGGTGCGTGCTGGCCTGTGGCGGCGGGAAGACCCAGACACTCTTATTTCGCCTGAAAAAACACAAAAACACGGAACAAAAACTACAAAGAAGAGAAGGGATGGAGGAGGAGGAGGAGGGAGGGAGGGGAAGGGAGCCGAAGCTCCCACCCCTCAAGCCGGATCTGCGAAGGAGGTTTTTAGAGAGAAGGGAGAGGGTTTTTAGAGAGAGTATTCAAGCTTCGGTCACGATATATATTAAATATTATTTATAAGCAATGTAGATCCCGACATTTACTACTGTGGGATCAATATATGATATCGTGTCATTTACTATTTATAAAAACTTTTAAAAATTGTACTAAATCTTAAAATTCGTATGTCTATCTTCAAATTAGAGTGTGTATTTATAAAACATTTAATCCATCATTAAACTCGTCATTTTAATTATTTTCATAAATGTTTTGGACTTCAATATTTTAAGGTTAATGCTAGAGACAAATCTCAAATGAACAAACTTTATGCAATTTTTTTGTTAAAAAAAAATAGACCGTAAAAAAAAACTATAAATATTTTTAAATAGATCTATTTCATTTATAAAAGCCCATTTAATATGTATATATCATTATCCATATTTTAAGAAAAATGCTACTCTCAACGACAGTTAGGTCTAGTCAAAAGTTTTTTTTTATTACTTAGTGATTAAGAAAATATTTTTTAACAGTGTTGTAAATTGTTTTTAACTATTTAAGAGTATAAAAAATGAATAAAAAAATATTTTTGCCAGGACCGTCTCGTGCACCTGCTCAGATTTTAATTTGAAACGAGTGGGCATGATTATAAGCAATGAGTGACAATCCTATTAAATATGATAATCGGCATAAAGATAATCCTATTAATTAGTACGTGTTCATATCATAAGATCAATGCTTGCTTGTTGCTTGTTCATAATTACTTAAATCTCTATGTGATTGTGTGTACACCACTTGTCAACTCCATAAAGAGAGCCCTTACCTGAAACACTATTATACTCGTGAGTTATGGAGTTGAACGTTTTGCTTGAGACGTTCTTGATGTTGCATGTGTCAAGGTTAGTAGTAAGATGGTTATGACTTGGATAACACACACTCTGTGAATTGCTATAAGTGGATTGCTTGTGATAGGGTTATTGAATTCCTAAGATTGTTTTGATATGCGAATCTGGAAAGTGTGACTTGGTGGCCTTTGTGTGTGATTTTCATTGGTCTCCTTTGTTGTTTTGGCATGAAAATTGCTAGGGACTAGCAATAAGCAAGTTGGGTGGTGTGATGAGTGCACGAAAGTGCACTCTAAATACCCTATTATTGGACTAAAATGCTAAAATGTGAATAGAAATAATAGGAATTAATGTGTATTTTTTTATTGAGTTTCTACTTACTTTGGAATACTCTTGAGCAGATTTTTATGTTTAATTTCAGAGCCTATAAAAGATCAAGTCCAAACCCAGTCAAATTCAAAGCACTTTCAAGTAAGCAAGATGTTGGAACAACTTAATAACTTTCAACGAGTGTAGGACTCTTCAAATAAGGATAATGATGGAGTTTAAGAGTAATTCGGATCAAAAGAAAAAATTAGTCCGAAATTCGCTAGAAGATAGCATGTATATAGTTTAGTATTTTGATCATAACTTTCTACTCAAATATCGAATTGATGCGATTCTTGATGAATTGGAAAGCTAACGTAAAGGAGTACAAAGTTGTCCCTAATAAGGATTTCCAAATTCGAAGTCTTGAAGTGCGTACATGGCTACCAATTTGAGTCCTAAAATTTAGGCAATTTTTTTATGCAGGAATATGAAGACATTAGGGTTTCTTTCCTACCCTATATAAGCATTTCATTAGCACGAAATTGAGAGTTCATAAAGGGGAGATGGCTCAGCTCTGGAGGAAGAGAGGAAATTAATTGCCTTGGCCGCCATTTGCTCTATATTTCTCTTGAGATTTTTGTTGTCCATTATATTTATGGGTTACTAAATTCTCAAGTAGGACTTGCGATGAACTTGCACATTAGATGGTTTTTTAATTTATGTATTTGATTTTTAATTACTAAAACTCTTTTGTTTTATCATTCTTAATTCATTGTTGAGAATTAAAAATCATAAAATTTATTCTGTTTATGGATTCAGTCATGCTTTTTCTATTGAATGGATTCGCTCTTTGATTATGTTTGGATCAATTATTTATCTATATTGATTTAATTCTTTGTTGCAATATCGCTTCCTGAGTATATTGTCGTCGTTAGATTTTCTCAATAGTGATAATAATTTACGTATTTTAAAAGTGGTGAATGATTTTTCATAGGGTTACATTTGGTTTAATCTTGGTTTATAAATATATACCATCCGATTGGGAATTTTGAGAGTTGAATTCCCAATTGAGTTATTCAATGAATTAAGAATACTTAAAATACCAGATTTGAGAAAGGGATTCTCGACGCTTTACTATTTGTCAAATTTGAGTACTTTTCCAATTAGTCAATTTGCTTCACTTTAATTGCATTTAAAATAATCTTTGTTCTCCATTAATCATTTAACATTTTTCTTTAGTTTCTTTGTTCCTTCTACTATTCTTTTATTTTGTTTCTCTGTGGAATCGACACTCCAAAGTTGTGCTACAACTACCGTGTTATTCTTTAGGCGTAATCAACGTATGGCTACCACTGGGGGCCCTGGGCCAACGGCGGCTACTAGGCGACTGCGGAATTTTGTTGACATGGTGACTCAATCTCTGTAGCCCTAACTTGAGGTGGAAGTTCCTTTTAGTCTGGCCAAAGTGATAAATGGTGAACTGTGTGTGATTTTTTCCAAGGAAGAAATTGAGAGATCTGCAGCCCCTTTCTTGTATTCCATGGTTTTGAAGTTACTTAAGCAGAGGCCTTCCCTGGATATCATCCGTGCATTTATTCGGAGCCGATGGGGTCTGGAAGTTCAACTTGTGCTTTCGGCAATGAGGAAGGCCCAAAACGTGTTTGTCCAGTTCTCTAATGAATCTGATTTCGTTGAGGCGTTATCGAGGGAAGCGACGGACATTGATGGGGTGCCTACCGTGGCTTTCATTGGCATCCAGAGTTTGATGAGGAGTCTGAACCATCACCTGGTGCCGATTTGGATTTTTCTTCCAGGTTTGCCTCCTAATTTTTACCTTGAATCATTATTGCAGAATATTACTTCTCCTATTGGGCGTTTCCTACGCCGTGATAATGCTACAAAATGCGCCACTAAAACTGATGGAGCGAGAGTTTGCCTGGAGATGGATGCTGCTGTGGAACCTGTCCGAGGGCTTTGGATCGGTACACCCAACCATAGTTCCAGCTTATATGTTGAGATTGAATGTGAAACACTACCTGCTTTATGCACTAGATGTAGGGTCCAAGGTCACAGTTTACATAAGTGCAAAGGGAAAGAGGGGGCCAAGAATGATGGGAATAAGAAGTTGAAAGGAAGTGAAAAAAATATGCAAGTCTAGATTCAGAGTCAAGTAAATGTGGGGGATAAAATAGGGAAACAGGGACCCTACCGCAGCTAGATATGGTTGAAAATGGGGGGGTTGGTCCTAGTGTTTTGAAGGTGGTTAATCCCATTGTTCTTCAAGGGGCAGTAGGGAATATGTTGTTAGAAATTGAAGGGGAATAGTAGGTTAGACATGGGGAAGATGTAGTTGCCGAAACAGAGGCAAATGCCTTGGTGGTGTGATCCAAAATGGGGGATGAAGACAACATTGACACTGGGAAGATAGGAACATCCGTAATTGAGGTGAATGGTGAAATGGAGCATACCGAAAATGGCCAGTGCCACTTGTTTGTTTTGGAGACCCTTCAGGAGCTAGAGGATGCTTTGCCAAGCTTGGGGGTTGGGTTGATCAACCTAAAGGGGGTAGGGCCTAGTTGTTCAAAGGAGTTTCCTGTGATTGATCATCAAGGGAAGGGCAAAACACTATGACTGAAGTTGAAGGGGTGAAAGATGATACAAACAAGGATCATAGAGTGGACAAAAAGGAGATGAATGCAATGGGTGTGTGGTCGAATGAGAGGGACAGAGAATTCTTTGACTCTGGGAATATTGAGATCCATGCAACTGGAGCTCATGTTCATCTTCTAGTTGTACTTGAACTCTCCCCGGTAAGGGAATGCCAATATGGGTAGTGAATAAATGAGTGTTGAAATGGTGCCGGAAACTATGCCGAAAGAGGTGTTTGTGCAGGAGTCGTAAGATACTGGGCAAATGGATCAAAATACTTTGGGTATTTTACGAGTTGGCATGGATGAAGAAAGTGTTTCAAAACCAAAACATGAAATTGGGGAACATTTGAGTAAAAATAAACAATATCCGTCGGATAGCGATGAAAAAAAGGAAAAATTTCAAGGGAAGGGTGGAAGAAAACTTAGAAGCTCGACTCGGGTTCCTCGCAAACCCGTTTGCATGGATTTATGATTTGCATCCCATTATATTGGAATATTCGTGGTCTCAGATCATCATGGAGAAGGTTGTGTAAGTTGGTCAGAAAGTTGAATTTGAATTTCATTATGCTACATGAGCCTTTTGCAGATGAGATCAGGATGGCAGTGTTGAAAAATAGACTAAATGTTTAGAATAGTTTTTCTAATCAATGTGCTGGTGGTAAACTTTGGGTGCTTTGGGGAAGTGGATTACAGATCTCAGTCACTAATTTCAGTTCTCAACATATCACACTTTCTACAGTTATTAATTCTCAGCAATTTATCATGACAGTGGTTTATGCTAAATGTAATTATTTAGAAAGGCGAGATCCATGGAGGTTGTTACAATTGGATGCCGTGCAAGGCACTCCTTGGTTATGTCTTGGGGATTTTAATATTAAAATAGAGAGGAGGAGCAAAGAGGTGGGAGACCTCGGTTGAGGGCTGCCATGGATGATTTCAATGACTTCATTGATAATTGTGGACTCATTGAATTCAAATCAGTAGGGAGTAAGTTCTCCTAGTGCAATGGTCAGATGGGTTTATCTAGAAGCTGGTCGAAGATTGACAGATATTTGATGAATCCCCTGGCTGCCCCTTGCCAGATGCCTATTGTAAGTACTTAGCCCGCACGACATCTGACCACACTCCGATGTCTTTTGTTCTACAATCACCTAATACTCGCTATGGTCCTTCTTCTTTCAAGTTCCAATAAATGTGGGTCTCTCATGATAATTTTAGAGAAGTAATTAATGAGGCATGGAATGATCCAGTTGTGCCTAGGGGTATTTTTGGTTTGGTTACTAAGTTGAAGAAAACGAAAGTGATTTTACGGGATTGGAATCGTCGGGTATTTGGGCACACAAAGACAAATATTTAGGAATTGGAGAATCGGATTGAGAATTTAGAAAGTCAACTTCAGATTGGGTTTTCAGAAGATATTGAATTGGATTTATTGGTAGCTAAAGAACAACTTGCTATATGGCTTCAAAGAGAAGAAATTAGACTTACTCAACAGGCAAAGCTTAGTTGGATGGAAAAATGGGAGGCATCGACTCAGTTCTTCAAGACTTATGCTTCGTTATCTAAGCCTGTTGTTCATGAGATGAGACTTCGGGATGGGACGAATTTGACCACTCCGGAAGCTATTCATTCAGGTGCGGTGGATTTCTTTAGTTCTTTTCTTCGGGCTCGACCTCATAGAGATCTACCAGATTTGTCAGTCTATGTGCAAAACAATATTTTAGAGGAGGAGAATGATTGCCTCCTTCAGCTCCCTTCTATCCAAGAGGTAAAAGATGCTATGTTTTCCATTCCGATAAATAGTAGTCCTACCCTGACCGGTTTGGCTCTGGATTCTATAGAGCGTGTTGGGATATTGTTTAAACTGATGTGGTGGCAGCAGTTAAAGACTTTTAATGTGGGGTTCCGATGCCAAGATTCTACTCGGCTTCTTATATTGTTCTCATACCGAAAATGTAGCAACCTACAAGTTTTGATAAATTCCGGCCTATAAGTTTGTGTTCTGTTGTTTATAAGGTATTTTAAAAAATTCTGGTTCGAAGGATGTCTCCCATCCTGAGTAAAATTATCTCCCCTGAACGAGGGGCGTTCTTGCCTGGGAGAAGCATATTTGAAAATATTACGTTGGCCCAAGAAATGATTCAGATGATCAATAAAAAAGTTCATGGGGGTAACATTCTTATTAAAGTGGAGATGGCCAAGGCGTATGATAGTCTTGACTGAGACTTCTTATTGCACGTCATGACATCTTTTGGTTTCTCTACCCGATTCTGTGATTTGATCAGGCAGTGTATTTCGACTTCGTGGTTCTCTGTGGTTATGAATGGGTCGGCTAAAGGGTTCTTTCCAGTGGTCGTGGTCTACGCCAAGGAGACCCGTTATCCCCATATTTGTTCATTCTGGTTGAAGAGATTTTATCCCATTTGTTAAAACATAATTTTGAGATGGAGAAAATTGTCCCATTCTCCCATCCCCGTGGCACTCCCCTTGTATCCCACCTACTTTATGTTGATGATATTGTAGTATTTATGAATAGTGGTAGAACTTCTCTTCAAGCCATTAGCAATGTTTTTACATTGTATAAAAACTGGTCTGGTCACAGGTGGTAAGTAAGGAAAAGTCTTCTATTTTTTCCCCAATTACGTTAATGCTGCTCGGAAAAGAAACTTGTTGTAGTTGTCCTCTTTCTTGGAGGGTTTCTTTCCGGTCAAATACTTGGGTGTTCCCCTTTTTAGTGGACGGCTAAAGGTGTCTTACTTTAAGGAGTTGTTGAATCGTATATGTGGTCGGTTGGAGGGGTGGCAAAACAGGTTCTTGTCGACTAGTGCTCGTCTTCTTTTATTGCGACACACTGTATCGAGTATTCCAGTTCATTTGCTTTTGGTGTTAAATGCTCCCAAGATAGTGGTATCATCCTTAAATAGGATTATGAGTAATTTTCTTTGGGGTGCATCGAATGGTAAGCAAAAGCGTAAGTGGGTGGCTTACCAGTAGGTTTGTTCTCCAACCCAGGAATGGGGTAGAAAATTTGAGGAAGTTCAATCCTCGTTATTCATGAAGCTGGCTTGGAATTTATTGACCCGAGATTCTCTATTGGCAAATTTCTTCAGGAATAAATACAGTAAAGGCGAGCATGTGACTTTGGTGGATAGTAGTAAAGGCTCGTCAATCTGGAAATTTATCATGGCTTTGGTTCCAAAGATCCTTAGTCACGCTTGGTGGCGGGTTAAGGATGGACATGTTTCCTTTTGGCGGGATCCCTGGTTAAAATCTGGCCCTATTGGTGGAGTCTTGTGAGATTATTGCACATCCGTCTTTAAAGGTGCGGGAGTGCATAATTCAGAATGGATGAGATGTGGATTTCTTAAAAGAACTGGTGGGGGAGACAAAGGTGGAAGAAATTCTAAATTTTCTAGGGATGCATAAAGAAGGCGCAGATGTGCTGATTTGGAAACCGGCTTTGAATGGGGAGTTATCATCTAAGTCGGCTTGGGATTGTATTCGTGTTTGTGCGCCGAAGTCTGAATGGGCTTCTTGGATATGGCATTCCGCTCTCCCCAATAAATATTCGGTTACTATCTAGAAGGCTTTTAATTATAGCCTTAGTGTTGATGCTCGTATTCAAAATTTGGGAATCCCCTGGCTTCCAAATGTGAGTGTTGTGAGTAGGGGTGTATGGAAGATCAAGACCATGTCCTTGCCACAGGGACAATTGCTTTGGCTACTTGGAGACGTGCTTCTCTACTTATGGGTATGCCATAAGACCCGAGGAGATCCTGGAAAGCTAATATGGAGCTATGGTTTCGAAGGGCATCTCACACAACACAAAAAGGTACTCTATTTGGCATTGTTCCTATTATTATAACTTGGTCCCTTTGGGTTTGGAGGTACAAAGCCCACATGGAAGGGAAATTGAATAATGTGGATAGCTTGTGGGGGTCGATAACAGCTGCGATAGCTTGTGTTGGTTTAAGATTGCGTGCTAGCAAAAAGTTTAATGATGGGGATGAAAAAATTTTACAAAATCTCGGTATCCCGATAAAAGTGGTTAATAGACGGAGACATTATCTTGTGAAATGAAACAAGCCAAGTGCGGGGTGGTTTAAACTCTTATGCGGATGGGAGTTCATTGGGCAACCCGGGTCGGATGGGTGCAAGTGGTTTAATTAGAGATGAAACGGGTTGTTTGATTTGGGCCTTTGCGAAAGAGATGGCCGTTGGGACTAATAATGAAGCTGAACTACGAGCTTTATATTATGGTTTATAGCATTGCAAGGATTTGGCAATTCAAAAAGTAGAAATTGAAGTGGATTCTTTGTTAATCGCTAATCGGTTGATAAAAAGAAGATGTAGCATATGGTACCTTGAAGACTACAGGGATAGGATACAAGACATTCTCTCTACTTTGGAAATTAAGATTATGCATATCTTTAGCGAAAGTAATGCAGGGGCGGATTTTCTAGCTCGCTGGGCATCGGATCAAAAATCTGGAACATGGGCAAATTTCAATGATGTTCCTTACAAGCTGAAAGGGATATTGGAAATTGAAAAAATGGGCCTTCATGCCCTCAAAAAGTGTCCGGTGTTGTTTTGCTGCCTTTGGTTATAGTGTTAGGTCCACACGTGGCAATGTGTCCCCGTCCGTACAATTTGCATTAGCTTTCACACGAAAAGCACCGTCATTCCCACGTGACACCATTCTCTCTATGCACCCACCACATGACATGCTGATGCACCCCTCTCTCTCTCTCTCTCTCTCAACTTTTTCCTGTCACATCATTCCATGGTCGAAAGCTCAGCAGCTTTAGGATACGTTTGGGTAGTGAGAAGTGTTGAGAAATGTTGAGAATGTTTATGAATAGTTATGAGTAGAGATTGAAGTGAGTTTGTGGGTCCCATTGAGAGTATTTTGAGTTGTTTGGATGTGTGAAGTATGTTGAGTTGTTGACTTTTGAGTAGGTAGTTGAAAAATGTGTGGGTCCCATAAATATAATAGTGATTTGATTTTTAGTAATAAATATTATAATAATTTTATTATAGTGATTTTTTAATATTAATAAATATTGTAGTGATTTTATTTTACTTTTATATATAATAATGATAAATATTATAATGATTTTATTTTTAATTTATATATAATAGTGATAAATATTATAATGATTTTATTTATATATATATAATAGTGATAAATATTATAGTAATGTTATTTTTTATTTATATATTATAGTGATTTTATTTTTAATTTATATATAATAGTGATAAATATTATAGTATTTTATTTTTTATTTATATATAATAGTGATTTTATTTTTTATTTATATATTTTAGTGATTTTATTTTTTATTTATATATTATAATGATTTTATTTTTTATTTATATTTAATAGTGATAAATATTATAGTGATTTTATTTTTTATTTATATATTATAGTGATTTTATTTTTTATTTATATATTTTAGTGATTTTATTTTTTATTTATATATAATAGAGATAAATATTATATTATAGTGATTTTATTTTTTATTTATATATTATAGTGATTTTATTTTTTATTTATATATTATAGTGATTTTATTTTTTATTTATATATTATAGTGATTTTATTTTTTATTTATATATTATAAGTGATTTTATTTTTTATTTATATATTAATAGTGATTTTATTTTTTATTTTTATATTATAGTGATTTTATTTTTTATTTATATATTATAGTGATTTTATTTTTATTTATATATTATAATGATTTTATTTTTTATTTATATTTAATAGTGATAAATATTATAGTGATTTTATTTTTTATTTATATATTATAGCAATTTTATTTTTTATTTATATATAATAGTGATAAATATTTTTTATTTATATATTATAGTGATTTTATTTTTTATTTATATATTATAGTGATTTTATTTTTTATTTATATTTAATAGTGATTTTATTTTTTATTTATATTTAATAGTGATTTTATTTTTTATTTATATATTATAGTGATTTTATTTTTTATTTATATATTATATTTATTTTATTTTTTATTTATATATTATAGCGATTTTATTTTTTATTTATATATAATAATGAATTTTTTATATTTAATAGTGATAAATATTATTGTGATTTTATTTTTTATTTATATATAATCGTGATAAGTATTATAGAATATTGTTTGTGAATAGTTATGAGTAGAGATTGAAGTGGGTTTGTGGGTCCCATTAAAATTATTTTAAGTTGTTTGGCATGTGAAGTATTTTCAAAAGTACGAAAATACTTAAAAAGTGTTGAGGATACTTAGTACCCAAACATAGCCTTAGCCATAAAAAAAAACAAATGGAACGTCGAATTAGTATACACGTAAGCTTCGAACTTCGGAGCATAAAATATAATGTCAAGAAAAAAACAAAACTCAAAAATTGAAAGGGTTTTGTTTTTTATAAATTGAAACCAGCTCTCAAAAATAGGGAAATCAAACATGGCTATTGAAAGGAAAACGAAAAAAAATTAAGAATATAAAAGGTAATGGCAAGTGATTTTTTAATAGTCTTTGTTAAAATAAAGTAAAATATACAAAGAGGAGGGATGAAAACAAATTCCGATATTTACGTCCGTCCGTATTATTTATGGGGAGAAATTCTATAACCTAAGTTAGTGTTTTCTTATAGCTAAATTCATAAAAAGATCATTAAAAAAATAAACTTTATATAACTTTATATCATACATCAAATCTACTTTACAGTAAAATAATTTTACAATCTGATATATTATATCAATTTATGAATTTATTTTTATAAAATTTATTTGTAGATAAATTATTTCTCTTCTTTTTGGAAGTGCTTTACATTGTACAATATTTACAATCTTACGTTCATTATTATAATTAATATTTGTTACAGTGAATATTTTTATCAAAAATACTGCTCGCAACCGCCCGGGGGACCCCCCGTGGCATCGTGTCCGACGTAGTAAAGCAACGACGTCGTTTGCACTCTATCTTCGTTCATCCCCACAAATGATGCTCTTTCACTTTGTCTTCATTTCTTCGTCTTCTACATTCACACGAAGCCTCATCGTCCTCCACGAAGTCGCCGCCCCACGAAGTCGAAGCCCGCTGCAGCCCAATCTTCATCTTCTCCACAGTCAATCATCATGGTCTCCACCAACCCACAGACCCACGGAACCCAGACGAACACTCGAAATCACTATCTTCATCTTCTCCACCACTTCTCTTGTTCCTGTGTCCCTAATCTTTTATTTCTCTATTTTTACAATCCTTTTTTTGTTGTTGGGTGCAATCTTTTGTAATTGTCAGGGTGAATAAAAAAATGTTTGCTATTGGCAAGTCTGAAGTGTTGCAAATAATGAGACCAGAAGTGATAATAATCTTGCTATGTGAATAAAAACACATACGAAATCTGAAGAAAGATATTCAAACATTCAAACCAAAACAGAGCTCATTCTTCGTCTGAATCTTGCGTCTTCGTCTTTGTGATGAGTAGGAATCTTGTTGGTTTCGGAGATAAGATGAGATGAGTTGAGATTAAAGTTAAAAAGTTGAATAAAATATTGTTAGAATATATTTTTTAATATTATTTTTGTTTTGAGATTTGAAAAAGTTGAATTGTTTATTTTATTTTGTTTTGGAAGTTAGGAAAGTTGTCATGATTAGATGAGATGAGATGAGATGAGATTAGATGTTTTCTGAAAACAAACTAGGATTGATTCCAAGATTGCCCAGCACCGGTTAGAGAAGTTTTTTCCGGTTTATGAATTGGGGATTTCAAGGCCTGACTCGAACTCTGTGGTTTTCAATTCGTAATGCTGTGAAAGAAGAGGCCAAGTTCTTTTTCATTTTCAGTTTTTCCTGGGTCGTGAGTGATGGGTTTTTATTGTTGAAAGATTTTTTTTTTTTTGTAAGTGTGTTGAAAGAAGTTTTTGGGAGCTGTTACATTTTATTTGTAGTTCAAATTTATTTCCTGTTTTGAAAAGGGAAAGAAGACGAAGAAGAAAAAGGGAAAGAAGATAAAGATGAAATTTCAGGGCTGTGTTGAAAGAACGAAGACGAACTTTTCGTCCTTTATGTTTCAGTCGATGAATTTTTTTTATAATCATCTCATCTAACGTCAATAATGCCACATCATCATCCGATTCCCCGGGTTCCCCACCCCCGGTTGCCTCAGGCAAAACTGTATTTTTATTTATGATTTAATAATTAAGACTCATATGTTACATCTAACTAAATCAATTCTACATACCGAGCCATGTACTTATCTTCCATCACTGGAATTTTTTATTTTACAGATATTAAGGAAGAACATGCTAGTAAGAGAAATTAGAAGACACATGGGAGGATTAGAAAGAGGGTTTGAAATAAGTGTCATCTATCCTTAAAAGTTTATGGAAGAACAATTTTGAGTTGTGTAATGCACGAAAAGAAATTCAACAGAAAGAATTTCTTTAGATTTTGGATTTGCCATGAAAATCTAGGAGAATTTCATGAATTAAAAACTAGATGTGTTTCAGTTTTTTAGGGTGGTCAATTTATGATCTGCTAAGGGGAACATAATGTCTTTTGGTTTTTTTGAGGCACTTAGGATCATAATTAGAATAAACAGATTGCACCATTAGATTCGTATGAGTTTTTACGATTTTATGATTTGATAAAAAGTTTCGTGATTTGCAGTTGCCAAATGAGCCAATCGGAGAGCATCACGTGGTGTCTAGCATGCCACATCATCAACCAGTTGTCAAATCATCATGTAGGATGTCCAAGCTAGCCTAGACCCTCCACCCAATCGGCTAACTTGGACATAGTAGGAAATCTCATGGACACATGGCACTATCACCACCCTCCATATGAAACAACTGGTTATCTGTAACATACACATGTGTAAAGAGATCGAGTGTGAAACAAGCCAAACCCAAGCTTTCTTACAAAAGCCTTACACCTCTTACACACACCATGACCTCCATTAGCCCCTTGTACCGCCCAAGACTAGCCACCATTTAGATTTGGACTTGAAACCCTAAAACCAAGACCCTCCACCCAATCGGCTTACACTTCCCCATTTCCACTTAACTTGAACAATTTTTGCAAGCAACCAAAATCCACCCCCTTGTACTGCTTGCCATGCCCATGCCCTGCCTTGTACCTCCCATGTCAGGCCCAAAAACCGACCATTCCCTCCCCCACACAATCAGCCTAATTCAAACCACCAACTACCAAAAATTTATGCAGATGTACGAGCTTTCTGAGATAACACAAAAATGCTCAAAGGATAGCATTGTCGTATGCAAAAACCGACACTCAATCTGAAAAGTCACATATGGAAAAGGCTACGGCTTTGCAGGCTCCTCCGAACTAGAGCTATAGTCTAACGCCACATAGGTGGCCCATACATAAGGAAGGACTGCAAATTGGATGCAAGTCAAGCCACAGAAATGTGAATGCCTTGTCCCGTCAGTCTATTCCTGCAATCCTGCAGATGGACAGTTGAGACCAAAAGGCTCCTATTCGGACACATCAAAAGTCAAAAGGGTGTTAGAAGGACACTTGATGATACTGCCTATAAATGGCTTAAGGTAAAAGCCAGGATATCACTTTTGAGATCGTAGAGTGTTGAATCTTCTTTGGTGCTAGAACCTTACCAAAAAAGTAAATGACCTCAAGGGTACGATGGAGAGAAGGCAGTACTAGAAAATGTGGGATAAATATTATGGGTATATCATAGGATTTGCATTGCATACTTTGTAACCTTTCCCTTTTTGTTTATGAAATAGTAAATATTTTCCTTCATTATCATTACAAATATATTTACTTCGTGATTTTGAGGTCTTGACTTGTGAATGGTTCGGATTGGTGATGTGGTGATTTCATGTGTGTGAGTCTTATTGTGTGTCAGTCATCATGGACGGGTTAAGGAATTCATCAGGCCATTCTTACGACACATTGCCACTAGTTTCATATGTGAAGGCAAATGCCTCGTGATGATTGGTATGGAACGTTTTCGTATTGACCTCACTAGGTAGACAGGAAGGAGAATACCCTAGGCATATCATGTGTGGTGTATTCGAGTTGGTTGGCTAAGTAGAATGTGTCCCTTTAACAGTTATGTTTACGTTCTAAGAACACTGTAATATTTATTTTTCTTTAACTTCTTTTAAATATTGCTTTGATATTTATTTAGATTCAAATTTTGCAATTATTTTCATCAAATGTCTAGCTAAGTTTTCAACTAAAGTTCAGAATGAAACCTCATTCAAAATTATTAATATTATTTATGAGATTGATTTATTTCCAATTATTTATGCGTTTAATGGTCTATTGTTCATACTTAATATAAATTGAGAGAGACAGAGTTCTTGATGTGAGTTCAATCATATTTTTCTCTTGATCTAGAATAATCTTAATCAGTTAAGAGCCCAATCTATAATTTTGTTAAAAATAAAATATAATATCTTTTGTGATGTGTTTTAACAAATACAAGATATGATTTTATTTTATATCTTTGAGCAAAGAAAAACATACTTTAGATATTTTCTTAAAAAGATGAGGGTTTCAACAATGATATTTTTATGATAACAAGATTGATTTCTAGATTATCATCATGTAGATGTTCGGAAAGAATCAATTATCATAAATATATTACTATGAATTAATGAGTTGGATTCTAAAACCTTAGTTCATTCTCTATTAGTAGTTTATTCATTGTTTAGATTAATTTTCATCTTTAAAATTTATTTTAGTTCTTTTATTAGCTTATTAAATTAACTATTTCTTGCCTTAATTAATTCATTGTTTAGTTCTTAATTTCTTGTTTTATTTTAGAACTCATATTTCTGAAGTAGATTAGAATTTATTGAGTTTATATTTGATTGGTTTCCTACATTTTTACAAGTCCTTGTGAGCTCGACCTCGTTTTACTAATCTATACTTCAGTACAGTTCGTGCACTTACGAGTATAATTAAAATTTCACAAATTTTTTGCATCGCTGTCAGGGACTTGGTTCCGAAAACAAATTGAATATTGACTAAATTTATTCTTCTTCTAGTTATAGTTAGTTATTTAAAAGAAAATTAAAAAAAATTACATTATTGTGTGGTGTTTGAAAATGTGGATACGTGATCATACACATCATCTTACTAGTTTGGATTCTGATTGTTTGTCTACAATGGGGGAATAATTCAATGATGCAAAAAGTCTTAGGGAGTTGTTTTCACCTATTACTATTGACCATCCATCACGTATAGTGTTTCCTACAACTATTGCTGCACACTTTGAGTTGAAGCCACAAATAATTCAACTACTTCATACTTTTCATGGTTTTAAGAGAGAAGATTCAGTTTGCCTATACTTGTTTCCATTTTCTTTAAAGGATAAGGCAAAAAATGGCTTAACTCCCTGATATCTAAATCTATCACTTCTTGGGATATTCTTGTCACAAACTTCTCTCTAAATTTTTTCCAATATAAAAAATCAATGCTTTGAGGAGAGAGATTGCTGATTTTTATCAAGAAAATAATGAAACTTTTACTAGAGTTGTGAGAGATTTAAGGACTTGATTATGAAGTGTCCCTACCATGGTTTGGAAACATGGAGACTAGTGCAATATTTTTATAATGGTTTAACTCAGAAAAACCATAACATGATTAAGTCAATGAATGGTGGTAAATTCTTGAGTTTAACGATGATTAGGCATATAAATTTCTTGGAAATTTTTCGGAAAACTCTCAACAATTGGACTTTTCTAATCGTAGAGAGAGATCAATAGAGACAATCAGGAAATGAGGTTTGTATGAATTAAGTGAGGATGATCATATTAAGGTCAAATTAGATAATCTCACTCATAAGGTAGAAGTTTTGACTCTAAATAGAACCATGAATTCTGTCAATTAAGTCTGAGATGAAGTATGTTATCTCTATCCTAGTCCCATGCATACGACACAAACATTTCCTTCCTCACAGGCTTATTCAGAGTGCTATGTTGAGCAAGCAAATGCACTAAATAATTTTGGGAAACCGTTTGCTAGTCTTTTTTTCAGAGACATTTAATCATAATTGATGGAATCATCCTGATTTTTTCCTAGAGGCAAAATCAATGTCCCATGAATTTAGGTGGATCACATATGCAGCAACAAAGTTAATTTCGTCCACCTAATCCAATTTATCCTCATGTTCCTCAATCTACTCCTCCATTTGTGGCACCACCATGACAGCAATCATCATTCGGAGTCTCTTAAGGGATTCATGCAATTCACTAATCACACCATTCAGGAGATGCAAAATTCAACTCAAATGAATACTAAAGCTATTTTAAAATTAGATAGTCAAGTTGGCCAGTGAGAGGGAGAGAGGCAAATTCCCGAGTTAGCCTACACCCAATCCAAAAGGATAGTATGCCCTCATAATGCATCCAATTCTACTCAGGAACAAGAGCATGTTCAGTCCATCACCACCCTCAGGTTGGGTAGACAAGTTGACAATCAAGTTAAAAGTATTGAAGTTGAGGAGTCGGACTCCATAGAGAAAAATAATGTATACCCAACGTCCCTCAAAGTTCATGATTCTAGTCCTTCTGAGATTGTTAAGAAATTTGTTCCAAGAGCCCCATTTCCTGAGAGATTGAAAAATACTCAGAAAAATCTAAAATTTGACAATATTTTGGAGGTTTTAAGCAATTAAAAATTAACATATCTTCATTGATGCAATTCAGTAAGTGCTTGCTTATGCGAATTTTTTTAAGGATCTTTGTTATAGTGAAAAGAAAAACCAATGTTCCAAAAACAGTATTTTTGACTAACCAAGCTAGTTTTGTCATTCAAAGTAAATATCCAATCAAATACTAGGACCCTAGATCTCCTACAATTTTATGGAAGATTGGGAATCATCACATTGAGATAGCTTTGTTGGATTTAGGAGCGAGTGTGAACCTACTACCATATTTTGTATATTCGCAGTTAGGCTTAGGCGAGCAAAAATCCACTCAAATGACACTTCAGTTAGCTAATAGGTTTCTTAAGGTCTCTTTAGGTATTGTTGATAATGTCCTTATGGTATTGTAGATTTTATGGTATTAGACACTGAGCCCACTCAAAATGTAAGTACACAAATCCATATTATTTTGGGTTGCCCATTCTTAACCACATCTAATGCTTTAATTAATTATCAAAGTGGTGTAATGAAAATTGCTTTTGGAAACATGACTGTTGAGCTTAATATTTTCCACATAAGTAAGCAAATATCGAATGATGAAGATCTCTGTGAGGTCAATTTGATTGTGAGTTTTGTCCAAGACACTTTTTGTGAGGATCCTTTAGAAGCTTGTAATCTTACTCATTTTGGGTGCAATTTTAATATTGAGAAATCAATTGAAGAGGTCAATTCCTTATTAGATTCAGTTCCTTTTGAGCACCACCAAGTGGCAACAAAAAGTGGTCTCTCTTCCTCTATCTTCCACACCACCACTTCCATCTGATGTAGAGCCCCCAAAGTTAGAGTTAAAGTCTCAAATAAGTATTTTTAGGTTCTTCTGAAACCTTGCCAGTCATTATAGCTTCAGGTTTAGATGACTCTAGGGAGCATCAGTTGATAATTGTACTCATAGAACATAAGGCTATAGTTTGGACAATTGCTGATATCAAGGGTATTAGTCCATCAATGGTTATGCATCGAATTCACTTGGAAAAGGATGCTAACACTTCTCGTGAATCACAAAGATATCTAAACCCTATCATGCAAGAGATTGTGAGAGCTGAAGTGTTAGAGCTTTTGGATGTTGGTAATATATACCCAATTTCTAATAGTAAATGGGTGAGTCCAGTACAAGTTTTGCCAAAGAAGTCAAGAATGAGGCTGATGAGCTAATTCCTACTAGAGTGCAAACAAGATGGAGTATGCATTGACTATCGTAAGTTGAATTCCATGACAAGGAAATATCATTTTCCTCTACCCTTTATAGATAAAATGTTAGAGAGGTTAGTTAGGCATGCAAAATAGGTATTCCAGTTATAACCAAATCCCCATTACACTAGAAGATCAAGAGAATACCACTTTTACGTACCCATTTGGGACCTTTGCCTATCGTCGCATGCCTTTAGGCCTATATAATGCACCTGCCACTTTTCAAGGGTGCAAGATCAGTATTTTTTCCAACATGGTAGGATGATTCTTGGAGGTATTTATGGATGATTTTCCTATATTTGGGTCCACGTTTGAGAAGTGTTTGCACCACCTATCCTTGGTTTTAGTGGGATGTAAAGAACAAATCTTGTACTTAATTGGGAGAAGTGTCATTTCATGGTAAAGAAGGGAATTATTCTTGGGCATATAATATCACAAAATGGTATTGAGGATGATAAGGCTAAAGTTTGATTTAATTTATAATCTTCCACCTCCATAAAATTCGAAAGGAATCAGATCATTTTTAATCCATGCAAGATTTTATCAAAGGTTTATCAAGGAGTTTAGTAAGATTTTCAGGCCTCTCTGCAACTTTTTGCCAAAGATACCCTGTTTGTGTTTGATGATGAGTTCCTTAATGCTTTTGAAAGACTACAAATTTAATTAACGATGGCACCTATCATCCGACCACCTAATTGGAGTGTGCCTTTTGAGATTATGTGTGATGTCTCTGTATATGCGATTGGTGCAATTTTGGGGCAGTGTATTAACAAAATTTCCCATGTGATTGATTACTCTAGTCGTACCCTCAATGATGCTCAACTAACTTATTCCATGACAAAAAAAGAGTTGTTAGCTGTTGTGTTTGCATTGGACAAATTTCAATCATATTTGTTAGGGTCTAAGGTAGTGATTTATTCAAATCATGCTGCATTGAGATATTTGTTGTCCAAAAAGGATGCTAAGCCACATTTGATTCGATGGATTTTGTTGCTACAAGAGTTAGATCTTGAGATTTGGACAAGAAAGGGTCGAAAAATGTGGTTGCTAATCATCTATCTAGGTTGGTAGTAGAGCATAATAAGGACAACCTACCCATTACAAATACCTTTCCTGATGACAAGTTGATGCAAGTCTCCCAGACACCTTGGTATGTTGATATTGTAAACTACCTTGTTGCTGAACAAATGCTTTCACATTGGACCAAACGAGACAGATTCCAATTTTTGGCTGAGGTTAAGCATTTCTTTTGGGATGATCTATACTTGTTCAAGTACTGTCTTGATCAAATAATAATGAGATGTATCCCTCAGACTGACCAAAACAATATCATCTCCTTTTGCCATGACCAAGCATGTGAGGTCACTTTAGTTTAAGAAACACAGCTGCAAAAATTTTACAATGTAGTTTTTATTGGGCTTCTATTTTTCATGATTCTCGAGTTTATAGTTTTGCCTATGAGAGATGTCAAAAGTTGAGAAGCATTGGAAGAAGAAATATGATGCCCTTGAACCCTATTCTATTGAAAAATATTCTATGTTTGGGGTATTGATTTCATGGGTCCCTTTCCTAATTCATTTGAAAACCTTGACGTCATTGTCAGAGTGGAGTATGTGTCTAAATAGGTACAGGTCGTTGCTTGTAGAAGTAATGATCATAAAGTTGTCCTCAATTTCGTAAGGGAAAATATTTTTGCACGTTTGGTACCACTTGCTATTATTAGTGATGGTGGAAAGCATTTTTGCAATTAATGTTTTGAACAGTTAATGAAGAAATATGGTATAACCCATAAAGTTGCCACCCCTTATTATGCACAGACAAGTGGTCAAGTAGTGATATCCAAAAGGGAAATCAAGAGGATATTAGAGAAAACGGTAAACCCCACTCGAAAAGATTGGTCACTTAGACTCAATGATGCATTATGGGCATACCGTAACATATAAGACTCCCATTGGAATATCTCCATACATAATGATTTTCAGTAAGACCGGCCATCTCTTTGTTGAGCTAGAGTACAAAGCGTGTTGGGCTATTATTAAGCACCTAAACTTTGACCTTGACAAAGCAAGTGCCCATAAAAAACTACAACTGAATGAGTAAGAGGAGATCTGCAATGATACATACAATTGTTCCAAATCATATTACGAACGAATGAAAATGGCTCATGATCAAAATATATCGAGAAAATCTTTTGAACCAGGTCAAGTATTTTTTCTTTATAATTCTTGTTTAAATATTTTCTCAGGAAAACTACAATCTAGATGGAATGGGTCGTTCATAATGCGCATAATGTATCCACATAGGCTAGTAGAGATTGAAAATCCTAAAAATGATTATATTTTTAAAGTTAATGGTCAAGGTTTGAAACTATTTTTAGAAATTGAGAGCCTAGAATTTGAAGAAGTGCCATTAGAGGATCCTGCTTATCAGGATTAATCTAATAAAGATTTTTATTTTAGTACTTAGTTTTTTTCTTTTTCTTTTTTCTTAGCTAATATGTTGCAGGATATAGATTTTCAATAATCAGCTTGATTAGGTAGTTCTCTCCTCGCCCTCCCTTATCGTTCTGAATTCTCATGTCCCTACTATATTTTGCTTGTGCACATTGAAGATATCTATTTGAGTATATAAGCTTCACATTGAGGACAATGTTCGGTTTAGGTTAGGGGAGTTGTTGTTCTTCTATAAGTCGGTATCATTTGCTAGTTATATATTTCTTTATTTTTTTATCATTATTTTTGTTTTAAAAAAAATCCTTAGCCCAAGTTTATGTTGAAGTTCATTATACTACTTTTATATAAAGAGTTTCACTGTTTTCATGCTCACTTTATTACACAAGCACATATCTACACATACATGACCTCTTATTGATGGATAAATATGGTTAGAAAGTCTTGAAGATAACATTGTGGAGACTGTTAACCCTTGTGAGTTTTGAGCCAATCCAATTTTTCAGAGTATTATTTTTCTTTTACTCTAAATATTCGTTTGGAAGCACAAAAACAATGTTGTTTTAGTCTCATTATTACTTCGTTTTGGCCGAATGCAAAACCAATTTCTTTATGCTACACTTTAATCTTAGAAAGTCATGGAAGTTGAAGAATTATGCTAGTAGTTGAGAGATGACATTAGGCCTTTTTTGTTTATTTTGAGCCTCAACTTTCTTTTCTTAATACATTGCCACTAGTCACCCCGTTGAGCCTATTGATTAGCCTTCCTTTCTTAAACCTTTTTTCCAAAGTGTTTCAAGAATAGACATCTTCAATCTGCATCGGTGTGATGAAAATGTAGTGAAGGTGTGGGGACCTGGCAAAACAAAAAGAGTAGAAAGAGATGAAAAAAAAAAGTAAAAGGCCAAAAAACAAACAAAAGAATGGTCAAATTGAAGAAGTGTACTATGAAAGAAAGAAAAAATATATATAAAGTACTTCATTGAAACTGAATTGGAAAAAGGAATGAAATGAAAATGCCAAAAAGAGTTGAAAGTCTAATTATTCTTGAAAACACTTCTTATGTTTACTATTACCCACACATTATATGTCCTTTCTTTCAAGCGCTTCTTCTTATAATGTATGTGTAAGATATTTGATTTTGCTTACATTATTTCGCACACATATTATATTTTTAAAAGTGTTACGCCCTATTTAGAGTGATTTTATTTACGAGTTTACACCTTGGTGAGATTTAAGTTGAAGCATACTTTCATATAGAAATTCGAGTCATGTTTATCCTAAATTAAGGGATGTGTCTTGTGTTGGCTAAAAATTTCACTCACAATGAGTATTATAGGCATGTGAAATTTATTTAGTATATGTAGGATTTTGACAATTCATTAAAATTTTTACTAAAAAAAAAAATAGAATTATATTATGTTTTTATCTTTAGTCGCTCTAGAAACTAGCAATTAGCTGATTGAGGAGTGTTGGACACACTGAACAAGTGAAGAATGGAGATAATGAGAAGGAAAGTAAAAAAAAAAAATAGAAGGTTGTGCACACGAAATAAGAAGTAAACATTTTTTTTTTATATAGTCAACATAGTAGTCAATCTTATTGAACTGAAATATGGCATTCAGCCATTACAAGAGATTTAATACATCTAGCAACACAATCAATATCTAGTAGTTCAAGTTCTCAATTCACTGCTATTTCAGCTAGTCAATGGGCAACACCATTCAATTCTCTCTTAGCATGCTATATTTTCCATTGAGCATCACATAAAAGATTGATGACGTAAGAAATAAGGCACTGCAGTTTCCCAGCAAAGGAATCACACCTCTTAATTGCATGGACAACTTGACTAGAATCAGCTTCAAAGATTATGGAGTCGAGACCCAACTCTTGGCAAAATAAAACAACAATGAGTAATCCTCTTACTTCTACCATCACAAGATTAGTGCAAAATAATCCTGGTTGCATCAAACTTGTCAAAACAGAACCATCAGCATCTCTTATCACCATACCAACACAAATCTTGTTAAAATCAGTTCTTACTGCCGCATCCCAATTTACTTTCACCCAAAGTGATGGAGGTGTTTCCCATTGAGTAGCAGGCCAAATGGTTCTGAGTTCCTGACCCGTAGGATTCGATCTTGCATTGCAGTAATCCTCAACATCTTTATTTGCATTACAATAGACCACATAGGGAGATTGAAAAGGAACATCATGAATTAGTGTGTTTCTTCTAAACCAGATAAATTGAGCTAGGGTTGCAAATAACACAAGATCCTGACTTGATAATCTGTCAAGCAACTGCTATAAAACAAAGAAGAAACTGGGTGCTTGAATGTTTGCCTTTTGAATAGACTTGGAACACAGTAGCCATACATCCTTAGCAGAGGGGCATGTCCATAAAATATGGGCTGGTGTTTCATCTTCAAGCATGTAAATAGGATAACAAGAATCAGTAATCACCTTCCTCTTACATAAATTAACTCGAGTGGGCAATGAATATGTGCAAGCACTCCAAATAAACTACAATTGATTTTTATTTTAGTACTTAGTTTTTTTCTTTTTTTTTCTTAGCTAATATGTTGCAGGATATAGATTTTCAATAATCAGCTTGATTAGGTAATACTCTCCTTGCCCTCCCTTATCGTTCGAATTCTCATGTCCCTACTATATTTTGGTTGTGCACATTGAAGATATCTATTTGAGTATATAATCTTCACATTGAGGACAATGTTCGGTTTAGGTTGGGGGAGTTGTTGTTCTTCTATAAGTCGGTATCATTTGCTGGTTATATATTTCTTTATTTTTTTTATCAGTACTTTTGTTTTAAAAAAAATCCTTAGCCCAAGTTTATGTTGGAGTTCATTATACTACTTTTATATAAAGAGTTTCACTGTTTTCATTCTCACTTTATTACACAAGCACATATCTACACATACATGACCTCTTATTGATGGATAAATATGGTTAGAAAGTCTTGAATATAACATTGTGGAGACTGTTAACCCTTGTGAGTTTTGAGCCAATCCAATTTTTCAGAGTATTATTTTTCTTTTACTCTAAATATTCGTTTGGAAGCACAAAAACAATGTTGTTTTAGTCTCATTATTACTTCGTTTTGGCCAAATGCAAAACCAATTTCTTTATGCTATACTTTAATCTTAGAAAGTCATGGAAGTTGAAGAATTATGCTAGTAGTTGAGAGATGACATTAGGCCTTTTTTGTTTATTTTGAGCCTCAACTTTTTTTTCTTAATACATTGCCACTAGTCACCCCGTTGAGCCTATTGATTAGCCTTCCTTTCTTAAACCTTTTTTCCAAAGTGTTTCAAGAATAGACATGTTCAATCTGCATCGGTGTGATGAAAATGTAGTGAAGGTGTGGGGACCTGGCAAAACAAAAAGTGTAGAAAGAGATGAAAAAATAAAAGTAAAAGGCCAAAAAACAAACAAAAGAATGGTCAAATTGAAGAAGTGTACTATGAAAGAAAGAAAATATATATATGAAGTACTTCATTGAAACTGAATTGGAAAAAGGAATGAAATGAAAATGCCAAAAAGTGTTGAAAGTTAATTATTCTTGAAAACACTTCTTATGTTTACTATTACCCACACATTATATGTCCTTTCTTTCAAGCGCTTCTTCTTATAATGTATATGTAAGATATTTGATTTTGCTTACATTATTTCGCTCCCATATTATATTTTTAAAAGTGTTATGCCCCATTTAGAGTGATTTTATTTACGAGTGTAAACCTTGGTGAGATTTAAGTTGAAGCATACTTTCATATAGAAATTCGAGTCATGTTTATCCTAAATTAAGGGAGGTGTCTTGTTTTGGCTAAAAATTTCACTCACAATGAGTATTATAGGCATGTGAAATTTATTTAGTATATGTAGGATTTTGACAATTCATTAAACTTTTTACCAAAAAAACAAAAAAAATATAGAATTATATTGTGTTTTTATCTTTAGTCGCTCTAGAAACTAGCAATTAGCTGATTGAGGAGTGTTGGACACACGGAACACGTGAATAATGGAGATAATGAGAAGGAAAGTAAAAAAAAATAGAACGTTGTGTACACGAAATAAGAAGTAATCTTTTTTTTTTATATAGTCAACATAGTAGTCAATCTTATTGAACTGAAATATGGCATTTAGCCATTACAAGAGAATTAATACATCCAGCAACACAATCAATATCTAGTAGTTCATGTTCTCAATTCACTGCTATTCCAGCTAGTCAATGGGCAACACCATTCAATTCTCTCTTAACATGCTGTATTTTCCATTGAGCATCGCATAAAAGATTGATGATGTCTGAAATAAGGCACTGCAGTTTCCCAGCAAAGGAATCACACCTCTTAATTGCATGGACAACTTGACTAGAATCAGCTTCAAAGATTATGGGGTGGAGACCCAACTCTTGGCAAAATAAAACAACAGTGAGTAATCCTCTTACTTCTGCCATCACAAGATTAGTGCAAAATAATCCTGGTTGCATCAAACTTGTCAAAACAGAACCATCAGCATCTCTTATCACCATACCAGCACCAATCTTGTTAAAATCAATTCTTACTGCCGTATCCCAATTTACTTTCACCCAAAGTGATGGAGGTGTTTCCCATTGAGTAGCAGGCGAAAGGGTTCTGAGTTCCTGACCCGTAGGATTTGATCTTGCATTGCTGTAATCCTCAACAGCTTTAATTGCATTACAATAGACCACATAGGGAGATTGAAAAGGACCATCATGAATTAGTGTGTTTCTTCTAAACCAGATGAATTGAGCTAGGGTTGCAAATAACACAAGATCCTGACTTGATAATCTGTCAAGCAACTGCTCTAAAACATAGAAGAAATTGGGTGCTTGAATGTTTGCCTTTTGAATAGACTTGGAACATAGTAGCCATACATCCTTAGCAGAGGGACATATCCATAAAATATGGGCTGGTGTTTCATCTTCAAGCATGTAAATAGGATAACAAGAATCAGTAATCACCTTCCTCTTACATAAATTAACTCGAGTGGGCAATGAATATGTGCAAGCACTCCAAATAAACTATTTAACAACATTTGTTGTTTGTAAGGACCAAAGTCTCTTCCATAACAACCATTGTGCTCCTTTAGTTGAAGATTCACCATTATCTCTTGCTTGGAGTTGCTTATGCAAGTGGTAAGCACTTCTCACTGAGAAATGCCCAGAGACAGTTGCTTTCCATATCAATTTATCAGCAGTAGACAGAATACTAGCAGGCAACTTCAGTATCTCTTTAACATCCTCCTCTTGAAAAATCACTTAGAGTAGATCCATATTCCACCACCTCATGTGAGGATCAATAAGATCAGCTACCACTGCATTCTCATGAAGAGTAGACACAGGAGATTGAATCCTACATGAAGAGGCTCTGATCTGGGTGCCATCACCCACTCTCCACATAAGGCCTTCCTCAACCAGAGGAATAGAGTGAAAAAGACTTCTCCATAAGTATGAGGGCCTTGGACCTAGACCTGCATGTGAAAGGGATCTGTGTGGGAAATATTTAGCTTTAAGTATCCTACTTGGCAATGAATCTGTAAACATTCTCAACCTCCATTTCTATTTTGCTAAAAAGGGCTATATTAAAACTATGTAGATCTCTAAACCCCAAACCCCCACAAGATTTCCCTGCACACAAGTATTCCCAGCTTGTCCAATGGGTCTTTGACTGATTTTCCTGATGACCCCACCAGAATTTTGCAAAACATGAATATAGTTTATAGCATAGTATTTTTGGAAGTAAGAAAACACTCATATTATAGGTAGGCAGTGCCTGCAATACTGCCTTAATAAGAATCTCTTTCCCTGCTTTTGAAAGAAACTTATTTTTCCAATTATCCAGCCTCTTAATCACCCTTTCAACTATACCATTAAAGACCATTGTTTTGGATTTCCCAACAATAGATGGAAGGCCTAAATAGCTGCCAAGGTTACTAGAAGCCTATAAACCAACCACCTCCATGATATGTCTCTTTGTTGCTGCCTTAGTGTTTCTGCTGAAAAATAGGGAGGTTTTGTATTTGTTAAGCTTTTGGCCAGATGCAGCTTCATAGGCATTAGGTAGGCATTAGGAATGTGATTCAAGTCGACCCACTCCTGCATATTAGCTTGACAAAATAAAAGGCTATCATCTGCAAAAAATAGATGATTCAATCTGATCTGGCCTAGAGCAATTGGTACATCAGTCAAGCCTCTATGTTGTTCTACAACATACAGTTGAGAACTCAAGGCTTCATCACAGAGAATAAAAAGATATGGGGATAAAGGACAACCTTGCCTAATGCCCCTTTCAGGTTTGAAGCAATGTTGAGGAACACTTACCAAAACTGAAAAGGATGAGGTAGAAATACATGACATAATCAACTCAACCCATTTGGCATTAAACCCTAGTTTCAACAAAACAGCTTGAATGAACCTCCATTCCACCCTGTCATAAGCCTTACTCATATCTAATTTTAAAGCCATAAATCATTTTTGCCCATGGAGTTGTGTATTCATGGTATGAAGAGTTTCATAGGCAGCCATGATATTATCATTGATCTGTCTACCAGGCACAAAAGCACACTTGTTTGGTGAAATGAGAAAAGGCATAATAGATTTCAATCTGTTAGTAAGCATCTTTGTAATGATTTTATAAAGGACATTGCATAAGCTTATGAGTCGATATTTAGATACATTCTTTGGATTTTTGGACTTGGGAATTAAAACCATATAGGTGTAATTGATGGTTTCAATATTTACATGAGTTGAGAAATGAAAGAATAGTATGACAAACCTCATTACCCACCATATCCCAAAAGTCTTCATAGAAACAGGCACTATATACATCATGTCCAGGATCTTTATATGGTCCCATTCGGAAAACTGCAGTCTTAACATTCTCTTCTGTAAAGGCCTGAAGTAAGTCTTCATTCATAGCAGAAGATACTTTAGGTGAAAGATCATGAAGACAAGCATCAATTTGAGAAGGATTAGAAATGAGTAAAAGCAAGGCCAATCTCAGCTGTAGTACTGCACTGAACTCCATCCTCATCTTCCACTTGTACAATTTTGTTTCTTTTTTTTCTTTGGCTAGCACTCAAATGAAAAAAATTAGTATTTCTGTCACCATTCTGTAACCAGTGAACTTTGGTCCTTTGTTTCCATTTTAAGTGTAAACTCTCTTGAAGTATGGAAATTTCTTTTTGCAACTTGTTGACTTCTGATATTGAGGCTGCTGTAAGATTATTCTGAATCCTTTCAAGTTGGCACGTTTCCACCCTGAGATGCTTATCAGAAACTGGATCTTTTGAATTAGCCCATCGTCTAACAGATTTCATGCAACAAGTAAGCTTATTAGACAGAGAGGACAGATTATCAGATACTCCACCAGACTGCAACCAAGCAGTTTTAATAGTTGCACTATAATCCTCATAAGAAGCCCATCTGACTTCAAATCTACTAGGCCTCTTCAGTGGACAAGAAGAGCCATGGTTAATTGTTATGGTCAAGAGAAGGGGTAATGATCAAAAGTAACAGAAGACAGTAGCCTTATATCAACCATGCCAAATTCCTCACACCAAGCAGAAGGTGCCACTGCCCTATCTGGTTTCTCCTTAGTAAAGGAAGAATCTAATCTCTTATTAGACCATGTGAATTTCCCTTTAGAAAACCTTAGATTATGACAATCATCTAATACATCCTTAAAAAGGACAATCTGTTTTTCACTCCTTGTTGCACCCCCCCTCCTTATCACTGTGAAATAGGATCTCATTGAAATCACCAAGACAAAGCCACAAATCTGAATTCAGAGAGTTAAGATGACTTAAAATGTTATATCACTCTACTCTCTTTTCAGTAATGTGTAATACCCAGCTCCTTCCTTCTTACGTACGCTTCTCTCTTTCTGACGTATGTTTCGTCTTGATAACGTAAGCAAATCCCGAAGGCAGAGATTATGTGATCATCTACCTTTCTCACTAGTGACTGCGAGCCACGTTATGCGTGCCAAACCATGATGGCGTGTCTCGAAAGATATCGTGTGACTTCTAAGGCACGCCCAGTGTTTTAAATATACTGGAAATATTTATAAGAAGTATTTCCATTGTTATTGAATTAAGATTTGATCTTAAATACGACAATCATAATAATTGCCGAAAATCATTTTAATATTATTATTAGAATGATTTCAATTATTTAAGATATTATGGGATTTAAATTATGTTGAGAACTTTTATTAATTAAATGGTTTAACCCTTTTAAATATGTTAAGTGAGACTTCATCATTTTATTAATGATAAAGAATATTATTTTATAAACTAAAGTTAGTTTAAAATAATATTTACCTTAATTCCTCTAAGTGCTTTTAATTAAGTTAATGTTTTACGCATCTTCAAATCAGTATTTTAATTCCTCGTCGTTAGATCGTTGTGTAGATCCCCAGACGAAAGGACTGGGTTAAATACCCAGACCCCTCTCTTTCCCTCTCACTTTCCCCGTAACCCTCTCTCTCCTCCCTCTCTCATTCGGCGTACATTGTACGCAGAGAGCCACCCCACGCCGAAGCTTCCAACGGACAACCCGGCGCCGCCGTGCGCCACCAGTCATCATCGCCGACACCAATGCTTGCTCTCCCTCCGGCGAGTCCACCCATGCCGACCTCTCCCCCTCACGCTCTCCCTTTCTCCATTTCGGAAGCACACGGCCCGAACGGGCTTGTGCGCGTAGCGCCGCCGTGCGCCGCCCAATGGCTCCACCGCTCCCACGACGAGCTCCTCTCCCACCGGCCATCATCCTCCACCGAAGCCAGCCCCTATGAAGTAGTCCTCCCCCTCCTTCCACGGAAAGTACCCGAAATGGGTCTCTAGCCCATTTCCCACCGTGCGCCGCCGTACGCGGCCACCCACGACCACCATGCGACGCCATGGACCTCCTCTCCCTTTCCCCGAGCTCCTCCATGTGACCCATGGCCAGAAACCCCTCCTCGACCTCACGGCTTCTCCCTCTCTCACGCACGGGTTGCACGCCATGCACCACCATGCGCCGCCACCCATGGCTGATGACCGCCATGTCCAGCCTCCTCAGGCGCCACCAAGCCAACCCGACCTCCATTGGCCCTGATCTGCCACCCACGAGAGCACACTCTCTCTCACTCTCCCACGGCTTCTCCTCCACGGTTTGGCCAGATCCGCCACCGTGAGCCACCGTGGCAACACCTCGACGCCACCACGAGATTCACCGTACCTCCCTTAGCCAAGCCCTAGGTCCAAACCATCACTTTATATGATGGGTAATCACTGCACGTGATAGACAGTCACTGCGTGTGATTGACCGCCACTGTACATGGCTAGATCCGCCGTGTTGTGCCCCTTGCCATCATCACAAGGCCATCACGAGCCCTTCCAAGACCACACCTAGCTATCCAAATGCCTAAACAGTCACCGTACGTGAGTTAGCCACCACGTACGACTCTTCCGACATCATCGGCTATGACGGTCAATGAGCAACGTACGGGTTATCCCGTCGATGGTATAACTCTCTATCCCTCGTTAATTATGTTAGATATTGATTAGCTGACTAGGTTGTGGACTGTACTGTTAGTATTGTGGAGTTGTGGCATTGTGATGAAGTGTTGGGCATCCTGTGTAGTGAAGTGTTGGGCTTATCTGTGTTGTATGGAGGTGCATTGTGCCGTGTAGTGTGCTGTGAAGTGTTGGGTGTATTGTGAAGTGTTGTGGACTGTACTGTGTAATGCAGTTGTGGGGTTTGTGCTGTAATTATGGAATGGTTGTGTTGTGCAGTTGTGGGGCATGTGTTGTATAGATGGCGTGGTGTATGTGGAACGGGAAGAGTACACGCTGAGTGTACTCTATGTGGAGTATGATATATGAAGGGGATATATGTGGAATGTACTCCATACGGCGAGTATGTCGTAGTGGTGATGTGTTGTAAGTGCATGGAATATACGCGGAGTGTATTCCATGTGATGGAGCGACGCACCATATGGCAAGGATGCCATAGTGGTGATGTGGCGTAATGCATGTGGATGGAGTACACAAGGAATGTACACCATGTGATATAGTGATGTACCGCATGGCGAGTATGCTGTAGTGGTAATATGGCGTAGTATGTGTGAAGGGAGTACACGTGGAGTGTACTCTATGTGGTGGACGATGCACCATATGGCGTGTATGCCATAATGGTGAGGTGGCGTGTTGTATATGTGGGGAGTACATGTGGAATGTACTCCATGAGATGGTGAGATGCACCATATGGTGTGTATGCTATAGTGGTGATGTGGCGTAACATGCATGGAGTGTATGCAGAGTGTATTCTATGTAGTGGAGCGATGTACCATATGGCAGGTATGTCATAGTGGTGATATGGTGTGTATGGATGGAGTACATGTGGAATGTACTCCATATGATGGGTGATGCACCATATGGCGTGTAGGCCATAGTGGTGATGGAGCGTATGTAAAGGGAGTACAAGTGGAATGTACTCCATGTGATGGATCGATGTAACATATGGCAGGTATGCCATAATGGTGATGTGGTATGTATGAAGGGAGTATACATGGAGTATACTCCATGTAGTAGCGACGCTCCGTGTGGCGTGTCGTAGAGATAAGGATGGTTATGTGATTGATGGGCGTGGAACGTGATGGATAGTGTCGGGAACTGTAAAACAGTGTCCTGAAGTAGTTATGGCATAGCCTGTAGTCTGAGGTGACAAGTGTCACTATTATGGACTTATGGCTGGGAGTATACGTGAAGTATCAGAGCAAGTATAAGAGTGCGCAGCGGAAGCATGACTGAGGAATGTCACGAAGTGACATGACTACTGACAGTCGTGCTTGTGATGGGTGAAGTAGTGAAATAAGTGTAGGAGTACGCAGCGGAAGCATGACTGGGCAACGTCACGAAGTGACGTGGTTATTGGAAGTCATGCTTATGATGGGTGAAGTGTTAAAGTGTAGAAATGGCGTCACGGTAACGTGACGAGATGTCACGATGTGACGGGAGTACGTGAGGAACCGTACTCGTGATGAATCAGGAGTGATGTAGTAGAATGCTAGGTAACACGACAAGGTCACAGTGTAGCACTGGAGCAATCTCGGGCTATATAACGTGACATGAAACGTAGTTATGAATGGAGTCTTGTCGTGTTAAGTGTTGGGATGAACTATCAAAAGGGACGGGTAGCATGAGGAGTCATGCTAACCGGGTTAAGAGAAGGTTGGTATTGGAGTATGGCCCTTGTCCCTCGAAGATAGTGATCAACGTGTTATATATGTTGATCTTAGGTGATAAGGGGTAGAGTACATGTGTAGTCTGGTTAGACACGTGCCGGATGGATTCACCATATGTAATGGGTAATCTATCCTGAGTATAATTGCACGGTGCTTAAGCCTCAGAGTTAGCTTAGAGCCGGATGGCTTGTTTGGATGGGAATGAGGATTTGTATGGGCTAAGATGCATGAAGAAAGTGACGGGTGTACTGTCTAAGGACGGAATGCGTGACTTAGTTGGATTAAGTCATGCGTCGAAATGAGGTTAATAAGAAGAATGAGACAGAGGCCTTTGTGTCTTAATCCTAAGGTGAATCATGAGTTCACTTTAGTAGATGAGCACTCGAGGCAAGACATGAGTTGGAAGATGAGGTGGCCGTAATGGGTCCCCGAAGGTTTTAACATGGTGAAGAGCACGTAAGTGCACGGGATAGAAGGAGAGTGTTCCAAGTATAGCGTAGTTCTATTTATAGTTCAAGTTACTTATGCATTAGATAGAGAATGATGCTAAGGTTATGTGTATGCATGTAGGTTGCCATCTGACAAGCATGAATGGACTGAATGACATGCAAGTAGCATGGAGTCCAGGTAAGCGTTACGTTCATACTCTTCTAGAGTTTTTAAAGATAAAGAAACGCTTTTCCTTAAGATGTTCACGAAAAGAAACGAAAGACGTTTTAAGAAAGAAAATGCTAATTGTTAAAAGGTATAAGTATGTACGGCCCCTCCTTGGCAGCCCCTTTTTACGCATCCAAAGTATTAATTGTATGCATGTGAATGGATGACTATACGCTGTATCTATTGTATGTATTTTCTAAGAAAATCCATAAACTGATGAAGATGCATGAAGGGCATGACAACGGATGCTTTTGTGAATCCTACGAACCGACACTCTCATGTGCGCCACGAGGTGACTCTCGTTGATGCCATAAGAGACGACGTTCAAAGGTGACGCTTATGGGATGCCATGAAAGCTGACGTTTAAGCCCATGTATGTTCTTAAATGAAGTTTTTTCACGAACGAATTGTTAAGGAAAAGATAGAACTGAAATGAACTAAAAGACGAAAAGACCATTTTCGGGCTTACGCCCCAAACGATATTTTCTCACGAAAAGAAATGTTTTCTCACGAAAAAAAAGGACTGTAAATGAAAGAAAGAACCGAACGAAAGCGTCAGCTCTTTCGAGCTGACATAAACGAACGAATGCATGAGTGAAAAGCAAGAAAGAAGAAATGAAAGCATGAATGTATGAAGATACGTAACGGCCACATGACTGAAATGAAAGGGTACCAATGAATGGGCAGATTGCAATGCCGGGTAAGTAGTACTGGAAGTACACCCAGTGCTGCCCCCTATGAAAAGGGATTCCCCACCCGTGGCCACGGGCGGAATCCGGGTCCAAAGGAAGACCGCTAACCCCTTACACACGGGGGTAACTGTGTGTACTGGCCTATGAAAGTGATAAGAACGAATGGATGTATGCACGCATGTACGAACGCACGAATCTTTAAGAAATGAAGGCACTGACGGGGGACACGTTTTTAAAGAAAGGAAAGTCTTTTGAAAGAAAAGCCCCGTCCAGTGACGTTTTCAAAAGAACGCATGTAAACATGCACGAACTCTTGCAGAAATGAAGGCACTGACGGGAGAAACGTTTTACGAAAAGGAAGCCTCGTCCAGTGAAGTTTTCAAACGAACACACGCATGCATGCACGTAATAGTATGTACGAATGATGAATGCATGAATGAAAACCTATATTGTTATATTTTTAACGGTATGAAGTAATGCTTACGAGTCTTCGACTCATTTTAATTTTTATGCATGTCCCTCCCCCTCACAGGAACTGCACAATCAGGACGGACACGGCCCATGGGAAGAGCACGGAAGTCTAGGCACGAGTTTTAAACGTACGAGACCTTTTTATTATAAGATTTATGTTTTCCGCTGTAAACCTCTTTTATGATAAAAGCACATTTTAAATTATGAACGTGGAGTCTTGCACCCTGGGTATGCAAGTGAAAAGTTTTTAAACAGGACGATAATTCCCGTCGTCCTTTTTATAAAAATATTTTAGAAAAAAGTCCCACCAAAAAGGACGGGCGTTACATAATGGGATGGCCATAAAAGCATGTGAGCATCCATGGAGGTTTTGGAGAAATGTTGTCAACCCAACAATTAATATGCCTTTGAGAATAACTTTGGATTTCTACTGCACAATCAAACTTCCATAATAATGCTAACCCACCACCACGACCCAACCCCTCAACCAAAAACATATTAGTAAAACCAAAAAAATGCTTCAAACAGTCCATCTTATTCTTACGTAATCTAGTTTGCATAAGAAATAAGATGTTTGGCTTTTTGTCCTTAACCTTATAACTATCCGAGGTATGCCAAGCCCTCAACAGTTCCAACTTAAAAGTCTAATTTCTCTTGGCGGAGGTTGATTCGTGGGACTGAGAATCAACCTCCGCCAATATTTTCACATTTCTTAGTTTCCTTTTGAACAACATTTTATCCTTAATGCTACGATTGCCAATAGGCAAGAACTTTCTCTTTCTAGTTGCCAAGTAAGTATCAGAATGAGCAGTGGCTATTATTAGCACTTCTAACCTTATTCTTCAGTTGATGCAGTGAATGAGATGGACTAAAGAAACCTTTATGTTCAAAGACATCCACTAAACCATTACCAACCCCATCATCAGCAATGGGGACTTCAACAGGAGACTCATCAATAGATGGAGAAGGAATATCATGTTGCAGTACAGGACCAATCTTGAAAGAGATGATAGTTGTTGTAGTTGTAGCAGTTGCAGCAGTTACAATTGCAGAATTGATGATCACAGATGGGCAGCCAATCAGCATGTCTTCTACATCTTTCTTAGAATGCCCCGTGTTATCCACACCCCAATTGTCTCATTACTATCATTGCAGTTACCAGAAGGGGAAGAATGAGATAACTGATTTGTTGCATCAGAAGATGAAGATATTTTTGAAAATCCAGCAATGAATTTCCCCACCCCTCCTCTTGCAGCAGTAGATGAAGCACGCATCCATTTACCATATTGCGTGGTAGAAGTAGCTTCTATCTTATTCAAACAACCAACATTGCCATGCATAATAACACCACAAGAAAAACAAAAACGTGGCAATCTCTCATACTTAAAAGGCACAAACACATGATGTTCTTTTAGTGATAACATAGTTGTAACACCCCCTTCCCGTAGGCTAGGAGTGTCACGTATTTTTCATAAAAATAAATCCAGCAATAGATTCCAATTTCATAATTGAAAACATGAAATTTATTAAGTGGAAAAATGTCTAATAAAACTGTCTTCCAAAAACATTAAATGAAATAAACTAAATCAATTCATGTCATAAAAACATGTTTTATTTTAGAAAGTCTGAACTAAAAATAACTGCTCCTTCTACTCTTGGCCTGCCTGCTCGTAATCATCATCTTCACCTGGGTGGTTAAAAACATGAAAACAAACTAAAATGAGTCGATGACTCAGTAAGAAATCCATCACAACGTAAACGTAATAAACATAAGATTTTCATAAAAACTTTCATGCTGAGCTTAAAATTCATGATTGTTCATACTGATGCTTATGTTATGTATGATTGTTTTAACTGAATTAACTGACTGATCTGACTGATTTATCTGACTGGCCAACACACTTAACCCTGTGTGCAAGGTTGTGCACCGGCCCCACATCCCGCTGCAGCAAGGGGAACCGCTGATAGTATTCTAGCATACTATGGTTGACCACGACTGAGTTCGTGGCTTGCACACCACCCTGAAACTGAACTGCATTGGTACCATGCATCTGAATGACCATCTTATTAACTGATCTGATTTTATCTTACACTTGAATTTAAAATGGCTTACTGTCTTATACACATGAGATGCATGACATATTACATACATAATCATAATTTCTGAATTTAAACATGATGCGGAATGACATGATCGTATGCTATGCTGGATGACATGCTTGCATATGACATAAGCGGTTCATAAATAATGGTTGTCAATGAACTGGCTTGAATAATACATACATATAGGCTAACTGTGATGATCCTAATTTATGATCAAATTACTTACCTCTCTGCGCTTCTCCTTGAATATCACTTCGTAACTCGACACCTATACGCAATAATATTTATCAATAAATATGTCTGAGAAATATAAGTACTAATATCCTACTTAATAAATTCACAATCTAAAAGATAGTCAAACAACTCTTTTGTTTAACGCTATAATCAATAAATCCTAGTATTTAAATTACTTAAAATACTAAATTATAAATTTAGTAGAAATACTCTAGCTATTTTAAAATACTTCATAAAACTTAAATTCTTAAAATAACTTTCATTTATTAACATAATTATTAAATTTTATAAGAAATACAATAAATATTAATATAATTTAAATATTCTTAACATATTTCTCTATTTTCAACCTACAACTTTAATAGCATAATTATAACAACATCTATTAAAGTAAATAGATAATTATAACAACATCTCATTTAATAAATCGTTCAAAATAATTTAAAAACTTTTTTTGCTGAAATATGATATCTAATCTTTCAAATATAATTTAACTGTATATATATATATATATATATATAAATATAAAATAATTGGTGAAAGCATTCAATTAATAAAAGTAGACTTAATCATAATATTATTCAAAACTCATAACATAATCCTTAATTCTTTTTAAAATATAACATAATAATTTTATTAACATCCAACTAAATAGATAAAGGAAAATTAACTAAAATAATAGGCTCCATAATATACTTCAAAACACATTTTAAATTCTTTAAACACTTTCTTAATAAAATGAGCATTTAACTAATATATTTACTTAAGTAAAAACTCATCTTTAAAAATATTAATGTTAAGCACAATAAAATTACTAAATCAGTTGTTGAAGATCAAGCCCATTTTACTCTTTAAAACACAAGCTTATCAATTAAGCCCAGCATACATAAGGTCCAAGGGCCTGTTGTGAAACAATGCTTCATGGTGGTTTTATGGCACACGGACAGAAACATAAGGAGAAGTCGTGCAAGAGAAAACAGAGGGCTCACCGAGAGAGAGTATGCGACGGAGATGGGCTGCGCGACGGTTCAAGCAACAAGCGAGGGTCACGGCGGCGCAACTAGCTGCTTCTCTGTTGTAGTGCGACACCGAGAGAGAGAGAGAGAGAGAGAGAGAGAGTGATGTTTACTTAGAGGAAAAGAGGGAGGTGAGGGTGGCGAACGACAGTAGGCTTCCCGAAAGGGAGTGGGTGCGACGGGACTAGGACGGCCGGCAGTTTCTGTCACCGTGGGTGGTGCGCCGATGTCCCTTGAAGTGGTGTCGGCGTGGTCTGGCAAGGAGGTCACCACGGAGGGCTACGGTTTCCTCTGTCTTCTGTTGCTTGAAACAGGGGCTTGCCGTATGGGGTTGTTCGCGGTTTACTGTGGACTAGGGCGGGTCTAGGTGGTTCTTCGCGATGCTGTGGCTAAGGGAGGAGACGTGGAGGAGCTTCCTACTGCACGGGTGCAAGCAGGGGCTAGACTTGTTACTGCAACGTGAAGGTTCCTTCGGACTGGTTCTGTACAGTGGGCTGGCGGTTAACTTCATGCACTGATCGTGCATGGATGCTGCTTGCCGTGAGAGAGGAAGGGGTCATGGGTCTGATGTACAGAGCCTCTATATATAGACTACGGAAACCCTAGTGAAGAAGAAGAAGAGACGTACGGTTTGGAGTTGAGAGGTGTACGTGCATGTGCATGTGAGTTGATAAATAAGTTAGAGACGTGCATGGCTGATAAAAGGAATTTTGGGTAGTTAGGAGTTTTATCTAGAATGTTAATAATGTTTGGAGTCTAAGATGAGTTTGAGGCTAGAATTATAAAATCAAGAAATGAGATTCATTGGAGATAGGAAAAGTTAAGATTTAAATTCAAACTAAAACTTTCATAAAATCTGATAAAATAATAATAATAATAATAATAGAATATTTATAGTTATATATAAAAATACATAAAACTTATCTTATATCCTAATCTTAGGGTTGGGTTGTTACAATAGTACCTCTTGCAAGGGGCTTGAAAAGGTCAATCTCAACAAGAATACGCATACATTGTCCCCAACCAATTCCATGTTCATCAACCTCCACATGAATCATGTTCCCAATCATTCCACCAATTCTAGAAGCCACATTATCATTCATGCACACAAGAGGCAAATGATGTAGTTGCACCCAAAGATAAGCATGAGAGAAATACTAATTCAATGGGAAGAGTAAATCCATTAAATAACTTTAGACAAATCAGATCCTGATCAAAGAGCCATGGTTGACCATCCCATATTCTCTGCAGATCATGTTCAGAACAAAATTCCAAGAGAAACAGATTCATACCCACTTCAACAATACGAATAACTGCACCAACTTTCCAAACTTTAAGCATAGTTATCTTGAAGGCCTCATGATTGACTCTCCTTTCAGTCATGATCTTCCCCACAAGACAGAACTGGCCTTTCGTTAGAGTTTGTTCAACATCATTATCCAAGACTACAACACCCTCCTTGTCAATGGTTGTAAGACTAAGTTTATTCCAATGCGAAATAAAGTCCTCACCCATGTTGTCAAATGAAGACAAAACAGAAAAAGATGACAATTACAGACAAAACACGTTGCCTACCACTCAAGAGTGAAGGCATAGACTTTCTCCTCAAGTCTTTAAAGTCACCAGAGAAAGCTACCACCCACGTTGCCTACCAACTTTCCAAACACGTTCCCTTGAGAGAAAGCTTCCAGAATGTAACTGCTTCCTTAATCGCCGGACATGATACAAGAAATGGATTTCTCAACCAGAATAAGAAGTAAACTTGAAGGGTCACGTGAAGATAATGGAAAAAAGAAGATAGTAATTGAAGGAAAGAAAAAACAGAAAGAAGACGCCAAATCGAAAATGGAAAAGTAAATTAGAAATTGATGCTAAGGTCTATAAATAGATAGACCTAGCCAACTCTGCACAAACAGAACGAAACGAAGAGGAAAGAAGGAACTCAGCGCCACCGGGAGTGTGCGGAAGAAGAAGAAAAATAAATTGGAGTTCTGCGTCCATTTTGACAGCTATTTTTATGTTCTAATAACACTATAATTTTTATTTTTCTATAGTTTCTTTTAAATACTGTTTTGATGTTTATTTACATTTAAATTTTGGAGTTTATTTTCATGAACATGTCTAGCTAAGTTTTCAACTAAGGTTAAGGTTAAGGAAGAAACCTCATTGAAGATTACTAATATTATTTATGAGATTAATTTTTTCCTAATTATTTATGCGCTATTGTTCTTGCTTCATGTCAATTGAAAGAGACAGAGTTCTTAATATGTGTTCCATCATATTTTTCTAATGATTTAGAATAATCTTAACAAGTTGAGAGTTTGATCCATAATTTTTTTAAAATAAAGTCTTTTTGTGATTTGTTTTAATAGATACAAGTGATGATTTTATTTTATCTTTGAGTGAAGAAGAACATACTTTAGATATTTTCTTAAAAAAAAGAGCGAGTTTCAACGATGATATTTTCCATAATAACAAGATTGATTTCTAAATTATAATGTCGATGTTCGGGAAGAATCAATTATCATAAATATATTACTATGAATTAATGAGGTGGATTCCAAAACCTTAGTTCATTCTCCATTAGTAGTTTATTTATTGTTTTGATTAATCTGCATATTTAAAATTTATTTTAGTTATTTTATTAGCTTATTAAATTATTTATTTATTGCCTTAATTAATAAATTGTTTAGTTCTTAATTTCTTATTTATTTTTTGAACTCATCTTTTTGAACTAGACTAGAGTTTATTAGGTTTATATTTGATTGGTTTTCTACATTTTTACAAGTTCCTATAAGTTCGACCTCGTTTTACTAAACTATACTTCGGTAAAGTTCGTGCACTTACGAGTATAATTAAAATTTCATAATAGGTGTTCCCTAAATACTTCCTCATTCAAGTGGCCATGCAAAAATGCATTTGAAACATCTAGTCGATGAAGTGGCCAGTTGTAAGATATTGCTACAGCAAGAATAGTTCTAATTCGTTGTTGGCTTCACCACAGGACTAAAAGTTTTAGTAAAATCAATATGTTTGTTGCTCAAACCCCTTTGCCACCAAGCGGGGTCTTGTATCCATCGATGGTACCACCAACCTTAATTCTTAACTTGTAAATCCATTTACATTGAATGACATTTTTGTGTAGAGGTGGAGGGTAGAATTCCCATGTTTGATTAGCCTCTAAGACTTCAAATTTAGTTTTCATGGCAAGAGTCCAATCTATAGATATTGCAGGTTGAGAAAATGTGTGAGGTTCAATAGGTAGAGTAGAGGTCTGGAAGGAAACAAAGGGATGCTTGGTGCTATAAAACATTTGGTAATCAAGGTACTATTTTGGACAAGAAATGCCAGATTGAGATCTAGTGGTCATAGGGTGAAGAGTAAGTGGACTAGGGACTGTTATGGCTGTTTGATGGTAAAGAGTGGCGGCATGGTCATTGTGGCAACTATAGGTGAAGAGGGCAGCATCGGTGAAGTAGTGATGTTGGTTGAGGGGGAAGTAAGTGGTGCTACAAAGTGATTAGATAAAGAGGGTGACAATATTGTTGCTGGTAAAAAAATGGGAGAAGCATGGGCTTGAGGGATTAAAGCATTTACCCTATCATGGGCAGGAAAGGTGCATTCATAAAAAATAACATGGCCAGAGATGTACACCCTATTGCACTGTGGATCCAGACACCTATGACCCCTATGATTCAAGTTGTAGCCCAAACAAATGCATTGCTTATTGCAAAAAGCTGAGTTTGTAAAAATTGTAAGGACAAAGACAGACATAACATCAACAACCAAAGACTTTAAATTCTTTATAGTTTGGTGGCTTATGGAAAAGAGTGGTGTAGGGTGATTCAAAGTTGAGGAGAGGAGTACGCAATCTATTTATGCGGAACACAGCTGTCAAGAATGCATCAACCCAATATTTGTGAGAGAAACTTGAATATGCTAATAAGGCTAGCCCAATTTCTGTGATGTGTCTATGTTTTCTTTCGGCAACCCCATTCTATTGGGGTGTATGAGGACATGACATTCGATGAAGGATTCCATGTGTGTCTAAGAACTTCTTGAACTGATGTGAGGTGAACTCACAACCTCCATCAGTTTGGAAAGACTTGATGGTGGTATTGAATTAATTTTTAACAAAGCACTTAAACTTGAAAAAGCATGAGAAAACTTCATATTTCAAGTCATTGGAAACAACCATGTAAACTTGGAGAGGTCATCAATAAAAATAACATAATGATTACAACCTCCAATAGATGAAATAGGAGATGACCAAACATCAGAATGAATGACTTCTAATGGACTAAAACTAACTCTTGAAGAACTATTAAAGGGCAAACGTTTTATTTCTACAAGTTGACAAGGTTCACATACAAAGGAATATATATTTTGTTAGGGCACTAGAAGTTGAAAGTGCCTGAGAACATGATCAGTTATCGGTCGGGCTAGATGTCCAAGTCTAGGATGCCACAGAGACTTAGATGTTTTGACACCCAACATGCAGGCGAACGTCGTGTTATTGTTTTAGAAATGACCTTCGTAGGTGGATGGGGTATAGCCCATCCTCACTGTGCCTGTGATTTAGTAGGTTCTTGGTCTTGCAATCCTTGATAGAAAAGTCAGATGAGTTCAAAAAAAAAATTAATTCACAATTTCTGGATGCTTCGAAGATTGACAGAAGCTTTAGGACAATGAAAAATATTATTTAATGTAAATAAGGGGGTTGGAGTATGAACTATGCTAGAACTAGAATGTAGTATAGGTAGAAAGGAATCATTACAAAAGCAACTGACTTAGAACCTTGATATGATTCCTGATTTGAGAGATTATCCAATCTGGCTGTAATTTGAGTGTTTGCCCCGTTGTCAACATACCATGCTTGATCTTCTAGGTTTGAATTTTTGGTGGCAACCATGGCAGCTAATTACTTGGGAGGATGATGACCCTGTAAGCATGATCCATCCTATAAAAGCAATCCAAGGCTTAGTGATTTGTTCCACGCCAAATTTGACATGGAACTCATGTAGGTATGGAAGATGAGTTGCTCGACTTGAAGTTCTTATGTGGGGCTGACTGCTTTTTGTTCTTGTATTGCTGATATTTTTTACATGAGCTAGAGTATTCAGACTTGGAATGGGGAGGGTGACTATTAGGTTTATGAGAGTAGAAAGCAAGCCCATGTGTTTAGTGGGGAGCGTGTTTGTGCGGTTTGTAGCAATTCATAATTTAATAATTCTGCTTGGAAGTCTTCAAATGTCAAGGGAGTATTGTGAGTAGCGCCCTTTCATAAACTTCCATCAAAGTACTCTCTGATGAAGTATTTTATCTTAGTGACATAAGAGGTGTGAGAAGGGTTGAGTCCACTGGTGATGTATGAGATGAGATCCTCATCATCTTCTGATTTCCCCACTGTTGCTAATTGATCAGTAATGCCTTGGCTAAGGAAAGAAACTCCTGGCAAGAATTTGAGTCTTGATGAAGACTCTATAATTGCCTTTTGAGATAGGCAATTTTTGAATGAGATTGAGAAGAAAATCTTGAGGTTAAGGATTGCCACACTTGCCTTGAAGTGTTAAGATCATACATTGTTGAAAGCACACATCAGTAAGCGTGGAAATAATCCAACTGAGAAGGTATTGATCCTTCTTATTCCAGATGATATGATCAGGATTTATAGTCTGAAAATCAGGAAGGTTTCATGGGCATGGTTCAGTGCCATCAACAATGCCCAAAAACTCATGACTGCTTAAAACACAAAAGAATTGTGATAGCCATAACAAGTAATTTGAACTATTGAGTTTAATGGGCACCAATTGTGTGATGTTAGGAAAAGATAAAGTGGTGGGAGAAGAGCTAGAATTAGCCATAACAATAAAGTGTAAACCTTTGGGGCTCGAATACCATGTAAGGGAAGAAATTTTCTACATCTTCATAATATGATCTATACAAGAATATATAAAATCTGTAGGCAGTAATTTCCTAATCTATACTAGATAACAAATCAACTTAAATACCTATCCGTTACAAATATTCAAATTGCTGCTATGATGGAGCTAATATCTTGGATTGTGTTGTTTGCACTATGATGTGAACTTGAGACTTGAATGATGATTGATCTACAGTAACTTGAACCATAAGCATATCTGTAACGCCCCGAACCCGAGGGTCCGGAGAGTTAACTCATGTCACTAACAAACCTGTCTCTCCAAGCACTTAAAACTCCAAGGACTACATGATTAGCACACAATTCATATTTTTCCAAATAACCATAATAACACTCCATAAGTTATCATTATAAAACATAAACCCAAAAGGGGTCCACAATCTCCCAATAACCTCAAAAATATAACAATACATCTTTAGGTATCAATAGGTCCAAACAGCGTAAAGTACTTCAAATGCTCAAGTTAAATCCATCTACTAACAATGGCACTCTAATGTACCCAATCCTTCCATCCATATCTAGCCAGCTTCAATTCTATTCCTGACCCCCAGCTGGGAAATCAATATCATCTGGAAATATATGAAGATAAAGGGGGGTGAGTTATCAACAACTCAGTAAGCAGGGAACATATACTAGCATGTAAACATGAGCCTTTTCAGAAAGTTCAATATGCAGAAACAAAACATTTTATTTTTATATGCAGATCTCTGAAAAACGTGTTATCAGAAAATCAGAGCGACTTTTCCAAGCATTTCATACTCAAGTCAACAATTCATATTTGAGGACCCATTTCATATTCAAAACGCTTTGGCATAACATAACTGAACATATTCATCTTGTCATATCATATCATATACCATGTTTAACCCCCGTGGTAGGGTTGTGCTATCCCCGGTGGCCAAACCAGGCAGTATCATGTGGTGAACTTCCCCTTTTTCAATCTCGGAGCCCCGAGTGTGCACACAGGAAAGAACACGTAAAAGACCACTTTGTTTCCAAAGTGGGTGCACTCATATCATATCATGGTGGTACCAACCATATCACGTGAACAGTATTATCATATCAGAACCATATTCAGAACAGATAAGTATGCCAAAGTTTTATCATATCCATATCATATCAAAACACGTGCGAAACATATTCATATCATTTCTATTTGATCAAAAACAGATCCATATCATTTCATATCACATGCATAAAATTTCAATGATATCATATTCGCTCTTTTGTATATTTCAGAAACATATCAAATATTGCTCATGTCTACACATTTCATGTCAAACATTTCTTTTCTCTTTCATACGTATCTCATGAGGGAATGCAAAACATATACTGAGGTTGTTTTTCACTTTTTCTTTTTCTTTTTAAAACAGCATGCACATTTTTACAAACCAACCTCAGTTCATTTCTTTTTATGCAAATCCAGCATAGGAACCCCGCTTACCTGGATTCTTTAATCTTTCAAAATTCCTCAACGAAGCCGAATAAATATTAATCGTCACCTATAAAAATCACGCAAATTCTATAAATTTTCAATCAATCATGTATTTCGATATTTGAACCTAAGAACCTATTTTAAATCCTCAAAACCTAGAATTCTAATAATTCCTATAATACAACCATTATCTAAAACCACTAATATCCACTTAGTCGAATTCGTACCGAATAAGAGATTTAATCGAACAAATATTTAGGCACTTGCGGAACTCAATAAAGAGTAATCTTCAAAAATATCTAAAGTACCAACAATGTATTATAAATTAATAGAATATTTAAACTACTTTAAAAGTCTAATAAAATACGCCATGCAAAACTCCTCTAAAAAAATTAGAGTTTTTGTTAACAATATTGTTAAGATATTTTCTACACAAAAATAATGTTTTATGAGACTTAAACCTAAAACTCATTTTAACATAACAACAAAAATAAATAAATAGATAAATACCCTTCATCCGAAACACATTTCAGTAAAAAAAAAAAATACCAACTTAGTTGATGATTTAAACAAAAGGGCGAAACGGTAAAAAGACATTTTTTTTCTCCTACCTGTTACTCGAGAAAACCACAATTTCCTTATTAAGTAACTGTTATTAACAGAAAAACTAAAATCAGAAGAGGCAAAAAAATTTGCAAGTGACGGTAGAGACATACTCACGAGAAGGAACTCGAGGCAGCAGCACCGTGGGAGTGCGACAGACGCTGGACTGAGGTGGTGATGACCTTCCTCGACGGCGTCGCACGGGAAGAGAGGGAGAGAGAGCTGAAACCGAGAGAGAGGGAGAGCTGAAACCGAGCCGTAAAAATGAGAGAAGAGGTGGAGTGGAAGATATGGGGATGGAGTGTCCGTGGCTTACCGAGGGGCAGAGGTTGCGCGCGGTGGACTGATGGTGGTGCGACGATGGCTGGCGGTGAGGATTGCCAAGTTGGCAGCACACAGATGGAGGGAGAATTCCTCTGTTTTTAGGCGTGAAAACAGGGGAGGGGCTCTTAATCTAGTGGCTGAGAAACCGGACGTGGAACCCGGAGGGACGGTGGCGCACGGCTGGGGGAGGGACTCTGAGTGCTTGAGCTACCGGCGAGATTGTGCGTGGAGGAGTTGCTGCACGGAAGTGGCTCTGCGGGTGGCCATCTGTTGGTGCAGACCGAGGTTTCGGTTTGGTGCTTTGCAGAGAAACCGTGGGCTTCTGTGAAGAGGGAACCGAGCGGCACTTAGTCTAGGGTTGTAGTTGCTTCATATATATATATAGACCAAAATAGAAAGTAGATCAAACCTAAATAAAAGGGAAGAAAGACATGCACGAAAATGGAAACGAACCGTGCGATGTGTGGCGTGGCGTGAACCCGTGAAACTATTTCTGAAAATGTGAACCCCGTGCATGGGTCCAGTAATGCTGGGTCTTACAATATCAATAGCAACTTGATTCTTGGACACCTTATTTACTCCTTCCATTTCATCTTTAACAATGCTCCCCTCGGACACAAGCACTTTCGCTTATCTTGTGTGTGAGTTGTTGTTGCTCATAGCGAAATGCAGGCAATCTTTGCTCGCCCTAGGATCCGAGCACTCTCCTCGTTATTTTAAAAGATCAATTTTTCTTCATTGAATTTTAAATAATCTTTAGAGGGGGTTTCTTGCACATAGCTTGCACGTTCTCTCAAATCTTGTTGTTTACGGTTTTGCAATTTCAATAAGAGTAATGATACACACACAACATATTTCACAACACATATTGTAAAATAAGGATATTGTTGTAAAATAATGTTAGTTTTATAAGATATTTTATAAAAATACCCCTCCTTTTAAAATAATATTATGTAAAGTGTTGTGAAAAGCGATGTGTGTTTATCATTTTTCTTTCAATAACAAATAATTGTACAAGTTTCATATATAAAGAAATAAAAGGGAAGAAAGGGTTCTCTCGGTTTGGGGAAAGGAAGTGTTGATTAAAGCTGCAGCCCAAGCTATTCCTACCTATTCCATTAGCTGTTTTAAGCTTCCTACTTCTTTGTGTCATGATCTTGAACAAATGATGGTAAAATTCTAGTGGGGGCAGAAAAATGAAGAGAAGAAAATTCATTGGATGAGTTGGAAGAAGATGTATGAAACAAAAAAGGATGGTGGAATGGGATTCAAGGATTTGAGGATCTTTAATGATGCTCTTTTGGCCAAGCAGGGATGACGCATAATGTCAAATACGGACTCGTTGCTTCACAGCATGTTTAAGGCAAAATATTTTCCAAAGAACCACTTTTTAGATGCTGTTTTGGAAAGCAATCCTTCTTTTGTTTGGAGGGGAATTTGGGGTACAATATCCAAGTTAAAGGAGGGGTGCAGATGGAGAATAGGCTCAGGGAATAAAGTGAAAATATGGACTGATGTATGGGTACCAGGTTTTAAAAAAATTGAGGATATGAACTCTGTGTCTGTGATAGGTGCAGAGGAAGTTCCTTATTTCTTCCTGGACAGACAGCCTGGGACGTAAACAAAATCTCAAGCATGTTCCCTCCTGCAGTGGAACTACAGATTACGAAGATTGTGCTTAGTCAAGGAAGTTCAGATGTCACTTGCTGGACGCATGAAGCTCATGGTAGATACACAATCAAAAGTGGTTATAGCTGTTTCAGATCAGTAAATATGGGGACAAAAAGAGGTGAAGCATCGAATACTACTCTTTTAAGGAAATTGTGGAAGTCTATCTGGAATATGAAACTCCCTTAAAAAATAAGAGTGTTTGCATGGAAAGTTGTCAAAGGAATTTTACCTACTAAGCATAATCTTTGGAAAAAACATGTAAATTTTGCAAGTACAGGTTGCAATGACATGTAAATTTCTACCTGTAATGACAGTAGAGAAGATATTTTGCATGTGCTACTCTCCTGCCCATCCATAAGAGAAGTCTAGATTAGAAACTTCCCTATGCAAGTACAGGTTGATGACTTTAGCTCCTTTATTGATGCAGCTCTAAAATTGCAAATCTATAACAGAGCCGAGCTGCTAGAGTTGTTCTTTTTAATTTGCTAGAGCCGCTGGGATAGAAGAAACAAGAAGATTTTTTAGGAAAAAGATGTTCATGCTGAAGATATATTGGGAAGTGTCTTGGCTATGCAAAAAGGGTTCCGTGAATTGAGGAACAAACCTATATCTGTTATTAGGCAGTACTGCAGATGGGAAATGCCACCACCCGGCACCCTCAAATTGAATGTAGATGGAGCTTTCTCTCAAAATGGATCTGTGGCAGGTATAGGTGTTGTATTGAGAGATTCAAAGGGTGGAGTTTTAATGGCAGCAGTGTTAAGAGAAAGGGCAAGTCTAAATGTTCTTGAGTTTGAAGGTCTTGCTATCCTTAGGGGGCTACAATTGTCTTCATCTTGATATCTATCATTTGTCAATTGAATCAGATTCTCTTTTGGCAGTGAATGAGTTTAATTGTAATGGTCAGTCTATGGCCACCATGGGGAACATGGTTAGTGAAGTCAGGAAGTTAAGGCTTTGTTTTCAAACATGTGTTCTAGAACATGCAAATAGAAATTGCAATACAGTAGTAGCTCATACTTTTGTCAAGCTCGGTTTGAGTGTCTCGGAAATTAGTTTATAGTGGGGTTCGTACCCGGATGTAATTGCTAATTTCCTTTGGCTTGATTTTTTTTATAGTCTGTTTTCTTATAGAGAGCTGCTACGTCCACCGCTCCCAGCTCCCGCTGGGAGCTACCGTTAGGCAAAAAAAAAAAAAATTCTTTTGTTTTTTTTATATGTATTTTTTAATACTTTTAAATATTTTTAAAAAAATAAAAAAAAAATCATAATATTATTAAAAAACACTTCCTGAATCACTAAGTAAAAAAAAATTTAAAAAAAATAAAAAATCACAACGGTAGAATAGAGCTATATAAATGAGTGGTAAGAGTAGCATTTTTTTTTCTTATATGGAATGAAGTATCAGTTTTCCTAACAATAAAAAAAATAAATAAATCGAGCATTGCTATTCATAAGCCCATACACCACACACCATAATTTTTTTAATTTTTTTTAAAAAAATTTTAATGTTTTTTTTTATTTTATTATTCTTAAAATAATTGAATTATTATATTTATAATTTATATATCACACATTTGATAAGAGAATAAAATTAAAGAAATCATAAAAAAGATAGTGTGTGGTGTATGAGGCTTAGGATTAGAATTTTTCAAATCAATAAAATGGAAGAGTAAAAAACATTGGAGAAGGTGAAGCTCTGCAACTGCCACGTCTTATTGTACGGATACGGGCCATGTTCATTTGTAGACCGCTTGATTGAAGGAATATCTGTCGCTTACGTAATAATTTCAAGTGGCCATGCTCAGGTACTGTCACTGTTGACATTAATGTGTGTGTAAGACTGATAGAGTTTCCATTTTCTTTTTGGAGAGAGAGAGAGAGAGAGACGGAGGGTACTGTGACTACTGTCACAAAAGTGGTTGATCATGCACGATTTCAATTCGTAATTCCAACAATTAAATAATATTCAAGCTGAATTTTAATAATTGAGAAAGAAGAAAACTTAGGGTGAATATTAATAGAAAAGAAATAAATCGTGCTTGCTGATCTATTAAACAATATATCATGTACCGATCATAGTTAGAATATTCTATTTTTTTATTTCCAAAGTAAATATTATAACTTCCACAATAATTTGAATTTTTAATTTATATAAATATTGATTAATTAATTGTCTAGATGGGCCATGCACAGTACACGCTGTATATGGAAATTAACTAAGACACTAGCTTAAATGGAAACTCTTTCTTTTTAATGGTTTATTAAGGTGCCGTTTAGATAGTGAGTTGAAATGAGATGAAAGTTGAAAGTTGAATAAAATATTATTTTTTAATATTATTATTATTTTGAGATTAGTTAAATTATTTATTATATTTAGTGTGGAGGTTGAAAAAGTTGTAATAATTAGATAGGTAAAGATGAAACACTTTTACTATCTAAACAAAGCCTAAGAATCAGAATATTGCTAAAACACGTAATATTAATCTTCGACCAATTAAGCTAAGTCATACATAGAAAGAAAATTCATAAGGTTTTGGTGTATGTACACCATCCTTATTAATTAACTGTGTAATGCCCCAAACCCGGATGGTCTGGAGACTTACTACTTTTCTCTAAAGAACTTATTATCCAATACAACTAAAATGAAACTCAAATCTTTAATAACAAAACTCAATATCAAGAGTTCTAAATAACCACATTGACAACTCCACAAAGTCATTACTGCAGCTAAAATAAACTAAGGAGTCCGTAATCTCTCGGTAATCATAACAACTCAACCAATAATTTCATACCTCTTTCTGAAACCCAAGATATTAATAAAACTCAAAAACATTAAAACTAAGAACATCAGAAGTCCTTCTTCCAACAACATCTCCTCAGTTTAAACACATTCAGAAATCTACTCCAGGTCCTCATTTGGACTCTCCACATCATCTGAAAAATATTATGAAGATAGGGGTGAGTTATCAACAACTCAGTAAGCAGAAATCATATGCTAGCGTGTAAACATGAGCATTTACAAAGTAGAACATGCAGAACAAAATATTTTCCAGAGTTAACATGCAGAACAGAACATATTTTCAAAAGTAACAGAGCGATGGTTTTAAAACAAGTAAAACCCTTAGCGCTTTGGCATAACATAAACTGAGGATCATCATCAGATCCAAACAGAGCATCAAACAGAGCAGAGACCATGTTTCACCCCCGTGGTAGGGTTGTGCTAACCCCGGTGGCCAAACCAGGCAGAGACAGAGGTGAAATCTTTCCTTTATTCTTCTCGGAGCCCCGAGTGTGCACACAGGAAAGACCACAATAAAACCACTTTGTTTCCAAAGTGGGTGCACTCAGAGATAGAGAAGTTGGTACCAACCCAAACAGAGCAGAGCATAACAGAGCAGAGCATAACAGAGCAGAGGCAGAGTCAGATACGAAAACCAGTACACCATGCCAAAGGTTTTCAGATGTTATATCAAAATAATACAGAGTACCAAAACAGAATCAGACAGTTTACACACGCTGAACACAAAAGCCAGAACATCTTTCTAAAATAAATGCACAACTTTTCATATTATCAATATCGCTCTTTTTCCAGATTTCAGAAACCACATGACAGAATTTAGCTCATGTCTACACAATGCATGTCAGAACATATTTTTCTCTTTTTCGTACAGATTTCATGAGTATGCAAATAAACGACCGAGGTTGGTTTTATTTTTCCCAAGTTCTCATTTCACCACAAAAATATGCAAAGTTTTCAGAAAAATCAACCTCAGTCTCAAATAATTCGTGTAAGGCCTAGCATAGGAACCCCGCTTACCTGACTCCTGCAGCGCATTATCTATGACTTGAAAACAGTCTCTATCCGTCTCGTCACCTATTCATAAAAATAATATAAACTAAATATTAAAGTCCAACAACACAAAATTGGTCTTAGACAACTCCAGACCCAAACTCTAGATCATAATTCAGCAAGTTTAATCAAACTCCAACAGCCAAATAACAATCCGGACAGCCCTCACTTCGACTCAAAATATTCTATACCAATCTCAGTATTGTCCAATACAAGCATCAAGACCAATGCCAATTCAAATTCCAATAACTCACACTTATTCCAACAGTTCGCAGTCCCAAACAATTTCTAACAATTTAACCAACACTAAACAAAGCACACTTCTTCCCATTCACAACTCCATAACAGAAAATATAAACTAATACCTCTAAAAATTAAACTACACTCGACAAATAAAATTAATTCTCCTCTAAATATTCTCTCAACCATCAATCCAACTGACCCCCCTTACTCCTCGGACTCAGTCCGGCACAACCAACAAATTCACAGTAAATATGAATTAGTGCAGAAATACTTTTAAATCTCAAAAGTTCTTTGGCAAAAATACTTACAATGCTATAATATAATTTTTGAAAGATCACGGAGGTGCTAGAAGCGGCAACGTAGCAACAAAACAGTGCCAAATGCACTGTGGCCGTGGGTCTCAAAAACCCACTTTTGAACGGGTGCAAACGAAGACCCGAGATTGATAGGGTAGGGCTTAGGGATGTCGGTGAAACTAATGGTGGTGGTGGTTGGCCGTGGGTGGCGGCGCAATAGGCGGTTGAAGTGCAAAAACACCCAAAACGGAAATGTTGATGGTGGGGCTTCACCGGTGACAGATCGGAGGTGGGGTTGGGTCCATTGGGTTGCTAGAAGGTCGAGGATGATGTGGTGAGAAGATGGTGGCCGGAGATGGCGCAGCGGCGCAAGGAATGCCGCGGCTTCGAGTGGTGCGTGGAGGCTAACGGCGGCGCGGCTGAGGCTGGAAATCGGAGGGGGAGGTCGCCGGTAGGTGGAGGAGCGGCTGGGATGGGCGGTGTCGCGCACGGCGGCGCGATGGCGGCGGGTCGAGGGCAAACGGCGGACGCACGGGAGAGAGAAAGAAAGAGAGGCACGGGAGGGAGAAGAAAAGAAAAAGAAAAGAAAGAAAAGAAGAAAAAGAAAAAAGGAAGAAAAGAAAAGAGAAAGAGAAAAATGTAGGGAAAAAAATGAGGTCCAATCCTCACATCTTGGGTCACAAAAAAATGATTCAACAGAAACGGTTTTAAAACAGCTAGTGAAATAAAATATTTCAAACACAGTGATTAAAATAAAAATAAATAATTAAACCCAACAACAAGTTAATTTAATGCAAGAAGAAATTTAAACACATAACAATAATTAATTTAAAGAAAGCACTTCAAAAATAATTTTCGTGAACTACAAAAAATCATATAAATAACACAACTAAAAATCCAACAATTTTAAAACAAGAGAATAAATTTTTAAATTAATAACAAATAATCTTTCAATTAAAAAAAAACACTAAAATACGGGGTGTTACAAACTGCATATATATTGTGATCATTTTGTTATTGAGAATGTTAATTTAGTGCAACTCATGGAGGCTCTAGCAACAGTAGTACTATTTGATAGAGAGCAAGCAGAAAACTTGGACTGCAAAATTGATCTTGGAATGAGACTCGGTACTAGTGATTACTCTTCCACTAATTAGTAACGATTTGCTACAAAGATTGGAGAAAGACCCCAATGCTCAAGATGGAATGATGCATTCTTGAGTAGTGTTAATTATAAAAGCAAAAAGATTTAACAACAGTAAACTCACAAACTAATGTAATTTCATGTGATATGTTAGATCTACTTTACAATAAAAATAACTTTACTATCTGATATATCACATCAAACTACATTAATAGTTTACTTTTACAAAATTTATTTGTAGCTAAAACGTTAATTTCTATTTTAAAAAATGAGCTCCTTTTGTGTCAGCTATGTGTGTGTACGTGTGTGTATGTGTGTGTGTTAGGAATGTTATAATGTAGACAAGCAGCAAACTAAAACTACCCTAATTTCTGATTTCCGAAAAATAAAAATAAAAAAGGCAAAGAACACTTTCTTAGTTATGTATTTCATACATACTATAAGAAAACTGCTTATTTGTAGTCACTATTAAAATGAGTTTATTTTCGTCGTAAATAGTCATTTTCGTCGCAATAATTTATCACAAATGCTCATTTTTCTTGTAGTGTGGAGACATGTAGTTAATGGTAGTGTTCTATTTTCTAATCTATGGATTTCCTTTTTCTGATAAAGATCATTTTCTATGATGTCGTTTATACATGACACACATAGTTAATTGATGAGTACCATGCACGCATGCATCAAACAGAAAAAAAGGAACCTTCTCTATCTACCATTTTGATCAATTATCTAGCAGCTAATTAGTTGAATGTGAGTTTGAACTTGACCCACAAGTATAGTTATGACCAGGCTGGTGGGATGAAAAGACCGGTAATTGTGGAACACAAAGAGGCTAGGTCATGTGCTAATAGTATGTCCAGTAGTTGGTGAAACCAGATCAAACCATATATCTTTGTGGCATGTGTACGTAATTAATAAATTAAGTAAACCATGCCAATTACGTACATCAATGTTTCACACTATGATATTGAATTTAAAACATAGTTTAGAAGTAGTAATTTATAAGAGATGTAGTTTTAATTCTGAAAAGAAAAAACTAAGTTGGAGATTGATCAGAAGAAGAAATATAATTGAAAAGAAAAGAAATTTGAAAAAGAAAAAGAAAGTAAGTATGATCAAAAGCCCATAATAAACATAAGAGAAAGGCGCCCTTAATTAGCTGATAATCGCCCCCACCACCCAAAGTAAGACTCGCTAGGGTTTTGGCCGAAGATGGCGATGTTTAAACTGCGCCCATATTGGGGCAGTAAAGAACAGCTAAGCATCTACCAATATTAAAAATATAAAGATAGTATAAACTCATAAGACTGCCAATAAAACTTCAGGGTCGGCCATGTTTATATATATATATATATATATATATATATATATATATATATCTCCCTCCTACAGTCACTCCCTCCATTGTTTTCGTCCCTAGCTATGAGCTGATCTCTCTCTCTCTCTCTCTGAAAACTCTCTCTGAGGACTTGAACCTAGAGACAGATCTCGGACTTATATGCTTCTTTCTCCTCCGTTTTTTGCTCAGTTTTATTGCTTATATTTATTTGTTTCCCTTCCCCCATCCCATATGTATGAGTTTCTTTAATTGAACTCCATCAGGTTCGGCTTCTCATGACTTTTGTTTTTTTGATATCTCAAATTTTTTCTTCATTTTATTAACTTTTTTTCTCTGTTGGTCTCCTCTCTGTACGTAATCTGGCATGGAAAGTTATAATACCAACTGGGTCTTCTTTCCTGAGCCGTAATCTTACTCCGTTCGCTTTTAAACTGTTGTTCTTGCCGGAATCTAATCGGAAAAATCTGATCAACATATGATTTGAAAGTTTTAATCTATTGGATATGGCTGGTAACATTAATTATTTTTTTCTTTGGGTTCAAAACATAATGAATAGGGTTTTGTTTTATTCCAAGAGGTTCTTATTCGATAATTGAAAGTTTTGTTTCTATGGTAGAGTTAGAAACCGTAGATTCTTCTTGGGGTACCCCTCAAGTAGTACTTTATGTTCCAGCCACTGGTAATCCGCCACCACATCTTATGCCCGTGGCCTTGGGCTAAGTTGTACGTGAAATGTCATATTTTGTCCTTTTGTTTTCCTTTTTTTGCTCTCTTTCTTGCTTTGTTTCTGCTTTTCATGACGAGGGTCTTCCTATGGAAATATTTTGGATGTACTTCTGCTTCTTTTCTTGATATAAAAGTCCACATTTTCGGTTAATTAGGCTTTGTGCATGATGATAGATTGACAGTCAGTTGTTTGCGGGTGTGGCATCTTCAAGATTCACATGGAAAAGCACGGTTGGTGATGCAAAATCTCTCTGCCAAAGCTCTTTGAAAGTGAGAATCTTGATGATGCTGCATCGGCAAGAAACGACTCTACAAAAGTGGATTTTCTCCCACCAATCAGATCGAGCTGCCATTCAACAGGTATATATATATATATATGTCTTTTGTTTCCAAGCACTTTCTGTTTCTATCTGTTGCTGTCAGATTGATTTCTTAATTTCTTTCTTCTAGGCTTTTCTCTTCTTTTCTTTTTTTTCCCATTTTTGTTTTTCATTAAAGCAATCTATCAATGGGTTTACTGTATGTATTTTATATGATCTTTTGCAAACTGCATAGAATCTTATAGACCATTCAAGGACCAGTGCTTATCTTTTGGATCTGTGAATATTCTTCTGCAAAAAATTTGTTATGGTGGGAAATAGTATCTTTTCAGGTGCTTCTTGTTGGAGATGGAGATGGAGATGGGATTTTATTATTTTATTGCTGGAAATTAAGAGAAAGAGAATGTTGATGATGCTAGCTGCATGAGCTTTAAAATATATATTCTGGAAAGGTGATTTTTTGCTGTCCATTTTTTCGTTTTCTCGAGGGTTTCCATTTTAGATCCATCCTAGGATTCTTCAAATCCTCGATAGATATGAATGTTTCGTGGGTTTTCATGGCTCATATGCAGAGAGGCAAAGAAACAGTAACAGGTGGAATGTGGAACTAATTGCTCGAGTTGTCTACGAATGGATTGGCAAATGTGAACAGAAACTGAGATGAAAGGTGAGCAAAAGGAAGTTTCACGTTCGGTTTTTTTCTGGGGTTTGATAATCTCAGCGATCATCAATTATAGCATACTGAAATTTTGGTTTTTCCTTCCGACCATCTTCTTTTCTGCCCTGCTTGATTCAACATATACATATGATAATTGAAAATTGGATTAATAAAGAGTTTGGATACGAAAATAATGGCGTGAACATATTGCCCCTGCCATTGTTGCATGTCTTGCTTCAGCATTAATCACCCATTACTGATCTTGTTGGTAGACCAACCTAACGATCGAGAGACCTCTTTCAACTTGGACCATAAATCTGGCCTGTACTATCGCATATATACATACCTACATAAATACATATACATATATATACATATATATATATTCCAGTCCATCTATTTATTACGTCTTCAATAATATCACCCAAAAAGTTGCGCAAAAATGGCTTTATATTCTGCATATTCATCATGATATATAGTTATAATAGTCATTTCAAGATTATGGAGATCTGTGTGCATGATCTATCACTGTCCAAGCTGGGCCCTGGTTTACTTGCTATATATGGGGCTGCAGTAGGGTATATATACTTTTTTATTTTGGTCCACCGATTTTCAGAGTACTGTTAGTGAAGAGAATCGAAGGAATCATACTGAGTGTAAGAATCAATATGCGTATCTAAAGACCATGCATATATTATGAGTTGAAGTTTCTGTGATTTGCTTTTGGTTTTCTGTGATAATTATATAGTACTGACTCACCAAGAATATTGTGAGACCCAGAAACATTCTACTGCCCATTAATCTTCAACATATATATCCAGGCAACATGGATGCAGGCAACACTCTGTTTCAATGCCATGCAGAACATTTTTAGGGTTGATGCTTTCATGGCAGTAATGAGTTACTTTTGGTTCTGAATTTTATATATAGTTCATATTGATTTTAAATAGGGTAGTTGGGTTATTAAAAATCTTTCTTAGTTTAATTAGCAACCCTAATTTAGTGTGAAGAGAGTTTAATTAACATCTAAAACCATCTCATTAATTTACTAGTTTAATTAGCAACAAATTCTAAAAGCAATTAATAAGAGAAAATATGAATATGATCTGTTTAACTTGAATCCTGCTTTGTACTATAAATTACTTAGAAAATAACTACATGCAGGTTCTAATATTGGATCTAAAACCCTAATAATAAGTACTCTGTAGCATTAATGTAAACCCTTTAATCCTTAAAACTTTTTAATGTTTTTAACGTTTCCTTTTCTGTTTATATTTCAAAGTATGATACTTCAAATTATCAAGGTCACCTTATCATGTTTTTCCCCAATCCTGAGCTCCTTTTTTACTTAGGCTAGTAATATATAATTCAGTATTGCTTAGAGAAAAATCACATTTGATTAATATCTCATGTATATAAGCTTTTTTTGTATATCTCTCATCCACAGTATTAATAATTTCCAATTACACCTAATTAATAACTACTAACCCAATTCAGTTAATTAATATAATGGCCAGGTAGTACGTCTTGATCCCCAGACATCCCTCAAATATAAGAAGGTGGCGCAAATATTATCTATCTTCAGACTGCAAGACCATTGGCCAACTTATGTCATATGTGTTTTTTTTTTTTTTTTGAAAGATAACATTCATCTCATTAATAAAAAAATGGAAAATGTTCTATCATGGACACCATATTGCAGAATTTCAGAAGGTGCCTCTTCAATCCATACAACTTCCTCATCGCTTTGTAAGGCCAACTTTTCTAGATTGTGAGCAACCTGGTTTCCCTGTCGATGAACAAACTGGATCTTCCTTCTTGCTGGTTGTCCAAAAACCTGCTTCAAGTCTTCCACAATTTGACCATACCATGAACAATTCTCAGCTTTACACAGAATATCATAACCAAAGTCAAGGAATCACCTTCAAACAACACCTTTTGAAACCCCAGCTCAACACCTAATTCGGTAGCCCTCTCTAAAGCAACTTCTTCAGCCTGCAAAGGAGAACCAATAAAACATCTGGACCAAGCTGCTGCTGCTAGTAAATCCCCTTTGTGATCTCTAAAGACACAACCTCCTCCCATCCTCTTACTACTTTCAAGAAAAGCTGCATCCCAATTTGCTTTTACCTAATCCCCTTCTGGTCAGCACCACTTTGCCAATCTTCTTCTTGCATTCTAACCTTCACTAGGTATAAGAACTAAAACTTGAGCTGCTTGGAATTCTTCCAGTTCTATTCTTGCACCCTGCCACAGTTTCTTTGGACTATCAAAGAGATCATCAAACACCCACCTATTTCTTCTCAGCCACAGCTTCCTAAACACACAAGCCGAAAGTTCCAGTTCAGAAACTGCTAGACATGCAGTCGGCTGCTCCCAAGTGAATATAAAATCAGTCTCAAAAGTCTTAGCTTTCTGGAGAAAACTTTCTGAATCAAACCATACATCCTTAGCAGCCCCACATGACCACAAGACATGGTTACTAGTCTCAGCTTGCTGTTTGCAGATAAGACAAGCTTCATTCTCAGTAATCTTCCTTCTGTACAAGTTACTTCTAGTTGGGAGAGCCTCACTTACAGCCCTCCACATAGAAACTTTAACAGCATTTGGTACCTTTAAAGCCCATATCTGTTTCCATAACTTAGTAAATTGCTGCTGGTCAAAACACTCACCCATTGACTATTGTTGTCTCTGGCACTGCAGATGGTAAGCTGATCTTACAGAAAACAGCCCATTGCTAGTAGGACCCCAATACAATTTATCCTCAAAACCTCTCCTATTCACAGTCAAGCATTTAATCACGTCTGCCTCCTCCACAGAAAAGACCTCATCAATGAGAGGTTCATTCCAAGAACCTCCAGGCTGAAGTAGTTTATCCACTGTATCCTCCCTCTGCAAACAATGAACAGGAGACTGAACCATATGAGTATTAGGGATTGGCAGCCACTTGTCCAACCAAATCCTTATTTCTTGACCATTACCCACCCTCCACCGCATGCCATCCTTCACTAACCCAGCAGCACCATTAATACTCCTCCAAATCAGAGAAGAAGCACCCCCAGTTTTTGCACTTAGAATATCCCCATATTTATAATATTTATCTTTCATTATTCTAGCAACAAGAGAAGAAGCTTGGTCTAAAGCTAACCAAATCTCGAAACCCCATACCTCATGATCCTTAGGTAAACTGACCCTACTCCACTGTTTCTATTGAATCTTGTTCTGATTTGTCAAGTGACCCCACCAAAATCTGGCTAGCAGTTGAGAAATCTCAGTACACGTACAGCTTAAGAGGCAACTTGAAAGTACTCAGTACTGAGTACACAGCTTAAGAACTCAGTACAGGTTTGGAAATTATACTTTACATGCAGATTCAGGCCGGTTTAGTACTTTATAAATTCACTGCATCCACTATATATAGTTTGTCGTTAAATATCATTATGTATTAATAAATATAAACGTACAGCATTAATTCATGAGGCGCTCAGAACCATATGTTTTGATGTAAAATTTTAATAAATCATGTACTTAGCAATTAATTTAAAGATGAATCATAAAATGTAAGTAGATTACTTTAGCTTTCTAAGCAAAAAATAGGCAAATACGGTTTCCCTCTTAGATTAAGCTGATCGTTGTATATATATGAAACTCAATCGACCCAATTGTTAATTGGTTATCTAATTAAGTTCTCTTTTTAAGAGCTCTGGTAATAATTAGTGTAGTTGATCATCTTATATATATATATATATATATATATATATATGCACTTCAGTTTCCATTTCATACGGGGATTGATTACGCGAAGAAACTAATTGCGTCTAAACTAAGTAATATAAAGCGGGTTTTATAATTAATAGTTATTTATAGGCATTTAATAATACCCGAATTGATTAATTAAGATTTATATATGTGGCAATTAATAAATGTTAAACCCACTTATATTGTTTATCTCTAGCTAGCTCCCTCTAATTAAATTTTAGAGTTTGAAAATTAATTGATGCTCTTGGAAATGATCTTAATTGTCTACAAACAGCTTGTAGTACGTATCGCGTTGGCAACTAATTGTTGGCTTATGTCATCCTACATACAATTTCATAGAAAAATAAACATTTATGACGAGTTATTTGTAATAAAAATGATTATTTGTAATAAGAATAGACTCATTTTAAAAAAAATAGTCATTTTCATAGAAAATAACTGACCATAAATTATAAATAGTTTTTTTATAGTATATTTTATACGCGATACAGTTATTTATATTTGTAGATTTGGTTATGATTAAGATCCTTCAGCATTTCTGTAAGAGACGTAGTACTGCAATATGCCAGCTGATCTAATATTTCTTGTATTTTAGACGAATCATTGTATATCTAAATTAAGTTTTTGGGAGTTTTGAGCATGCATGCGCGCAGCTGATGATAGCAGCAGTAAAGATATTAACTCGTAAAATACATGAGCTTGTTAAAAGAAACAGAAGCTTATTATTATATATAATTGGGACTAATATTGGGATTTTGGGTATATATTTTTTATTTATTAAGCTATAACCTTCCGAATTCTCTCATTCTTCTCCAGTCGATCGATATTCTATTTTAATTAAAATAGGCTTGCAGTATTATCCAAAATTCCTTTTTTCCATAAAAGGATATCTGTAACTCATGGTGTAACCCTGCCAAAAGCTTATATATATAGTATAATATTCAAAGCATTACCAATAGGAAAATGATAAACTTATAATTAATTAGTCTACAACTATAAGAAAACTGTTATTCATTGTTAAAATGATTATTTTCTGTTAAAATTAGTATATTTTCGTCACAAATAATCATTATCTTTCGTAAATAACTCGTCATAAATGTTCATTTTTCTTGTAGAATCCTTCATATATACAACATATATATATATAGTCGAAAATGATCATATATATATATATATATATGGTCGAATATGATCATCTGCTCGATCGGAGCATTAATGTACAGGTACTTTAAAAATATTTGCAACGACCATAATTTCGTTGCAACAATACAATATATAGATATTTGTGAACCATAATATTGGTTGGAATTAAAAATATTTCCAGCAATCAAATTTTCGTTGCAGAAAATATATTTGCAACGATAACAACTTGGTTGTAAATAAAAGTAATTGCAACGAAAATTGCTTTCGTTTGGAAGAAACCAACTAGTTGCAACAGTTATACATATACCTATTAAGTTACAATGATAAATTATCTCGTGGTGTTAGGATAAACTTTTCCTGACGCAATATTTGCGATGGTAGAACATTGATATTTCATTATACGTTGCAAATAATATTTCGTTGCAATAAACCAACTCTGTTCATGTAGTGTTATATATGGTTTTATCTATATGCATGGCTTGGTTCAAGGAAGAATATCTATTGTACAGTTGATGATAAAAGTATTGATATATCTACAAATAAATTATAAAAATAATTTCACAAATTAATCTGACTTAATTCATCTGATCTGTTAGATTTATTTTATAATAAAAATAATTTTAAAATCTGACAAACTACATTAAAACACATCAATTTATAAGATTATTTTTATATAGTCTCTACGTGGTTAGAATATTTTTTATTTAATAAATTTTAATTTTTTTGGTGGGTTCCAAAAGTAAGTATATATTGGTCCCCGTGCGTACTGAGATGTGGTCCTATTGATGGTACAGGTCATGAACTTGGTGGGCATACAAGTGGCAGACATGCAAGTGAAAGGACCATCTTTGGGTCGCATGCAAAAAGATTGCGTTAGACAACAAAATCCAACTTACAACAAAGGATGCAGTCACGTACAGCGACCAACTTAATTTCTTTCTTTCTTTTTTTTCCCCTGCCTTTTTCAACAATTATTCCTAGTTAATTAGTTAAATCAATGGTCGGTGTAGAGTGCTATATATTTTGATCTCAAGATGCAGTACCAAATTATAATTAATGGGGTCGACACAGAATCAATGGTGTAAAGTGCTATATATTTCCCAAGTCATGAGTATCAAAAATTATATAAGCCATATTAAAACGTCTGTACGTAAAGTTAACATATAATTAAACATATATATATAGTTTGCTTTTGGGTAATTGTTAGATTTTGTAAAGCATTTCAGAATTTTAGGGCAAGCACGCACTTTTTTTGGGAATTTTTCCTTTTGGAAGGGAGGCCAGGGGAATTTTTATTATTATTATTATTATTATTTTATAAATACCAATTTCATCATTGAGATAAAAAAGATTACAGACATTTATCAAACCATAAGGTTTGAGAAAGAAAATCTAGAATACCATCCCACCACATTTCAAGATTATCAACTCTCCAAGTATAACGAGCTAGCTCATGAGCAGCCTTATTACCCTCTCTATAAACATGTTTAAAAGAAATACTCTCAAAACAAGTGCATAGCCTTTTAATTTCAGAAAACAAATTTCCAAGCATAGAATCCAACATATCCTCCTTCTGCAATGACTGAATCATCAACAAACAATCCGATTCTATTTCAATTTGCGCAATGCCCATAGAAGAACAAAACTGCATGCCTCTAAAAATTGCCAATAGTTCAACGGCCTCTGGTTCTTCCACCTCTGGTTCATGTTTAGAAGCTGCCATTACCACCATCCCGGATGCATCCCTTAAAATGACACCAATACCAGCCTTTTGTAGATTGGAAAACATTGCACCATCTGTATTTAGCTTGAGTACTCCCTGAGGAGGAGGCCTCCAACTGAATTGGTCCTTTATCTGCATCTTGGAACTGACAACAACAGCTTTGTAACTATGTAAGAGACCCAAAGAATGATTAGTGACATGCCTTGGACTTAATCTGGTTTTTTCAAATTCAAACTTATTTCTGCGATACCAGAACCCCCAAGCAAGACAAAAAAAATTGTGCCAAATTACTAGACTCTCCACAAACTGTAACACCAAGTCAGTAACATGAAGAGACATAAGATTTATTAAAGAAGGGAAAAACTGTAACCATAAGTCCCGAAGATGAGAACAACTAAGAACTGCATGTACCAGATCCTCCACTGGATGCTGACAGAAACTACAAGTGGCTACTGTAATCACTTTTTTCCGTAGCAGTTTATCCTTAGAAGGTAAACTATCTTTGCATACACGTCAGGAATTTTCATTATTAAAACACAATCTAATATATACAATTTTGCCAAACTTTCAAATAAAACACAAAAAGTAATACAAGTCTTTAAATTTTAAAATAAAAATTGTAACACCCCGTATTTTAGTGTATTTTTTTCTGAATGAATTATTTTTATGGATTCAAAATTTATTCTCTTATTTTGAAATTATTGGATTTTAATTGGGTTATTTTTAGGATTTTTAATTTGGTGAAAATTATTTTTATGTGCTTTCGTAATATTTATTTATTGTTATGCATTTAAATTGCTTTTAATATTTAAATTAATTACTGTGGGATTTAATTATTTCAATTTGACTTTACCATTACGTTTAAATTATTTTATTTAACTTGTGGTTTTAAAATCGTTTCCGTTGGATCATTTTCGTGACCCAAGTTATGAGGATTGGACCTCATTTCTTTTCCCCCTATTTTTCTTTCCTCTCCTTTTCTTTTCTTTTCTTTCTTTTCTTTTCTTTTTTTCTTTCTCTCCTGGACTCCTCTCTCCCGCGCACGGACTCTCTCTCTCCTCTCCTCCGCCCGATTCTTTCGTCCGCCTGTAGCGCCGTCGTCCGCCGGCGGTGGTCGACACCGCCCGGCTCCCCAGCCTCCCCAGCTGCCTACGAAGCTACCCCTCCATTTTCAGCCTCCCTTGTGCCGCCGTTAGCCACCACGAACTCATTGAAGCCGCGGCGCACTTTGAGCTCCAGCGCCGCCGTCGCTCCACCTCCGGCCACCATCTCTTCACCACTTCATCCTCGACCTCCCAGCAACCCATTGGACCCAACCCCAGCTCCGATCCGTCACCGGTGAAGCCACACTAAGTACATTTCCGATTTGCACTTTTTTGGCCTAAAACCACCCCTTGCGCCGCCACCCACGGCAAACCACCACCACCATTGGCTTCACCGACCTCTCTAGGCCCTACCCTACCATTTTTGGGTCTTCGTTTGTCTTCGTTGAAAAGTGGGTATCTGTGACCCACGGCCACAGTGTATTTTACACTGTGGTGTTGCTCTGACGTCACCACTTGCAGCTTCGTGATCCTCCGGAAATTATTATATTGCACTGTAAGTATTTCTCCAAAGAATTCTTGTGAATTTAATGTATTTTTGCACTAACAAATTTCACTGTATTATTCTGTTGATTGGTTTTGCCGGACTGAGTCCGAGGAGTACGGGAGTCAGATGGTTTATTGGTTGGAGTTGTTTGGTTGGATTTGTTGGGATTGGTTATTGATGGTTGTGGATTTCTGTTGGTACATGTACATCTCATTATTTCATGCATGATCATGTTTGTAAAGAAAACTGGGTTTTCGTGTGGTGCATTCATGCTCATGTGTGATTTGGAAATTGTGATTTTATGTGAGAATGTTTTTGGGTGCGTGTGTATCACGACCCCAAGCCGAGATGGGGTATTATCTCGGTGGAGCTCCTCTGGTTACTCGGGAGCGGAATAAACTGAGTAACGTCCCCTGGATTGTCGCTGGGCGATGATGGGATCGGACGAGAGATTCGTGCCGACTCCGTGGTCCTTCTGCTGGCGGGGACCAGAGGATGCTTGGCTACGTACGCGCTGGGCGCGGAACTGGGCATCGCTCGTTGCGTAGTGGGTGCTTGGCTACGTACGCGCTGGGCGCGGAACCGAGCATCACTACGAAGCCAGGACGTGCGGATGGTCCCTAGGGGAGGCCATGGTGCATAGGTTAATAAAGGATTAAATTGGCTATTTTCTGGGAAAATAGTGTGCGTGGATTTTGTGTAAACCATTTTCTGGGAAAATGTTTTACGGATATTTTGGGCCAATGAGATTTTGGTGTGTGTTGGAAAATTGTCATTTTCGGGGAAAATGATGTTTTGAGAAAAATGCATATTTCATCATATGCATGCCTGTTGGTTGCATTAAATGTATTTTATTTCTTGAGGATTATTTGGGTCATACTTACCTGCGGTACCATTTGTGGTAACGCAGATTTTGATGCAGATGAGGAGGAGGAGGGCGAGCCTGAGGAGACGGCTCCGCCTGAGGAGTGATCTGGGATCACTGGTTATTGTTATTTATTTTACCCTTTTGAATTTTCGGAACATGTGTTAACTTTATTTTGGACGACTGTATAACTACTTTTAAACCTATACTGATGTTTAGTTGTGTTTAAATTCTGGTACTTAGTTGACTATCCGCTGCGTTATTTTATTTGTACACCGTTGCATGTACACACACTGGCACTTCGGTGGGATGTGTGACCGTGTTGTCACCATCCTGGTGTCTCGATCCCCGTGTATTTTTATAAGGGGGATTGGGGGCGCCACAAAAATAATATTTAAATAATCGCAATAAAAACCAATAATCGATGATGTTACCAAGCAAGAGCTCATCCATACTTACCTCTAATGGCACAAGGCAGACCACCTCCTTCTGGGTGGATATTCAGCATTCGTCACCCTTTCGAAGGAAGCTCTCGCAAGGACTAGTTGTGGAGCTTGGATCCTCTCTCCAAGTTTGGCAGGCTCTCCAAGAAGTTATGCAAAAAATACACGTTAGAAGTGATTTTGTGCTTTTTGTATGTTTTGCCCATTTTACACCGGTCTAAACTGAATGGACTGACCAAATTGGTAGTTAACGGTCTGGTCCGGTCTATAGGGATAATCGGTCTGGTCCGGTCTCAGTCCAAAAAAATGGTGGACATAAATTTTCGGTCCTGTCCAAAAATCCCCCTATGGACCAACCAGATCAGACCGATTACACCCCTACCCTCTGCCTTTGGAGAATCACTTTCTCCAATTGCTTCACCAAGGGCTACCTTAGATCTCTGTCACCTTGGTCTCCTCCTAGACACACAATGGTTGCTCAATCTAAGGTTGGGATTCATAAACCTAACCTCACGTATGCTAACTTCATAATATTGTGAATCTTCCCAAGGAGCCTAAGACTATTCTCTCGACTCTATGAAGGATGGTACAAAGCTACGTATGATGAAGTCTAATCTCTACAAGACAACAATACTTGGACCCTTGTCCCCCTTGACTCTCACATGGAGATCATTGGTTGTAAATGGGTCTTTAAGACCAAGCTACATGCTGATGGCGCTCTTGATCTGCTTAAATCTTACCTCGTTACTAAGGGCTTCCACCAAGTTGGTGGTGTCAATTACAATAAGACCTTATCCCCTACTATCAAACTTGGCACCATTTAGATCATGCTTAGCCTAGCTCTTATCAGTCGTTGTGTGGTGCCTCGTTCCTCTGTAAAGGACCTGGCAAGGATCTGTGGTGCCAAGGGTGCCAGCCTCATGGCAACACCCAAGGTTTGAATCGGGTTAGGTGTGCATATTCGCTAGGAAGTGCACGTGTAAGGAAAGATACATGGTTTGTAGCAGAAAAGTAAAGGTTAGTCTAAAGGCTAACCAACTTGGTACCAAAAATTTAATAAAGCTCCTAATGTATTTATACAATATCCACATGTCACTTCATTCCTCAAAAGTTATAGACACGTCCAACTGTTTGACTCATACACCCCAAATAAGGTCGACCAAACACGCTTAGTCTCCTAACTACTATTTAAAAGTAGAGTACCCTCAGGCAAACAAGTCCTACAATAGAAAACAGGCCTACACACTTATGGCTAGAGCTAGGTTTGCTACTCCTCCTCGAGTATCACTCTGGGTCTACCTCTGCATCAAAGTCTATGATTCCAATTTCGAAACCATAGGCAGGTTAGGCAACTATGACAAGACCGCTAATGAGAAAAAATGATCGTGAATATGCAATGACTAGTTTTATGAGTAAAAGCAACAGTGAATGCATGTATTAGTTCGTGGAGAGGAATCACCATCTTAGGTAAAAACGCATGTATTCATAAAGTATGGAGAGGAATCACCATCTCAACAAAACGTATCTATATATATAAGCATTGTGAGAATCACCCTCTGGGGAGTTATCCTCTACGTAAAACTCAATACATATATAAGTAATTATGCATGTCGTCGAGGCGAGGAATCACCCTCTTCTCAAGCACTTACGCCCGTAACACCAATCACATAGAAACTCACAGTTATCACATAGATATTTGTCACACAGTCTGTCGCCTAATGGGCCAATAGGGGATAAGCCTCTCCACCATTTGAAATCAAGGAATCTCTCTCACCCTACCAACACGGTGCAAGTCAACTCGCCTGTACCCCAACACAGGTCATCTCTCACACAAAATATATATGTTGCATCGGGGAAACATCTACCCAACCAACCAGCTCCAAGACACCAACACGTGATACACCAGGGATTCTTTGTCCCGTCTATCAAGTGAGGCCAACACTATACCGCCCCACCCCAATCATTCACGGGGACTCTCTCTACCCGTATGAAGCTAGTGCCAACATTTCGTAGGAATGGTTTGGGGTATTCTCCATCCCGTCTCATGATGATCGACACACGATACAAAAATTCACATGAAAAATATAGATACTCACACAGAGATAGCACCGAAAACAAATGCATTCAAATATCATAAAACATGGAGTAAAAATATTCATAAACATAATGGCAAAACATTTATTATTTCATTATTTGAAAGGGGGAGATTATAGAGTATACATGAGCCAAAATTTTATAACATCCTCACACCACATTTACCCCCCCCCCCCCAATTCATCTACATTATCTTAGTAGCTAACATACCTCATAGTCTTAGAGTTACGGCGGCACTGCGCTGCTCCTTTCTTTGTCTCATTTGAAGTCGCTTGCTTCCTTCAAAGATTCTGACTCTAAGGGCTCTCAAGTGTTTATGATCTCAAAAGTCAGATTTTTGCTTTTACCTTAAGTCTTTTATGACACAGGTTCCTCAGGTTTCCTACTAACGTCCTTCTGAATCTAGATGTGGTTGAATATGAGTCATTTAGTCTCAATCGTCCCATTGCATGATGATAGAGACAGACTGGGAGGATTAGGTCTACACATCCTGACATCTTGCCTTATGTCCATTTTCGTGTAGTTCTGGAAAGCTCGTACGTGTCTGCAAGGGTCCATTCCTTGATCTTCCTTCGCCTTTGTACGTTAGGTGACTTTTCTAAACTAGGAGCCTCTTTAGCTCCTCCCTACGAGCCTAGTTGCCCTTCTGTTGGACTAGTTGTACTCTGCAGACCACCGCTGCCTCATTTTCCATCTAAATCAAGGAAGGGATTATCTTTGCCTTCCACTCAGCAAGGATAGGCTCTCTTCTTTGCCTTCCTTTTGCTCCTGGATGGCAGTCTGCCCTCTTTCACTGGTGCGGTCTTCACGCATTGGCATATTCACCAACTTAACAGTAAGAATGTCTTCCTTCATGGTAATCTACAAGAGTTTGTCCTCGCGGAACAACCTTTACATCCTACTCTTCCCTCTCATGTTTGCAAATTAAATAAGCCTTATATAGATTAAAACAAGCACCACATGCATGGTTTGATAAATTTAGTATTTTTTTCATGACTTATGGCTTCTTAGCTAGCACGGTTGGTCCATCTCTTATTATTCATCATTCATCTCATGGCATGCTTGTTTAATTGCTCTATGTCAATCATATACTTTTAAATGGTTCCATCACATCCCACCTTAGTGATTTCATTAGTGTCCTTAGTCAACAGTTTGCCATAAAAGATCTTATTCCCTTATATTACTTCTTGGATATCGAAGTCACACCATGATGGCAGACCTGCACTAAGAATTAAGTAAGAACTAGCTATGGAAATGGAGTCTCACCATGCCTAAACTCTCATCTCATGACCAACAAATAATTTATTCGATAAGCAACAAGTGTCCATCCACTTTACAAACAACCCTTTAAATAACTATTGCTAACAAGTTGATCCTAGAATAACAATGGATTGGGAATAAAATCTCTTAACAAACTAAATTTCTAAATGCTAAATTAATGGATTAACATCCTTATTTCCTTGTTGATAATTATGAATTAATAGGATAACTTCCGCTGATTTATTGCGCAGACTCCTCCTGGTGCTGAACTCCGTCAATTTTCCCCTCCCCCGAAAGAATTCGACTCCGATAGATGTTGGGACTGATAGAGCTCTAAGATATCGGGGTTGAGACATGGCACTTCTTCGGTTTGAAGCCAACAACAGTCTGACAATGGTACGTCCTTCCATTTAACGAGAAATTTCTGGTATCCACCATGCCGAGTTGACATTACTTGGTCATCTAAAATGGCCTCAATATCCTCACGAGGCTTGTGGGCCTTTGGTAAGTTAGTTGTAGTAGTGCTCCCATGAAAAGAGGGATCATGCCCATGATAGGCAGTGAGATCCTCAACATTGAAAATGGGACTAAATTAAGTCTCCGGTGGGAGCTCCAGAAGATAAGCATTGGAGCCTAAGCGTCGTAACACCTTAAATGGCCCTCCTTTTCTTGAGTGTAACTTTGTGAGTGTACCCTGCAAAAATCTCTAGGGTTGAATGTGCGTAAGTACAAAATCCGCACGTTGGAATTCTGCATGTCAACGATGGGTATCAGCATGCTGCTTGTAAGCTTCATTGTTACTAGTTATTCGACGATGCACCTCCTTGTGGACCTCCTGTGTAACACCCGGACCCAATCAAGCTCAATTTTTATTTATTTATTTTGTTTTAGTTTATTTTCTTTTCTTTTCTTTTCTTTTTTCTTTTCACACGTTAACTTCCCCGCACGTCTAATTTTTTTTTTTCCGTCTATATTTTTTTTTCACCCCTAAGTTTCCCTCTCGTCCATGGCAATGCATGATCTTGCACATCTCTAGTGTTTTTTTTTTATCCACTCCAGGCACACACACGACTCTATTTTCAGCTCTCTCCGCACGCACGTCTCCCTCATATCACGTCTCCATCATATCTCTAGGGTTTCCACCTCACATATATATAGACACACATATGTTATCCCATGCTATTAGAAACTGCCCAAACACTTGCCGCCACACCACCTTAGAATCGCAAGCCCCAGCCTCCATCATCTCGGTTTCATGCACTCCCACACCGAGAGTCACCCCACGAAAGCCCAGCCCTCCGTCGTCCGTACTACCGCCAACAATGCACCCCCACGTAAGCCTCTGATCAACCAACCCATCTCCACCGTGCACCGCCCAGAACTCTCACTGCTCCCATACAAATCGACGCAACCGTGCATGCTTTGCATCTCCACGGATCGCAACTCCACCTCCCCGTGATTCACCTCCACTTGACCATCACTGGAAGTCCAGCTCCTCCGCCGTACACCACAGCACCACCACCAGAGTGCCGAGAACAACCATCTACGGAGTGAACCGAAACTCCACTGTTTTGGGTCTCAAAAATAGCGCATTTGGTTGCTCCTCCAAGCACGGCAGTTTCGCACTACCAACCCTTTCGGGCATCTCCTCCGCGACGCAAAGGGAACCCATAGTCCAGCATCTCAGCCACACCTAGTCGTGCCACCGTCGATAGGCACCCAGGCCGTCGCCGCGCGTAAGTCTCTCGGAAAGGGCCCTCCGTCTCCGTCTCCTTCTCCTTCTCTGTGCTCTCATACCTCTCTCTCTCTCACTCGTCATTTTTTTTGTCTCTCAGTGCTCTGCCGCCGGGACAGCCACCTTCATCTCCGCACCACACGAAACTCCTCCATTCACGGTGAGCTACCTCTACCTACCTCACGCCGAACTTCATTCCTTCCACTAATCTCTCTTTCTGCCCCACGAGCTCAGCCACCCTTTTTCTGTCGTAACCACCGCCCTCACCACCGTAGACAACCGCCCAACTCGCCGCCCGTCGAGCTCTCAATCTCTCGGTGAGCCTCTGCCTCACAAACCATTGTTTTGCTTTTACGTAGCATGAGTTTTTTTTTGTGCAGTTAGTTTTGTTAATATGAGTTTACATAACTTGGTATTGTGTCGTTTAATTAAATAAAATTACATTAATAACCTTTGCTACATATTATTTAGATATGGGATTACTGTTTTGCCCTTATTATTAGATGGTTTCAATTTCAAATTTTGTTTATATTAAATCTGTTTTTAGATGGTTTATGCGAGATGTATAAGAAATTTTACAGAAAATAAATAGGATTTTCAAACTGTACTATTGGTAGCAAATTATTTTAGTAACTGTGTAATTTTATTTTTAAACATTTAAATATGATTAAAGCTATTTGTTTATTATTATTTAACGAAAATTTTACTAGTACTTACCTTAAATGTTGAGTATTATCAAAGAAATTTAGATAATGAGGATATTTAAGGTTTTGAAATTTTAAGTTTTGAGGAATTAAATAGGTTATTTTAAAAACTTAGGATTAAATATCGAAATATGAGATTAATTAGAAATTTATGAGAATTACGTGATTATTTTATAGGTGACGATTAATTATTGTTCGACATTTTTTAGGAATTCTGAAAAAATTAAGAAGTTCAAGTAAGCGGGGTTCATATACTAGTTTTGCATAAAAGAAATGAAATGATGTTGACTTTGAAAATATGCATGTTTGTTTTTTAAAAGAAATCTGAAAACGACCTCAGATGTTTGTTCTGCATATGCATAAATTCTATATAAGAGAAAATATTTGTTTGTCATGACTGGTGTAGACATGAGCTAATTTTGTACATTATGTTTCTGAACTATGCAAAAAGAGCGAATATGAAAATCTAAAAGTTTTTGCTATGAATAAATGAAGATGCTTTTGGATTATGTTTATTTCGAACATGTGAGATGATCTGAAGCTATTCAGTATTTTGTTTTGATATGATGTGTCATCTGAAAATCTTGGCATGAAGTTCTGATTCTGTATCTGAATGTAATCTGATTTCGATGATGTTCCGTTCTGTTTCTGTTAAGGCCCAGCCACGAGTATAATGGTGGTTTATAACCTTACCAGGAGGTGAAACATGGTATACGGCCCAGCCACGGGTATAATGGTGGTTTATAACCCTACCACGGGGGTTAAACATGGTATTTGTCCCGATGTGATGCTATGAGATGATATGAATATAATGTTTTAGTTTGGATATGCCAAAGGATTTTTTTTTTTTTAGAACAAGTTTGTTTTTCTAAAAATTTCGCTATGATGTTTTGTACTAAGTTTTGTTTATGCATTTCGAAAGTAAATATGTTGTTTCTGCATTCTGAAAGTAAATTTTTATTCTGCATACCGAATCTTATAAATGCTCATGTTTACATGCTAGTATATGCTCTCTGCTTACTGAGTTGTTGATAACTCACCCCTTTTCTCCATATATTTTTCAGATGATTTTGAATAGTCCAGCTAAGGATCAAGACTATGAAGCATTGGGTGAGATGTCTTAAGAATAGTGGATTAATATCATAAATTTTCGATGAGTATTGGCGATGTTTGTTAAGAAATTTTATTGTGTTCTGATTACGTGGCATTTTGAAGAATTGATTATATCGAGGATTTGATAAATTAGTTTGTGTGATTATTTAAGTTGGAAGTGTTTACGCTTGATTTGGATTTTTTGGAAGTTTATTAGCAGTGTTGGAGTTGATTATTAGGTAACATGAGTTAACTCTCCTGACCCTCGGGGACGGGGTGTTACATCCTGCATATGGTGGTAAAAATCCTTGGCACCTCCACTGATGCATGGTGGCAAGGGCAAAGGAACTAGGTCGAGTGTGGTCCTTCGTTTCATGCCAGTAACTACTTCGAATGGGGAACGACCTGTACTACGGTTGGCTGAATTGTTGTAGGTGAATTCTGCATGGGGAAGAAGAAGATCCCAAGTAGTGCTATAATCAGCAACAAGACAATGTAAGAGGTTTCTGAGGCTACGATTGACAGCCTCGGTTTCTTTAAAAAAGATGATTCCATCTTAAAAAATCCAAGGTCCTACGGCTTCACATTCTCTTATCTTGTCGCCCAGCTCTATTAACTCCTTCTGGATGGTATTTGTTTCTTTAATTACCTCTAACTAGTTAGATACTGGTTGTGAGATAGCTTGCAGTTGTGATTGGGTTTCCCGTTGTTCTTCCATTCTTGAAAGGGCATCAATGACCACATTTTCTCCTCCCTTCTTGTACTCAATAATAAAATATAACCTCATAAGTTTATATAGCCATTTTTGTTGTACTGGTGATCTTCTGGGACCATAGGTATTGCAAACTCTTTTGAACCATGCATACAATGAATTTTCATCCTAGCAAGTATGATCTACATTTTTTTAACTACATAGCATTTCTTTCTCGTATGTGGAAAGAAAAAAATTCCTCCCATGTAAAGATTTACTAAAAAATTCTAACGGTCTTTCTTGGTGCAAAACAGCCCCTATACTCAAACCAAATGTATCATACTCAATTATGAATGTCTTGAAAGTGGTGTGCATGTGAATTGATCCTTTTTTCAACATTTGATTTAAAGGAGCTACAATCTTTCAATAATCCTTAATGAGTCGTCGATAATAGCCTATGAGATATTTTCAGAACCCCAGCATTAATTTCAAGTTTCCTGGTTTAGGCCATTTCTTCATTGCTGGAGTTTTTTCTGGATTAGCTCCCACTCTTTCTACCGAGATAATGTGCCAAGGTAATCCATGGATGGTTACCCAAGTTTGCATTTGGATTGTTTCACAAACAATTGGTGCAAGCGAAGTAGATAAAAATCAGCATCTAGATGCTTCAAATGCTCCTTCCAGTTGACACTATACACCAAAATCTCATCAAAAAAGACTAGCACGAATTTACACAAGTAGGTTTGAAATACCTAGTTCATCGATGCCTGAAAAGTGGAGGGAGCATTGATTAGTCTGAACAGCATTACCAAGAATTCATAATAGCTTTGGTGTATTTGAAAGGTTTTCTTATTTGCATCTTCAGTGGCTACCCTAATTTGATTATACCTCAAGCACAACTCAAGCTTAGAGAAGTATTTGGCTCCGTTTAGCTCATCTAACAGCTCGTCTATCACCAAAATAGGGAAGCAATCCTTCATGATGATTTTATTAAGGGCATGGTAATCTACACACATTCACCAAGATCCGTCCCTTTTTTAACCAATAGCACGAGGGAAGAGTAGGGGTTGGTTGAGTGTCGAATGATTCTTGCCAACAACATCTCCTCCACTATTCTCTCCACGGTTGACTTTTAATATTAAGGGTACCAATATGGCTTTATCTTGACAGGTAGTGTGGCAGCATAGGTATTTTATGATCACACCTTTTCTCTAGGATTAACAAGCTAGGTTGATGGAAAACTGTGGTACCCTATTTCCTCAGTAAAGAGTCTAGGGAGATCCGCGGTGCTAGGGCTACCATCTGATTGGCAACACCCTAGATCTTATTCGGGGCTAAGCACATATTCTCCAATTGAACACATGTCAAGTGAAATAAATCACAATGGAATAATTAGAGGGATTAGCCAGAGACTAATACTAAACGTATCATAGGTTTGTACCAGTAAGAAAATTTAACCTTCAATAGTAATATCCATATGTCATTGTCATTTTTTTTCCAAATAATATTATACACCGTCATCAGTTCATCACTTATATGAAAATACAATGAACCGTACATGGTTTGTCACCTAACTAAAATAAACATCTTAACAAATAAAAATAACTACTAATTGGAGATAAGCCTCTGTGTCTACACCTCAAGAGGGACTGGTCCTTCTTCCTCAGGAAACTAATGGGCTAAATTTGCATCAAGATCTACGGCTCCAATAAACGAAACCATAGGTGGGACCACCACAATAAGTCTTCTAGAAACTCCAGTATGTTAAAACCCATGGCAATACTAATAATGAGAGATAATGAAAATGAATATGCATGTATTGTTTCATGTAAATAAATTGTGAACATATATACCCATGCATAGTCAAGAATCACCCTCTGGGCAAAAACACATATATCCATAGTCATGGCAAAGTATCAGCCTCAGAATAAATCTCAAGTATATAAGTATGACAATGAATCGCCCTTTGAGCGAATCTCATTGTGCATAGTCATTATTAAGGCAAGGAACCACCCTCTCATCAATTCATATAAAATTCACAATATCTCATCATGTAAGTACCAACGGGAAGTCACTCCACCCAGCCAATGTGTGGAGTTCATTCAACAAATCCAACCCATCCAACTCAGGGAATCACTCTACCCGATCAACACACACAAAGACACCACGCATGATCAACTCGGGAACTTTCTCTACCCATGTTATCGAGTGAGGCCAATACGAAGATATTTCACCCCAATCATAATGGAGAATCACTCTACCCATATAAAACTAGTGGTAACGTGCCGTAGGAATGGCACGGGACTCCTCAACACATCCATGATTATAGACACGCAGTAGGACTCAATACTCGAAAATCACATCATCATCAATTCTCACTATACAAATTCATCATTTCAAAATCACAACGTAAAGATAACCAATAAACATAATGAAGAGGAATGTATTTTCATGAAAGAATGAGGTGAGTTACAGAAAATGCAAGTATTGAAGTTACAACATACTCGCAAACATTTACCCCACAACCCCAGTATGGTCATAGGAGCTAACCTACCTAAACAGTATTTTGAATGTTACAGTAGTGTCGATGCTGATCCTTCCGTCGCATACTTTAAAGTCACTTGATTTCTTGAAGACTCTGACTGGAGCAAAAAGTAAACACTTAACGATCTCAAAAGTGAGGTTTTAGCTTTTGTCCAATGCCTTTTATACTGTGGGATTGGCAATCCTCATTTAGTCGTCCGTTCGACTCCAGGTTTGCTTTAATGAAAGGCTTTTGATCTCAACTGTCCATTTGCCCTCCATCCTTGAAGAATGGCAGAGACTGATGGGGACAAGGCGTGCACGTCCCTGCAACTTGCCTTAGGTCCAATCCCATAGTCCTTACCCTAATAAGGGTCTCCCAAGTGGTTCTAGGCCATACCTCTGGGTTCAGACGATATAGCCTGCAGGTTCATAATCTTTTTTCCACAAGCTCAATCTAGATGTGACATCTCTTACAGAGTATGGGCCACTATGTAAGACACATGCCGCCCACTGAGCACTTCTGTGTTATCTCGAAGATCTCCTATATCTTCATCAAGCTTGTCCTTGCCCGTTGCTCCCCTAGTACGATCAACACATTAGTTGCTCACCTGGCGTAGGGCAAAAAGTCCTTTGTCGCCCGATATTGAACCGTGTCTGCGAGGCTTTCTAAATAGTGCCGCTCGCCCTTCTCTTGGACTATCTACACCATGCTCGCTTGACCACCTCCTTGTCACCCGCCTTTTGTCCTCGGGAGGGGATCTCTTCCGGTCCTCACAAAAACAATCTGATGTTTCTCAATGAGCCTTTTTTATTATTCTTCCTTCTCCTCCTCATGCTTCGATGGTTTCCTAGCTACTTCTCTTTGTGATTCAGTCTCATCCCCTTCCCCCTTTTCTCTGTTAAGTGACAATCTCTCCTCTTTATTCCCAGTCAACAATAATAACACCCTATTTTTTTTTCTTTGAACTCTTAATTCCCTGCAACTTGATGTACTTCCTACCCCATTGAAATCCATCTCCAATTTGTAAAAATCCCACAATATTAACCCCAATTTTCGAAGCCAATGTACTCCTAGCACCACTTCAAACCCCACTAGAGCCAAGACATATATCATTAATAAAGGTACACCCTTGTAGAATTAGAGTTACCTGATGGCATTTGCCAAAAATTTTCATTTTCTCCCTTGACACCACCATGACTTCAAGACTTCCCTCCAAGTTGGATTTTAACCCCTAAGAGTATGCCACTGCCTTGTTCATGAAGTTGTGAGAACTCCCTGAGTCTATCAAGATCTCCATTGACTCAAGGCCAATATGACCTTCCACTCTCATGGTGTCCAGTGCTTATACGCCTGATAGAGCATGCAAGTACATCACCGGTTCTGTTAAAACCAAAGTATATCACCAATTCACTCTCACTTCCATTCTCTTCCATTTCGGTATTTCCATCTTCATCCTCTACTTGACATGCTTCAATCATGAACAACCTTTTACACTTGTGCCCCAGCCCATACTTATCATTACATTTGAAACACAAGCCTTTTTCTTCTCGTTCTCAAAGCTCTGTTGGGGTTAGTCATTTGACAAACAACACTGTCTTCATTTCTCCCCCATGAGTGTCTCCGATATTCTCTTAGGTTTCCTTCAAGTTGACTTTCACAAGGCATTAATAGTCCCGGTCACATAAATTCTTGCTAACCTCACTTCCGTTAATACGTCTTGTGGCCTTGCTGCCATCCCATTTGCTTTAACAGACTCCATAGGGCCACTTACAAATGCACTGACCTATCTTTGAGGCGATATAACTCCTATCTTGGTCAATAGTGTTTCAAGTCGGCTTTGGTACTAGCATAGAGAACCCTCTTGGATATCCTTTGCTCCATTGAATCACGGAAACTCAAGTTTCACCGTTATTTGCATTTGTTGTTGATAGGCTTGAATATTTTGGGGTCCTCTACTCTCCTACGTGTTGTTAGAGTTCTCCCAAACTTCATGTTTTGGTTTGGTTGATAACAACTGGAATACTTTCGTCACCCTTTCTATCAACAGTTGCTGCTTTTCTGATAATGGCTTCATTGACTGCTCTAGGTGTGAAACTCTTCCCTCCATGGTATATTGCTGCTATTGCTGTTAAAATTACCTCGTAACAGGCCAAGAAACAACGGGAAAATCTGGAAAAACTAAGGGTTTGTTCTTTTTCGACCTATGGTTGGGTGGCTGGGTGGCCCTTGCACACTCTGGTATTTATGGTTTCATTCGAGGGAAACCGGACCTCCTTTCTGGTTTCTTTTGAGAAAAACCAGACCTCTCAATTATTTGAGTAGCCTTGACTCTTACGTACCTGGACTCTTTTCAAGAAATTAACAATGAACCCTCGCACGGTACTAAAATAACAAATTGACTGTCAGCTTTATTAATTAATAGTGCCTAATTAAATAGACAATAGACCTACACGATGGCAACAACCAACGTAACAACCCAATAACTAGCTAAACTCCCTGCAATTAAGAATAAATAATAAAGAGTAATATTACATACAATTGTGAAGTGTGTAAGTATCGTGTAGTCGCTTTAAAAAATAATAGGATCTATTATTAAAAAATTAATTTTTTTCATGTAAGTTCCGTATTTATTTACTTTTTTTCAAAATGATTGCATGACGATTACATACTCACGACTCCAACTATCATTTCTCAATAATAAATAGGTTATAAATGATAAGAAGGTGACAAGTGATAAGATGATAAGTTGATAAGAGCTACTGCTAGAGTCCCCTGCTATAAGGATCTCTTCTTGTTGCTAGACTTCTCAACTAATATGCTCCAACTACTGCTGGATAAAGAACACACTTTCGAAGGCAATGGAGCTCCTTCGTATTCATTCTAATCCTCGATACAAAGAAAATACAAAAATAATTTTAATAAGAAATTACATTAGATTTATTGGTTCTTTCTCTAACTTTATCATATTCACAAACGCAACATTGTCATAAACTCTGATAAATTAGGAATAAAGAATCTACATCAAAATCAAGTTGAAAAAAAATGACCCTTATACAGGGTTCCAAACCTGCACGCCCTGCCAAAGGCATATGGCCTTATAGCATAACACTCAAACCTCCAAAATGAAGGTCTTGATTCGACCCCTCTCCCCGACTCAAAAAAAAACTGCACGCCCTTGCTATTTTCTTAATTATTACCTTTATATTAGCTTTATAAACTTCAAGCGGTTGTTCTAGCTGAATTAGTAGGTTTATGAAATTCAAAGTGATCCTACTTCTAACTAGATATTCAAAAATCAAGAACAAGGAAGAACTAGTGCCGTAACAAGTCTTGTATGCAACCCTTTACTGCCTAATTAATCTCTTACTAATTCAACTTGTATCATGGATTCACATTTACCTTTTGTCATAATAGACACTATGATTTCAGTGTGTGGGATGCAGACTCTGGACTTGACCAAATTGACATGCAGTTCCACCTATGTGAAAGCCATGCCATTGCTGGTGCATTTCTCATTCACAATAAACGTGTGAAGTCTATTTGTTACTGTTTTTGTTATACACATTTGGAAACTTTAGCTAGTTAAGTATTGTTTTGTCTTAAATTTAAGGCTCCGTTTGGATACAAAAACGGTTTATTCTCATCTCATCATTACAACTTTATCAAATTCCCTCACAAAATATAATAAATAATTCAATTTTTTCAAATCTCAAAACAATAATAATATTTAAAAATAATATTCTAACAATACTTTATTCAACTTTCAACTATCATCTAAAAGCATCTCATCTCATCTCACTTTCCAAACGGAGCCTAGTGGTACCAACTTCTCTACACTTAACATGAAAAAATGCACTAAATTGGCGCCTATACTCAAAGGATGTAATTCTATTTACTATAATCAAATTATCAAGTGGTGGGGTTACTCCTTATGTGGTTTCAATGATAGCATTCCCAAGAAGAAATAAATTTATTGATGGACCAGGGTTTTGAGAAACTGAATTTAGAGTTGTCCTCCACATATGGGTAGTAGTGATTAAAATTTACCCAGAACCCACCATGTCGACCACTATTCTTCTTTTACCTAACAGAAAAGAAAACCATCGGCTAAACAAACGCAGTCTTATATACACATTGCCTGAACTGCGGAACATTAGCATTCTAAACAGAACATGCACATTAAAGAGCATTCTTGAGTCATTCATACTAACCTTGTACCAGCCCCTATACACAAACATCTGTGCGGGAGAGATCAGGTTAATTGCTTAGGTTCACTTTCTCGGGGGGGGGGGGGGGGACATAAACTCGAAAAAACAGTTCTAAACGATTTTTACCCTTGAGGAGCCCCAGAAAGAATAGGGCCTCCCATAAACGACCCATGCTTTCTGTGGGCTGGAATGCTGAGGGATCGTGTTCTCATTTTGAGATTGCCAGAAGGCATTCTCCTCTCATTTTTCTCCACAAGCAATGAGTAAGAGCACAGCTCTGACAAAGGCTCACTTTTGGTTCTATGATAGAGCTCCAGGTTTTGGTCCTTGGAAACAGGCTCAAGCTTATCTTTGGCCTCCTCATCATTATCTGACCAGTAGCCATTCTCCTGCATGTCCTGCATTGCCAGATCCTCATACTCTTCATCCGATTTTGTAGACTCCTCGTCGACCGAACCAATCTGTATCGGAGAGAGAATATTATATCAAATGTCTAAAATGAATCATACACATTATTTTGTTTCATCCAGTATTCCAAGCATAAAGCTAAACGCTTTCCCAACTGTCAGCCATAGCTAGGGCACTGAATCGCAAAGAAAGTTCCACAATTGTTTTGCTTCCTTCAGCAAGTATTGCGAGTGTCATAAAGCTTTTTGCAACTGTGTCAGCACAGCTACTAAGCCAGATCACATAATCATTCATTTGTGACCGATGTCTAAAATTATTCAAACATCCTAAGTAGGACTCTGTTACATAAGTGGCATAAATCCCACTGACATGCCAGATGTAACTTTGCCTTGCATTAGTTCTTAAGATGATCCCAATTTTCTCTCTTAACTTTCAAGGTAAACTGGTATTTACATTTAACATAGACATTAAATTCATACCTCTTCAAGGACATCTTCGTGATCAACATCACTTAGATCATCATCACTACCTGCCTCCGCCGGATCGTCAACCTCTTCATCACTGCCATGCACTGACAGCTCCTCCTTTAGCTAAAGGAAAATAAAACAATTAAAAATCCTTTTGGATGGTGGTGCATCTAAATCAATAACTGCAGAATAGCTATCTTATTGCCTATACGGTTGACCTATATCACAAAACTCCACAATGGCTCAACTACAAGCTCGGTATATCAATTCACAATGATTTTGTATAACTAGGGTTTTACTACTTAAGAAAGGAAATAGTACTTTAATTACATTTTCTGAAAATGATTACCTATAGAAACGAAAGGTTTTCTGAAAATGACAAAAAAATTGATGTCCAAGAATACCTCCTTGGAAGGTCCATCTGACATCCTTGGCGAGCTGCAGCAAGAAGATAAATATCTACTACCAGTATCAGTCCCATCAGCCCTTGACTCATCAACACTTCCAGCACGACTAGTGCCACCATCACTGGGCCAGGCACTGATTCCATAGAGACCAAACTGAAGATTAACCAGTTCAGCCTTGCCAATCTGAGTCCCATGGCCCAAAATGGGCTTCCCATTACAATCGACTGAATCCACAGGCCAAGCCTTTGCGACAGATCCATCAGTATTAACAAGAGCCATGAGATCCCTAGAGGAACCTTTCCTCTGAATCAGTTGAAACATTCCCTTGGAGCTCAATGAATTTGCAGCACACTGGTTCCTGTACTCCTCATCAATCACAGTAACAGTGTTTGTGGTAGGATCATAAAGCTGTTCCCCAGCCTCACACCTCCGAAGGCAACTGAAAACAGTAGCATGGATGGCTGCTACACTCCTATCAACATTGGTATTGTTTATTTTGGGGACAAGATGCTTGTCAGCTCGCTTGCAGAGATATTCTTGGATTGTTCTGATGTTTCGGATATACTTCACATACTTGTTTTTTGCTGGGTCCAGTGTCATATATTTAGCACGTACAGCAAATCGTTCCAAGTGTTTGTCCTCATTTGTTATGTATATCATGAATGGTATGATAGAAGGATGTTTCTTCATAAGCCCCATCTGCAGATCAGGATCAAAATCGTCTGTTTATTTATGAAACAATAGATAGAGATAAAATTTTGAATTAAAAAAAAAAAAGTAGAAAGCTGATTACAGAAACAAAGAACAATAGACTAACTTTCATACCACAAAATTAAGGCTCAAGTGAACACCCTCAACAACTACTGATTCTTTTCGCTCTTCCCATCCAGTGATCAGCCGATCAAGACTGTCAATTACCATCTCACTTTGAGCCTTAAATCCTTCAATGGCCATCTGCTTTGGACTGATTAATTCAGTTGGGCTAGAACCCACCTTTGAGGATCTAGTATCAGATATCTCAGTAGTAGAACCGTCAGCTAGTTCATCCTTGGGAACTGAGTGCGTAATGCCAGCCAGTTTTTTTGCTTTCCTTCTGGCCTTTGCTTCTGCAACAGCCACAGGATCCAAGAACTCTCCTGCATGGTAGGTTGAAGCCCAGAGTAGAGGGTTTTGCTTTTCATCTACAAAACTTCTCATCATATGACGGATTGAATCAGTTGATATAACTGTAGTGATCCCCAACCTACTACCCTGCAAGAAATGGATCGTCTCAGATTTTCTAATCATGGGAATGGAGAGAAACAAAGCATCTATGCATGACCTTCCAGTTTCCGCATCCCTTCTTACAACCTAAAAATTATATGCCATGTTATAAATGAGATAATAACCGATGGCACCATCAGCAGAAACACTATTAACTATAATCTACTTAACAAAAAATAGTGTACTCAGCAGAAATTACCAGCAATGCTGACAAAGTAGACTTGCCACAGCCACTTGTGCCACACAACAAGATAGTTACCGATTCTTTCCTTTCTCGGATTCTGCAGCCAGAAAAGTTTTATCATATATTGATATATATGTATATATATATATAAGAAAGAGCACATTCCAAATTATAACAAGAAAAAGTTACACTCAAGGAAAATAAAATAATTCATTGTAACCTGTATTAAGAACATAAACCTGAGATAAAGCTTCAATCTGGTAACAAAAATACCAGTGGATTCATTCCTATTTTAGCCAAAGCTTCAGCTTGGGAGACCGCAAAGAATTTATTTTCCAAAGAGAATTAGCACAGAGCATCAATTAAGGCCCCGTTTGGATACAGAAACGGTTTCATCTCATCATTACAACTTTTCCAAATTTCCACATAAAATATAATAAACAATTCAACTTTTTCAAATCCCAAAACAACAATAATATTAAAAAATAATATTCTAACAAAATTTTTTTCAACTTTCAACTTTCATAAAAAACCATCTCATCTCATTTCACCATCCAAACAGGGCCTAAATGTCAAAGCACATTCCTAGAGTGAGAAGTGGGAGAGTAAAGGGCCTTGTTTGGTTTCCTTATATTTCCAAAATCTTTCAAGATAAAAATTCAAGATTTCAATCCAAACATCTTTCAATTTAATATATATATATATTATAACTTTTCATCCAATCATTTGCCTAATTTCAGTAAAAAGTCAAAAAACATTAAAACAGAAAACATCTTTTACAAAAACCAAAACAAAAATACCCGTAAAAATTATATTTAAAAAACTTTTCAACTCTACCCATTCACTTGCAAAAATCCCAATACATAACATGTTTCAAAAATATTTTTATTCAAAATTTTCTATCTACCTCCTCAAAACCCAATAAAAATACATCTCAAGAATTTCCAAGGGAAATTTCATATATTCTCAAAATTTCATTAACCAAACACACCCAAACTTTGAAGAGGGTAAAAAAATATGACAAGATAATGCAACAAGCAATTCATCAAACCTCGACAAAGTTTCATACAAGCATTGCAAAAGTTTCAAAAAAGCAGTTTTTCAATCTTACCAGGTTTCTCAGCACCTATGCTTTAAATTATCCTCCTATGCTAATTTTTCCATATAAGACCCACAACTCCAAAACCAGAATTCTATCACCAGCTGTTAACTTCTAATTAATCAGAAAGAAGTTCTTGTGATTGACCAGAAACGGTAGATATGACCAGAACAACTAGAAAAACGCAAGTTACGATGGCGATTGTTGTGCATAAGAATTAAATTGGGAAGGAATAAAGAGTATTTAAAAGGCTCTACAACAAAGATACCTATTGCAGTTATAGGTGTAGCCATGATGTGGTGCAACTCAGATTGCCATTCTTAACATGGAGCTAAGATGATATTGACTCATTTGGTCAGGTGATAGATAAGACAGTGTGTAAATAAAAAATTTTACTTATCAACAAGAAAAGGCTTTTCATTGGTAAATTTCCGTCAATGTCAAAAGAAGAAGAATTGGTAGTACCGATAACAACAACACAAAAGACAACTTCAGCCACCGAGCAGCAATTGTGGCCATGGGAATATAATGGAGGAAAGAGAGGTTTGGAAAACCCTGTAAATGCCTCATAAAGATGTACCCAACAATTAGTTGAGCCATGGTCATGTAACATACGGGTCCAAATTTAGGGCTTAAAACTAGTATTTTATATTTTTATTTATTTATTTATTTTTATTTATTTTTATTGTCTTTATTAGGAAATATGCTATCTGTTATACGGAGATTCTTTTCCTATCAAAACTTTTGTATAGTTATCCATTAGTTTCCATATTAGATTAGTTTCCTAGTTTGAAACTACAACCCGACTCTTCAAAATCCTCTCAGAATCTGACTCCTCGTAGGAAAATGTTCTTAAAGTTTTGGCAATTTCGAATTATAGACAATCTCCTAAAGATTCAAGTTGCTTCCCCCCCGTCGCCTATAAGAAACCCACAAGGCCTCTGAATTATACACACAAAAATCCCTGGAGAAAGGACTCTTTCACGTAGAGAAAGAAACTCACTCCCGTAAGCACCACGCAGCCTCCCTCCCGGCAACCAATAGCCATCTCGACGGACCACCTCCCACACCACCACAGAAAACGCCAGCCAACCTACTCTCGTCGCACCCACTCCCTCAGGTAAGCCCCTGCCGTCGCACGCCACCTTCCTCCCTCTCGGTTATTTGAGTTTTCAATTCCACCTCTCTAAAACTCTCTTCCTTTTTCCCTCTCTCGGTGTCGCACCACCATAGGGACATCCCAGTTGCACTGACGTCACGATCAGCCACCCTGAACCTCCGTCGCACTCAGTCCCTCTCTCGGTGAGTCCCTCGTTTTCGCACAGTCATCCCTCTGTTGTCCCGTATGTTTTAATTTCCATGGGATCAGTTTGTGTCATAGCAGGCCTTCGGCCCTAAGGCCTTATGGCTAAGTCTATTTGTAAAACAAACAGAGAGTTGGGCTTACTTTAAAGAGTCTTGTATTTTTAATTGGGCATAATTTTATTATACTGTTTTAGTAATTTTATTGGGCTGGTTATATTTTCAGAAAAAACATTACTCTTCCATGGGCTTTATCTATTTGAATAATTATGAGCCCATAGACGCAAATTTTATAAAAAGTGTTTAAGGGATTTAAAGTATGTTTTTTTAGAGTTTGTTGTGAAGCCTATTATTTTAGTTAAGTTCCATTATACATATTTAATTACTTGGAGTATTATGACACGCTTTTCTAGGAAATTAGTAACGTCTAGTACCTCGTATAGGTAACGCACTACAAGTTGAAAATCAGGAAGCAGCGCTAAGAGGTAAATAGTATGATCATATAAATGCATGTGTACTGTGAATATTATTGTTATGTATGAAAGTATGATGTGTTTATGATGGTTAACTACGCTACGCTAAGAGGCAAGTCAAGGTTAGATTCCTTTTATGATCTTTGATGAAATATGAGATTATACTTAAATGAATGAATTTGTTGTTCGATTGATTGAATGTTTACTAAAATTGTATGAAAGCCATGAGACGCCCATGTAGTAATTCAAGTCAAGTATGCCATATAATGGAGTAGCCATGTCCATGTAATACTTAGATTATGTATGCCATGTTCATGTAGTACTTAGATCATGTATACCATAGAATGTCATAAAACGTTCAGAGCATGTTATGTCATGTCATGTTATGCTATGCCATGTATAAGAAAATGCCATGTCATGCCATGTCATGCTATACCATATACAAGAATATGCCATGCTATGCTATGCCATGTGCAAGAATATACCATATTATGTTATGCTATGCCATGTACAAGAATATGTCATGTTAGAAATGTTCATGAAGCCTAATAAATCCTCATGCATTAAGAAAGATAAGAAATGTTACGGTGCCACGGACTCAAGCATGATTAACTACAAGTTAAGTGAAACACGGACTCAAGCGTGTTTCACTCCATGTTATGCAAGATAAGTGAAACACGGACTCAAGTGTGTTTCACTCCATATTACGCCAGTTAAGTGAAACACGGACTCAAGCGTGTTTCACTCCATGTTAAGACAAGATAAACAGGATATTATGCATTCACGTTACATGTTTGCCATGATTATATATGCTTCCGCTCATGTTAATGATGAATACGTAAGCTATACGAATCTGTATGTAAAGTCTTCAAAAAGTTATGTTACGTGTATGATTGTGAATCTGTGATGCTGTATGTATGTTGTGAAGGGTTTTCAGAAATTAAGTTCATGCTAGGCCAAGTTATATTTTATAGTATGATGTGCTATTTACTGAGTATTCAACTCATTTTTGTTTGTCTTCCTGTGTTTTTCTATGTTTAATTCTCACAGATGGAGATTATGATGACGCAAAGCTGGATGGCTAGGAGTAGATTTAAGTTATATTTTATAGTATGATGTGCTATTTACTGAGTATTCAACTCATTTTTGTTTGTCTTCCTGTGTTTTTCTATGTTTAATTCTCACAGATGGAGATTATGATGACGCAAAGCTGGATGGCTAGGAGTAGATTTAGTACAAAGAATTAGGAAGGAATAAGTCATATTCACACAAGAATTAGATCTCTTTTATGTCATTCATAGGATTAGTTTATGTTCTTTTACTTTACGTTCAGTTTTCGAAACAATTATGTTCAATTCATTTTTAACATTTTAATCCTTTTCAATAAATGAGGTATTTCAGGATATGAATCTCTTTACCGGACATTATGTTATGAATGTTAGTAACATCTCTATCCTACGGGAACGGGGTGTTACAGGTCATGTGGCAAGATCACTGCAGGATTAAGCAACCACCTTCACAGCAACAGGATTTCTAAAATTCTCATATTGATTAATATGCTACAAGAACACAGTTTCTATCCTATGGGCTCAATCCTGAACAGCTCTGTTAATTTTCTCTCAGTGATGCTGAAGGTCACAGTAAATAAACATAATTCAAAAGTAGTTATGAGTGTTTCCGGTAAGATTATTTTCTGTCTCGGTCCTGTTGCCTTGAAATTACAAAATATAGCTGAAAGCATTTTGCTCACTTTAATTCACCCTTCTATTTTTTTCTTCTTCTGTTTTTTAATTCACCCTTCAAAAAAGTTAAAATCTCACAGAGGATAAAAGCTTTAATTCAGGGCACATCTAGATAAGGCCAAGAAATTATCGGATCATAAGCTAAGAAATGTCATTTATCTATGTAAATAAGAACTGTGCCAAGGCTTCAATGAGAAATCAAACTCCATCAACAGCAAATATACAATAGCAGCCTAGCAGGTCTATAATATAAGCAATTTCAACTTATCAAAAAAAAATAATATAAGCAATTTCAAGGACAAGAAAATAATAAAAACAAATTAATGAATATTAAAACTACCACAACGCACGCTCAAAGGTCGTATTTCATGCAGCAACTATATGATATCTGACCGCATATTTGACGAGAAAAATATGAAGAGCAGTAATTACACCAAACATGTTACAAACCTAAAAAACTAGCAACAGGGAACTCATGACGATTTTTTTTTTTTATTATTTTGTAAAGTGGAATTCATAAAGATTAAAACAATATAGTCATGTGCATTCCCAAAAGGTATAAGATTACCTGCATGCCAAAACCAAATCTGCCCTCTGGTTGGGACCCACATACTTATACTCAGCCAGAGCATCACAGACAACGTTTAGGAAAGTCTCCCTTCTAATAACAACTGTCTTTCGTCTTTTGTACAATTCAAATGGCACACCCTGAATTCTTTCATCTCTCACTGCAACCAAATGGCTGCCCGCTTTTGTTTTGCCCAGGCAATTACTGGTAGGACAACCATTTAACTTCTCAAGACCTACTGAAGCATCCAACATTGACGTGCTCAATACTTGTGGAAGCAAAGGATCACATGGATTTTCACTTCTTATCAATTCAAAAACTCGTTGGCTTATCTGATGAAAGAAAAGCACTTTCAGAAAATCTCTATTCTATTTAGCAAAGCATGGAATTTTTTTTTTACATATATAAGTAAAAGAGTGGAGATAAGCAACTCTATAGATGCACATATTAACAAAGCATGGAAATCATTTAAAGAAGTAACTCAATCGTCCAACTCTCACAAATAACGAACGTGAATAGAACATTAAGCCATTAGTGAAACAAATATTAAGCATTTAAAAACAATAAGAGGTAACAACACTCCAGAGTATAACACCAGTTGATCCAAGTTGTTATTACTGGTCATAAACTTATGCGATGCACGTGAATAACTAATTCATTAAAGGAAAATGACGACATTATAAAATAAATAGAACCGTTGAAAGAGTATCAATATTAATGTTTTAATTTCTCAAATTTTGTTGAGCAACTAGATCTCTTATCCCCTTATTCTCGAGATGAAACACTGCATAAAATTTGTTTAGGTGAAGCGGGAGACCAAGAACTATGTATACAGTTTATCAAAGTAAAATAAATTAAGTTCAGAAAATATACGACATGCCTAAAAGACTACTAATTTTATTCAAAAATTAGTAACTTAATCACATATATTACTTTCCAAGGAGGGTAGGGGGACTTATGGTGTGAGCCTTTGGAAATTTATTAGAAAGGGGTGGAAGGTGTTTGCAGCACACATCAATTTTGAGGTTGGAGAGGGCACAAGAATTAGTTTCTGGTTTGATGAATGGTGTGGTGAGAGAGCTCTATTTTCTGTTTTTCCAGGTGTTTTCAGATTGGCTGAAAATCAGCAGGCTGCTGTCTCAGATGTGTTGTGTCGAGCCAATGGTACAATGCATTGGAATACGATCTTTTCCAAAAATGCGCAGGATTGGGAAGTTAGATAGCAGGTTTTTTCAGCTTTCTTTATTCCAAGAAGATAGGAGGAAATGGGAGAGATAGAATGCTGTGGAAACATAAGGGGAGTAAAACATTTTCTGTTAAATCTTTCTATAAGGTGCTGACAGACCATCAGCCCATTGTGTTTCCATGGAAGGGTATTTGGAGAGCTCCCGTGCCATCCATAGTTGCATTTTTTTCTTGGACTGCAGCTTTAGGAAAGATTTTGACGGCTGACAATTTAAGGAAACGTGAGATGATCGTAACGGAGTGGTGTTACATGTGTAAGAACAATGGTGAATCGATTAAATCTTTTTCTGCATTGCGAGGTGGCAAGGGAGTTATGGGCTGGTATATTTAGTAGACCTGGGTTGACTTGGGTTATGCCCAAGAGTGTGATGGAACTCCTAGCATGTTGGAATAGGCATCATCATACCTCTAAACCGGCAGCGACATGGAGGATGGTTCCTTTGTGCTTATTGTGGTATATATGGATGGAAAGAAATGAGAGGTGCTTCAACAACAAGGAGAGAGCTGTGGGGGAAATATGGAACTTTTTTGTATTTTCTTTGGTTCAATGGTTTTCTGCTATTGTATTAAAGGGAGGGAATGATCATGAGTTTTTACTTTCTTTTCAGCTTTCTAGAATGTAATTAGGTGTCTTTTTTGTATGTTTCCTGTGTACATGGGCTTTATCTAGTTTCATTCGATCAATAAAGTTTCTTACTTATAAAAAAAAAAAAAACAAGAAATTAAGTTTAGAAATATAAGACAAGCCTAAAAGGCTACTAATTTTATTCAAAAATTAGTAACTTAATCACATATATTACTTTCCATTTAATAACTATTATTTTAAATAAAATTAGTAATTCTTGGGAAATATTAATTCGGAATGATAACTATTTTTTAACTTTTATTTAATAATAAAACAAATGAGGAGTGGATGACATGGCTTCAAATAAAGATTATTTAGTAATAATATAATAGAATAGTCGATAATGTAGCTTCATATGAGCATCTCTTCATACTTTTAAAATTAAAAAGTATACGGATATACACTTTCCAAGCAAACATTCAGAATGGTAGCTCATTGAACTCCAGAGTAAATAATCTCAAATAAACAATGCTTTGGAGTCTGAATTACATGAAAATAATCAGCCTCATTTGCATATCAAACAGATTTAGGGTATGTTTGGATAATGAAATCAGAGGAGAAATTCTAAAAATTTCACACAATTTTCTTTCCCAAACATCACTAAATCACAAAACACTTTTTCAATTTCAAATATTCAACTTTTTCATTTAATAATTACATAATCCTTACAACTTTCTCAAACTCCCAAAGAAAATACAAAAAATAATACAACTTTTTCAAATTTCAAAATAAAAATTATATTCAAACAATTTTTTAAGTTTATAATATTTTTATTCAATATTTTCTCTTTCCTTTTTCAAAATCTAATAAAACATATTAACTCAAATCATTTCACTACTATTAATAGAATTATGACATACTCCAAGTATGCAAACGAGCCCTTAAAAACTTTAAAACTCAAGTACGGAGATTCAATTCAGCAAGGAGAAATCAACAGCAGAGGGGAAAAATAATAATAATAATAATAATGCAAAAAGAATTTTCCATGGCATAAATTACGTAGGGGTACAAGATAATAACAGCCTAAAAAGAACGCAAAATGTGCTTTCACTAGTCAATGGTATGGTAAACATCCCATCATGGTTTAAAATTTGATCTCAAACTTCGTAGACAGCCACAGACAGAGGAGAAAGAAAACAGGAAAAAAATATATATATATCTTTATCACCAACGAAATTTGTGATATCGTGTAAAAGAATTGGATAGCCTACGCTGCGATCATTACAAGATCGGCAACTTGCATTTGTAAAAAAGCAAATGGGGCAGCAACGACACTTGGAGAAGACGGTGAGAAAGTCAACTATGTCGGTAAACCGATTCATACTCCGAAAAGTACCAAGGGCTGCACCAAGTAAAGGATGGTGAACGGATCGGTTCAAAGACGCTACAAAGGACAACAAGAAGGCCAAAAACTTGGGTTCTTATCTATAAATCAAATTCTCTCCCTTTGAAACAAAAAGGGCCAAATCTTCAAGGACAGCATCATACGCTGCTGCAGTTCGATAACAACTGAAACTTGTCAACATAGCCGTGAAAAATAATAATATCGTTTTTTTCAGATGTATGGTAAAACAATTATACTGTTAAAGCCTTTAGAACACGAAATCCAGAAAGTTCACAGAATAAATTACATGCAACCGAAATATATCACCGCAAATCACCTTCTAAACCACATGAAAGCACAAACCCACCACCTTAAACCCGAATAATTGATAAAAAGAGATTTTAATAAGAAATAAATTATAATAAGAAAGAATGAAATGTCAGCAAAAGCAAATAATCGAAAATCATAAGGTACCTTAAACGCATGCCGAGCTTTACATCCCATGAGCTGCAGGGTACTCTGCAGAACCGGACGCGTGTACCTAAACGACTCTCTCTCTTTCTCTCGCTTGTCTTCTACATCCTCCACCACTATGTACAGAACTTTAGCCACCTCCGCCATTACCTAGCGAACAGATTCAGATTTAAATTCAATACACATAAATCCACACAAAACAAACACCAAAACAAAGCCATCATGCACGCCAGATAAAAGAACAAAATTATACAGAATCCTTAGTTCTCGTTCACCAAATTTGAACGAGAAAGCGGAAGAACGAGAGAGAAAATATAGAGACGGGGAGATTATAATAAGAGAAAAAGAATTCAACGGCAATGCCGAGGAATCCGGCGAGCAATGCGAGAGGCAGGAACCGGAGGCGGAAGCAAAGATAGACGGTCGAACCTGGGTAAAAGAAATCGAAGTACTCTCGACGGGGTTTTGATGGGAAGCAGAAGAATGGAGGATTAGGGTTTATAAGGCGCAACGATCCGCCATTTGAAGCGCATGGCGTCGCAACACGACCACGGCATTCTTTGTCACCTGGCCTCCACGCATCGCGCCGAGCGACCCTCCACGAGTCCCTCTCTCGCACTCTCTCGCTCTCTAAGAAAATATCGAATGACTGATTTCACCTTCGCTCGGTGACAGAAACTTTCAATCCGTAAACGCTGCCGACCCGCTACTTATAAATTTTTTATTTTTTTTAAATATTTTTTAACATTCTTAATGGTTAAGAAATAAAATAAAATAAAAATAATATTATCATTAATAGTCACTTTTTTAATCATTAAATAAAAAAATAAATTAAATTAAAATATATGAGTTATAAATTTAAACAACTCCATTAACATTTTTCTATTATTATTCCTTATTTTTTACAAATTTCGAATTTTATGGGAATTTTTGTTGGAATTTGTTAAGAACAAGGATTACAATTATTATTGTCAGTCATAATGTACATTTTAAGTAATTTTATAAATTAATTATTTAGATAAAAATCAGTTAAAATTGAGAAACATCCGTTAACGTGAATAGAGAGATGACAAAATGTAATAAGTACAATAATTTTTTTTTATAATATTAATTACTTATTTAAGGCTGTCTAAAAATTTCAGCACGGCAGTTATAAAAGTTATAATACATATCAATGTCTATTTGAAAGTTAAGAAGTGATAAAATATAAAAAATTATACAAATCATCAATAATCCAACGTTAGATATAATTATGATTATACAAGCGTCACATATTTAAAAAAAATGTATTATTAAAAAATTAATTTTTTATATAAATTTCATATTTATTTATTTTTTTAAAATAAAAATACTATTTATACACTTTATACTATAAATATTAGAATAATGCTAGATACAAACTCGAAATAAATAAATTTTATACAAATCTTTTATAAAATAATAGATCCTACTAATAAATTATAATTTTTTTTTACACAAAGTATTATTTCTTCCTTGAAATTCTCATGCACACCAAAATTGGGGAAGTTGGAGGACTCAAGAGGGTTGGGACGGGCACAACGATCAAGGATTGGGGCAGGTTGTAATATTAATTAGGTGGTGGGGTTGAATGTGCAGAGGATGTTTGCGTGGGGAATGGACATCCGCCTTGTCGTTGGCAATTTAATTTAGGTTGTTTTTGTTATCAAATGATAAAGACACCACCCATTGTAATAATTGTATTGTACTCCCTAGATTATCATTGTATTCTTGGTTGCTTTAAATTACCATCATAACCTTAGCCTTAGACATATTCTTTTCCTCAGAGTTTAATATTTTGAAGTTTCTATAACAGTTATATAATTATATTCATACTGTAAAAATCTATTTATATATAAGATAAATAAATAAATAAATAAAATTTATATTAAAATTAAGATTAATATTTTAAAAAAGTACTATTGGACCATCTAAAATTCAAATGACTCTCTTGACATAACAACATAGTTTATTATAAAAAAATAAAGAAAATATATTCAAAACAAAAAAACATCCAAAAGATAAATAAAAAAGATTGAAATTATAGATTTCTTCTACTTTTTTGTATTTTTTTTATAATAAGCCATGTGACACCGTGGGATAGTGCTACGTCATGAGGACCATCTGAACAATAAATTTTAAATAGTTTGATAGTATTATTCATTAAAATAATGTTATTTTTTTATATGAGGTAATAGTATAGTTCTTTTTTTATATATAAAAACAGTTTCATCTCATTTTATTTCATTATTATAAATTTTTTAAATTTTTACATAAAATATAATAAATAATTCAACTTTTTCAAATTCTAAAATAATAATAATATTAAAAAATAATATTTTAACAATATTTTATTCAATTTTCAACTTTCATCTAAAATCATATCATTTCATCTCACTACCAAAACGGGACCTAATGGGAAAGCTATCATCAACTCTGTGTTTAGATGTTGAACTGAGTTGAGTTAAGTTGAGTTGAGATGATAAAATATTGTTCGAATATTATTTTTAATATTATTATCATTTTGAAATTTGAAAAAATTAAATTTTTTATTATATTTTGTATTAAAATTTGTAAATATTATAATAATAAATTGAGATTAATTAAGATGGATCGAAGATATTCTACTTATTATTCTTACGCTATATACATATTAAGAGAAAAAAATAATAAAAAATAAAAATCAATATATATAGTATAAAAATGATTAGAATTTTCCATAATAAAAATCTTCAACAGTGGTTGCAATTAAAACGGATGAAAAGTTGCGCTCTCGACTTGACAGGTAATTATAATCTGTCATGAAATGACTAAAAGAACCTTTTGTGGTTAAAAGAAACATATTCGAACCGTAATAACTAATTTTCACCTAGCTTTAAAGAAACTGGGTGATATCAAGTCAGAAAATGCCACGTCTGCATACGACTTTTCACCTAGCTTTAGAGGTTAAACTTACCGATGATGGAGGGTAAGAAAAGTGAGATAAATTAAAGTCTAATAATCTAAAAATTAGAATTCAGAAAATTGAAATTCGAACGAGTCATTTCAAAAGGAGTTATATTGGATTCTTGAAATACAAGTATAATAAAAAAAAAATTCTATACACCATACTATTATTTTATTTTTATATCATTAAATATAATGTGATACATTTATTACTATTAAATGATAATTTATTGTATAATTCTTTATCATTTAATGGTGATGAATGTGTCACATACCACTTAGTATGATCAAAATAGGATGAGAGTGCGGTGTATAATATTACTCTTTTATTATATATCAATCACTATTCACCTTTACACTCTACACTTGATAATTTTTTTCATAAAGTGTGGAGTATTTTTTATAAAGTATAAGGTGTGTGATAGTGAATAGTGACTGATGAGAAGAATTACTCTTCATAGAAAGGAAAACGATAGAAATGTAATTTTTATTATAATTTTTTATACAATTATTTATAAATAAAATTTTTATTTTAATAAAATAATTAATAAAAAGTATAATTTATAAAAAGTAATATTAGTTTATAAAAATAATTTCATTTTAAAATATAGTTTAATAAATGTCGTAAAAAATATTGTAGGTATATCATTACTCTTTTTAAAATGGGTGTTGCTAGATTGAAATGATAAAATTCTAAAATTTATGTTTTAAATTAAATTATACAATTTGAATGTTGTGCGGTGTAGAAGTTTAAGAATACAGATATTCATTTAGAATAATGCTCTACATCACACTCTCATTCTATTTTGATTATACTAAGAAATATGTGGCATATTCATCACCATTAGATGATAAATAAACATGTAATAAATAATCATTTAATGGTGATAAATATGTCACATCTTACTTAATGTGAAGAAAATAGGATGGTAGTATAGTATATAGAATTTTCCATTCACAATTCTATCGTTTGTAAATTTCAAATATTATTAATTATGGAAAAATCTAGTTGTAAGAGATTTTGCGCACTAATACGCACACTCATTTAATATGATTGGTCAGAAAGTAGATTTTATTGAAAACAGTGCTAATTTAAATTTTGAATATGAAGACAAGAATATTAGTACGCAGATTAATACGCAAACTTATTTGTACATAATAAAACTCTATTATTATTCCCGATTTTAAAAGGAGTCTTGCTATAAATTAACGGGTGCCTTTAAAGGCATCTATTAATAAAGCAATTAATAAATTGGATTCCAAGCGATGCGAAGGCACATTCATGAACGAGCGAGATGTGCTGAAAGCGAGAAGATACACGGATTATATTGATGTAAAGTTGATCCCCCCAGTGCCCCACCCCCATTTATGTTGTAAACTGGCCGTTGAGGTCTATGAAGTATGAACCCCATAACTTTTTTATGTTTTGTCTTTTGTGCAACAGAATATTAATGTTTATTTAGCAAAATATTAATAATATTATTATTATTACTAAATAATAAAAATAATTATTATTAGTATTATTAGTATAAAGCAATCGATCAAAAAGTTAGCCACTTTATCACCTAGATGGTGTAATATTGGAATGTTTTTCTTCCATCATTCTCTTTATTTGATTCTCTCTGTCTTTACGTCTCTCCACATACATCCCCGCATGGATCAAATCGTTTAGAACTGATTTGAGGTGGGAAAGAGAACTACATAAAGTGAGTTTTGCAGTATTTATTTAGTATTAAATATTGCGTGCAAAATTCACTGAAATAGTTATAAATTTAGTAGGGCTCATTTAATGTGTTTCTTTCTCTTCCACTCTAACATCAAAAGTTCGAATAAAAACTCTTAAGAAATTCAAATCCACTTGATGTTTATGGTTTAGGTGTGACAAGATGATATCCATAAGGATCTTTATACAACTGGTGGCTATGGGTGTAACCGGTCCGGTTCATTCTTATTTTAGACATATTTTAGAACTGAACCGTTATATATTGATTTTGAGATTTGAAAAACTGATACCGCACTGGTTATACCCCTAAACCGGTACTTCCTGTTTTACCAGTTCTAGTCTGATTTTTTCAATATATTATATAATATATATAATACAGTATCTTATAGTACATAATAATATAATGATAATATATTGCAGTATATTATAATATATATTATAATTGTATTATAAACTATATATAGTGATATATTATAATATATTATAATATATTATAATATACAGTGATATAGTATTAATATAACTATTAATACAATAGACTATAGTTATAATATATAGTTATTTATATAGAATTTTGAAATTTAATATTATATTAATTAGTAATTTATCATATAATACAAAATTATTTTATATATATTATATATATAAATTATATATAATTTAAAAAATCATATAAAAAATATTTTTTACAATATAAAAAATTAAAATATATATATGAACTGGTCGGGTCCGGTTTGGTCCGGCGTTAGAAAAAGAAAAACAAGAACCAAACCGATTTTGACCGGTTTTAAGAAAAATGAAACGAGTACTGGATCGAACTGAACCTGGTATCGGACGAAACCCACCAGTTCGACTTGGTCCAGTTCATCGATTTGTTTTTTCACCCCTACCGATGGCCCTATATGAAAATACAAGGGAAGCTCATCTGAGTAGATAGGGCCAGTGTGGTGGTAATAGACTGACTGCACTCAATAAATTTTAGCATCCATGATGAATTACTAAGAGTGCGTTTGGGTGCTAATGTGATCTCATATCAACTGAGATAGTTTCGTACAGATGGATATACTCTCCATCCAAACACAATTTATTTCATCTTAAATAACCTCATTTTTTTTATCTCTTGGTGGCTCAGAGGGAGATGTGGTGTATGGTACTTTGAGGATTTTTTAGAGGAAATTGTTGATTTAGCTTGCATAGTTCAATGTCGGTTTCAGCATGTATTTCGTGAAGGTAATAGGGTGGCGGATTGGTTATCTAAGGTATGGGCTTCAGGTTCTGATTGGGATTTTTTTAGTAGTAATAATTTGCCTCGGGTTCTTAGAGGCCTGATTCGTTTGGATTCTTTGGATTTTCCATCTTTGAGATGTTAGATTGTGAACTTTTGGGGTTATCTATAAACCTTGCTTTTGTTCTGGTTTTTGGTGGGTATTGTTTAAATAGTGATCTAATAATTTTGTTCTAGATTTGTTTTTCTTGGTTGTGGGCCTGATTTCATGGTCCTTTCTTGTCACCACGATATTCCTCCGCCATAAGTGAGGACATTATTAATAAATTTGGAATGGGTCACTATTGGACATGTGACTTCCTGCTCTTCTAAAAAAAAAAAAAAAAACCTCAACATGTTCATTAATAGGACTTTATTATTATTTCATCAATACAACAACAAACTAATAATTGATGGGATCTACTACTTTTTCAACTTCTTATAAAAAATTTAAACATATATCAACATACTTCATATATCTAAACACATCCCAATGGGACCCACAAAATCTACTCAAATATGTTAATTCACTACTATTCATAGGCAAACTTAAATCATCTTAGGTACTTTGTATCCAAATGGAGCCTACGATTATTTATTGTATGGATTTCACGATGGCATAATCAGTGAGAGTTGTGGAAGCATATCAATTTTGTAGGGACCTATGTCCAGAAAAAATTATGAAAAGAGAAATGATAGTTGCAATCGTGATTGTGTAAGCGCTGCGCAATCATTTTGAAAAAAATAAATAAATATGGGACCCACATGAAAAAAAAAATTTAATAGTGAACCCTACTTTTTTTCAAAGCGACTGCACGGCGCTTGTGCACTCCACGATTGCATGTAGCATTACTCTATGATAAAAATACAACATATTTCTTCCAACTCTTTTATAACCTTATCTTAATTTAAAAGCATTTTTCTAAAATAATGACACTCCTATAGCCATTTTATAATTTATTTTAAAAGCTTATTTAATTAAAAACAAATTATAAAAATAAAGCCTGCATCATTGCTCGATACTGAAGGTGATGTGATTCCATTAAGATAAATATTTTGGTCACATAATAATTACACAAAAGTAAACTTACAAACTGATGTAATTTGATGTAACACGTCAGATTGTAAAGTTACTTTTATTATAAAATAGATATGACGTATTATATGAAATTATGTTAGTTTGTGAGGCTACTTTTATAAAATTTCTTTATAATTATAACACTTATCTTCTACTATTATATACCTTGCAAAATATGGAGCTGAATTGGATGCAAAATTGGGCAGTTAATAGAAAGATTCCGAAAATTGGGCTCATAGGCTATTAAAAGAGGCATTATTAATTAGGCAGTTGAGACGTTGTCGAGATGGAAAATATTCTACCCTGTATTCAACCTATTAGTATGGCTGAAAGTCTACTTTTCTAATTAAGGAAATTATATTTTTCCTAAAAAGAAAAAAAAAATTCTTTATCATTTTTTTTTTATCATCGTTGACTCAAACTTTTTGATATGACATTAAATAATAGGCCTATAAGTGAAACATAATAAAAAATTTCAAATCATATAATACCAGATCATGAGATGGTGAGAGGATGCTGATTAGCATTACTCTTACTCATCATTCCTACATCACACACATTCTGAGAATAAATAAATAAATATGTGGTATAAAGATGATGAGTTGAACTTTTCATTTTGGATAGGGCATTCGTGTAAAAGTGAGTCTTAGACCTTTCAATTATAAGATGTCACCTATAATATGCACAATTTTTGTAAAAAATGTGCATTTAGGCCTTAACTAAAACACTTAAAATATAAACCCTAAAATCTTTAATCCTAATTATTTTTAAGACAATCTTTAGTCACTATTCTAGCCACCACCCTAAGAGATAGTCCAAGTAGTCACCATCAATATGACTGCCACTCAGGGGTGGCGGTTGAGATTGCCGAAATTTAGTTGGACTGGTAGTTACGCAATCAATTTTTTTTAATTTATTTTTTATAAATTTATTTTCTGAATGTATGTGTGAGTCTATTTTACTTGTGATAAAAATATTGATTTGTCACATTTTATTGAAAGGTGCACCGCATTGATAATAGCTTAGTTTTGCATATTTATCTCATTAGTAGATAGTTATCACATTTAGTTTAGGTTAATTCATGCATATTATAGGTTGTTTTATAATAATATTTCTTTTCTTAAATTTGTGCTTAAAATGAGTTTTAATGCATAAATATATTTTTTGTAGAGTTTGAGAGTAATTTGGATTAAGAAAAAGAGAAGAAATCACAGAAGGAATCCATAAGAAGTCCAAGTTCAAAATGCACTAGGAGATAGTCTGGACATACTTTAGTATTTCAATCATAACTTTATACTCACATATCCGATTGATGCGATTCTTGATGGGTTGGAAAGCTATCTTAAAGGGACTACAACTTTTTATCTAATAAAGATTGCTAAATTCTGACTCTTGAAGCAGGTACGAGGCTGTCAATATAAGTCCTAAAAATTAGGCAATTTTTTAGGCGGGAATCATCAAAACGTTAGGGTTTCTTTTCTACCTATATAAGCATATCATTAGCACGAAATTGAGAGGAGGGAGGCCAAGAGAAATCCTAGTTTATTGCTTTATTTTCTTTTACTTATGGATTGCTAAACACCTTGCTAATGTGTAGGGTAAAATCCAACCATCTTTTGATATGTTCTTAACAATCTGTTTATGGTTTTTATGTTTTCGGATTGATTTACCATTCCAGAAAAGAGATTTATTCTATATAATTCTTTGATTTATCGTAGACTTCAAGCACGTTGAATACTTAAAATTCCTTGCGCATAAATTCTCTAGATCTGTTTTGCCTAAAATCAATCCAATTCATGAAATTATCTTTGAAAAGTAATATGTGCTTTAATTGCTAAATCATCTGACTATGATCATCCTTCGTATGAAGTTTAGTTGAGTTATAAAATAGATTGTTGGAACTATCATTAGGTTCATTGTGTGTGAATCCAGAAGCCTTAGTGTTTTAAGATATTGATATTTTTTCTCCATAGTTTTGACCCTTTTTTTTTTCAGCAACTCAATCAACCCTTTATAATCTTTCCTATTAAGTTTTCTTGTTCTATTTTATTTTCTTTGGATTGCAATTCTACACCCTTCCCTATGGATTTGATTTCAGACTCATCGAATTATTGCTTCGTAACAATCCTACACTTGGAAGTATTATTAAAATCGTAGTAGATTTTTGACACCATTGTCAGGGAAGGCAGCGTGGTTGAAGTAACCCACTTTTGTTGGGAGGTTTGTTGAGTTGTGAATTTCTTCATAATTCCGGTAATATCTCTCCAACCCTTTTCGTTTTTTTTTCTTTTTTTTTTCTTTTTTTTTCTGTTTACATTTATTTCTCTTGTTTGTTTTAGATTTAGTACATGAGCTCTTGGTTTTGCGATAGAAATAATCGTTTGATTAGGATTGAACATCATAATTTGTTATACAATTTGTCTGATTCATCCAAACATTCTCACACACTTGATACTATGTCGATTCATGAGAGTGTCCATAATGAGGGGAACCATGATGAGGGGAACAATACCAACATTCTAGAATATGAATATCTTCCTCCCATTAGGACTCTTAGAGATTATTTGCAGCCCACTAGGAGTAGTGTCCCATCATGTATTGTCTTTCCTCCTAATGCACATAATTTTAATTTGAAGTCCAATATGATTCCATTACTTCCTAAATGCCATGGTTTAGAATATGCAAATCCTTATCCACATTAAGGAATTTGAGGAGGTATGTGCTACCTTCCATGACTAGACTTGCAGTGATGAGACCATTAGGCTTAAGTTGTTTCATTTATTTCTTAAAGAGAAGGCAAAGAGTTGGCTTAACAATTTGAGACCTAGGTCAATTGGTACTTGGCAAGAGATGTAAACTGAGTTTCTAAATTTCTTTTTTCCAATCTACAGGACTAACGCTCTTAAGAGACAATTGATGAATTTTTCACAAAAAGATAGAGACATTTTACCAATGTTGAGAAAATTTTAAAGATTTGCTTAATTCTTGTCCACATCATGGCTATAAAATTTGGCGTATAATCAGTTTTTTCTATTATATTTAAGTCCCAAAATGCGCCAATTCGTAGAGATGATGTGCAATTGAGAGTTTTTAAACAAAGACCCCGAATAGGCTTTTGAATATTTTGATCTCTTAGCTGAGAATGCCCAATCTTAGAATATCATTGATACTTCAGATACGTCCAAACCTTCCACCAACCCCTCTGGAAGTGGTAGATACCAACTTAAGGAGGATGATGACCTTAGAGCTAGGATAGCAAGTTTGAATAGGAAACTCGAAGCCATGAAATTTAGGAAAGCTAATGAAGTCACTTGTGTGCCAAAAGTTAATGAGGTTTGTAGTATTTGTGAGACCATGGGACACCTAACAAATGAATGTCCTACACTTCCAGCTTTTAAAGAGGTGTTGCATGATCAAGCAAATGCAATAAAAAAGGTCAAAAAGTCATATTCCTCCCCTTATTTAGAGACTTGTAATCTTAGATGGAGGAATCATCCAAATTTTAATTGGAGGAATGATAATGTGGCTACAGCTCCTACTCAAGGCCCTCCCAATTTTATGCCTTACAATGCTCCACCACCAAAAAAAAATCTTGAGGATGCATTGCACCAATTTTCCACAAGTTTGAAACAATTTATGCAAAACAAGCAACCATCAATAATCAAAACTCACAAGCCATCAACGATATTAGGAAGACACTTACTAAGTTGACCACTTCTTTGAGCAATTAAGAAGAAAGGAAAATTTCCTGCTCAAGCACAACCAAATCTACAACGTCAATTTAGTATAGGTGAATCTAATGCCAATGGTGAAAATTTTGAGCATATTAAGTCTATCACTACTCTATAAAGTGGGAATGTCATTGACAAGATTGTCTCACAAAAAAAACCAGAAAAGTTCTCAAAATCAAATAGTAGTGATGAACCTAAGAGTAGTCATTCAAAACAAAGTACATCTTAAATATAAAGATCCAGGATCTCCTACTATTTCATGCATGATTGATAATTCTAAAATAGAGCTAGCTTTGCTTGATCTTAGATCTAGTGTGAATCTTTTGCCATATTCTATATATGAACAGTTAGGTCTTGGTGACTTGAAACCCACTTCCATAACTTTTCAACTTGCTGATCGATCTATGAAAATTCTTAGAGGTGTTGTTGAAGATGTGTTGGTCCAAGTGGACAAATTTTATTATCCTGTTGATTTTGTAGTTTTGGACATAGACCCCATTCTTATTAGCAATTGCCAAATACATGTGATTTTAGGGCGTCCCTTCCTTGCCACTTCTAATACTTTGATCAATTGTAGGAATGAGTTTTTAAAACTATCTTTTGGCAATATGACTTTAGAGTTTAATATTTTCAATACTTGTAAGGTTCATGAAATTAATTTCATTGAAACACTTGTTGAAGGACAATTCAGAAAAACTTGTTGTTTAGATCCATTAGAGGCTTGTATACTCAATTCTTGTGATTTTGATTGTGGTGAAAATTTAGACACTTCATATATCTATTCTCTCTTAAATGCTTCACAGGATTTGGAGATGAACAAGTGGAAATCAAAATTTGAGGAGTTGCAGCCATGCAAGAATCACTTGATACCTTCTTGTGAACAAGCACCGAAATTGGAGTTGAAGCCATTGTCTATGAAGCTCAAGTATGCTTATCTAGGACTCAATGAGACTTTCCCTGTGGTAATATCTTCTAAACTTGACCATATGTAAGAAAGTAAATTATTGAATGTGTTGAAAAAGCACAAGAGTGCTATAGGGTGGAGCATTATTGACATCAACGGTATCAGCCCTCTAGTTTGCACTCACAAAATCTATTTAGAGGACGATGCCAAACCATCTAGAGAAATGCAACATAGGTTTAACCCTACAATGAAAGAGGTAATTATGACTGAAGTGCTAAAATTGTTAGATGTGGGTATTATATATCCTATTGCCGATAGTAAATGGGTAAGTCCTACACAAGTTGTGCCTAGGAAATCTGGAATAAATGTAGTCAAGAATGAGAATAATAAGTTGATCCCAACTTGTGTTGTCACAGGTTGATACATGTGTATTGACTATAGGAGGTTGAATGCAATCACTAAGAAATACCACTTTCCTTTCTTGGATCAAATTTTAGAGAGGATAGCTGATCATGAATATTATTGTTTTTGGATGGGTACTCAGGGATTATCAAATTGAAATTGCACCTGAAGATCAAGAGAAAATCACTTTCGCTTGCCCTTTGGGTACCTTTGCATTCAAGAGGATGCCCTTTGGTTTATGTAATGCACCAACCACTTTTCAAAGATGTGTGTTGAGTATTTTTAGTGATATGATAGATCACTATTTGGAGGTTTTCATTGATGATTTTATTGTGTTTGGTGACTCTTTTGATGGATGTCTTTCTAATTTGCAAGTAGTGTTGACTAGGTGTGAAGAAAAGAATTTGTTGTTAAATTGAAAAAAATGTCATTTCATAGTCTCGAAAGGGATTGTGTTAGGCCATATTGTACCTTCCAAGGGCATTGAGGTTGACAAAGCAAAAATTGATCTAATTTCTAATTTGCCCACACCTAAAACTATTAAAGATGTTAGATCATTTTTAGGGCATGCGTAATTTTATAGAAGGTTCATAAAAGACTTTAGTTCTATATCTAGACCTATGTGCAACCTTCTAACAAATGACACTCCCTTTGAATGGACCCAAGGTTGCCAAGAAGCTTTTGATGAGCTAAAAGACATGCTTACCACTGCACCAATCATGCAGCCACCAGATTGGACTTTGCCTTTTGAAATCATGTGTGATGCAAGTGATTATGCAATAGAAGCTGTTCTAGGGCAACGTAAGGATAAAAAGCCATATGTGATCTATTATGCAAGTAAGACTTTAAAAATGGTGCTCAAATGAATTATTCTATAACTGAAAAAGGTTTACTTGCTGTGGTGTTAGCTCTAGATAAATTTTGTACATACATTCTTGGCTTTTTTGTCGTTATTTTTACTGACCATGCAGCCTTAAAGTATGTTCTTTTGAAGAAAGATGCTAAGCCACGATTGATTAGTTGGATCCTTCTACTCCAAGAATTTAACATTACCATCAAAGATAAAAAAAAAAGGGAGTAAAAAATGTGGTGGCAAATCATGTCACGCCTTACTTTTAACGATTCTATGGATGCGTTGCCTATCAAGGATTTATTTCCTAATGAGCAATTATTTTCCATTCCTAGTTTACCTTAGTACGCTAATATCGTTAATTTTATTGTCACTGATAAAACACCATCTCATTAATGCCCAAGACAAGAAACGTTTCATGGTCGAGAATTGTTCCGACCAAATCATTAGGAGATGTGTCCCTGATAATGAAATAAATATTGTCATAATGAAGCCTATGGAGGCTATTTTTCTTCAAGGAAGATTATTGCAAAAATTCTGTAATGTGGTTTTTTTTGGCCTCGCATGCTTAAAGATTCTCATGATTTTGAAAATCTTGTGAGCCTTGTCAAAAGTTAGGTGGAATGACTCGTAGAAATATGATATCTCTGAACCCAATTTTGGTCATTGAAGTTTTTTTATTGTTGGGGCATTGATTTTATGGATCATTTTCCATCCTCTTTTGGATATTTGTACATTCTAGTAGCTGTAGATTATGTTTCCACGTGGGTAGAGGCCATTCCTTGCCGAACTAATGATCACAAAGTTGTTTTGAAATTTTTGAAGGAAAATATATTTTCAAGGTTTGGAATACCTCGAGCCATTATTAGTGATGTGGGATCACACTTTTGTAATAGACCTTTTGATACTTTGATGAAAAAATATGGCATTAATCATAAAGTTGCGACCCATATCACCCACAAACAAGTGGTCAAGTTGAGCTTGCAAATAAGAAAATAAAACAAATCTTAGAAAAAACAGTGAATCCAAACTACAAAAATTGGTCTTTGAGACTAATCGATGCTCTTTTGGCTTACCGTACTGCTTTTAAGTCCCGAAAAACTTGCCACCTACCTGTGGAGTTGAAACATAAATTTTATTGGGCTATTAAAATGTTGCATTTTGATTTAGACAAGGCTAGCCCTTTAAGAAAATTGCAATTAAATGAGTTGGAAGAGATTCATAGGGATGCTTATAACAATTCTAGGATTTACAAAGAGAGAATGAAGGTATTTCATGACGAACACATTTTGAGAAAATCTTTTGAACCATCTGAGAAAGTTCTCTTGTATAATTCTAGATTGCATTTATTTCCAGAAAATTGAGATCTAGGTGGACTAGACATTTCATTGTAAAAACGGTTTTCCTTCATGGTGCTGTAGAAATTGAGAATCCCAAGAATGTAAATGATTTTAAAGTGAACGGACAATGTCTTAAGCCATTTCTTGAGAATTTTTCACGTGAGGAAGAGTCCATTAATTTAGAGGAGCCTATTTATCAAAACCAGCCACATGCTTAGTTTTAGTGTAGGTGTCTTAGTTTAGGTTGTCCTTATTTTTTATTTTTCCATTTTGTTTTGCTTTTAACCCTTTCTACAGGTATAAAAGTTCTAGTTTGTTGTCACCACCTCAAGGTACTCTTCTTTATCTCTATTCTTTATTGTTTTACTTTGATTACATTGAGGATAATGAAAGTTTTAGGTTGGGGGGGAGAGTCTTGAGATGATATGCATTTTTGCTTTCAGGTCATTTTTCTATTTTTGTTTTTCAAATTTTTTTTTATCTCTATTCTTTATTTTTGTTGCTTTAGCATGAGTATTGAAATTGAAGTTCATTATGCTACTTTTACTTAAGAATTCCATTGTTTTTCATGCTCATTCATGTTTCATTTTCAATCTAGTCACACGAGTATAATTCTGGTTGAAAGATAGATATGATTTTGAAAATCTTGAAGATAGCATGTGGAGACATGTAACCCTTGTGAGATTTTGAGATAGTCCATTCATTTGAGAGGGTTATTTTTAATTACTACATACTTTCATTTGGAAGCGCATAATATTTCGTTGTTTAGTCTCATTATTCTTCAAATTGGTTGAACACTAAGAGTACATCAAATTTTATGCTACACTTGAAAATCTTGAAGCCATGGATATTGAAGAACTATTCTAGTCCTCAAGAGATGAGTTTAGGTCATCTTTCTTTACTTTGAGCCTTTAATTCTTTGTCCTGTGCAATATTGCTAGTAACCCCTTCGACCCTTTTATTTTAGCATTTCTTTCTTAAACCCTTTTCCCACATGTTTCAAGAATGAATGCTACTGATTTGTTTCATTGGAAAAGGCATACAAAATATTTTGGAAAAGACAAATTGAAATGGAAGTTCGAGGAGCAGGCGCAATGTCTTTAGAGAAAAAAAGTATACATACCCAAGTCTGGAAAAATTTATGATGAACATGTGAAATAGAAAAAAAAAAGAAGAAGAAAAGAAAAAGCTAGTGAATCTGTTGGTGGAGTCTTGAAAGAAGAAAGCTCTAAAAAAAAAAAAAAAAGAACGAAAGAGAAGGGCTGAAAGTGTTGCATTGAAAAGTCAAAAAATGAATTCAAAAGTTAGATGATACATTCAAAGTTATTCTTTGCTGGTTCTTGGAAACACTTTTCATTATTACCCCTTACCCTTTGTTTCTAATCTTCACACTTTACCCTACGTTACGTCCTAAAAAAAGTCCTAATTGATCTTGAGGAGGGTATAGTTTGGAAATTGACATGACAAAATAAAGATGGGGTGGCGTAAAATTCTTAATGTGTTTGGCATCCCTTCATGAGACTATCTATTTTCTTCTATTTGCATTATTTCCTTTGATTTATTTGTGAGATAATTGTTCTTGTTATACATTAATCTGCTCACATAGCACAATGTTCAGAGTGACTTTATTCTTTGGAGTGTTAACACCAGTGAGGATTAAGTCGAAACATAATTTTGGATAAAGATTCTGGTCGTATTTTTAAACTTGAAGCATATTTGTGTTGGCTAAACCCCATTTCCACAATGAGTATTGATGGCACGTGGATATCTTTTGTGATTGTTAGTGTTTTGACCTCTGGTTAAATTATTTGTGCTAAAGTAATGAATATTTCAAGTTTTAATTTCTTATTTTATGCTTTTACGTTGAGTCGCTTGGATTGCTAGAGACTAGCAATAAGCTGGTTAGAGGGTGTGATAATAGCTTAATTTTACACATTTATCTCAATAGTAGATAGCTTTATCACATTTAGTTTAGGTTAATTCATGCATATTATAGGTTGTTTTAGAATAATGTTATTTTCTTAAATTTGTGCTTAAAATGAGTCTTAATGCATAAATACATTTTTTGTAGGTTTGAGAGTAATTTGGATCAAGAAAAAAAGAAAGAAATCACAGAAGGAATCCACAAAAAGTCCAAGTTCGAAATGTGCTAGGAGACAGTCTGGACATACTTCAGTATTTCGATCATAACTTTCTACTTACATATTCGATTGATGCAATTCTTGATGGGTTGGAAAGCTATCTTAAAGGGACTACAACTTTGTATCTAATAAAGATTTCTAAATTCTGACTCCTGAAGTGTGTGCAAGGCTGTCAATATAAGTCCTAAAAGTTAGGTGATTTTTTAGGTGGGAATCATTAGGGTTTCTTTTCTACCATATATAAGCATATCATTAGCACAAAATTGAGAGGAGCGAGGCCAGGAAAAACCCTAGTTTATTGTTTTATTTTCTTTTACTTATGGATTGCTAAACACCTTGCTAAGGTGTAGGGTAAAGCCCAACCATCTTTCGTATTGTTCTTAACAACTTGTTTATGGTTTTTATGTTTTAGTTTTGATATTTTCAGATTGATTTACCATTCTAGAAAAGAGATTTATTATGTATAATTTTTTTATTTATCGTAGACTCTAGGCACGTTGAATGCTTAGAATTCTCTGTGCATAAATTCTCTAGATCTGTTTTGCCTAAAATCAATCCAATTCATGAAACTATCTTTGAAAAGTAATATGTGCTTTAATTGCTAAATCATTCGACTAAGATCATCCTTCGTATGAAGTTTAGTTGAGTTATAAAATAGATTGTTGAAACTATCATTAGATGCGTTGTGTGTGAATCCCGAAGCCTTAGTGTTTTAAGATATTGATATTTTTTCTCCATAGTTTTGTCCTTTTTTTTTTCAGCAACTCAATCAACCCTTGATAATCTTTCCTATTAAGTTTTCTTATTCTATTTTCTTTTCTTGCCTTGGATTGAAATTCTACACCCTTCCCTATGAATTCTGTCTCGGACTCACCGAGTTATTATTTCGCGACAATACACACATGCGGTGTAACTTTTTTATTTTTTTCTTTCTGCATAAGTAAAAAGAAAAAAGAAACATGAAGGTGCCCTTGACTTCTTATACAGATGATGACTACAAGTATTAGCCAAAGGAATATTGTATACACCATACTCACATCTCACTTTTAACTTACTATGATAAGGTGACATTGTCTATCAATCTTTATATTTGAACTCCTCTTGGTGGAGGGCTGTCGACAGGCTAAAACACCTAGGTTGGAGAGTCAACCCACGCGGTGAGCAAAACTCAGGTCTTTTTTAAACTCCCCATAGCGAAGGGTTGTTGGCGAGAATTGTGGCAACGAGAGTGGGCGACAGGGGAAGTGAATCTATGTGTCTATCGAGGGGCTCTAGGAAGGGAAAGGGGGGAGAGGAACTGGGGCGGCATAGTGTCATCTCAGTTTCTAGGATCTCTTTGTGTCCCTTGTGTTTTCCTTAAAAAAAATATCATTTTAAGATAATAAAAGTGTCACATTTGACATGGTGGAATGAAAATAGGATAAAAGTATGAAGTATAGCATTGCTCTCAGCCAAATCGAAAAGATAAGAAAGGTGATTTTGATTAGGGGTGGCAATTCGTATTCGCAAATTGTGTTTATGTCGTGTCAAGTAATGAACATTCGACTATATGGGTCAACTCGAACCCTACTCATTAAGTTAAAGGGTCAGATTTTCAAATGCTATCAAGACCCATTTAAAAAATTGGTTGTGTCATGTCACACGTTTTGACCTGTTTAATAATTAATTAAAAATTAATCAACACGACACGAATAATTTCAATCTGTTTCATATAAATGAGTTGAACTAACCCAATAAATCATTTGACCTAATAACTAATTTCAAATAAAAGTTGAAGTCTATATTTATTAATAGTTACAATATCTAAAAAAATAAGACTACCTACTAACAGAAAATACCAATATTTCTCAAATTTTAACCTATAATGAAACCAATATTACCAACCCAACAACAACAAATATGAGTATAGGTTTAGAATTACAATCCCAATAATAAAAATATAAGTATATTGAGAAATACTAATATTACAATCCAATATTAATAAAATTGTAATTTTGAAATAAAATTTAAACAGGCTATTGCGGATTAATTTCAGGTTAAGCAGGTTGATCAATTATTGACATGTTTATTGGTGGTATCTTAAAGAGTCAACCGTTTTAACTATCTATTTATTTAAATTCAAATATACTAATTTCATGTCGTAACGTATTGAATTCAGGATCGTATCATATATTTCTGCCCATAATTTTAATCACAAATTAACGTTTTAACAAATCTAATACACACACTTAATTTACACGTCTAATTTCGTCCTTTGACCACCGCTTGCTTATTTGGTTAGAAATGCTTACAAAATCTTCACAAAAAGTCAAACATCACCGCTTGCTTCTTTTTTAGCACCCTTTTCAAAATCAACAAGGCTGATCTCTCTACATGGATCTCTCTAACACGTAGATTTAGAGCAAGTAGGTATGGTAACCATTTATAATGAAGCACATGGAAAAGCTGGCAGCCTATAAAGGACTCGCATCATATTATGCTGAGGTGGCAGAGAAGGCTACTGTTTCTTCCATGCATTAGTCAAATGAGAAAGGGTTGTATTGTAAAGTGAATATATATAAAATAAAATTAAAAAAAATAAAAAAAAAACTGAAGAGAGAAATCACAAGAGAAACAGAGAGGAGAGATCGAGACAGAGAGTTTTTCATTTTCGTCTTCAGGAATTGTGTAAATTGAGGGAAAGTGTGATCTTTGTAAACTTTGAAAGTTGTGGTTTTGATCCTCAATAAATCTTTTAGACTGTTTCTGCCGTAGATATAGATCAAACCGCGTAATTTTTTTGTGTTCTTTACATTGCTTTTATTTTGCTTACATGTTCTCTGCAAGTTTCTTGATAATTTATGGCATTGACTTGTGAGTTTGGCTTCAAAGGAAACTCAGAATTCTATCAATTTGAAATTATAATAATACAAAAATATAAAATTTACGTATTTAAAATATCTCTTTCCAAATTTAGTTCTTAAAATATAGAGTTATTTTATTTTAAATTGGTGTGGAGAAGACATCATCCACATTACTCAAATGATAAGATCTTGATCACAAAACCAAAACAAATCTAAAAAAAATCCAAATCATTATAGTTGCAAAATTATAATAAGGCAGGATCTTGAGTGCCCAACCAAATTATATAAGGTAATAATACTTTTACACCTCATTTACTACTGCTTTACTATCCAGTTGTTTCTGTTTTCTTTTACTCTTTAAATCTTGATTAAAAATCTTAGAACATGACATTCTTGCATAATTTAGAAGAAAATAAATTCAATCAACTAATGTTATCATGTAATTTAATTTAAAAAATCAATATAAAAATTGACCTTCTTTTGCTCTTTGAGTTAATTTTTATAAAATTGAATTTATTTTGAATTAATTTACATGATTACATTGGTTGATTGGATTTATTTTTTCTAAATTATGCAAGAATGTCATATTTTCGAATTGTTAATCCAGATTCAAATAGCAGAAGGAAAAAAAAAATTAGTTAGTAAAGTAGTAGTAAAGAATGTGTAAATGTATCATTATCCAATTATATATGCAAAAGAAACTATGGACATTGCTTTTTTATAATTCTATTTTAAATGAATATTTTTGTAAACTAAATTTAAAAACATATTTAAAAAAATACCCTCGATTTAAAATAAAATTGTAAAAATGATTATACTTTTCTCATATCTAATATTAATCTAATTTTTATTCGATTTAGAAGGTTTTAAGCAATAAGCATAAAGAGATAGGCACATGAAAATGAAGGCCAACTAGTTTGAATGAAATGAATTAACTCATCTCTAAAGTCTAAAGTCCAAACAATTAATTGCTTTCACGAGCACTTTAATTCAAGCATTAATACGAGCCCTTGGCTATAGAATCTATAAATAAAAGGACTATTCTTAAAATGGAGATGAAAAAGAAAAGAAAAAGAAACTATGAGACTTTTTTAATGTGTCCTAGGAGATACGTAAAGAAATAGGATGGAACAAATACAAAGGCAAGAATAAGATACCATGGAGAATCTAATTCACAAACTTAAATTCAAAGTCTTAATTCTACCTTTTTGTCCTCCACTTAATTCATTTTAGTCATACTAGTTAACAACGAGCTAACACGTCAGTATATATTGTTATGTGAGTAAACATTGTAAGTATAAATAACATTTTCTTTTTAATAAGCTATGTGAAAAATGATTTATATAATTTTAAAGTGTACAAATTTTGCATATTCTCTTTATAAAATTTAGAAGAAATTTAGGACTCAATAAAAAAAAAATCAATTTTTTATGGTGGATTTCAATTTTTTAAAGGGGACACGAAAACTTGCACAATTAAGATTGTATTTAATATTCTTATGCACAACCTTTATAATAGATTAGTCAATAATCCGCACAAATGTACGACCTTAGATTTACTTTCTTTATCTTTGAGCTTTATTTATAAATAAAGTAAATAAAAATTATTGTGAGCTAACATTTTCATTAGCAATTACAAACAATTTAGATGCACATTTTATTAATATAATATACAGTAAAGATTATGAAAATTAAAGAGTTATGTATGGGTGGCAAATCGTGTTTTTGGATCGTATTCGTGTCGTATTAAGTTATGAACATTCGACTATATAGGTCAATTTGAACCCAACCCGTTAAGGTAAATGTGTCAAACTTCCAAATCCTAACCCAACCCATTTAGATAACGAGTGGTGTCGTGTCATCCATTTTGGCTCGTTTAATAATTAATTAGAAATAAGAGTGAGAAAAGCCAATATACATTATGTACAAAGGCGGCCTCTCTCTCTAGAAAAAACCCTCTCCCTTCTCTCTAAACTCTCCCAAACTCAAATCTAACGAAATGGGGTGGGAGCTTCGGCTCCTCCCCCCCCCCCCCCCTCTCTTTCCTTTCGCCTCCCTTCTCATTTGTCCATTTTATTTTCTGTATAGTGTTTTTTGGTTTCTTTTTTGTGTTTTTCAGGCCAAATAAGGGAGGATCGCCGTTCAGGTCTTTCCAGCCGTTGCCCTTCAACACGCGCCCCACCGAGATGATGCCCAGCCACCGATCTTCAAGACCACCGAATCCGGCGTCCATCTGAGTGGAGCTTAGCTCGCACGCGTGGGAGGAAGTTCCTGATCTCGTCTGCGCATGGCCATCACACGCCATCGAGGAGCCTTTTGCCGACGCCACGCTCGGCTTCTCCGGAATCCCTGACTCCGAGACTTCCAAGATTGACTGTCGGCTTCCTCCCAGAGTGACCACTGTCCTGCACGGGCCACTGCCGACGCTTTGTGCACTGTTCATCCGTTTCATTTTAGTGTTTTTGTTTTTGTGTTGTTCCATTTCTCCATTTTGACCTGAGTGAGGTGTTGAGCCTTTGGATTGGACGCAATCTGGGGCAAGAGCTGTTTGAGAGAGGCGGGCGATGCTACGACCGGTGGTCGTACGGCCAGTGCTCGTGCATAGGTGCCGCCTTCACAGTAAAGGTTGTTTGTCAGTGCGTGAGCTGGGTGCTCGTGCCGTCGGGGCTCGAGATGCCGATGCTTGCGGTGGGCATGACGTCAGGATTCACGCCGATGCTTGTGGCTCTATAGTTGTTAATGTGTTTTATTTGTAGTTTTTTGTTATTTTAATTATTAATAAAATAGAAATAGACTATTGGATTTGGTGTCCATAGCAGTGTCCCATAGTCTTCCTCCCTGGGAGGACAGAGGGGGCCTCTAAATTCTGTTTTACAGAGCGCTTTCCCTATTAGGAGAGAGTTTTTCGAGAAGTTAAGATAATGTCTGCCACAAAGTAATTTGTGTGTGGGGAAGCCCCAGAGCTGATGCGTAGTTTGGTTTATAGTCTGGATTTTTCATGTATTGATAAGTCACAGTTGTAACTTTGGGTCATTAATGAAATGAGTCTGTTTCCATAAAAAAATAATTAATTAGAAATATGTTAACACGACACGACTCATTTAAACCCATTTGTTTATGTAAATGGGTTGAACTCAAACGCATAATTAATTTGACCTGATTAACATAATTTCATATAAAAGTTAAAATCTATTTATCAATAACCACAATATCTTAAAAAATATATATTAATATTTTTCAAATTTTAACATGTAATAAAACCAATATTACAAACCATACAATAACAAATATGAGCATAGGTTTAAAACTACAATTCCAACAATAAGAATAATAAAAACATAAGCATATTAAGAATAACAATATTACAACTTAATAATAATAAAATTTTAATTTTGAAATAAATTCAAAATGGGTCAAAACGGATTAATTTTGTGTTAAGCAAGTTGACCCGTTTATAAATCGTGTCTTAACGTATCAACCCGTTTTGATCCGAACTCGTTAACATCAAATTCAAACCTGCTAATTTTGTGTTGTATTTTTATTGGATTCATGGGTCATGTCACATATTGATACCCCTAGAGTTATGAACAACCAGCAATTTAATAGTTGTTGACCTCTAAACGATCCGTTCACCCCTAGAAGCATGCAAAACGACCTGTAGTTCTGTATCAACCCTCTTAAGAAGAAAAATAAAATACAATCATCTGTTAAAATATTTCTCTAGTATTTCTCCTCTCTCTTATTCCTGTTTTGTAACCGTTGGATTTTTCAACTCCAAGAAGTGTTGTCGTGATTCTAAGGTGAGCAGTATATAAATCGAACATTATTTGGTTTGAAACTTCGCATTTAAACTCTAAGCTATGGGATTTAGATTTTTTTTTTAATTATCCGAGTTACATTTGCGAAAAATTTCTTACTAAAGGTCTATTCGTCGCTAAGGTTAATCAGAACTTTGTCTGCTTATAAAAAAATAATGGATATTTTTAAATATATTAAAGACACTAATCATGATTGTATCTGGTATAACTCTTATAAATTATTTGTTTTAAGGTAATACAACAAAAAATATACAAATAAACTTATGAGAAGCAAATTTCAATAAAACATCTAACATAGAACCCAAGTCTTACATATGTAATCCCTTAAAAATAGACAATAAATATTAACCAACAAGCAGAGCACAAATGTGTGAAAAACAGAGAGCTATGAACAAAGGACAAAGAACATGGATATGAAGTTGAAACTAGTTGGTCTTAAAAATTGCCCAAGATTTTTTTGTCAGTGCCAGAAACCTTTAGGTATCGTTTGGATGTTGAGATGAGATGAGAAATATGTGAATAGTAGTAAAATAGTTTGTGAATAGTAATAAAATAGTTTAAGTTAAGATGCTTTATTGGATTTTGAAAAATAAGAGAGTGAAAGTTGAATAAAAATATTATAAATTTAAATTATTGTTAGAATATAATTTTTTAATATAATTTTTATTTTAAGATTTGAAAATTTTAATTATTTTTTGTGTTTTGTTTGAAATTTTAGAAAAACTGTAATGATTAGATAAAAATATTTAAAAAGTTATAAATTTAAAATTAAAAAATATTTATATTTTAGTAATATTTTTATATTGAGATGAGATGAGTTAAGACCATCTCAACATCCAAACGGGCCTATGTTTCTGTTTCTCCTTGAAGTCCAAGTCTCAAGCCTCTGTTGCTTTTATTATTTATTGGGGACAGTGAAATCAGATTGGCATTTGTAGTTGAGCAAAACTTTAAATTGTTGTTTGAAGTAGACAACTATCTATAAACTTGGAAATGACTTATTTACTTTATAGGCAATTCTCGTGCACTCCTTTTAAAAAAGTAAGTAAATATGAGACACATAAAAAAAATTAATCTCTTAATAGTGGGTCTCATTCTTTTTTAAAGAAAATTTAGGATATTTACACACCCTAAAAATGTGTATAGTATTTTCCTTAAGGCTCCGTTTGGATAGTGAAAGTATTTCATCTCATCTTATTTTCTCATTACAATTTTTTCAAATTCTTACACAAAATATAATAAAAAATTTAAAATTTTCAAGTCCCAAAACAATAATAATATTAAAAAATAATATTCTAATAATATTATATTCAACTTTCAACTTTTATCTCAACTCACTATCCAAATGGCACCTAAAACGGTTGTTGCCTTGCATTTTTTTTTATGCATATAAAATGAGAGGATTAGTTTTAGAGAAGAGAAATCCTAAGAGCCGGTCCGGCTGGTTTTCACACAAAAACAGCCTGCCAGTAATACAATTACACGTATGCCTTCCACCATATCTATTCTAAACCAGCAAACATCAGAAAACCACCATATCTATCCAAACCCCCTTCGTCCCTCGCACCCCCCTTCGTCCCTCGCATCGTACACCTCCTATGTCGAGCCCTCCACCTGTCGCGACGAGGCCCTCAAGACTGAATACAGCAGCTACGCCCGTCCCAAGCCTCGACCCGCGCCGCCTCCACCCGGTGAGGTAGATTTCGGAGGAGGTGAGTATGAGGCCCGAAGTCAAAGCTCAACCTGAGATTGCGGGTTTGCGATGGTTTCCTTGTGATTTTGAGCTTGTTCTCTATACTTGATGATCTGGGATTGTGGGTTTGAGATGGTTTTCGCTGTGATTTTGAATGGATTATGGTTTAATTGTGGGTTGATTTTGGTTTGATTGGGTTTTGATGGAGAGGAGATGGAGATGATCGATGGAGATGGGGGAGATCAGCGATAGAGATGCTTCGGATTGAGATGGTTGAGTCGGCGTCGGACTGAGATGCTTGTGTTGGCGTCGGACTGAGATGCTTGTGTCGGCGTCGGCATTGGACTGAGGGCAAATAGACGAGCGAGGAAGAGAAGGCAGAGGACGGTGATGAGGTGATTGTCTGAGGTGGGGTGTATTTCTCTTAGAGTGTTTTATCCTACCTGGTTTGAGATGAATGGAGGGCTGTTTTTGTGGAAAAACCAGCCCGACCGGTGTGAAGCGGTTCTCTTTAGGCCTCTCAAGTTTGGCTTCTCCATGCTCCTCTCCGTTAGGCCTCTCCCATCTAATTGAGAATGTATGATTTAACTTTGAACTTGACATTTTTGTATTTCTTTGAAACAATGACTCTATGTCTGTTTTTATTTCCTCGGATTTGGTTAAGTGGTTCCAAAAGATCATCATAGTCTTTGTTGATTTAATATTATTTTCTTCAGGTAATAATATGTCTAGTCTGAGTAGAGGAATATGTAAATATTTCTAGTTTGAGCGAATAATGTTATTTTCATTGAAACAAAGACTCTATGTCTTGATGAGATTGCTCATGTTGCTGAAGGTGATGCGGCGTTTGAGCTTGGTGGCGACGACGAGTCTGGTGTCTCAAGGTGCGGCAGTGGTCTGGTTTTGCCAATATGAGAAAGTGCCCTACTTTCGTTAGAGGCATCGATGCACAAGTAAATGGCTCCTCTTCTCATATGGTTGTGATCAGATGAAAAACAATCTACTTTGCATTTTATAAAATCCCCTACGTGTCTCATTCTAAATGTGGGTTGTTAAACCCACAAGAACAGTCGGATTGTTTCGAAGAGGAACTGTTAGTTTTATAATGGGAACAATATTTAAAACTTGGTGAGAAATAGTGTTTGAAAGGGATAGAATTTAACCATTTTTTTTTTAAACACGTGATTGACTTTAAAGACGGTTTTGAGTGTATAATATAATCAACCCAAAAACATGTTTAAAATCATTCCAAGTTTGAATAACTGCCACGTCATCATTTTCGAATCTAAATTGAATAACAGTTGTATTATTTGGAAAAGAAAAAAATTAAGAAAGTTTACGCGGCGAATTATGACGCCGACATTAATAAATTGACATTTTTAATAACTCCTCTATTATATATTGTAATATATATATATTTGTCAGCTAATAAAATGGGAAGGGGAGGCCTCAACATGTGTGATTGTACAATCTCCATGTTACTTTGTGATTAAGTATGCTTTAATTAATTAATTATGCTTTTTGACTAAGCATTGGCCGGTAAGTGCCTAGTTTTTTATGCCTTTCATTTCTCATCTTCTAATAAAAAAAAGAGAAATGGTATAAGCTCCCGGACAAATTTTATAAAAATATGAATCTCATCTTAAAAAAATATAAAAAAAAATCAGTATTTTATAGTACAACCCACTTTTTAACAAAGAACTTACGCGGAATTTGTTCATTTAAGGCTTATATCTAACATTACTCGTTAAACAAAAAATGATCTAATAGATAATGCATCAAAATATATTTGTCGGAAGAAAAACTTACTTGGAGCTGCAGGGCCGGAGGCATAAAGCGAGAAGTTAAAATGTGATATTTTTCTTATATCAAAGTATATTTTTATTTAAAAATTATTCTTTTATTTTTTAGATGCAAAATTGCTAATTAAATTTTTATATTCAAGTTCTTCTAATATTTCATTCTCAATTGATAATATGATTAGAATATTCTTACTATGCTTATGAATATTCTAGAATAAAATAAATATTAACATAAAAGAATAGAACCTGGTTTAGCCAATGAGCTTCACTTTTATATAACAAATGAGTATTATTTTTATATAAAATTGTTAATTTGCACGATAAAATAAAATATATTAATATTAATATTCAAAATCAAGAAATAAATTATACATTATAGAAGTTGGAAAAAAAAACATAATTTGACAAAAGAGTCAAGGAATACTTGGCCTATGGGCCATGTGATTATGTGAATTCAATTGTGAAACCTCTTGTCACCGTGGTCGGTTGAAGTCTTGAAGAAGAAGCAAAAAAAAAAAAAAAAAAAAAAAAAAAAAAAGAATGTTCTAGAGATTAGAAGACAAGTCACGTGGTTGTTTTATTGCCACAAAATTTTACTGTATATATAACACAAAATATTTCAGCTTTACCTTTACCTTCACCTTCGTCAACCATAGCACAACAGAGATGCCGCTCAACGCTTGCAAGTGCGATGCAACGATGGGAGAGGCTGCCAGTACCAAATACGAGCAAGATGAATGCAAGAGAGATAGAGATTAGAGATTGTAGACTGGAGTCTAGAGTACAAGAGAGATGAAATAAAATTTGTAAATTTCAAGTATAAAAGGAGAGTTCTTGAAATGTTCCGAAATTTTTTTGACAGATAAATTGGAACGTCCTTTTTGAGATTTTATTGTGACTTTCGGCTTTTCTAATTGAAGTTGCAGAGTCTATATAAAGCCTTTTAACGTCTATTATTTAATTTAGATCATTTTTTTTAAATTTTTTTAATAATTAACTTTTAACATTTTTTGAGCCTTCTTTTACTGTGGGGCTTAGTCAACCCCTGACTCGCCTTTATGGAACAGCCGGCCCTGTGGAGCTGAGAAAAACTTAGAGAGAGCTTCAGATTGAAAGGAAACCATTCTGTCTAAGATAAGCTATTAGAAAACAAGAATATCACGAAAAAGCTCACAAAAATAAATCGAGATTTAAGGGGAAAAAAAATAGAACGAGAATAGGCCCATGAGCCACTCCTTAAATGGGCCTGAATAGGTCCAACAAAACCTGGAGCTTAAGCGCACCACAGTACTCACATTGGTTGGAGTAGGCATCTCAAACTTTCAGAGCTACAGTAGTTCAGCATCTTTATCAAACTCTCTAGCTTTATGGAATTAAGTTCCTTTCCTCCACGGCAAGGTCCTTTCTTCCCCTGACTCAATTATTACTAAGGCTACTGAGGAGATAACTTGCTTCAAGCAATGTCAAGTTCAGAACAAATTGACAAGGCCTGCTACCCGAGAGTAGTGCCGCAGGTGGGTGAAACCTCTTGTGGGAATCTACAAACTAAACTGGGATGAAGCCATTGATAAAGGAGCAAATAAAGTTGGGATAGGTGCTGTCATAAGGGATCAAATGGGTCAAGTTACTGGCACTCTTCAAGCACACAGAGATCTATTGGCAAATCCCTTCATTGCAGAGGCTTATGCACTAATGTTAGCAGCCAATTTCTGTCGAGACATGGGAATACAGGATGTTATCATGGCGGGAGATGCACTACAAGTCATCAACATTCTGAACAAAGCTACCCCTAATCTGAGCCAAGGAGGAGTTCTGATTGCACACACCAAAAAGATCCTTAATTCCTTGCATTTATGGTCAGCTTCTTATGTCAAGAGGGAAGGAAATAGAACTGTCCACATCTTAGCTAGAAATGCTTTGTCCATAGAGGAAGACTTGTATGTACTGGAAGATTATGCAGCTTGGATACATTCCACTATTATTAGTGAAAAGCTGGAAGTCATTAATGAGCAATAAACCATTTGGTTTTAAAAAAAAAACCTTATTGTTTCTTTTGGAACACACTCTCTCTTTCCTTGATATTTTCTCACAAAACTAATGTTGGTTTCTTTCCCTCTAAATTTTTTCAGTCTTCACGTCTCTGCTTCTTTGTTCCACCCCGGTGAAAAATCATAAAACTTAGGTAAACATCACAGCTTCAGACTCACACCCCATGACACCTAAAAGTCTCGTCGACAGCAATGCCATCGGACCACCCTCTCCTCTCTCTCTCTGATCTCCTGTGTTCTCTTCCACTCCCAATTCGACTAGGTATTTTGTCTTCCTCACACGTATTTCTCACCCCATCTGTTTCTCTCTCTCCTTAAATTGATGTGCACTCTTATCTTCTTGATGTTGTTTTCTCATTTGTTATATGAAGAGAAGTTTGGTGTAATGAATCCCACTGAAAGAGTAGATAAGAACACATAAATGGTTGTACGAAATGCTTGTAATGAGGAATGCAGTGAATGTAAATGACTACTGGGTGAATGAGTACATGAGAATGCACAAGGGATGTTTGATAAAAAGCTCAATAGAGCCACTGGTATTTTGCTACGGGTTCTTCGAGGACCCAACCTCCATTACATCATTCTCTAAGTAAAATCTTCCAGAATATTCATCAATACCTCCTCAGTGCTCTACTTCCCTTCATATCCATGCAGGGATAACTGATCTAATAAACTTGCAACACGTGTAAAGTAGAAATAACCGACTGCTTACTTAAAGGAATTATTACAATGACTCGACAACAAGAATTAGAAAGAACAACAAGCATAAATGACAGACTCCATACTTAGACGGCAGCAACTGAAAATACTTCCAAAATGCAGTGTTTAGAGTTTCCCTCCATTTCCTGCCTTTTCCAAACCCTTCTCTAGAAGAGGTCATAACAACCTCTCCCCCTTAAAAAACTTTGTCTCAAGGTTGAGAGCACTAATGCAACTTCTTATGACCAGACCCTACTGTCGGTGTAAGCTGGACTTAGTCTTGTAAGCTGGACTGTGACAAACACTCCCCCTTCAAGGCACCTTGCCCACAAGGTGCGATTGAGTTGCCCAAATGTTTTTTCATAACTTCAAAAGTCTTAACAGTGAGTCCTTGCCCAGTAATAAGGGTGTTCAACAATCTAAAGGTAGCCACCATGATATCATACATGGCAGCCAAGGTAAAATTATCCAAAATTTAGAAAGTAATGGCAGAAAGTAGAATAATAGGAAAAATAGTAAAATTATTGCTAAGATTGAGACTTTCAAGATTAGTCAATCTTCCAATTGCAATTGGAACGCCATGGAGCTTATTGAAGTGAGCATCGAGACAACACAGAGACTTCATCTCACATACAGAAGAGGGAAGGGAACGAATCTTGTTCACTTGTATCGAAAGCTTCTAAAGATTTACTAATCTGCTAGACTTGTAAATCTTCTCCAGACTCTCCTCAACCTCTTTCAAAAGCTTCTCGTACGCGTCGTGCATCTCGTCCAGCTGGACTATAGCCTTGTAGACTGTAATGAATCCCACCCATGAGTCACCTCTTTCCCCACCATACACCTGTCCTTCATCTGTTAAAGTAGTACAGTGCCAACCTCCACCTGTAGTATCAACCTGGGTGGGCAACAATTTCATAGTTCTATCAATTATAATAGATGTTGAAGTAAGCAAAATCAACTTTTTCAACAGCTGGGAGTGCACAGTTTTAGCTCTCATATACTTTATGTTATTTTCTTCTTCAAGGTGAATTTCCTGAAGTTGTTTTTTAGCCCATAGGTTAGCCTGGATAGCTACAATGAACTCAAATGGGTTAGTAGGCCGATGGAAGAGTCTTGTTATATTGTGTTGAATATCAAGAAACCTCCAAAACATTGGCAATAATGGATAAGGTAGATAAGTAAACTGAGGTTGTTTAGCTGTGGAATATAACCACACCAAATGATTCCCCACCATTCCATTTTTCCATCCTCTATCAAGGGGCCACAGGATGGGTTCCTCTGGAACATTTACTGCTTCCTAGCCATTCTCACAACAACTCACTGTGATCTGCACACGACCACCACCAGATGCAACCTGTGCATCACCCGGATCCCATATTCTTGTTAGTTCACTCCTTGATGACATTATAGTTGCCAAGCTAATGGTTAGCAAGCATGCAACAACCACTAATATATTCCCAAACAACCCTGATATAACGACAACAATATCAGATTCCACTTCAGCCAAATAATCTCTTCCCTTATCAAAGGGTTCAAAAACACCTTGAAGTGGCCCTTCATCAAACACTAAAAACATAGCGTTCCAAGACTCCACATCTCTATGAGGCATTTTCTCAAACAACTCTCTCACATCAACTAAACAATCAAATACTCTTCTACACTCAAAATGCATCCATGGAAACCACTGAAAAAGAAGAGAATCACTGTCCAAAACACATACCACTAACAACGGAAAACTCAAAGGGATGTAGATGGGTGCAACATAAGCATCAAAATGACTCGGTACAACCTGGTTACCATCTATCACAAACTGCTTCAGTTGATGGCGAACACCTTAAAAAATTTTGCAGTCATAAGCAACCGAAACCTTCTGAATAGTATCAGTTACATCTTTGTTCTTTCTTGTCTGCCTTACAAGCCTCAAAGTAACCTCTGCAACATTATTAACAGCAGCAATTACATCAGCCGCCCTCCCAATAACTGGACCTTCCTGAAGAACATGAGTATGTGCCACCACAGCAATAACACCATCTATATGGCAACTGATATCAATCTTTAACATATCACCTTCTTCCAACACAGTCTCATTGCTGGCAAGCCGAGAAAAATGACCAATAGTGACGTTTACAAAAATGCAAATTGGGAAAACCAACAGTAACTGGGCCATTTTCTCCAACACAGTTCTACACCCACTTCAAGTCTTTGAACAAGTAGAAGCAAGAGATACATCAAAGGTCTCCCTTCCTCTATCAAAAGGCTCTAACACACCCCTCAACAGCAATACATCAAGCAAAAGATGAGCCAAAAAACTCTTACCCCTTAGATTTTCAGGCTGTTGCAGGTCGACGGTGAGCTTGGCCCACATCTCGGACCCAGGGAAGGTGTCGCTGAAGAGGTTTTTGAAACGTGAAAAGGATTGGGCTTCGGCTACGCTTAGATTTAAGGGCGTCGTTCTGGTGGATGTGTGGGTTTTCTTCTTTGGGTACAACTTCCATAGAATCTCCCGAATCACAGATGGGCTCTTCATCCTTCACGCCCTTTTCGTCATCCATCCATCTGAGATGGCTAGAATCGGCATCATTAGGAGTTACAGTCAAATCTACCCCCTTAGGAGTGAAGAGAAAATCATTTTTCTCTTCGTTCCCTAGCCCTTTTGGAGTTTCTATAATTTTTTCCGTCCCTTCGAGTTTTTTTTATCCGAATTCTTCACTCTTCATATCAACAACAACATATCCATCATCAAATATCGCCGTCCCTAACAACATAACTTCATCTTCTAAAACAACTCCCTTGTGTCACACTTCTTGTTGCTCCAACATATAGATGTGTCTCCCCTAAGCATAATCAATATTGAGCTTCACATAGTAAATAGTGGAGGGAAATCGACTGAAATTTTTAGGTTTTTACCTTTGGAAGACTTCACTGTAAGCACCATTTGGCCAAGATCTTTATAGAAATCATCATAGAGGGCACGGTGACAATTTAGAAAACATTCATAACGTTCTTCATTACTCAACTCCATGGCAAGATCATTGGCTTCAGGTAGAACTCACCCTTGAAAATCGGTTTACAAGGGAATAGTGCCTAGGGACTTATAAACCACCAACCAATCTGATACTAGTCAATGTGGGATTGTAACAACCACCATGCTCTGCAGCCGACGTCTACGGCGGTCCCGGCGCTCATATGGGCTGGCTGTGCGCTAGGTCTTTCCTAGCCTCGGACGAACACTGCTATGCCGACATCACCCCCCGTGCCGCGATTGTAACCGTTGCAACATGGCCTTAGACGTGGGGTAACTCTGATACCAATTGTAATGAATCCCATTGAAAGAGTAGATAAGAACACATAAATGGTTGTATGAAATGCTTTTAATGAGGAATGTAGTGAATGTAAATGACTACTGGGTGAATGAGTACATGAGAATGCGTAAGAGATGTTTGATAAAAAGCTCAATAGAGCAACTGGTGTTTTGCTACGGGTTCTTCGAGGGACCCAACCTCCATTGCATCATTCTATCAGTAAAATCTTCCAGAATATTCATCAATACCTCCTTAGTACTCTGCTTCCCTTCATATCCACGCAGGGATAACTAACTGATCTAATAAACTTGCAACACGTGTAAAGTAGAAATAACCGACTGCTTACTTAAAAGAAATATTACAATGACTCGACAATAAGAATTAGAAATGATGACAAGCATAAACAACAGACTCCATACTTAGACGGCAACAACTGAAAGTACTTTCGAAATGCAGCATTTAGAGTTTCCCTCCATTTCCTGCCTTTTCCAAACCCTTCTCTAGAAGAGGTCATAACATTTGGGACTGAGGATTTTGAGGTTTACTATCTGTGAATATCTTTTTGAGGTCATTTGAAGGATTCTAGGGTCTGTGTTTGGATCTGGATAGCTAATTTGGTGTTACAAAATTTAGGGCTTACAAATTGGTTTGTTTCAATCGGATTTAGGGTTTGGAAATTGTTCCTAGTTTTTTTTTTTGGATTTAGGGCTTTTCTGTTTGTGAAAAATGTGAGAACGAGTGTCAGCTCTTGGGTTCTCTGCTTCCCTCGCTCGTGCCGTGGGCCTAAGCACTTGCTTCGGATGTGTTTTGTTGTCTATCTGGATGCATTTCTATGGAAAGCATTGTATATATTGGATTTGGAATGCATGCATAATATAAACATGGTTCCAACAATGGCTTGAAGAAAGCCATTGATTGGTGCGGTACTAAATTTTCTTTTACTACGAATACCATGAAAAGTTGTTCATAGATTATGCATTTGATAGATAATAGGAAGTGTATTAAAAAAGAAAGCCCCATCTTGCTGGTTAGAAACCTCATTTGACATCACTCTAAGCATTTCTCTCTTGAGCTTGATATAATTTGAGACACATGGATATTGGGTGCAGGCCTTGCTTTTACCATTACCTTGCCGTTAAGGATGCATAGTGATAGTTCTCATAAATAAGAACATGTTGGGATATAGGTTTCTAGTAATGAGCTTGAGAATTTATTATATTCTGTTATAGAAAGGTACTTAGTACATGGTCTTTGCTTTCAGTTGGGAGCTCTAGGAAGCAATGTACTGAACTGGGTTTCATTCACATTCTCTCAAAACTAGCTGGTTGAAGTTCTCTCCCATTTTTCTAGTTCAGGTACTGGTTGTGATTCATGAAATACGTAGTACTGCTTTTTTGACAGTCGGGTTATATATATATATATATATATATATATATATATGTACTGCTTTAATTTGTTCGTAGATTAGGTTCATTTTCTTAGCGTAAAGGAACTGCATTTATGGACTTGGTCAAACTTACCAAACTTACCAATTATACATGTCTTTCTCTTCGTTGAAGCAATCCACAGGTTCTTCAATTTTCATGCATTTGATTTCTCTGTTCTGATAATGTCTGCCGTAGTTGTATTTATGGTTGAAAACATCGGGATTTTGCTTTCTCATTTGTTTCTATAACACAGGTTCTCTGTTGTTATTTTGTTTCGATTTCTTGGATTCATTTCGATGTTTGTCTCTTTAAGAGAGTGCACTATTGGTGATATGTCTTCTAAATATTTCTTCTAATTTAATCTAAAGTCATAGTTTGCAATGTTTAAACAATGAAAAAAGATGCTGGAAAAATGAGTGATGCTGAGCTATAAGTTTGTTATCTTAGATTATAGAAATATAGAAATCTTTTTACTGATCAAAAAAAGATATTTGATAAAATTGTGATAAATATAGGCTTCAACATGCAAAAGGTGTCGTAGTCTTAGGTGACTACATTAATGCTGTAATGGTACACTTCTTTGGGCTGCTTATTGTAAATACACAATGATTTGGGCAGTTTTTCTGATGATATACATGTCTTTACTTTTTGTAGTTGTTTTATATAAGATATACTTGATTTGGGAAGTTCTTTTTAGTAGAGGATATGCTAAATAATGTTTGATACCGATTTCTTTTCTTAAGGCTTCAAACTACTAGTCATTTGGACTTACTATGAAAGATAAATAAGGAAGTCCTTTTCTTGACTTGGCCTGCGTGGCATACCAATTGGTGAAAATTTACCTCTTATCTCTTTTCCTATCACAAATATATCAAATCAGATCTCAATTAAATTAGACAAAAGAAAATTATCTTTTGTGGCGTGATCAGCCCCTTCTTAATTTTTTTCGAAAAGTCTTTCACGGTAGAAGATCTGCTTGATTTGGGAAGAGTGATGATGAGTTTTGTATAATGTAGTTATAATGTTGACTAATGTATTTTTTTGTACAAGAAGATGCTGAGGGCTATAAGTTTAGCCGAGACTTTTGTGGTTATTAGCATTAAATGACCATTGAAAGTATAATTTTTTAACTAATAATTTAATTAGAATATGATTTTTAATTAACATATAATTAGTAGAATGATAAACTATGATAAAAATAAATAAATTAAAAAATTTGAAAAAAATATTAAATTAATATTATTTTATTATTATATAAAGAATAAATGGATAATCTAGTGTAGGGATTGGATGTGAATGAAATAGGTAAAGGCAAATTCATGTCATATTAGCTAAAACTTGGGTTTGGCTTTGGCTATTCCAATGAGAGTGCTAGAGCTTAGCATTGGAATATGCAAAGGCAAAGCTAAAATCTGGCTAAAATCAAATGTTTTGCCTTTTACCTTGGAATATTCAAGAAAGATTCTCACATTGGATTATCCATCTATTATAGGGGTGATACCCGCATGGTGCGGGGCGGGGGGTACCCTCCCCCGCACCCCGCCCCGCACCATGCGGGGGTTGGGGATTTTTCCCCTGCCCCGGTGCTGGGGGGGGGGGAATCCCATCTGCCCCGCCCCTCGCCTAGGCACCACATTGTATTTAAAAAAATTTTTTTTGGTCTAAAAAAATTTTTTTAGACTCAAATTATAATATAATTTAAATTTATAAATATAAAAAAAACCTAAACTCATAAGAGTTAGATTTTGAATTGATTTGGCCTCCTAGGCTACTAAGTCCCACATTGCTTAAGGATGACTATTGTATTGCCTTGGCCTCCTATATAAAGGTTGGCCTAGGAGGCCAAGGCAATCTAATGACTTGAATATAATTTTAAGTCTTTTATAAATTGTATATATCTATATACAATATATTTATTTATATATATATATATAAATAATTTTTTTTTTTATATGTGGAGCGTGGGCGGGGCGGGGCCCCGCTGGGGTCATCCCGCCCCTCGCCCCCGCTAGGCCCTCACTATGCGGGGCTGGGGACCCCGCCCCCGCATGGGCAGAGCGGGGTAGCCCTCCCGCCCATGCGGAAGCGGGGCGGGGCAGAGGGGGCGGGGGCGGGGCTCTCTGCCCACCCCTAATCTATTAGCCAAAATAATAATAAATATTATTATTTTAATATTTTAATATTATTACTTTAATGTTTTTTTATAATTTCTTATCTAATTTATTTTTCTCATATTTTGCAATTCAAATCCCTTGTAAATTGTATGAACCCAAGCACCTATATATATATATAAATAATAATTAGTGGTGCAATGTTATGTAGCAACAAGAAACAAAAACAAGAAACTTAAACAAACAACACTATGCACATGGTCATCAAAGAAAATAACATATTCTCAAATCATTTGCTTTAGAAACAAAGACAGAAAAAATAACACTATGCACATATTCTCAAATCATTTGCTTTCAACACCTTCACAATGACTAATATGTACTTTAGAAATCCACTTGAATGACTCCAGAAAATATAGAGACCATAGGTTTGTTTCTTGCACTTCTCCCACTTATGAAATCCTGGGACCAAAATTCTTAGGCTAATAATACTAACAAGAATCAATGATAGACCAGAACAATCTAGTGGCAATATATGAAGGGTAGGCATAATTCTTCTCACAACCCTTAATGGTAGATGAGGGCCAGGGCCAAAAGATTGGTTGAATAGTGAATTTAGTAAAATCCTTTGTGTTGTAGAATAGCAGATATCACAAAAGTTGCAAACCATGTGCATGATGAAAAGAAGCTAATTAGCAATCTAACAATTTATTCATAGAAGACAATTTGCATACAATGGAAACAAATTGAACAAATTGCATTTATCTAGTCTCTTACACACACAATAATGTAGGGTTGTATCTAGTAGAATATAGTCTCTTTTCTACTTAAGATCATTGGCAATGAGCAAGAATTTTTCATTAGTCAAAAGTAGTCTACACTAAATTGCTAACAAGGAAGTTGATTTCAGGCACCTTCTTTGTAATGAGAAATGTTTCTTCTTGGTTTTGAAAAGTTTTGAAAGCCGCGTGTCATGAAACCCTAGAAACAGTACTGAGCCCCCCTCCTTCGGCCACAGCCCAGCCACCGACCACCCCTGTAGCGCAGCGACACCACCACCTCACCGGCGACCACCCCTTGACGCCTCTTTCTCCCTCCCTTCCTCCCATGTAACGAAGCCCCTCCCCTCTTGGTTTGTCCTCGACACTGTCGCATCCCGCTCCCAAGCCTTCGCTGCTCTTCGTCGACGGCAATGACAGCTTCGCCGACTCCCTCTGATCCCCCCCAAATCCCCGACAGCTTCCCTTGACGGCATATAGCTTCCCTCTCAGTCTCGTTAGCTTTCTCTCATGGGCCTCCACCCAAACCCGCCTGCCTCCTACCCACCCCTTTGCCACTCACCTCTGAGCCTCACAGCGACCATCGCCTCCTCTCCCTCAACTCCTCCATGCCCAGCCCAAGACCTCCCCCTCTCTTCCTCTCTCTGTTTTGACCATCCACTCGACTTTTTTTGGTGCAAGCGAGATGGCCGCTGTCGGGGCCACTAAAGCCTCGGCTCCTCCAGGGCAGCAGCGGACATTCGCTGACATGGTGGCGCAGACTCCCCAGCCTCTTCCTGAGGTGGAGGTCCCACTGCACCCTCTGAAATTTCTTGAAGGGGTCCCGTATGTAGCCTTCATGAAGGATGAGGTTGATAGATCTGCCATCCCTTTTCGGTTCTCGCTGATCATGAAGTTCCTTCGACAGAGACCATCGCTGGACAACATTAGAGCTTTTATTCGGAGCAGGTGGGGTCTAGAGGTACAACCGGTGATTTCAAGTATGCTCAAAACTTGCTCTGTTTTTGTTAGATTCTCTAATAATTCAAATTTCATTAAGGCTTTTTTGAGAGAAAACTGTGAGGTAGAAGGAGTGCCATATCGTGTTTTTCAATGGAGTCCTAATTATGATGAAGACCGTGAGCCACCCATGGTGTCGGTTTGGATTGTTCTTCCGGGGCTTCCCCCTAATTTTTACCATGAATCTTTTTTACTGAATATTACCCTGTCGATTGGCCAGTTTATTCGACGGGACAATAGCACTAGATGCGCTACCCGAATGGATGGTGCTCGTGTCTACGTCAAGATGGATGCCTCTAAGCCGCCGTTGGAGTCTTTTTGGATTGGGATGCCCCACCTAGCTTCAAGTAGGCTTTAGGAAGTGGTTTATGAAACATTCTCGGCCTACTATAATCATTGCTGCAAGCAAGGCCATAATATAAAGCTCTACAAATGGGAAGATAAGACAGAGGAAAAGGCACCGATATAGGGAGGAAAGGCAAAAAAAGTGTGGACCCGAAAGGATAAACAAGTAGTTCCTGATAAGGGGCTTCATCATGGTGCAGAGTCTAGTGGTCAGATCGTTGGGACCCAGAATGTTGAGGCTATACCAAAGGACCCTGCTGAGATGGCACAAGATGCTGGGGAAAAAAATCTAGTGATGTTGTTCAGGCAGTACAAGCAGGGGACTATGATGTTCAAGAAGGGGAAGTTACTATTGAATATCATATGATTTGTGAGCAAGGGGATAAGGTGGGGAGGGAGAAGGGCCAAGATGGGGTTGCTATAATGGAGAGTCCTCGAGTTCATGAGGATTTTGAAGACGAGGAGGTTGAAGAGGGGGGGATGGTAGTTGTCGAGGAGGTTGAAGACGAAGAAGAAGACCCTGGTGATACTATGTTGAGGATGCACTCGGATTCTGAGGTGGAGGCAGCTTTGGAGAATTTGGGGAAAGGTAAAGCCCATTTCTCGAACTCGGAGAATATAGTGGTTAATAGTGGAGGTAAGCAGGCAAGAAGCTCCATCTGGGCTAGAAGCAAGCCTGAAAAACTCAATTTATGATGCATCCCATTTTATTTTGGAACCTTAGGGGTGTTGGTACCTCCAAGAAAAGGTTGGGAAGGTTGGTTAGGAAATATACTCCGGAGATTATTGCTGTGGTGGAACCTTTTTTGCCTGATGTCAACTAAGAGGATTACAACAAAGACTGAATATGACAGGTTGTTTTTCGAATGAAGGTCTTGGTGGTAAATTATGGATCTTGTGGGCTCCAGGGGTGCAAGTCTCGGTGGTGGTGGCCTCGAACTAGTTTATTATGATGACCATGATAGCTCATAATAAATGTTTCTGCATCTCTTTTGTGTATGCTAAGTGTAGGCAAATTGAATGCAGGGACTTGTGGAATTCTTTGTCATCAAGTGTAGTTGCCTCCATGCCTTGGGTTGTCGTGGGTGATTTTAATATCATTAGGAATGACTTTGAGAGAAGAGGAGGACGTCCTCATCCTTTTTCAGCGATGGAAGAGTTCAATAGCTTTTTTGATGCAGCTAGTTTGACTGATTTACGGTTTGAGGGGAATCAGTTTTCGTGGTGTAATGGTCAGGAAGGGAGGGCGAGGAGTTGGGCCCGGTTGGATCGATGTTCAATTACTACGAATTTTATCACGAGGTTCCATGCGGGGTATATGAAGTATTTACCTCGCACAACTTCAGACCATGCCCTTGTTTGGATTAGCTTGGAACCTGAGTTCCTATCATATGGTTTCCCGGCCTTTAAATTCCAACAAATGTGGATGACACTTGAGTCTTTTATGGATTTTGTTGCTAAGGCCAGGGAAGACAGGATCAATGATTATGGTATGCCGAGGTTGGCCAGGAAGCTCAAAATTTTGAAAAATATTCTTAAGTATGGAATTGGGAGGTTTTTGGTAATACAGGCCACAATTTTACCTATTTAGAAGATCAAGTGACGAGGTTAGAGGAGAAGTTACAAGATGAGTATAATGAAGAAGATGAGCAAGATTATTTAATGGCCAAGGCCGAATTGGATGTGTGGAGGGACCGAGAAGAGATGTGTCTCCGTCAGCAAGCAAAGCAGTCTTGGGTAAATAAAGGAGAAGCCTCGACTTAATTCTTTCGGACTTCTAACTCTAAGAAAAAAACTAAGGTTAGTGAGATGAAACTTCATGATGGTAGATGGTTAAAAAGTCCGGAAGAAGTACAGGCTGTGGAATTTTTTAGTAATTTCCTGGCTCACAATCAGGTGGAAGAAGATCTAGATTTATCTAATCTAGTGTTGTAGGTTATTTTGGAGGAGGACAATGAGAGATTGGTCCAGCTCCCATCAATCCAAAATGTTTAGGATGCTGTTTTCTCAATTCCAGTGGATGGCAGCCCAAGGCCTGACGGATTTGGTTCCGGATTTTATCAATCTTGCTGGCACATTATTAGTAAGGACTTATTCCACGCAGTGCAGTCCTTTTTCTTGAGCGCCAACCTACCTCGTTCGTTCTCAGCATCTTATTTGGTCCTTATTCAAAAGTTGAGGTTCCGAATAGCTTTATTAAATTTAGACCCATAAGTTTATGCTCAGTGTTCTACAAAGTTTGTTCAAAAATTTTGGTGAGTAGGTTATCGTTGTTGCTCCCTCAGATGGTTTCCCCAGAGCAATGTGCGTTCATCCCAGGCCGTAGTATTTTTGAGAACATTAGTTTAACTCAGGAGCTTGTGCACAATCATATGACAGTGTTGACTAGAGTTTTCTCTTGCATATCCTGGCCTCTTTTGGTTTCTCTTTGTACTTTTGTGGATTAATCAAGAAGTGTATTGCTTTACCTTGGTATTCTGTGGTTATGAATGGGATTCCTAAAGGCTTCTTTCAAGGTGGTCGTGGTTTGAGACAAGGTGATCCCATCTCACCTTACCTATTTATTATTGTTGAAGAAGTTCTTTCAAGACTGATAAAGAACCAGTTTCACCTAAAGAAAATTGGTATGTTTTCTCAACCTTGTTCTACCCCTATCATTTCTCATTTGTTATACGCTGATGATATTGTAGTTTTTGCCAATGCGAGTAAAGGCACGGTCCAGGCTATTTCAGATATGCTTTCTACCTATGAGAGATGGTCGGGTCAGCAGGTTAGTAAGGCTAAATCCTCCATAACGTTCTCTAAGCATATTTGGATGGCTAGACATCGAGCCTTGATTGGTTTTTTGGGGTTTGCAGAAGGGCTTTTGCCGTTTAAGTATCTGGGAGTGCCTATTATTTCAGGTCGTTTGAAAGCTGTCCATCTTGAAGGAATTATGGGGAAAATTAAAGGTAGGATTGAGGGTTGGAAAAATGCTACGTTATCTAATGGTGTGTGGGTTCTTTTGCTGAAGCTATGAGTCTTCCTATTTACTTGCTTTCGATTGTCAATGTGCCTCTTTCGGTAATGAAGAGTATTAATAGGAGTCTTAGTAATTTATTTTGGGGTGTGAAAGATGGGAAGCCTAAGAAACATTGGAGTTCTTGGGACAAGCTTTGCCTGCAGACGGTTGAAGGGGGGTTGGGACTTAGAAGCTTTCAAGATATAAAAAAGTCCTTATTTATAAAATTTGCTTGGAAGGTTATTACTGAAGACTCTCTATGGGCTAGATTTTTCTGTGCCAAATATGTCAAAAATCACCATATTTCACTCTTGGCTCATGTTAAGGGTTCTCAGTTTTGGAGGATGGTCCACCCATGTATCCCGGATGTCCTGAAGTTCTCAAAGTGGAGAGTTAGGGAGGGAAATGTGGCATTCTGGCTGGATAATTGGGCGGATGATGGCCCCCTAGGAGATGCTTTTCTTGTTGTAGGAAATCCTAAATTACTAGTGAAGGAGTGTAGGGTGGAGAATGGGTAGGATGTAGATCTATTATTTAGTCTTCTTGGTGGTGCAAAGGCTGTAGAGGTCATGAAGGTCTTGAGTAAGTCTTAGGATGGTGCGGATGTGCTTGTATGGAAGGAGAATACGAATGGGAAATTCTCGACTAAGAGTGCATAGCAATGTATTAGAGTTCGAGCTCCCAAAATCCGTGGGTCTGAGTGGGTTTGGCACCCCTGTGTTCCTAAAAATATTTTGGTCACCATATGGAAGGCTTTTAACAACTCTCTAAGTGTTGATGATAAATTGAAGTTTGTTGGCATTCCAGTTGTTTCTAAATGTAATTGTTGTTTGATGGTGGGTATGAGGACTTAAATCATGTTCTTGCAACTGGAGAAATTGCTCGTAAAGTGTGGCAACATGAGGCAGCTCAGGTTGGGTTAGGTAGAATTTTAGGCTCTACGTGGAAACACATTGTTGATGGTTGGTTAATTAGGGCGTCAAGAGATTCCCAAATGGGGTAGATTCTTGGCATATTGCCCTCTATTATTACCTGGCATTTGTGGCTTAGGCGTCGTCGGGCTAAGATGGAAGGGAGTCTTCAGTCGTTGGAGTCAGTTTGGATGCAAGTGAAAGTTTGGATGACGAGAATTAGGGAAAAATTAAAGGCTACGAAATTGTTTACTCCACAGGATGAAGCTCTTCTGAGAGAGTTTAATATTCCTGTCCAGTCGCAAAAATGGCCTATTTCTCGCTTAGTTTGTTGGCAGCGACCTCAAAATGGTAGATTGAAGCTCAATAATGATTTGGCCCCGAGAGGGAATCCTGACTTGGTAGGTGCTAGAGGTATGTTGTGAGATTCGAAGGGTAAATTAATTATGACTTTCTCGGCTGCTATTGGCACAGACACTAATAATTATGCTGAACTGATGGGTCTGTTACATGGTCTCCGTATTGTCAAAAATATGGGTGTTGAGCATCTTGATGTGGAGTTAGATTCTTTGTTGGTGGTCAAGTGGGTTAAGGAACAAAGATGTGATAACTGGTACCTAGAGGACTACTGGGATGAAGTCATGGATATTATCAAGCGGGTCTTGGTCCGAGTATTTCATATCTTTAGAGAGGGGAATGCTTTGGTAGATTTCCTGGCAAGGATGGGAGCGGAGGAAAGCAACTGCCTATGGTGGTCTTCTATGGATATTTTGTCTCTCCTGAGGGGCTCTTTGTGTATAGAAAGACTAGGTCTCCTTATTATTCGATCTACTTAAGACTGTTTTATTCTCTAACTAGGTCTGTTTTGTTTTGCCTCACATGTTTTAATGTTTATTAGGAATTTTTTTTGGTTGGATTATTCTGGTATTCTGGATTTTAGTTATATGGTATAGTGTTTTGGTTGGTTCATGGCCTTTTTTATACCTTGGTTTTGGTCTTTTGGTTGGATTATTTTTTTCTTGTTTGAATATCTGTAATCCCCAGGTATTTGTCGTTGGCTTGGTTTCTAGGTTTTTTCAGGCTTGGGTTTTGGTCTTTTGAATATTTGTAACTCCCAGGTCCCTGGTTGTAATCACGGTTTTCCTTCGCCATAAATAAGAGCTATCAATAAAATTTGGGGTACCGTCCTCTTTAACAAAAAAAAAAGGGAGTTGAGAATATAATTATGCAGAAGTTAAAAAATACACAATGCGTACATGACAAAGATAAATAGATCGAAAGAAAATGCAAACTGCCCAATTCATTATTTATAATTGTTAAGAAATCAGACAACTTCAATACCAACTTAACATTAGCAACGTATAAAACTGTCCAACAATGAGCAATGGATGGCTCACAGTCCAACAATGAGTAATGTATAAAGCTGTCCAGCAATGTATTTATTATGTGGATAATTCCTAGATAAGAAAAATAAATTCATTTCTTTTACTCCAAACCACTCAAATAGGGAGGTAAATTTCAGTCTTTCCTAGAAATCACACAAAACTTATGACTAGCATAGAATCTTCCTTAAATTCTAAAGGTTTCTTGCAATAGAGAAAAAAACTATACAGCCTTCAGCACCTTCACAATGACTAACTAGCTTGATCAAAATCTATAAACAACCTTTATTCTTCTATGTGGATGGCATAATACACCCACTCTATTACGAAAGCAGAAGTGTTATAGCTATAAAGAAATCTCACAAAAGTAAATTTACAAATTGATATGATTTCATATGATACGTTAGATCTACTTTACAATAAAAATAGTTTTACAATCTAATGTACCACATCATGTCACGTTAGTTTGTGGTTTATTTTTATGGAATTTTTTTGTGGCTAAAGTATTTCTCTTACAAAAATTATTAAATTGCATATATATATAATCTCTTTTTCAATATGTTAATTTTGTACCTTTTGTATAAATCCCATGTACACATTTTTTATCTACACTATGATGAACTTTATGTCTGGTTGCACTATTTATTAATTTTTAGCTAAAATGTTACCCCAAACTTTATAAATCCCACTTTTGGTTTGTCCCCGTTCAAAAGTGGATTTTTGAGATCCATGGCCACAGTGTATTTGGTACTGTTTTGTTGCTGCGTTGCCGCTTCGTGCAGCTCCGTGATCCTTCGGAAATTATAAAATAGCACTGTAAGTATTTTTCAAAGAACTTTCGTGATTTAAATGTATATTTGCACTAACTCATTATACTGTGAACTATTTAGTTTTGTCGGACTGAGTCCGGAGTCGGATGGATTGGTGGATGAAGTTGTTTGCGTGTTTGGGCTGTGTTGAGTGTTGTTGGATGTTGGTTATTGAGATGTTTCATGTACATGGCATATTTGCACGCATGATCATGTTTGTAAAGGAAACTGGGTTTTCGTGTAATTGCATTCATGTTCATGTGTATATTGAAAACTGGGTTTTCATGTGAAAGGATTTCTGTGTATGTGTATATCACGACCTCAAGCCTAGATGAGGCATTATCTCGGTGGAGCTCCTCTGGTCACTCGGGAGCGGAATATATTGAGTGACGTCCCCTGGATTGTTGTTGGGCGACAATGGGATCGGACGAGATGGTCTCGTGCCGACTCCGTGGTCCCTCTTCTGGCGGGGACTAGAGGATGCTTAGCCATGAACGCGCTGGGCGCGGAACTGGGCATCACTTGTTGCGTAGAGGATGCTTGGCCATGAACGCGCTGGGCGCAGAACTGGGCATCACTACAAAGCCAGGACGTGCGGATGGTCCCTAGGGGAGATCATGGTGCATATGGTAAAAATGGAATAATGGATTATTTTCTAGGAAAATAGTGTGTTGGATATGGATTTTGTGTGAATCATTTTCTGGAAAAATGTTTTACGGATATGTTTGGGCCAAAATGAGATTTTGGCGTGCGTTGGAAAATATTCATTTTCGGGAAAAATGATGTTTTGAGAATAATGCATATTTCATTATATGCATGCATTATTGTTGGTTGCATTAATGCATTTTTATTCCTGAGGGTTGTTTGGTTTATACTTACCTGCTGTACTGTTTTATGGTAACGCAGATTTCGATGCAGATGAGGCTGAGGGTGAGCCTGAGGATTCGGCTCCACCCGAGGAGTGATCTAGGATCACTCGTTTTGGTTTGGACTTGTAATATATTTATTTTGGATGATTGTATAACTTTTAAACCACTTTTACTGATGTTTAAATTGTGTTTAAATTCTGGTACTTAGTTGGCTTAATTTATCCGCTGCGTTATTGTACACTATTGCATGTACACACACTTGGCATTATCGTTGGGATGCGTGACCGTATTGTCATCATTCGGGTGTCTCGATTCCCGTGTTCCCGTACATGGGGGTCGGGGGCGCCGCAGGTACATACTCTCGAAGCATGGAGATGTGGAAAACGTCATGAATGGTTGATAACTGTGGTGGGAAAGCCAATCGGTATGCTATATAGCTCCAATTCTTTCTAGTATGTCGAAGGAGCCTAAATATCTCGAACTCAGCTTGCCTTTCTTTTCGAACCTCATGATTCCCTTCATCAACGTAACCTTCAGAAACACTTTGCTTCCTACCTCAAACTGCAACTCTCGACGTCTCTGATTCGCATACTTTTTCTGCTACCTTCTCACACATATCCTGAATAATTTCCAACCCAAGGATCCTACGTTCTCCCACTTTGTGCCAATAGAGGGGTGATCGACACTTGTGACCATATGGTATCGCCTGAATGCTCTCTTGGTAACTATTATTGTACGCAAACTCAACCAGGGGTAAGTATTTAATCCAGTTGTCCTTGAAATCCACCACGTAGGCTCTAAGCATATCCTCTAATATCTACACTATTCTCTCTGAGTGTCCATCTGTCTGTGGGTGAAAGTTTGTGCTGTAAGTCAACTCTGTCCCTAACTCTTTCTGCACGTTCCTCCAGAATGCTAATGTGAAACGAGTATCACTGTTTGATACAATCTTAGAAGGGATTCCATGCAATTTGACAATCTCGCGTACATACATCTCTGCCAATCTGTCTGTAGAATACATCATCTGAATCGAAATGAAGTGACCTAACTTTGACAATCTGTCGATGATTACCCATGCTGCATCCTGACCCCTGGTGCCTTAGGAAATCTTGAAGCAAAATCCAATCTAATTTCATCCCACGTCCAAATTGGTATAGGGAGTGGTTGTAATATCTAAAGAAAAAAAATTATCTGCTACGAATATTGTATAATGCCAGATATATGTTAGAAACATTCTATCTTATATGTCATGAACGGGGGCAGGTAATATTGTGTTGTATGCCTCGATGCTTCAAATGTCCGTCCAATCCCAAACGGAATTTGGGGGCGTGACACCAGTGATTCAGATTTAGTGAAGATCAAATGAGAGGTACAAGAAGATAAAAGGCCCGAATTTACAGTATCTGAGGATGGCACTCTGAGGTTCAAAGGAGATCGAAAGACCTCTAATGCTCTGCCTTGACCTGTTGACAAGTTAGACACTGAGCTACATAACTAGCTATCTCAAGCTTCATACCACTCCACCAGAACTGTTGCTTCAAAGCTCTGTACATCTTAGTGCTATCTAGGTGAACCATATAGAGTGAGCGGTGAGCCTCTCTCAAGATCACATCTTTAATCTCCTTAACATTCAGAATGTGTATTCTGATCTCCTTTGAACCTTAGAGTGCCATCCTCAGATACTGTAAATTCGGGCTTTTTATCTTCTTGTACCTCTCATTTGATCTTCACTAAATCTGAATCACTGGTGTCACGCCCCCAAATTCCGTTTGGGATCGGACGGACATTTGAAGCATCGAGACATACAACACAATATTACCTGCCCCCGTTCATGACATATAAGATATAATGTTTCTAACATGTATCTAGCATTATGCAATATTCGTAGCAGATAATTTTTTTTCTTTAGCAATACTATGCACCAAACTGAAAATATCTCAAATACTTAAAACATACTTCATACATAATGATATACTATACAGCTGAGATCACAACGCTAGTCCAAAATGGTTGTGATAAAAAGAGTATGAGTGATTCAACTCCATAGTACAAGTGGTAATTTAAATTAACTACTATATTATCATCGACGTCGCACCGTTGCTTAGTCGACCGTTACTAGTTGGTCGATTCACGGCTCTTCTTTAGATCTTGTAACAAGATCTACCATTCTTGAGAATGGTAGTTGGGACTACAACAATGAGATTTGATTACAAATCTCAGCAAGTTAACAGAAAACCTCCACACAGGCTAATGATGCATGCATGGCAATAAAAACATGAATGCATAATCAAAATCATAAGTAAACTGACATACATAGCACAACTGACATAATTTAAACTGAAACATGAACTAAACTTGACTTGCTTGACATGGATTTAATCTGAGACTTGACTTAACATGAATTTGATCTGAGACTTGACTTAACATGAACTTGGTCTGAGACTTGACTTAACATGAATTTGGAATCTTGTTCTTTAATTGATTAAACTTGACTTTATGGGTGCTACATGGGTCCCTTAAAGCCATGTGTCCCTGTCGATTACTGCATCACAAACACAGGTATCTGCACCAGTTGTGAGTGCGTTGTATGTGCCACACTCACTGTGGACCCCATACTTCGTGTGCCACACTGACTGTGGGCCCCACGAGAATTGAAATGTGGCTTCTTCGGCATTAGTTCCTGGCGTGCTTCGGTGACCAGCTAGTTAGGCCTTGCCCACTACCTGTTGACAGTATTTCGTCAACTCAGGGAATTTCACATCTATGTAGACACTCCAGCGTAAACAAAAGAGTTTCACTAGGATATGACATCATCCTAGCATTTAGGGTCGTAATTGACATGAATAACTTGATATAACTGTTCTCGAAATATACAAACTGTATTCGAGACAAAACGTGACTGGAATACGAAGGGATAGAAGCCCTGACATAACACAACATGACTTGAATGTAACTCAGAACACATGGCTTACTTGAGATAGAAATATTTCGTAACATGACATAATATGTAACAGACAATATTTCGTAATATGACATACTTGCAACAGTGAATATCACAGGACATGACATACATGTAACAAATGACATACTTAACATGACATACTTGCAATGTATAACAATACGAGAATATCTTGTGTAACAAATGAAAAATTTGTGACAGAATAAATTCTGTGTAACAGATGAATATGTAATGACTTGGCATGGCATATATGATAACATACATACATACACTATAGTTCCTTTACTCATCACATATACACATTAAACTGATAGTAAGTTAAAAGTTAACTTACCTCGGTCTTCGCGTTTCTAAGTAAAGCTCAAGCGCGATCACGAGCAACTGAAAGTATTGATTTCTAAAAATTAGAACTTAATTACTAACAATTAGAAATATGGAAAAATCTTAACTTAGAGTAAAATTACCATTTTACCCCAAACTTAAGGACCTTGCAACCTAACTCCAAAAACCACCAAAATTTACATGAGGTATGTAAATTCGGTCCTAAACTCAAATATCAATTCAAAAAAAATTTAAAACTAAACACCACCATAAAAACTCTATAGGGGCCAAAACTTACATAGGCTATTTCCCTTGATTTTTGTTCCAATTTTTTCAAATTTCAAAAGTCATGAATAAACCAAAAATTTTCTTCTAATATATTCGTAACATATTCCTAAGAATAATCATGTGTTGAATCATGAAAAAAAATCATCAAAATCACTTAAAAAAATACTTGAAATTTTCGGTTTATTTTTAAGTTCAAAAACAGATTTTTGTTTCTAAACTAGTTTTGATCAACCTTTGATCCATGACTTATAAATATGTGATCTTCAAACCAAAACATTACATGGTTTAAAAAGGTGTCCTAAAACAGATCTAAGCTTTAAACTCGAGATAACATGGTTAAAAATAAACCAAAACATGGATTTAGCTAAGGACATCAATTCTTTGACCTATCCGAATATCTACTTGCATAAAACTCATATATTTGAATATAACATCAAATATCTTCAAAATAATATTCTAACATGTATATAAGAGGCTTAGGAGCCTCCAATAAAATTATCAAAGTCATTGGAATAGGTTTAAATCACAAAATATCCAAACTTTCTTAAAACATAAACTGTTTTTCCTCTTCCAGTTTCTAAGTTTTTAGATATAAGAAAATATTTTATCAAAACCTTTAATAATGCAAAACCTCATCAACCAATAATCAAATACACATGTTAAAAGTACTCTATAAAAGTTTTGGACTAAGATCTATCCATTAGCTTGGTCAAAAATTCTAAAATATAACATCCTCTCCAGTTTATCACCTAAAATGACCTTTATGGGGTTTAAATAGTATTTGGCCAATAAAACGATATTAAAATGGAAAAAATAAGTATTCTTGTAAACTAGACTCAAAGAAACAACTTTCATGAAGGAAACTTTGTGAGGAAACACTTACAAGAGCTTTAAATCAAGCATGCAAAAGAGCTAAGAAAAACTGTCCAAGAGTGGCTTTTGTGTTCTTTCAAAGAAAAGTGTAAAGAAGTGATGATTTGCATGGGAAGTGGGCTTGAGGGCTTCTTACAAAATTTATGGAAGATGATAAGACTGAAATGAAGCTTGGGTGTTGTTCTTTTCAACCCAATACAATATACAAAATTCAGCCCAAGATATTTCCTCTAGGTGAATGGAAAGAGTGAGGTGACCTTGTAGCCCTTCATCTCAAGTACCCTTTAGGCCCTCTTGAGCAAATCTGATCAGCCATAGGGGTGCAATTATTTAGCCAAGAAACAATGCTAAGGTGGCCAAATTCGTTGGCCTTAATGGGCCTCAATTTCGGGTTTTAAGCGAGTTTGGGTTGCTATCAAACCCAAATCCAGTTTCTCTTGGCCCAATCAAATATCCAAGGTTAAAAAGGTTGGACAATGATGTCATAACATAAATTTGAAGGATTAATAGCATGTGGAATAAATTTAATCAAGTGATTAAACACAATACTAGAAACCGATTTAGTTAGGGTTTGGAGGTCAACTTTAGGGTTTGGATAAAATCGTTTAGGATTTCGATTTCAGCCATAGTTTTGGGTTCTCAGTTGGATTCCAACCATATTAGGGTTTTACTAGGGTATAAATCCTCTTTGGCTTGGTAGAATTTGATTGGTCGGATGGAATAGGGTTTTTGCTTAGGTGTCATGATCTCACACCTTGATTCCTTTAAATTCATCAAATGTTCCTCATGGTGCCAAGTGTCTAATATTATTCACTATGATTTGGACATTCCACACTGTGATTTTGAAAATACTGCACTTGGTACGCTTATCGAGGTTATTATTCACTCCGAAAAAGTGCATAATAAACTTAGTACTAAAAACTCATAAATATTCATATTAACCTACAGTGAAAATCGTTTACCGAAATTCAATCCCGAAGTGCTCCTAAAAATAATTTCATAGTTTCGAACAGACATTTCGTCCGAAAATATGAAAATGGACTTATTATGCCATAAAATCCTATATGATCAACTAAGTCTAATGGCGTAGATCATAATGCATTCTGGCACTTATAACTACCTCAAATAATTAAAATTGCACTTCTGACATCATAGTGACTGACAACACTGACTATATTGACCGACTAAAACCTATGCGATTGATCGATTCGTGAAAATTTATGGGGTTTCCACGAGATTTCTAAAGGCAATAGAAATCTCACCAGTGAATTTCTAGCGGGTTGTTACAACTGATTTGGGCAGCCTTTATCCGGTCTATTAATGATGAACCCAAGGTCAAGCTACTCAATCGGCCTGTGTATCCATAATCATCTCTATCCATGCTCGCTCCATATCCAATAAAATATGCCTTTGCGGGGTGTACATAGTAGCAAGGGTACCAGAGGACAATTTTCAGCTTAGGGCATTGAATCACTCAAAAATGAGCAGCACAAAGGCTATCCCAAGTGCAGGAGGATGTCGCGTAATAATTAGGAATAAATTCCTAGATCGTCTCATCAGGGAAGTTCATTTAAAATGTTGAAAATATTCACAAAGAGAAAATAAAAGTGGTGGTATGTGCAATAAATGGAAGAGTGCAACGGGAATTAAAAAAAACACTAGTCATGGACTAGATTCATATTTTTTATTTATTTTTGAGTGTCGAAATGAAACGTAAAAGACTAACAAATTAAAATTAACAATCAATGAATCAATTAAGCTAAACAATCTTAATTAATCTAAAAATTAAATAATAAAACTGAAATTATTTTAAGTCCTAATTAAGTTTTAATCAATCTAATATGCAATGAAACCAAGAGATTAATAAATCTAAGCTAAGAATTAAATTAGAATAGAAAATAATTGACAAAATAGGAGTTGAAAATTGAAAAGTCCCAAAATCAAGATTCTAGGGTTCATCCTTGTATTCAAATCATAGATTCTCAAAATCAATCTATAGTAATTGTAATCACAGTTAAATGAAAGCTTAAAAGAGCAAGAAAAGTAACGACATTAAGTAAAATAAATTGCCCAAACTTTTAAGCCAAAAATCTCAAAAAGACTCCACAAACTTTAAACTAAAATTAAATAAATAGTAGAGAGTGGAAATAGCAAGCCAAATGGATGGAAATGGATGGCGGTAGTGGAGGAGGCTAGCTGGCTGGGCTTCCCCAAAAAATTGTGTTTTTTTTTTCTTCCACCCGAAAAGTTCCTTTTTATATTTTTCTTGTGTGTCACGTTCGTCTCCTTATGAAAAAGAAACTCCTTTGCGTCTTCCAAAACAAAAGTGAAAAGGCCCCACCTCGTTGCGTCCGTCACTCGCAAGCAGTTCTAAACGAAAAAAGAAGAAGAAGAAAGAATCCCCCTCTCAATCGTTCGCGTCGTCCAACTCAAAAATGTGTGTTGGGTTAAAACCCAAACAAAAAACAATGGGCCCACATGTGTAGCTTTTGAGAAACCAAAAGAAAACCTGCTGCCTTTATTGACTTTTCTTTGCATTTGTTGGCCTATAAAACAAGTAAAACTAGAAAACAAATAAAATAAAATAAAAATGAAGAATAGAATATAAAAAATATGTTGTGCATTTGAAGGAATATTATCCAATTAAATCACAAGTTATAAAAATTAAGTATAAACCATATTATTAACCAATTTAAATCACAACTCGGATTTATGCATCTTAACCATTTTTCCGTCTAAAACCAATAATAATGTAATGAAATAATTTAAATATATGGGTTCTAGATGTATAAAATATTCATTATTTCAACTCAATCACACCCCCAACTAGCGTTTTGCTAATCTTTGAGCAAAATAGTGAAAATTAATTGAGATGAATATTGCATAAAGATCGAAATCCAAACAGAAACAATCAAACACAATTCTAAATTCTCATAAAAGTGACACGTTACTACTCAACCCCAGGGGCTATACCCACCAAGAGTATCTCAACAATCTTTCACATAGAATTGAGGCAAATGTCTCAAAATTCAAATGTGTGTGTGGAGCTAAATTGGCTGTGTGTTCCTCATTACTAGCCATGATTTATCATAGGATTTTTCAACCTTAAGATTAATCATTGCTAATTCTAACTACCTTAAAGCCCAAGGGACTAGCAGTTTTTATACCAGCTCTGTTTTTAAAGGTTGAACACTCAACCCCCAAAGTTTGGGTAACTGTTTCTAGCCCTCAATATAGGAAAGCTCACTAAGTCGCCTTTATCCCATTTTTTTTCTATTCTTTTCAAATCTCTTTCCTTTTTTTTTTCTTTACTTTTTTCTTTTTCTTTTTGAAGCATGGCTCGATAGCCCTGCAGTTTACTTCTCCTGTGTTAAATCAATGAACAGTAAATTGAGGAACACTACAAATATAAGCATGTGCAAAATGTCTTTCAAAATTTGCCCTTCGTTCTATATAAATCTTATCAAGTCTCATCTCAATAAGTATAACATCCCGGTGTTTCAAGCCGCACATCAACAAAATATGATGCATCAAAAATCATGCTCTATGCTTAAGCTTGAAAATAAATCTTCACAAAATGATTCCGCTCAACTACTCCACCAAGATGTTTAGATTTCACAAAATACTATAAATAGAGTGTGTGTCAATCATATGTGTATCAATACACATCACATTAATGCAATATTTTAATTTTTTTTTAAATCTATGCACACACGCTACCCCCAACTAGTGAGAAATATGGTCCTCAATGAATCGAACAAAAGAAAATAAAATGCACAGGAATAAGCAAGCAAAACAAAAAAAAATCAACATTAAATATAAAATCAAAGCAAAACAACAAATAAAAAAAAATAAAATGCAAGTAAAGAAAGCTGTAAAGGGGGAAAAGATCAAAACACTTCCCTGGAATCTTGCACAAGCAAGATCTCTTCGTGTGGATCAAAGGCAATCATAAAAGGCTTTAGACATTGTCTATTGACAGTGAAGCTATTGCCATTCTTCGGATTGAAAATGTCTACTGCCCCGTGAGGATGAACCTTCTTTACAATGTACGACCCACTTCATCGAGATTTCAATTTACCAGGAAAAATATGTAAGCGAGAGTTGTAAAGAAGAACTTCTTGGCCAAGTGTGAAATGCTTGGAATGAATTTTTTGATCATGTAGAATTTTCATGCGTTCCTTCGCCACGTGAGCGTTGTCATAGGCATCTCGATGAGGTTCATCCATTTCATTGATCTGCGATTTTGTCAACCCTGAAGCTTCATCAAGTGACATGTTAACATGTTTTATAGCCCAAAGTGCTCGATACTGAATATCAACAGGTAAATGACAAGCTTTACCATAAACTAATCGATAAGGGGACATTCCTAGATTTATTTTAAAAGCTGTCCTATAAGCCCACAAAGCATCAAGAAGCTTAACTGACCAGTATTTCCTATTAGGATTGATAGTTTTCTCTAAAATGATTTTGATCTCTCTGTTTGCCCATTTGTTTAAGGGTGATAAGAGGTAGAAACTCGGTGTGTGATACCATATTTTTTCAAGTGTGTAGAATATGGTTTGTTGCAAAAATGAGAACCCCCATCACTAATGATAACTTTGGGCATGCCAAAGCGAGCAAACAGAGATTGAAAAAATTTTAGGACAACACGATGGTCTTTGTTTTGCAAGCGATGGCCTCCACCCATTTTGAAACATAATCCACAGCTAATAAAATATGTGTTTTCAAAGGAAACTGGAAAAAGGTCCCATGAAATCTATTCCCTAACAGTAAAAAACTTCTATAGTGAGAATAGGGGAAAGAGGCATCATGTCTCTTTTGCTAATGGATCTCAATTTTTTACAAGGCTCACAAGCCTTACAAAAATTATAAGCATTTTTAAACATGAAAGGCCAGTAAAAACCGCTTTGCAAAATTTTAGCGACTGTTTTCTTTGCTGAAAAATGACCACCACATGCACCCCTATGACAAAATCTCAACACAGAAGAAAACTCATCATCAGAAATGCATCTTCGAATCAATTGGTCAGAACAATATTGGAAAATGTATGAATCATCAAAGTAAAAGTGTCGTACCTTAGAGAGAAATCGGTGCTTATCTTGAGTGGACCATTTAGAAGGCATTCGCTCGGTCACCAGATAGTTGATTATGTCAGCATACTAGGAGCTCTATTAATCACAAACAGCAGCTCATCTGGGAAACTATCATCCAGAGGAAGGCTGGCGTTTGAAGAGGAGGATGATAGCAATCTACAGAGGTGGCCAGCTACCACGTTTTCAACTCATTTCTTGTCCTTAATGTTGATTTGAACTCTTGAAGTAGTAAAATCCAGCGAATCAAGCGTGGTTTTGCATCTTTCTTAGCCAACAAATACTTAAGAGCAGAATGGTCAATGAAAATAGTAATAGGAGAACCAAGAATGTAAGCCCAAAATTTATCAAGTGCAAAAACCACTGCAAGCAATTTTTCAGTAGTGGTGTAATTTTTCTGGGCATCATTCAAGGTTCTACTGGCATAATAAATCACAAAAGGTCCATTATCCCCACGCTGCCCCAAAACAGCACCCAACGCATAATCACTTGCATCAGTCATTATTTCAAAGGGAAGGTCCCACTACGGGGGTCGCATAATGGGGGCAATGGTAAGCGATTCTTTAAGGGTATCAAAAACTTTTTGGCACTCATTAGTCCAAACAAATTCAATATAATTTTATAAAAGAGTGCACAAAGGTTTTACAATAGAACTGAACCCTTGAATAAACCGCCTATAAAAGCCAGCATGACCAAGAAAAGAACGAATATCCTTAACCGTTCTAGGGATAGGAAGTTTAGATATTAATTCAATTTTTGTCTTGTCGACCTTTATACCTTTAGAAGAAACAATATGTCCCGAGACAATGCCCTTAGTAACCATAAATTGGCATTTCTCCCAATTAAGTAAGAGATTTTTTTCCTCACATCTATGGAGAATACGAGCTAAATTATGCGAACAACTATAAAATGTTTTTCCAGAAACAGAGAAGTCATCCATGAATATTTCACAAATATCCTCAATCATGTCCGAAAAAATACTCATCATGCATTTATGAAAAGTAGCTGGAGCATTACACCAACCAAAAGGACAGGTGAAAGTGGTTCTCCTGGTCCTCAAGCGCTATGGCAATTTGATAATAACCAGAGTATCCATCCAATAAGCAATAAAATGCATTACCAACCAATCTTTCTAAAATTTGATCCAAGAATGGTAAAGGAAAATGATCATTCCTACTGGCTGAATTAAGTTTTCTATAATCAATGCACATTCTCCAACCAGTAACCATTCTAGTTGGAATCAACTCATTTTTATCATTTTTTATAACAGTTAAACCAGATTTTTTTAATACAACTGGAGTTGGACTTACCCACTTACTGTCTGAGATGTGGTAAATGATACCTACTGCGAGCAGCTTAAGCACTTATTTTTTGAAAACTTCCATCATGGTAGGCTTGAGCCTACGTTGAGTATCACGAACCGGTCTAGCATTATCTTCAAGATGGATTTTGTGGGTACAAACAACAGCATCAATACCTTTGATGTCGACTATTGTCCAACCAATTGCGCCTCGATGCTTTCTTAAGACTTCAATCAACTGGGCTTCATCCTTTTGATTTAACTTCGAGGAAATCACCACAGGAAAAGTGCATTCTTCAGGACCAAGAAAAACATACTTCAAATCTTGAGGAGGTGGTTTCAGTTTCAACTGGGAAACTTCTTCCTCTGAAGATTTAAGTATGTCTGGTGGTGGTAGAGTTTCAAACTGGGGTTTTCATCTTGTGCCTGCAAATTGTACTTCAAGTGATAAAGAAGAATATGCAAAACAGTCCAAAAATTCAAAGACATTTTCATCAACATGGTCAGTTTTTTCATCAAATAAAAATTTAGGTATCTGAAAAATGGAACCATCATCAGAGAAAGGAAAAGTCGAGCAAATAAATTCTGTTGGTGTCAAACTCTCTATAGCATTCAAATCACTTGTGTCATCAAAATGTGTTGGCATCTTGCAAGCATTGAAAACGTTCAACTCAAGTGCCATGTTCCCAAAAGTAAGTTTCAGAACTCCACTTCTGCAATTAATCAAAGCATTTGATGTAGCTAGAAATGGTCTTCCAAGGATGACAGGAGCTTGGTAAATAGTGGAGGTTGGCTGCTGCATATCAAGAACTACAAAATCTTCTGGGTAGTAAAATTTGTCCACCTGGACCAACACATCCTTTACAATACCCCTCGGCTCCTTAATTGATCTGTCAGCCAAATATAGCATGATGGAGGTCTTTTTCAGCTCACCCAATCCTAACTGCTCATACACAACGATAGCAAGTTCACACTACTCCCCAAATCAAGTAAAACTCTCCCAATGCATGACTCACCGATCATAATGGAAATGTTGGGAGAGTCGGGATCTTCGAACTTCTGAGGAGTCTCGCTCAATATCAATGCACTGACTTGCTCTGTTAGGAAAGCTTTCTTCTTTACATTCAACTTCCTCTTCACTGTGCACAAGTCCGTCAGAAATTTTGCATATGAAGGAACTTGTTGTATGACATCCAAAAGAGGAATATTAATCTTTACTTGCTTGAAGATCTCCTGAATCTCAGTGTGGTATTTATTCTTTTGGCTAGTTGCCAATCTCTGAGGATAGGGAACCACAGGTTGGTACCCCTATTAGTTTCAGCATCTACACTCACAGGCTTCTTCAGCTCTGGTCTCACTACCTCTGGTTCTTTTTCAGCTTCATCAGTCTCTGTTACATCTTCAGGTGTAGGAGCAACTACTTGTGTGTCCATAGTCATCTCTGGTTGGGGAACTTCCTTTCCACTTCTCAAAGTAAGAACGGCATTCGCTGTCTCAAAAACCTCCCCTCAGACATTATGCACTTGCTATTGTTGTTGTCGGTATACTTGAGGAATAGGCTGAGGCTGTGCTGGAAATTTCCCTCTCTCTAGAGTGCTCAATGGCGTGCTCAACTTATTGATGGTGCCCCGCAAGTCATTTATGGCCTGAGTGTTCTGATTGTTTGTAATGGCCCGAATCTGCATGAATTGCTGAAGTATATTGGCCATTTGTGCCATACTGTCGTCTAGAGACTTATTCACAGATGATTGAGGCTGAGAACTCTGTGCAGCTACATGAGGGCTGAAATCCTGGAGGTGCTACAAAAAGATAGCTCTGAGAACTCTGATATGGCTGATACTGGTGCTAAGGAGCACCCTGATGAAATGGCTGTTGAGAAGGTGGTGGAGACCGGCCAGGCTGACCATTTCTCCATGAGAAATTTGGATGATTCCTCCACCCCGGATTATATGAACTGGCGAAAGGCTGATTTTGTGCTCTATTTACCCAGTTCGCTGATTTCATCTGCTCAGAGCCACTCTCCTGAAATACTGGCATAATCGGGTAATCTTGGGTGTTGTTCGAGTCAGCGCATATAGAGCATGCCTCTACTGTTTTCACAACCTTCACCTTTTCCATCTCCATGACCTCTAATCTTCTAGTCAATACAACTATTCGGGCTTGAACGTCGGTGTCCTCCTTAAGCTCATATTTAGCCCCACCAGCAATAGCCCTCAGTGGTTGTGCAGTCAACGAAACTCGATCAGTCCGAGTGTTGAATTGTTGTGCGCTCTCAACAAGATAGTCAAAAAATGGCAATGCTTCATCAAGTTCGTTGCTAAAGAATTCTCCATTGCACATAGTTTGAACAAATTGCTTGCATTCTGGAGTGAGACCAGTGTAAAAATAATTCACCAACCTCCAGGATTCAAAACTTTGTTGTGGACAGATGTTCACCAAATCTTTAAACCTTTCCCAGCTGGCCTGGAAAGTCTTGTCAGATTTCTGATTGAACTGGTTGATCTGCTCTTGTAAATACTGAGTTCTCTGAAAAGGAAAATTTATTTGTAAGAACTCACGTTGCATATCAAACCAACTAGAGATAGAATTATGTCTCAAAGAATTAAACAAAATCTTCGCTTTATCCTTTAAAGAGAAAGGAAATAAATGAAGTATAATAAATTCATCAGTAGTGGCTCTATTGATAAAAGTAGTGCAGGTCAACTCAAAATCTATTAGGTGCTAATAAGGACTCTTAGAATTCATCTCGTGGAACTGAGGTATTACTGACATCATTCCATGCTTAATAGAAAAATTAGGTGCATCATCAGGTAAAATAATGCATGATGGTGTAGTTGTGCGAGTGGGCTACAAATAATCCCTAATAGTGCGTGGTGCAGGTGCAGCCATGGTTTGTTCAATTTCAATGTCCTCGTCTGTAGAAAAAATAGAAGAGTTATCTATCTCTGGGCTGTGTATACTACTCTCAGTGCTCAATGTAACTCTAACCAATCTATTTGAATTGTCCCTCATCCATAACATGAAACATCAGTCCAAATAGCATAAGTAAGGTTCAAGTGACTAAGTAGTAGGTGACAAGTGAAATGTGTAATCAATGATAAGACAGTGAAAGAAACATTTGAGATAAAAATAAAAATAACGAGTTTAAATTTACTTCAAGCAACTATTCCCCGACAATGGTGCCAAAAACTTGACTCATTCAAAAATGAGCAGCACAAAGGCTATCCCAAGTGCAGGAGGATGTTGCGTAATAATTAGGAATAAATTCCTAGATCGTCTCCTCAGGAAAAGTTACTTAAAATCAAACTTGTTTAAAATGGTCAAAATATTCACAAAGAAAAAATAAAAGTGGTGGTATGTGCAATGAATTGAAGAGTGCAACGGGAATTAAAAAAACACTAGTCATGAACTAGATTCATATTTTTAGATTTTTGAGTGTCGAAATGAAACTTAAAAGACTAACAAATTAAAATTAACAATCAATGAATCAACTAAGCTAAACAATCTTAATTAATCTAAAAATTAAATAATAAAACTGAAATTATTTAAGTCCTAATTAAGCTTTAATTAATCTAAGTTAAGAATTAAATTAGATTAAAAAATAATTGACAAAATACGAGTTGAAAATTGAAAAGTCCCAAAATCAAGATTCTAGGGTTCATCCTTATATTCAAGTCACAGATTCTCAAAATCAATCCATAGCAATTGTAATAACTGTTAAATGAAAGCTTAAAAGAGCAAGAAAAGTAATTACATTAAGTAAAATAAATTGCCCAAACTTCTAACCCAAAAATCTCAAAAAGACTCCACAAACTTTAAACTAAAATTAAATAAATAGTAAAGAGTAGAAAGAGCAAGCCAAATGGATGGAAATGGATGGCGGCAGTGGAGGAGGCTGGCTGGTTGGCTGGGCTGCGGCAGTTGGACCCCTAGAGGAGCTCTTCAAGTGCATGCGATGCTTCCCCAAAAAATTTTGTTTTTTTTTTCTTCCAGCCGAAAAGTTCCTTTTTTATATTTTTCTTGTGTGTCGCGTCCGTCTCCTTACGAAAAAGAAACTCCTTTGTGTCTTCCAAAACAAAAGTGAAAAGGCCCCACCTCGTTGCGTCCGTCACTTGCGAGCCTTTCTAAATGAAAAAAAAAAGAAGAAAGAATCCCCCTCTCAACTGTTCACTTCGTCCAACTCAAAAATGTGTGTTGGGTCAAAACCCAAACGAAAAACAATGGGCCCGCATGTGTAGCTTTTGAGAAACCAAAAGAAAACCTTTTATTGACTTTTCTTTGCATTTCTTGGCCTATAAAAAAAATTAAAAAATAAATAAAATAAAATAAAAATGAAGAATAGAATATAAAAAATATTTTATGCATATGAATGAACATTATCCAATTAAATCACAAGTTATAAAATTAACCATAAACCATGTTATTAACCAATTTAAATCACGACTCGGATTTATGCTTCTTAACCATTTTTCCATCCAAAACCAATAATAATGCAATGCAATAATTTAAATATATGGGTTCTAGATTTATAAAATATGCAATATTTCAGCTAAATCAGGCATCTGCCACCACATTAGCTTTACTCGAATGGTAGTTGATGTTTCAGTCATAATCTTTCAGAAGTTCTAACCATCTGCGCTGCCTCATATTCAACTCTTTCTGGGTGAAGAAATACTTTAGGCTCTTATGGTCTGTATAGATCTCTCACTTCTCCCCATATAGATAGTGTCTTCATAATTTCAATACTAAAACAACTGCTACAAGCTCTAAATCATGTGTCGGATAATTATGCTAACTCTTGAGTTGTCGAGAAGCATAAGCATTAACCCTTCCATGTTGCATTAAAACACAACCCAATCCCTTGAGAGAAGCATCACTGTAAATAACAAATCCTGTATTGCCTAATGGAACGGTGAGCACGGGTGCTGTCACTAATCTCTTTTTTAGGTCTTGAAAGCTCCTTTCACAGTCTTCAGTCCACAAAAATTTTTGTTCTTCCTCGTCAGCTTAGTCATCGGGGCTGCAATGCTAGAGAATCTCTCAACAAACCTCCTGTACTATCTTGCAAGACCTCAGAAGCTTCTTACTTCATTTACATTGGTTGGCTTGGCCCATTTCACCACTGCTTCAATTTTAGCCTGGTCTGTTGAAATTCCTTCCTTTGACACAACATGCCCCAAAAAGGTAATCTCTTGCAACCAAAAATCACACTTCTTGAATTTTAAGAACAACTGTTGTTCTCTCAATATCTGCAACACAGCCCTCAAGTGTCCTTCCTGGTCAACTTGGCTTCTGGAATAGATAAGTATATCGTCGATAAAGACAACAACAAACTGATCGATATACTCCTTGAAAACTCAGTTCATCATGTTCATGAAAGCTGCTAGGGCGTTTTTCAACCCGAATGGCATGACAAGAAACTCATAATGTCTGTATCGTGTTCTGAATGTCGTCTTCAAAATATCTTTAGACCTGATCTTAAGCTAATGGTAACCTGAAGGTAGATCAATCTTGGAGAAAATTTGGGCCTCTGTAACTGGTCAAACAAATCATGAATTCTGGGTAGTGGGTACTTGTTTTTAATTGTCACCCGATTCAGTTCTCGATAATCAATACAGAGTCTCATTGTACCATCCTTCTTTTTCACAAAAAGAACTGGTGCACCCCATGGCAACACACTAGGGCGAATAAAACCCTTATCCAAAAGCTCCTGCAATTGCTCCTTTAGCTCTACTGGGGCCATACGATATGGTGCCTTTGATATAGGTGTCGTCCCCGACAGAAGGCCGATTGAGAAGTCAATCTCTCAATCTGGAGGCAATCCTAGAAGATCCTTTGGAAACACATCCTGAAACTCCCTGACAATGGGAATATCTTCAATTTTAGGTCCCTCTGCAGGTGGCGCTACTAGACTAGCTAGGAACCCCGAACATCCTTGTCTTAGTAATCTAGTCGCTTGCATGGCTGAGATCAATGGAGGTGGGGCATTTCCTCTCTCTGCGCAAAAACTGAATTCCTCTTTGCCCGGGGTTTTGAAAACCACTTCCTTTTAAAAACAGTCAACATAGGCATGGTTTCGAGATAACCAGTCCATTTCCAAGATTATATCAAATCCCAGCATCTCAAATATCACCAAGTCTGTTGGGAGGTGTCTCCCACTAATTTCTATGGGGCAGTTCCTAAGTATGGTATCGCAAATTATGTGTTCACCGGTAGGTGTTGCAACAGATTGTGAACAATCAAGACTCTCTGGTACTCTTACATCCAAACAAGCATAAGGACATGCTATAAAAGTGTGTCTGGCACCCAGATCAAACAAAATGGTAGCATAACGAGAAAATAATAAAAGGGTACATGTAACCACATCATTAGATGTTTTAGCATCTCCTGGGGTAAGGGCAAAAACTCTGGCTGGTGCAGTAGCCCTTTGACCACTCCTAATAATTGGAGCCGGTGCGCTCCGTTTCGGGTAGTCTCGAGCCATGTGGTTTGGTTGCCCACACTTGAAGCAAGCATTCTGGCCCACTAAGCAGTTTCCTAGATGCCTTTTTCCACAATTCTCACAGACTGGATGCGATGGACTACTCTGAGGCAGTCGTGGACAGTAACTGGGGGCAGGCTTCTTGTTTCTATTGGGTTCTAAAAGTGGTTGTTGGCATTTCCTTTGATTGAGTAGTTTTGCGTTCGCCCTCATATCTTCTTCTATCAGAGTGGCTCGAGTAACCAAATCAGTGAAGTTAGTGATCCTGAGTGGTATGAGGCGACTTCGAATTCTTGGATGTAACCCCCGTTCAAGCTTCTCACATTTATTTTCTTCATCCAGAATTGGGTAACTTGCGTAACGCGACAATGCCACAAATGTCGCAGCATAACGTTCTATAGTTATGGTTCCTTGTACTAGATCAAGAAACTATCTAGCTTTTGCTTCTCGGACTGCTGGGGAGAAGAATCAGTCTAAAAATGCTATCTTGAAGAGATCCCAAGTGATAGGTACTCCTTCACCAAGTTCTAGCTACAGTAATTCTCTTGTAGAAGACAACCACTCATCTGCCTCATCTGCCAGTGCATAGGTAGCATACTCCACTTTCTGTTCATCAGTATAGAAAAGAGCCCTGAGGATTTTCTCCATCCTTTTAATCCAGCTTTCAGTGTCGAGTGCTTCTAACTTGGCATCAAAGGTCGGAGGATGTTGTTGTGTAAACTGATTTAGAGTGCAACTGACCCTGGGAGTCCTGGCTCCTATGCTTTGACCGTCGGCAAAATACTGGAGAAGTCTGGAATTAGCAGCAGCCAAAATCTTAGGCTCGTTCGGTTGTGGTTCTACGAACCCTTCAGGGTGCACATTGCTTCTAGTAGTTGATGCCATTCTAAATAATATAGTCCATGCAAATGAGCAAATAATAGTACAAATATTTCATCAATCATGCAATCAATCATGAACATGGCAATAAGGATCAAACATAATAGTAAATAACTTCTCTTGAATTTTGAGTTAGCCAGGAGTCATCCAAGGTATTTCCTATCCTAGAATTATTTCCATTAAAAGTATACAGAATCTCTCAACCTGGGCTCTGATACCAATTTGTAACACCCATTCCCGTAGGTTAGAAATATTATGAACATTCATAACATTATGCCCAGTGAAGAGATTCGAAGTCATAAAAAAATACCTCATTTATTAAATGATCAAACTAACTTAACAAAATAGTCTTTGATAACAAAAATCTAAAAACATAATAAAAAGGCATAAACGTGTTCTATGTGGTGATCACTTATTCAGATATCATAATCATAGGCTAAATAGTTGTGGAAGTAACACTTATTCTAATCTAAGTCTCTGAACTAAAATACTTTAACCAAAATAATAGGCTCAATAGTATACTTTAAAATATACTTTAAATTCCTTAAACATTTTCTTATAAAAATAAGTCTATGACTAATATATTTATTTAAGTAAAACTTTGGCCTACTTAAATTTCCTCCCAACCCCAATTAAAGAAAACAACCCACTTCAAATCACTAAAACAATTTCTGTAAACACAACCAGCCCAATTTAAACATCAAGCCCACGTGAAATCAACCCACTTAACCTATTATGATAATTTATGAAATATAATAAATCAAGCCCACCCGATTTAAACACAAGTCAAGTTAAAAACTAAGCCCAGCCCCAACAAAACTCAGCCTAGTAAAAGGGCATTTTGGGAAGGTTGAAGATAAAGCAAATAAAGAAACTTGTTGTGAATTCGTAGCACACAAAAGGGGTAGCATCATGCGATGGAAAGGGATTCAACTCATCGAGAGCGAAGGGAGATGCAACGGCGGTTGTGGGTGGCTGGCTAGGAGTCACGACGACGCAACTAAAGGCTCCCTCTAGACATGGTGGCACGACATAGAGAGAGAGCTTAGAGAGAGAGTTTAGAGAGAGAAGATATCGAATGGGAAACCATTGAGGAGAGGAGGAAGATCTTGACATGGGCTTACCGGGAAGGTGTGGGTTTGACGGAAAGCGATTGGCCGGCAGTTTTTCAGTTGCCTGAGAGGTGGTCTGTCGTCCTTTAAGGTGGATGGTGACGGCAACACAAATACACAGGCCAATGAGTCACTGCCAATAGAGAGGGAGAGGGAAAACGTCGGGAAAAAGAAGAGGGCTTACTGTCAGTGTGCTCTTTGGTGGGTTCCGGCAAGGTGGCTATTTGGTTGCTAAGAGGAAGACTACAGTGGCACTGCGAGGAAGAGAATGTTTGGTTTTTTTTTTCTGACGGAAGGTTCTGGCCGTAAGGGGTACTGTGGGTTTGCTTAAGGGAATATTGTGAGAAAAAAGAGAGAATTTATGGTAGGGGTTTTTGACGTGAGAGTTGGTTTCCAATTAGGAAACTATTCATACTGGGAAATAAAGCACCGAGACGCATATGGAATTGAAGGGTGGAAGAATCCCACAAAAAAAAAACAATCTCAAAACAGATCTAAAAGAAATAATAATAACATTACTAATAATAATAATAATAATAGTAAAAATAAGAAAAATCTTAAATTCTAAATCTTAGTTTAGGTCTTGTATGTTACAAGGGGACTGTGTGTTGAGGACATGGGATACTTCCATTAAGGTAAATGAATAGATTTTGATGACAAATATAGGGGATGAGCTGGGCTGGTGGAGATAGTTTTCTCAAATAATTTTGCTTACATGAGTCTTGAAATAGTTGTTAGATACAGCAACGATCAAAATCTCTTGGACCATTTTGTACAAAAACTAAGGTGATCATGCCACATATCACTAAACCTAGGAGATCTAGGATGCCCAAGTCATGCCATAGTGTCATGATTACCTAGTCACCTAATAAAATAGCATTCCTGGTTGAAACTTAAAGTGATTTAGAAGAGTAATTGTTTGATCGTCAAACTTAGAGTTGAATTCTATGAATTCCAAAGACATTTGGTAACTTGCATTTAACAATATACAATATTCGCAACAGATAATCTTTTTTGAGCAATACACAATGTACTAGAAGTACTATATCCCAAAAACATAAACAGGCTTCATATTTCCATAATAAACAGATACCAAAATGTTACAACATTTGTCCATCATGTCTGTAACAATGCTCCATAAATACACACTTGAAACAAAAACTATTGTACTAAATCGTTGAGCCCCTCAGACAGCTTAACTATGATATCTAAAATTATATCCAAAAAGTGGAGAATTGGTGCTATTAACTCCTCGTTCTTCAAATTCTAACTCATCTACCATTCCGTGGGGAATGGTAGTTAAGACTACCAAGTGAGATTTGTTTACAAATCTTAGCAAGTAAGCTACTAAGCTACCAACATTATACATATACATGCATGACAATAAATTGACATGTATGTATCATGACATGAACTTGAACATGGTTGACATGACTTGGCAAATAGCATGACGTGTATTTGACTAAAAAATAACGAGACTACACATGGACATAACATGACTTGACTAAACTGAACGTAACATAATTTGACATGAACATGATCAATGTATACACGGTTGATTAAACATGAAACTGCAGATGCTCCACTACTCCCCAATGGTTGTGTGCTCCTACGGATACTACATCACATCATAGGCATCTGTGCTAGCTGTGAGTACGTCATGATAACTGAACTGATTTAAAACTAATATATGTGTAGTTGGTGCCACCGATGTTGAGTGCTTGACTTCGCTCCGGCAACCAGTTACTTAGGTCTCATTTGAAGCCTGTTGATGGTACTTTGTCAACCTAAAGGATTCCACAAACTAGTTTAAACACTCCAAGGTGGACAAAGAAGTTCCACTAGGATAATTTCTCATCTTAGCACTTGGAGTCGTGATAAAAATAAAAGACTCCTAATGACTTGTAAATATTTCATGACATATTCGATGCATGTGACATGGCATGACATGTAATAAAATAAACATGTGACAAATGGCATGACATGGCATATTATAACAATTTATAATAAGCATAATAAATATGGAAATGATTTCTTATCACTCCACATACTTAATAATACTGAGAGTGAGTTAGAAGCTAACTTACAATGATTTGAAGCGTAGATAGTTGTGAACTGAAATGAGATATTTTTAAGGTTGGAAAATCTCATTAATAAATTATAAACATTTACTAGCTTATGGCTAAAATTGCAAGTTACCCCTATATTTGTGGGAAGTTACAATTTTGCCCCTAAAATAAGGATTTTGTATATGAACTCTAAAACTTAACAAAGATTCTATTGCTAATGTAAAGCCTTTCCTAAATCTAAATATCAACTTAAAAAAATTTAAAACAAAACACAACTAAGAGAAACATGCTTAGGCCGATTCACATATAGGCCAGAAACTTAATTTTTTATGCAACTTGACCTTCTAACATACTAACATGAATAAACTGAATTTGTCAACTCTCAAAATTCACATCCTTAGTTCTAAAATCATGCTAAGACACCATTTTACACATTTCATGAAAATGAAAACAACTACATCAAGGAAAATGCAAAAACACCAAGTTTAGGTCAAATAGAACCAACCCTTGATGTTCTTGGTCTAATACTTTTCAATCAACTCCAAGGACTCCAAGAATCCATAAATAATCTCCTAACAAGTTCATCATTCAAACCAAGGTGATATCATGCTTGAATAAACAACCAAAAATCATAAATCACAACTTACATAACCGGTTTGCACAAGAACCATGTAACCGAGTATAACATGCTTTGGATTTGAAACGAAATCATTAGATCCTTGATTTGCATGCAATAAATCTTCGAGAAATAAAATTATATATCTCACATTCAAGTTCTAACTTGATATAAGCATTAACTGTAGCATGACTTGGCAACAATTTCATCTAAAGAAAAACTCATACCTAAGAGCCTCTAGTTTGAGTCTAAGCCAAACTCTTGCAAGTATAACAACATTTCATCATTGATCTAAACCAATATTCTCCAAAAATAAACTCTTAAAACATAGATAACAACCTCAAGAAAAACATATAAGAAGATTAAAGCCATTAGATCAAGTTTCTAGAACCAAAATCACAAACTACTCTAAACTAGAAATTGTTTTGAGCCATATGGTTTCTATCACTTTGAAATCATGCAAAACTCTTTTCTAAAAACCTATCATGCTTTGATTCACATCCTATCATTTATATAAATCAAGTAAGCACTTCATCAAGTTGAGATCTACACATTATTTCATCAAAATAACACCAAACTTCCAAGGTTCATCAATGAATACTAAAAACTATCAAAATATAACCTTTGCATCTCCAAACTCAACTTTCACAAATCCAAAATCCATGAAAAATTTTCCAACATATAACCATGCAAACTAGACTCCAAATAGAAAAAAAAATGAAAGAAGATTGAGTAATAGAATTGACTTACACAGGATTGGAAATGCTAGAGCAAAAACTTCTAGAAAACTCTCTCAAGCTCTCTCGGTTTCTCCCTAGGAAAGTGGCTGAAAAGTGTCTAAGTGTGGGTTGAAATGGTGTGGGGCATGGGGCATAAGAAGAGCTGACATGGAAGGGGGATGAGTGACCTTTGGATGGGAGCTGGTGAGCTGAAAAGGTGGAGGAGAGTGGGCTGAAGTGAGGGCTGCAAATCTATTGCAGTCCGACCGAGTGACGAGGGCTAGTGTGTGCTGGTTTTGGCTTGCCCACAACCATTATTTGTGGTCAATAATGAGGTGTCATGATACCCTAAGTATGGGTTTGTAAGATTGGGAAAAAATTTCCAATAAGCTTGGCCTAAGTGGGAGTTTTCAGTGGACTAAAAAGGGCCTAACCAAATTAGACTTAGTTTGGGGTTTTGGTTAGGGCTTTTGCTATTGTTTGGTTCAAAACAAACTTTCTTGGTTAAATGAAATTACCAAGTTGGAAGGGTGTGGTTAAGGGTGTAAGAGTATGTAATAGAGTGGTTAATTGTATGAAGAATTGATTTGACCAAGTGATAATGTGGCGCCCCCGACCCCCATGTAAGGAAACACAGGAATCGAGACACCGGGATGATGACAACACGGTCACATATCCCAACGAAGTGCCAGTGTGTGTACATGCAACGGTGTACAAATAAAATAACGCAGCGGATAGTCAACTAAGTACCAGAATTTAAAAACAACTAAACATCAGAAGAGGTTTAAAAGCAGTTATACAGTCATCCAAAATAAAGTTTAACACATGTCCCGAAAATACAAAAGGGTAAAATAGAATAGCAATAACCAGTGATCCCAGATCACTCCTCGGGCGGAGCCGTCTCCTCAGGCTCGCCCTCCTCCTCCTCATCTGCATCAAAATCTGCGTTACCACAAAATGGTACCGCAGGTAAGTATAACCCAAATAATCCTCAGGAAATAAATGCATTAAATGCAACCAACATGCATGCATATGAAGAAATATGCATTTTTCCTCAAAACATCATTTTCCCCGAAAATGATAATTTTCCAACACACGCCAAAATCCCATTGGCCCAAAAATAATCCGTAAAACATTTTCCCAGAAAATGATTTACACAAAATCCAACTCACACTATTTTCCCAGAAAATAGCCAATTAATCCGTTATTTTCCCAGAAAATAACCTATGCACCGTTGCTCAGTTCCGCGCCCAGCGCGTTCATGGCCGATCACCCACTACGCAACGAGCGATGCCCAGTTTCGCGCCCAGTGCGTACATGGCCAGACATCCTCTAGTCCCCGCCAGCAGAAGGACCACGGAGTTGGCACGAATCTCTCGTCCGATCCCATTGTCGCCCAGCGACAATCCAGGGGACGTTACTCAGTTTATTCCGCTCCCGAGTAACCAGAGGAGCTCCACCGAGATAATACCCCATCTCGGCTTGGGGTCGTGATACACACGCACCCAAAAATATTCTCACATAAAATCATAACTTTCCAAATCACACATGAGCATGAATGCAACACACGAAAACCCAGTTTTCTTTACAAACATGATCATGCATGAAATAATGAAATGCACATGTACCAACACCAACCCAAAATCCATCAATAACCAATCCCAACAAATCCAAACAAACACCTCCAATCAACAAACCATCTGACTCCCGTACTCCTCAGACTCAGTCCGGCAAAACCAAACAGTAAATTAAATACAATGAAATGCGTTAGTGCAAAAATACATTAAATTCACAAGAATTCTTTGGAGAAATACTTACAGTGCAATATAGCAATTTCCGAAGGATCACGAAGTTGAAAAAGGCGACGTCTGAGCAACACCACAGTGTAAAATACACTGTGGCCGTGGGTCACAAATACCAACTTTTCAACGGAGACAAACGAAGACCCAAAAATGGTAGGGTAGGGCCTAGAGAGGTCGGTGAAGCCAATGGTGGTGGTGGTTTGCCGTGGGTGGCGGCGCAAAGGGTGTTTTTAGGCCAAAAAATGCACAAATCGGAAATGGGCTTGGTGGGGCTTCACCGGTGACGGATCGGAGCTGGGGTTGGGTCCATTGGGTTGCCAAGAGGTCGGGGATGAAGTGGTAGGAAGATGGTGGCCGGAGGTGGTGCGACGGCGGCGCACGAGCGAAATGAACGCCGCGGCTTCAAGGGCTGCGTGCGGGCTACCGGCGGCGAGGTAGGAGCTGAGATTCACGGGGAAGGGTCGCCGGCCGATGGGGAGGGGAACGGAAGGGGCGGTGTCGCACACTGCGGCGCGACGGCGGCGGGCTGGGGGGAGTGGACGGACGCACAGGGAGAGAGAAGGAGAGAGAGGGAGCTGGGTTCGCGCGGGGAAGAAAGAAAATAAGGAGGAAAAAAAAGAAAAGAAAGAAAAGAAAAGGAGAGGAAAGGAAAAATAGGGGAAAAGAAATGAGGTCCAATCCTCATAACTTGGGTCACAAAAATGATCCAACGGAAACGATTTTAAAACCACAAGTTAAATAAAATAATTTAAACGTAATGGTAAAGTCAAATTGAAATAATTAAATCTCACAGTAATTAATTTAAATATTAAAAGCAATTTAAATGCATAACAATAAATAAATATTAAGAAAGCACATAAAAATAATTTTCACCAAATTAAAATCATAGAATTAAACTCACTAAAAATCAACCAATTTTAAAATAAGAGAATAAATTTTTGAATAAATAAAAATAATCCTTCAGTAAAAATACACTAAAATACGGGGTGTTACAGATAAAATAGTTAATCAAAACCGATTGATTTAGGGTTTGGAAACCAAGTTTAGGGTTTCAGCCATCACATGATATTTGGGGTTTTGGTTGGATTCCAATGGTTTGGGGTTTCATTAGGGTTGAAACCCTCTTTGGGTTGAACAAATTGTATTTTGGTTGGTTAGAATAGTGTTTGGCATAGGTGGCATGATCACATGACTTTATTTACTCTCAATTTCATCACACTTTAATCTCCATGTGACAAGTGTCCTAATACTATTCATATGAGTGGCTAAGATTGTGCCACGTCTCCAACCAAAAAGTAATCCTAGTGATTCTAGGTGACATGGGGATTTGACAACTGTTTGAATCAGCTGCCAAGTGACGCCCTCCAGGGTGTTACTATTCACCTGAAAAATCTTGAAACTTTTTATTACCCTAAAAAATTCTAAATATTCATATGAGTCTATTGGTGCAATTCGTTTTACAAAATTTGACTCTTAAGTGACTTGATTAAATAAAAAATCACTCCCAGCTACTATTCATCCAAGGCTATTGGTGCAATTAGTTTCACCAACTTATTCTCCTAAGTGCCTTAAATAAATAGAAAGCCAATTCTGTCACCATAGTGGACTAAGATCTGACTATGCTGATAGACTAAAATTTAATCTGTCACTTGGTTCTTGATATATTTTTCGGGATTTCACGATGTTTGTAAAGTCTAAAGAAATTCATCCATCGAAGTTCTTTCGGGTCGTTACATTCTCCCCTCTTAAAAAGAAGATTTCGTCCTGGAAATCTAAGTGTGCGCACATAATACAACTACTACCACACAAAAGGAGAAGATAATACTCACCATGTCTAGGCGATGTGGATGGAGGTGAGTCGGGCTCCACTGAAGTGGTATGTTGGGCCAAATAGTATAGCACGTCGTCGTCAGAATCATACATCATATTGGAAAAATGCTCAGGATCAATACGCTACTCTACCTCCTCATCATTGTCACTGTCGGGTATAAGCCCCTTCACGAGTAGTCCTAGACGAGTTGACGATATCGACGATTTTGATGTTTCGGGCTCAGGATCGACAGTGTGCTCCTTGGCTGCGTGGCTAGACTTTGCCTCATCAAATGGCCTCCTAGCATGGAAGCTGTCTTTATCAATCCATGTCGAGGGGTGGCGAGGTGGAAATCACTCCTCATGGGGAAGGGCTTTCTGCTTGAATCTCTTCTCATTGCTATCAATATCCATGACATGGGTGCGATGGTGCTCCCACTTCTCCATGGCTTGTCAATAGGTAGCAGTCTGCTTATCTAGCTCCATGAGCTGCCTCCTACGGTGCTCCTCTCTCATCTCTCTAACACGTTGTGTGAAAAGTGTGGACTTTCACGCAGTCTTCCTCTCTCGTGCCATGAAAGCTGCAAAAGTTAGAGTTAATGACTGAAGAACAATACTTACATAACAACCATACACATGGGCCTAATAAATCTTAGGTGAACATACTTTATTTGATATCCAAACAAATGAAGTACAAAATTGACTAATGCAATGCAACCTCGTACAAAATAGTGAATACAAAAGTCGGCTAAGCCTTGTTATAAACAAAATAAAACTACTATGATCCAAATAGATGGGACTACTTGGCTTTCATATCAACTTCTTTCTCAGAAGTCGCTTCCTGAAAGTTATGATCCTGCCATAGTACTTTGATCAGTGGAATCTTGCGATTAAGCAATTCCTTCTCTTTCCAATCAATGACCTGCACTGATCTTTCCTCATAGGTCAAGTTGGGTTACAAAGGTGTACTCTCCGAGTCTAAAACTGCCGGTGTTTGATCCCCAAAATTCTTCTTAAAAGAGGACACATGAAACATATTCTGAATTCCATGGAACTCAGCTAGTAAATCCAGATGGTACGCAACTGCTTCCACTTTCTCCAAGATCTCATATGGTCCCACGTATCTCAGACTTGACTTTCCCTTAATGTCGAATCAGGTCATCCCCTCATAGGAGACACTTTCACATAGACCCAATTTCCAACTTTAAAATTTAGATTCTTTATGCTATTGTCGATGTAGCTCTTCTACCAACTTTTCGCTATTCTCATCCTTTCTCTGATCACTAGAACCTAGTCCATTATCTCCTACAGGACTACTGGTCCAATTGTGTACACTCGTTCTTGGATGTGGGGCCTTGGCTTTGGCTTGTTGTCAGCGTGTAAGCAATTCCACTGCTCTAGGCTACTTAATGATACTCCTTTATCATATGACCAGGTTGTCTGCACTTAAAGCAGACCCCATATCTTAAATGGAATTCTTAAGCATGAAGCTTGTCGCTCTTTGCACATTGAGGGTTGGAGGGCGGCATTTGTCTTCCAGTCACAATGCCCTTGCCTTTGATTGGCCCAGCAAATGGCCTCTTCCTATCCGCACTTCCACTGGCAGCGTAGGGTAAATCTCTCTTCCATTCAGAATTGATCTGAGTAGTCAAACTTCTTTGTTCTACCTCAAAAATGGCAGTGACTTTTACCAACTCCTGATAATTATCGATTCTCGACTATAGTCCTCCTTGAAGATTTTGTGCCTACATCATCTTAGTTGAAATTAGGTGAGGTGCGAACCTCCCCAATTCCATGAATTTGGTAGCATACTGCTCCACGGTCTTATTGCCTTGTACCAGAGAGGCAAACTCCAGCACCTTCTACTGCTTCACTGACTTTGGAAAGAATTTTTTGTGGAATTCTTCCCAGAATCTTACCCAAGTTAAGGTAGCTAGGGTTCCCAACTCCTTTGCCAGAAGCTGCCTTTTTGTATCCCACCATATGTCGGCTTCTCCTTGTAGTAAATATCCGGCGTACAACACCCTTTGATCTTCGGTGCATCCACAAATCTCAAATGTCCGATCGAGATCAATCATCCATTTATCAACCCTCATGGGCCCCTTCATTGCCCAAATAGTTCAGGTAACATTTCACTAGGAACTTCTCGTAGGGACATCCCCTAACTTCTTGCTTGTGCTCGCGCACTGGCCATTGTTGTTGTTGTTGTTGTTGTTGTTGTCTGAGTACGTCCATCAGTAGATGAATGGCCTTAGTCATTCCTTGTCCTTCGTCCATTTGAGGATTCTGTTCCTCCCATTTATCATCTCCACCCGGGCTTCTAGAAATACTTCCTCGCACCATGTGTTACTTCTTGAAATACATTTTCACGTGTATTAGATTCATGTTCTTAACCCAATACTCAAAAATTCAAGCCTAATAAAAGACGCCTCGTTTGTTTTCAGAGAAGAGATAAGATAAGATGAGATGAGTTGATATTAAAGTTAAAAAATTGAATAAAATATTGTTAGAATATATTTTTTAATATTATTTTTGTTTTGGGATTTGAAACCTTATGATACAATTCTTTGGGACATTTGGGTTTACCTAGAGACTTATTACTCTGATACTACCATGTGACACCTGCATGCTCCGCTTCGGATTTGGCAAAATTTGAAAGCATCGGGACATGCAACATAAGATTACATACCCCGTTCATGACATTTAAAGATACAATGCACCTAGCATGTATATAACAATATGCAATATTCGCAGCGGGTGATTGTTTTTAACAATATACAATATACCAGAAGTACTAGATCCCAAAAACATAAACACGCTTCATATTTTCATAATAAACAGATATTCAAAGTGTAACAATACTTTTCCATCATGTCTGTAATAAAATAAGTACTGAAGACAGTGCTCCATAAATACAAACTTGAAATAAAAACTATTGCACTAAATCGCTAAGCCACTCACATAGCTCTGCTATGATATCTAAAATCACATCCAAAAAGTGGAGAACTGATGCTATTAACTCCTCCTCGTCGAGTTGTGGTCTATTTGACCTCGTCCAGTCTGTCATGCGTGGGTTCTCCAGATTCTGACACATCGTCTACCATTTCGAAAGGATGGGACTACCAAGTAAGATTTGCTAGGACTACCAAGTAAGCTACCAATAGTAAACATATGCATTCATGACAGTAAAGTGACATGCATGCATTATGACATGAACTTGAATATGCATGACATGACTTGGAAAATAGCATGACATGTACGTGACTTGAAAATCACGTGACTACAGATGGACATAACATGACTTGATTGAACTGAACGTAACATAACTTGACATGAACATGAGACCTTGTTCAACATATACATAGTTGATTAAAAGTGAAACTACAGATGTTTCACGACTCCCTAATGGTCGTGTGCTCTTGCCGGTACCGCATCACATCACAGTCATCTGCGCCAACTGTGACTACATCATGATAACTAAACTAACTTAAAATTGATAAATGTGTAGTTGGAACCAACATCATTGGGTGCCTGACTTCGGTCCGACAACTAGTTACTTAGGTCTCATTCAAAGCTTGTTGACAGTGCTTTCTCAACCTAGGGGATTCCACAAACTAGTTTAAATAGTCCAACGTGGACGAATGAGTTCTACTAGGATAAATCTCAATCCTAGCACTTGGGGTCGTAATAAAAATAAAAGACTCCAAATGACTTGTAAATATTTCATGACATACTCGATGTATGTGACATGACATGTCATGTAAAAGAATGAACATGTGACAGATGACATGACATATTATGGCATGTAACAAATAAACATGTACTATAATAAATAGCATGGCATGACATGTTATACAATTTATAATAAGTATTATACACATGGAAATGATTTCTTACCATCATACATACTTCATAATACCGAGAGTGATTTAGCGTACGTAAAGCAAAGTGTAAAAAGTCATGACCTGAAATGAGATACTTATAAGGTTAGAATATCTCACTAATCTCTTATAAACATAAAACTTACTAACTTATGGCTAAAATTGCAAGTTACCCCTGTATTTGTGGGAAGTTACAATTTTGCCACTAAAATAAAGATTTTGCATATGAACTCTAAAACTTACCAAATATTACAGTCCCAGTGTAAGTTTTGTCCTAAATCCAAATATCAACTCAGAAAAATTTAAAACAAAACACAACTAGGAGAAACATGCTTAGGGTGATTCACTTCTAGGCCAAGAACTTAATTTCTAATGCAACTTGACCTTCTAACATACTAACATGCATAAACCGAATTTATCAACTATCAAAATTTCCTTAGTTCTAAAATCATGCTAAGACACCAATTTACACATTTCATGAAAACCGAAACTCATTAAAGCAAGGAAAATGCCAAAATTCCAAGTTTAGGTCAAATAGAACCAACCCTTAATGTTCCTGGTCTAACACTTTTTAAATCAACTCCAAGGACTCCAAATTTCCATAAAGCTTCTCCTAACATATTCATCATTCAAACCTAGGTGATATCATGCTTAAATAAATAAACAAAAATCATAAATCACCACTTACACAATTGGTTTGCACAACAACCATGAAACCGAGTATAACATGCTTTGGACTTTAACAGAATCACTAGATCCTAGATTTTTAGGCAATATATATTCAAGAATAACAACCATTTACCTCACATTCAAGTTCTAACTTGACATAAGCATTAAATCTGGCATGACTTGGAAAATCTAGTTAGCTAAAAATTGGAGGAAAGTGAGATGAAGTGAGGGCAACAAATCTACTACAGTCTGGTCGAGTGATGAGGGCTGGTTTGTGGTGGTTTTGGCTGGCCATCAACCCACTATTTGTAGTCAATCATGAGGTGGCATGACACCCTAAGTATGTGTTTGTAATAGTGAGAATACTTGTCCAAGAAGCTTGGCCTAAGTGGGAGTTTTCAGTGGACTAAAAATGGCCTCACTGAATAGGGCTTAGTTTGGGGTCTAGTTAGGGTCTTGGCTCTTGCTTAGTTCAAAACAAACTCTTCTTGGTTAAATGAAATTACCAAAATGTAAGGGAGTGATTAAGGGTATACGATTGTGTAATTGAGTAGTTAATTGCACGAGGAAGTGATTTAACCGGCCAGGTGATGAAACACTTGATCAAAATTGAGTGGTTTAGCATTTGGAAATCAAGTTTAGGGTTTCGACCATCACATGGGGTTTAGGGTTTCAGTTGGATTCCAATGGCTTGGGGTTTCATTAGGGTAGAAACTCTATTTTGGTTGGTTGGAATAGTGTTTGGCATTGGTATGATCACATGGTTTGATTTACCTTCCATTTCATCACACTTATCTCCATTTGACAAGTGTCCTAAGACAATTCATATGAGTGGCTAGGATTGTGCCATGTGTCCAACCAAAAAGTAGTCTTAGTGATTCTAAATGGATTTGGACATCCTACATGGCGATTTGACAATTGTTTGAACCGGTTGCTACCTGGTGCTATCCCGGGTGTTACTATTCACCCGAAACCCTCGAAACTTTTTATTGCACCATAACATTGTAAATATTCCTACAAGTCTAGTGGTGCAATTCATTTTGCGAAATTCGACTTCTAAGTGTCTTGATTAAATAAAAAGACACTCTCGGCTACTATTCATCCGAAAGCAGGAAACGTAATATTGTTGTGATACCTCATATGATATGGATAATGGTAGGTGATGTATGGGATCCCACATTGCTTGGGAATGAGAAGTTCTTGCTCTTTATAAGGTTCTAATGGGGCTCCAATTGTATCATTGACTACTCCTTTTGGAGTATAGGCCATGTGGTTTGGGCATTCCATTAGGGCGTTACAAATGGTGTCAGAGCCTATCTCAATCAGAAATGTGGGACTTAAGCCGTGTCACCTACAATAGACAGGCCCGACGAGGACGTCGGGAATTTAAGGTGGGTAGATTGTGATACCCCATATGATATAGATAAGGGTAGGTGATATATGGGATCCCACATTACTTGGGAATGAGAAGTTCTTGCTCTTTATAAGGCTCTAATGGGACTCCAATTATATCATTGACTAGTCCTTTTAGAGTATAGGCCATGTGGTTTGGACCTTCCATTGGGGCGTTACAAGCATCTTCTCCTTTGTTTAGTATGGTTGTTTTAGCACTTGCATTGCTTTCGAGGACAAAATCCTTTTTTTAGGAGGGGAGGATGTAATGGCCCGCCAGAAATTCAAGAGATGAATTTCTTTAGGCTTTAGAAATCTTGTGAAAACTCAAAAATTTTCACAAATCGACTCAATCGCGTAAGTTTTAGTCTGTCACTGTTGCCATTCACTATGGTGCCAGAAGTGAGATTTTATTTATTTGAGATACCTAAAAGTGTCAGAATGAGATAAGGTCTACGCCATTACTTTTTTTTTAATATTTAAGATTTTAAAGCGCAATAATATAACTTTTGATTTCCAAGCAAAACGCTTGTTCAAAAATGCGTTGTGATTATTTCGAGGTCATTCGGAGTCAAATTTTAATAAACGATTTGCACTCTAAGGTTAGTATTTTTATTTAGGGTTTTACAGTACAAAGTTTATTTTTTACTTTTTCGGAGTGAATAGTAACCACGATAGTAGCACCTAAGAGCAATATTTTCAAAATCACAGTGTGGAATGTCCAAATTAGGTTAGGAAGTTTTTATTTGAACACTTAGCAAGCTCTTAGCCACACTTGGTGAATAGTATTGGACACTTGGTACCAAAAGAAACCATGAGATGGAAAATATAAAGGAAATCAAGCTTTGTGATCATGCGACCTAATCAAAACCCTATTGCATCCAGCCATCCAATTTGTGCCAAACCAAAGAGGATTTCAACCCTAGAGAAATTCCAAATACTTGGAATCCAATTGAAACCCCAAAACTTTGGTTGAAACTAAAACCTAAACGGTTTCCCCAAACCCCAAAGTTTGCCTCCAAACCCTAAATGAACCCTGTTTTAGCTTAGTGTTTAATCACTTGATTAAATCAGTTACACAAGCTATTAACCAATGAAATTTATGTTATGACATCATTATTTATCCTTTTAAACCTTGAAAATTTTATTGGGCCAAGAAAAATTGGATTTAGACTTGATAGCATCCCAAACCCCAACCAAACCCAATTGAAACCCTAAATGAGAGCCCACTCGATTAAGGCCCACAAAACTGAGCCACCTTGGAAAGGCCTGTGGAGGAAGTTTTCCCCTGCCATGGCTGACCAAACACTGCCCAAAACAGCCTCAAGTTGTACTTGATGTGAAGGCCAAGGCCACCTCACCACCACCCTTCTCTTAGCTGAAAATCATTCACTATTGCCCACGATTTTGCCAGACACAACCATCATTCCAAGTGTCTTTCATAGCCTCCCACCACCCTCCAGAAGTGTAAAAGGCGTCCAAGTCCCTTCCCACTTCATTTCATCACTTTCCAACTCTTTTCTTGGAGAGCCAACTAGAGAGACTCTCGGGTTGAGTTTTTGACTCACTTTGTGAGACTTTTTGAAGTAATTGGATTTATTTTATCACAGATGCTAGAAACTTAATCACTAAAAAATAGAAACATGAAGAAATGCTAATTTAGAGTTAAATTACCATTTTACCCTCTACATGTGAAAAAATGATCATTTTATCCCTGACTTAAGGATTTTACATGTTATCTCCAAAAATACCAAAATTTACATTCCCCATGTAAATTTTGTCATAAGCTCAATTATCAACTTAGAAAGATTTAAAATCAAACACAACTATGAGAAACTTGCTAGGGCTGAAACTTTCAAAGGTAATTTCTCTTTGATTTTTGTTGCAATTTTATCCAACTCCAAAACACATGATCAAACCGAAATATTGCAACAAAAATCCTCATATCCTAAGTTTAAAACATGCTTAAAACATCCAACAAAATTATACTTCACATAATCATAAAAATCTTTAGTAAAAAGATCCAAACTTCTTAACTAAAATACAACTCTTGAATCTTAAGGTTTGACCTATTTCAAAACATTTCGAAGAATTCCAAAAATCTAAAACTTTCTTCTCACATTTTCATAACACAAATTTAAGAACTAACATGCTTTTAATCAACACATAAAAGTCACCACAAATCACAAAATAACACATGAAGCACTTGGCTCCTACCCTTAGCCAAAAACATAATTTCTTTCCCAACTAGCTTTGATCAAACACTTGATCTAAGGCATTATATGCTGAGATCTTCAAACCAAAGCATCACATGGTTTAAAAATGTGTCCTAAAGTAGATCCAAACATTAAACTTAAAACCACATGGCTAAAATAACTCAAAACACGGATCTAACTAAAAAATCAAACTTTTGACCCAACCATATAATCTCTTGCATAAAAATTAACATCTTTGAAACCAACGTCAAAAAGCTTCAAAATAACATCCTAACATGTAGATAAAAGGCTTAAGGTCATCAAATAAAAATATCAAAGTCATTGGAGTAAGATTAAACCACAAAAGACTCAAACTTTCTTAAAACATAAACTGTTTTTCCTCTTCCAGTTTCTAAGTTTCTAGATCTGAGAAAATCTTTCATCAAAACCTTTAAGCATGCAACTAATCTCCAACAAACATTCATATATACATGTTAACAATACTCCATAAAACTTTCGGATCAAGACTTGTCCATTAGCTTGGTCAAAAACTCCAAAACATAACACAGATTGTCGCCCAGATTGGGTTTTCCACAGTTAAAAGAACTTTTGACCGATAAAACGACCATGAAACTTACAAAGATACCCACAAAAACTAGACTAAGAAAGAACAACTTTCATGAATGAATCATTGTGAAACAAAACTTACAAAGGTTCCAAAAATGACACGCAAAAAGCTACTGAAATCTGCCCGAGAGAGCTTCTAAGGGTTTCTTTGCAAGAATGTGAGTGAAAATGGGTGAAGTGAGAGAAGTGGTGACTTGTACGCCTCAAGTACTTCTGAAAATGGAGGTATGGCCTTATATGACACCTTGAGGTATAGTGGCTATGTCACAAAGAGGCAAGAATAGTGAGTGGTTTTCAGCCAAAGAAATATCCATGAAGAGAAGGGTGGTGGTGAGGTGACCTTTGGCCTTCACATCATGCATGACTTTGGGGCATGTTTTAGGCATAGGTTGGTCTGCCATGGGTGGGGGAAAACTTACTCAAGAAGTTTTGCCAAGTGGCCAAAATTCGTGGGCCTTACACGAATGGGCTTAATTTGGGGTTTAGAGAGGGTTTGGTTAGGGTTTGAAATGCTATCAAGTCCAAATCCAATTTGGTTTTGCCCAATCAATGTTTCAAGGCTTAAAGGGTTGCATAATGATGTCATAACATGAATTTGAGGAACTAATAGCATGTGGAAGTGATTTAATCAAGTAATTATATACAGACTAAACTAACCGTGAAATTCATTTATCGCAATTCACCTCGAAGTGCCTCGAAATAATCAAAACGCGTTTTAGAACAAGTGTTTCATCCGAAAATTGAAAATGGGATTATTGTGCCATAAAATCCTAAATAACCAACTGATTCTAATGGTTCAGACCATATCACATTCTGACACTTCTAACCATTTCAAATAAATAAAATTGCGTTTCTGACACCATAGTGAGTGGCAACACTAAATATGCTGACAGACTAAAACCTACGCGATTAGTTAATTCGTGAAAATTTATGGAGTTTTCACGAGGTTCCTAAAACCTAAAAAAATTTCACCATTGAATTTCTAACGGGCTTTTACAGTCTTCTTCACGAAATTTATTCCTCTTTGAGTCTAGTTTTTGTGGATATCTTTTATCTTGATTTTCATGGTCATTGGATGGGTTAAAAATTGTGTTAATCATGGAAAGGTCATTCTAAGTGGTAAAGTGGACAATGCTTGATATTTTGGTGTTTTTGACCAAGCTACTGGAAAGATCTTGGTCTAATTTTTTTATAGAGTGTAGTTAGCATGCTAATACAAACATTTGCCTAAGACTCGTTGCATGTTATAATCTTTTGATGAAAGTTTTGTTTAGATCTAAAAAGTTGAAAACTTGAAGGAGTAAAACAGTTTATGTTTTATGTATGTTTGAATCTTTTGATGAGGAAACATGATCCAATGAATTTTATATTTTTATATGATGATCCTAGGAGTTTTTTTTACATGTTAGGATGTTAGTTTAAGGAGTTTTGGTCTTGATTTTGAAGATATGAGTTTTTATACATGAAGAGGTTAGGATAGGTTATAGATTTGAGGTTTTTGGATAGATTTATGTTTTGGTTTAATTTTGGCCATGTGATCTTTATTTTAATGCTTGGATCTATTCTAGGACATGATTTTAAATCATGTGATGTTGTTGGCTTATGATTGTTTTCATGAAATTGTTTAGATCAAGTGATTTGATCAAAACCAAACCTTGAGGAAATCGGTTTTGGTAAAAGTGTTGAGGTCGAGTACTTCAAAATGGATTTTTGTACTATTTGTGGCTTTTTTTTTATGATTCAAAGCATGATAGTTCTTAGGAGTGTGTTATGAACATATTGGAAGAAAGAGAAGTGTTTTGAACTTTTGGAGTTCTTAGAGATGTTTTAAAAATAGACAAAACCTTGAGAATCAAGGGTTGTGTTTATAGTTAAAAAACTTGGAACTTTGTATTAAAAAGATTAGTGATTCGATGAAGTGGATTTTGTTGGTTGTTTTAGTATGCTATTTGGACATAGGATATGATTTGCTATGTTGCAATATTTTGGTAAATTTGACAGAATTGCAACAAAAATCAAGAAAAATGGCCTATATGTGTTTCGGCCTATGTGTGTTTCGGCCTTGATGCATTTGTTATGGTTATGATGTGTTTAAATTTTTTTCTAATGAGATATTTGGATTTAGGACAAATTTACATGAGGAATGTAAATTTTGGTGAGTTTTGGAGTTAAGATGTAAAATCCTTAAGTTAGGGATAAAATAGTCATTTGCCCACATGTAGAAGGACAAAATGATAATTTTACTCTAAGATAGTATTTTTATGATTCTAAACTGTTAGTGAAGAGTTTTTGACATTTAGAAATCCTATGTACAGTTTCTCATGTTTCGCACTTTTTAATTCGTCATGCAAACGATCATTGTAAGTTAGCCTCTAATTTACTGTCAGATTACTGTGTATGTATGTTGGTAAGGAAACTATTGTTTATGTACTTATGTTAACATATATGTCATGCTATGCCATGTCACTACATGTTTATCTATTACATATTTTATTCTGTCATATAATGTTTATCTGTTACACTTTGTAACATATCACAAAACTTTGTCTGTTACACGATATGCCATGTCACAGACTCACAAGTCATTTCTCTTTTACATGTTATGCCATGTCACAAAATGTTGGACTGTTTCATGTTATGTCATGTCATCCATCTCACGTATATGTCATGTTACGTTACGTTAGTTCATCTATTCTTTCATTTCATGTCACGTCATATCTCGAGTGCAGAGTGTGTCTTGAAAACAGTATTTCCATCTCAGTCTAGTCTGTTTATATTTATCACAACCCTAAGTGCTAGGATTTGGTAATATCCTAGTGGAACTCCTTTGTTCAAGCTGAAGTGTTTAAACTAGCGTGAAATTCCCTTAATTGACAAGGTAAAGATCAACATGCTTCGAATGGGGCCTAATTAACTAGTTATTGGAGCAAAGTTAGACACTAATGTCGATGGTGCCTCCCACACTTTCAATTTCATGTTATACGTACTCGTGCTGGTGTAGATACCTGTGTTGTAATGCGGTAATCGACAGGGACACACGAATAAAGGGAAACCATGTAGCACCCATATGGTCAGTTTTATTAATCATGCTTAATTATTGAATAAGATTCCAAGTTTATGTTCATGTTAAGGGCCAGTTTGGATCCCAAACTCATCTCAACTCATCTTATCTAATCATTACAACTTTTCCAAATTCCAACACAAAATATAATAAACAATTCAACTTTTTCAAATCCCTAAATAATAATAATATTAAAAAATAATAATCTAACAATATTTTATTCAACTTTCAACTTTAATCTCAACTCAGTTCAACATCCAAACGCAGCCTTAATTTTTAGTTCAATCTCAGTTTAGCTCACATTCAGTTCAAGTTCAATTCATATCCAATTTCACGTTCAACTTTATGTCATGTTCATTTCCTGTCAGTTTAGTTATTTTCATGTCAATTCAAGTCATGTCAGCACATGTCTTGTTATTTGTCAAGTCATATCATGCTTATTTATGATCACGTTTTACATTCATACTTTTACTGTCATAAATACATCATTAAACTGTTAGTTTAAATTGTTTGTTAACTTGATGAGATTTGTAATCAAATGTCAATGTGGTAGTCCCAACTACCATTTCCCCCAGAATGGTAGGTACTATGACAAGGATTGATTGAACCAAACTAGACTAGGGTAAGATTGGCATGTCCAGAACCAAGTAGTACTGATTTTACAATAGGCGGTCGCTTCTAACTGATAGGCTGCTAAGTGAATATTACTATATTGCTAGAGAAGGATATCACGGGAATCTTGGAGGAGATCGTAGAACTTTGGGAAGTACTGGACGAGCACTAAGATTTTATAATCTGTACTAAGTACTTCTCTTTTGAGGTTGGAGAGGGCCCAAGTTGTAAGGACCCTACTTTTATTTATACATGGTTTAAACTAGTCTCTGAATGGTTTATGTGAATTCAGTATATGTGAATAGTTATGAATAAGTAGTTAAGTTTGAGATTAGCATTCTAGTACTTTATGTATTGCTCAAAGAAAAAAAATTATCCGTTACGAATATTGCATACTGCTAGATGCATATTAAGTGCATTGCATCATTAATTATCATGAACTAGGGCAGATAACTTGTGTTCCATGTCCCGACACTTCAAAGTCTGTCCGATCCCAAGCATAATTTGGGGGCGTCAAAGGATTCTTGGTTTTTCTTCTCAAAGCGAGAAATGGCACTGACAGAAAAAAAAGGTACGCTAGACCCTGGTTCTTAAAATTCTAAGGGGACAACCTTCACTAGATCAGGTCAAATTGCATATTAGCAAGAGATGGGGTTTGTTTGCATGCAATACCTTTCGAGGGTAATTTTTATCCAAAACATATTATGGTGAAGTTGAATTCTGAGTCGGATTTTGCAAAGGCTTGGGTTAGAAAGTCTAAAGAAATGGAAAGATAGGCAATGCAACCATGTATGTTTCTAGGAAAAGTTGTGCCAGGATGCGTGTGAATTAGAAGTTGTTAAGCCTCTTATTGATAAAATTTGGATAGGAGCTTTTGATACAAGAAGAGATATGTTAAGATTCATACGAAGGATAATATAAAAACGGCCAAGCCTACAATAAACCAAACTGATAATGTGGTTGGAGAACCAAGTAATCTCGGTGCAGTGCATCAAGAGTGTGTTGAAGGGACTAGAGCCAACTAATGAGACACTATAGTGTGAGGAGGGTTCACAGCATGAGGGACTTGAGAAGGATTCCGATATGCCAGATAGGGTGGACATTTTTCAAGTGGCCAAGAATGACGAGGGGGCATTGAAATTGATAGTGGAAAAGATAAGGGGTTGGCGTTGGAACCAGAGGAAGGGGAGACAATTGAAGGAATAGAGGTAGTAGAAAAGAATGGGCCAATTTCCCCTAAGAGCTCCATTCAAACCAAAAATAGGAAGGGGAGAATGCAAGCATAGGAGAGGCCGGAAGTTGCAGGAATGAGAAAGATGCGGGCCTTAATGTCTGTAACACATCTCTTCTTTGCAAGACTTAGAGGATGAAGAAGGCTTGTTTCAATCTCTCATATTTCCTCCGATGATATGAATCTAATTTTGACATACCTCTAAGTGCGTTCAGGAAGGAATTAAAAAAGAAAAACAAGAAGAAAACTAGCTTGGCTCTATTAACCCCCTCCCCCAGATATCATAATGATTCCAGACATCATTATATGGAATATTAGGGGTGTTGGTAATTTGGCATTAGTGGGTAAACTAAGAAAGTTGGTTAGGAAGCATAACCCTAAAGTAGTGGCTTTACTTGAACCTTTTATTCCTTTCAAAAGGACTAAATATATAGCATAGAAATTGAAGTTTAATCAGGTTAACACCAATGAAGGGAAAGATGGCAAGATATGATTGATGTGGGATGACGACCTCAATCTTAGTTTAATAAGCTCTACTTCTCAGTTTATCTCGGGAGCATTTGAGAATGAACAGGAGATTTTTATGCTTTCAGCCATTTATGCCAAATGCACCTACTTGGAAAGAAGAGAATTGTGGCATGATTTGAAGGTAGTGCAGGTTTTCAATATGAGTAATGATACACACACAACACATTTCACAACAATATTTTAAGATGAGAGTATTTTTGTGAAATGATGTTATTTTTATCAGGTGTTTTACAAATCCCTTATTTAAAACATTGTTGTATAAAGTGTTGTGAAAAATGTTGTGAAAAATGTTGTGCGTAAATCATTTTCCTTCCAATATTAGCTATATAGTGTAAGGGGATTTTAATTTACTCTGACAAATCTAAGAACCTAGGTGGAATACCTAAACCAAGAGTTGATATGGATGGTTTTAATGATTCTATTGGTGATTGTAATATGGTGGAGGTAAATAATGAATACCTAAATATACATGGTGTGATGGGCAGGAGGGGAGAAGAAGGATTTGGGCTGAATTGGACAGGGTTTTGATAAGTCCTAATTTTAATAATGCCCCCTTGATGTTTTATTTAGCAAGAACTTGCTCTAACCACTGTCCAATTTTAACTTGGAGGAGAAACTTGTGCGACCCTCTTCCTTTCGAGTTTCAAAGAATGTTAGTAGTGAGTAGTGAATTTAAATCTATACTAGACAATAGTTGGAAGCAAGAAGCTTATGACAATGTCCTCACAAAGCTAGCAGTTAAGCTGAAGAGGTTGAAAGGAGTTATGAAAATATGGAATAAAGAAGTATTCGAAAGGGCGGAACAAAATGTACAAAAGTTGGGGGACGAGGTGTTAGAGCTCGAGGTTGGTTTAGGTGAGAAATACTCAAATGGGTTAGTAGAAAGTTGTTGTGTCCTATTTTGATGATATGTTGTCTTCAAATGGGTTGATATAAATTTTTTATTGTAATTCAATTATTTCTCCCTATTTTTTGTGCAAGAGAATGAGGATCTATATAAATCTCCTTCGGTTGACAAAGTCAAAGAAACACTGCCCAGTATTTCGAGAGATAGAAAGCCAGGTCATTATGGTTTTAGTTTTAATTTCTCTTTAGAATGCTGGGAAATCATTTGAGAATACCTACTTGAAGTTGCATCTGAATTCTTCAAGGGTGTCCCTCTGTCTAATTTCTAATCAGCATATTTTATAGTAACGATTCCGAAAGAGAAGTAGCCCTCTAATTTCTTAAAGTCTATACCTATAAGTATTTACTCAGTTGTGTACAAGATCTTTTAAAAAATCATGGTGAATAGGCTAGACTCTCTTCTACCTCGCTTGACCTCCAAACAACAAAGGGCCTTCCTATAGGGTAGAAATATTGCATAAAATATTTATTTGACTCAGGAAATGGTCTATAGTATTAATAAGAAGGTAAGGGTAGCAATGCAATAGTTTAAGTGGATATAGCTAAGGCTTATGACCGAATGGATTGGAACTTTTAATGAATGTGTTAAGAGCATTTGGTTTCTCGGATTACTGGTTGCAGGTGATTAAAAATTGTATTACGTCTCCCTTTATTCTGTGATGATGAATATGGCGCCATGTCCCTCATGTAAAGGTCTTGGCAAAGTTATGTGCAACCAAGGGTGCCAACCAAGTGGTCCACACCCAGGGTTTGGTCGCGTTGGGCGTGCCTCATCCAAATAAAGGTTTAGTTTGTAACTAGACCTTGCAATACTAGAGTCTAAAACACATTCCAGAAGTCATTACTGTCATTCCTCATAAACATTAACATAGAGTTACATACAAACCAAAATGGCGTGTTCATCACCTAATAGGTGGCATACCAAATATAGTTGGTCGCACCTTTCCAAAAAGCTAAGTACAACTCAAAATAATGTATGACTCGTATGACAAATATAGGCCTCCATCTTCAGGGTTCGGGCAGGGTCAGCTCTTCCTACTCAGGCATCACTTCTGGTTCTAACTCTACATCAAAGTCTATGGTTCCGAGAGTGAAATCATAGGTAGATTAGGCAGCCATGACAAAAACTACTAATGAGAGATAATGCTCGTGAAGATGCAATGAACAGTTCATGTAAATAGCAAAAGGGCATATATATGTATGCTTTGGCGTGGAATCACCCTTAGGGATATAGATACATGGGTTCGTAAAATATGGCAAGAAATCACTCTCTTAGTAAAAACACTTATTTATATAAGCATGCAATGAATCACCTTCTAAGGAGTTACCTTCTTATGCATTGTACTTATCCATGAATACTATCTAGGCGAGGAATCACTTGTCGCTCTAGTAGATCAAATCCATAAAATATCAATTTTTCTTGGTACGATTGCCAACACAAAGAGGTTCATCACATAGATATTCGTCACACAGACACTTTGTTGCCTAATGGACAGACAGAAGATGAGTTGCACATTGCTCAACATCGGGAAAATCCCTTCTACCGACCAACATGGTGCCGGCCAACTCGCCTATACTCCAGTGCAGGTCGACTCTCACACAGAGATAACATTTAGCACTGGGGAATGTCTACTCGGCCAACTAACTAGGAGACATCACCACCGGATATGTTGGTGGATTCTACATCCCGACTATCAGGAGAGGCCAACACGATACTACCCCACCTCAATCATTCACGGGGAATCCCTCTAGTCGTTTGAAGCTCATGGCGACATCTCATAGGAGACGTTGAGTTGTCGATGAAAAATAACGAGTGGTTGGTACCTTAAAACTAGACATGTACAGTGTACACTCATGATCTCGCCGTTAGAACCAAAAATCTCTAAACAAAGGAAAAAAGTAAAAATGATGGTAATTTGAACCCAAAGCAGTGGAAGGACGTGAAAACTCAAAAGATAAAGTTGGTTCAGAAGGAAAGACAAATGGTTCAAATAAAAAGAAATAACCTCATAAAAAAGAATTAGATAAAAATATATACTTTTCTTTGGGAGAAGTGAACAAATAGCGAAGATAAGATTTGTTCTGAAAAATACGATTGGAGTCAGAGTTCAGAGCTAATATTGGCTTTGACTTCGACTCCGATCAACTTTTTCAGAGTAATTCCGACTTCAATTTTGAACTCAAGAACTTTCAGCTTCGGCAAAGTCGAAATTGGAGCAAGTGTTGGCCGGAATTGGAACTGGAATTTTCGCCCACCCTTAGCAAAGGGTAATAAAACTAGACAAAATAGGCCTACAATACATTAACCATAAATAATTAGTTGGTGGGAAATAAGATTTTATGGGTTTGGTTGAGATGTAATCCTTAAGTGCTTGTTTTTTATCACGGTATTCGTTTGCCATAAATGAAGTTTTTTTCTTATATAAAAAGGTTGGTTTTCAAAAAAAAAAAATGAATCTCGTCATATCTGTTCTTGTCTTGTCCATCTTATACTTCTCAAGACTTTGTTCTTGAATCCATGTCCTCAATGTGATAAGAGGAGTAAGATATCCTCCACTTATCACTTAAATAGGAAAGGAATGATCAACAAGAACAAAAGAACAAAAAAATCAAAATCTATCGTAAAATTTTACGTATATTAGAATGATAGTTGGCTGGGCTATTATTGTTCTACAACAAAGAAAGTAACCCAAAATAGGGTTGAGATCTCCAATTTTGTGTCTGAATTGAGTAGTCTATTTTAAGGAGACCAATAGTACATGATCAGAAAGAGCTAAATATTGTCAATATCATGCAATTCATTCATACACGGACATCAAATACTGTTTATTCTTTTTTTCAAATTTGGTTATTCAATTTAGACAAAATATGAAGTAGAATTGTTCTGTCGGTGGTTTGGACTAATTCATGTTTTCCATGTCAATTGTGTCACAGGTGCTTGGGGCTGGCCCTTGAAGAGGAGGGAAGGTTATGATGCATAAGAAGGGTGAAGGCTATGCTGGGTGAGAAGGGTTGAAGGGAAGCAGGAGGAAGAAGTAACGGTTTTAACTGAAGGGAATAATGAGAGTAACGGCTGTAACTACTTTTAGAATAAAAATGGGGGTTTGGCGTTTTAAGTGATACAGTGCGCATTGTAATATTAGGTTATTGTGTCGTTTTGTTTGTAGAGTTGTGTGTTTTGGCTTTAAGTGAAATGGTGAGTATTGCTTTTAGGAGCTGTAATGTGCGTTTTATGTTTCAGTCTTGGACGTTTTGGGTCATCTTCATGCTCTGCGTGTATAAAAGCAGCGCAGCTCCTGTGTAAGAGGCATTGATTGATCATTGAAGTTTAATACAACTTGAAGGTTGGGAATTCCTCGAAAATTTCCTGTCAAGATTCACAAACGGAATCTTGAGTTTGAGAATAATTCTTTCTTGTGGCGTGAATTCTTCTTGAGTGAATTTTGTGCATTCGATTGTTGAAGGTTCAGTAATGTTCTTGCTAGCAAGTACATTACAAGTGGTATTAGTAGTAGTCAATCCTTACAACGACGATTCTAATGGCGGACGGCACGCATGCAGCATTGAAAGGTCTGATTGAAGGATCTCAAAGGCAACAAGAAATGATGCAAAAGCAGCTAGAACAGCATCAGCAAGCCATTTCGGGAATAACAGAAAGGTTAGAACAAGTTTCAAATATGTTGAGATCTTTGGTTGATTCAGCCAATTTTATATCTCGTAGAGATAGATAAGTATCTAATGAGCCTAGGAATCATGAAGAGAGGGGAGTTTTCTAGAGGAATTTTAGGTTGGATTTTCCACATTTTAGTGGCAGTGATCCTGTGGGTTGTATCTTTAAGGCCAATTAGTACTTTAATTATTTTCAAGTACCTTTCCATCAGAAACTAATGGTGGCCTCGCACCATATAGAAGGTGAGGCATTGGTGTGGTACCAAAATGCCTTTGACTCTAGACAGTTTAACTCATGGGAGACCTTAGTGGTAGCAATGCAAGGAAGGTTTGGAACTTTAACATTTTGATGATCCAATGGAAGCTTTAACCAGATTAAAACAAACTACTTCTGTTAGTTTGTATACATCACAATTCGAGGCCTTGTCCAATAGGCTGAAAGGTTTGTCTGATAAACATAAGATGAGTTGCTTTATTAGTGGACTAAAAGATGACATTCTAATACCTATGAAAATGTTTAATCCACTGAACCTTGGGGGCTGCCTTTGGCTTGGCAAAGCTGCAAAAGGAGCGTGTGTTATCCTCAAGAAAATCTTAGAGACAAAATGGTCATTTTGCTGAGAAGTGCCCAGTTAATAGCATGGGGCTGGTCTAGCTAATAAGGGTCAAAAGAATGTGTTTCCTCTTAAAAAGGTGAATTCATTTCAGATGGATGAAAAAAGGAAAAAATGTATATGCTTCCACTATGAGGAAAAGTAGAATCCCAATCATGTATGCAAGAATTTGAGGGTTTATTTCTTACATGGAGAGAGTAGTGACATGCAAGAGGTAGTTGACAGTGGGGATGAAGTTGAGGCTCAGTCACTGCAAGAATCTAATTAAGTGGTTAAGAAGGGAATTGAGGAACTTGAAGTTTCTATTCATGTCATTTCTGATTGCATTAACAATAATGCCATAAAACTCTTGGGTAAAATAGGCTCATTTTTTGTTGAAATCCTTGTGGATTCAGGAAGTACTCATAACTTCCTGGATCCTTTGGTAATAGAAGCAGCAAAGTTGAAAGTGGTAGAAGATGGAGGTCTTCAGGTGAAAGTAGCAGATGGTACTAGCATAATCAGCCAAGGCAGATGTGAGGAAATGCTTAAGGTGCAAGGAACTAAGTTTCTAGTCCCTTTCCATGTTCTAACTCTTGGAGGGTGTGACATTGTCTTAGGGGTTCAATAGCTTAAAACATTGGGTCCTATTCAGTGGGATTTTACAAATATGTCGATGTAGTTTGAGGTTGCTGGTAAGAAATTATTTTTGCAAGGGTTGTCTGAAAAGGATCATGTAGAAGCTGGAGTTCACATGAGAAGTCTTCCTTCAATCGACAACAGGGTTGGCTTCTGCAGCTTGTAGCAGTTCAGAATGATGTTGAGAAAAAACAGCCTTAACCAGAAGTTGAAAAGGTGTTGCACCAGTTCAAATTTGTATTTGAGGAACCAGTGAGGTTGCCTCCACCTCGAGATTTTGACCATCTAATTATATTGAAAGAGGGGACTGCTCTAGTTTCTGTAAGGCCTTATAGGTACTCCCACTACCAAAAAACAGAAATAGAAAAAAATTGTTAAAGACTTAGTGTTGAATGGGGTGATTAAACCAAGCCAAAGTCCATTTTTTTCACCTGTTCTCTTGGTGAAGAAAGTTGATGGCATATGGAGAATGTGCATGGACTATAGAGCTCTCAATCAAGAAACTGTCAAGGATAAGTTTCCAAATCCTGTGATAGATAAGCTCTTGGATGAATTATATGAAGCAAGGTATTTTTCTAAACTTGAGTTAAGATCAGGTTATCATCAAATAAGAGTGAGGGAAGAAGATATCCCTATGACAGCATTTAGAACTCATGAAGGCCATTATGAGTTTTTAGAAATGTCTTTTGGGCATACCAAAACACCAGCCACTTTTTAAGGTTTAATTAATCATGTCTTTAAACCTTTCCTTCAAAAATTTGTCTTAGTCTTTTTTTATAATATCTTGGTTTACAGCCAAGATCTAGCTCAACATCTGGAACATTTAAAAACAGTGTTATATATTTTACAGCAACATACTTTGTTTGCTAAAAAGTCTAAGTGCATATTTGGTGTCATGGAAGTTGACTACTTCGGCCATATTATATCTGGGGAAGGTGTAAAAGCAGACCCTAACAAGATCTCATCCATATGGAGTGGCCTTTTCCTAAAACAGTTAAGGCCTTACGAGGTTTTTTAGGCTTAACTGGTTATTATAGAAAGTTTATCAAAAATTATGGTTCAATAGCTACCCCATTGACCATGTTATTGAAGAAGAATTCCTTTGAGTGGACTAAAGAAGTTGAGGAGGCTTTTTTGCACCTCAAGCATACTGTAGCTCATCCCCTAGTTTTGAAGCTGCCAGATTTTTCTCAAGAATTTTCCATCGAATGTGATGCTTCTGGAATAGGTTTGGGGGCTGTGTTGATGCAGCACAGCCAGCCTATAGCCTATTTTAGTAAAGCACTCAAGGGTAAAGCTCTACTTTTGTCAACTTATGAAAAAAAAACTTTTAGCACTTGTGAGTGCAGTTGAGAAATGGAGGTCATACTTGCTTGGTTAGCCATTTAAGATTAAAACTGACTAGCAAGCTCTTAAGCATTTTATGGAACAGAAGATAGCCACAGAAGCACAGCACAAGTGGATCTCAAAGCTCATGGGATATGACTTTAAAGTTGAGTACAAAAGAGGCAGGGATAACAAGGTGGCTGATGCACTTTCAATGAAAATGGAAGAAGATTCTGCTGTTTTGGCACTCATTTCATTTCCTACTCCTATTTGGATTACTGAATTGAAGCAAAGTTACTAAGAATCCTCTCACATTACTTAGTTAATTGATGCTCTGAAGAAGGGGGAACAAGTTCCAAGAGAATTTTCCTTGCAGCAAGGACTTCTAATCAGGAAGGGCAGAATGGTGATTGTTCCTGATTCATCATTTCAAAAGAAAGTATTGCAATATATTAACTACAGTCCAGAGGCAGGACATGTTGGCTACCATAAAACTTTACAAAGAGCTAAAATGGATTTTTTTTTTTTTTTTTTTTTGCCTGATATGAGGAAAGACATCAGGAAATTGGTTAAGGAGTGTCAAGTCTGTCAAGTCAATAAGTCAGAAAATGTTCTTCCAGCAGGGTTACTTCAACCCTTGCCCATTCCTCAGAAACCCTTGGCTCGATATTGCCATGGATTTCATTAAGGGTCTTTCAAGTTCTAATGGAAGCACTGTTATTTTTACAGTGGTGGGCAAATTGACCAAGTTTGGTCATTTCTTTCCTTTGTCTCACCCTTTTTTTTTAGAGTTAGGGTCATATGTCCAATAGTGACCCCTCCCCAATTTTATTAATAAACCCTCACTTTTGACGGAGAAATACCGTGTAATACAATAAACTCACTACTTTTCCAAAAACTTTACAACGTATTAAATAAAAAAAATAAAGCCTATGAATACGACTATGCACCTCTACAATAGGAATCTGGCAACGCTGAAGAATATCAACATGTGCAATATTTAATTTTTTCTTTGTCCTCATTTTTATAGATATGTTCATGAATCAAAACAAAATCTGCTCCCAACACACTTGGATCGACATCTTTCTATTCTCCTTGCGTAACCTACACCGACGAATCCAAAGAATCCATACAATAAAAACAGGCGTGACACCTCTTAGATGATCTAACTATGAAGTCCTTCTACCTCTAGAAACCCAATTCCACAACCTTTCTATCCAGTTTTGCTGCTGTTCAAATTCAACCTCCAACATATCCGGAGCCTTTCTCCACATCTGCAACGCAAAATCCCCCTCTCCCAATACATGATCCATCGTTTCAATCTTTGGCTGCTCACAACATACACACGCCGAGCATAAGGAGATGCCCAGGCATTGAATATTGGGTATCTACACTCAAAGCCCCTTGTAATCCTTTCCAACATATATAAGAAATTCTGAGAGGAATACCAAGATCCCAGACAGTATTTGCCCACCTAACTTCCTCATTTTTTGTTATGCAAATATCCCATCCAGATTTAACAGTGACATTCGAATTATTTGAAGCCTTCCAATACACCTTATCTTCCAAATCCAGCCTGCCCAACTTCACTTTCAAACAAACATACCGAGCCTTCTCTACCTATCATCTCCGTGAGCCGTTCTTCATGCCACTCTGTTCCTGAAATCATCTCCCACAATATCAATTTTGGTTTATCTACAACTCCTACCTGCTTGCCCAGAATACCAAGACCAGACCAATTCTCCCACCAAAACGGAATTTGTGCCTCATTTATACGCCACCATGATTGCTCCATGATCGCCACAAAACATGATGTCATCGACTTCCATAAAGGAGAGGAATTCCACTTAAACACTTCTTGTACCGGGTGATGTTTTTTACAATACTTTTCCCTCATGAATTTCGCCCATAAGGAGCTACCATAGAGTACAGTCCAAGCTAATTTCCATCGGATAGCCTTTTGCACCTCCAGTAAATCCCGAATGCCTAATCCTCCCTCTTGTGTTGGTTTAGTGATTTTTTTCCAAGACACCCAATGTTTTTTATGGTGCTCCTCCGTGCCCCCCCAAAGAAATCCAGCAAAAATTGAATTAAGTTTTCTAATGACCATCTTTGGTACATCCATTACTAACATAAGGTGAATAGGTAAACTAGATAGTACATGTCGTATCATCACAATACGTCCCCTGCCGATAATAGAATCTCTTTCCACCCATCAAGTTTTGCCCGCACTTTATTAACAATATTCTCAAAACAATGCCTACCAATCACCGATGAGGATATAGGAATACCCAGATATGTACAAGGAAAAATCCCAAGTCCATATCCGGTGATCCTTTGTAATCTTTTTTTTCCTCGCATACGAAATGCAAGAGGAAAAATAAATGGCAGACTTATCTAAATTCACCTTTTGTCCCGACCACATAGAATAAGTATCTATAACTTCCATTAGCCCTTTCACCAATTTTTTCCCCATTTAGGAAAAATATAACATCATCAGCATAAAGTAAATGGGATACCTATGTTTTCACTCTAGGAATAGAGAGAGGCTTGATTTTCTGATGATCTACTGCTTGCTTAACCAACCTTGTGAACACTTCCTCCGCTAGAATAAACAAATATGGCGAAAGAGGATCTCCCTGCCGAATACCTCTGGATGATTGGAAATACCCTCTATAAGTTCCATTCAGCATCACCGAAAAATTACAATTTTGTACACAATTCTTTAGAAGAGACACAAACTGATCTAAAAAGTCATAAGCATTTAAGGACTCCCATAAAAAAATTCCATTACAGTCTATCATATGCCTTCATCATATCTAATTTCAGCATTATATTCCCTCCCCTCGTCTTCCTGTTTAGACTACGCAAACTTCTTGTGCCAACAATGCATTTTCAAAAATACTACGCCCCTTAACAAACGCACCTTGTTCTTCTAAAATAATGCTAGATAATAACGGTCTCATTCTTCCAACTATAATTTTTGAAAAGCACTTATAAATTACTGAACATAGGCTAATCGGCCGGAATTTAGCAAAACTATCCGGATTGTTTGTTTTAGAAATAAGGACTAAAAAAGTTGAAGTATAATATGGACCCAACAGAACACCTGAAAAAAACTCCTTGGCCGCATTAAGAACATCCTCGCCAACAATATCCCAACATGAGGTAAATAAATAAATAAATAAATAAAACTGGATCCAAACCCACTCGGCCCAGGACTACTATCTTTCGGAATGGTCTTCATAGCTGCTAACGTTTCCTCCATGCTCGGAGCCTTAACCAGACCAAAATTCTCCTCCTCCATCATAGTCGGTGTTACAAGCTGACATATTTCATCTTTAGCATTTTTATTACCTTCCGACTGCAAAAGTTTCTGGAAAAACTCTACTGCTCCATCATGCACTTCAACCGGGGACTGAAGCACCTGCCCATCTTGCATCTCCATTTTTCCAATCCATGCTTTCTGTCTATGATTCTTGGCCATACCATGAAAAAAATTGGTATTCGCATCTCCTTCCTTTATCCATTTTGACTTCGCCTTTTGAGCTATAAATATTTCTTCTCGATGCAACCAGTCATGCAGATCTTTTCGAGCTTCTTGCAACAATCTATTATCCTCTGCATCACCTGACTGTATTACCTTGCCTTCCAATAGAATTATCCGATCTTCCCACCGTGTAATATTCTGAAAGATATTGCCGAACGAAGTGCGATTCCACTCCTTTAGAGTACGCTTCAACCGCTTCAACTTGGCAGCCAAATTCAAAAGTCCATGGAACTTTGTAGGTTCTCCCCAACTCTTTTCAACCACATTTCTGAAGTGTGTATGTGTATTCCACATACGTTGAAAGAAAAAAATACCTTGGTCCATAAAACTGTCTAGAGTTTGAAATTTTAACATGTAGCGGACAATGATCCGAGGTGTTTCTTGCCAAAATAAAAACCTTTGCCGCGGGGTACCTCCAAACGAATTCTTGATTAACAATTACCCGATCGAGTTTAGCCCATATTCGACCTCTTCCTTCTTGCCCATTACACCATAAGAATCTTGAACCCTCTTCTTGAATTTCCATAAGCCCACAATTCATTATGCTATTATTGAAGTCATCTTTAACGCCCCGAGACTTTAAAAGACCCCCAACTTTTTCATGATCATATATGATAACATTAAAATCACCCCCAACCACCCATGGAATGTCCTGCCTTTGAACTGTTTCTAATTCTCTCCACAGTTGCCTACGCCCAGATTGAAAGCAGCTCGCATAGATGAACGTTATCAACATCTCACTCTCACCTTTTTTATACAACCCAGAAACCTGTTGCTTAGAGCTGGAAACAAATTGCATATAAACATCCTTCTGCCAAAAGACCCAAATCTTTCCTTCTTGATGATAATTAGTCATAAAGTTATCAAACTTCAATTTTCTCGCCCATTTCCTAATACGACATTCAGCTACAAATGGCTCAAAAATAGCCAAGATGTCTGGTTTTGTCTCAAAAATATACTTCTGTAATTGTAAATATGAACTATCCACCCCCCTCACATTCCAAGACAAGATATTATCTAACATATCAAACCTATTTGGAGGACCGAGTGAGCATACCTGGTGGTGCAACTACAACTTTTTTCTTCTTCTTTAACTTTATAATTGGCAAATCTGTTTCCTCTTCTGTCTCCACTACTACAGTCTCTACATTTTCAACACCATCACCATCCTTTCCTTCCTTACATATCTTAGACCCCTGTCCCGGAATCACATCTGTTACTGCATCTAAAAAATCAACGTTACAATTTGCCACATCTAGATTCACAGCCCTTTCCGCTTCAGCTTCCGTAGCCTGTATATTGTCAGTACCCACATTCATTTGATTCACTTGCTCCTCTGTATGCGCCCGAGGTTCCATCCCGCATCCCATTCCAGGATCACCATCTATTACAATGTCCGATATCCTTTCTAATTCTGCATCCACTACTTCTTCCAATAATACCTCTGCTTCCGTTGTAATACTTACATCCCCATGTGTAACCCTCAGTTCCTCAGGTACCTTAAACAATTTTTGCTCCACTTCCACATTCCTTTCCCTGGCACTCGGCTCAGCCGTTCCTCCCTTAGAACATTTCGAATTGTTACCTTCCTGTTGATTCTCAGCTTGATCATCCGTTGTTAAGGAAGACATCATTACCCCGTCCTGCATAGCATAAAATACTACTTGCTCTGGTTGCTTTTTCTCCATTTCTTGCAAATTAACTTGATCTTTTTTATTCACCGATTTCCACACCAGATTTTTTTCCCCTTTTCTGTTCAGATCCTCACGAACCTGAGTTACACTTCTTTTTTTATTTCCTGCATGTAATCTTTCCCTACTACACGTGCTATATGAATGCCCCTGTTGACGACACGTTGAGCAATATGCTAGAAGTGTTTCAAAAATCACTTCTTGAAAATGGCTTCCCAATTTATTTGGAAGACCAATCCATAAATAATGCTTATGCTCTTTAGAAATATCCATCTCCGCACACATTCTTGCCCCCTCTGGCCGTGATACGCAAGCCGTTGCATTATCTCTTTTCAAATATCTACCATAAGGGCCTGCAAAGATCTTCAGTGTAGATTCATGAAAGAACTGAGGCTGGAGCCCTGGTAAGAAAATCCACACCGGTGCTAATGGAGATTCCTCATATTCATTAAATGAGGGTGTCCAGTGGAATATTTTGTACAGGACGTTTGCAATATCCATCACTTCCCTAGACATAGCAGTAACAAAATCCGCTTCATTTGTTAATCGCACCAGAACATTTCGAACCCTCCTCATCGCACCAACAACCGGCATTGAAGACACTCCCCAACGATTCTTAATGTATCCCCGAATAGCATCCAGAGAAGGTCGACGTCTTTGGAATGTTAACAACACTGAGTAACGAAATGGAGCCGCCAATGTCATCCTTGTTGACAACGAAGCACAACTCTCCCTCGATCAGCTTTGCTTCACGCATGGGGACCTCTACCTCTGGCATTGGTAAAGGTCGTGACGATACAATCTCAGCCATCGTCCTGTTTGTGGCGACTGAGGATCCATTCGCCATAGCGACCAAAGCACAAACTTGAAAGATCAATTAATCTTTCAAAAAGTTTTCGGAATCTTGAAACATCTTTAGAATTCTTGGAGGAATTCCGACGTTCTTTATTTGTCTTTTCTTTCTTTTTTATCACCGAAAGAAAAATGCATGCGGAAGAAAAATGATGCCTTCTCTCTGTCAAACGTCCTCCAATCCGTGTGTGATTTCCGTATTGATGTCTTGCATTTGGGGTTTTCAAGCTTCATGGTTTACCTAGAACAATTGTGTCAGATCGTGATGTTGTGTTCACCAGTTTGTCTTGGAAAGAACTCTTCAAGGTGCAGGGCACGACCTTAACTATGAGCTCAGCTTATCATCATCAATCTAATGGTCAAGCTGAGGCTTTGAATAAGGTTGTTGAAGAAGAGCTTACAATGGTTCTAAACCAAAGAGTTGGAGTACTTGGCTTCATATGGCTGAGTGACATTACTATATAATTGTGCATGCCTCTACCGGCAACTCTCCATTTCAAGCTTTGTATGGGATGCCACCACCAAGATTATTGTCTTATGTAGCATGCCCCACTGCTAATGAAGCAGTAGATCAGCACTTGATGTAATATCCCATATTTTAGCGTATTTTTTTTTTATGTGGAAGATTATTTTTTTAAATATTATTTTTCTTGTTTTAAAATTTATCGGATTTCTTTTCGTTGGATTTATTTTATAATTCTTAAGTTGTGAAATTTACTTTGATATGCTTTCTTGATATTAATTAGTGTTTACTTTTAAATTACTCTTTGCTTTAATGAATAATTTTATTGTTGGACTTTAATTTTTATTATTTTATTTTTTCCACGCATGACACTACCCCATGCATGTCTTTCTCTTTTCAAACTTTAGGGTTTTCTTATCACCTATATAGATACACATTTTCATCTTAGACTTGGAAAACTACCCTGTGCCGTCGCTGCCACCAGCCGCAAGAACCACCCAGCCCCTCCTAGTTCAACGCCAACCTCCATCTCCATGCACGTAAAACTGACGCCCCGTAAACGGCCATCACCTAGACTCAAAACACCAATGTGCACTTCTGCAGTGCACCACCCACGGCCAGCAGAGGAGGATCATCACCACGGGTAGCACCACGTGAGACGCTGATCACGTGGATCGCACAGTAAGAGACTCGCCCACGCGTGGCCAAAAGCCAACCTGCATCTTCACGGTTTTACCCAACCGTCTCTTGGAAAACGTAGCCTCCCAAGGAGGTCAAGTCGCTGCATGCTCCCCCTCAACGCTGCCATACGCCACCACCGTGACGCAGCCGTGAACCCACCAATGTAGTCTTCGATAGCCATCCCACAAGCCTCTATTCTTCACTCCCGAAACAAAGGATGTTTTTCCTCCTACCTTGAGCCATTACAACCACTAACCACCGAGAGCTCCTTCACGTTGCGGCTCCAGAAACCGCCGGCGAAGTTTTCCGTCACCCTAGGTCCGCCTCATGCCACCTCCGCCGCACGGTAATCTCTCTTTCTGTTTTCTCTCTCACATTCGGCTTGCTCATCCCGGAAGCTCTCTCTCTCCGTTATCTCTCTCACCGTGCATCTCTCTCTCTTTCTCGTCCAGTGCACAGCCACCGAGTGCACCACCTCCCACCGCACACTGCGCCGTTGCACTTTACCATCTCGGTGAGTCCCTGCCGCCGCTGCATTTTTTTCTATTATTCTTGTGTATGTTTATCGTTTGTTTTATGTATAAGGTGTATTTGTTGAGTTTATATTTAAATAGGATTTTGCTTTAAGTTTCAATAAATATTATATTGTATTTTGATAATATTGTTAGTTAAAAGAAGTAAATCTATTTTTCTTAAGAGATGAGTTTTTCATGACTTATTTTAGGAAAATTTTAGTAACCAATGTATTCTTTTTATTTATAAAATATTGTTGGTATTTTAGATATTTTGAATATTAATTTTTATTGAGTTCTATAATTATCATAATACTTATTCGATAAATTTTCTTCTTCAGTACGAATTCGATTAAGTGGATATTGATGGTCTTAGAAAATTATGGTATTTTGGGAATTTTGAGAATTTTAGATTTTGAGGAATTAAATAGGTTATTTTAGAAGTTTAAGATTAAATATCAAAATACGTGATTAATTGAAAATTTACGAGAATTACGGATTATTTTATAGGTGACGATTAGTTATTGTTCGACATTTTGAGGAAAATTCTGAAAAAGCTAATAAGTCCAGGTAAGCGGGGTTCATATGCTAGACTTTGCATTAAAATAAAATGAGCTGAGGTTATTTTTGAAAAATATACATATTTGATTTTGAAGAAAGTATCTTCTGTCATGACTGGTGTAGACATGAGCTTATTTTTTGCATTCTGTTATTGAACTGAGACAAATGAGTGAATATGAAAATTTGTTCGCATGTGACGTGAAGATGTTCTGAATCTGTTTTGGAAAATGTGAAATGATCTGAATATCAATACTCTGTTTTGATATGATGTGGCATCTAAAAAACCTTTGGCATGACTTTCTGATTCTGTTCTGACTCTGATATGGTGATTCTGATTTTGTTTTGCTCTGATATGTGGTCCTGTCACGGGATATAATAGTAACCTCTGACCTTGTCATGGGAGATAATAGTGACATCTGGCCCTATCATGGGAGATAATAGTGACCTCTGGCCCTGTCACGGGATATAATAGTGACCTCTGACCCTATCACGGGATACAATAGTGACCTTTGGCCCGCCACGGGATATAATAGTGATTTTCTGTTCTGGGTACAATCGCTTTGGTAATACGGTGATTTATGTTCTGCTTGGCTGATGCAGAAAATAATCCACCATTACAAAAGCTTTAGCTCAAGAACTCAATGTACTCAAGAAAAAATCCCTAAGATCTCCCAAAGAGCGTTCTTTATCTTCGAAGCATCTCACATTTCTTTCAAGCCAAATGCACCACATAAGACAAGGAGGAATCATCTTCCAAACTCTCACCGCCTTCTTGCCGCCCTTCAAACCCTTCCACCCTACCAATAAATCCACCACTTCTCTAGGCATTACCCAATGTAATCCTGTCCAACTCAAAACCTCATTCTACAAGAATCTTGTCACTTCACAGTGAAGAAAAAGGTGATTTACAGATTCTCCATCCCTTTTACACATGACACACCAATCAGCAATAAACATACCTCTCATTCTAAGATTATCAGTAGTGAGCTTATCTTTAATGATATATTAATTATAACTTGAATTTGGGAAGAAAGTTTTCTCTCCGTACACATGCGAAATACTACGTTTTTCATCGTTGGTGATTCGTTAATGGCGCAAGAATACTGAAGTGATTACTGTAAGTTTTCAAGATTATGATGGGTCAATATGTTGAAGTGGTGATTGAATCCAAATGTTTCATCTTGTCAAAACTTAGAGAGGGTGGTGTGCGAGTAACAGAGAGAAGATGGAAAACAGAGCAATCGGTGGAACTGGGGTACTCTTCAATACAGTGGCTTTTGAAGGTACTGGAGGAGTGCTTAAGCAAGGGGAAGAAGGAGGTTTATTCGGCAACACGGAATGGATTCTCCAGTATTATAGCACAACGATGTGTTAATAGGAGAGGAAGATTTATTGAAATATCAGAGTATAATCAGGGAGGGAGGATAAATGTTATTTGTGTTCCTAAGGGTGAAAACGGAGGGGGATGGAGGAAGATGAGGGAGATGCTGAGAGAGATAGGAATGGATGGCTCAAGAAGGGATGGTGTGCATGGAGGAGGGTGGCGGAGTCTCGGTAATGGGGCACTGAGACACAAAGATAGGTCGTATAAGGAGGCTCTGTCCGTGAATATTTACCAGCGCCAGGGTGGTGAGAACTCTCGCGATGGCGGTGTGAACCTCCGCGATGGCGGTGTGAACCTGTGTATAGAAGGTGCGAGAGTTGCAGGAAGAGGACAACGGCCATGGCAGCAGGAAGGAATGCTGCATCCAAATTGTGCGTCGAGCCATGCTTTGTGTCAGGAGACGTGGGAAGTCAGAAGGAGATTGGCGGAAATGCAGGGACAACTGCGTTCACTGCAGAGGGATGTGGCTGTAATAGTGAAATATGCCAGGTCATTTAAGGCTATGGAGGACACGGGGGTTTTATAAGGGAAAGAGAAAGTTATGGATTAAGGGCCGGGTTACACTCAAAACAAGGCCGGGTTGGGTTGTGTGGAGAAAGAAGAGTGGGCCGTCGCGGCCCAAAATCAGTCTTAGCAGCCCGCCCGTATTCTCTCGGGCTGATGAGGCAGGGCCTTCAAGGCCTTCTGGACAGCAGATCGATGAGCCTGGGCCGGCCCAGCCCAGGAAACCAACAGGATTCGGGTCAGAACAACCCGTTTCGTCGGGAACGAGCCCTAGCCATCTTCCACCCGAGCTGAGCAGCCTCGGGTTCGTGCCGGATAGCCAACCGACGGCGCTGGGTCAGCCGACAATAACACAGACGGTGCCGACGGTGGCAGAGGACGTCGCCGATGAGGTGATGCCGATGTTCTGCGCGCAAAAGGCGCTGGTGGGTTTCGAGGATCGTTTTTCTCCGCCACACGTGGGATAGAAACCGCCGATGAAGGGAGGTGGGGTGTTCTCGACTCCGGTGGACCTACCTGTGAGACATTTGGAGGAGCTTGAGGTGGATGAGGAGGAGAATGATTCGGATGACTTGATGCACTCCATGGAGGATGAACTTTTCATCCCTGAGGCTTGCGGTTTTGATGAGCTTTCGGTAGGGGGTGGTTTTCAGGATAATAAAGTGGGGAATCCAATCCCATTGAACTATTATTTTCCAGACCAAGTCTCAGACTGGGTAATACACAAAGCAAAGGAAATTCAAAATGTGGTAGGGATAGCTTGTGATGGGTATGAGGAGCAGTTCATAGCTTTGTTAACTGCTATGGAAGCTGGACACCGCCAAAATAAGAAGGGGGAATCGAAGAAAAGCCGGGAATTGAAAAGATTGATGTGGTCGATGAATTCGGAAGGTGGTTCTAGTAGGAATAGAGCAAAAGGGAAGGGGCTGACTGTTTCCCAATGAAGCCCAAGATTGTTTCTTGGAATGTTCGGGGCCTCAATGTGGTAGAGAAACGTCTTCGGATTAGACATTTAATTCGTGAGTGGAAAGCCAACATTGTGTGCCTACAGGAGACAAAACTGAAAATGATCAGCAGGAAGATTGTGAGGAGTTTATGGAGCAACATATATGTAGACTGGGTTTATTTGGCCTCTTCAGGGGCATCGGGAGGTATTGTGGTGATGTGGGACAAGAGAGTGGTGGAGAAAGTGGAGGAATATATAGGGAGATATTTGATAGCTTGCGCATTTAAATGTGTATCAGATGGTTTTTCGTGGGCATTTGCAGGCGTGTATGGGCCTAATCAAGATTCAGACAGAAGCATGTTGTGGGATGAGCTTGTAGGGGTGTATAGTTGGTGGGAGCTCCCTTGGTGCATTGGAGGGGATTTCAATGTGGTTCGTTTTCAAAGTGAATGTTCTGGAAGTAGAAGATTGAGACCAGCAAGTTTGGAGTTCTCGGAGTGTATTTTTTACTTGAATTTGATCGACCTTCCACTTGTTGGAGGTGTAGCAACTTGGTCAAATAATCAGACTTGGTCCCGTTTGGACCGTTTCTTAATTTCACCTGAGCTGGAAAGTCATTTTCCTGATATCTGGCAAACACGTTTGGTACGCCTAGCTTCAGATCATTGGCCAATTTTGCTTGATTGTGGAAGTATTCGTAGTGGTAAAAAGTATTTTAAGTTTGAGAATATGTGGTTGAAGTCTGAAGGTTTCGTGGATAAGGTCAAACAATGGTGGAGTTCGTATCATCTTGAAGGTACACCTAGCTACATTTTTGCAAGTAAATTGAAAGCGTTAAAAAGAGACCTAAAGGTGTGGAACCAACATACTTTCGGCAATGTAGAAGATAATAAAAATACCAAGTGGGAGGAAATACAGGAGTTAGAAAGATTACAAGAAGGGAGACCACTTACTGAGGAGAAACAAGTACATAAAACTATGCTGGCTGCAGATCTTGAGAGAATAATTCTACAAGAAGAGATATCGTGGCGCCAGAAATCAAGAGCCCTTTGGCTAAAGGAAGGGGATCGGAGCACAAAGTTCTTCCATAAAATTGCAAATTCTCATAGAAGAAATAATACCATTGAGATGCTGAAAATTGAGGGGGTCGAGTGTAGAGAAGAAGAGGCAATAAAAGACCATGTGGTAAATTTCTTTTGTGAGCTTCTTACTGAACAGGTGGGGTGGAGGCCTACTTTAAATGGATTGGTTTTTGGTACTATAGAATTGGAGGAAGTCGCAAGGATGGAAAGGGCTTTCGAAGAGGAAGAGGTCTATGATGTAGTAAAGAAAATGGCAAAAGATAAGGCCCCCGACCCTGATGGTTTCTCCATGGGTTTTTACCAAGAATGTTGGGAGGTGATAAAGGGGTATCTCATGAAGGTGTTTCAGGAGCTTTTCTCGGTAGGCAAATTTGAGAAAAGCCTCAACACCACTTTCCTTGCTCTAATCCCTAAAGAGGTAGGGGCTTCTAAGATTTCCGATTTTCGGCCTATTAGTCTAGTGAATGGTACGTACAAGATCATTGCTAAAGTACTCGCTAACCGTCTGAGTGGGGTATTGGGACAGATCGTTACTAAGCCCCAAAATGCCTTTGTGAAGGGTAGACAAATACTTGATGCGGCTCTAATTGCTAATGAATGTCTGGACAGTCGTGTGAAGGCGGGTAGCCCAGGGCTTATGTGCAAGCTAGATATGGAGAAGGCATATGATCATGTTAATTGGAATTTTCTTCTATATCTACTGGGTAGGTGTGGATTTGGAGAAAAATGGAGGTCATGGATCAGATGGTGTATTTCCACGGCAAGATTCTCTGTGCTAATCAACGGCAGTCCAGAGGGTTTCTTCCCGAGCTCTCGTGGCTTGAGACAAGGGGATCCATTATCTCCATTACTTTTTGTTATTGTTATGGAGGCACTAAGCAGGATGATTTCAGCCTTAGTGACTAATGGTTATATGTGTGGTTTTCAGATTGGATCGCCGAGTAGGGGTACCACTACCATCTCACATTTACTATTTGCAGATGATACGTTTATTATGTGTGATGCCGAGTTAGATCAATTGAGGGCTGTGAGGGCATTGTTGCTTTGTTTTGAAGCAGTGTCTGGTTTAAAAGTGAATTATGATAAATCTGAGTTGGTGCCTATTGGAGAAGTTCAAAATTTGAGAGTGTTGGCTGGTACACTGGGTTGTAAGATAGGGTCTCTCCCTATGAACTATTTGGGATTACCATTGGGTTCAGCCTCGAGGGCGATTTCTATTTGGGATACTGTGATTAAAAAAGTAGAGAGAAGATTGGCAGGTTGGAAGAGAATGTATTTGTCAAAAGGGGGCCGGATTACGCTTATTAAAAGTACGTTTTCTAATCTACCCACTTACTTCTTATCCTTATTCCCTATACCGGCTAGTGTAGCGGGACATCTTGAGAAGATACAACGAGACTTTCTGTGGGGGGTCTAGGTGAAGAGTTCAAATTCCATTTAGTCAAGTGGGAAATTATGTGCCGTCCTATCTCCAATAGTGGTTTGGGTATTAGAAATTTGAGGATGTTCAATCGGGCACTACTTGGCAAATGGTTGTGGCGGTATATCAAGGAACCGGATGCCTTATGGAAGATTGTGATTGAGAACAAATACGATGGTCTTGAGGGGGGTTGGTGTACTAGAGATGTTCGAGGGGCCGCTGGTAAGGGAATATGGAAACACATTAGAAGAGGATGGGTGGTTTTCCATCAACATACAAGATTGCAATTGGGTACAGGTTCAAAGATCAGATTTTGGAAGGATGTTTGGTGTACCGATAGTACTCTACAAGACAGGTTTCCTACACTTTTCGTGATTGCAAATGCTAAAGATGCCATGGTGGCGGAGGTAATGGAAGTTGTAGGTAGAAACATCCAATGGAATATCAATTTCTTTCGGGCAGCACATGACTGGGAGATGGGGAGTTTTGTAGATTTTTATAGTCTTTTATATTCTTGTCGCCCAAATACCCAGCATACAGATGATTTGTGGTGGAGTCCAACAAGGAAAGGGGTCTTCACTGTTAGCTCATTTTACAAGGTACTCACACAAGTTCCTGACAGACAATTTCCATGGAGAAAGCTTTGGCACAATAAGGCTCCTCTCAAAACTTCTTTCTTTGTGTGGACAGCGGCTCTGGAGAAGATTCTTACTACGGATAATCTAAAAAAAAAAACATAATTATAGCAGACTAGTGTTGTATGTCTAAAAAAGGGGGTAAATCGGTGGATCATTTACTTTTACATTGCGAAGTAGCTAGGACTATTTGGGATACAGTGTTTAACAGAATAGACCTAGCGTGGGTTATGCCAGAAACTGTGATGGATGCTTTGGCCTGTTGGACCTCAATTCGAGGTGTGAGACAGATTAAAGCGGTTTGGAAGATGATTCCAAACTGTATTATGTGGTGCTTATGGCAGGAGCGCAATGAGAAGATTTTTGAAGACAGAGAGATCAATAGTGGAGCTAAAAATGTTATTTTTTAGGACCCTATGTACTTGGGCTTATGCTGTGGTCTTTAATGGCATGGAATTTCATGAGTTTTTAGTTTCTAATGCTCCCACCTAATTAGGATGGGAGCATTAGAACTTTTGTTTGTAATTGACACTTGTTTGGATGAATATATACTTATTTTACTTATCAAAAAAAAAATGTTCTGCTTGGCTTTCCGCAGGATGCACAACCCTACCACGAGGGTTAAACATGGTCTATGTTCTGATATGATGCTCTGATGTGATATGATAAGGCGAAGATGTTCAGTCATGTTGTGCCAAATGAGTCTTTGAATATGAAAAGTTGGTTTTCTGAATATGAAATGTTTGAAAAGTCGCTCTGATTTTCTGATAATATGTATTGTTGAGATTTGCATATTGATACTAAAATGTTTGTTTTCTGCATTTCTGAACTCTGTAAAAATGCTCATGTTTACATACTAATATATGCCATCTGCTTACTGAGTTGTTGATAACTCACCCCTTATCTCCAATTATTTTTCAGATGATTTTTGAATAGTCCAGCTAACAATCAAGATTATGGAGCATCGGTGATATGATTATTTAAGCATAGTGGATTACTCATAGAAGATTTCTGAGAAGTGGCAGATTTTATTAAGAGATTTTGTAGTATTCTGATGACGTTATATTTTGGAGTCTATAAATATATTAATGAATTGTGAGTTTTAAGTTATAGGGAGTAACTCTTCGATCCCTGAGGGAATGGGGCGTTACACTTGAGGAATCGTGAACAAGTGTTGTCCTTATTGAAAGAAAACTTAAGGAAAACTCAAAGTAGAATGAAGATGTACGCTGACAAAAGGAGATCAGAAAGATCTTTTGAAGAGGTTGACTGAGTTTTTCTTAAACTTCAACCTTATAGACAAAAATCAATAGCGATGAGACATAACATGAAGCTTGCCCCTCGATATTATGGTCTCTTTCAAGTGATTCAGAAAACTGAGACAGTTGCTTATAAGTTGAGATTGCCCTATAAATCAAAAATTCATCCAGTTTTCTATGTTTCTTGGCTTAAGAAGAAACTAGGGGACCGGATTTTCCCTTTGCCTACACTGCCTCCAGTTGATGATGAAGGTGATGTTCAACCCAAGCCTAAAAAAATTCTTGAGAGGAGGATGAAAAAGGTAGGGGACCATGTTGCTACTGAAGTCTTGATTAAATGGGTAGGAGCTGATATGGAGGATAACTCTTGGGAGTTGTTATACAAATTGAGGTCTATCTATCCTCATTTGGTTGGCATTGTCTTGTGATGGTCACAGGTGCCTTGGGGGCAAGGCCTTGAAGAGGTGGAGATTGTCACGGCCGCTTGGGGGTTGGTCCTTGAAGAGGAAGGAAGGTTATGATGCGTAAGAAGGGTGAAGGTTATGCTGTGTGAGAAGGGTTGAAGGGAAGCAGGAGGAAGAAAAAGTAACGGTTTTAACTAAAGGGAATAATGGGGGTAACGGCTGCAACTACTTTTAGAATAAAAATGGGGGTTTAGCATTTTAAGCGATACGATGCGCATTGTAATATTAGGTTATAGTGTCATTTTGTTTGTAGAGTTGTGTGTTTTGGCTTTAAATGAAACGTTAAGTATTGCTTTTAGAATTAATATGGGGAGCAGCCACTGTTTGGGAGCAGCCATTTTGCACACCCTATGTGACATCATCCAAACTACATATCTCCCACACATCATCCAAATCGGGCTGAGAGAGAGAGATGGATGAGAGGTGGAGAGCGAGCGAGAGAGAGGTGGAGGGCGAGATAGAGAGACCGAGAGAGAGGTGGAGGGCTTGACTAGCTCGGAAGTGCTCGGGGAGGAGTCGCGGTGGTCAGGCAAGGTGCTCGGTGGGACTAAAATCGACACACGGTGGTAATAAGGCCGTCGGTGGCCCCGAGCCCGAGCTCGTGTGAAACCCATTTCATGGGTAGTTTGCGTGTGTGAGACGAACAGAGAGAGGGAGGTTCGTGGTGGCTGGGTCTGCGAGAGGTGGTCGCCGGTGTGAGGTGGTGGAGGTGCGGTAGTCGCGTACGGCAGCACAAGTAGAGAGAAATGGGTGAAACCCATTTTGGTTGGGTTACCGCAGGGGGGAGAGAGAGAGCTGCATGTAGGGAAGATCGGTGATGGCTGGCTTGGTCGCCAGCGTGAGGATGAGTCGCCAATGGTGGCGATGAGGCTGGACAGGGGGAAGAATCGAGAGAGAGAGAGTGAGTGAGGAACGGGAAAGAGACTAAAAGAAAAAAAAAATTAAAGACCAGAAACAGTCACGTAGTGTGTATTATGTGCACAGCTACAATAACTGCTCTGTAGCACTTCTCTTGCTTTTAGGAGCTGTAATGTGCATCTTGGTCGTTTTGGGTCATCTTCATGCTCTGCGTGTATAAAAGCAACGCAACTCCTATGTAAGAGGCATTGATTGATCATTGAAGTTTAATACAACTTGGAGGTTGGGAATTCATCGAAAATTCCCTGTCAAAATTCACGAATGGAATCTTGTGTTTGAGAATAATTCTATCTTGTGGCGTGAATTCTTGTGTGAATTATGTGCATTCGATTGTTGAAGGTTCAGTAGTGTTCTTGCTAGTAAGTACATTACAAATTGTGTTACGCGATTGTCATGCCATGATGTTTCAAATAGCATTACTCTCAAAGCTCAAGCTCAAGCTCAAGCTCCCCCAAGTCGGAAAGGAGAGCTGATACATGATGTTTCAAGGTCATTTAAGTCATTTCGTTCCTTCATGTCAATACTGCCATGCATCCGGACCCATTGGTATTACACACCAGACTACAAAATTACAATATTCCAAATCCGTACAATAAAAAGGCAAATTATTACTACTTGGAAATGACATACCTCTTAATTCACCGCAATAGGACCGCTGCTCTTTCAAACCTAAAATCCTAACAACACTTGTATTTTGATGAATTCTTGAGAGAAGATCACACTGTAAGTCCTTGTGGGGGAGCAGCCATGGGTGTCTTAGGTTTAGCCTTTTCGACCACGATGGCCTGGGTGGTCAGAACCATCCCTGCAACTGAAGCAGCGTTCTGCAATGCACATCGTGTCACCTTTGCTGGGTCGATAACGCCAGACTCCACCAAGTTCTCATACTTGTCTGTCATTGCGTTGTAACCAACTTCCCATTCGCTGTCCTTTATCTTCTCCACAACTACCTCACCTTCCATTCCAGCATTTCCAGCAATCAGTGATGCTGGTGCTACCAGTGCCTACATTTTAAACACATCAATCAAAAGGTAAGAACCCCGCCAAGAAATTTAATCTTACACAGCAAGGAATAAACAAATCCATTTCACCTAAATTATTCATCTAATAGACCAACAGCACCAAGGACATTGCTATAATTTAGTGGCACGCCAGATTGTTTTGATACAGCACAAACACCCACCCCTCGAGGATAACTGCAGCTCTCTATACCCTAGCAGAAATCCAACGCAAAGCCACTTGTTGGAGCATGCCAGATTTTTCTGGTGGAGGGTTTCTGTGGCTTTCCAGGGGGTGCTTCAAGCTTTTAAGTAGTATGAGCTACCTTTCAGTCTGTTTATTTATGCAGCTTGGGGCTTCTGAGAAGCAACCCCAACTACCATTCTAAAACTTGGTTTAGCTTCTCACATTCTTAAAAGCTGCAGCCATAATAAACTGGCCAGTGGGACATTCAAACCCAGTTTAGAAAAAAAAAAAAAAAAAAAAGTGATCACATACCATATTTTCTACACCAAAACTAGTACCAAATTTAAATTAGCAGCAGCCCTCGACCAATTTGATACTCATAACCAAAACTTCCATCAGTAGTTTATCATGTTATATAATAGACTTCTTACCTTCTGCACAATATCAGCACCAAGCCGCTCATCTGCATCTTCAAGCTTCTCCTTAATTGCTGGAACATGAGTTGAGAGATGAACCAGTGCAGCACCACCACCGGGCACAATCCCTTCCTCTATGGCAGCGAAAGTGGCATTCTTGGCATCTTCAATACGGAGTTTACGGTCCTCAAGTTCTGTCTCCGTTGCAGCACCCACCTTTATTACAGCTACCCCACCAGACAATTTGGCAATTCTCTCAGCTAGTTTCTCCGAGTCATACACTGAATCTGTCTCAGATAATTCCCTCTTCAATTGTGCTATCCTGGCTTGTAACTCATCCTTTGATGCAGCATCTGCAATAATGGTGGTGGAGTCCTTGGTGATGGTCACCTTTCTAGCCAAGCCAAGCTGCTCAACTGAGGTGTTCTCAATAAGCAGCCCCAGATCATTGGCTTGGAACTCAGCTCCTGAAATATGAATCAAGAACATAAATTAGCACCACAAAGTGACATTGTACCTATAATATGGCGCACCTTACCCCTGTTATGTTGTTGTAAAAGACTACAAACACAATAAAGCCTTTCAATATCAAAACCTACCAACTTATAAAAAAAAAATCAAAACCTACTAGGATAACAATATTCCAAGAGCAGAAATTGGCCTTAATTTCATACTCGAAATGTATATTCGCAACCAAAGAGACAGAGACAGAGCATAGACAAACCAAAAATATCTGAATCTGACTGTTATATCCACATTTCATTTGCCAACCACTAACAATTGTTAAAGCTTTTTTAAGTACACTATACATTATTATATGACAGGGAAAATATATAGAACCAAACTCTTTCATTCTAATGAGATGTAACTACCTGTTAGAATAGCAATATCTTGAAGGAGGGCTTTTCTCCTCTCACCAAAACCAGGAGCCTTAATTGCTGCAACATTGAGAATGCCCCGCAACTTATTTACAACAAGTGTAGCCAAGGCCTCCCCAGTGACATCCTCTGCAATTATAAGCAACGGGGCTCTCAACTGAGTGGTCTTCTCTAACAAGGGAATTATGTCCTTTATTGCAGAAATCTTCTGATCTGTGACCAAGACTCTTGCATTCTCAAATTCAGCAATCAACTTTTCAGGGTTTGTGACAAATTGTGGGGAGATATAACCTCTGTCAATCTGTGCACCAAAAGGAACCAAAACGGCAGATGAGCCTCAAACAACTACAAGCATGCTTATGCGCCACACACACAATAAATCAACTCACGGTCTAGAAAAAAAAAATACATAGAGAGACTCACTTCCATTCCTTCTTCAACTTCAACAGTTGTTTCAAATGAAGATGACGACTCGATGGACAAAACGCCATCTGGCCCAACCTTGTCAATTGCATCCGCAATCATAGCCCCAATAAGATCATCATTCCCCGCAGATATGGTTGCAACAGCTGGAAAGAAAACCCAAAAGGAAAATCCAAAATTTAAAAAAAGAAATTAAAGAAGTAAAAATTTTGTCACCAAATAAACAAATATTTCAAATAATAATAAAACAAACACAATACCTTTGATATCGTCACGACCTTCAACAGCCCTAGCCTTCTTCTCCAACTCTTCTACCAAGCCCAGTACAGTTTTATCAATCCCCCGCTTTATAGAGACTGGATTTGCACCAGAAGTGACACTCAAAAGACCTAATTTAATGATTTCCCGTGCAAGAACTGACGCAGTGGTTGTACCATCACCAGCCGAATCATTGGTCTTACTTGCAACCTATGTACCACAACACAAACAAGTAAATACATTATCAAAACATCTCTTAGTCAACTGTAGAATACATTTATAGTAAAAACAGAAATTGAAGAAAGAAACATTATAGCATATAATACGGTAAAGATGAAGATCCAACCTCCCTAATGAGTGCTGCACCAGCATTTTCCATGGCATCGGGGAGCTCAATAGCTCGAGCAATTGTGACTCCATCGTTTACTACTTTAGGACTTCCAAATTCATCCAACACAACATTTCTCCCTTCAAAATACCAAAAAGAAACACATCAAATAGAAAATTGATGTTAACCCAGACTGCATTGAGCAATTGCTACAAACGACAAAACTCTTTAAAAAAAAATACAACAATGGAAAGGACAAATATACAAACCCTCCCAAGAAAATTGAAGTTAATTTACATCTAAAAATAATTTATAGATAAGGCGCATTTCAATTGGGCAAAATTGCAGGGACTACAGAAGTCTTTTTCTCAATAAAACAAAAACTATGAAATCCTGATGGATTAGCTCCCATGTCAGTAAAGTTTTTTCTATGAATAATGGTTACCAAGCGCCTCCACCAACCGGTTACCAAGCGCTCCCATGTCAGTTAAGTCACCAGCACCACTCCATTTAACGATGGAAACAGCCAGAACAAGAAGTTACCTCTAGGACCAAGAGTTAGCCCAACAGCATCCGCAAGCTTATCAATTCCGGACTGCAGTGCAGATCTCGAATTCTGGTCGAATGCAATTTCCTTTGCAGCAGCCCTCACAAGAAGCCTGCCGCTCGATTGCCTGAGATTCAGCCTGTTACTCTGCTGCTGAGAACCCCTTCTTCTCAACCCCTGTCACATTGCATCCACAGATTATTGCATATATATAAATATGAAAACCAACATAATAATTCCCAAATTGTAACTAGAAAAGATTGCAACGTATACAAGACCTCGCCTAGAACACAACAAAAACAGAGTGCTTAGAAGATAAAATCCTCAATTTCTCTCATTTCCATCAAGAACAAAAACGAGAAGCAATTATATTTTTAACCAGCAAGCTCAAAACTACATGATAAACATTAAACCTCTTCAGGTCCTTAAGCCCAGATAATCAAACCCACAATACACACCCCACGCGCATGCATATTATTTTTCCCAGAAATTTTTTCTACGAAGGCAAAGGAATAACCAAAAGAGCCCAATCAGAAAGATAAACAAGCACCTGTTTGGGGGAGCAGAAGATGGATGCTGTAGAGATAGCGTTAGTCGACGCCATTTCTCAACAAGCGACGCTAAGGGTTTTTGGGTTGTGGGTGAGTGAGAGAGTGGTCGTGTGGATAAGGAGGCAGCGAGAGAGTGTTGAGTCTTTAGGGTTTAGTTTTATTCGAAGAGAGGATATTCCAGAAGCTTCGTCCAATTCCAGAACCGTCGAGTTCGGTTTGGTTTGGTTCGAAGGCCCAAAACGCGAGCTATGGACTATGGAGTCCGCGTGCGAGCACTTCGGGTGCTCTCAACGAGTGTGAAAAATAAAAAAACCGAAAGTCGGTTAAATTGTATCGAGTCGTGGGTTCAGTCTGGTTTATAATCGATCGATACTATACCGTTTTTAAGAATCAAAATCGATCATCGATTTTTATATTTTAAAAATCGATTTAAATTGAATCGATATATATATATATATATATTTATAATTTTTTATATTATATTATATATATTATATACTAAATTGTTAATTAATATAACATAAAATTCTAATCTTATCATTCAAAATTTTTAATATAACATTTGTTATAACATACAAATTTTAATCTTTAATATAACATTTTTTATAACATTCAAATTTTAATCTTATAATTTAAAATTAATATAACATAAAATTTTAATCCTAAATATAAACATCAATATTAAGTTATTAATATAAACTTTTGATATATATATAGGAGCGCTTGGGAGCCGGCTTAGGTGTAAAAGAGAGTTTTACACCATTCAGTCATAGATTGACAGGTACGAATTTTAGAGAATGTAAAATAGAATTGGTTGTAAGATAAAAACGTGAAGAAAATGTGAGGTTTCTCCCCCTCGCCAATTCCTGTGTTTCTCCCCACTCTCTCTCTCTCTCTCTCTCCTCCAATTCTAATGGGTTACTATGTAAATTTTATTTCATATATGACAAAAAAGTATTCACTATTAATTGTTGGCCAAATCAAACACAATATATGAGGAAAAGAAACAAATATTTTTTACCGTGATTTGTCTTCTTTACAATGATTTTATAGGTGTATTGTATGGATATTGCTATTTTCCTCATCATTATTGAGGTTAACTTGGGTGCCACTTTGATTGAAAGAAGATAATTGTAATACTTCCATAATCGACAGATATTAGGAAGGGAGAGACGAAGCCCAAATAGGCTGGAGGGAGAAGAAGATTTACCACTTATAGGAATTAGCCAACAAAATTGATTTATTGCACTAGAGAGAGACAAAGAACAGATGGGTTGGAGGGAAGGAATCGATTCCTTGCACTGGAAAGAGATGATTCTTTGCACTAGAGAGAGACGAAATTAACCAAACTCAAAATCGATTCCTTGCATTATAGAGAGAGAGAGAGAGAGAGAGACGAAATTAAACCATCTGATTGGAGGGAAGATTCACTAGAGCTGGAGATGAGAGAGAGAGAGAGAGAGAGAGACTAAAAGGAAAAGGAAACCTATGTGAAAGGAAAACGAACGACTAAAGAGAGGATTGTAAAAAATGAGGGTAATATTCTACAATCGCACTCATGGTAAGCAAATGAATTCTTTACGTGTTCTCTTTTCATTGGATGGAGTAAACTTCTCATTTACACTATAACCGATTTGAAGCTTTTCTCTATATATATATATATCAATGATAAATACATTTTTTGCATAATAAATTATAATATATATATATTCATTTTGTAAATAAAATTTTACATATTTGATCATATATACTCATATAAAAAGTTTAAAATTTATATAGACTATAGTTAAATTCAATACTATACTAGTATGGATTAATTATTATAAAATAATGTAATTATATTATAATATAAATAGACTAATATTTTGGTATATTTAAACATCATATTATTACTAATATCGTTAATCCGTAAAATGGAAAAATAAGAAAGGATCGAAACCGGAAAAATCGAAAGTTCTAGTTTTGGTAATAAATCTATCCGGGATCATGAATTAAAACATCATTTTCTCTAGAAAGAGAAGCTCTTTCTTGTCGCTAGAAACTCCAAATCACTTCGAGAGCTGCCGCCGAAGAGGAGGGTGAGAGCTGTGTGAATATACTTTTCACCCTACTCTCCATCTTCATTTCCTTTCCACTATCACTGTGTGAATATGCTTCCATTGTAGTATTTTTTTTCTCTTCTCCCCCTCCACCAGTTCAGTTTTCGTCAGATCTACTGCACTCCTGCCACCATCAGTCAACATGTGCCCCCCCCCCCCCCACTACACAACCCTACTACCACCGATCTACTTAGACGACGTGGAGCCTCGCCAAAACTCTCGGCGCGTGACCCTCACGAGCGGCTTGCTTCCGCACGTAGTCTTCACCCGCCGTCATGCCCCAATGACTCTACTGGCTACACACGTTGTTCCAGTAGATTTCTCACCTCACGATCTTTTAGATCTGCCCCACCTTACCTCCCAACCATTGGCGCGTAGCCTCCATGCGCCACCACAGAGGCGCGGGAAAACAGATGCTTCATCGTAGATCTGGTCATCTGATGCCGGTCTTTCTACAATGTTATCTCTTTCCCTAACCAATGATCTTAAAAATGGATTACGGATCTCTCAAAAAAATATCTCAAGACAACGAATTATAGTGCACTCAAAGCTTACACCGCCTCCAGCGATGGCTTACTTAAAAACCATTTTTTAAGATAGCGCCCTCTTTGTAGGACATGGGTGGGGACCAAAAAATTGGTCCCAAAATCAGTTTTATTTTCCTTTTTTCCATCTCTTTTGTGCTGTGGTTATTGTCCTGGGATGTTTGTTGGGGAACCTCACCTCCTCCTCATGTATCATTTTTTCTTTTTCTAATGAAATTTGCTTACTTAGAAAAAAAAATGAATCGGTTCGGTATCAATTCTTAAATTTTCAAAACCGATGTATACGGGTTCGATTCTTAAAATGTACAAAATCGGACCGAACCGGACTGGTTACACCTCTTGTTTTCATGGATCAAGTGTAAACATTTTTTTAGAAAAAATAATAAATTTGAGATTATTTAACTCCTCTATTTTATATTAAGAATAATTAGATACAATTAAAGGTTTTTTAATAAAGCATTTCACTAATATTTATTGGTTGTGAAATTAATTATATAATAGTTAGAAAACAATTATAGGTGCATCATTATTAATTGAAAAAAGTGTTAAAATCATTATCTCCTCTCCATCCTTTAATATGGTGGCCTAAAATTATTGAAAAAATATTTATCATCACTAACTTATCTTTTACAATAATATAATACAACGTAAGAGGATAATGATTGAAAGGATCATAGAGACCATTTTTCAACACTTTCATAATTTTGAGAGACTATAGGGCTGTTTGGGAAATAATCTAATTTATCTTATTTCAAAAATTTTCATAATTTTTTTTTTTCAAATATCATTCAAACACAAATATTTTTAAATTTTAAATTTTTAACATTTTCATCTAATTATTACAACTTTTACAAACTCTCAAACAAAACACAAAAAAATAATACTACTTTTCAAATCAAAACAAAAATAATAATAATAATAATAAATTATATTCTAATAATATAACTTTATAATATTATTCGACAATTTTAATTTTACAATAATATAATTTTAACTTTACAATATTTTTTTTCCAATATTTTCTCTCTCATTTTTAAAAATCTAATAAAATATATTAACTCAAATATTTTTATTTTTATTTATAAATTATTTTACTATTATTCACAAAATTTTTATCTTATCTCATTCAACCACTCTCCTAAATGTAACATGTAAACGTTACTCTATTTAATGTTAAGGTTCACATCATCCGCGACAACATTTAATGTAGTGACATCACATGCTATGTATATCTCTCTCCAAATCTCTTGCTATTACTAGAGTTTAAAATTATAATAGGAGTTTTACAATGCTTTTTATTGTCTAATAATCTCAAAATACATTTCAGTTTTTAAAATAATAATAAATTCTTAATAAATATTATAGCACTCAATAAGCCCAGTTTGGATATATAAACGATTTTATTTTATCTCGTCTCATCATTATAATTTTTTCAAACAGGACCTTATAGGTTTCGTTTGGATGTTAGAATGGTCTGAGACTATATAACTTGATACGGTTATGAGTTGGATGGTGAGATGAAATAAGATGATTTTAAATGAAAGTTAAAAGTTGAAAAAAATATTGTTAGAATATTATTTTGTAATATTATTATTATTTTGAAATTTGAAAAAGTTGAATTGTTTATTATATTTTGTGAGAATTTAAAAAAAAAATTATAATAATGAGATGAGATGAGATGAGATGAGATATTTTCCGAATCCAAACAGCCTAGGTTTAGATATCAAGAATATCTCAAGTATTCTCATAATACTCTACTATTATTTATTACTTTATTATTACTTTTCACCTACTTTTTATTACTATTCATTACTTTTCACTACTATTAATATTTTATTATTACTTTATTATTATTATTCACAACTTTTTTCAACATTTCTCAACACTTCTCACTATCTCAAGATTGTATTAAATGACAACTCAAAAGCAGACACGGCAGAAGACTTTAGTAACTCACTTTCTCCATTTCTCCCTTTCTTGATAAATACTTGATTTTTAATACGAAAACATAACAATAAAATAATTGATTTTCTAATAAATAATTGATTTTTATTAAGAAAACATAACAATAAAATATTATTCATTCGTTATAAAACATACCAAATGTTGATGAGATCCACCATTTTTTTAAATCCTTATAAAAAGTTTAAAGTATATCAATTTATTTCATTCATCCAAAGATTTCTCAATGAGACCTACATACTAATACAAAACAAACTCAAATATCTTAACTCATTATTATTCACAGATATTCTAATATATTATCATTGTCCAAGCGAGACTTTAATCCCAACTCTCAACCATAGCGGACAACAATTTTAAGAGATCTATGGTTTACTTTGGCTATTTATTCAGCAAATTGATTTTTTTAAAACAAATCACATATTTTTGCCAATAATATTAAGAGCATGAACCAAGTATATCATTTATTTTTCATATAAATCTTCTTCACAAAAATTTATATGATACTTGTATAAGGTAAAAGGTAAGTTATGATATGAAATATGGTTACATATTAAAATAAGAGTTTTGCTACATATAAGTCGGTAAGTTAACACATCACTTATAATGACACTCATTATAACTTTAAAAAAACCAAAACATAAATTGGTTTTTAGCATAGTTGACGAGAAAAATTCACATTAACAGTGTGTTGGGTGTATAAAAAATAAGGTTTATAAATATATTTTCTCTTAAAATAATATCTGTAATTAGCCTATTGGGGATAAATTAGTCCCAATATTAAGTTTGAACTTTAAAATTTAAACTCCATATACTTTTAATTTTGATCATTAGGATCCTTCTGTTAATAGTTTGTTAAACATGGCACATCATCTTCACATGGAAAATCTATGGCCAAGAGCCTTATAACATACTGTTCGGTTCTCCAAGTGGAAAATCTGGATTTGAAACCCTCTATCCCATTATTGTATGAGGACCCTTCTATCTAAAAAGCAAAGCATAAGTAATATTTTAAATTTAAACATATAAAAAGATACAAACTCCCTAGTGAAAAGGATATTATGATTTTGCTCATAAAAAATATTAGAGTATGTAAAATCCTGATTTCACATTGGTGACAGATAAATGAGACTTAGAAAAAAAAGATTATTTAATCGTATTTCCATATTTATGATAAAAGAGCGAGTTTTGCATCTTTCTTGTAGGCACGCTAATGAAATTGCCAATCTTTTCAAATTTTATAGAGTTATTTGATCATATAGAAAAAAATATATTCATTGTACGTTATTGTCAATTTATATATCTGATACGACGCTCATTGACCCTGAATTTGAAAATTTGTTCAATTATTTGACCGGGCACGGAAAAATTCACTTGTTACTAACACTAAGCTTGTAAAACCGACGAGCATATTCAAATGCGAGTCTACTTTTCGTGCCTATTTTACGTAATTGATCCTATTATTAGCTTACTTATTCTCTTATGCTTTATTTTCAGCTCTACGGGGGGCCTTTTTACTTGCAAAGTTCCTTCTTTTTCTCTTGTTGTTGTTGTTGTTCATATCGAGAGTTTGCCACAAAAGAGGTTTTCTTATTCGTTCTTTTTGTTATCTTCCTCCAATATAAAAAATGTTACTTCTTATTTTCCTCTTCCTTTTTGCTCCCTATAAGCATCACCCAAACATGTGAACTAGTGACCCACAGGGCCACAATTAGCACAATAAAAAATATATGAAAGTAGTAATGTTGCGTCATGAGGAAATGGTTGAGGCATCGAGGGTGAGAGGTGGTTATGACTATTTTTAACAAGCAGGAGGGTAGGGAGCAACAGAGGCAACCAATGGTGCAGAGACCCACAACAACGACAGTGCCTTGTGTCAATATCGACTCACGGATAGACTCACGACACTATTGGGGGTCAACACCTGCCTAGAGATGGACCACGACATCGGCGTGGGTCTAGATCGACTCATGGTGCTCCTTTGGATGGCAAGCACTTTTGCTCTCAAGGTGCTCTGCCTAGGTGATGAACATTTTTGCCTCATGTGGTGCTCTCCTAGGTGGTGAGAACTTTCACTTTTCAAGTTGCTTGTTGAGGTGGTGGGGAGCACTTTAACTTCCTTGCTGCTTGCCTTTGAAAGTGAGCACTTTGCCGCTCGGAGTACTCGCCTGGGCACAAGCACTTTTCCTTTCATAGTGTTCGGTTGGGTTACAAGTACTTTACCTCCCAGGATGGTAGCTGGCGTACGAGCACTTTTCCTTTTCCCGTTGCTTGCTTGGTGCATGAGTACTTTGATTCCCATGGTGCTTGCTTGGGTACGAACACTTTCCATTTCCATGTTGCTCAATGAGGTGGCTATCATTTTCACTCCCGTGGTGCTTGCCTAGTGTCTGAGCACTTTCCATTTCAACATTGCTCACCTGGAGTATGAGCACTTTCTTTTCACCTCGATGAGCACTTTAACTTTCTTGGTGCCCGCCTGGGGGCGAGCACTTTGCCTCTCGTAGTGTTCGTCTGGGGTACATACACTTTGCCTCCCTTGGTGCTCAACTTGATAGTGAGTACTTTCACTTTCCACATTGCTCATCGAGGTGGTGAGCACTCTGCCACCCGTGGTTCTCATCAAGGATGAGGACTTTAACTCCTTTAGTGCTCACCTGGGGTTCGAGCACTTTTGTTTCCATGGTACACGCCTTAATGGCAAGTACTTTGTTTCTCATGGTGCCCACTGGAGATACAAGCATTTTCCAACTGTGGTGCACACCTAACTGGAGGGCCTTTGCTTCCCTTGGTGGACTCCATGTTGCTCACCTGATAGAGGATACTTTCCCTCTCCGCATTGCTAACCTTGGTGGCGAGCACTTTGCCTCCATGGGAATCGAGCGTGTGCATTTCTAAGCTAGTATAATTAAGATGTATAATCCGTATGGCCGTGGCAACCAAACCTTCCTGGTCCAGAGACTATTGGTGGCTGGAAAATGGCCACCAAGTGGTGGCCCTTATTCGCCACCCACGTCCAATGTTTTATTTTTTGTATTTTTTAATTTAAAATTATTATAATTTATTTTTTATTTGTATTTTGATTTTCTTAAGTAAGAATAAAACTTCAACATATGACGACTTTAGAAAGTAAAAAGTGTCTTCCATTAAATAGGATGAACTGAATTTATAACAGAGGTAATGCACAGAGATTATTGGTCATTTATCCCTATTAATTATGCATGAGAGGATAACTTTACATTAATGGTGATTACAAACTTTAATAATTACAGCAAAGGATGATGCATGCCCAGGCTTTGATGAAGTAAGGTCATAAATAAGTAAATCTGAAGAATTAATTGCAAAGAAGAAAGAGACTCATCAACACAACTAATGCATTTCTATTTATAGTAACCAAAGCAGATATCACTGTCCTTCCTATTTAGCACATCATGAATTTACTGGCCATTGGATTCAAGCCTATATTAATTAACTCCCAATCCAACGGTTCACATTACCATTAGCTAGAATTCCTAAAAATCAAACATTTAAGAACATTTAATAGAAAATTGTAAGAAGAACTAGAAAACAATATTACACAGATCATTTCACCAATAGAAAGTATCAGTTTCAATCAAGACTAATTATGCAGAAAGAAAGCACATTCAAACCTCTCTCTCTTTCTCAACATTATATAAACCCCTAAACCATACATAATTTTATTGAGAACATATAGAGTTGGAGAGAATAAATGATCTGGAGATGAAACTCTCTAGCTCATCAAACAATCAACCCATTCCCAATTCCCAACCAATAGCACCAAGTGCCTCAAAAGCCAAGCTCCTTCCATGTAAGGCCCCATCAAAAGACCGTCACTCCAAGGTTAATGGTAGGGACCGCCGCATCCGGCTACCACCAATATGCGCTGCCCGTGTCTTTCAACTTACTCGCGAGCTTGGTTACAAAACCGACGGCGAGACCATAGAATGGCTCTTGCGCCAAGCCCAGCCATCCATTATCGCTACCATTGGCAGTACTATTAATGGAGGTGTGGCTACCAGTGCTGCTACTTTTGGTCCGAGTGCTAGTACTACTGCTGGTGTGGTTTCCAATATTTCATCTTGCCCATCTTCGACTTCTTCCAAAATCCCTTGTGTGGCTGAAAATGTGCATGAAAATAGAGATCGTGTGGTCAACAAGTGTGCATTTCCGAGACCTAAGCCGGTGCTGTTGCCATTTGAATTTGGTTTGGTTTCAAACTTTGATATGGAATTTTCTGCCAATGAGATCGCGATGCTGCAATCAGTGACAGATATCGAAGAGGGACCTAAAGAGAAATATCCACAGAAAGAGTTCTGAAAAGGTATCATGCTTTAGAAGCAATTAGCTATAGGGGTGATTGTAAAATGGAACTAAATTAATGGAATGTTGCATGGATGGAAGAAAAAGAAATTTCATTTCTCCTCAAAGATTAGTCAAATCAGTTCAAATACAAAGGTTGTGAAAGTAAACTTTATAAAGTAATTTCTTTTTACAACGGATGTGAAAGTAAACTTTATAAAGTGATTTCTTTTTGGGCAACTTGGGAACTAATTAGTTTTAGTCAATTCCAAAATAGGTCATTTCATTCAATTAATGGAGTGATATATTGCGTCAAAGAAAAGGGGAAAATCCAAAAAATAAAATTAGACAATAATGAAAAGAATCCAAACAATTGGAGAAACAAAATTGAGTAAATGCAGAAAAAAGGAAATTGCTATTTTGATTTTTGAAGGAAATCAGCACCTCCATTATTGGCACGAAGCCTTGTATTTCTCATCTATGTAAATCCTAGAACATTCCATCGGAACAAATAACTAAAAGGAAAATAGAAAAAAACAAAGCAAATGATTGTTGTGGCCATGAACACGATAATGGGCCCAACCCATTACAACTATAACCACAATTATTTAAACTAAAGATAAAGCCCCCAACTAAATATAAAGCCCACAATTTATGAATAAAACTTGCAATTAAGAATAAGCCCACCGACACACGGCCTACAGACACACAAACAGGAGATTAAGCTCTATCCCCCTTTCGACTTCAGCCTAGTGTTGTCGTGAATTGTTTGAACCCTAAGAGGCTTAACATCTGCTTCCCCTTCAGTCTGCTTCAGGGGCGTTGCTCCATTTGACTATAAGTTTAATCAAGGGCTAGTTTGGCACTTGGTCATCTGTCGCCATAAGATCTATTCCGGTTTGATGTGAAAAGGCCCATGTGGATTAAGAGGGGGCAACCCTAGTGAAGGTACAATTGAGGGCCCCAAGTGTTTCTTGAGGCAGGACACGTGGAACACTGGATGAACTATGGACCCTGATAACTGCTCCAGTTGTAAGCTACTTCACCGATCCTTTGCAAAACCATGAAGGGACCGAAGTAGTGAGAAGAAAGTTTGGAACTTTGGCGTCAAACAACACTCTACTACTTGTATTTCTATAGCTTAAGGTGTACCATATCTCCCACCTCAAACTCACACATGATGTGGTGCTTATAATATTTTCTTTTCATAAAGGCTTGTGCTGCTAGTAAGTTCTTCAGTAGGGCTAGAATCTCATCCTATGACTTCAAGTGGGAGTCCACTTCTACATTCTATGTGATCCCTGACACCTACTATAAGAGGGTAGGTAGGGGAACCCCGTATAAGGCCTTAAAGGGAGTGAGATGGGTGGAAGAGGGGAGATTGGTGTTGTACCACCACTCTCCCCATGGTAACCAAGTTACCCACTCCTTGGGATGATGGTGAACAAAACACCTTAGAAATTGTTGAACACATCGGTTCACAAATTTTGTTTATCCATCGGACTAGGGGTGGCAAGCAGAGTTGTAAGAGAGTTGGCGTCATGTAACCTAAACACCGCCTTCCAAAAGGAGCTCGTGAAGGTGGCATCTTGGTCTATAACTATAGTTGAGGGCATTTCATAGAGTTTAAAGACCTGGGAGAGGGGGAGGAAATTGGCATATTTTTAAAGCGTTCCTCTACCACTAGGATCACAGAAAATCCATTGGATAAGGGTAGGGCCTTAATAAAGTCCATTGAGATATATGTCCAACTTTTAGTGGGAATTGGCAGGGGGTGGAGTAGGCCAACAGGGTGCAGGTTTTTTTACTTGCATTTTTGGCAAGTGGAGCACTCCCTAATGTAGAGTTTTAGGTCCTTTTCCATTCCTGGCCCTATGAAGTAATTTTTGGGAGTTAACATACCCCCCATAAGGGTTGTCATGGATATAGTGCAGAACTTATGTCTTAAATGGGAAATTTTTTTACAAATAAATTCTTCCCTTTTTAAAAGCATAACATTCACTAGGGTAAACCCCTTGTTAGGAAACTGACCTTGTTGTAATTTCTGATAAAGTTCAGAGATGTCCATATCAGTCTTGTATGAAGCCTTAAGGTTTTGTAGCCACATGGGGTCCAAAACTGTAATACTAACCAAAGAAACTTCCTTAATTACTTCATGCTACCTAGATAGAGCATTAGTTGCCTTGTTCTCCTTTCCCTTCTTGTATTCTATAGAAAAATCATATTCTAACAACTTGCTGATCCACTTTTGCTTAGATGGAGTTCCTATTTTCTATTATGATAAGAATTTCAAGCTTTGTTGGTCTGTCTTTACATAGAATAGGGCTACGAGTTCTTTCTCATAGGTAGATAGATATAAAGCTTTCCCCTTGAGAACATGGCTAAGATAGGCCAATGGCCTGCCCTCTTGCATCTACACAGCCCCTATGCCTACTCTCGAGGCATCACATTCTATGAGAAAGGGCTTGGATAAATTAGGTAGGGCCACTACTAGGGGCCTAGTCATGGTCGTCTTTTATTCTTCAAAGGCCTTACAAGCTGTTGCAGTCCATTGGAGTGAATTTTTCTTTAGTAAGGCAATGAGAGGTGCAACTATCAATCCATAGTGCTTAATAAATTTTCTATAGTAGCCCGTAAGCCCCAAAAATCCTCTCAAAAAGTTGAGGGATTTAGGTAAGAGCCAATTCACCATAGATTGTATTTTAGAGGGGTCAACCCTTACCCCCTTTTGCTGAGACCAAGTGCCCCAAATATTCTATCTCATTGCACCTAAACCAACACTTACTCCTTTTAGAAAACAAGGTATGTTATGCTAAGGCCTCTAACACCATGGCTAAATGCAGTAAATGGTCTTATTTGGTTTTACTATAAACCAAAATTTAATTAAAAAAAAAAAGACAATGACAAATCTTCTTAGGTATGGCTAGAACACTTCATTCATTAACCCCTGGAATGTGGCTGGGGCATTGGTTAAACCAAAAAGGAATCACTACAAACTGATAGTGGCCTTGATGAGTCCTAAACGCTGTTTTTGGGATATCCTTTTCTCTTAACCTATTTAGTGGTAGCCCAACGTGAGATCCATCTTAGAAAAAAGGGTTGCACCATTTAATTCATCAAGCAACTCACCAATGACTGGAATAAGGAACTTGTCATTGACAGTCTCGTTGTTTAATGCTTAGCAGTCGATACACATTCGCCAATTCTCATCTGCCTTCCTAATTAGCAACACAGGGGAGGAGAATGATGAATGGTGAATGGTGAATGATGAATGGTTGGGCCTAATTGTAACAACCCTCCAAAAATTCAGTGAAAACTTTGGAAAGGTCTCACGAATCAAGCAATCGCATATGATTGAATCTGTCAGCATAGTTAGTTTTCGATCCACTTAGGCTTCAGAAATACAATTTTATTTATTTGAGGTGCTTAGGAGTGTGAGAATGAGAAACGTTCTATGCTATTAGTCTTAGATGAATATTTAAGATTTTATGGCGCAATAAAATGATTTTCGTTTTCCAAACAATAACCGTTCAAAAACACGTTTTAATTTGTTCGAGGCACTTAGGAGTTGAATTTTCAAAACGAAATACGCTACTAGTTTCATATAAATATTTGTGATTTTATGGTGCAATGTTATTTTCACAATTTTTGGAGTGAATACTTATCCCAATGTAAGCGCCATATGGCACTCAGTCTAGTGTTTTCAATATCACAGTCTGAAATGTCCAAATTAGGTTAGAAAAATTTTATTTGGAAACTTGGTGAATAGTATTGGACACTTGGCACCCAGAGAAACTATGAGATATAAATGTGAAGGAAAATCATGTTTTGTGATCATGTCACCTAATCTAAACACTATTCTATCAAACAATCCAATTTATGTCAAACCAAAGAGGGTTTCAACTCTAATTAAACCCCAAATATTTAGAGTCCAATTGAAACCCCAAAACCTTGGTGAAAATAAAAAACTTGGTGAAAATCGAAACCTGAAAAAAGTTTTCCCAAACCCTAAATGTTTGCTTCAAAACCCTAATTGTGACATGTTGTAGCTTAGTATTTAATTGCTTGATTAAATCACTTTCACATACTATTAACACTATAATGAATGTCATTATACCCTATTTATTCTTTTATACCTTTGTAATTTTATTGGCCCAATAAAAATTAGATTTGGGCTTATTAGAAACCCAAACCTCAGCCAAACCCCAATGAAGGCCCATTCGGTTAAGGCCCACGAAATTACACCACCAATGCAAGGCTTGTTGAGGAAGTTTCCCCCTGCCATGGGTGTCATTTTACTGCCCAAGTCAGCCCAAATAGTGGTTGAAGAGAAGGCTAAAAGCCCATCACCACCACCCTTTACATGGAAGCTTCCTTCGTTGAAAACTATGTGCTGTAGCTCATGGTATTACCCACGGTTTTGGCTGATACCATATCACCCAAAGTGTCACTTACACATGTCCTTTCACCCATCCAGAAGTATAAGACTATAAGTCTCTTCCTTGTCCATTTCACTAGCTTTTGATCACTTTTGAAGTATTTTCTTAGAGAGAAAACCAGAGGAACTCTCGAACAGTTTTTCTGGCCTTCCTTTCTTGAAATTTTCAAAGTTGTTGTAAGTGTTTTCTCACAATGTTTCCTTCATATAAGTTGTTCCTATTTGAGTCTTATTCCTGTTGGTATATTTTGTATAATTTTAATGATCTTTTGATGGGTTAAAAGTTTATTTAAGCATGTAGGGGTCACTCTGGGCGATAGTCTGGACATTGTGTGATTTTTTTTATGGTGTTATTGAAAAGATCTTGGTCTAATCTTTTTATGGTTTATTTAGCATGCTAATATAAAAGTTTGATAAAGATTTTTTGCATGTTATAAGTTTTTTATAAGAGTTTTACATAGATCTAAAAGGTTGAAAACTGGGAGTATGAAAAAAAAATTGTTTTTAATAAGCTTATATCTTTTGTTGTGAAAGCATGCTCTAATAACTTTAATATTCACATGTGATGTTCTTAGGAATTTGATATATATTTTAGAATGTTATTTTGAATATTTATGGTGTTATTCTAAAAGATATAAAGTTTTATGCATGCAAAAGTTCGAATAGGTATTGTATTTGAGGTTCTTGGATGGATACATATGGTTTTTATGCAATTTTTGCCATATGATCTTAGGTTTGATGCTTAGATCTATTCTAGGACTTGATTATTAAGCACATGATGTTGTTCATTGATGATTTATTTGTTGGGAAGTTTTGGATCTAATATTTTGATCAAAACTAAATCACATAGCACTCGGTTTTGGTGAATGGGTACAAACCGATTGTGTTAAGTATGATTTTGTGACATTTTGTGGTTGACTTAATTATTCAAAGCTTGATAGTTCTTAAAAATTTTCTATGATCATATTGAGATTATGTTATAGAACTTTTGGAATTCTTTGAGTTGTTTTGAAAAGAGTTAGATTATGAACATCAAGAGTTGTTCTTAATGACAAAATACTTGAAGTTTTGAACATGGAGGAAGTTTGTGTTTTTATGATGTAAATTTTGTTGGTTGGAACATAATAGGTTTGGCCATATTCAAACTCTCATCAAAGACAGAAGTAGTTTAGAAGAGAATAAATCTTGTGGCGCCAAAAATCGAGGATCAATTGGCTAACCACCACAAACTTAAACATTAAATTCTTTCTCATGTCCTCCACTATAAGGAAAAGAAGAAATAACATAGACTGTCTAAAGGATAACAAAAATCAACGGGTTAATAACTCCAAACACATTCAAAATATGTTCCTAAATCACTTCCAATCCCCCAATCCCTAAAGAGTTGGAAAAATATTTTTTCCAACAAGATCTCTAACCTTGACAATGATGATTTATGCACCATCCCAACTAAAGAAGAAATGATTTCAACTATTAAGCAAATCCCCTCATCCAAATCCCTTGGCCAGATGGGTTTACATGCTTTTTCTATAAACACTATTGGGAGATTGTCAAAATTGATGTCATTGCTTCCATAAAGAATTCTTTCATCAATGGGCACATTTTGAAAGAATTAAACCACACTCATATAGTCTTTTCCGAAAAATGAGTCCCCCAATATAGTTCATCAGTTTAGGCGTATAAATCTTTCAAATGTGTGCTATAAAATCATTGCCAAGATACTAGCCAATAGGTTTAAAGTAGTATGTCAAAAAATTATTTCACCCCATTAGACTGCATTTTGTCTTGAAAATACTATCCAAGAAAATATCATTCTGGCACAAGAAGTCCTTCACCATTTGAAAAAAAAAGAGGTAGAAAATGGCTTATGACTATAAAGATAAATATGAAGAAAGCATTTGACTTTATTGAATGGAAACGCTAACTTACTGTGCTATCTTGTTTAGGCTTCCAACAAACCTGAATAAATTGGATTAAGAAGTGCATATCATCTATTTCATACTTAGTGGTCATAAATGGGAAGCCACAAGGTTTCTTCCTCCCCTCTAAGGGCAAGGAGATCCCATCTTATCTTTTCTGTTCATTTTAGGAAGTGAGGTGTGTCTAGATTAATCAGTAGAGAGGAGCACAGAGGTAATCTAAAGGGAATTAAAATCAGCAAGCAAAAAATTAATCCTAGAAAATCATCCTCCAATTCAATGGGAATTCCACCCTTTTACTATTGGTTTAGTTAGGGAAGTGCTAAATTTTAAAATATCCTCTTCCAAGATCAAATATCTTGGACTTTCCCTCAATTTGGAAGCTTCCAGTAGGTCCCACTTTAATGAGGTGTTGGAAAAAATACAAGGCATGTTAGCTGGTCGGAAATCCAAACTCCTATCCAAAGCAAGAAGACAACCTTAATCAGAACTATAGCATGTTCCATACTCTCTTACACCATGTCTAGCATTTGGATCCCAAGAAAAATCTCAAGAAGAATTGACAAAGCCTATATGAAATTCTGGTGGGGTTTTTTACCCTAAAAAATCCCACTTCACCCCAAATCTTAGAGTTCAATATACAAGCTAAAATTGACTGGAGGTTTAGGACTTAGGTTAACTTCCCACTTCAATAAAGTTCTAATCAGTAAATTAGGTTGGCATATGCTTAGTAAGGGAAATAGTAACTAGAAAATAGTTCTTTCATTGAAATATTTGAAAAACTCCACTTGGTTGATTGTTACTACCAAACAATCAGACTCCAGATTTTGGAAAGGGCTACTAAAGCAAAGAGAGTTTTTGGCTTCAAATTCTTGTATCCAGATCAATAATTGCACCTACACAAAGGTTTGAGTAGATCCATGGATTCCCAATTTGGTACCCTTTCCTCCAACTCCTCTTTCTTCCACCACCTTTCAAGACACTGACTTAAGTATTTTTGAGTTAACTTTGGAAGAACCAAGGAGATAGAATTCCCTTCTACTACAAACCCTGTTCTCACAAGATAATGTCTATGAAATTGAGAAAATTCCTTTGGCGCAATATCAATTTCAAAATGTTAGAGACACTTTCAAATGGATTTATCATTCCTTCGGAATTTTGCTATAAAATCAGCCTATGCTACAATCTCACTCTAGTCAAATTCCAATGACTCCTCTCAAACTTGGAAAAAACTTTGGTATTTGAAAATGAAAAATTGACTAAAACTTTTCCTCTGGAAAGTATTGAACAACATCTTGCCAATCAGAACTAGATTAAAAACCTGCATTTCTCTCAATGAAGATCAGTCCCTATGCCCTATATGCCAAATGGAGGAAGAAACCACCTCTCACCTTTTCCTTAAATGTTCATTCTCTAGGATCTTGTGGAGACAGTCTCCTTGACCTCTTGATATCTCCTCACTAGCTATTCAAGATATTAGTGATTGGATCTTAGTAATCCTCAATCCCAATAATAAACTAAGGCTTGCAGTTACAGAAGTGCATCAATTTCAAATATTTATGGTTCTAGCCTTGGATAGTCTTTGGTTCTTGAGAGATCAAATCATTCATGAGGTTTTTAACATGACCATTGACAAGTTCATTTCCAAAACCCTTACCACTTACAAAGACAATTGCACAGCTGGGGAATGAAAATTCATAAACAACAATCCCATTTGGTCTCCTCCTCCACCAGATTATGTGTCAATATCTTTTGATATGGCTATAGGAACGACTAGTAGCACTACAATTACAATATGTTGAGCACATGATGGTTCCACAATATTTGTTACAACAAAGTTCAGAGCAGTCAATCCAAACCAAGGAGAAGCCATGATAACAGTCATAGAAGTTCAAGAAGCCCTTGAGCAGCACATTAGGACGATCATCATGAAGGGGATTCCCTATTCACCATCCAAGCTATAGAATAACCTCAAAAAGCATCTGAATGGACAGTGGAATGAATAGCAAGGGACAAAAGATACCTTCTGAATGAATTTGAAAGCTGGAGAATAATCAAAATACATCTATCTCATAATCGACGCACGCATTTCATTGCGCAATGAGAAGCTTCTAAAAATCTATATAGAAGCATCTCGTTAATAAAAATTCCACAATGCCTTTTGGATTTTCACAGCGGGGGAAGGATCCTCCTGTATAATTATCTCTTGCTTTTACCTCTATGTCTTTATAAACTAGTTTCTATGCTAATGAAGTTTATTACTTGCGGAGAAAAATAAAAGTAAGGCGTAGAAAGAAATACATTTGCAGAAAAGGAAAGTGAGGTGAAAGGTTTGAAATATATAACTTTCACATTCTCCTCTCTACATGGGGGACCCAATTGACTTGCCATTATGAATCTTTTTGAGGATTCGTTATAAGTCAAATGTTATCTCCATCGATAATCTTTGATGTGGTCATCATTAGTCAGTTGCTACAGTAGTTGGGAGTGACACCCCAAGCCAAGAAATGTGTGGTCAATCAAATTAGCTCATTTGATATGACTTTACATAGACACAACATTGGAAAGGCCAAGGCATGTGACTGTCGAGAGGGTGTGCCTACACCAGATCTTGCACCACTGACCCAAACCAATCCCAAAGTTGATACCCACAGTTTAACTAGTAGAAAGGGTCCAATTGGTACTACAGGGGAGGCGAGGGGAGGCACGACCTGCTTAGGTTAGAGCGATGGTGCTGGAGATTACTGCACACATTAGTGTATGCTTTGATGCTCATATTAGGGCTCCTTGAATATCTTTAAAGGACAAAGTTCCCTAGCCGTCTTTAGATATCCTAAACGATAAGGTCAATACATTGGTAGCTGGACTTCAAAATTATATGTATTGTAGTTGCATATTTGTTATTGGGATTTTGTGTATTTTTCTCAATCCTAAAATGTTTCTTTTTCTATAATGGAATGGACAAAATCAATTATTTTTGTTTCTATATTTTGTTCCTCTCTAGGTAATATATATTTATTTTCTTTCTAAGAGCATGGTTCGTTTATTTATTATAAAACGTTGGGATTTTAAACTTCAAATTTCGGACAAAGCTAAGTTTGGATTTTAGCTTTTATGATTGTCAGTTTCCTCTTGTAAATGGCCTTGCGTGGTCTTGTTAAAAACATTGTTTTGTAATACTTAACCATTATTCTTGTTTTGTATTTGAATGTTACATGATATTACAATTTTATTTATTTCTCAGTTATTTTTTAAATTTAAACTTTATAATTTTTAGCATATTAATAACTGACACGTGAAAAAATAATTTATTTTTCTTAAATACAATTAATATTTTTCATCTAATAAAAAGTGGACTCAAATTAAAAAATAGAAAATAAAGCAGTCTGCAACCCCATCAACTGAACAGAATCAATGTGGCAAAGGCCCATGGCCTAGAAGAACTACCAACTGACATCTTACATTTCATTTCCCGCTACCGCACATTTCCAAAACTAACTCACATCCAACGGTCCGACCGTCACTTAAAATCGTCCTTTGTCTCTCTGTCACCTTGACTGCAACTCTTCTTCCCATTTCTTCGCCCCAAACTAATCCGGAGTTTACGCCCAATCCGCAAGTCCCACTTCGTTGTCCATTTTCCTACTCCGACATTTTTTTTTCTCGGGAATTATCTGTAAAAATCAATTTGGGAATTCGATTTCGACATGAGCAGGAGGAAGAAGGTTAATGCGCCACGGAATCTCTCTTTGCCGGTGTTCCTCGTTGTGCTCGTCTTGATCAGCTTCTCGCGGCGCGTTGCTTGTGACCAGGACGAGGACGAGGACGATGACAACGGAGGGTACGACAATCCGGCTGCGCAACAACTATTCACGCAGCTTTTCTTCAAACGCATCTCCAATTTCACGTCCATCTTCAAGGAAGACATCACCAAAAACTTCGGTTTTTGCATAACGGACGTGTTAGTTTCTTTCCATGTTATCCTTTCTCAATCTGTCTACTTAGACCCCTTCGTTATTTTTATCATCATTTTTTTTTTCTTGCAGAGATTGTCATTTTACGTCGCTTTTATTTCTGTTTTTACAGGGATGCTGATTGGAATGGGGCATTCAATTTCTCCAAAAATACGAGATTCATATCCGCTTGTGCTAAAAAGACTAAAGGTAACATAGCCTTGAACACGTACGACTCATGCTATCAACAAACCATTGTAGCTTTTTCTGTAGGAATTCTTTATTTCCTATTAGTTCTAATGTTTTGTCAACACATACAGCAGTTTACATGTTTAACCTGGAAAGAAAGAGAACCCTTTGGAACTTCATGAAGGCATTTATTTTATAAAATTTGCACATTCGTTGTTAGGTGAAATAGGCTTCATTCAGTTTTACGAAAGTGTAAATTGCAAATTTGGTAGCGGTTGGTGAACACAATTTAGAGGCAGCAAAATTATGAATGAAGCCAATGAAGAGTTGCACAGAGCAAATTAAACTCACATATATAAAATATACCAGGATTCCACTTTCTCTTTTAATTCTTGTGTTGCAGATGATAGTCTTTCTTATTTCTTGACTTAATGATGTGCTCTTTATGTATACTTACTTGTCCTTTAGATCCCCTCTTAACTGTACTAAGCTATGATATGGTTCCCCTGTTTCCTAATTTTCATTCAAATATTGTGGGACAGATAAAACTGCAATATACTCGTAAACAAACAAGTAGGGAAATTTGTTTAAGAGTACTGCTACATATAGTCGTAGAGTGCGCAAGCGCCGTACAGTCGTTTTGAAAAAGAGTGGGTCCACTATTAAAAATTTATTATTTTTTTACATGAGTCCCGTATTTATTCACTTTTTTCAAAGTGATTGCGCCGCGTTTGCACATTCACGACTATAACTATCATTTCTCTTTTTTTAAGTCTCGAAATTGGCAAAATGAGACTAGAACACGAATACTATGTATAATATACCTCAATTCACAAACTAATTGGAAACATTTCTTTTAAAATCCCTAACAGAAATTTGTTCTTTTCTTTTCTTTTCTCTAATTAACTATTGATCAACATGGAAGAGATATCGACTATGGCTTGTTGCATGGATGGTGCTGTAAGTAATTTTGTTAAAATGGCTATGCATTCTGTTGGATGATATCAGGACATAGGTCAAAGAAGAGGCTCAGGCTCAGTTCAAAGATTAGGTATATTAACACTGCTTCCAACTAAATAATTTGATCATTTCATAACCTTTGCCTTCGCACTAAACTTTACGAGTGTCAGACTATTAACCAATCTGAATGTGTTTCAAAGGTACATAATACTTAAGGCTGTGTTTGAAGATGAACCCAACTCAACTCATCTCAAACCTATCATTGATAGGACCCACTACTTTTTCAATTTCCCATAAAAAAGCTAAACCCGTCTCAACCTACTTCATACATTTCAACACCTAAAAAGTTAAACACATCTCAATCTAAAAAAGTTAAACCCATCTCCGTGGGACCCACAAAAGTTAAATTCCTTTGAAATGAAAGCTCTCTCTTGCTGATTAATCCTGATCAAAACATGCTCACTGAATTGCATCACTATATATAGTATCACTGAATAAAATGCAGTACTATGTGGGAAGGTGTTAGGAGCATAACTAATATTGTAAAAATTATCAATATGAATAAAGAAACAAAAATTTTCCTATTGAATGTAGATAGAGAAAAGGGGACATATAGATGATAATAGTTGATTAACAAGGTGATGATAGAACTCACCTACGTGAGGAAACTGAGTCCAGTAAAGAGATTGAACAATACCACGTTAATACCACATAAGATATAATATTGCTTGAACTAAAGCATACGTTCACAACCTACAAATCCAAAAGGGATATATCTTTATTACTGAGCTGACTGACATTATATTACAAGAAAGGAACATGTCGAGCATATACTTATTCATTATGTAAATAATGTCAAGACACTTATGGCCATACATAAAGCCACTGTAGCTCACAGTATTAATACAAAATCATGGTACATAGCTCATAGTTTAGTATAAATGCATGGTCTGTATATCTAGCATATTCTCTCGCTGTTATAGAAAACTCCAACAGTTCTTTCCATTTGGTGCCGATCAAGTCAATTGATAGTTCAATGGGTTATTTCAAATGCAATGATTATTGGAGAGGTAACAATAGTGCTTTACCCCAAGCATTTTGATTGAAAATATGTCATGTATAAGCTTAGTAATGTACTACTAACTGCTTCCTTTATATTTTTAAATATATAAAAAAATGATAAGCTTGGTATAGCACCAATATGGTCCTAAAGAACATGATAATTCTCATTCAGTTAGAAAGCAAAGCTTTGTTTGCTTGTTTTTGTTTTCCATTTACATTTCAAATATGGTGCTTCTCTCAGTTATGATATCTCAAGTTTGACATGCTTTTATGATGTTTTTTTGGGGGATCAATAGGAGATCTCGCACAGCGATTGTGCACAGCAGCAGAAGTAAGGTTCTACTTCAATAGTTTCTTCACGAGCACATCATCGAAGAAAACCAATTACTTGAAACCTAACAAGAACTGTAATTTGTCTTCGTGGGTTTCTGGATGTGAGCCTGGGTGGGCTTGTAGTGCTGGTTCACAGAAAGTTGACCTGAAGAATACAAAGAACATTCCTGCTAGAACTACTGATTGTGCAGCTTGCTGTGAGGGTTTCTTCTGCCCCAATGGTATTACTTGCATGATACGTAAGTTTATGCAAACTCATCAAATGATTGCATGTCACTGAAAAAACTAGCTTATGCAGTATTTGCCATAATGATGTTATCGTATCTAAAAAACAATTTTAAGTTATGTGTTAAATCTCCTTCGATTTCTTTCTTTGTTTTTCTTTTCACATCTTTCAGTCAGTGTTGCAACCTATTCTAGTTTCTTAAATATTTGTAGAATCCCATTCATTTCAAATGGTTTTGATATCATGCCCTTTCCTTAGTGCTTTACTGTCAAACTCAGATTCAGAATGTTAGCTTTTGCAATTTCAATTACACATCACCATTTCATTCAAATCATGAAACGAAAACTCAAAACTTATATATTCACTAGAGTTTGTGAATAGAAATTTGATTTTCATCTTTCCTCTTTATTGTATTATTGCTCACAAAGAACACATTAAGAAAATCATATAGAACAGTTTTGCTAAGAGAAGAAATTCTTGTCTCGAGTTTAATTACTTACTTCTTGATGTTTATAATGATTGTTCCTAAAGGCTTCGGAGAATTTGGTTCTTAAGCCTGTACAAATACCACACTGGTCAAATTCCACATGGAGTCCTAAACTTTCCAGGTTTTCAACTTTTCCTCCCTTCATTTCCATCCTCCAAAAGGGCTCTACTTAATTTTCAAATTCACTTCAAGGATTAGAGTAAACTTGACTTCCAAAAGTTGGACACAGCTGGTTTATCACTCATTAACATCAATATATCTCAAGTTTTATCTTCCTCCACGACATAAGAAATTATGTTTATTGATAGCACTTTCCATGCATGTGCCTTCCAAGTGGAGAATCCTACTATCCCTTTTTTATTCTGACAACTTTGAAAGTGATAAATCTATGATCTCTACGGTATGTTTGAAACCAAAATTATGTATGAGCTGATTTTATTTACTAATTGCAAGCAATAAGGGGGACAGACTCCTGGAGAAGAGCGGAGGTGGTTGTTCCTTGAAGCTCGTTTTAGGCTGGAGGTAGGTGAGGGGTACTGTTGTTTTTGAGTGGGAGATGGAGGAGTGAGGGGGGAGCTTCTCTGCCTGGGACTTTAAAGATAGAGGGGTTGATTCTTTTTCACTTAATTAGTTGGCAAGGATATAGGAAACATTTGTAGGGAAGGAGAGATAGATTGTTGCAAGTTTATTGTCAAGCTGCTAGATAAGTGATATTTTTTTTCTTTTTCAAGCCAATCGTCAAGAACCTAGCTTCCAGTAACTTTTCTAAAATTTCAACTCATGTCTCAATGATCTCGGCAGCTAGATCATCCATCTGGTCCCAGTGATCGTCCTCTTCATTAGGCTTAATCAAAAGATCAGGGACCATGAAAAATTTAAGAATATAATTGCATCGGGAGCTCATAATGAGATGTATCACTGAACTAAAAGAGTGGAATTGTTAACGGGGGATTTAACAAGACTAGAACATTTGAAATATGCATAATGCTAGTTTTATGATTCCAAATCATATTGTATATGCTGTACGTACCTAGATAATGTACTGACATTTATTTCTGTATTTCTTTTCTTCATTGTTGAAGCTTGCCCATTGGGCGCTTACTGCCCACTTGCAAAACTCAACAAAACTACTGGTGTTTGTGAGCCGTAAGTTTGTACTCTTTCGCTTTGTTCATTTCTAGTACTGTGCTAGCTTAAATTAATATCTAGTGGAAGAAATATTCTGCAGATACCGATATCAGCTGCCTCCTGGGAAGCAAAACCATACTTGTGGGGGAGCTGATGTTTGGGCTGATATCTTGAGTAGTAGTGAGCTATTCTGTTCAGAAGGATCGTATTGTCCATCCACTGTGCAGAAAATTCCTTGCAGTAAAGGGTATTTATAACTATCACAGAACTTTTTCATCCTCAGATTTGCAAGTTTAAAATTTATTTATTTACTGTGGCTGCAGTTTCACTTTTGCACTCAATAACTTGGTGTTTTGTTTTTCTTTTCTTTTTTTGTCCCTCCTCTTGATAATATTTAACTGTCACCTGTTGCTCACCTCTTTAACTGCATTGTTTGCAGACATTACTGCAGGACTGGCTCAACATCTCAACAACGTAAGTGCCTTTTAATCAAATATATCCCAAATAGAGTCACTGGATAGACCTAATGAATATATTCCACAGCTGGAAGTCCTATTGTTTTTTCTTTTTTTTTGGTTAATAGATGGGCAAATAAACCAGAGAAAAGCAAAGTGAAAAGGTCATAGATGGGTGTTTTGGCTCAAAACAAAAATGGTACGACATATAACCTTAAAGTAATGGCAACATGGGATCCTTGTCTTGGTGTATTGACACTCTTCTGATTACAGATTTTTCGGAATCATTCTTTTATTTTTTTGTTCCAGTAGCTCTAGTGATTGCTAAAGAGAGAAGAGTGGAAAGCTACCGGGGAAATAATGACTAGGATGTTTGTAAACATGACAGTCTTCTGACTAGTAGGTAGTGATTCTTCAGGTTAATCATGATGGAGCTCCCTTATTTACTCGTTTGGTTGCACAGATGAGATGGGATAAGATGAGATGAAAGTTGAAAGTTGAATAAAATATTGTTAAAATATAATCTTTAAATATTATTTTTGTTTTGGTATTTGAAAAAGTTGAATTGTTTATTGTATTTTGTGTAGGAGTTTGGGAAAGTTATAATGATTAGATAAGATAAGATGGGATGAGATGAGATGGTTTTTATATTGCAAAGAATAAAAAAATGCTGATGAATATGACGTGGGCATTCCAGGGTTCTTGGTATTGACAATAGAATGCATGAGTGAGATAAAATATATGTTTTCATAGAATAGTTTGTAACTATTTTTGTGTGCTAATAAGATGTCAGAAAATATGCATGTTATCATCAACATCTGTTGATAATGCATCTTTTTTTTTCTGGGTTTGAAGTATAATTGACCTTTTCCACCCTGGATGTTGAGAAAGCATATAAATATAATCTTTAATATGCAGAATGTTTCAGGATGGCAACTTGTGAGCCAAAATCAGAAAATCAGAATATTACTGCATATGGTGTCATGCTTTTTGTGAGTGGTCTTTACTTTATTGTTTCTGTTAGTTTCTTCATGCTTTTTCTGTGGTTTCTTGAATTTACAGTTTCTGATCTTCGAATGGTACGTTCCTAACAGGGGTTACCTGCATGTGTGCTCCAATTGTTTTTATATAAGTAAATTCATTTCATAAAAAGTACTGGAGAGGTGCTCCCTTTAATGGATAAAAGAACAAAAATCTATAAATTTAGAAATATTAGCATATATATTGATAAATATTAAATATCACTCATGTCCATGTACAAAGCAGATGGACGTACCAGCATGGTCTTGATCTCTAAAAAGGCCGAAAAAAGTCCCACACCTTCTATTGTGTTTCGAAATGCCAACTCCCCAACCCACTACCTCTATAGAACAACATCCTGATCCATTAAGCTGAGTCAAACTTCTTACCCCCAAACCCCGTGAATGCTGCAGAGAACAAGTTTTCAACCAATTAACTAAGTGAAACTTAAAAATTCATCATTTATCCCTCCCCAAAAGAAAATCTTGTAGTTTCTCTATCCTCTTAACCACACGAACAGGAATAGGAAGCTATGATAAAATTTTAAGTGCTCCAGTTGGGTAAAGTAGTACTTTTAATTAATGTCAATCTTCCTCCATTTGACAGATAAAGCCTCGTCCAACCATCTAGCTTCTTTTCATTTTTGCTACAATGCTAGTGCTCCATATAAAATTGGATTTATAGGGTGCAACTTGTAGTCGAACATAGAGAGAATACTTGCTATTATTCATTGATGTTCAACGATATATATACTACATACAATTGACAATTATACCCTCACAAGTTACACTAATTACAACCATGTCCTCTAACACTCCCACTTAAGCTAGGGCATATATATAATATATACCCAGCTTGGAACAAATAAGTTTTAACCGACTATAACACAATGACTTGGTAAACATATCTACAAGTTGATCAACAAACTTCATAAAGGGTGTAGAACTGTCACCACTTAGTATCTTAGCTCGAACGAAGTGACAATCAATCTCAATGTCTTTAGTCCTCTCATGGAACACAAGATTAGAAGCAATATGCACTGCAACTTGATTATCACAAAATAACTGAAAAGGGACAGGAGCTAGAAACCCAATCTCTTGAAGAAAGTGTTGCAACCATGTCAGCTCACTAGTAGTGTGAGCCATTGCTCTGTATTCAGCTTCTGCACTAGACCGAGCTACTACTGTTTGCTTCTTACTCTTCCATGTAACCAAGTTACCTCTCACAAAGGTACAATATCCAGTGGTAGATCTTCTATTTGAAGGAGATCCTACCCAATCAGCATCTAAAAAAGCTTCAACTCTAAGATATCCATTTAGTCTATACAACAATCCAAGGCTAGGAGCTCGCTTAAGATAACTAAGAATATGGATTACAACATCCCAATGTGAGACCCTAGGCGTTTGTAGAAATTGACTCACTACACTCACTGCATAAGAGATATCAGGTCTAGTGATAGCAAAATAATTCAATTTCCCAACAAGTCTTTGATACCTACCTGGATCTCCAAACAACTCCCCTTCCTCTTTCAAGAGTTTCCGATTTGGGTCCATAGGAATGTCAATAGGTCGTGCACCCAACATGCTAGTTTCTTTCAGAATGTCAAGTACATATTTTCTCTAAGATAGGTTAATACACTTTTTAGATCTACCGACTTCAATTCCAATTAAGTATCTAAGCTTGTCCAAGTTTATTGTTTGAAACCGATCATGTAAAAATTGTTTCAGCCTGGCAATTCCAGCTGAGTCACTCCTAGTAATTACAATGTCATCCATATATACAACCAACAAGATATAACCTGTATCACTATGTAGGTGAAATACCGAATGGTTAGTTTGCATCTATGAAGACGAAATGTCAATACAGTATCAGAGAACTTCCCAAACCATGCTTGAGGAGATTGTTTCAAACCATATAATTGTTTTTTTATATATGCCTAATCGGATTGTTTTAGAGAACCTCGACTCTCCCGCTGAGCAACAAACTCAGGTGGTTTTTCCATATAAATGTCCTCATTTGGTCGCCATGTAGGAAGGCATTTTTAACATCCAACTGAAATAAGGGAATCCAAATTAGCAGCAAGAGAGATCAATACACGAACAGAAGAAATTAGGGCAATAGAGGAGATAGTCTCATTGTAGTTAATGCCAAAAGTTTGAGTGTAACGCTTAGCAACCAAGAAGGCTTTCAGACGTTCCACAGAACCATCAGAATGAAATTTGATTGTATATACCCATCTACAGCCAACAGGTTGTTTACCAGGTGGTAGGGGAACAAGATCCCATGTCCCATTATGGTGAAGAGCATCCATTTCATTTTTCATAACTGTCCTCCATCCTGGATTAGATAAAGCATCCTGAATTGTCTTAGGAATATAAAGTCTTGAAAGTTGGGAAGTAAAACATGAAAATGATGGAGATAAGGCATGACAAGAGACATATTAGCCAATCGGATGTTGAGTAACATAAGAACGAGTACCTTTTCGGAGAGCAATAGGTGGAGAGTTTAAAGCACTAGGTAACTCAGGATCTGAAGATGGAGACAAGGTTGGTGGAGGCATGGGAGCCAGGGGCTGCAAGCGACACGAGTACACCTGTAAACGAACAAGGGAAGGCACTGAGGAGGGTTGGGTAAAAGTGGGTGATTCTGTAGGAGAAAGGGTAAGAGTATGTTATGGTGGAGGATCACACTCAACAATCAAAGATGTGTCCGAGAAATAGGATATGGACTCAAAGAATGTGACATCAGCACTCGTGAAATAGCGTCTAAGAATAGGACTATAGCAGCGATATCCTTTTTGAGTCCAGGAATAACCAACAAAGAAACACTTGATAGCATGTGGATCAAGCTTATCAAAGCCTGGGCCAAGGTTATGAACATAGCTAACACACCCAAAGATTTTTAGAGGGAGAGAAAATGATGGAGAGGAAGGGAACAAGATGGAGAAAAGAGAGAAACCATCAATGACTGATGAAGGCATGCGGTTAATAAGGTGACACACAGTAAGAACACTATCAATCCAAAAACATTTAAGAACATGCATGTGCAGTAAAAGTGCTCGGGTTACATCTAACAAATGACATTTTTTTATTTCAGCCACCCCATTCTGTTAGGGTGTATAAGAACATGAAATTTGATGAACAATTCCTTTATTACTTAAGTAGCAAAGACACTAGATTGATATTCTTTAGCATTGTCAGAACGCAAAACTTGAACTTTTTGTCTTAATTGAGTTTTAATTTCTTCCTGAAAGACTTTAAATATGGAAAAAAGCTCAAATCGTTCCTTCATCATAAACATCCATGTCATACAAGAATAGTCATCAACAAATGTAACAAAATACTGAAACTTGTTTGATACAATGTTGATTGGTCCCCATATATAAGAGTGAACCAATTCAAAAAGACTAGATGCTCGATTATCAACTTGAGGTACAAAAGACACACGATAGTGTTTGCTAAGTTGACATGCTTCACAAGGAAAGGAAGACACATTTCCAAGATTTCTAACTTGACATTTCAAAAGAGAAAGAGAGGGGTGTCCAAGGCGGCAATGCCATTCAAAAGTAGATGATTATGAGGAAGTGAGGGCTCGAGTGGGTGATTGTTTGACATCAAGGTAATACAGACCACAATCTTCATGCCCTGTACCAATCTTCTTCCCCGTCTTGAGATCCTGAAAGATACATACAGTGGGATAAAGGTCACACCGACTCATAATCTAATCAGAAGATGAGGGAAGCTGTGGACTTGCCAAAATTTGAGAACGCACCGACTCATACTCAAGTTTTAAGCCAACAAAGTTACCTCCTATGTATCGCGCTTTGAAGAAACCAAACAACAATGAACTCTTCACGTTGTTGTTGCATATGTGAAACATCAGAAGTGATAGGTTGATACATTTTGAGTTCTTCACATATGTTCATCACTTGAGAATAATACTCTTCCAGGCCCAAAGTACCCTGTTCCAACCCAAATAATTGCTTACACAACTCATAAGTATGGGTTATGTTCCCAGCAGCCGAATACATCTGTTTGAGATGCCTCCACACCTCTTGAGCGGTGTCAAAATGTATCAAACTAGTGCAAATATTAGGCTCAATACTGGTCAACGTCAAGGAAAAGATTTGAGCATCTTCTTGTTCCCATTGAGCAAATGTAGAACTAGTTGAGTCAGGCATTGGATCAACCAAGTGGATACGAAGACCCTTGCCTTTAAAAAACATTTCAACAAATTTTGACCACAGCATATAGTTCTTTCCATTCAACTTTACCAAAGTCATAGGCATATTAAAGTTTGGCGCAAGAGACAGTGACTCAAATTTAGTTGCCATGGACGTAGAAAAATATTACACTTCAACTTGGAGACAGAAAATCCATACATAATATGAAATATGGATGAAAAACCAAGAAACACAATCTGGAAAAATAGAAACCCGGCATAAGTACCCAAATTTCGGCTCTATATTGGTCGAAATCAGCTTGTATCGGTCGAAACAGACACGTATTGGCTCGGAATCGGCCTGTATCGGGTCTAAACCTGCCTATATCGGGTGTGAATTGGGTATTACTGGTACCGAATTCAAACTAACCTTAAACACAGATTACGTTATCCTAAACGAGGATAAGTGAAGCTGGGTTTACCGTATTCTTGTTACCAAACAGGTGTTATTCTGAATAGGAATAGGCTCTTACTCCATGTTGGGGGCATTCACACTCGAGGATTGGATAGTTTAGACCTGCAACCAAACACTTCGAGACTTTGACGTTTCCGGTGACAACCAGGCCTTCTAGAATTTGGTACCAGTAAAACAAGCCTTCTGGCAGCTGATGGCGACGGGAAACTCATTCAGGTGCACATAGAACAACGGTGAGCTCGACTCTAGTGCCCAGTACTAGAGACGACATTGGAAAGGCACCAGAAACACCTTGAAAATCCTATCAGCCGTTGACAACGAAGAGAAAAACCACCGGAGTGCATAGACATCGATGGTGAACTAGGATCCGGCAGCCAAACCACTGCACTAACCACCTCTGCACCACTAACCACTGCTAACCACCACTAGTTCCATCACACAACCACTACCAACCGACTACTTAACGCACTAATACCATTTAGTCGAACATAGAGAGAATACTTGCTATTATTCATTGATGTTAAACATGATATATACTACATACAATTGACAATTATACCCTCACAAGTTACACTAATTATAACCATGCCCTCTAACACAGCCAAAAGAAGACCCAGATTTTTAATGGTAATGATGCCAGCCTACACGATTCTTTATGTTAGCCAAGCTTTTCAATTGGAAATAATCTCCAATTTCTCTAAATTGATCCTTAATCTAACACCACTTCAAAACATAAGAAGAGACAATGAAGATTGAGGATATGTTCGACATGCATTAGCCTCACAAACTACCAAGGTGTCATTTGCGAACAAAATATGCGATACTACTAGTTCTTCATTGCTCCTTAACCCCGCTAAAAGGTTGGATAAATGCCCCCCATCCACTCATGTGCCTCTTAGAGCCTCCATAGCCACAACAAATAATAATAATAATAAGAGGAATGATACTCATCATCCCACACCACACACTTTACATATTTTAAAATTATTTTTTGTTATTTTTTATTAATTTTAATTTTATTTTATTCATGTTAAACTAATTGGGTTGTTCTACTTATCATCCATACATCATATATTTGTTATAGGAAAAATGAAGAAATAAAATAAAATAGGTGTGGTGTGTGGGGATGATAACTAGAATTATTCTAATAATAGAGGAGATATCAGATCCCCTGGTCTTAACAAAGGAATAAAACACGTGTAGAGAAAAAAATAGAAGTATCTAGTTGTTATCAGGTTCACTTAAGGGTTGTTGATGAAACCAATTTGTGTTCTGCTGGAATTGAGTGCTTGTGCCCTAGCAGTCCTCTGATGCATTTGGTTCAGTAGCACTCTGTCTATAACAATTTATTTTGACAGCTTAATTAGAGAAACTCTGTTGGTGATTTATCTAGTATATATCTTTTTGAAACCATCAAACATATTTCATGATTGAAGTAATGATGTTGGTTAATCTCTGCTCGGTGTGCCATAATGCATTATTTCACACTCTTACCATCTGATCTGACACTTCACTTGTCACTTCAGGCTGGGTTAAGTTTCCTGCTTATCATTATATATAACTGCTCCGACCAAGTTCTTGCAACTCGAGAGAAAAGACAAGCGAAATCCCGGGAAAAAGCAGTTCAAAGCGTAAGAGAAACAGCACAAGCACGTGAAAAATGGAAGTCTGCAAAAGATATTGCTAAGAAGCATGCAATTGGATTCCAAACACAACTATCCCGAACATTTTCTCGCAGAAAATCTCTCATGCAGTCAGAGATGGTAAAAGGTCTGGGACATGCTAAACCTGGAATGGATGCTGCCTTCTCGCCTATGACGATGAGTGGTCCAGGTGCACCTCAGGAATCACATGGAGGATCGAAGGGAAAGAAAAAGGAAAACAGCAACCTCACAAAGATGCTAAATTCAATTGAACAAGATCCTGATAGCCATGAAGGCTTCAATCTGGAGATAGGAGATAAAAATATCAAAAAGCATGCACCAAAGGGTAAGCAGTTGCATACTCAGAGCCAAATGTTCAGATATGCATATGGTCAGATTGAGAAGGAAAAGGCTTTACAAGAGGAGAATAAGAACTTGACCTTCTCCGGGATTATTTCGATGGCTACTGATGTTGAAATTAGGAAGAGACCTACAATCGAGGTTGCTTTTAAGGATTTGACTCTCACTTTGAAAGGTAAAAACAAACATCTATTGAGGTGTGTGACTGGGAAAATATTACCTGGCCGAGTTTCAGCCGTCATGGGTCCTTCTGGGGCTGGAAAAACAACATTTCTTTCTGCTTTGGCTGGGAAGGCAACTGGTTGCACCATGAGTGGTATGATTCTCATAAATGGAAAGATGGAATCAATACACTCATACAAGAAAATCATTGGTTTTGTGCCACAAGATGATATTGTGCATGGGAACTTAACGGTAGAGGAGAATCTTTGGTTTAGTGCAAGCTGCAGGTACACCACATTTAGTTCCATGGTGCTGGCAACCTGTGTAGTTTTAGTTTTTGCATTTCTTGAAGAACAGGTGCTGCTACAAATATGATATTGTATAAGCTTTTTGACCACCATGCGTTTATTAGGTTTAAGCAGATATTGGATACTGTGTTTTTTATTATCTCATTTGATGCAAAGCCTCAGAGTTGGAACTTCGATAGCATGTGCTTTGTCTCATATCCACCAATCAAATCTATTTCCTGAAACCTTATCCTAGTTTTAGTTCAAATCTGTAAACTTAAAACTTGTTAAATGTTTGAAGTCCAAATATGGTTTAGAGGACTGGAAGAGTAACAAGTTAACCCACAACATGGATTTCTGATTAGTAATTCCACGTCTAAAGACAATTATATTGTTTTTCTCAACATGGATCTTGGATTAGTCAATACAATTGTAAAATATATGAGTTCATTAGCAAGCTTTTAGAAATTCTGAGAGATGTTTTGAATTTTATTTTTTATATATGGATCATTTTTCCTGCATCTGTTACTTTTCTGTTCTTTCCTTGATGCCCTCTTAAATTGTACCTGTGTAACTGTGACAAATATTTGTCTGCATAATCTTTTCATATCTGCTTAACCTACTTCATAGTTGATGGGCTCAACATCCTGCGCATATGAAAATCAACCATGAGGTGTTGTTTTAGCAAAATCTAGCATGGCTTATTCCAATGCAGACAGATACATAAGAAGCATTCTTGTAGTTCAGGCTGTGGTTGCTCTCTGCTTTTATAATCCTTTTTATTTATTTTTCATCATTGTAGACTCTCCGCCAATCTCCCCAAAGTAGAAAAGGTTCTGGTTGTCGAAAGAGTCATTGAGGCCTTGGGGTTGCAGACTGTGCGGGATTCTCTTGTTGGGACAGTGGAGAAGCGAGGAATCTCTGGTGGCCAAAGGAAAAGAGTAAATGTTGGGCTGGAAATGGTCATGGAACCTTCGCTTTTAATTTTAGATGAACCCACATCTGGTTTAGACAGTTCTTCTTCTCAATTACTACTTAGAGCACTTAGACGTGAGGCTCTTGAAGGAGTAAATATTTGCATGGTTGTCCACCAACCAAGGTAACTTTACTCCTGAGTACAAGGGAATGATGTAAAATTTTATAGTCTGTACTTCTAACGTCTCTCGAGTGTGTTTTCCTCCATTGGGAATATTTCCTATTAGAATGACTTGAGTTTAGATTGCTTCTTCTTTTGTTTTTTTGAGAAAGTCGAGCTATCGACAACCTAATATTTTATTATAGACCAGTCATTATTTTATTCAAAAAAGAAAGGTGGGCCTATTTATGTGTATACTAAAAACTTTTATAACAACTTAAAATGTGACTTAACTTCTCTCTGCAAATTAGCTAATCAGTGGTTAGGTTAGAGGACATGAGATAATAGATACTACAGTTTCTTTGCACATTTATATGTGTGTGTATCTCTATATGCATATATATATATATGCATGTACGTGTGTGTTGTGTGTTCATTGGAATATCCTTTATCTATCTACTGCTTTCTGTTTCTTGTTCAGTGTTATTTCAACCAGTCTAAATATATGTTTCTATTTGTTTCAAATGTGCGTTTGGATGTTGAACTGAGTTGAGTTGAGATGATAAAATATTGTAAGAATATTATTTTTTAATATTATTATTATTTTGGGATTTGAAAAAGTTGAATTGTTTATTATGTTTTGTGTTGGGATTTGAAAAAGTTGTAATGATGAGTTGAGATGAGTTTGGGATCCAAACTCATGATAGAACATCACCTAAACATGGACTATAATGATGTTGAAGGCTTTTTTGTATATCAGAAGTTGTGGCTTTATATGACCTGAATACTTTATTAGTGGATCCTTCCAGCAATTTATCAGGGAAATTAAGCACATTAGCTTGTATCTGAAAGTAATGCTTTCTCTTGTGTGCTTCAGTTACACCTTGTTCAGGATGTTTGATGATTTGATACTTCTAGCTAAAGGTGGTCTTACAGTGTATCATGGATCAGTTAAGAAAGTTGAAGAATACTTTTCCAGTCTTGGGATTACGGTCCCTGAGCGTGTTAATCCTCCAGACTACTACATTGACATTCTGGAGGGAATTGTAAAACCAAGTACAAGCACAGGTGTAAATTACAAGCAACTTCCTGTTAGATGGATGCTCAATAATGGGTACCCAGTTCCCATGGATATGCTACAGAGTGTTGATGGAATGGCAGCCGCAAGTGGTGAAAATTCTAATCATGGAGCAAATGCATTAGATACTGGATCAGATGCACAGTCTTTTGCTGGAGAATTTTGGCAGGATGTGAAGTGTAACGTTGAGCTGCGAAAGGACAAAATACAACATAATTTCTTAAAGTCGTATGACTTATCCGACAGGATTGCCCCTGGTGTATTCCAGCAATACAGATACTTCCTTGGAAGGTAAATCCCAACTCTATTCTTTTGTGGTTTAGGCTCTTAGCTACACATAAACATCCTAATTTTCTTGAGTTAGCAACCCTATAAATTTTTCATCTACTGTACGGTACTTCTTTTCTCTCCATTGAAGTGTTAAGAACTTTAGGACTTAATATGTTTGTGTGGTTGAGATTTTTTGATGTGGGATATCAATTAGTCTATGTTTCACGGAGAAAAAAAGAGGTTTGTTGGGCTGCTCAATTTTGTGAAGACTGTTCTATCTGTCTAATAATTCAAAGTTGATCTTCAGATGACTGACTCTTTTGCAGGCTTGGTAAGCAACGGCTACGAGAAGCAAGGACACAAGCTGTAGACTTTTTAATTTTATTGCTGGCAGGAATCTGCTTGGGCACACTTGCCAAAGTGAGTGACAAAACATTTGGAACACTTGGCTATACATACACCGTCATAGCAGTTTGTAAGTTAAAATCTTTCCAATTCTCAACTATGCAATGTTCCTTTCAAGTTGCTTTCTTCAAGTTGTGGATTCACTCTGATGCTGGAAGCAAAAAACAGAAATTATTTTAATTTAGTATAATCTAATTTTGGAGTCCAGGGAGTTTCTGTAATTTAGTTTCTTTCACCCATGGGCTGAACTTCTGATCAATAGGTCTTAGTTTGGGATTCCATCTGTGGATTTCACCAGTTATATAGTTTGGGCCTTAGGAATTGAAGTTCAAGGAGTCCAAGTCTTTTAGAGCATGTGTTGTTACATGCAGTATTTCGAGTCCAACGCTTTTTAGCGTTAGGTTTTTTAAAGTTTTTGACATAACGGTTTCCATCAGGGTAGGGAAGAGTAATGATTTGCACAAGCCTCAAATATGCAAGCCCTATGCAGGACTTCTGTAAAAAAGTGGACCCCAACATGAAAAAGTGCAAAAAAATCACTTTTTTCTGGTGGGCCCGGGGCTTGCATACCTAGCGCTTGTACCTAGTATTACTCGGGGAGGGAAAAAGATTTTGTTTGAAGACAAAAGCAAATGCAAAACTCGAGTTATAGGTTGATGTGTTTTGCACTATGAATATGAACCCCGCGAATGACATTTCAATATCTAGTGATTATTTGTGATGTATTTGATGGAGTTTTAGTTTGGGCTTCTTTAGGGTTAGATTTTAGTGGTATGATGATATATGCAAAATAGGTTTGATGCACTGGAATACAATAGATAATTGCTCAAAATTAAGAAGAAAAAAAAGGAAGCAAATGAAGGGACCATACCTAGGGAGTTTTTGACATCACACCTCATAGAAGGATTGCGTATCAGAGATGGTTATGTACTATGTCACTAATGGGAGATCTTACAGCCTACAATGAGACATTGTAAAGAGTTGAAGATGCTTACAGTTAAAAAATGCTTCAAGATAAAGTACTTCAAGAGAGAGTTTACAATAAGATTGTTTTCGACGAGGAAATATGTTAGAGATTCATTATGCCAGAAAGTTTAATGAGCTAACTATCAAGTGAGAAGTAGTTTTTAATAAGTAAGGTAGTTATATTCAAAGCTCACGTACAGCTGTATAACCAAGTACACAGGAAGTATACAATAGGAGACACTCAACTGGAGGGGTGAATAATTCCATGAAGTGCTTGAGATCTTACAATCTTATTGAGAAGAACAAAAGCAGGTTTTTCAGGACAAACGTCAAGAGAGACTTAAGTGTCCGTTTGGCAACACAACTATTCTCAAGTATTCTAAGATATTCTCAAATATTTCCTTCTCAAACATCACTCAAACACAAAACTCTTTTCAATTTCAAATCTTCAACTTTTTCATCTAATCATTACCTAATCATTACAACTTTCCCAAACTCCGAAACAAAACACAAAAAGCAATACAACTTTTTCAAATTTCAAAACAAAAATAATATTAAAAAATTATATTCAACTATTTTTAAATTTATAATATTTTTATTCAAAATTTTTTTTCCTTTCTCAAAACTCAATAAAACATCTTAACTGAAACCATTTCACTACTATTCACAGATATATTGAGATATTCTAAGTATCCAAAGAGGGCCTTATGAGAGGTGGTTCATCTAAACTTGGCTGGAATAGGAATGCCATTAACATTAAATTATACATACTTCAAGACGCCATATTCCAAAGGAAAAATTGCTAGATTGATTTTATCATCACTAACAATTGCAACATGTAATCCAAGAAATTGGAGAGTTCAAATATAAAAATTTAACTGTGGACGAGTTTTCTCCAACTAATAAGGAAGAGTGATATGGGAAAGAATTTCTGCTACTTTTATATTCCTTTACTGTATTAAACTTTCAGTCCATTTGGTCTTATTTTGGTTTCATCTATAGTTTTCACATGTTAGTTGATCAGGGCCTTCATAGTCAAAGTCCAATGAATCTAGGTGATTCTCCAAGTGTGTTAATAGAATTGGATACCCAGGAAGGATGTCATTGATGGTCAAAGATACAATAAAAAGTGGAAAAAGGGACAAAATCTCAGCATCTTTTGGGATACTTCTGAGATAACTCCCCCACCCCCAACCCAAATTGTTAGGTGGATTTCCCTGATAACATCATCCTAGTACTCCTGGTATTTTCTTTTTTATCTTGATTATGTTTTCTATTAAACATGTTTTATTTCTTGTAAGGCATCCATACCTGATCTCTTTTTTTTTTTTTTTGGTTTGCAGCTCTTCTTTGCAAGATTGCCGCTTTAAGAACATTTGCATTGGATAAGTTGCATTACCGGAGAGAGAGTTCTTCTGGCATAAGTAGCCTAGCTTACTTTCTTGCAAAGGATACAATTGACCATTTGAATACCATCATCAAGCCTCTGGTTTATCTCTCTATGTTCTATTTCTTCAACAATCCTCGATCATCTGTCACGGACAATTACATTGTTTTAGTATGTCTGGTTTACTGCGTAAACGGTATAGCTTATGCTTTCGCAATATTTCTGGAACCTAGTCCAGCACAACTGGTGAGCGTTTACTATTTCTTTTATTATATGTTTGATTAGCTTCCTAAGTTTAACAAACGGCATGACTGTTTAGAGACAGGCATTGGGATCAGTATATATAAATACATATATATATTGTTCTCTTTTAAGTATATAACAAGCCACTTTTTGATCTTATATGCAGTGGTCAGTGCTTCTTCCCGTAGTTTTAACACTCATAGCAACCTATACGAGCACTAACAAAATTGTGGACGTTCTAGCTAACTTGTGCTACACTAAGTGGGCTCTGGAAGCTTTTGTAATTGCAAATGCTAAAAGGTTGGGCCTGACAATCCCTCTCTCCGATATGATGTAATACTAATAATATTGCATACATCTCATATTTTTATGCTACTTGTCCTTCCAATTTTCCTTAATGCTTTCAGATATTCTGGAGTGTGGCTAATAACACGCTGCGGTTCACTCATGAGTAGTGGCTATGATCTTAATCATTGGTATCGATGTTTGGTCTTCCTTGTCCTTACCGGAGCACTAAGTCGGGCTGTTGCATTCTTTTGTATGGTAACCTTCCAAAAGAAGTAAATTCGGCCAGTCTTAGATTACTGTACCAAGACTAGTCTTTCCTTGGAAGTTAGTCCCATATAGATCTTGAGGATTCTTAGAAGAAGACAGAAGAGACTTTCCTTAAAACTTTTGTTCTCAGAGAACAGTATCTTTATCATGAAAAACTCTCAATCATTGTTGAGAGTTAGGATTTGGGATTGCTACAGTGGTGCAGAGGAAAGAAGGGAGCAAATGCTAGTGCCGAGCACTCGAATTTCACACCGAGACTTGCTGGCTATTTGATATGCTCCAGAAGTGCAGATCTATTTTGTCTATAGCAATACTATTATTCATCCTAAATTTTTTCATCCCATATCACATCCGGTGATGTTGCACATTTAAGTGGTTGTTGTCCATCTAAGTAGTATTGACATTTAAAGCCACTCAAAATGTATCGTATCATCCGATTTGATTTGATATGACGATCCAAGAATGAGGAACAATATTTCTCTTTTGTTTTTTAGTAGAGCAATTCTACATATCTACCTACACTCTCCACACACCATGCATTTCAAATTTTTTTTTTTTTTTAAACTCAAATACACTAAGTGTGTGGAGTGTGTGATAAATAGTAGAGTGTGAAGAAGATTTTTTCTTTTTAGTATAAGGGTTTTGCTATGCATCAGTCACTATTCACTGCACACACCCTACACCTGACAACTTTTTCTATATTTTGTCATAGGGTGTGGGGTGTGTGCAGTGAATAGTGGCTGATGAGAAGAATTATTGTTAGTTGCCAAATCCAGTTTTGATGGATCTATGCTCCTAACGATATGCTCCAACGAAAATTACTCAATACTCCTACTATCTTCTTCTCCCCCCCACCCTTCTTTCTTTTCTAACATAGTTTGTATGGCAGATTGACATCCAGTAAAAACAAATGAGTATGTGTATATATATATACACACACATGTCCTTTTTGCGTAAAATAAATTGCACAAAACGTAATTCTTGATTGAAGATTATTCCTTATAATCATAATTTTTTCTTGTCCAGATGAAAAACCTCTCCCAACCATGAAAGGGACCTTCCAAACAAGCATGTTTTCCCTACCCAACTTGCTCTCTATATTACTTTCAATTCCTCGATGGTTGAAATATGCCCGCCTATGTAGGTTTATTGTTGCTTGAAGGTAGCAATTTATTCTTTTTTGTTCTGTTTTTGGTCAAATTTTCTGAATTGAGTGTATCTTAAGAGTAGTCTTCAATTATAAGGTGCTTTAAAAATGGGCATAGATCAGACTAATCACTTGCTTAAGAAGGGATGTCCTGGTTTTCTTACTAGCACGTTCATGGATAGTGACATAAAAGTTTCAATCCATACCCATTTCATCTCATCTCATCTCAAAATCTCTTATAATTTCCTTCACAAACATCACTTAAATACAAAACATTTTCAATTTCAAGTCTTCAACTTTTTCATCAATCATTACAAATTTCCCAAACTTCCAAACAAAACACAAAAAATAATACAAATTTTTCAAATTTCAAAACAAAAATAATATTAAAAGTTTAGATTCAAATAACTTTTTAACTTTATAATATTTTTATTCAACTTTTTTCTGTCATTTCTCAAAATCCAATAAAACATTTTAACTCAAACTATTTCATTATTATTCACAAATAATTTCACTATTATTCACATAATTCTTATCTCATGTCATTATCCAAGCATGCCCAAATGCAAAACCACAGGGACCAAAAATTTATGGAAAATTCAAAATAGCCCCATGATCCTAAGATTTTATTCAATATAGTTTTATAAATATAGAAAATGCCCCCCCCCCCCTCCCCCAAAAAAAAAAAAAATTATAATCTCCATATACTTTTTAAAATTTTCTAGATTTTAAATATACTTATAAATGTTTCTCTCAAATTTTTTTCTTATAGTTCCTAAATTTTGTATAATTTCTATATAATATCTATTTTCAAGGATGTGGTCTTAACAAAATTAAATTAAAATTAATAAGAGAAATAATAAACTTATTAGTTATATGGACCCCAAAGGTTTTTGTTATATAATAGGCTTCTTAAATGTATGGCCAAATTGAAATTAATACAAGAAAAATCATTTAAGCCTAATAATCTATATAAAAAATAGTTGAGAGGTTTTATCCTCTAGACTTCATTAAGCAAGAAAAGAATTTATTTAAGGTCTCAATTATAACATTATATGTTTAATGTGACACAAAAAATCTAAATTTTACATAAAACATAATAAACTAACTTACATACTAGAATAAAATATGACCTTCTAAAATATTAGTTGATAGCTTTTATGAATGAATGGATATTACACAAATACTAGAATAGTTTTTAAATTCAAAATATTTCATTACACAAATAATAATGGATGGATATTATTTTAAGAAACGTTATTGTCAGAAATCTAAAACATATATTAAGTTGTACTTATAGAATCTTATTTTTATGTGTATGTAACAAATTATCGAGATCTTATTTTATATGTAGTAATATTTTTATAATTTTATAATTTCTGTTTATTTTATATAAATGTGTCACACGGTAAAAAAGTTGGTCCTTCCTCAAAGAAATTGATGGTTCTGCCACTGCCCAAATGCATGAACCTTTGAATCGAAACTTCAAGTTACTTAAGAGGTTTGAACACAACTTTTAAGCAACTAACCACTCAATTTAATGATACCACTAAATTCAAAGATGTTGAGTAAGTACTAAAGTCAACCACAAATCTTTATCATTAACGTAAATGATACAAGACTTGCATAAGAATTATTTGACTAAATATCGCCAATTGAAGTGGAGACAGATAAACCATACCAAAGCAAATAAGAACTCTTATCATAATTCTAAGCAAATACTGAAAGATAAGAGAATGAATGCAAGCAAGATCAATGACAACTTTAGCACATCCTGAAAAATAGAGGAAATAAACATGTATTTATATGCAATAAATTAAAGAAAAATCAAGGATGCTATAAAACATATTAATGGATAAATGATAGACTTACTACTTCCTACCGCTCATTTACTACTCATTTTATTTCTTTTTTCTTTTTTTTTATTTAATGGTTAAGGAAGTGACTATTAGTGAAGTTGTATATTTTTTTAATTTTTTTTCTTAATGATTAAAGATGTTAAAAAAATAATAAAAAGTAAAAATTTTAAAAAGTAATGCGAATAGATAAAAGATCCAAATAGATAAATTCCATATAAAATTTTTGTAAAAAGATGAGTCCCACTGATAAATAACAAAAGGCATAGTATATACATGGGAGGTATTGCTGCTGTCAGGATTGGTATTAAACCCTTCAATGCTTACGCGTCACCTCGGCATCATAATAGCTCTACATTAAACTCAATTACACCGAATTTTGCTGAAGAACTCTGAAATATAAACCCTAAATTCCTAAACATCGTAATGTTAATTATTTATGAAGGAAAATTACTATTCAAGTACTTGTGGTTTAAAAAGTTTCTAAATGATACCTATGGTTATGGTAAAGTTTCAAATAGGTCCCTCCGTTAAGATTTCGTCAGTTTTCTAATGAGAAATGCTAATGTAGCCTTGACTGCAACGTTAGCACTAATTAGTAATTAGAAAACATTAATACGTCAGCAGTGAACAATAAAATGATTAAAAAATATTAAAAAAACTAAATTAATATATTTTTAAAAATGATTAGAAATAGTACAAAATTGAACAAATCAGAGAAAAATTAAAAATAGTTAATAAAATAAATTAAATTAAGATAAAATAAAATAAATATAATAATTATATGGGATGGCAGTAGCCACTCCAAGCGAATCGTAGGTGGCTGCAACAACGTCTTGACTAGGGGTAGTTGCCGGCTGGCCAACCAATCCAGACGAATTTGAGGGAGGCCGTTTGCGCCGACCCATCTATTTTTTTAGAGTAATTCTACATACAATCGTGAAATGCATAAACGCCGCGTAATCATTTTGAAAAAGAGTGGGTCCACTCTTTTATTCCCATGTTTTATTCTTTCTTTTTTTTAAAACGATTACGCGGCGGTTTCACAATTCACGGTTGTAAATATTTTTTTTCATTTTTTTAAGTGTTATTTAAATTTAAATTTTGTTTTTTAAGATTTCCTGTTTTATTTATCAATTATGTTATTACATTTTTCTGTTATAAAATTTATTTTTTAATCTTTTTTATTACACTTCTATTATCTTTTTCACGTGTGTTAAATATTTTTAACAATTTTCATAATCTTTATTTATAATTTTACGTGTTTGAAGTTTAGCTTATAAATCTGTTTGTTTATAAAAAAAACTTTTTTGGTGTTTTCTAAATTTTGGTGTTTTTATTTTTTTATTTTTTGAAGTTTATAAGTTTATTATATTTTAGTGTTTTCTTTTTTAGTTTTTATGTGGTTCTGGTTTTTTAAATTTGTTTACTAAGTGTTTTTATTTTTATTTTTTATTTTACTTTTTGACTTTATTTCTTAATTGTTAAAATTGTTTTCAAATTTTTATTCTTCATGCTGACGTGTCGCCTTCTTATTGGTGTTGACAAGGTAATTAACTTCCACGTCAGCATTTCCTATCAAGAGATTGACGGAGGCACCAACTTGAAGTCTGACAATAACCATAGGCATTACTTGTAAACTTTTTAAACCACAAGTACCAGATACGATACCGGCTGCCATGATCTCGGTGTTTACCACCCTGCGAAATGGTTTGATTAATCACAAAAGAAATTAATTTGGTCGTTGGTTAGGTTGGCGGCTGCCACCATGAGCAATGGCTGAGGACCTCCGAAAAAAATTTCGACAACGAACTCGGAGTCGAGGAAGCTGGGTTCGACCTTGGAATGGCCGAATCCGGCCATTCTGACCTGTTTTGGCCAGTCTGATGCTAAAAGGGTGGTCTGTCGCCACCTTAGCACATAGGTGGTGGCAGTCCATCTGATTATATTTTTTTAATATTTGAAATTAAAAAGATTAAGAGTATTACTACATGGCGTTTTGAAACTTACTGTTCAGATGATTTTTTGACATGGCACTACCACGTGATATTACGAGATTTATTAAAGATTAAAAAAAAACACAAAAATATATTCAAATAAAAAATGTGTTTAAAAATATAAAAAGAGAAATATTAAAATTCTAGATTCACTCTATCCCTATTGTGTTTGTATTTTTAATTTTTTTAATAAACCAGATGACATCATATTAGTGGTGCTATGTTAAGAGGGTCATTTGAATGGTAAGTTTGATATGGTTAAGTAGCATTATTCAATGGTTAAAATCTTATTCGGGTATATCTATCTTACCATCTAATAGCATCCATATTGGGATGATTTTTTCCAAAATCTAAGTAAAATGTATCTTGCCCTATTTTAACTAATTTTTCCAAAACATCTTATAGCCGACTCTATATTCTTTCTTTATTCTATTAAAATAATCATTTTTTATTATTTTTTTCTCTCATTTCTCTTTATAATCTTAACTAGCTATTACTCTTTTATCTTTTTCATTTTTTTAACTACTACTCTCTAGCGAATATTTTAAACAAAAATTTAAATTATTTTTATGGGTACGATAATATTTCCAAAATTATTACATTTTTAAGAATAATTTAATTTTTTGTCAAAATTCGCCTTTTCCAACGGTAATATTTTGTAACGGTTAAATTCTCAACGGTAATACTTTTTGTCCTTCTTCTACCGGTGATATATTTTTTTTTTCATTTTCCTAATGGTCATATTTTCAAACGGTAATATTTTCGTGTATAAATAAGAGCACTTGCTCTTTCATTGATATCCAAAGCAACCTAAATTTTATTTGAGATTAAGAGAAAATTTTCATTCCCGCCTCATTCTTCACTTTTGTCTTTAAATGGCTCGTTCATTCTTTCTTTTACAAATTGCTTCTTCACTAATTAGACAATATTAGACAATGAGGATTAATTGGAGATAGATGAATGATCAACATCTACTCACGGTGGTACTCGTTAACGTCTTAAGTACATTAGATGTGATCATATACAAGGGCATGAACGACTATTTCGCGACTATTTGCAAAATTATCAATATATCACTCGAATCTATTTTGAAGGTGATTTCATATGGGTCGTTCTATTTTTCTTTGTATTCAGCATGAGATAGAGGCTTACGAGCCCTACTTCATCCAAATAGGAGACAATGCTGGAAGACTAGGTTTATCTTTCTTATAAAAGATAAAACCCCTGCACTTATAATACTTGCTTATGGAGTAACTGTTGATTTCATGGAAATAAATACGAATTGGAGAAAGCACAACAATAGAGAGCTAGAAAAAATTTGTGGAAGCAACTGTAAATATTTTTTCTAATGAATATTTAATGTCTTCAAATGCCAATGATATTGCTCAATTTCTCGTTGTTGGTGAGCAACGTTGATTCCCAAAGATGCTAGGGAGCAATGATTGCATGCATTGGAAGTGAAAAAATTTCTCGCTTGTGTGGAAATATATGTACTCTGGTCACAGTCGTGAACCAACGTCTATTATATTAGAATCGGTGGCATCTTATGATCTTTGGATATGAGATGCATTTTTTAGATTATCCAGTTCTCATAATGATATCAATGTGCTAGAGAGCTATTATTTTCACTAAGCTTGCCCAATGATGTGCTCCTCTAGTCAATTACTCAATTATTGATAATGACTACACTATAAGGTACTATCTTGTCGATATTATTTATCCAAAGTGGTCAATATTTGTGAAGAAGATCCTATCTCCACAAGGGAACAAGAAGAAATATTTTGTAGGAGCACATGAATCAACAATAAAGGAGAGCGTGCATTTGTCCTTCAACAATGCTTTGCAATCATTCATGGGCTAGCTCGAATGCTCAAAATCAGCGATCTAAAAACTATTATAAAAGCATAAGTAATTCTACATAACAAGATTATCGAAAACGAGTGAGACAATAATGGAATTCCCGACTTCAAGTATGAACAAGTTGATGATAATCCTCCTGAACTGTCGCGCAATCCTATAACTGAACTTATGTAGTTCATTCAACGTTATCATCAAATTAGAAACACTTCAACTCATCATCAGCTCCAACAGGACCTAATCAAGCATCAATGGTAATTATATAGCCATATTTAGAAAATTAACCAGCTAGTTTAATATCTATTATCAGTTTGGTGTTTCCATTCCTATGTACTATTTTAGTTTCCTAATAAAAGTTATCACAACAAGATTTGAGTTAATATTTTGAAATGAGTATCTGTAATATCTATTGTAAAGCAATATGTTTCTATACAAACATTATCCTCAATAATATGCATCCAAAAGTCCAATTTTACCATATCTCCAACAAAACAAACATTGTCCAACACCACAGACAATGTCCTCAAATTTATAAAAAATAAAAGAGTTAAGGAGATACATATTAACGAATGCTTTCCATTGGTGAAAATTGTCATAATGATTAAATCCATTACACAACATTGTCACCCCCAACTGGCACTGATTATCTACATTATGTTTTGCCACAATTTTCAGCTGATGTTGTTGAAAATATGTGTGTTGTATTTCAGATAAGACAGTGACATCCATCAACATGATCCGCTCGTCCCTTCCTAACCTCTCCCTTACCACTTTCTCCTTAATTTTAAGTCGGGCAAATTCAAGTCTTCCCACTTCCAACCTTAGCCTCTCGTCTTGCTATCGTATTTTATGCTCCTCCATTTCTCGATCATAATGCATTTTCTGCTCCATTAGATAGAAATACTCTTTCTCTTGAGTACGTGACCCCTCAAGAAGAGTAAACTTCATCCTGGAGATCTCGACAATGTCCTTAGTTGGCCTAGTTGGGACCTTCAGTTTTGCTTTCTCCCCTTTCTTTCTCATTGGCCTCTCTAAGTCAACAACATCATTGTTAAGAACATGCTCCTCATCAGCATCATTTACTGAATCTAGAACAACAAAGGTACGTGTTGGGGTCGGCGGCATCGTGGATCTTCGCTTTGGACCATCCTTGGAGCAACACTCAACCCATTTTGGTTGGTCCTTCAACAGATTCCAACAATGCTCGAATGAAAATTGAATTTTCTCGAGTGATTGGTACATAAGCTTCGCTTTGTTAACCTTGTAAAATACCAAAAAAAAAAAAAAAAGAGGAAATAATTAGTGTATTTATCCAAAATTTTATAAAATAGTATGTACAAGAGCTTGAAAGTAGAGGATGGATATACCTTGTCTTGCTCGGTGATACCCTTTGATTTAACCATTCTACTCTAGCTTGCTTCGCACAAAATCTATTAGTCATCTTTTGAATTGCCGGCCATCGATGCATTTAGGATCCACTGGTTCGCTCTATTGTACTTTGTTTATACTTATTGAAGTATAAAAATATTTTCTCCCAAAGTTGTGTGTGTTTTTAATCGGTCTCTTCGATTGCATCTAAGCTAGTGTTTAGCTATGCCGAAACAAGTAGTTCGTCCTCCTCTTGTTTGAAGTTGGCATCCCATTGTGATTTTTTCGTGGTACGAATCTCTACTTTGGGTGGGGGTGGAGAGTCTTCCACTAACACTAGCGTGTGTTGAATTTGACTCAAGAAAATGTGCTCAATGTTAGGATTCTAATTTAGGAGGTTCGTGAAAAACATATTTACATACCCTTGTGAGTCTATCTTTATAAAATCGTAGGCAATGAAAGAATTTAGACTTATTAGAAACTCAAAATCAATGGGGAAAGCATTTTGTAAATTGGCTTAGGAAAAAAATGGTAACATAGAGGAAGGGGCAATAACTTTTAGCTGCAACAATCGGTTACAAATATTTTGAATCTTCACACATATATTAGCCATCCGAGTTACTCTGCCATGAAGTTTGTATCAATCTCCCACACAAATCAAAGTTGTACAACTCAGAGACCCAATATCATTGCTATAAAATCGAATGGTAAACTAGCCCAATAGTAGCAATGTATAAAATTATCGGAGGGGTTGCCGGATGGGGACGCGAAAGAGAGAAATCCAGAGCATTCCCATGTGTGAGAGAGAGAGAGTGTGTGTGTGTGTGTGGATGTGTGAGTGTCGAAGGTGGAGAAACTTATCGGAGAAGATTAGGGGTGCAACCGATCCGGTTTGATCCAGTTTTGGACAAAATTTGAGACCGAACCGGTATGCACCGGTTTTGCATTTTCAAAAACTGATTCCGCATCGATTACCCTCTTAAATCGGTACTTCCAGTTTTATCGGTTGGTTCGGTCCGGCTTTTCAGTTTTAATCTATTATATTATATATTATGTAATATATATAATAGTATATTATAGCATATAATACTATAGCGAAAATATATTATAATATATTATAATTGTATTATAGATTATAGTGATATAAGATTTTAAATTTAATATTATATTAATTAGTAATTTATCATATAATACAAAACTATTTTATATATAATTATATATTATATATAAAAATTACATACAATATAAAAAATTATAATATATATATGAATCGGTCTAGTTCGGTCCGGTTCCGATTTTTCTATCCGATCCGATTTTAGAAAAAGAAAAATCAGAACTGGATCGATTTTGACTAGTTTTAAGAAAAATAAAATGGGTACCGGACCAAGCCAAACTCGATACTAGACCAAACCCACTAGGTCGGTCCGGTCCGGTTTACCGGTTCACTGATTTGTTTTTTTACACTCCTAGAGAAGACGATCGGAGGGGCTGCCAAATGAGGACACGAAAGAGACTCGGTAGCAATTAAATAGGTTGAGAGAGAGAGAAGCTACGCAGAATTGAACGAATCAAAATGAGAAAGAGTGGCGTGCTCATTTTGACCGATAGTGCTTTTCTAACTTTTTTTTTTCATTTTTCTATTCATATTTTTTATTATATTTAAATATTTTTAAAAAATAAAAAAATATACTAATACATTTAAAACCACTTTCTTAATCAGTAAGTAAAAAATAAAGAAATAATTTTGTCAAGCAGTCAACTTGAGCGGTCAAATTAAGAAGTAAAGTAGTTTTTTCCCTTGTTTTATTATGATTGAATAGCCACACACGATAAAGATTTCGAGTAAGTAACGGTGAATGTACAAATGGTAATAAAAGAGATTCGTTCATCATTGATACATTGTTACTTATTACTTGTTCCTTAATCCTTAATAAAAAAATCTGTACTTTAACCTTACAAGACTCCTCAAACAGAAGGTGAACTAGGTTGTAAGCTGTATGATCCAGCAATCATGGCTACGTGGCAAGACTAATTGTAGATTATAAGGCTAAATATATCTTATATTTAGTAAAAATTATATTTGTAATTTTAGGGTGTACAAATCTCACGCACTCCATACAAATCTCAACGCACTCCATTTAAAAAAAAATGAATAAATATAAAACCGATTACACGAAAAATTAATTTTTTAATAATAAATCACATTGTTTTTTAAAAAGAATGTACGAGATTTACATATTTTAAAAATATGTTTAACATTACTTTTTATATAGATAGTAATATGGCCCACATGTATAATAATATAATCAAATTTTCTATCTTTTGATAGATGGATCCAACATTACGATACTTCATGGTAATGGACGGGTTAGAAGATTCATTTTAAAATCCAACCAATTTGCCCCTGGCCTCCAAAATATAAAACAAGATAATTCTCATGTAATCTATTTATTTCTAACTAAAATTGAGAAAAATAATTTTGGTTCTTTAAATTCTTTTAAAAATACTCAAAATACTTCAAAAATATGAAAGCTCTTTTTTAACTTCATGTCTCCATAAAAGCATGAAAAGAATTTCTTGATTCTTTTAAAATCTAATATTTTGCCTTCAAAATCTAGAAAAGAATTATGCATGCATATCCTTAAAAAATAAAAGGCAAGAATCCAAAAGTTCTAAAAATTTGAAGATATTCTTAAGTTTTGGAAAACCCAGAATTTTGGCTTTTAAAATATGAATATCCATACATATGTAGGGGTGACAATATATGACATGACCTGTTAACCCAACACAAACACAACGCGATAATAGCTGGTTTAGGTTTAATCTTAAAAGTTTGGGTCAAAACGGGTTAACCCGTTAAAACACGATTGCTTAAAGGGTTGATAACGGGTCAACCTGTTTTGATCCGTTATAACCCGTTATGACCCGTTAAGAAAGTTAAAATTACAATTATACCCTTATATCTAAAAGTAAGATTGTTGAGATTTTAATTTCGATATTTTTATTGTTTGGATTGTAATTTTGGACTCGTAATTAGTTTATATTTTTTATAGATCATATTGCGATTTTAACATTTATATAAAATTATGCTAAACTTAATTAGGTCAAACAGGTTAATTTCGGGTATGTTCAACCCAACGGGTTGAAACAGGTTGGGTCATGTAACACCCCGTATTTTAGTATATATTTAATTTAAGGATTATTTGTTATTAATTTAAAAATTGATTCTCTTGTTTTAAATTTTCAGATTTTAGTAGGTTTATTTTTATGATTTTTAATTTGTGAAAATTAAATTTGACATGTTTCCTTAATATTAATAATTGTTATGCATTTGAATTTCTCTTTATTTTAAATTAGTTTATTGTTGGGTTTAATTATTTTCTTTTTATTTAATCACTACGTTTGAATTATTTTATTTAAACTGTTGTTTTGAAATAATTTTCGTTGGATCAATTTTGTGACCCAAGTTGTGAGGATTGGACCTCATTTCTTTCCCTCCATTTTTCTTTTTCCTCTTTCTTTTCTCTTTCCTCTATTTCTTCTTTCTTTTTCTTTTGGAACCCCCTTCTTCCTCCCACGCGCACGAGCCTCTCTCCCTCACCCCGTGCATTCTCTTCTCCTCCCCAGCCCGCTGTCGTGTGCCTCCGTCAGGCAACACCGCCTAGCCCACGACCTTCCCCACCCTCCGGCAACCTCCCCCTCCAGTTTTCAGCTCCTCACTCGTTGGCGTTCTCCTCCACGCACGGCTTAAAGCCGTGGCATTCTCTTCGCTCCAGCGCCGCCGTCACGCCACCTCCGGCCACCATCTCTTAACCACTTCATTCTCGACCTCCCAGCTACCTAATGCACCCATCCTTGGCTCCGATCTGTCACCAGTAAAGTCCATCTATCTCCATCTCCGATTTGAGCATTTTGGCCTTCAACCTCCACCCACGGCCAACCACCACCACCACTAGTTTCACCGACATCCCTAAGCCATTCCCTATCAATCTCGGGTTTTCGTTTGTACCCGTTCAAAAGTGAGTTTTTGAGACCCACGGCCATAGTGCATTTTGCACTATTCCGTTGCTGTGACGCCACTTCTAGCACCTTCGTGATCTTTCAAAAATTATATTATAGCATTGTAAGTATTTTTCCAAAGAACTTTTGAGGTTTAAATGTATTTTCACGCTAACTCATATTTACTGTGAATTGGTTGGTTGTGCCGGACTGAGTCCGAGGAGTAAATGGATCAGTTGGATTGGATGATGGAGTTGTTTGTGTGATTAGTTTATGCTATGAGATTTGTTGGTTGTTTCGGGTTTAAATATTAGTGTTTTGTGTTTGACCTGGGTTATGGTGGACATGAGTGATTTTAGGAAGTGATGATATATTTTGAGATTATGAAGGTTTTAAGTTTTGAGGAATTAAAATAGGTTATTTAAGAAGTTTAGGCTTAAATATCAAAATCCGTGATTGATTGAAAAACTTACGAAAATTACGTGATTATTTTTATAGGTGACGACTTATAATCGACTCGACCTTTTTGAGGAAAATTCTGAAAAGCTAAGTCATCCAGGTAAGCGGGGTTCCTATGCTAGAGTTGCATAAAAATAAAATGGATTGAGGTTAATTTTTGAAAATAAGTATGTTTTGTTATGAAAAGAGATTTGAACTACCTCAGTTCTTTGTTCTGGATTACTCATGAGATTCTGTTTAAGAATAAATTATTTTTTGGCATGACTGGTGTAGAAATGAGCTATTTTGTATTTTGCTTCTGAACTATGCAAAAGAGAGCGAATATGAAAGTTTATGCATAAAATTATGTTTTGTGATTTCTGAAAACTCTGTTCTGTTCTGAAGATGTTCTGTACTCTGATATGATATGATTTCTGAAAATTATGTTCTGTTCTGAAGGTGTTCTGTACTCTGATATGATGTGATTTCTGAAAACTTTTGGCATGAAATTCTGAATCGAGATGTGGTTTGTGGATGGTGATCTATTTGACCTACCACGGGTGCTAAGAGTGGCTTCTGTTTGGGTTGGTACCAACTATTTTGTTTTCTGGTGCATCCACTTTGGAAACAAAGTGGTTTTCTAGTGGTCTTTCCTGTGTGCACACTTGGGGCTCCGAGAATAAATAAGGGGAAGATTCACATTCTGTTTCTGCTCAGTTAGCTACCGGGATTTGCACAACCCTACCACGGGGGTTAAACATGGTCTCTGATGTGATATGATGCTCTGGTACGATGGTGGTCAATTATGATATGCCAAAAGAGTTTGAATAATAATATTTTTGAACTTTCGCTCTAATATTTTTTATAACATGTTCTGACTCTGCATTCTGAAAATAAAGTGTTTTGTTCTGCATTTTGAAATCTCTAAATGCTCATGTTTGCATACTAGTATATGTTCTCTGCTTACTGAGTTGTTGATAACTCCCCCCTCTTATCTCCAATATTTTCAGATGATTTTTAGATATTTCAGCTGAGGATTAAGACTATGAGGAATTGGGTGAGATGCCTTAAAAATAGTAGATTAAGAATAGAAAGTTTTTGATGAGTATTGGTGATTTTTAATAATTATATTGTTGAAATGTGAGTTTAAGTGACATGTAGAGGAGTTGGTAATTTTTGGGGTTACTGTATTGAGGATTTTATATACAAGTATGTGTGGTTAATTAAATTTGAAGTGTTTACGTTTGATTTGAAGCTTTTGGAAGAGTATTAGCAATGTTGGAGTTGATTATCAAGTAATATGAGTTAACTCTCCGGACCCTCGGGGACGGGGCGTTACAGGTCATGTCGTGTTAACCTATTTCGTAGTATTTACTAATGGGTCAAAATGGATCGTGTCATGTTAACCCGTTATGTTAATAGGTCGTGTTAGGGTTTAAGATTTTGATACTATAAGCTTAACGGGTTGTGCTCGTGTTGACCCATATAGTATAATATACATGTCTTGACATGACAGAACACGACCCGTTATCATGATTTGACATCTCTATACATATGTATAGATATTTAAAATGTGTATTTTCTAAACTATTAATATTTGTTAATTTTATACCTATCTCTATATTTCTTCCTTCAGTTTCTTTTTTTCTCTGTGAAAAAAATATAAGAATAAGAAATATGATGATTTTTCTTTACTTTATTCACATTGAGAATTTTAAGATGACCAATTGTAAATTTGATAAAATTGGTTCAATATACATACAAGGGATATGAAATGAAATTGCATTTATAATATATATATATATATATATATATATATATGTTTTATAATTATATATATATGAATAAATTTGGCCCCCTAAAATACAAGAACTTCACCACTGCTTAGGATTTTCCAAGAACATCTGAATAAACAAAGTTAGAGGTGTAACCGATCCGGTTTGGTCCGTTTTGACATATTTTATAATCAAATCAGTATATATCGGTTTTGAGATTTGAAGAACTGATACCGAACCGGTTATACACCTAAATCGGTACTTCCAATTTTACCGGTTTCGGTCAGGTTTTTCTGGTATATTATATAGTATATATATTATAGTATATAATAATATAGTGATAATATATTGTAGTATATTATAATATATATTATACTTGTATTATAGACTATAGTGATATATTATAGTATATAATATGAGTTTTGCTACACAACCTCAACCACACTCCACACTTAACATTTTTTTTAATTTTTTTTGAGTTTATTCTTTTTAAATTATTTCAAATTTTTTATTCATTGTTTATATAATAAATATTTAATAAAATAAAAAAAAAATAAAAATTAAAAATAATGTGGAGTGTGGAGTGTTAGGAGGTTGTGAAGATTTTTTGATATAATATAGTGATATATTATACTATATTATAATATATTGTGATATAGTATTAGTATAACTACTAATACAATAGATTATAATGATAATATATAGTTATTTATATATGATTTTAAAATTTAAGATTATATTAATTAATAATTTATCATATAATACAAAACTATTTTATATATAATTATATATAATATAAAAAATATTTTATACAATATAAAAAATTAAAAAATATATATATGAACAATTCCGGTTCGGTCCGGTTTGGTGTTAGAAAAAAATAAAATCGGAACAAGACTGATTTCGACCGGTTTTGAAAAAATAGAACGGGTACATGGCCGAACCGAACCGAACCGAACCGAACCCTGTACCGGACAAAACCCACCGATTCAGTCCGGTTCGGACGATTTATCGATTTTTTTTTTCACTCCTAAACAAAGTTGATAGGATGTATTATATATTCACATTTGGCTATCATGTTTTGTTCAAATTTCTAATATAGACACCAAACAAGCCCTTAGTACTAAAAGAGATTATAAAACATTAATTCAAATAAACAAATTTGACTTCCATCCTGTCAAAATTTTACTAAATAAATTCCATTGAAAAAATGAATAGACAAGATTAGAAGATTGATAAAAAAAAAAAATCACCTTATTTTTTCACTTAATTAAAACAATCTCGCCCTTTCATTTTTCAACGGGACATATATATTCAGTAATTATTTTAACAGGATGTATGTAAGCCAAACTCCAAAAAAACATTAAATGCATTAATTCAATGAAATAATATTGATAATCTCGCCTCTTCAATTTTAATATAGATATATAGAAGTAAACAATATGTGGTGAATGTACAAATCCTTGTAAAAAAAGAAAGATTCCTTCATCAATGATACGCTATAATATATTACTCATTACTTGTTCCTAATGAATAAATAAATCTCTACTTTTAACCTTAGAAGACTCCCCAACAGAAGGTATAACCGCTTTCAAACTACAATTGCAAGCTACGCTAAAACCAAGCCAACTTCCACTCTTTTCTCTGCATGACCATGTCCCCACAAACCAGACGGTTGAAGAAGCCGCCCCCCTTCCATCTCTTGAACTAACCTCATCACCTTGAAAGCTCCATCTCATCTTCTCAAGATTGAAGCTCAAAAAGCCTTTTCCCAGATCGATTCAAACGTCAACAACAACAACCAGTAGTCTCGATATTCATCTCTTCCTTTGCCTCCACGCTAGCTTTCATTCATGATTCTGATCTCCCCACCAACACCTAGATAGAATAACCAAACCCTGACCAATATCCCATGCTATTTTTAGTGTTTCTTTGAGACGCTAGCTGGGGCTGGCTTGCTGAAGTTGGAGGAGTGCTGTCGTACGTGAAGTTTAGTTCATGGCGAGCCAAAGTGTCATGTTTTCGGTTCAGACGCCGTTGGAGATTGTAAGTATCGTCCGTATAATATTTCGGTTGCTGCAGCCTGCACTGTCTACTTCTTTCTATCGATATTTCTTGCTACTTTTGTCTCTCTGTTGTCACGTTTTCTTCCTCTTGTTAATTTCTAACGTCGAGAATTTACAGAACAATAAGAAACCTGGTGGGCAGCAAGAGAGAAAACAACTTGAAAGAGAGGTACATATGGGATCGGAAAACCATTTATTTCCCTTCAATGCCTATATAACTCTTGGTCTGATTCAAAAACCAAGCATCTTGAAGAATATCGAACGAATAATATTGTCAACCAAGAAATGTAGACAACCATAGGTGACGATCAGTACAACTCCTCTCTGGTTTATGTTCATCTGGTATATATTAATTAAGCAGTCCAATATTGATGGTTCATATGCAATTGTTATTGTAAAATCTGAGGCATTTATTTCTAACGAATGTTAGAGTTTAGTCTAAGAGATCACCATGAGATGTTGATTTTTTCCTAACAAATGATCCAGTAAAAGTGGACATGAAAGTCTCTTCCAGCCAGTCCAGACGAACAAGATGTTGCACACAATCCTTCACTGCCGCTTCTAGCCGCAATATTATAATCTGTTTATCAGACTATATTAAAACCGCTTCAAGCGGCTTCCCTTAGTGGGAAATGGGTGAGAGCCAAACTTTTGGCTCTAGATCCCTTTTTTCTTATTTTCGTGATGTATCCTATAATCTGCTAGTTTATCTATGAATATTTTACTTGCAGAGGGAAAAAAAAAAGAATCTTAAATTAACTGTACTTGAGGAGAAGTTCTTTTGGTAGAATGCTCAAAAGCAGTTAGGTAATATCATATGGCAAGGGACATGTTAACATAGATATATAGGATACAATCGAGAGCTTTTATTCGATCTGATCCAGAAATATTGCATTCATGTTGTTGGAGAAAGCTATTTTAAGCTATTCCCATGTAAATGCATGCCAGGTCTCTATGCTACAAAAAATGCTGAATCAAGAAGAAATGATGCACGAGATTTTGGATCATGCACATAATCAACATTATGGTTCTGCTATCAGCATCCCTAACTTCCTGCCTCCAAAGGTAAACTGCCACTCATTCAAACATGCAAATACATGCAACATTTCATCAAGAACGCATGATTAATGAAGCTCCTTGTAGGAGACATGACTTCTGAATACCTCAGTTTGAACATTGAGATAACATTGATATATAGCATCTACTGAGAGTACTACTCGTCCAGATCTCTGAATACAGCATTCCCTTGAAACTCTAAGCTGTCAAAATTAAATTTTATCTTGTGGGAAAAATATATAGGCTCTCAGACATAGTAATCCTTCAAAATACTATAGTTTTGTGTAATACCAAGTCCTTATGACATACAGTTTTCTTACCAAATGTTTAAAGTTCATATTATAAAGATGTAGGCTTCTAGGATTTTGTACACAATGGAAACTATATGCCATCTTATATTAAGGTTTCAAAAATGCTTTAAACAAAGTTAATTCATTAAACTTCCTTTAAGGTGTGCTAATAATTGTCTATCATGTTTACTATGTAGATGAAAGAGCTCTTAGCAGAGTTGGCAATGGTTGAGGATGAGATAGCTCGACTAGAAGACCAGATAAGCCAACTTCAAAGCAGTTTGAAACATGAACAAGAGATCATCAAAGATTCGCAATCTAAAGTACAATGGCAACGTGGAAGTCTGAGCCATCCTGATCTTCATCATCCCTCACTCACAACAAAGCTGCCAAACTCCATATACAAAGGTGGCAATGAAATCATGGCCTATGAAACGAAAGCACTGCATTTCATAAGTAAAGCTATAAAAGGCGATTACAGTCTTAATGATTTCACTGTATCTGAGAAATTGGGAAACAGATTTGATGATCAGAAAGAAAATCTTTTCCAAGAAGCTGCTAAATTTCAGGACAAGGTGGTTCCAAGAAAAAGTGGGATGCTGAAACCATCCTCACCCTTGCGAGATCCTCGGCATCCATCACCCAAGGTATGTTACCTCTGCTCATTACTGCCATAATTTGTTTGTTGGTGATCATTTTCTTATATTCACTTAACATTTTGTTAGTAAATAGCAGAATCAAAGATGAGAGAACTATACTAGACTATGGATCTACCTAATTTATTGTATAAATTTTAGATACCAATGATTAAACCATGTAAACTATTAACATTGATAACCAGATAGCAATATATTGAGATGTATATAACATGAGGTTACTAAATCTAGATTTCAAATGACTTTGTTTCAGCCAAGAGAACGTAATTCACCAATATTTTCAGACATCCCTCCAAAATCTCTATCGAGTGAAATTCAACTAGAAGATCAGGAAAACCAGCAATGGCAACCCAACTTGCTATCAGAGAGCATCATGAAATGTTTGAACCTAATATATACGAGACTGCTAAGAATATCAAGAGCAATGGAACTGGAGAAGTCAAGCCCCATTTCAAGGTCTATGAACACTTCTTTTAGTTCAAGAAGCTTTAGGGCCGAGACTGGCTTAAAGTCTAGTCTTCTGTTACAAAAGGAATCAAGACAACAAGACCCCTATGGTATCTTCGACATGGAAGAGTCTATCCCCAGGGACATTGGTCCTTACAAGAACTTGGTTATTTTCACGTCAAGCTCTCTCGACCCCAAATCGATATCAAGCTCCAGTTCTATTCCTTTACTAAGAAAGTTGAGGTAGGAATATGCTAAACTCTACATATTGATAACTATTGTATACACAGATTCCTACCTAATATGAGTATCTTGCATAAGTTTAGGCATATATGCAAACATGAAATAAGATGTCATTTTGATTTTCCTTTTGTCTTTGTGGATTAATGCAGCATTTTGTTGAACAGTCTTCAGACAGTGGACTTGAGAATCTTGACAAACCAACAGAAATTAGCATTTTGGATCAACATGTACAATGCTTGTATCATGCATGTATTATGGAAAAAGCCATTCTTCCTTCTCTTTTTCATCTTATTGAAATGGGTTTATCTAGCCTGATGTGCATGTAATCTTGCAATTGCATCAGAGTTGCAGCTGTAGTACTCTGATGTTCAAGTAAGCTTAAGAGCACATCAGGATGCCCTTACACATATTACTCAACTCTATCAAAATTCATCGTAATTACAATTCTGTTTCAGGGATTTCTTCAATATGGAGCGCCTTCTACTCCACACAAATTGCTTGCAATAATGAACAAGGTACGTACATCTCGGAACTCTCTTCAAAGACAAATTTCTCATGATTTTTTTTAAGCAAATTGCATTGATTCCATTGAAAAGGAGTTCTAAGTAATTGCAACTATGCTAGCGAACTATGTATCTTGTGAATACAGGCAACCCTTAACGTAGGAGGCAACATAATAAATGCTCAAGCAATAGAGCATTTTATTTTGAGAAAGCCAGCATCTTCAAGCATGAAAGAGGTAAATTTAACCAAACCCATTTTCTATCCGAGTCATACAGACATGAATATTACTTTTACAATCTCTTGAGAGGTGATTTCTAGAAGGTTTATCGCAAAGGTGAAAAGGATGATGATAAGGAAGGCATTGTTCGCCAACTTTTCGGAATTGAATCAATGGATCCAAATGTCATATTTGCTCTGTGCTGTGGAACTCGTTCATCTCCTGCTGTAAGTTAAAACTATCATAGTTCATGGCATTTCTCATTCTAACTATCTTATGCTATACACTCATCCCGCTCTTATCACATTGCATTGATATGTGTAATGTAATCAATAATCAGATAAACTCATTTTTTTAAAATAATGAATTCAAAGATCATTAGGATAAGAGTGGAATGAAGATATAATATATAGTATTTTTCTTTTCTTAATCTTGACACAGCAAGAAACATCATTAATATCATTTGCAGGTAAGAATATACACAGCTGATGGGGTTGTAGCTGAGTTGGAAAAATCCAAGTTAGACTATTTGCAGGCTTCCATAGTGGTGACTAACACAAAAAGAATAGCATTCCCTGAACTCCTGCTTCAAAATATGCTTGATTTTGCCGTAGACACAGACTCATTTGTGGAGTGGGTTTGCCAACAGTTGCCAACTTCAGGTTCGTTGAGGAAATCAATGGTGGATTGCTTCAGAGGCCATAGCTGTGGCAAGATATCCAGCATTGTTGAGAAAATACCTTGTGACCTTGAATTCCAGTTTTTGTTGGCAATATAATTAGTTCCAGAGATAATTTTTCCAGCACTTGGTACGTCCTCTGCAACAGAATATGCAGATCAATGAAGTATTTGAGTACTTGGTCACAGCAAGTTTCCTTTCTTTTTACATCATTTTAGCTTTGGTTGACAAATTTCATGGATGGTTTTCTTGTTTTCTACTTATTAGTGAATACTGCATGGACTTTCCTAGAGTGATATGATGATCATCCTCAATTTTCCAAGATATCAGGAAAATAATGGAATTTTGGGGAAAACACACTTGCATCCTCAAATTAGCACTTCAATATGAAATCATCACTTGTCCTAAAAGGTTAAACTGATGAGAAGAGGTAGATTTTATTATTTATATTATATTCTTAACACTCTCCCTCACATATGGGCCAGTCTTTTCCTTAATGAGTAAGCCCAACACGTGAAATATTTAATTAAATTGGTAGAGTGTAGAGTCAGGGTTCGAACTCAGGACCTCTGCTCTAATATCATGTGAAATCACTACTTGTCCCAAAAATTTAAGCAGATGGAAAAATATAAATTTTATTATTTGTATTATATTCTTAACATTCAAATCATATAGAACATTGTCCAAATTTTGACACTAACACGACACAATCTTGAAATTCAAATCTTCATAAAGGTCAGATCTTATGGATAATGCACATACCTCATGATTAATCAATCGCAATATATAGAAAAATGCACCAAATTAACTGCAAACGGATTATATACATTTTTTTTTAATTAAATACCTTCTATAATTCGGAAAAGATAGAAGACAGGCAGAGTCTGTAGACCGTATAGACCCGAATATAAAATATTGTTCGCTAAATTGTAAAAATTATTTAAATTAAAAATTATAGAAAATCTTATTGGTTAGAACCTTCACTACATATAAAAGGTGCCACAGTGATATAAAATGGATATGCAGGTGCTCAGTGAAACACAGCAAACCTGTTCCGACAAAATTGCATCAAAGGGCCATCATTGTGGTGGTTGGCTAAACTAGCGTAACATGTTATAACAACTCATCATTGCGGCAGTTTACAGAAAATTGTTCTTCTTTTCTTTGTTTGCATTAGGGGTGGCAATATATGATACGATTTGTAAATTTAACACGAACACAATACGAAATTAGCAGGTTTGGATTTGATATAAATAAGTTTGGGTTAAAACAAGTTGACCCGTAAATTCAACTTTGCAGCTTTGACCATACCTTATGTTTGATGTCAAAAAAAGCTTGGTTTTTTTATTTCCCAACCATAGGAGGGAAGCCCAGATATTTCTCATATTGTAGCACATGACTAGAACCCCACAATGCTATGATATCCCTCTGTTTTCCTGCTATTACATTGCTGCTAAAAACTGAAGTTTTTTCCTTGTTGATTTGTTGACCTGAGGCATATTCATACTGTTGCAGCAAACCCTGTAGTCTTCTGTTGGTCTCCACTTCAGCTGTAAAAAAAATGACACTATCATCTGCAAAAAGCAGATGATTCAAACGTGGTGCCCCTCTGCAAATTTGTATCCCAGTTATATACTTTGACCTTTCAGCTTCCTTCAATAAACTAACAAGGCTCTCTGTGCACATCAGAAATAAATAGGAAGAAAGGGGATCCCCTTACCTCAATCCTCTTATAAGCACAATATGACCAGTAGGTGCACCATTGATTAAGACTGAGAAAGAAGCTATCTGAATACACCTCATCAGCAAGTTAATCAAACTTGACTGAAACCCCAACTTCTGCATCAAGAAAGCCCCACTCCACCGTATCATAGGCTTTACTCATATTTAGTTTTAAAGACATAAAGCCTTTTTTGCCAACTCTTTTGTTTCTCAAATAATGGAGCACTTCATAAGCAGTTAATACATTATCTGTAATTAACCTACCAGGAATAAATGCACTCTGAGAATCTGAAATGACAGATGGAAGTATTGTTTTGAGCCTATTAGCAATAACTTTAGACATTAATTTATAAACCACATTACAAAGACTGATTGGTCTAAAATCATTTACTTTCAGAGGGTTTTTTTTTCTTAGGCACCAGAGTAATGAAAGTATGATTTATGGACTGAGGGAATTCACCAGTGTTGAGGGCTTTAAGTACTACATAAGTCACAAACTTACCAATGGTAGGCCAATACTTTTGGAAGAAAACAGGAGACATGCCATCTGGACCAGGAGCTTTCGTGAGATGCATCTGTTTTAGAGCCTACAAAACTTCTTCCTCAGTGAAAGTTTTGATAAGTTCCTCATTCATAGTATCAAACACCTTCCTTTCCATTTTGTCAAGAATAGCAGCATGTCCTCAAGAGCCAGAAGCTGTAAAAAGAGACTCAAAATAATCAAGAATTAGCTTGTCACAATGTTCCCCTTCATACCAAACTCCATTTGCATCTTGTGGTTTCAAAATACTATTCATTTTTCTTCTTTGAGACCCCTTAGCATTAAAAAACTGTGTTCTGATCTCCCTCAGCTAACCACAAAGCTCTTGATCTCTACTTCCTCATAATCTCTTCCCTTTCCAACCACTTCTGGACCTCCTGTGTAGCGTAGATGACAACTTCCTTTTCATAACCCATTGGATCCTTCTCCTGCACAATCTGCAATTTTTTCTTTGCCTCTTGTAATTTCACATGGACTCTGCCAAACTTTGACTTATTCCACTGATCTAGTTTAAGGCTACAACCAGAAATCATATCCATAACTTCATTCAAGTTGCACTGGGAATTACTGTAACACCCCGTATTTTAGTGTATTTTTTTAATTGAAAGATTTTTGTTTTTAATGTAAAATTTATTCTCTTGTTTTAAAATTGTGGGATTTTTTTTAGTTGTGTTATTTTTATGATTTTTAGTTTACGAAAATTATTTTTGAAGTGCTTTATCTAAATTAATTATTGTTATGTGTTTAAATTTCTTCTCGAATTAAATTAACTTGTTGTGGGGTTTAATTATTTATTTTCATTTTAATCATTACGTTTGAATTATTTTATTTTACTTGCTGTTTTAAAATCGTTTCCGTTGGATCATTTGTGTGACCCAAGATATGAGGATTGGACCTCATTTCTTTCCCTACATTTTTCTCTTTCCTCTTTTCTTTTCTTTTCTTTTTCTCCTCTCCTCTCCCGCGCGCCGCACTCCCTCCCTCCCTCTCTCATCCCGTGCGTCGCCCTTCTCCCCCAGCCCGCCACCGTGAGCCGGCGGTGGCCGTCACCGCCCAGTCCATTCGCCTCCCCTGCCACCGGCGACCTCCCCCCTCCAATCTCAGCCTCCCTTGTGCCGCCGTTAGCCACCACGAGCCCTTTGAAGCCGCGGCACTCCTTGCGCCGCTGCGCCGCCGTCGCGCCACCTCCGGCCACCATCTTCTCACCACATCATCCTCGACCTTCTAGCAACCCAATGGACCCAACCCCAGCTCCGATCCGTCACCGGTGAAGCCCCACCAAGTCCATTTCCGATTTGTACATTTTTGGCCTAAAACCACCCCTTGCGCCGCCACCCACGGCAAACCACCACCACCATTGATTTCACCGACATCCCTAAGCCCTACCCTATCAATCTTGGGTCTTCGTTTGCACCCGTTCAGAAGTGGGTTTTTGAGACCCACGGCCACAGTGCATTTGGCACTGTTTTGTTGCTGCGTTGCCGCTTCTAGCACCTCCGTGATCTTTCAAAAATTATATTATAGCATTGTAAGTATTTTTCCCAAAGAACTTTTGAGATTTATAAGTATTTCTGCACTAATTCATATTTACTGTGAATTTGTTGGTTGTGCCGGACTGAATCCGAGGAGTAAGGGGGGGTCGGTTGGATTTATGGTTGAGAGAATATTTAGAGGGGAATTAATTTTCTTTGTTGAGTGCAGTTTAATTTTTGGAGGTATTAGTTTATATTTTTCTGTTATGGAGTTGTGAATGGGAAGAAGTGTGCTTTGTTTAGTGTTGGTTAAATTGTTAGTAATTGTTTGGGACTGCGAACTGTTGGAATAAGTGTGAGTTATTGGAATTTGAATTGGCATTGGTCTTGATGCTTGTATTGGACAATACTGAGATTGGTATAGAATATTTGGGTCGAAGTGAGGGCTGTCCGGATTGTTATTTGGCTGTTGGAGTTTGATTAAACTTGCTGAATTATGATCTAGAGTTTGGATCTGGAGTTGTCTAAGACCAATTTTGTGTTGTTGGACTTTAATATTTAGTTTATATTATTTTTATGAATAGGTGAAGAGACGGATAGAGACTGTTTTCAAGTCATAGATAATGCGCTGCAGGAGTCAGGTAAGCGGGGTTCCTATGCTGGGTTTTATACAAGTTAATAAGACTGAGGTTGATTTTATGAAAACTCGCATAATTTGTGTTGTGTTGGGAACTTGTGAAAACAAAGATCAACCTCGGTCTCTTATCTGCATTATTCATGAAATCTGTGTGAAAAAGGAAAATATATTCTGACATGCATTGTGTAGACATGAGCTAAATTCTGTCATGTGATTTCTGAAATCTGAAAACGAGCGATATTGAGAATATGAAAAGTTGTGCATTTATTTGTTCTGGCTTTTGTGTACAGCGTGTGTAAACTGTTCTGAATCTGTTTTGGTACTTTGTATTATTTTGATACAACATCTGAAAACCTTTGGCATGGTGTACTGGTTTTTCGTATCTGACTCTGTCTCTGCTTTGCTCTGCTCTGCTCTGTTATGCTCTGCTCTGTTTGGGTTGGTACCAACTTCTCTGTCTCTGAGTGCACCCACTTTGGAAACAAAGTGGTTTATTTGTGGTCTTTTCCTGTGTGCACACTCGGGGCTCCGAGAAGAATAAAGGAAAGATTTCACCTCTGTCTCTGCCTGGTTTGGCCACCGGGGTTAGCACAACCCTACCACGGGGGTGAAACATGGTCTCTGCTCTGTTTGATGCTCTGTTTGGATCTGATGATGATACTCAGTTTATGTTATGCCAAAGCACTAAGGGTTTTACTTGTCTTAAAACCATCGCTCTGTTACTTTTGAAAATATGTTCTGTTCTGCATGTTAACCCTGGAAAATATTTTGTTCTGCATGTTCTATTTTGTAAATGCTCATGTTTGCACGCTAGCATATGATTTCTGCTTACTGAGTTGTTGATAACTCACCCCCTATCTTCATAATATTTTTCAGATGATGTGGAGAGTCCAAATGAGGACCTGGAGTAGATTTCTGAATGTGTTTAAACTGAAGAGATGTTGTTGGAAGAAGGACTTCTGATGTTCTTAGTTTTAATGTTTTTGAGCTTTATTAATTATATCTTGGGTTTCAGAAAGAGGTATGAAATTATTGGCTGAGTTGTTATGATTACCGAGAGATTACGGACTCCTTAGTTTATTTTAGCTGCAGTAATGACTTTGTGGAGTTGTCAAGGTGGTTATTTAGAACTCTTGATATTGAGTTTTGTTATTAAAGATTTGAGTTTCATTTTAGTTGTGTTGGATTATAAGTTCTTTAGAGACAGGTAGTAAGTCTCCAGACCATCCGGGTTTGGGGCGTTACAATTACCAAACCTCCACGAGTCAGTAACAATCTTTGAACATTCATCCTCACCAAGCCACATGGCCTCAAATCCAAAAGGCTTCTTCCTTCTTTTTGTCATAGTAACACCCTCTAACTCCAACCATAGAGGCAGGTGGTCAGAGTAGGCTGCTGATCCATGAATCACAGTGGCCCTTTCATACAGAAAATACCAGGACTGGTTTGCAACAAACCTGTCCAACCTTTCACAAATAGTAGCAGAACCACCTCTTTTATTGCACCAGGTAAAATTAGTCCCTCTGAATCCCAAATCTCTAAGCTCGCAGTCTGCTTAAAGACTTCTGAAATCAGCCATTTGTTGTTCAGGCCTGCCTCTACCACCCCACTTCTCACTTTGAGTAATGATCTCATTGAAATCCCCAAACATCAACCATGCCTCATCCACCCTTCTACCAAGCCTTCTGATCAAATTCCAACTTCAGGATGGCCATATATACCCGTTAGGAACCATTATTTTGTAATAATCAGATCATCCACAACCTTTGCATCGATGTGTGACTATGAGTAGCTAAGAAAAAACAGATCAATATCTTTCTTCCAAAGAAGAGCAAGCCCCCCACTATGGCCAATACAATCCACTGCTAGACAGTTATCGAACTTCAAAATAATTCTACAATTCTCCATTGCATGTACTTCAAGTTTTGTTTCCTGCTTAAACAAAATGTTAGGATCTTCCCTCTTGATTAGATCACAAAGGGTTCTAATACCACGGGGGTTCCCAAGCCCCTGGGTATTCCAGCTTAAGAGTTTCATGGCTCCCGGCGGGGCTGGGAACCAGCCTCCACCGATGATAAAAGGTGATAATTTAAGTTGCTAACATTCTCTCTCAACCTATTCTTCAGACATTTGGAACTCCTCCCTTCCTCCTCTTCATTCTGAAGTACCCTCTTCATACCCACAACTAGTCCTGCATTAAGAAGCCAAGTATCAGCAGCTTGAGACTTTCTCTTCTACTTGCAAGGGCCTCCAGATGGTTTAGAAGGAAACAAATTAGCAAGAGGGCCTTCTGATTCTTGGCCCATTCCAGCTTCCTTTGAGTTTGGAATCACTTCCTTCGTAATGACACTACTGCCCCCAGTTTGACCTTCCTTCGTAGATAAACCCCGTTGATCCACCTTATTCAAATCTCCTGAATTACAGCCTCTGTTATCTTCATGCATACGTTCCTCCGTGATTTCCTCCAAGAAAACCTTCTTTTGTAACGGCAGAACTAAATGAGAGTTATCCTCATTCAAATTTTCCGTGATTTCCTCTGTGATAAGCTCTTTGTTTGAATGCACTGGATTCCTGTCCCAAAGAGATGATCCCCTAGGATCTGCGATGCTGCGATGCCTGGGATATTCCCACTTTCCGATGGTCTCTCCTTGTCCTTCAACTGCTCTTTACGACCTCTAACGGAGCCACCATATCCACCGCATGAAGCCAGGGACCATATGGATACTAATTCATAGAGAACTGCTCCAACTCTGTTTTCCAATGATCACAATCCTGATGGCCGTGTCCAATTTTCCTGCATGGATAGCAGAAATTTGGAAGACGCTTATACATGAATTTTACCCAGATGGGCTGTGAAGATCCCAGGCAAATCTTCTTTCCACGTAACAGGGGCTTTGATATATCAAGAACAGAGCATCTATTAGTGAAATTTGGTGCACCTATTTGAGTCCCTCAACATCACTCACCAACGTAAGATTCTTGTTGAGTCCCTCAACATCACTCAAACACCGATCACTTCTAGCAAGAGCATCATCAAGTTTCGTTGGCTCCACCGTAAGCACCTCCTCCTCTTGTTCAGTGAGAGAGAGCCGTTGACATAACGAGTCCAAATTGGCATCCATAACTTAATCTCATGCACTACAAGCACGTAGAGACGACTCACATGCAAGGACCTGTACGAGACAGGAGAAAGGCCTCTACGAAGGAAAGAACCCTTCAGAGGATTTGTAAAACTTCTCTAATTATATGTTAGTTAATTAAGCACTTAAGTGATTATATATAGTATATATTTTATAACGTGTAATAGTTAGTATATTGGTAGTTTCATTATATACTACAATGTATATAAGAAATGTATTCATAAAAATGTTATAATTTTATAGTTCAATATAAGGTTTATATATTAATTGTAAAAGTTTTATTAGATTTAATATTTTATTTTGTAATTTGGTATTTTTAATTATTCAATTCATTCAAAAATTATATATAAGTGCACAAACAAAACTCAAGTAATAACTCGACTAGGCTCGGCTCAGCTCAAGCTCAAGCTCGTTAAAGAGTACAAATAAATATCGATAAATAACTCGACTCAACTCGAGCTTGTGCTTGATCATTGATTTGATCAGCTCAAAATAGGCTCGGCTCAGTGAGCTCTTAGCTCGAGCTTGAACTCGAGTTATTTGAGTCTAGCTCAACTCGATAACCCAAAAGATCAACTCGGCTCGAATCGATTACAACCCTACTCCAACCCGAGCTCTACACTCTCACCTTGTGCGGTCGAGTACATCTCCCACCAAGCTTTTCAAATTGAGCTCCATACTCACACCTAGCACGATCTAGTACATCTCCCACCAAGCTTTCTAAGTGGAGCTCTATAACTGCCCGCTATAAATTCACTGGTAGAATTTCTATTGACTTTAGAAACCTCGTGAAAACCCCATAAGTTTTTACGAATCAACCAATCGCACAGGTTTTAGTCTGTCAACATAGTCAGTGTTATCACTCATTGTGATGATAGAAATATGAGTTTAATTATTTGAGATAGTTAGAAGTGTCAGAATGCATTATGGTCTACGCCATTAGACTTAGTTGATTATTTAGGATTTTATGGCGTAATAACTCATTTTCATAATTTCAGACATAACGCCTGTTTGAAACTGCGAAATTATTTTTAGGGGCACTTCGGGGTTGAATTTTGGTAAACGATTTTCACTATATGTTAATATGAAAATTTAGGATTTTTTTTCAATACTAAGTTTATTATGCTTTTTTTGAAGTAAATAGTAACCTCGATAAACGCATCAAGTGCAGTGTTTTCAAATTCACAGTTTGGAATGTCCAAATTAGGTTAGAGAAGTTTTATTTGAACACTTGGTAAGATCTTAGCCACACATAGTGAATAGTATTAGACACTTGGCACCATGAGGAACCAACTGATGGATTTCTGAAGTTAATTAAGGTGTGAGATCATGCCACCTAAGCAAAACTTTATTTCATCTGATCAACCAAATTGTGCCAGACTAAAGAGGGTTTCAATCCTAGCGAAACCCTAAATGGTTGGGATACAATTGAAACCCCAAAAACTTGGTTGGAACTGAAACCCTAAATGGTTTCCCAAACCCTAAAGTTGGCCTCCAAACCCTTTTTAATCTGATTTCTAGCATTGTGTATAATTATTTGATTAAATCACTTTCACATGTTATTAATTAATCAAATCCTTGTTATGACATCATTATCCAATCTTTTAAACCTTGAAAATTTGATTGGGCCAAGAAAAATTGGATTTGGGCTTGATAGCATCCCAAACCCTAACCAAACCCCATTTAAACCCCATATTGAAGCCCGCATGGTTGAGGCCCACCAAGGCCCACGAATTTGGCCACCTTGGCGAACCTTCTTGAAGAATTTTCCTCCCCTACATGGCAGGCCATCCACTTCCCTTGGCTACACCTAATAGTGCCTTGATGTGAAGGAGAAATCCACATCACCAACCTCCATACCTCACAGCTGCTGTAGGCTGTCCTTGCCCCTCACTATTCTCCACTTTATGTCACATAGCCACCTCTAATAAAGGGTCATTCAAGCCCATAACTTCCCCTCCAAAAGTATAAAGTCATGCAAGACACATTTAACTTCCTTTCATTACTTCTTCACCCCGTTCTTAGAGAGAAACTCAAAAGAGCTCTCTCGGGCAGATTTTTAGATATTTTCGCGTGGAGATTTTCAACCCTTTGTAAGTATTTTCACACGATGACTCCTTCATAAAAGTTTTTTGTCTTTGAGTTTAGTTTCTGTGGATATCTTATTAGTCTCATTCCATACTCATTTGATTGGTCAAAATTATTTTTAACCATGGAAAGGTCATTCTGGGCTTGAAACTGAAGAGTATGTTATGTTTTGGAATTTTTGACCAAGCTAGTGGACATATCTTGGTCCGAACATTTAATGGAGTGTTGTTAGCATATGTTTATGAATGTTCATTGAGGTTTTATTGCATGAATAAAGTTTTCGATGATAGATTTCCTTAGTTCTGGAAACTTGAAAACTGGAAGTGGAGAAACAGTTTTGTTTTGAGAAAATTTGAATATTTCGTGGTCTAATCTTACTCCAAAGGCTTTGGTATTTTTATGTGATGATCCTAAGCCTCTTATATACATGTTAGGATGTTATTTTGAAGATATTTAGCATTATTTTTAAAGTTATGATTTTTCTATGCAAGAGGATTTCGGTTAGGCCTAAGATTTGATGTTTTTGGGTTAGATCCATGCTTTATTAAGTTTTAGCCATGTAATTTTAAGTTTTATGGTTGGATCTTCTTTAGGACACATTCTTAAACCATGTGATGTTTTAGTTTGAAGATCACATGTCTTTAAAGCATGGATCAAGAGATTGATCAAATTTAGTTGAGAGAAAAGCTTTTGTTTTTGGACTAAGTGTAAAACCAAAAACTCCAAGTGTTATTTTGTGATTTTTGGTGACTTTTGTTTGATCATTTAAAGCATGGTTGATCTTAGGATGATGTTATGAATATGTTAGAAGTACGATTTGAATTTTTTGGAATTCTTGGAGATGTTTTGAATAAGATCAAAACTTGTGATTCAAATGTTTGCTTTTAGTTAAAAAGTTTGGATCTTTTTACTAAAAAGTTTTGGGTTGATGATTAGTAAGTTCTTGTTGGATGTTTTATGTATGTTTTTAAACTTAGGATAGGAAGATCTTTGTTGCAAAAATTTGGTTTGATCATGAGTTTTGAAATTAGAAGAAGTGCAACAAAAATCAAGGGAAAAATCCTATGGATGTTTCGGCCATAGTGTGTTTTCCATAGTTGTGATTTGTTTTAAATTTTTCTGAGTTGATATTTGAGTATAGGACAAAATTTACACGAGAAATGTAAATTTTGAAAATTTTTGGAGTTAGGATGTGAAATCCTTAAGTTAGGGATAAAATGATCATTTTCCCACAGGTAGAGGGTTAAATGATAATTTTACTCTAAGTTAGCTTGTTTTCATGCTTCTAATTGTTAGTGATTAAATTTTTAATATTTAGAATCACTATTTTCAGTTCCTCGTGTTTCGCGCTTTATATTCTCATAGAACGCGACGATCGAGATAAGTTAGCTCTTAACTTACTATTAGTTTACTATGTATGTATGATGGGTAAGGAAACTACAATTTCTATTCATATGTTGTTATATATGCCATGTCATTACATGTTTATCTGTTACACCATCTATTCTGTCGCGTATTGCTATAAGTTGTAAGTATGTCATATTACGTTATGTCATCTGTTACATGTATGACATGTCACATAATGTTCAATGTTACATGTATGCCATGTCATGTAATATTCACTATTACATGTTATGCCATGTTATGAAATGTTGTCTGTCACATGTCATGTTAAGCTACAAAATATTTTTTGTCAATTATGTCATGTCTTTCGACTTACATTCATGTACGTTTTCGTACAGTTAAGTTATTGTTCATTTCATGGTTATTGTTAAATCATGGTAACCCCATGAGATAAGAATACGCGATCATGGTAACCCCATGAGATAAGAATGCGCTATCATGGTAACCTCATGAGATAAGATTACGCAATGATGGTAACCCCATGAGATAAAACTACTCTATCATGGTGACCCTATGAGACAAGAATATGTTTCAAGTTCATGTTATGTTCAGGTTCATGTTATGTTCAAGTTCACGTTCATGTTATGTATGTTCATGTTCATACTATGTTTCAAGCCATATTATGTTTCAAGTTCACGTTCATGTCTGGTTATATTTACGTTCATGTTATGTTCAAGTTCACATTCATGTTATGTCATGTTTACGTTCACGTTATGTTGCGAGTTCACATTTATATTATGTTATGCTCAAGTTCATATTATGTTCAAGTTCATGTTCAAATTATTTATGTTCACGTTTATGCTATGTTTCAAGTTCACGTTCATACTATGTTGCTAGTCCATGTTATGTTTTAAATTCACAAACATGTCATGTCACGTCAAGCTAAGTTTCAGTTTCAGTTCAAGTTATGTCATTTTTGTCATGCTATATGTCAAGTTATGTTATACTTACTTACGACTTTGATTATGCATTCAAACTTTTACTATCATGCATGCATCATTAACTTGTGTGGAAGTTTCCTATTAACTTGCTGAGAATCTCACCGTGGTAGTCCCAACTATCATTCCCCCTGAATGGTAGGCAATGTGTCAAGACCAGAGCAGGGAGCAAACACTGGCAGACTGGAGGAGGTTGACTAGACGCTTAGACACAACACGGAGCTTGTAGCCTCCATAGTTAGGTCTTTGGATAGTATTCCGGCATCGTTAGTCGAGTTACGCGAGTGACTCAACTAACTAGCTCAATAGTGTATTTTGGTAATGTAATTATGGAGCCAGGTCTCCGTTGTTTTGAGATTACAGTCTTCTGAGGCCCGTGCAGTAATCATGGATGCTTATTTTGTTAAGTATGCATGGATTATGTTATAACTATTTGGGATATTAGAAGTTTGGTGCATAGTATTGCTCAAGAAAAAAAAAATTATCATTTGCGAATATTGCACAATGCTATATGCATGTTAGGAACATTGCATCTTATATGTCATGAACAGGGGCAAGTAACATTGTGTTGCATGTCCCAACGCTTCGGATGTCCGTCCGTTCCCAAGCGAAATCTAGGGGCGTCACAATCTCCGTGCTCGAACCTAGCATGGTCAAGTACATGTCCCGCCAAGCTTTCTAAGCCGAGCTCCATGCTAACACCTAGCACGGTCGAGTACATCTCCCACCAAGCCTTCCAATTCGAGCTCCGTGCTAACACCTAGCACGGTCGAGTACATCTCCCACCAAGCCTTCCAATTCGAGCTCCGTGCTAGCACCTAGCGCGGTCGAGTACACCACCCACCTAGCTCCCCAAGTTGAGCTCCACGCTTGCACCTAGTGCAGTCAAATACATCTCCCGCTTAGCTTTCCAAGCCAAGCTCCACTCTCTCACCTAGTACGGTCGAGTAAACCTCCTTCCATATCTCCAACTCAAGCTCTGCACTCGCACCTAGCGCGGTTAAGTACATCTCCCGCCTATCTTTTTTAGCGGAGCTTTGCGCTTGCACCTAGCGCAGTCGAGAAAATCTCCCTGATAGCTCTCCAATCCGAGCTTCGCGCACCCACCTAGCACAATCAAGTATATCTCCCACCTAGTTGTCCAACCCAAGCTCTGTGCTCCCACCTAGCGCAGTTAAGTACATCCTCTGCCTAGCTCTCCAAGTCGAGCTCTATACTCCCACCTAGCACAGTCGAGTACATCTCTTGCCTAGCTTTCAAACTCGAGCTCCGCGCACCCACCTTGCACAGTCGAGTATATCTCCTGCCAAGCTATCCAAGCCAAGCTCCGTGCTCACACCTTGCGTGGTTCAGTACACCTGCCGCCTAGATCTACAAGCCAAGCTCCGAGCTCGCACCTAACACGGTCAAGTGCACTTCCCGCCAAACTTTCCAAGCCAAGCTTCGCGCTCGCATTGGTGCGTCCGTGCTCGAAAATCTTCTGCACTCTAAAATCTTCATCAATTAACACAAACAAATAGAGGACTAGAGACCATCTCCCAGAATTTATTTTTCTATAGTTTTCCACAAACTGTCTCTATCATGGTTGACTCAAAGATTCTCAAAGTCTTCTTGTTGAGAAAATCGACCTTAAGAATTGTGGGTAACTAAAAGGGTAAAAACAACAACCCATATATCTAGGCCCAACCCATCAAAGGGCCACCATCAGGAAGCCAGAGAGAAAAGACAAGGAGGTGACAAGACAAAAAGCAAAAGCTGAGGAAGGAATGAAATGAGACACGCAATGGAGAAGTGATATAAAGCTGATTTCCTCACCTACCTCTGACAAGGACACAATAAAAGGGATTTGAGATCTGAAGGAAGGGGTACTTCTAGACTTCTAAGTGATGATTACAAGAGAACACAGAGCACCTTCTTCAACCTCGAAACGGGAAACTCCATGTAACGCTCCGTTTCCGAAGGTCCGGAGAGTTAGCTCTTAATACTTAATATCAACTTCAATAATACAACTATAAAATCCAGAAAACTCCATAAAATGTTAATCCGTTTAATCAACCCAAATATCTATGTTCCTTCATGGGGACAACAAAGAAATTCTCAATAACATAAATTAAAAACTCTCCAAAAACTCGAAAATATCCTTAACTCATCAAATCAAAATAACCGAAAATAAATCAGTTTACTAACTACGACTCTCAAATAAACACTTGTACCCTCAAGCACTTATTCCACTACGATTATCACACCTTACTAAAACTTCTTACTCTTGTTCTCCAGCTGAACCATCAAAATTATCTGAAAAATATTTGGAGATAAGGGGTGAGTTATCAACAACTCAGTAAGCAGAAGACATATACTAGTGTGTAAACATGAGCATTTACAGAGTTCAGAATGCAGAACAAAATATTTTCTTTCAGAATGCAGAATATTGTTTTCAAAATGCAGCGTCAGAACATGTTATAAAAAATATCAGAGCGAAAGTTCAAAAATATTCATAATCAAAATCCCTTTGGTATAACATAAACTGAAACATCACATCTTATCTTATCATATCAGAACAGATATCATGTTTAACCTCGTGGTAAGGTTGTCCAAATCCCGGTAGCTAAACGAGCATAAACAGAATGTGAATCTTCCCCCTATTCATTCTTGGAGCCCCGAGTGTACACATAGGAAAGACCACGTAGAAAACCACTTTGGTTCCAAAGTGGGTGCACCAGAAACAGAAAAGTTGGTACCAACCTGAACAGATGCCACAGTTTTACACACATGGTAAGGTCAGAACGGAACAAAAATAGAAACAGAATGTTATGCTAGAGGTTTTCAGAAATAACATCATATCATATCAGAGTACAGAAAATCTTCAGAACAGAACAAAATCATATCACAAAAATATAATTTATGCACAAAATTTTATATTCGCTCTCTTTTTCAAAGTTTAGAAACAGAATGTCAAATATAAGCTCACGTCTACACCAGTCATGACAGAAAATAATTTTTTCTTAAACAGAATCTCATGATTAATGCAGAACAAATAACTGAAATAGTTCAAATTTCTTTTCATAACCAAATATGTATATTTTCCAAAAATCAACCTCAGCTCATTTTCTTTTAATGCAAAGTCTAGCATAGGAACCCCGCTTAGATGGACTTCTTAGCTTTTTCACAATTTTCCTAAAAAATGTCGAACAATAATTAATCACCACCTATAACATAATCACGCAATTTTGATAAATTTCCAATCGAATACATATTTCAATAATTAAGCCTAAGATGCTAAAATGACCTATTTTATTTCTTCAAAAACCTAACTTCACGTAATCCTAAAATATCGTCACATTTTCTAAATTCATCAATATCCACTTAATCGAATTCGTACCGAATCAGAATTTAATCAAGCAAGTATTAAGATAATTACAGAACTCAATAAAAAGTAATATTTAAAATATCTAAAATACCAACAACATTTTATAAATAAATAGAATACACTGGCTACTAAACTTTCCATAAAATAAGTCATGAAAAACTCATCTCTTAAGAAAAATAGGTTTACTTCCTTTAATTAACAATATTATCAAAATATTATCTACACAAATATAATATTTAATGAGACTTAAAACAAACCCATTTAAACATAAACCCAAAAAAAAAACCTTTCACCCGAAAAAATAAATCTGGGAACTTTCCATATATATATATTAGGTTAAAACTGGTAAGTACCCAACCTAGGTTAAAACTTTACATATATATACGTATATATATATAAATACACCTTATGAGAAAAAAACACCTTATGAGAAAAAAAAACTATCGATGAACATAAACAAAAACATATGAATAATATAAGTGCAGCGGTGGCAGGGACTTACACCAGGAGAAGTAAGGGGCCACGTGACGGCTGGGTTGGAATACCGTGGTGGCGCGACTGGAGAGCAGGCGTGCGGCGGTGAAGCTGCCTACGCGGGGCAGTGAGAGAGAGAGAGATGCGAGAGAACGGAGGGTGAGTGCGCAAGAGGAAAAAATAAAAAGAACAACGTGAGAGGGACTCACCGTGTGGGTAACGATGAAGCAACGACGAAGTGGCTAGGAGCGGCGGAAGTGTCATCCTTAGGGGCTAAGGCAACCGGCGCGGGCGGTGGCTTAAAGGCAGTGGGTTGGTTGTGCCATGACTGCTCTGTTTCGGCTGTCTAAAACAGGGGAGTTTCGTGGCTTGCAATGGAGGCTACGGGAGGCGTTGGGCGGCGGCTTCGTGTGGCTGGGCACCGTGGTGGGGTCTGGACAGAGGTTTTCGTGGCGAGATCTTTTGGTTCTTTGAAGTTTTAAGATATACAAAAAAATTTACAAAAAAACTAAATTCTCTAAGTATCAGCTATAGATATGCTGAAAGTTATAAAATTTAAAATTCAAAATTTGAATTTCAAAAGAAAACTGAAAAAATGAGTTTTGTTCGCAAAATTATAAGTACATATAACACTACTCATATATATGTGTTTGTGTGTGTATGCACGCGCTATATATATGCTTGGTTTTATTTTGAAGGAATATTATTTTTAAATACTAAATTTTATAAAATGGAAGTGCTTTCCACTTGAGTAAATTGTTAATGCCAAAAATCACACAATAGGTTGGCGCCAACTGTCAATTTCAAAACTAAGATCTAATCCCACAGATGGCGCAAGTCATGGGATCATCATTGTTAACGCAAAAATTGCACAACAAGCTAGAACGGGAGGATGAGTAATTCCCAGTCCACAGTGATGATTCGGGCCTCGATCAATGTCATTTGGAGGCAACAATGGCGGTCCATAGTGGTGGTACGGTGCACGTACGTACATCTATTGCAACAAATAGAAGATAAATTCAGCAAATATAAATGCAGAACAAGACATACAGATTTACATAGTTCGGCATAGGGCCTATGTGACTACAAATGAGTGGTATTTTACAATCTCTCATGGTCTTTAGTAGCCCACTATACAAATGATCAAGCTGGAGTCTCTCCTCTGGAGGTTGAAGAAAGTACTTTGTGTTCTCTCGTAATCATCGCTCAGAAGTCTAGAAGTCCCGCTTTCCTTCATATCTCAGATACCTTTTATTGTGTCCTTGTCAGAGGTAGGTGACACTACAACAGAAACAGCTTTTTGCGTCAAAAAGTTTTGAAGCAAAAAATCCACACCTTCTCACCAATATTAATTCCCGTCCAAATTCGATCGACACAAATTGGACGCTATTAATGACTCTCAAAAGGTTTATCCCGTCAAAAAGTGTTAACGCCGTAAAAAAACCATTTATTGTGGCTCAATATATTCTACGCAATTGTTGATTTTAAGTGACGTAAAAGCATACGCTGTTGGTAGAAAAAATACATTTACGGCAATACTTCCATGCCACAAATACATAGATATTGTCACTCCTCTATCACTCCTCCCTTGAGTGTCTCACTTTCCTTCCTTCCTCAATTTTTGCTTTTTGTCTTGTCACCTCCTCTTTTCCCTCTAGCTTCCTGATGGTGGCCCTTTGATGGGCTGGGTGTGGTATATCTGGGCCTGCTATTTGTATCCCTTTTAATCACCCACGAGAGTTGTTGCTCAGCCTCGAGTTCATCTCACTAGACTGTAAATCAGCCCCTTTTTGTCGTCAACACTATACAGAGGTAAGTGGTTCTCAGACTATACTTGAAATATTTGTCACTGGAATTGTGAAATTGTGACTTGGGCTCCATTGTAATCTATGTAATTAAGTGAAGTGTTGGGATTGAAATTATAGTTGGTTGTGATCTTGTGTCGTGGCTGAGAGCCCCCTTGAAGCGTTGGGATTGAAATTATAGTTGGTTATGATTCTATGTGGTGGCTAAAAGCCCTTGTGAAGCGTTGAGATTGAATGTACCGTTCCAAAATATTGTATTTTTCATAATAAATATTGTTGTTGATATGTCACTCATGTATTAACTACTGCATTATAATTGATACATGTTGCTGATAATCATGCCATTGAACTCTGCTTTTCTGTGTATAAGCTGCATTACCTTAGTGAAGCTCTTCTGGTCACTCGGGAGCACATAAAACTGAGTAACATCCCCTGGATTGTCACTAGCCATCAACGGGCTCGAGCGAGATAGTAACACTCTTGGATCGACATCATTGCCTCCCTGCTATTAGAGGCTAAAGGATTCTTGGCCACAAATGCGCTAGGCGCGGAACTGGACATCGCTTGTTACAAAGTTACTCGCATGGTCGTTACCCATGGTGTGACAAAGGGAGCAAGAGTGTGTGCATGGTCCATTAGGGAGACCATGGTGTGCACATTAATAAAATGACTATTTGGATTTTACGTGGGGTTTGTGAGTATCACGACCTCGAGCTAGGATGGGGCAATATCTCGATGGAGCTCCTCTAGGCACTCGATAGTGTGTAAAACTGAGTAACGTCCCCTGAGTTATCGTTGGGTGACAACGGGCTCGGCCAAGACGATAACTCTCTCTAGTCGATGTCATTGCCTCTCTGCTAGTGGATGCTAGAGGATGATTGACCATGAACGCGTCGGGCGCAAAATTGGGTATCATTTGTTATGAAGTCACATGCACGGTCATTACCCGTGGTGTGACGAAAAGAGCCAAAGTTTGTGGATGGTCCATTGGGGAGACTTTGGTGCATACCTTAATAAAATAGATGTTTTCAAAACAAAATGTGATTTTCGAGGGTGTAATATTTTGAGTGAAAAATGTTTGGTTAATTGAAAAATGTCTAATATTATATTTATCTATATCTTTCTTATTTCCGTTATTTCTCTTCCACCTGCACGTATTTTGAGTGTTAGACTTAGTTCTACTTATTAAAATTTTGTGAAATCTCACTATGGTGTCACCACCTGCGGTTCCACTACTCGAAATCGTAGATTTTGATGCAAATGATGGGTATAATGAGGGGTACGAGTATGGAGGTCCGGCTCTGCCAGGAGAATGAAGATCGGGGTTATTCCCTCTTTGTAATTAAGTATTGTTTTTGGCTCTTTGTAATTATTAGAGGATAGTAATATTCTTGTCTACGATTTGAAGACTTTTGACTTGCGAATATTTTGGACTATGACTTAATTTAAATTTCTCTGGTATTGTTAGTTAGATTCTTATGACTGCCTTTTTTATTTTTTGCTGGGATATAAATATACATATTATTTAAATATGTGAGCACACACTTGTCACAATAAGCAAGGGGTGTATGACCCGAGAAACATCCACGCATTGTGGCTGCTACCAAAACCACAAGCTGGGGCTGGGGGTGGGGGCTCCACACTTCTCACTTAGAGATACTTATGGCATTGGGGATGCTTCTACCCGAGCAACCAACTCAAGGACACCACCATGTGATACACCGAGGGATCCCACATCCCGACTATCAGGTGTGGCCAAAAACGACACCGTTCCAACCCAATCTCCACAAGGCATTATCCTTCTCATGTGAAGCACGTGGCAACATTTCATGGAATGGTTCAGAGTTCTCCATCCCATCCCATGAGTATAGATTCACGATATCTACCCCTCACACAAGGATAGACATCCTCATACATAGATAATGGGTTCACACTCGGGGTTTCAAGGTCATCTATTGAAAATAGTTAAAACACATTCAAACATTCAAAACATTGAAAATCAATGCGTAAATATAGATATAAACATAATGATTGTAATATTTATCATGCTTCTAGAATGGGGGGAAAAGTTACAAAGATAATGCAATACCTCTTACAAAAAGCATTCACCCCACATTACCCAACATTGTCATAGAAGCTAACCTACATTCCTACATCAGAAGTTCTTTCGTTGCCTCTCCACTCCTTGCTTTCCAAATCAGAGCTCTTAGGTGAATGAAGTCTCAAAAGTGAGATCTCGTCCCACGTCTAGGCCTTTTAAATATAGTGAGATTGTCAGATGTCCTTTCTAATGGATCTCTGACTCTAGATCTGCTGTAAGGGTTTTCCTTAATCCTTCTATGTTACATTGCGGAATGACAGGGATAGATTGCCAAACATGGTCTGCACTCTTGGTCTTCTGACTTTCCTTGAGCTTGGCTTAAGTCGTACCACTGCGTTAGATGATGACTTGTCAAGCCTTCACCTTTTATTGCAGAGCCACTCCGGATGTGACCCTTCACATGGAGTGTGGGCTTCTGCATACGACACTGTCACCTTTCCTAGTCCTTCCGTGTTATCTTAAAAAATTCCCATGTCTTGGTTGGTCAATCATTCATTGACTGTTGTTCATCCTGGACAAGTAATCCTATCTTGCCTTGGGTGAGTAATTCTTATCTTTAGGGGTGAAAACCGACCCCTTTGGCGTTGTTTTTGGGCAAAACCGACGCCGACCAATGAGAGAAAATTGGGTGGAGCAACCGACCTTAACCGGTCAATGGGGAGGAGGAAACTGATCGAGGCGGTTCTCTGGAGGTTCTTGGTCGAAATTCGGTTCCCCTAGCAACGAGATTCTTCTGAGAGAATTGCAGAGGTGTAAAACGAGGTGGAAAAGGTGACTGGGGAAGAAGACGACCCCATCTCGAAACAACGCCGTTCAGTTTAAGTGGAACGGTGTCGTTTCATACATACTTTTTTTTCATACGTGTAAATGAAACGACGTCGTTTCTATTATGTTTTGTATACTTATAAGTGGAAAACGACGACGTTCCACTTAAACTTAAGTGGAACGGCGTCGTTTTGATTAGGGTATATTAAAAAAATATATAGTTTTATTTTATCGATAGGTTCAGCGGTCCAGCTTCAAATTGGGACTGAACTGCTGAACGTCAGTTCCTTAAATTTTCCACCCCACACCGGCCGGTTCTCCACCGGTTCCTGACGCGGTCGGTCGCTTCCCATCAGTGGCAGCCAATTGCGTCGATTTTTGTTCAACCCTACCTGTCTTTGCCCGAGTTCACCAGCCTCTTCAACTTCTCGTTCTCGCCTTCACAGTAGGTGACTTTTCTAACTTGCCCGCCATGATCGAGACACTGGTCATCTCCACCTCACTCTGGGACATGTCGGCCAAGCCTCCTACAAGGTGCTTGCTCACACAAATATTAGACTAGCTACACTTTGCATCTCCTACTGTCACTTTCCTTAGATCATAGGAGTATTTCTCATCTTTTGCCAACCACTCAGCTCCAAGAATGATTTGTCCCCTTTCACGCCAGTCGGTTCCTCATAACCAACCTCAAAACAAGTTAACGTATGAAACAAACAAAAGAAATGCCAGTCATGGGACCGCCCTCAAAATTTGACTAGTCAGTCAAATCTAGCACGTGCTAGATTCCCTTTGTGAGTCATAAGGAAGATTAAAAGACTAGAAACTACACGGTAATTTAAAAGAGAGTGACAATCATGGAGCAAGTTTGGAATAATGCTAAGGTGGTTCGATAAATAAGAAAATATTTCAAAAATTATATTGATAATAGATATATGTAGACGTCGGCTTTGTTAGCTACCACTCATTTCAAGTCCTAAGAAAATGTGTGCATCTCCTGAATAAGTACATGATTTTATTTGCAAGCCCCTTTAATTTTGTAGGATCGTAAAGTAATATCAATGTATTTACATCATATAGACGTGCATACCAAGAACCGCAAGATCTCACCAATACTACAATATATTCTTATAACTTCGTTCCTTCGGCATAAAAAGGCGTACGTTCAGGCAAATCCTAGCTTTTAAATCATGGTAAAATGCCTCAAACGCTTGCTAATTAAGTAACTATTTCAATTAAGAGATCATAATACTGATCATTATTATTATGATTTTTGCAATCATGAAACGCTGAAAATATTCGCCCACGAGAGTTGACTGACCAGCATTAATATTAGATGACCTTTGCGACTCATAAGGAAGACTAAATATATACAATGAACTGCTGGGTAAGTTAAACCAGAGAGAGAGTGACAGTACTAGAAGAGACTATTCATGATAAGCTCAAAATTTCCAAGTCATGACCACCCTAAAATGATGTGTAGCTATAATAATGCATGGAAGAGAACAAAAAATATAGACTACTTTAGTCTCTGCAAGAGTTCCCTCGGAACGAGGATAACATTGCGGAATGACAGGGACAGATTGCCAAACATGGTCTGCACTCTTGGTCTTCTGACTTTCCTTGAGCTTGGCTTAAGTCGTACCACTGCGTTAGATGATGACTTGTCAAGCCTTCACCTTTTGTTGCAGAGACATTCCGGATGTGACTCTTCACATGGAGTGTGGGCTTCTGCGACAACACTGTCACCTTTCCTAGTCCTTTCGTGTTATCTTGAAAGATTCCCATGTCTTGGTTGGTCAATCATTAATCGACTGTTGTTCATGCTGGACAAGTAATCCTATCTTGCCTTGGGTGAGTAATTCTTGTCTTTAGGGGTGAAAACCGACCCCTTTGGCGTTGTTTTTGGGCAAAACCGACGCCGACCAATGAGAGAAAATTGGGTGGAGCAACCGACCGTAACTGGTCAATGGGGAGGAGGAAACTGATCGAGGCGGTTCTCTGGAGGTTCTTGGTCGAAATTCGGTTCTCCTAGCGGCGAGATTCTTCTGAGAGAATTGTAGAGGTGTAAAACGAGGTGGAAAAGGTGACTGGGGAAGAAGACGACCCCATCTCGAAACAATGCCGTTCAGTTTAAGTGGAAAGACGTCGTTTCATACATACTTTTTTTTCATACGTGTTAAATGAAACGACGCCGCGTCGTTTCTATTATGTTTTGTATACTTATAAGTGCAAAACGGCGCCGTTCCACTTAAGTGGAACGGCGCCGTTTTGATTAGGGTATATTAAAAAAATATATAGTTTTATTTTATCGATCGGTTCAGCGGTCCAGCTTTAAATTGGGACCGAACTGCTGAACGTCAGTTCCTTGAATTTTCCACCCCACGCCAGCCGGTTCTCCACCTATTCCTGACGCGGTCGGTCGGTTCCCATCAGTGGCAGCCGGTTGCGTCGATTTTTGTTCAACCCTACCTGTCTTTGCCCGAGTTCACCCGCCTCTTCAGCTTCTCGTTCTCGCCTTCACAGTAGGTGACTTTTCTAACTTGCCCACCATGATCGAGACACTGGTCATCTCCACCTCGCTCTGGGACATGTCGGCCAAGCCTCCTACAAGGTGCTTGCTCACACAGATAATAGACTAGCTACACTTTGCATCTCCTACTGTCACTTTCCTTAGATTACAGGAGTATTTCTCATCTTTTGCCTACCACTAAGCTCCAAGAATGATTTGTCCCCTTTCACACCAAGCGGTTCCTCATAACCAACCTCAAAACAAGTTAACGTATGAAACAAACAAAAGAAATGCCAGTCATGGGACCGCCCTCAAAATTTGACTAGTCAGTGAAATCTAGCATGTGCTAGATTCCCTTTGTGAGTCATAAGGAAGATTAAAAGACTAGAAACTACACGGTAATTTAGAAGAGTGACAATCATGGTGCAAGTTTGGAATAATGCTAAGGTGGTTCGATAAATAAGAAAATATTTCAAAAATTATATAGATAATAGATATATGTAGACGTCGGCTTTGTTAGCTGCCACTCATTTCAAGTCCTAAGAAAATGTGTGCATCTCCTGAATAAGTACATGATTTTATTTGCACGCCCCTTTAATTTTGTAGGATCGTAAAGTAATATCAATGTATTTACATCATATAGACGTGCATACCAAGAACCGCAAGATCTCACCAATACTACAATTCTTATAACTTCGTTCCTTCGGCATAAAAAGGCTTACGTTCAGGCAAATCCTAGCTTTTAAATCATGGAAAAATGCCTCAAACGCTTGCTAATTAAGTAAATATTTCAATTAAGAGATCATAATACTGATCATTATTATTATGATTTTTGCAATCATGAAACGCTAAAAATTAATCGCCCACGAGAGTTGACTGACCAGCATTAATATTAGATGACCTTTGCGACTCATAAGGAAGACTAAATATATACAATGAACTGCTGGGTAAGTTAAACCAGAGAGAGAGTGATAGTACTAGAAGAGACTATTCATGATAAGCCCAAAATTTCCAAGTCATGACCACCCTAAAATGATGTGTAGCTATAATAATGCATGGAAGAGAACAAAAAATATAGACTACTTTAGTCTCTGCAAGAGTTCCCTCGGAACGAGGATAATATTGAAGGTTGAAAACAAAAAAGAAAAAGGGGTCTATATAAGAAGATGCAGCCTCTCATCCTCCCTCAAATGCTTACAATTTAAGGATTTAATGGCGAACACGCTTTTCTTTGTTTCCCTTTCCCTCACTATCGTTAGTGCTTTTTCATTCCTTCCATTCCTCGCGCATTATAAATAAAATGATTATAAATAAAAATTAAAAATTAAATAAAATATTATTATAATATTATTTTTTTAATATTATTATTATTTTGATCGAGATTTGAAATAGGATTTTACTTTTAAGGAGTTCTTCAAAGAGTTTCCTATCATAATCAAATTTAGTATTACGTACTTTATTTATTTTATGAAAATGATTCGTTATGAAATTATTAAATTATTGATTAATAAACAATTTATTGAATGAGTTAGTAGATCGTTGCATTACAATAGAGAGGTAGCTGGGTAACTTCATAAGTTAAACCAGCGAGTTAAGTGCTAAAAGTGACTATTCGTAAAATGATGCACGTGTTGCTATAACAATGCATGGAAGAGAACAAAAAATATAGACTTTAGTCTGCATGAGTTCCCTAGGAACAACGACATTGAAGGTTAGACTTTAGTCCGTTATTTCTCTTCCACCTGCACGTATTTTGAGTGTTAAACTTAGTTCAACTTATTAAAATTATGTGAAATCTCACTATGGTGTCCCCACCTGCAGTTCCATTCCTCGAAATCGTAGATTTTGATGTAAATGATGGGTATAATGAGGGGTATGAGTATGGAGGTCCGACTCTGACAGGAGAATAAAGATCGTGGTTATTCCCCCTTTGTAATTAAGTATTGTTTTTGGCTCTTTGTAATTATTAGAGGATAGTAATATTCTTGTCTACGATTTGAAGACTTTTGACTTACGAATATTTTGGACTATGATGTAATTTAAATTTCTCTGGTATTGTTAGTTAGATTCTAATGACTGCCTTTTTTATTTTTTGCTGGGATATAACTATACATATTATTTAAATATGTGAGCACACACTTGTCACAATAAGCGAGGGGTGTATGACCCGAGTGGTCAACATCCACGCATTGTGGCTGCTACCAAAACCACAAGCTGGGGCTGGGGCTCCACACTTCTCACTTAGAGATACTTATGGCATCGGGGATGCTTCTACCCGACCAACCAACTCAAGGACACCACCATGTGATACACCGAGGGATCCCACATCCCGACTATCAGGTGTTGCCAAATACGACACCGTTCAAATCCAATCTCCACAAGGCATTCTCCTTCTCATGTGAAGCACGTGGCAACATTTCATGGAATGGTTCAGAGTTCTCCATCCCATCCCATGAGTATAGATTCACGATATCTACCCCTCGCATAAGGATAGACATCCTCATACATAGATAATGGGTTCACACTCGGGGTTTCAAGGTCATCTATTGAAAATAGTTAAAACACATTCAAACATTCAAAACATTGAAAATCAATGCGTAAATATAGATATAAACATAATGATTGTAATATTTATCATGTTGTAGAATGGGGGGAAAAGTTACAAAGATAATGCAATACCTCTTACAAAAAGCATTCACCCCACATTACCCAGCATTGTCTTAGAAGTTAACCTACATTCCTACATCGGAAGTTCTTTCATTGCCTCTCCACTCCTTGCTTTCCAAATCAGAGCTCTTTGGTGAATGAAGTCTCAAAAGTGAGATCTCGTCCCACGTCTAGGCCTTTTAAATATAGTGAGATTGTCAGATGTCCTTTCTGACGGATCTCTGACTCTAGATCTACTGTAAGGGTTTTCCTTAATCCTTCTATGTTACATTGCGGAATGACAGGGACAGATTGCCAAACATGGTCTGCACTCTTGGTCTTCTGACTTTCCTTGAGCTTGGCTTAAGTCGTACCACTGCGTTAGATGATGACTTGTCAAGCCTTCACCTTTTGTTGCAGAGCCATTCCGGATGTGACCCTTCACATGGAGTGTGGGCTTCTGCGACAACACTGTCACCTTTCCTAGTCCTTTCGTGTTATCTTGAAAGATTCCCATGTCTTGGTTGGTCAATCATTAATCGACTGTTGTTCATGCTGGACAAGTAATCCTATCTTGCCTTGGGTGAGTAATTCTTATCTTTAGGGGTGAAAACCGACCCCTTTGGCATTGTTTTTGGGCAAAACCGACGCCGACCAATGAGAGAAAATTGGGTGGAGCAACCGACCGTAACTGGTCAATGGGGAGGAGGAAACTGATCGAGGCGGTTCTCTGGAGGTTCTTGGTCGAAATTCGGTTCTCCTAGCGGCGAGATTCTTCTGAGAGAATTGTAGAGGTGTAAAACGAGGTGGAAAAGGTGACTGGGGAAGAAGACGACCCCATCTCGAAACAACGCCGTTCAGTTTAAGTGGAAAGACGTCGTTTCATACATACTTTTTTTTTCATACGTGTTAAATGAAACGACGCCGCGTCGTTTCTATTATGTTTTGTATACTTATAAGTGCAAAACGGCGCCGTTCCACTTAAGTGGAACGGCGCCGTTTTGATTAGGGTATATTAAAAAAATATATAGTTTTATTTTATCGATCGGTTCAGCGGTCCAGCTTTAAATTGGGACCGAACTGCTGAACGTCAGTTCCTTGAATTTTCCACCCCACGCCAGCCGGTTCTCCACCTATTCCTGACGCTGTCGGTCGGTTCCCATCAGTGGCAACCGGTTGCGTCGATTTTTGTTCAACCCTACCTGTCTTTGCCCGAGTTCACCCGCCTCTTCAGCTTCTCGTTCTCGCCTTCACAGTAGGTGACTTTTCTAACTTGCCCACCATGATCGAGACACTGGTCATCTCCACCTCGCTCTGGGACATGTCGGCCAAGCCTCCTACAAGGTGCTTGCTCACACAGATATTAGACTAGCTACACTTTGCATCTCCTACTGTCACTTTCCTTAGATTACAGGAGTATTTCTCATCTTTTGCCTACCACTAAACTCCAAGAATGATTTGTCCCCTTTCACACCAAGCGGTTCCTCATAACCAACCTCAAAACAAGTTAACGTATGAAACAAACAAAAGAAATGCCAGTCATGGGACCGCCCTCAAAATTTGACTAGTCAGTGAAATCTAGCATGTGCTAGATTCCCTTTGTGAGTCGTAAGGAAGATTAAAAGACTAGAAACTACACGGTAATTTAAAAGAGTGACAATCATGGTGCAAGTTTGGAATAATGCTAAGGTGGTTCGATAAATAAGAAAATATTTCAAAAATTATATAGATAATAGATATATGTAGACGTCGGCTTTGTTAGCTGCCACTCATTTCAAGTCCTAAGAAAATATGTGCATCTCCTGAATAAGTACATGATTTTATTTGCAAGCCCCTTTAATTTTGTAGGATCGTAAAGTAATATCAATGTATTTACATCATATAGACGTGCATACCAAGAACCGCAAGATCTCACCAATACTACAATTCTTATAACTTCGTTCCTTCGGCATAAAAAGGCTTACGTTCAGGCAAATCCTAGCTTTTAAATCATGGAAAAATGCCTCAAACGCTTGCTAATTAAGTAAATATTTCAATTAAGAGATCATAATACTGATCATTATTATTATGATTTTTGCAATTATGAAACGCTAAAAATTAATCGCCCACGAGAGTTGACTGACCAGCATTAATATTAGATGACCTTTGCGACTCATAAGGAAGACTAAATATATACAATGAACTGCTGGGTAAGTTAAACCAGAGAGAGAGTGATAGTACTAGAAGAGACTATTCATGATAAGCCCAAAATTTCCAAGTCATGACCACCCTAAAATGATGTGTAGCTATAATAATTCATGGAAGAGAACAAAAAATGTAGACTACTTTAGTCTCTGCAAGAGTTCCCTCGGAACGAGGATAATATTGAAGGTTGAAAACAAAAAAGAAAAAGGGGTCTATATAAGAAGATGCAGCCTCTCATCCTCCCTCAAATGCTTACAATTTAAGGATTTAATGGCGAACACGCTTTTCTTTGTTTCCCTTTCCCTCACTATCGTTAGTGCTTTTTCATTCCTTCCATTCCTCGCGCATGCGATCTCTTCTTGCAATGGCGCATGTCGTACCCTTAACGACTGTGCTGGCAAACTCATTTGCATCAATGGCAAGTGCAACGATGACCCTGATGTCGGGACTCATCTATGCTCTGGAGGTAGTGGCCAGCCCAGCAAGGGGACTTGCCAATCCTCAGGCAACCTCGTGTGTGGAGGCCAATCCCACATTCAGTACAAGTGCTCACCCCCAGTGACATCCTCCACCAGTGCCCAGCTCACACTCAACGATTTCAGTGAAGGCGGTGACGGCGGGGGGCCATCAGAGTGCGACGGCCAATACCATATGAACAGTAGTCCCGTTGTCGCACTATCAACAGGGTGGTATAACCATGGATCTCGATGTGGGAAAATAATCAGGATTACGGCTAATAATGGAAGAAGTGTGAACGCTAAGGTGGTAGACGAGTGCGACTCTATCAATGGGTGTGATAAAGAGCATGCGTATCAGCCACCATGCAGGAATAATATTGTCGATGGGTCGAGCGCTGTTTGGGATGCCCTGGGACTGAATAAGGATCTCGGCATCGTGGATGTCACTTGGTCTATGGCGTAAAACTAGGTACTTTAGATCATATCGTATTAGTAAAATGTACTAAGACATAAAAATAAATAAAACTTTAAACTCCAGATGCTTATAAGCACGTAATTGGCTTCAAAGATATTGTATTTGCCGTGTCGTTATATGCATGTGAATCATGTTTTTTCCTTTGTGGGCTCTCCCACGCGCTACAACAAATTGGCATTTCTCTCACGAGTGATTTTGCCGCAATTAATTTATATTTTTGTCGAAAATGTCTTTTTTCCGCCACTTTAAGTCGTAGCTAACTCCCCATAAATCAGTGGTAACATAGAGTACTTAAACCCGCGAGCAAAAAGCTAGTATATATGTTGGAAATAGTACTCTTATTTTCTGTGATTTTTTTCCTTGCAAAAAGTGCAAAATTTCATTGGAAAAAGGTGTGCCAACCATGTTTAACAGGGGTCGAAAAAAGTAAATTTTGTTACCAGTGAGTGTTTGTCGTCAGAAAAAGTAAGCTATAATGTTAAGAGTCTTGTTCGGAGATGCCTATTTGCAGCGATTTTAATAGCCACAAATACGCATTTGCCACTTAAAAATTAAGTATGATCGCAAATACTTATCTTCAGCTCAAAGATTTGGTCGACCGAATACATGAAAGTTACAAGGTTTTCAAGCAACAATTAAAGGAATCCTTCGTGGAGTGGCAAGACAATGCAACGGAGGTGGAAGAGATTGTTGAGGTGTCCAAGGAAGTTTATCTTAAAGAAATCTCTCTTCCCTCTGTTCTTATAAATCCAAATCCGAAATTGATTTCTCAACTCTCAGAAGAGTGAGCATCACTGCCGCTTCCTGATAGAGAAATTATTAGGTGTGATGCCAACATTTTCGAGTCTCGTCTCAAACTGGCATTTACAAATAAGCCAACATTATAACGCGCGGTAAAGTAATCTCAATATTGCATGCTTTACATGATAGAAGTGCGTACCATATATGGTGCATGTCTGCTTATTTGGATTGAGAATTAATTGGGGAAATCTGTATATGAAAGTTGGCGGCATTGTACTATCTATATATAAATAGAGAGAGAAATAATTAATACGAGTCTCAAATAAATAAGTCTTGTATAAATTCTTTTAAAAAAAAATAGACATCTTAAAAAAGTATAATTAAAAAATTTATTTTTTATTAATGAGATTTACTTTTTTATAAATAATATGTATGGGATTTGTATATAGTATTACTTTTATATATATATATATATATATATATATTAGAAAGAATTATGTCATGCAAAAGAAGATTAGATTGAATACGGACTCTAATCTCTTCTCTTGGGTAATAAATGTTGGTTCGGTTTTTAGAAATTTTTTCGTTTTCAGTGTACTTGTTGATATGATATTTATTATTATTATTATTATTATTATTTAAAATTTTAGACCAAATTTTAATTTTTTAATTTTTTTTAAGTATTATTCACTTTTTCATCGTTTTATTTCTATTTAATGTAACACATGTATAAATCTTATTAGCGATGATGAGGACTATGAGCCACGTGGCAGGAGCTTGGTTAGTCAATCTAATGGATTTATAATAGAATGATTATAAATAAAAATTAAAAATTAAATAAAATATTATTATAATATTATTTTTATAATATTATTATTATTTTGATCGAGATTTAAAATAGACTTTTACTTTTGAGGAGTTCTTCAAAGAGTTTCCTATCATAATCAAATTTAGTATTATGTACTTTATTTATTTTATGAAAATGGATTCGTTATGAAATTAAATAACCAATTTATTAAATGAGTTAGTAGATCGTTGGATGAGGTAGGTAGGTAACTTCATAAGTTAAACCAGCTAGTTAGGTACTAAAAGAGACTATTCGTAGGCCCAAAATTTCCAAGTCAACCCTCTAAAATGATGCACGTGTTGCTATAATAATGCATGGAAGAGAACAAAAAATATAGACTTTAGTCTCTGCATGAGTTCCCTAGGAACAACGACATTGAAGGTTAGAAACAAAAAAAAAACAGAAAAAAAAGGGGTCTATATATATATAATATTTATTATAGATTATGATATTAAAATTTTGAATTTATTGAATGTGGGTTATTATTAATTTTCGCCAACCACTATCTCAAAGAGGTGCATTGGTTCAGTAGTAAGGGTGTGTTGTTTCAAATAAAAATGTAGTAGTTCGAAACTCCTCAAATGCACTTTAATTTATTTTGTGGAGTAAGTGAAGTGTTGGACTTGACAGATACAATGCTTGGGCCGGCCAAGCCTTGCACATGGGCCAAACAGTCACAACACTTGGGTGCTTACACATGGGCCGAATAGAAACTTTGATAGGGTGCAATGCTTCAAAAATCAATTTAATTGAAAATGCACTTCTAAATACTAGAACCAATACCCTTCCTTACACAAGGGAGGCACCTAACCACTAGGCTAGCCATACCCTTTGGTCTTTAAGTAAAACATCATGATCTTTAAACCATTAATTGCCAGTTGAAAAGTCACAAGTTAAGAGTTGTGATCTTTTATATGCTGCCACTTCATTCTCTATAAATAGAGGACGAGACCCACAAATTTTAATATTCTATTCTCTCATATTTTCAGTCACTTACACAATTTTGTAGATAAACTCTGAAGGAAAAACTTTAGAATTGTTATCTGCAGTTTGTGACTTTGTTGTATCATGGAGGTGAATTGCTTGTAACCCAGTAGCAAACTCTTTCGAGTGAGGGAGATTATCATCTTAAAGATAGTGTTCTACATTCCTCAAAGTCATATTTATTTTTCGGATTACTGTATCTGCACAATTTTCTTCAATAATTTTAAGGTTATAATCGCAATGAGATTAGAATCTGATATGACGACTTTCAAGATGATAAATCAAGACTTTGTCAAAGTAGATAGGCTTGACAGAACGAATTTTACTCGCTGGAAAGACAAGTTGATGTTCATTCTTACTACATTGAAGATTTCATATGTTTTGGATTCGAACTTACCAGTACTTCCAAAACCCAAATCTAACGATAATGATCAAATCAAGGCGGAACGCAAGAAGTGCGAAGAAGATGAAGTGGTATGTAGAGGATACATTTTAAATTCACTTTATGACCGTCTCTTCGAATTGTTTACATTAATCAAGTCACCAAATGAAATTTGGGAAGTATTGGAATTAAAGTATAGAACCAAAAAGTAAGGTACGGATAAATTCCTTATTATGAAATCTTTTGAATTTACAATGAATGATTATATTTATTTGATGGATCAAGTCCATAAATTGTAAGTTTTGGTGAATAAACTTCGAGATCTTAATGTTGAAGTTTCTGAACCTTTGCAAGTTAGGGCTATTATTGCCAAACTTCCTCCAAGTTAGAATAATTAGAAAGAAACTTAAGCACACAACAGAAAATTTCATTATAGAGCAAATTCAAAAACATTTACGAATTGAAGAGGAAACTCGAATTCGTGATAAAAAATTATTTTCTCAAAATGGCTCTAAAGTAAACTTTGTTGATGAGAAAAATAAGTTTCAATGTAGTTTTGGAGGAAATAAGAGAAAATATAATGACTTTTCCAACAATGGTGACAAGTCCAAGAAAATAAAAACTTATTACAATTGTGGAAAGAATGGGCACTTTAAGCATGAATGCAGGTACAAGAAGAAATACAAGAAAGAAAGTGGCAATCCCAATAATGCAAATCTGATCGAAAATGAGATTTTGGAAATTGTGGTCATGGTCTCTGAAATGTACATTAGCATGATTACAGAGTTAAATATGGCTACAACAACCGAGTCTTCTAATTGGTGGTATGATTCAAGCGCTACTGTTCATGTTTGCAATCAGAGATGTTAATTCAAAAGTTATGAACATGTAGCAGATGGACATGTAGTACAAATGAGAAATCACAACTCTGCAAAACTTGTGGGAAACGGAACTGTGGAACTTCAGTTCACTTTTGGGAAGAAACTTATTCTTGTCAACGTTCTTCATGTCCCAGAAATAAAGAAAAATCTTGTATCAGGAAATTTGCTTTGTAAGAAGGGTGTCAAGATTAGGGGTGTAAGGTGGCCGGTCCGGACCGGAAAAACTGACCAGACCGACCAGTTCGGTCCGGACCGGACCGGACCGAAAAAGAATAGGGTCGGTCCCGGTCCAGAATTGTGTAGAAGTTCGGTCTTCGGTCCGGTCCCGGGGTGGAGATTTCTCGGACCGGACCGGACCGACCGAATGTTTTTTTTTTAATTTATAAATATATTATTTTATATAATAATTGTAAAATAAATTATGTAATTTTCATCTAGCCTATCCTCATCTAGAATATAAAATTTTAAATATATAATTACAAATTATTATTATATTAATCATATATTATCAATTAACCTATCAATTCGTAATTAACTAATGTGTGACCACCAACATCTATGAGAGACTAAGACTATGACCTAAGTTGCAACTTGCAAGTAAATATAAAGCATGTATGGAATAATGGATGTATGGAATCATGGATAATTAAAGTATTTATGCTTATTAGTTATTGCTTCATATATGCTTATTAGTTATTGCTTCATATACAAAATGTAAAAAATTGTAAATAGCTCATTATAATTTATGCATTAACTTAGAACTATCATAAATTATGATATATTAATATACTCTAAGTTAGTAACAAATAACAATTAACATGATCAATATAATTATATAATTATAAATTGATAGCTATACTAAACACTAAGTTTATAAATAATACTAATATATAACTATACTAATAGACTAATAGTATAATATTAATATTATTATATAGTCTAATATATTATATAGCTATATTAAATCACTAAGTTTATAACTATTAACTAATACGAATATATAACTATAGTCTAATATTAAATATAGTTATACTAATACATAAATTTATAACTAATATTAAATTACTAATACTAATCACTATAAGTCTATAACTAAATCACTATAGTCTATTAAAAATTTAAATGTATTACAAATTTAAAAATATATATAAATTATAATTATCAATTTTTCAAACCATAAATTTTTTTTAATTGTCATTTAAAAAAAATCACATTTGATGATTTGAGGGAGTCCCAACTCCAAGTTCCAAACGGTGTCGTTTCCATAAACCTAAAATCTTAATTTCGTCTCTCACTCTCTCAGACTCTCAGTCCCGACTCCCGACTCCCTCCCTCGTCTCTGTCTCTGCGTCTCTGCCTCCCTCGTCAGTCGTCTCTGTCTCTGCCTCCCTCGAGTCCTCTCGGTCTCTCTCGTCCCTCGTCTCGTCTCGCCTCTCTCTCGTCTCGCCTCTTTCTCGCCCTCGTCTTGCCCTCGTCTCACCTCTCTCTCTCTCACCTTCGTCTCGCCTCTCTCTCGCCCTCGTCTCGCCTCTCTCAGCCACGCACAGACCCAGTCACCCACGGCCACGCACAGACCCAGTCACCCACGGGCCACGGCCACGCTGCACGCATAGACCCACGGTCCACCCAGTCACCCGTACCAGGTATATGGTTTCATTGGAGTTTTTTAATCCAAAATTTATTCATTTTGTGATTGTGTTTGTGAATTGTGATTAAGTTTATGTTATTAGGGTTTTGTGAATTGTGAATTGTGATTAGGTTTGTGAATTGTGATTGGGTTTGTGTTATTAGGGTTTTGTGAATTGTGAATTGTGATTAGGTTTGTGAATTGGGAATTGTGAATTTTGATTGGGTTTTGTGAATTGTGAATTGTGATTGGGTTTGTAAATTGTGATTGGGTTTGTGTTATTAGGTTTTTGAGAGTACTATTTTTTCAAATATTGTTAATGTTGATCAATGACTAAACCCAATGTTTTTTCAAATATTGTTAATGTTTGCATTTTTAATTAGTATTTAATTATCGTTCTTTCTTTTCTAGATGGACTATATTCCAGAATTGATTCCACAAGATTCTACTACAGATGATGTAGAGTCAACACAGGCTACACATGGGCAAGGCATTCCTCCACTCCCACTCAATGTAAGTGCTAATACTAAACCGAGTGGTAGACATAGGTCAATGGTTTGGGATCATTTTATAATAATACCAAAAGGTGATCCAACTAAACCTAGGGCTGCATGTAATTACTGTGGTGCTTCGTATGCATGTGATACGAAGACCAACGGTACAAAGTCCATGAAGTATCACATTGAAAAACAATGTAAGAAATGTCCATTGAATTTGAGACAGACGGATAAGTCCCAAACTACTCTCGGTTGGAAGGCGGGTATAGGAAGTGATAGTGGGGGATTTGTGCCCATATCATTTAGTGTTGAGGCTTGCAGACAAGCCTTAGCAGAAATGATTATTCTTGATGAGTTACCCTTTAGGTTTGTTGAAGGAGAGGGTTTCAAGAAGTTTATGCTCATTGTTTGCCCTAAGTGGGTAGGGATTCCATCTCGTGTTACGGTTGCAAAAAATTGTTTTAGTGTGTATATAAGGGAAAAAAATAAGTTAAGAAGTGCTCTTCAAGGGCAACGAGTTTCCCTCACTACTGATACATGGACATCCGTGCAAAACCTCAATTATATGTGTCTCACGGTACACTTTATTGATGATAATAGGAAACTACACAAAAGAATTCTTTCTTTTTGTTTGGTTAAGAATCACAAGGGTGATACACTTGGTAGGGCCATAGAGATGTGCTTGCATGATTGGGGGAGACCGAAAGTACTTACAATTACACTTGATAATGCAAGTTCTAATAACGGAGCAGTTTCTTATTTGAAGAAAAAAACCAAGTATAGGAAGGACACTGTTTTGGAACATGAATTCTTGCATGTTCGATGTTGTGCCCACATCCTAAACTTAATTGTCCGTGAGGGGTTGAGGGAATTTGATGAGTCTATTGTGAAGGTGAGATGTGTTGTGAAATATGTTAAGTCATCACCTCAAAGGTGGAGTACATTTAAGAAATGTATTGGGTTGGAAGAAATTGCAAGCAAAAGTGGCATTTGTTTAGATGTACCGACTAGGTGGAACTCCACCTATCTTATGTTGGAAGGGGCTTTAAAATTTCGAAAAGCTTTTGAAAGGTTGGAAGAAGAAGATTCGGGGTTTTTTAGTAGTGTTGGAGACGATGATAACGATGATGATGAAATTGATGATCTGAATAATAGGAGAACATCAAAGAAGTTAGGGCCTCCCAATAATAACGATTGGGAGAAGGTAAAGTTGTTTGTAAGTTTTCTTGAACTATTTCATGATGCAACTTTATCTTTTTCGGGAAATGAATATGTAACTTGCAACTCTTTTTTTCTGGAGTTAGTTAAAATATCCGATGCAATTGATGTGGAGTGTGAAATAGGAAGTCCCGTGGTGGGATTAATGGCCACAAATATGAAGAAAAAATTTGACAAATATTGGGGCGATTTAGATAATATGAATATGTTGTTGTTTGTTGGGATTATTCTTGATCCTTGGTATAAGATGCGATATTTTGACTTTGCATTGGAATGCATGTATGCCAATGATCCCACAAAAGCTGTTGATTTGAGTTGGAAGGTTAAAAATGCTTTAATCTGCATGTATGAGACATACGCTGATAATGAGGGAGGCAACAGTTTTGACTACAACAGCAGCGCACAAGTCCTCCACGTGAAGAAGTAAATTCTACAGATGGTAGTGGACCTAGTGGTAGTGGTAGAGTTGATAGGACGGCAGAAAGAATGGCCATATTCAAGCAACGGTTACAGTCGGAAAACACTTTGGGGAGCAAGAATGAGGTTGATAGATACCTAGCTGAAAGTTGTGAGGAGGCATTCCCAAGTTTTGACATTCTTATTTGGTGGAGTGTTAATTCAGTTAGATATCGTGTACTTTCAAAAGTTGCACGAGATGTATTCGCAATACCGGTATCTACAGTAGCCTCTGAATCTACATTTAGCACGGCGGGTCGTGTCCTTGATCCTTTTCGAAGTAGTTTATCTCCGATGATGGTTGAGGCTCTAATTTGTACACAGAATTGGCTTCGTTCTTCTTCTACTCCAATCAACCTTAGGACTTTAATGAATGAGGTGGATGATTTTGAAAGGCAATTGGGTACGTTTCTTACTTACTTCATTGGCATAACTTTTTTTTTTATAAGTACTTCATTTTATAACTTTTTTTTATAAGTACTTCATTTTATAACTTTTTTTTATAAGTACTTCATTTTATAACTTTTATGATCTATAATACTATATGTTATGAAAATTTATATAATTTTTTTGTTTCTTTATTGTATAGAACTTGTTCGGGACGGTGACAATTCTATGGAGGCTTCAAATACAATGTCTACAACCAATGCAAGTTGATTAGGTGAATTGTATTTTAGCTTGTTAGTTTTCAATTTTCACTTTTGCTATTTGTTAATAATTCTTTTGTTTACACTTTAAAGCGTATTGTGAAAACTAAAAAGTGAAAAGTATGCCAAGCCAAAAGATGGAGGAAGCTATGACTTAGGAGCTGCCAGGAGAATAATTGTATAATTTGCATTGATGTATTGTAATTTGTATTTAAAGATTTTAATTTTTCAGTTATTTGGGACTTATATAATTTTTAGCTTTTATTATCTATGCTTGGGAATGGTTTTTTTTTTCTTTCTTCCTTTTAGAAACCAAATTTGCTTGAGAATGTTTTTTCAATTTTCTTTCATTATCTAGTATAATTTTTAGTTTTAACCTTGTTTAAATTGTTTGGATGGATTAGTAGGAAGAAAATCAAGTGTTTATTCCTTTTTTGAAGTTTTTGATGGATATAGATAAAATTTATTTTTTGTAGTAAAACTTTTTATTTAAATTTATTCACTATAATTTAGTTAGCATATTGCTTTGTAATTTTTTTTTTTTAGACTATCGGTGAATAGTTTTGTAATTTGCATATTTTTATAAGCATTTTGTGGGTGGCTTTATAAGTTGTATTTTTTTCTTCAAATTGGATAAAATGTTAGTGGATTTTACTAGTGGGCCGAAAACCAGAAGAATAAAATTGGGCTATTGGCCCATCTAAATTCAGTTGGACCGAATAGGCCGGACCGGACCGGACCGGACCGAATTGGACCTGTCTGGACCGGTCCTTATGCTATTCGGTCCGGTCCAGGGTGAGAAAACCCTGGACCGAATTGGTCCGGTCCGGTCCACAAAACCTCCTCGGAACCGACCGGACCGGACCGAATTCACCCCTAGTCAAGACCGTAATCGAGTCTAATAATGTAATTATGTCCAAAGGGGAGTGCTTGTTGGACAATGATACTCTTGTGATGGAATGTATAAACTAAGTATTAATAAAATAAGTTTTGATTCTGCTTATATTGTTGAGTCTTCTACTTTATGGCATAATTGCACATTTGAATTGTAAATCTTTAAATTTTATGTCTAAATATAGTTTAATTCCATAAAATCATGGACCTGATGCTAAATGTGAAATTTGCATTCAAGCAAAAATGACAAAGAAACATTTTCCTAAAACAGACAGAATTACACAATTATTAGAACTTGTACATTATGATATTTGTGAGCTAAATGATATTTTAACTAGAGGAGACAATAGATATTTTTTTATTTTTATTGATGATTTCTCAAGATATATGTATGTATACTTAATGAAAAGTAAGGATGAGGCCTTCAATATGTTCAAATCTTATAAGTTTGTTTTTGAAAATCAAAAAGAAAAGAAAATTAAGATACTTCGTAGTGACAGAGGTGGTGAATATTTTCCTACTGAATTTTCTTTATACTACGAGGAGAATGGCATAATACATCAGACTAGTGCACCTTACAACAAAACAGTTTAGCAGAAAGAAAAAAATAGGACACTAGTTGATATGTTAAATGCTATGATTTTGAATACAAAATTGTCTTTTAATTTGTAGGGAGAAGCATTGCTCACAACATGTTATTTGCATAATAGAATACCTTCTATGAAATTCAAATTTTCACTATATGAATTGTGAAAATGTAGGAAACCAAATCTGGAATACATAAGGGTATAGGATTGTTTAGCCTTTTATAGAGTTTCGGACCCAAAAAGAACAAAATTAAGTCCAAGGGCAATCAAGAGTGTTTTGTAGGATATGCTGAGAATTTAAAAGCATATAGACTTTTGGATTTGGATTCTAATGTTATAGTAGAATCAGAGGATATAGAGTTTATTAAAGATAAATTATATAATGACTCTAAAGCAGTATCAGATCCTACTCAAACACCAGAATCTGACTTGAATCAGAAAAGGAATTGTATAGTTCCTGACACATTAACTGAATCGAGGAGAAGTCAAAGAGTTAGAAAAGAGAAAAGTTTGGATCCAGATTTTATGTCATCTCAGGCTATTGTTTTTCTTTTGGAAGGAAATAGAAAAGATGTTTTAAATAAGATACTTATTATATTAAATATAAAAAAATGTAACGCCCCGATCCCAAAGGTCCGGAGAGTTAGCTCTTAATACTTAATATCAACTTCAATAACACAACTATAAAACTCCATAAAATGTTAATCCATTTAATCAACCCAAATATCTATGTTCCTTCATGGGGACAACAAAGAAATTCTCAATAACATAAATTAAAAACTCTCCAAAAACTTGAAAATATCCTTAACTCATCAAATCAAAATAACTAAAAATAAATCAGTTTACTAACTACGACTCTCAAATATGCACTTGTACCCTCAGGCACTTATTCCACTACAATCATCACACCTTGCTAAAACTTCCTACTCTTGTTCTCCAGTTGAACCATCAAAATTATCTGAAAAATATTTGGAGATAAGAGGTGAGTTATCAACAACTCAGTAAGCAGAGACCATATACTAGTGTGCAAACATGAGCATTTACAGAGTTCAAAATGCAAAATAAAATATTTTTACTTTCAGAATGCAGAATTAGAACACGTTATCAAAAGTATCAGAGCGAAAGTTTCAAAAAATATTCTTATTCAAAGCCTTTTGGCGTAGCATAACTGACCACCATCATACTAGAACAACATATCACATCAGAGGCAACGTTTAACCCCCGTGGTAAGGTTGTGCAAATCCCGGTAGCTAACCGAGCATAAACAGAATGTGAATTTTTCCCTTATTTATTCTCAGAGTCCCAAGTGTGCACACAAGAAAGACCACCAGAAAAACCACTTTGTTTCCAAAGTGGGTGCACCAGAAACAGAACAGTTGGTACCAACCCAAACAGAAGCCACTATTAGCACCCGTGGTAGGTCAAACAGATCACCATCCACAAACCAAATCCAGATTCAGAATGTCATGCCAAAAGTTTTTTCATAAATCACATCATATCAGAGTACAGAACATCCTCAGAACATAACAGAACAGAATAAGATCACAAAAATATAATTTATACACAAAATTTCATATTCGCTCTCTTTTGCACAATTTAGAAACAAAATGCCAGAAAATAAGCTCATGTATGCACCAGTCATGCCAGAAAATACTTTATTCTTATACAGAATTTCATGAGTAATGTAGAACAAATAACTGAGGTAGTTCAAATCTCTTTTCATAACAAAACATGCATATTTTCAAAAAAAATCAATCTCATCTCATTTATTTTTATGCAATGTCTAGCATAGGAACCCCACTTACCTGGACTTTTTAGCTTTTTCAGAATTTTCCTAAAAAATGTCGAACAATAATTAATCGTCACCGATAAAATAATCAAGTAATTCTCGTAAATTTTCAATTAATCATGTATTTCGATATTTAAGTCTAAGCTTCTAAAATAACCTATTTAATTCCTCGAAACCTAAAATTATAAATCATCACGTTCTAAAATCATTAATGTTGATTTAATAACTTTGACTAAAACATTTAAAAGTCTAACCTATTTATTATTGAAAACAAACTATAAAGTTTAGTACTAGATAATATAATTATCCCAAAATATTTTAAAATAAACCATAACTATTTTTTAATAGACTAAATCATATCTAAAGTGTAAGAATAACATTACACCAATATTGTTTACTCTTAAAATAAATCTTTACTTAATAACATGTTAAAATACTTAAGTGATTTTCTATAATCATAATTAAATAAGAGTTTACTAACACATAATAAAAATTTTAAAACACCTTAGCATAGCCTGCAGTTCAAAGGGTAAAAAAGTAATTAATAATACTAGTGTAAAATATAGCTTAGAAGCATGTAATTACACTTACGTAAAACCAAATTCTTTGAATAAAGTAGCAGCTACGTACACGATGGAGGTTCACCGTGAAGAGTGGAGCTGCGATAGAGTTGGGTGAGGTGGGCAGCGGTGGTTACTACGGTGGCGCACTGGAAGAGAGAGAGTGGTGAGAGAGAGAGAGAAGCCTCACGTAGAAAAAGAGGGAGAGACGGAAAGAGACGGAGAGGAGAGTGTGTGAGTTCGGTGGTAGCTTACCGAGAGGAGAGCGACGGACTTGGATGGCGTGCAGTGCTCAGCGATGCTCTCGTGCGGTGGCGATGTCGTGGGGGAGGTTGGCGGCATAGGGTGGCAGGTTGGTTGCACACGATGGGAAAGAATACTTCCTCTGTTTCGAGTGTCGAAAACAGAGTATTTGGTGGGTGTGTTTCCTTCAACGGCTGGGCGACGGTGGTTGGCTTTCCGTGGTGGTGAGGACGGGCTTGGAGGGTGGTGCGTTGTTTGCAAGGAGGAGTTGCTGATAAAACTTCGTGTGGCAGGGCAGCGGCGTGAGGTTTTTTTTTTCGTGCAGGGGGTGACTCGTGTTGGGCTTCCGTGGTGGGAGGATGCGGCCTGGAGTTGAACAGCAGCTTGGTGGTCACAACTAGGCAGCCCAAGGCCGACGATTGGATGTGAACGTGTTGATGGCAGTGAACGAGAGGGAGTTAAAGTGGTGTGGAGGTGCAATAAGGCAGGATACGACAACCCTATTCTGAGAGTTTCTTCATGCAGCAGGGATAAATGTATGTATTTATACGCGATTGAAAACAAGAAAAAAAATGGAAAAGAGAGACAAGAAAAGAAAAGGGGGTGCGGCGCAGCAGAGGGAAAAAGAGATGAAGCCCTACGCTACAGTGCATGAAAGCGTAGAAGGTGGATTTATATAAGTGATGGAAACCCTAAGGGAAACATCGAGATGAAGAAATGTGCATGCCAAGGACAAGATAACTCTAGGGGAGAAAATAGACTGAAAAGAAAACGTGCGTGAGCTGTGAAGTTAACGTGTGAATATATATGTGATTGAAACAAAACATAAACAAAACCCTAAAGTTGAGGAGAATAGAGGCGTACGTGCATGGGAGTGCAATCGTGTGAGGCGGCGAAAATATCATAAACTCAGTTGGTTTTAATGGTTTAAAAGACACGGGTGTGGGCTTGGGTCTTGGTATTTTTCTTGAGTCATCGATCATGACTCAATTTCTAAAAATAATTCAACTAGTCCAAAAAATTTTCTCAACTCATTAAAAGATTTTTAACCTAATTATAAACACCAAAGAAAAAATCATAAACCTCCAAAACAAAGATTTTAAGCCCATAATCTATTTCAAAAAAACTCGAACACTCAATTGGGTTTTTCCATACGCAAAAGCCCAAAAATATATAAAAATCGAGCTTGAATGGATCTGGGTGTTACAAAAAAGATCCAAAAACATTTAAAGAAGCTATGACTTCTAAAGATGTTGCATTTTGGAAAGAGGCGATAAAAGATGAAATTGACTCAATATTGTCAAACAATACTTGGGTTTTAGTAGACTTGCCTCCTGGATCAAAACCTATTTGTTGTAAATGGGTATGTACGAGAATATACAATACAGATGGATCTCTTCAAACTTTTAAGGCCAGATTAGTAGCCAAAGACTTTTAAACAAAAAAGGGCATAAACTATTTTGATAAGTATGCTCCAATGGCTAGACTTACATCTATTAGAGTGCTTATGGCACTAGCTTCAAAATATAACTTATTTGTACACAAAATGGATGTTAAAACTGCTTTCCTAAATAGTGAACTGGATGAAGAGATGTACATGGAACAACCAGAAGGATTTGTTATGCATGGGCAAGAAAAGAATTTGTAAATTAATTAAGTCATTGTATGGAATTAAAGCAAGCTCCAAAACAATGGCATGAGAAATTCGATTTGGGAATTTTATCTCATGGATTTAGGCATAATAATACTGATAAATGTATTTATTCTAAATCGCGGATTGTTATAGTGTTATAATATGTCTTTATGTCGATGACTTGCTTATATTTGGAACAAATATGGAAGGAATATCTAAAACTAAGAAGTATTTATCTTCAAAGTTTAAAATGAAGGATGTTAATGAAGTTGACACTATTTTGTGTGTCAAAAGAAAGAAACATAATGGGGTTTTTGCTTTATGTCAATCTCATTATGTTGAGAAAATGCTTCTTAAATTTCAACACTTAGGAATAAAAAAACAAATACCCCATATGACTCTTCATTTAAATTAACTGAGAATGCTAGTAGAGCGGTTGCTCAGTTAGAATATGCTAGTGCAATTAGTAGTTTAATGTATGCAATGCATTGCACTATGCCAGATATTTCATTTGTAGTATGTAAACTTTCTAGATATACGAGTAATACTAGTACGAAGCATTGGAAAGCAACTGGTAGTGTTCTTGGGTACCTTAAAAAAACTAGTTCGTTAGGATTATATGATACCAATTTTTCTGCTCTACTAGAAGGATATTGTGATGCTAATTGGATTACTAGTGCAAGTGACAATAAGGCTACGTCTGGTTGGGTTTTCACTCTTGGTAGTGGAGCTATTTCATGTGCTTCTAAGAAAAAGACATATATTTCACATTCTTCAATGGAATCTGAATTTGTAACTTTGGCGGTAGCGAGCAAAGAGGCAGTTGAGGAATTTTTTATTTGACATAAAGTTGTGGCCACAACCGGTGTCAGTCATTTCTTTGCACTGTGATAGTGAAGCTATTATGTCTAGGACTTATAGTAAAGTCTATAATGGAAAGTCTAGACATATTAGCTTGAGACATAAATATGTCAAACAATTAATAAGTGATAGTATTATCACTATTGTATATTTGCGGTCAAGTAAAAACTTGGTGGATCCTTTCACAAAGGGATTCTCGAGAGATTTGGTGAATAGTACATCTAGTGGAATGGGTTTGAAACCTTTCTTTTTAAAAACTCACCTGTAATAGGAACCCAACCTTACATTATTAATAAATAGTCTAAGGTTTAATGGGTAATAACAATTTACAGTTATGTGACTGGGATAGCACTGAAATTTAATTTAATATGAGAAACCCTTCCAGGATGGTCAGTGTTGGCTATTACGTTGAATGTAGGATGAGTATTATACTCTTAATGAAGTTCAATAGTTGTATAAGTATCTGAAGTAACAGAGACACAAAAGGAACTTTACCTATATGAACATAAGAGGTGGGGACAACTTCTAGTAAAAGTTTAAGTTTTACTTTTGTAAATGTTCATAAATGGATGGAGCACGTGTATTAGTGCAAATAATTGGTGATTTATCCCGTTAAAATTGGCTGGAATCATGTATGTGGTATTTACGTTAAAGTCTTGGTTTAAGCCTAGGCCACCATTGACTTCGATAAGAATTTGAGGTATTTACACTAATTGAAGGTTTAAGTCGAAATATACCTTCTTGTATACATGAGGATATCAGTATTTTACTAAAAATTTAATATCTCAATCTAAGTGGGGGATTGTTATATTTATTATAGATTGTGATATTAAATATTTAAATTTATTGAATGTGGGTTATTATTTATTTTTGTGAACAACTATCTCAAAGAGGTGCATTGGTTCAATGGATTGGTTCAATGGTAAACGGGTGTTGTTTCAAATGAAAGGGTATGAGTTTGAAACTTCACAAGTGCACTTTAATTGGATTAAGTGAAGTGTTGGACTTAGACAGACACAAGCTTGGGCCGGCCAAGCCTTGCATGTGGGCCAAAAACACTTGGGTGCTTGTACATGGGCCGAATAGGCACTTTGATAGGGTGCAATGCTTCAAAAATTAAATATAAGTGAATTGTTGAACTTTGATAGACACAATGCTTGGGCCGGCCAAGCCTTGCACGTGGGCCAAAAACACTTGGATGCTTGCACATGTGCCGAATAGGCACTTTAATAGGGTGCAATGCTTCAAAAATCAATTTAATTAAAAAGACATTTCTAAAGACTTGAACCAATGCCCTCCTTTCCACAAGGGAGACATTTGACCACTAGACTAGGCATATCCTTTGGTCTTTGAGTGAAACATCATGACCTTTAAACCATTAACTGCCAGTTGAAAAGTCACAAGTTAAGAGATGTGATCTTTCACATGGTGCCACTTCATTCTCTATAAATAGAGGATGAGACCCACGAATTTTAACATTCTATTCTCTCATATTTTCAATCACTTACACAATTTTGTAGAGAAACTCTGAAGGAAAAACTTTAGAATTGTTATTTGCAGTTGATGACTTTGTTGTATCCTGTAGTTAATAGCAAACTCTTTCGAGTGAGGGCAATTATCACCTTAAAGATGGTATTCTACACGCCTCAAAGTCGCATTTATTTTTCAGATTAGTGTATCCGCATAATTTTCTTCAACAATATATATATATATATATATATATATAAATATATATATATATCTATCTATATATTTATATATATCTATAAGAAGATGCAACCTCTGATCCTCTCTCAAGTGCTTACTAGTTAAAGATTTAATGGAAAACACACTTTCGTTTGTTTCCCTTTTCCTCACTATCATTAGTGCTTTTGCATTCCTTCCATTCCTCGCACATGCCATCTCTTCTTGCAATCGCATGTCGTACCCCGACTGTGCTGGCTTGCTCATTTGCATCAATGGCCAGTGCAACGATGACCCTGATGTCGGGACTCATCTATGTTCTAGAGTTAGAGGGCCCACACCCGGCATGAGCAATTGCCAATCCTCCGGCACCCTCGTGTGTGAACGCAAACCCCACTGTCAGTACACTGTACACGTGCTCCCCCCAGTGACACCCTCCACCCGTTCCCTCCTCACACTCAACGAATTCGGCAAAAGCGGTGACGACGGGGGCCCATCAAAGTGTGACGGCCAATACCATGACGACAGTAGTCCCATCATAGCACTATCGATAGGGTGGTATCAAGATGGGTCTCGTCGTGGGAAGATGATCAGGATTACGGCTAATAATGGAAGAGTGTGAGGGCTAAGGTGGTAGACAATCAGTGCGACTCTGTCAGTGGGTGTAATGCAGAGCATGCGTTTCAGCCTATATGCAGAAATAATATTGTCGATGGGTCGAGCGCTGTTTGGGATGCCTTGGGCCAGACTAAATAAGGATCGAGATGTCGTAGATGTCACTTGGTCTATGGCGTAAAACTAGGTACTTTAATTTAGATCATATATATAGTATTAGAAAAATGTACTAAGACATAAAAATAAATAAAACTTTACGAGTCCAGATGCTTTTATTTTAAGAAAAAAAAAAGACGAGGAAAAATCCTCCAATATAATTAACGAAAAAACCCTCACTTTAGCGGAGGAATACCTTAATACATAAAAATAAATAAAACTTTACTAGTCCATATGCTTTTAAAAAAAAAAAAGAAGAGGAAAAATCCTCCAATATAATTAACAAAAACCCTTACTTTTAACAGAGGAATACCTTATAAAAAACACGAGCAAAGCAACCTTATTAAAATCAAAAAACAAAAAAACTCCTCTATATACCCAAGAAACCAACTCATGTAACTCTCAAATAGCAAAAAAAACTCCTCTATAGCCCCGAAGATAGCCCAGGAACTTATGTCTTTTGTAAGTAAGGCAAACCAATTTTATGAATGCATAAAATACCCATAAGAAGTAGAATACCCATCTGCGAAAACCATACATTAGCACAACCACTATTCCCTATCCGAGCAAGAAAACCCGCTGCCTCATTTCCTTCCCAATAGATATATTGAACCAGAAAGTTTATGTCTGCCAGCATACTCAATATCTCCTGCCAATAATCCTCCAAATACCATATACGACATCTGCCCTCCCTCAACCAATTTACCACCAGTACTGAATCCAACTCCAGAATAACATTGGCAATACCCATTTCCTTACATCTGCGATGACCAATTAATAAAGCCATAGCTCGGCTTTATTGTTAGAATTCATCCCAGTGAATTCAGCAAAAGCAAACTCCAGCATTCCCTGATCATCCCGCAACACCCCACCGGCGCCGAAAACCCATGGATTTCCTAAACTACTACCGTCGACATTCAACTTGAACCACCCAGACTCGATTTCTGCCAAGACACAACATTGATCTTCTTCTTCCTCAGAGGCTTAATCGGCAACTGCAACTCCCTCAAAATATCCATATCACACCAAGCTAATTGAGAAGCCTCCTTTAACTTGCTTCCAACCCAAACAATCCAATATCTGACTGATCTCCACAAAGAATCAATCGATTCCCTCCTTCCTTCCATGCGAGCAGTACAACACCAGCACCAAAGGCTCCAAGTAACAATCGCTGGAATAATCCCGACCAGATTTCCTATAACACCCGGGCCCAATAAGAAATTCACGTCCGAATTTTTTTAATATGGATGAAAAGCCCACTTGGATTTTAATGAGTAGTTTTGAGAATAGGTTACGGGCCCCAAAAATTTGTTTCGGCGATTTATGAGTTTTTATTGAGATTAATTGGGTTAAATTCAGCTAATATTTTATGGACCAAGCATGATTTATTTTATTTGGTTTTCAGCCCGACAAGTTATGTAATGAGTTAGGCTAGCTGAAATATGAATCGAGGCCAGTAGTATTTAGAATATATTCGACCGATGGAAATACGAATAAGCTACAAAGATGCTTTGGACTGCTTTAGCTTGTCAAAACCAAGTTTTGTTAAGCCCCATGCCACACACGTTTCCTTTCTATTTCTTTTTCCTAGGTTTCAACCACCTATTTAGGCATCATCTCATGCATGGAGAACCTCCCTCAACTAGGTTCACTCTTTACGTCAGTTTCTCCACGGCATGCACGTTCTTATCCCTACGACATTCACAGCAACAGCTTGCATTAGGAGATATACTTTCATGTTATGCAGTTTTTCTCCCTCTCTTTTTCTCTAGGGTTTCTAGTCATATAGATATATATAAGTGGAGATCCTCATCACAACATATAGAAGATAGCCCAACACTCCTCCGCCGCAGCACCTAGACGGACCGAAAAAAAAAAAAGGAAGCTAAGCCACGTTCAATGTTGCACCATAGCCCCTCCCTCCACCGTAAAAGAGCAACACCAAAGTCCAAGACCACCACCGTGCCAACCACCAAAAGTTTTGAGAGAGTACTCTGTTTTTGCTTCATCGAAACAGAGGAAGTGATCTTCCCCACCGTGAGCCTCAAGCCATCCACCCACGCCACCAGCCGCCACCCCGTCATCCCCTCACTGCACACAGAAAGTGCCGCTCGGCACCTCTCGCCACCCCAAGTCGCCACTCTCACTCTGTAATGTCACGTCGTGCCATGGTTTCCTCTCTGATTTCTCTCACCATTTTTCGGACTCTCTCTCCCACCACTCAGTCTCTCTCGCTCATCACTCTCTATCTCTATCTCTCAGTGCTCCGCCGCCGTGTGGACCACTTGCAACATCCGCCCAGCCTTGCTGTTGCGTCCCTCCCTCCTCGATAAGCATGGCCACTGTTACGTGTTAGTAAATCCCAGTTTTTGTTTTCAAAGAGCCATGCAGTTTATGTTTTCTTTTTCTTTTCTAAAATGCCCTTGAGTGGATGCTTATTGAACATGTTTTTATAAACCTGTCGTGCGTAGGATTTGTTTGTAGTATAAGATTTTATATAGAAAATATTTTAAGAGTCTAGATTAATTAATTAATTAATTTTTTTTACAACTAAGTTCAGTAAGTAAATAGTAAGTATGAAATTTTTATGTTAACCCTTTAACAAACTAATTAGTCTATTTTTATTAAATGAAATATTTGTCCTCCTACTTTAATCAGTTATGTTATAATGAATCTTTAAATCAGAATTGTATTTTGTGGAATAGTTGAATTTATTACTAGTATTATTATACAGTTTTAGAAAATGTCTTTGAATTTAATAGCTTAGTTAGAGCATTTTAAGTGGTTATTGATGGATTTGGAAAAGTGATGGTATTTCAGTGTTATAGTTTTTGAGGAATTAAAATAGGTTATTTTAGCATCTTAGGCTCAAATATTGAAATACGTGTTCGATTGGAAATTTACAATAATTATGTGATTATTTTATAGATGATGTTTAATATTTGTTCGGCATTGTTGAGGAAATTTTTAAAAGACTAAGAAGTCCAGGTAAGCGGGATTTCTATGGTAGACTTTGCATAAAAAGAAAATGAAGTGAGGTTGATTTATGAAAATGTGCATGATATATTTGTTTTTTAAAAGAAATGTGAAAATGACCTCAGTTATTTGCTCTGCAATACACATGAGATCCATATGAAAGATAAGAGTATTTTTGTCATGATTGGTGAAGACATGAGCTTGTTTTTGTGCATTCTGTTTCTAATTTTGAAAAGAGCGAATATGAGTCTTTCTTTTTGAAAGTTTTGTTTTGATGAAATAAAGATGTTATGATGCATGAGATCTAAAAGTTTTGCTATGAATAAATGAAGTGTGTTGATTCTGTTTATTTTGAACATGTGGAATTATCTGAAACTGTTTAGTATTTGGTTTTTTATATGATGTGGCATCTGAAAACCTTGGCATGAGATTTCGATTCTGTATTCTGATTAAAGTCTGATTCTGATGGTTCTGTTATATTCTGATAAGGCCCAACCACGGGTTATAATAGTGGATACAACCCTTCCACGGGCTATAATTGTGGTTTATAACCTTACCACAGTGGTTAAACATGGTATACGGCCCAACCACGGGTGATAATAGTGGATACGGCTCAATCACGGGTAATAATAGTTGCATATGGCCCAACCACGGGTGATAATAGTTGATACGGCCCAACCACGGGTTATAATAGTGGATACAGCCCAACCATGGGTTATAATAGTGGATACGGCCCTTCCACGGTTTATAATGGTGGTTTATAACCCTAAAACGGGAGTTAAACATTGTATATGTCCCGATGTGATGCTTTGATATGATATGAAGATGATGTTTTAGATTTTGTTATGCCAAATGATTTTGAATAAGAAAGTTTTCTAAAAGTTTCGCTCTGAAAGTTTTGGTAACATGTTTTGATTTTGCATTATGAAAGCAAATGTTTCTTATTATGCATTATGAAAGTAAATATTATGTTCTGCATTCTGATTTTTGAAAATGCTCATGTTTACATACTAGTATATGTTCTCTGTTTACTGAGTTGTTGATAACACACCACTTATCTCCACAATATTTTTCAGATGATTATGATGGTCCTGCTAGCGAGTAAGAGTAAGTTGTGTTAGAGAAGTTACGAAGTTCGTAGAAAAATAAGTACCCGAGGGTACAAATATTTATTTGGGAGTCTCTTTAGTTGATTTATGATTTTATATTATTTTGGTACTGTAACTCATGGAAATTTCGAGATTGTGTGGAATTCTAATTTATTTCTATGAGATAATTAATTAGTGTCTTGATGGAGGGACATATATTTTTGTTTTGAATAAATGGATTTCGTATTTGGATGGAATATGAAATTTGTTATGGAATATGACGTTAGGTTACAAGAGCTAACTCTTCGGACCTTTGAGTACGGGGCGTTACATTACCCACATGAGAAGACTTTGTTGTGTGCCTGTACCAAGCCTCCACCATCTCTTGCCATGTCCTATTAGCAACGTAAGGGATGCCTAGAAGGTTTGAGCATTTTCTCCATATAGCTGCATCCGTTTGACCTTGATAAAGAACATGCAGGTCTAAGTCTTCATATATGCTTAGTAATATGCTTGAAAGATATTGTATTTTCCATGTCATTAATATATGAATCACAAAAGGGAAAAGCTTCCAACCGAATGGGTTTAAAACCCATTTTCACACCTGCCAATCGCATCGCGACACGTACGCCATCCAAGAAAAGGGAAGTTGCATCTAAAAACACCCAATCCCCTCTCATCTATTTCCTTTCTCCCTTCTGTTCAGGTGCAAGAGGGCGTTTCTGAATTTTTCACATTGGTTTGGTGGTGGCGTTTAGGAAGGCCTATCTGTGGTGAATTTAACGATCTAGGAAATCGACTTGGTCAAGTCATCACTTGTGAACCATGATAATGCTCTAACCGAGCTCGCAACCTTCTTCTCCATCTCAAAAATTCAACAAGAATAGAGCTTCCACTCATTGCAACACCGATCCCAGCAAATGTTGCTAGCAGAATTGATAAAACTGCATGCAAATGAACCTGTAATCCACAAATACATATTCAATATAAATTTCCATTAGCATCATACTTGGAAAGAGTCACCTATTTCAGGGGTCCAAATCGTATCCCAAAACCAAACTATTGTGCCATGTCAAAGTCAAGGGATGCTTAAGTTAGTTTAATGCCAAAACTAGAGTCGAACCAGCATCATAATCTGAAAGATCTAGCATCCATTTTTTTATCCGTGGCACTGGCTCTTATGGGATCTAAAGATGCAGAGACCAAACAGAGCCATGGCCAATTCAAACAACTAGTGATAGACACTATTGACTCTTATATTTAATACAAATAGAGGGAAAAAGCTTAATATTTGCTTGCCTAAATCTGGATGTGATATTGATCTCGGGATCATCAACAATGATATTTGCCTTCCCCTTTCATCTAATTCAAATCCAAGAAAATGGGTTGGTGCAGGTGCAGGTTTGGTGCAGCGAGAGGGAGAGAACGGAAGGTTTACGTGTGGAGAAAGGAAATATATGAGAGGGGATCGGGTCTTTTGAGATGCATGCAGCTTCCCATTTCCTGGATGGCTTAAGTATTGCAATGCGATTGGCCGGTGTGAAAATGGGTTTTAAACCCATCCGGCTGGAAGCTTTTTCCATCATAAAACCCATCGTATCCATTTTACATGCAAAGTACGTTACAATTTATAAGGATGCAACGACACTTTTAAAATTGGAAAATGATACTATGCGCCTAAGTTTGTCAGTCCCTGACCTCAATTTAACCGCTCATATATATATATATATATATATGTATTAATTAATGATTATAGAAATGACTATTAGTGCATTGATATTTTTATTTTTTTAAAATATTTAAAGATGTTTAAAAAACATTTAAAAGAAAAAGCACAAAAAAATGCAATTTACATTGAGTGGACACCAAGTGACAAACTTGGGTGGCATAGTAACACTACTCTTTAAAATTTATTGACGCATCAAAAAGGTTCTCTCAAAGGTCAGACTGCTGCATTGTGGGTCGTATTGAGGTGAAAAAAGAAAGCTAAAACCCTTTTGACACTGATCACTGTATGAGAGCATGCATGCATGTTTTTCATGATGATATGCTTATAATTTGCAATCACGTACAATATGAGCCTTTAGCCAAGTCTGAATTTTGTTCCACTATTGGTAGTACCTATTATTATTGTTTATTAAAGTGCTTTTATGGGCTGCATGTATATCACTTACCGCAGGAAGGGAAAACCAAAGGAGAACAGGTTAATTGGGGCTTCCCTAGAAAAAGGTTGGGCTAGGGTGAAGGTGTTTGCAAATCTTTGTTTTGACCTCTCCTCGTCAATCAGTGGTCAGTACATGACAAATTCAGTCCTAGGTCATCAAAATAGAATTCCAACGTTCACTACAAGAGAATGCATTTTTTGGGACCAAAAAATTAGTCCCAAAAAATGTCATTTTCATTCCAAAAGATATTTAGAGATGAAGAATTTTCGTCTCTATTTCATCCCAAAAGGTCCGTCTCAAAAGGATTTTGGAGATGAAATTTGAATTTCCCAGAAAAGTATTTTATGGACTAAATCTAGCCAAACTGGTTGAAAGTGTTCGAACAAGAATATTTTTCTGGGAAGAAATGTTTTCATCCCAAAAAACCATTCGAATTGAACATGTAATGTTCTGACGGTCGGGTATCTATTTGAACTCTATCAAAATTTGATTCAAATGATGCAAATTTATTTGATCTTGTTCGAATGGAGCGAATGTTAGAATGGTTTATTTGTGTTTGAACAGATATATTTATGTTTGAACAACAAGAATCTGATTGAACACAATTGACAAAGGTTCGAATTGAAAACATATGTTTGAAGGGCTAGTTCGGTGTATGATAATGACAAATGTGTTCAAACAAATTATTATTTGTTCGAATGTTCAAACATGCAGTCGAGCAGATAATTAATCTATTCGAACAGGATTGACGGTTCTCAGTTCATTCAAATGGTTTTTGATTGGTGGTTAGAACGAAAGCTAATGTGTTCGAAAGGTAATAAATTGTAAATTACCATTTGCACTGGATATTTTACGTTCGAACGGTATTCATGATACAATAATTTGTAAATTCAAAATATGAAACTAATATTAAATATTGTAATTAAAACATCACAATTTTTCAAATGTTGCATCAAGTCAGAATAATAAAAAGACATAACTAAAATAAGTTCTAGGATGGTGGTGGCATAGACTTTTGGGACATCATTAGTTGCCATTGTTTGAACATTTTATGGGATTGAATCTCCAGCTTCTTCTGCATATTTTGTTTTAATCTCGCCTCTATATCCACTACATGATCTAATTGAGTCTGCAACTCTCTTTGCTTGGACCTCAAATTTCAATCTCCAGCCTTGCTTCCTCTAATTCCCAAGAGTTGTTATTCGATCTGACTTGAGAAAATGATGATGTTGAGGAAGGCTTCACGCAACTTCCTAAGCCCTTCAAATATCCAAATCGTGGTCCAAGAACCTGAGAATAGATATGAACATCGTTCATAGATGATTCATCACATGGAGCCGCATCAGTTTTCATAAGTGATACCATCTTCCTATAAAATAATCATTAGAGATAGTATATATAACAAAAATATTATTAGACAATACAAATAAAAAACTTAAACTTACATAATTTTATTCTGCTTCGGAACTGGTCCAAACACCATCACGATTTGTATGTGATTTAGCATACAATTGGGTCAGTTAACGGGGACTATATTGTTCCTACAAAAGGAAAATCTATATTATAACTTTAATCACAAATTTTGATATGCTAATATTTAACGGGGACTAGTATAACGTTACTACTTTTTTTCGATAGTCGACGAAAAGATCTACTACTCACATTATGGTGTATCGTTAAATTTGCTCTATTTACTTTGTTGACAGTACTTCGTTGCTACAAAAAAGGAAACAACATTATTATTATATTTCTTTAAGGCATCTATCATATACCATAAATAAAGATAGAAGCAAAATTACCTTATATGCAGGATTTTCAAACATATCATAAAATTTCTCTCATTCGTTTGGTGGCATGTCTTAGAATGGATTTTAATGCGCCTCTATTGCACTACTAAATTTTGGATAGTGTGCATGGCATCTACCTTTGTACCTTCAGAATGTGTTGGACATCAGCTCATCAACCTTTAGTCGATCCTCTCACCGGCCAAAATTAAGTTCAAACTCATCATTGAAAAAATTATAAACGATTAGTCTAAATACCAACTAATTATAAATTAAGTAACAAGTTATACTTAATTTTTTTTTTCTAAGTAACTTATTACTAGACAACGATTTTTGATGTGGTCTTTCACATCTTGGGAAACTTTAGCCAAGGTGGATGTAGCTATTGGTGCATATGTCCGAGTAAAGGTATCAACATAAGAAGCAAGCCAAGCTGTTGAATCTCCTGAGTCACCGATATGATTATCAGGAATATCAATTTTAATTTTTTCCAATTTCCTTACTTTTTCTATGCATACACCTCTAGTAGCACCTCGACCCCAGCGATGGCTTACAACTGCTATACAGTAATTAAAGCACATAATATCAAAAAATTATTTTAATTTTAGAACACTATTACTTACATCATCACATAAAATCAAGTTTTTATGTAACATACCTTATTTTGGGTCTAGTGATGTTGGCTTACCATTCATGGCAGGCGAGCCAATTAGGGAGTTGATAATGGATGGAGAGATGGCACACGAGTTTGGGAGGCATATCTGTTTTAAACTGTAACAAATTATTATTCGCAAAAAATGTTATTATATTTATAACAACAATACTTACACCAAAACAGCTATCATTCACTATCAGTTTTGCTCGACCAGTTGCCATCATCCTCACTAGACACTTCAGTTGACTCATGTTCTTCTGACAAGCCGCCCTTAGTTACTTCTGGCTCAATATCTTCTCTACGCAATGGAACAATGTCATATTTGCTAAGATCAACAAATAAATTGATGTCTGATTCATTTTCTTGATATGCTTATTCATTTGTTAGACCATCAAATTCTTTATATTGTCCATCTACCTCTAGAATGCAATCATATAAATTTCTTGGTGCAAACTTCTATACTACTCGCCATTTGTTTCCTTACTCCGGATCATCTAAATAAAAAACTTGATTTGCTTGGTAAGCGAGAACGAAATGATCCTCCTAATACCACGTGCGAGATGTATTGACATTCACAAAATATTCATCATTACGAACTTCCAACCTAGGATTTGAGATATCCCACCAATTACATTTAAACAACCAAACCATACTTTAATCCAATAATATCTTTGAAAACTCAGTAGAAGTTAATGTTATCCTCCCCGCGGCTTCCTTCGACTACGACTCCACAATTTTGAGTTTTTCTATATCATTCTTTGTTAGCCGTGTGAAGTCTATATCCACGCACCAAACATGTTGAGTATTCAATGGCCCACCTGGACGGACCACGTGTCAAAGCATATAGTTCAATTGAGATCTCTTCTGAATTATCACCATATTTCGATACAACCTACATCAATAAATTTTATTCTAGTTATATCAGTGTTAGATAGGAAAAAAACTCTATTTTAGTGGTATGAAATTCGTAGATAGTAAGACTTCAAACCACGAGGCGAACTCCTCTTCGTGCTTTTTTTTCTACGTCAGTTACACCATCCAGGCGAAGTAAATGTATATGTTCATTGCGCATGTTCAAGTTAACAATTAATTCATATCAGTTATATTATATTCCATGACTTTTAATTTACTTTTATACGTATATATCACTAACTTCAAGTAGTTGTCAATCTCTGCGTAGTTATTCAATACATACCATCGGGGTCTATCAAACTCTTGTTCATATAGGTCATAACCCCTTTGTGCACCTATGGAACGTACGGTTTGAGAAAATTAAAAAAAAAATGATGAATTAACTCCCAAATACCCCACCTTCATAGTTTCATAAATGGTTCGCCAAATAGGTCATTTATGTCGATGTTGTTATTTTCCTCCATTTGATTGAATTGAGTGCCAAATCTAATTCTTTTAGAATATTTTTTGTCATGTAAGACCCACGGTGAGTATTTAGGATCGATTCCATTGACATATAAATGCTCCTCCACTACCACCAAGTTATAAGAACTAAAGTTTTTACACTTCTTGCACGAACATCTTATAAAACCTCGAGTGTCAACACTCCTATGAGCAAATTCTATATAAAAAGAATAAAACTAAAAATAAAATAAAATAAACCTTCACCCCTTGTGCATATTCCTTATAGTCTCTATCAAGTTTATCTCCAAGCAGCATCCAACTCTTATCCATTATATTTCCATTACTCGACGACCGTCACAGAAAAACCTAAGTTAACACTATCACAGGGTTTTTCCATATTCACTGCTTGTATTTTGATAAGGTAGTCGTTCATATTCTATTCGAGAGACTATCATCTACATTGCATATATACTCAGTCCAAAACTCTCATTTTAGTCAAAATTTCGGTAGCATTTCCCTACAATTCTCCAAGTATGCTAGTCACGAAAAGTCATATGCTCTATCCACAAGCCGAGGAACTTACGAACGACACACCCAAAGAATGAAAGGAAATAAATAACCAAGATTTTCAAAAATAACACGTGAGTTTAGACTAAATATATCTATCAATTAGAAGATAGAATCTCAAATTGTAAACTTTGGACAATTCAAGAGTTGTACTAGAACATTCTTTATGAAAAATAGGGCACAACTCTCGAACGGGTCTAAGGTTCAATTGTCTGAGATATGTACTAATGACCATATGAAGGCAAATTTTTTTGTATTCTTCTCTCTGTCCTTCCTAGTGGGAGGCTGAGGGGAAGTGGGGGGACCACACGTTTTCCTAACGGAATGGTGGTGGGAAGAGGATACGTACGCACAAGGAGAGTGGTTACATAGCTGCGAGAAAAAAGAGCACGGTGGAGCATGGAAGAGCAATTCGCATTGAGCTATATGTTATGGAGGAGGTTAGAGGCAGTCGCAGGTGTGAAGGTGAGAAAAAGCTTTCAGTGATGAATGATCTGGAAGAGAAATGGGGGAGGTTTTGTTTGACGAAGGAGGAAGGGGAAGCTATAGCCATTGAGGATGCTGTCAATGAGGAAATATGGTTCAAAGGTGATTGTAGTTTGGTAGGGAAGATTTTTCTAGATAGGAATATTGGCAGAATGGTTCTTGAGGATACAATGAAGAAATTATGGAGAGTTAGGAGGCCTGCTAAGTTCGTTGATCTAGGAGGTAACATGTTCACCATAACCTTTGCTAACCAAGCAGACAAGCAATGCGTTTGGAGTGGGAGACCGTGGCTTTTTGACTCACATTTGTTAGCCTTGAAGCTGTTTGATGAATACACACCCCCCGCAAAGAATGAGGTTTGAAAAGTAAAGTATCTGGGTCCAAATGTATGATATGCCTCTCGCATGCATGAATGAAGAACATGGCAAACAGATAGGGAAAACAATAGGAAAAGTATAAGAGGTGGATGCAAAAGAAGATGGGGTTGGGTGGGGTAAGTTCCAAAGGGTCTGCATCAACATCGAGCTCATGAAACCCCTGGCCAGAGGTAGGACAATCACAACGAAAGGTGACAAGTTTTGGATCCCAGTTAAGTATGAAAAGTTGCCCAGGTTCTACTTTGAGTGTGGTTGCTTACTTCATGGCACAGAGGGATGTTCTGGGACGGTGGGTGAGAAGTTGCAATATGGAGTGTGGTTAAGGGCTGAAACAAAAATGGGTCCAAGTCGAAAATAAGAGTAGCTGGCTTTGAAAGCAAGTGGAGAGTTGAGAGTGAGGGAGAAAAGGGGAAAGGGTTGAGCAGAATAAGGCAAAGGGAGAGGAAACTAAAAGGGGTGAGGGTGAGCAGAACACTGAAGAGGAGTGTGCTAAGGGGGAGAATCCTTAGTCTAGGTTTAGGGGAGGGGAAGAGAGCAACGAAGTAAAGAGTAGTTGTACTAAAGGTTCACCTGAAAAATGAATGGAAGGGGTAGATGGATGCCTGGTGGAAGCAAGTGGGGAAGGTAGGTGTCTGGAGTTAGAGGAGACTGTGAAAACAATCACAATTGGTAAGGGTCAAGAAAAGCTTAATATGAAGACTAAGGGAGGGGGGAAAAAGAGAGCTAGAGAGAAAAGGGAGGACACCAACCAGGGTGGAGGGTATGTTACTAGAAAAAGAAAAAAGAAGAGGTGATGAGGGGTGAAAAAGTGCAAAAAAAGATCAAAAAATGGAAGATGGGCAGTGAAGGCTCAGAGGACAACTCTCAACAATTATTGGCAGAGGTTGGTCACCAGCCCCGTCATTCTCAATGAAAATCTTAAGTTGGGACTGCCGAGGGCTTGGGAACCCTTGGACAATTCAAGATCTCTACTATTGGTGGAGGAGAAGAAACCCGATATAGTTTTCCTAATGGAAACTAAATTAAAAGCAGTCAAGTACAATGGCTTAAAGAAGAGACTTAAGTATGAAGGGTGTTTTGTGGTAGAACCAATGGGACAAAAAGGAGGTTTAGCACTTTTATGGAGCAGTAGGGTCCATTTAGAAGTTTTGAATTACACACAAAGGCACATAAATGCATGGATATCAAATGAGGTGGATTACTCGAGGTGGCTGATGACCTGTTATTATGGTCATCCTGAGACTCACAAAAGGGCTGAAGCTTAGGAGTTACTGTCATCCTTAAAGCCAAAAGGTTCTCAAGGTTGTTGTGTTCTAGGAGATTTCAATGAAATCTTAACTCATGATGAGAAGATAGGGGGCAGACCCAGACAAGAGAAGCTCATGGAGAATTTCAGAAGGGTATTGGATAAGGGGAACCTGTCAGACTTAAAATGGGTGGGCAGCAAGTTCACATTGAGCAATAGACATGAGGATGCTTCATTCACGAAAGAAAGGCTTGATAGGGCAGTAGCCAACCCATCCTGGATCCAGTTGTTAATAGGCAGGAGTTCAGATCACAGGCCAATCCTGCTTACCATGAACAGAAGGGACAGATTCATAAGGAGGGCTTGTAGAATCCTTAGATATGAAGCAAGCTGGGATAAGGAGGAGGGATGTGAGAAAGTAATCCAAGAGGCATGGAGGATTAATGAAGGAAGGAGAGGTTTACAAACTCCAATAACAGAACAGTTAGAAAGGTGTAAAGGGGCACTTTTGGGATGGAGTAAGCATTTCAGACTGGACAGGAGTCATGAAATAAAGTTGAAATCTAAGGCACTGAAGAGGTTACAAGATGAAGAGAGTAGTCACAATGTAGCTGAAATAAAGAAGTTACATAAAGAAGTTGGAACTTTGCTTGAGAAGGAGGATACTAAGTGGAAACAAAGGGCTAAAAGAAACTGATATGCACTGGGGGACAGAAACACAAAGTATTTCCATGCATGTGCAAACCAGAGGAGGCAAAAGAACAAAATTAATCAGATTGAAGATGGGCAAGGGAGAATTTGTAAAGACCAGGAGGGAGTTGAGGAAGCTTTCAAGGGTTATTTTGAGAACTTGTTAACTTCAACTCAGCCAAGTTCAGAAGAGATGGAAGACTGCTTAAAACACATAGAACCTCGAGTTACATGGGAGGCAAATGACAAACTACTCATATCATTTAGCAAGGTGGAGATTGAGGAAGCAATTAAAAGCATTGCACCTTTGAAGTCACCAGGTCCTGATGGTTTTGGAGCTTGTTTCTACCAAAACCATTGGGAAACAATTGGAGATCATGTGTGTGTAGCAATGCTTGACCACCTCAATAGTAACACTTCTTTCCAACCTGTCAATTTTACCTATATTGTTCTAACTCCCAAGAAGAAAGACCCAAAAGTAGTAACTGAGTATAGGCCCATTAGCCTTTGCAACGTTTTTTATAAAATTGTTTCCAAAGTTCTAGTTAACCGATTCAAATGAGTTCTGACAGAGATCATCTCAGTCAATCAAAGTGCCTTCATACCTGGCAAAATTATTACTGACAATATCATGATTGCTTACGAGGTTTTGCATATCATGAAGGTGGGGAAGAAGGGAAAGAGAGGGAATATGGCCATTAAGCTAGACATGTCAAAAGCTTATGGTAGAATAGAGTGGCCATTTGTGAAAGCAGTAATGAAAAAACTAGGTTTCTGTGATGCTTGGATAGAGCAAGTTATGAGTTGCATAACCTCAGTTTCATACTTTGTGCTAGTCAATGGAAAGTCAGGTTCAAAAAATTTTCCTTTGAGGGGCTTGAGACAAGGCGATCCCCTATCCCCTTATTTGTTCATAATGTGTGTTGAAGGGTTAAGTTCACTGCCTAATCATTCAGATATGATTGGGAATACTAAAGGGGTCACAGTTGTGAGAGGGGGGAGTAGAGTAAATCATCTGTTGTTTGCAGATGATTGCATTTTATTTGGGAGGGCATGTGTTGAGGAATGGAAGAGATTGCAAGAGCTGTTGCTAAGGTATGAAATAGCTTTTGGCCAATTTTTTAATAAAGAGAAGACAACAGTCTATTTCAGTTCAAATACTCATGTGGCAGACATAAATTTAATTCTAAGTGAAGGGGGTCCATGGTACAAGGCAGCTATGAAAAATACCTTGGTTTACCGACCATGGTTGGTAAATCGAAGTATGACACTTTTAGATATGTCAAGGAGAGGGTGTGGCAGAAGATCAACAACTGGAAGAATTGCTTTTTGTCGGGGGCAGGGAAGGAGGTGTTGATCAAGGCAGTACTTCAAGCAATCCCTTCTTACACAATGAGTGTGTTTAAGCTGCCCAAAAAGCTATGTAAGGAGATCAATATCATGTTGTCTAAATTCTGGTGGGGAAATCAACATAAAAGTAATGGGATCCAATGGAGGAGTTGGAAAAAAATGGGGATAGCTAAGGGTAAGGGAGGTTTGGGGTTTAGAGACTTGGCTAGCTTCAACTTAGCTCTCCTTGCTAAACAGGCTTGGAGATTGCTACAAAGCCCTCACTCTTTGGTTGCTAAGATTTACAAAGAGAAATATTTCAAGAACACCTCCATCACAGAAGCAAAATTGGGGAATGCCCCCTCTTTGATATGGAGGAGTGTTTGGAGTTCATTGGGGTTACTGAAGGAGGGGTTGAGATGGAAAGTTGGGATGTAGCAAAAATCAACATTTGGGGTCAAAAATGGTTGCAAACTCCTTCAACCTTTTGTGTTCAATCCCCTATCTCGATCCTGGAAGCAAATGCAAAAGTTAGAGAATTGATTGATGATGATTCAAAGGATTGGAATGAAGGCCTAATCAGGTCAATATTCAATAAAGAAGAAGCTGAGCATATATGTAGTACCCCCATGAGCACTAGGGGTGTAGAGGACAAAATGATATGGGGTCCCTCGAGAAAAGGTGTTTTTTCAGTTAAAAGTGCATATTTTTTGGAAGAAAATAGAAAGAAGTCAGTGGCGGGAGAGTCTTCAAAGGAGGCTGAGATGGATAGCAGGTGGAAGTCCATATGGGAAATGAAAGTTCCTGGTAAGGTGAAACTTTTTATGTGGAAGGCAGGAAACAACCTCCTTGCTAATAGAGAAAACCTATTTACAAAAAAAGTTATTGAAAACCTTTATGCCCCATCTGTTTGAAAGGAGAGGAGACTGTCATGCATGTTCTCTGGCATTGTCCAGCAACTAGTGATGTGTGGGTTGAGTCTCATAGAGCAATTTAGAAATGGGGTGCTATGGAGACTGACTTGCTTATGCTTTGGGAAGATCTGGCAGGGAAGCTCTTTAAAAATGAATTAGATGAAGTTGCAGTCATCATGAGGGGAGTGTGGATGCGAAGGAACATATTTATTTTTGACAACAAATTTCATAGCCCAAGTAGTATTATCATATCTGCCAGAGAATCTCTGGAAGAATACCATTCAGTAGAGGAGGGGACAGCAGAAACAAGTATGACTAACCATCGAATTTCAACTAAAGTCATCCAGAAATGGTCACCACCAGGAGCAAATAGCTTTAAAGCTAATTGTGATGCAGCTTGTGATGTCAAACACAAGAAAATAGGGATAGGAGTCATTATTAGAGATGAAAATGGAGAAGTCACAGCATCTTATTATGGAATCAAAGGCAATGCGGATCAACCAATAATAGCAGAAGGAATTGCTCTTAGAAAAACCATGGAACTTTGCAGTGACTTGGGACTCAACAAAGTGAAATTTGAAAGGGATGCTCAAAACATTGTTAAAGTTGTTTATAACCCAAATGAAGACTTATCATGCTATGGTAGTATCATTGAAGCTTCAAAGTCTTTTATCTGTGTGGTCCAATTGGGCAGTTCAATATACACACAGAAACACAGACACAGTAGCACATAGTTTGGCTAAGTTAGTTATACGATCAAATGTAGAGCAAGTATGGATAGAAGAGGCACCAACTTTTATTTCTTCCTGTTTACAAAAAGACATGGAAGGCTTTGTAGACAATGTTCTATGATTGAATGAAAGAATGAGGTACTAGTTTAAAAAAAAAAAATCTATTATTTGGGTTCAATTAGCATTTTATGGAAATAATTCAAATTATTTGGGTTCAAAATTAATATCCCCTTAGGTTTATGGTTTATATTTTAATTAGGGTATTTTATGCAAATTAATCATATTATTTTAATTTGGGTATTTTATGGAAATAATTCAAATTATTTGGGTTCAAAATTAATATCCCCTTGGGTTTATGGTTTATATTTTAATTATGGTATTTTATGCAAATTAATCATATTATTTTAATTTGGGTATTTTATGGAGATAATTCAAATTATTTGGGTTCAAAATTAATATCCCATTGGGTTTATGGTTTATACTTTAATTAGGGTATTTAATGCACATTAATCATATTATTTTAATTTGGGTATTTTATGGAAATAATTTAAATTATTTGGGTTCAAAATTAATATCCCCTTGGGTTTATGGTTTATATTGCAATTAGGGTGTTTTATGTAAATTAATCATATTATTTTAATTTGGGTATTTTTTGTAAATAATTCAAATTAGTTGGGTTCAAAATTAATAGGTAATTGGGTTTATGGTTTATATTAAATTAACATACCAACATATTTTCACAAATGCACTAATATACTAACATATTTTAACAACATTACTTTACTAAATTTTCACAAAGCACACAATATATATATATATATATATATATATATATATATAGATAAATACATCAATACCCAAGTACATTACTCTAATTCTTTCCACAAATCACTCAATATAACCAAATACATTATTCCATTTTTTTTCACAAATCACCATATTATTCTTCCCCAAATATTTAACAAATCTCACCTCAAATTTGTGCAATCCAATAAATCTCCTCAAATCACCAAAACCTACATATGAGAGAAATCAATTTCAAAATTTTTACATTAACTCAAAATACATAAATAAATTCGAAAAAAATACAAACCTCAACTTCTCCCACACTATGAATCCACAAACAAACTTCTAATCACTCTCTCTCTCTCTCTCTCTAGGACAATGCCGCTCTCTCTCTACTACAAGCTTTCCATGGAAGTATATATAGGGCTTCAAATTGTGGGACATTGCATTCGAATGCTAAATTACCAGTTCAAACGCGAAATTTTCACAATGGCACCTAACTTCAGTGCGCTTTAATTCATCCTTTATCCATTCGAATGCTTTACAAATGCATTCGAACGAAAATACCATAATATTCCCCAGCATATTCCCTTAAATGTTGGCAAATAAGGAGGAAAAGTTTTCCCACGTATGTGATCTCACCTCAATAAGAATGGAGATTCCGTTTGAATGATTAAATATCTCATTCGAACATTTTGGTAATTTCATTCAAATAATTTTAAAAACCATTTGATTCTGAATATTTATTGTTCAAACAGTAATGTACCTGTTCGAACATGAAAGTTTCAGGATGGCGCCTAGCTGCTACGAAACTGCTCGAATGCTTATTATACAAATAGAACGTGAATACTCAAAAAGGTAGTTAAATTAATAGGCAGTTATATTATATTATATATATAATATAGTAAATATAATATACCAATATTATTATATAATAAATTATTCTAATAATATTAGATTTTATAATAATATCCTATATATATTATATACTGATATACTAGTATAGTATATAATAGTATAGTAGTATAGTATATAGTATAGTATATAGTAGTGTAGTATATAGAAGTATTATAGTAGTATAGTATATATTAGTATAGAATATAGTAGTATAGTATAGTTATAGTATAGTATAGTATTAGTATAGTATACTAATTAGTATAGTATAGTATAATATATTAGTATGGGTACAACATAGTATAGTATATTATTATATCACTATATTACTATATATTAGTATGGGTATAGCATATATAGTATATTAGTACATCACTATATTACTATATAGTATACTAATATACTAGTATTAGTATAGTATTGTTAATATACTATTACGCTATATAGTAGTATGCTATATATATATATATAAATATATATTATAGTATATATAATATATATACATATATATAGTAGTTATAATATATTACTATATTCTGGAAGCTTCATGAATCTACAGTTTGAACGGAACAATTGTTGTTCGAATTATTAACAAACTTTGTTCGAACGGAAAAGTTCAGTTCTAGCAGATGAATTCATTCTAATAAACTGTTCGAACTTTAAAATACTAGTTCAAACGTGACTGTTCGAAGCATAAGACCCAGTTTAATATCGAACGGTTCATATTTTCACGAACTGTTTGAATACTTGTTGTCGTTTGCCACCAATCCTCGCCCTTTTTTTACCTTTGTCTGTCGTCTAAGAATTATGGCCCACCATCCTTGTCTATATGGGCTTGATATTAAGACAAAATTAGGTTGAAAATGAGGTCGGATTTCAAATCAAATCCAACCGCTTTTGTGCATTTTTCGTCCGCCACACACTACATTTGGCCGTAGAAATGGTGGAGTAAAGTCTAGACTTCACTCCATATAAATTTGTATGCTTAAAACCAACTATTCTTGATGAATCGTTGATTTTTTGGTTCTGTTCTGAGTCGACTCAACCATGGATCTTCATGGGTTAGCTCTTTCGAACGGCTTGAAAATTATTTGAATAGTTTTTTTCCAAACAGACATTTTCCAGTTCGAACATGGCACTACACTTTCGTATGGAAAAAAACTGAGTTAACTATTCGTTCAAATAAATTTTTTCTGTTCAAACTGAAAAACTTTAGTTGAACGTTTTTAAATTATCAGAATGATGGCCATATGATGATGTTGTTCAAACAATATATTTATTTGTTTGAATGTGTATAAATCGTTCTAACAAGTGTTGCTTTTGTTCGAACATTGTTATTTAGCGTTCGAATAGGCTACCTTTTAGTTTGAACATATTATTTTCTATTCAAACAATACTCAGTATAATATAATACAATTTTTCATTTTATTTATATTCATTGTTTATTTGTTTTATGAACAGTAACTTAAGCATATGTTGGAAGGAAATGTAGGAGGGAGGGCCAACCTAGAAGTGAAGCTAGTGAGCCAAGGAGGTCGATATTGGTTGAGTGGGATATCATTATAGAAAACTTCTGCAATTTTGTTTAGGATAAGAAGAGCCTATTATCTATTATCAGCGATAGAGAATAGAACCCGATCAGTCAACAAAGGGGGTTAGCCTATCCTGACATAGTCAGTGAGTTTTATTGGACCATGGGTCAGATGGAGGCTAATGAGGAGTCCTTCTCATTCGTTATTTAGGGAGTGAGTATTACTATCTCAACAGACATTATCGCTGACTTTCTTGGTATCCCCCGTGCGCTTGGTGCATACCCTACACAACAACCAGTAGCAGGGACAAATGGTGAAGATGCCATCGAGGATGAGGCTCTAGCAAACGATGATCCCACTCACGATGAGATTCGTCAATTGATGCATGACGATTCGGCTCCTCCATATGATGGCAGAAAGGTGATCAAATAGGTTGATTGTATCGCATTTTTTTAATGATGAATTTGATTGTCTACCATAATATTGATTCGAGGAAGCACAAGACTGACTTCAGCATCAAACGGGCTCGATTTATGTTACGAATAACACGAGGAGAGCAAATTGATCTGCCTCTATACTTCCTCATCCGCATCCGATCTGAGTCATGGTAAAGTAGTAGAGGTAGTCTATTGTATGCATTCATGATCTCTGACCTCCAAGTTCAATCGGGAGTTGATGTGCTAATGATAGAGCAAAGGCAACCACAGATCGAGTCCCTTAACAAGATCACCTTTAACAAGAGCGAGGGCCACTTGTGGAAGGCTCGCATTAATGTTCCAGCGGCACAAGATAGTGGCACGGAGCGTGATCCAGCTTCTATTGATGCTAGTGTTGATAGACAGGCTGCAGGAGCTACTATATCGTTTTTATTTATTATATATAGTTTGCTTGTTTCTTATCAAAAATTATTTTCCTTACTTTACTTACCAGTCCATGATAATATTAAAAATGACATTCCCTAGAATGTAATGTTTTTTTAATTTCAAATTCAAATTCTTATTTACCAAAACAAAGTCATTAATTAATTTTTAAATTAATTTTATAAAATTCCCAAGACAACATATATGATATATTTTAATTTATCAAAAATAATAATAAATCTGTATAGGTAGATTTTTCATCTTTTGAAAATGATAATTAATATACTCAAATAATATTTATTTTTAAAAGATTTGATCGAACATAAAAGTACCGTTCAAACGCTATTTTAATTATAACTTCTAACCAAAACATTTGTTCGAATGATTAAATATAGCGTTCGAACGGGATCTAACTTTCTCCGAGCGCAATTGTGTATACATTCCCGCCACAACTATTATTCGAACAGTTACGTAATCATTCGAACGTGAATTAAAATACTATTCGAATATGTATGGGAACGTTCGAACAATATAGCAATCATCCCCGCCATATTTATTTATAATTTCCCACCAAAAAATTAGTTCGAATGATTAAATATCTCGTTAGAACAGTTTCGACCTTTCCCCCGGCCCAATTGTCTATACTTTTCCGCCACGACTATTAGAACAGTTATGTAACCATTCGAACGTGAATTAGAATACTGCTTGAACGTGTTTGTAAACATTAGAACAATTTTCTTTAGACACTATATTTTGTCCCAGAAAGTCTAGTTCAAACAGATATTTGTCTGTTCAAAAGAAACTAAAACCGCTTCTATGTTTTGAGACGAAATTTAATTCTTGTCCCAAATAAGTACTTTTAGGGACAAAATTTAATTCGTCCCTAAAATATTTCGTCTCTAAAGATCAAATTTCTTGTAGTATGTATTCGAATGGTATGTCGTCTAAGTATCCAAGTTTCTCTGTCAAACCTTAGTCATTTTCTTTATCAAACCTTAATCATTTTTTGTAGGAGTAAGGAATGTAAACGAGTCAAGTTCGAGCAAATAGCATGGATGGTCAAGTCATATTTATTTATTTTTTATTTGAACATGAGTCAAACTCAAACTTATCATCGAGTTGCATTTTATGCTCATGAACAAGTCTTTTAATACTCAAGCAAGTTTGAATTTATTCACGAGTTACTTTATTTTGACAAAGCATATTATTTATATTGTGTTTTATGACTTGACAAAAAAAAAATATGGACAAACAAACTCTTAGCCTTTGTTAATATGTTTATAAATTTTATATCTATTTATATATATATATATATATATATATATATATATCAATGATTATATGCATAAGAATTCAAGCAACATGTTTAGTATTAGAAACATGATTTCCTCTTATCTCTATAAATATTTAAAATATTCACATTATAAATATAGAGGCAATACTATAAGAAAATAATAATCACGAAGTCATCCAAGTTTATATGAGTCAAGCCAAACATTATACGAGCTACATTACATAATTTGAAGTTGTAGAATTAATCACCAATATGGCGAGTATACGACGTGACGAGGATTAGGGTCATGTGTTAGTCAAGTTTTTCACCTTTGTTATTTTTATATATTGTTATGTTTTTTTAGTGGCATTTTATCTTCTCTTGCCAGTAATTTTTTTCTCTTCTCACTTCTAACAGCTACAACTTAGATGGGAAAAACTGAAGAGAAGTAGTTTGGAGGCAGCAATATTTAGTCATCTTTTATTATTTCTTTATTCCTTCTTATCTTGAAAACAATATTTTTCATTCTGGTTGTATTTATTGGAGTTGTGTTGTGTTGGTGATTTGTTATTCTGGAATGGGAACATGTTGCATTTGGTTCCTAGGGTTGGAGTTGCTTTAGGCCTTTCATGCTTACCGGAAATTATGCGTTTTTCTTAATTTCTTTTCCTTTGTTATGTATTGAATGCCTAGTCTACGTGTCAGTTTGGAGGTTTCTATTACCCGGAAGAATATTGATGGTTTCTTTGTCAGAAAATGATAGGATTACTACCTTCCTACTAGTTAATACTCATTTATTATTATTTTTATTTGATTTTTTTATTTTACTTAATGGTTAAAGAAATGACTATTAGTAAAAATATATATTTTTTAATTTTTTTTAATAATTAAGGATGTTAAAATAATACTTTAAAGAAAATGATAAAAAAATAAAAAATTTCAAATATAATATAAATAATAAAGGAGTAATAAATGGGTTGAAAGGTATCATTTCCCTGCTTGGTCATGCCAGACCAGTCACACGTAGTGATCCATCAAGTCTCAGACTCCACGGGTCCAAGGCCCGCCCGCCAGCACAAATGGGCGGCTCCTACTCACTCAGACCCAAAAGGAAAGAGGCATTGCATGGAGGGAGACAAAACTTGTGGTAGGCAGCACATTTTTCATGACCCTGCTTGCCCTAAGGTAGGACCCTTCTGCTACTCCTGCTTCCAGAGATCATTGGGAGACTCGGCAACCTCCACCTCCATTGTACATATTTTGTCTTGCGGACATTATCGGTCAGGGGGCCAGGACCTGGACTCTTTGTTAGATCCCAACTTCTTCGAAATGATTCCTTACACCTTTCCAGACTCCTTTCCTAACTCATTATTCGAGAAATTTGGGTCATTGTCCTCCTCATCTTTGGCTTCCAACGACTTCATTGAAATATTATATGTCATTAAGGAAAGGCGTGCCCCAAGTAATCCCGAGGGCACAGTGGATAGTGTCGAAGTTGCCGTTGACCCGCCTACTCCCAGGGAATGGGTTGCGACCCCTGCCAAGGAAGTTCCCTCTACTGTTGAAAAGACTAGTGTGGGGGGTGGTGTTCCCCTCAAAAGATGCAGTACTCACATCTGATGCTGCCCTTAAAAGAGGGTGCGCTTATGGCTGCTGTTCATAAGAATTCAATGTTTATATTCATAAGAATTCAAGCAACATATTTAATATTAGAAACATGATTTCCTCTTATATCTATAAATATTTAAAATATTCACATTATAAATATAGAGGCAATACTATAAGAAAATAATGATCACAAAGTTATCCAAGTTTATAATCACGAAATTATCCAAAGTTTATATCAGTCAAGCCAAACATTATCTGAGCTACATTACATAATTTTCAATTGTAGAATCAATCACCCATACAGCAAGTGTGACAAGGATTAAGGTGCATTAGTCAAGTTTTTCACCTTTGTTATTTTATACATGAAAAATGATACTTGCAGTCGTGAGTGTGCAAGTGTCGTGCAGTCACTTTGAAAAAAGTGAATAAATATGAGACCCATATGAAAATAAATTAATTTTTTAATAGTAGACCCCACTCTTTTTCAAAGCGACTGCACGGCGTTTACGCACTCCACGACTATATGTAGTATTACTCTTTATACATTGTTATGTTTTTTTTTAGTGGCATTTTATCTTCTCTTGTCATTAGTTGTGTTCTCTTCTCACTTCTAACAACTACAACTTAGAAGGGAACAAGTGGAGAGAAGCAACTTGGAGGCAGCAATATTTAGTTATCTTTGGTTATTTCTTTATTCCTTCTTATCTTGAAAACAATATTTTTCATTCTAATTGTATTTATTGGAGTTGTGTGGGCTGTAAGTGGGTTGGAGTTTTGTGGCAATGTGTTTGGAGTTGTGTTGTTTTAGGCCTTTCGTGCTTACGGGAAGTTGTGTGTTTTTCTTACATTTTTGCTTTGTTATGTGCATTGAATGTCTAGAATCTAGATGATGTAATTTTGGGCTGGTTTGTTTTGTTTTGTTCATAGAATGGTTTTTTATGTTTATGGTGCATATTAGATGGTGTTTCATGTAAATTTTTTTTATGTTATGTATTGAATTCCTTGATCGCGGTTTTTCGTTTTTTGTTCATATAATTTTGTTAAGTATTTTAGTATTTTCTTTTGTAATTGAAGCCTTTACCTTATTTTCAAATTTCACTTAAGGATCTGACAGGAGATTTGTGTTTTTAATCCTACTTGTTTAGTTTGTAGTTTAGTAAAGATGGTAAAAGTATTTATTTTAATACTGTTATATGTTTCCTTACACTCAATAAATGTTTTAGATCATTTTTCACAAAATCTACTGTTTCTGTCTTGCTAAGACTTACGCCCAAAAGATGGGCGTAAAAACTATGTAAGCTTTAAATATTTTAGGCATTTTCAATGGTTCGTTCCAAAATATGAACTTTGTATAAAACCCATCGTATCAGCCCAAAAATAGGGGTTAGAAAATCGGCTAGATTATAGTTTTTTTAAAATAAATAATAATAATAATAAAAACACCCAAGACATGTATGGCCTAATTTTTCTGCCCAAAACTTAGGGGTGTCAAATCGTGTTAACGGGTCGTGTTTGTGTCGTGTCAAGACATTTATATTATACTATATAGGTCAACTCTAACCCGACCCATTAAGCTTATCGTGTCAAAATCTCAAACTCTAACACGACCCAATAACATAACGGGTAGTGTCGTGTCAACCCATTTTGACCTATTTATGTAAATGGATTGAAACAAACCCAAAATTAACCTTTTTAATCTAGTTAAGTTTAGCATAATTTTATATAAATGTTAAAATCACAATATCTATAAAAAATATAAAACTAACTATAAGTCAAAAATTACAATCTAAACAATAAAAATATCGAAATAAAAATATCAACAATTTTATTTTTTAGGTATAAGGGTATAATTGTAATTTTAACTTTCTTAACGAATCATAACGGGTTATAACGGGTTGACCCGTTATCAACCCGTTAAGCTATCGTGTCTTAACGGGTCAACCCGTTTTGACCCTAACCCGCTTTTATCGTGTCGTGTTCGTGTTGGGTTAATGGGTCGTGTCACATATTGACACCCCTACCAAAACTGACTCTACTCCATTTTAATGAAGCCAAAGTCAAATCGATTTTTTGCACTTGTCAAATGCAGAGTCAAAGGTCGATATCGAACTCTGACAAAATCGGAATCAAAGTAAAAAATAAAAAAGCCGAATCTAGCTTTGACTTTGGTCGGTGCTTAGCCCTAAGTGCTACCACCACCAAGTGGAACTAGACTCAGTGAGGGAATGGTACAACATTGTTGAGTTAGTGAGGCTGAGGGTAGATTTGGAGGGTGAGATGAGAATTTTGTGTTTTGTTTTAGTATTTAAAATATTATATTTTAGTATTATTATTGTATTGGGATTTGAAAAAGTTGATTTGGGATTTGAAAAAGTTAAATTGTTTATTATATTTTGTATGGGGATTTGAAAAATGTGTAATGATGAGATGAGATGAGATGAGAATTTTGTGTTTTGTTTTGGTTACCAAACCTGCCCTGAGTCTTCCTAACTCACGCAGCAATATAGTCAACTTGGAGGGGGCTGCCGAACATGTCAGGCTCTATATTCGGATGTTCTTGTTCGAGGTTGAAACTCCCTTTCTGCCGCCCGATTCATGATATTCTTTACTATCTGGGTATGACTCCTGCTCAAATCTTAACCAATAACTGAAGGATCTTTATGTTGTACAGTTGCATTGTATAGAGGCAAGCCCTTGAAGCGATGGGGGAAGAGAGCCCTAAGATAACTGCACATAAGTTTTTCCATGTCCACGACATGAGGAGATGGATGGGAACCAAGGATGTTTCTGTTTGCGGACTAGTTATTGGATCATCCATGTGAAGTCTTACTACTTCCAAGTCAAGAATTGGGATCGTAATTTTTTTTTTTTTTTAGAGATGGTTGGGAATTTCTTGCTGGCAAGGTAGTCCGCTACGAATTTCCTATCAGGGCCTCTTGAAGTCCTATCCTTGACAGTCGCAACTTCAAGGTGACTGCCACCAGGAGGAGATGCCATGCTTGGATCTCAATTACGTGTCAGTCTAGAGGTTGCCATTACCTGAGAGAACATTGAGGGTTTATTAATCATGCCATACCAGTCGCATGCAATGACCTTTCAAGTCTCAGGCTCCACGGGTCCAAGGTCCGCCCGCCAATGCAAAAATGAGGCTCCAACTCACTCAAACCCTAAAAGGAAGAGGCTTTGCACTGAGGGTGAAAACCTTGAGGTAGGCTGCTCGTTCATCGCAACCCCGCTTGCCTTGAGGGAGCCAAGCAACGTTCCCAGAACCCTTCTATTGCTCTTGCTTCTAGAGATCAATGGGAAACTAGGCAATGTCCACCTCCATTGTACTCAAATCGTCTTAAGAACATGATTGGTCAGGGGCCCAGGACCTGGACTCGTTATTAGATCTCAACTTCTTCGAAATGATTCCATACACCTTTCCAGTCTCCTTTCCTAACTTATTATTCGAGAAATTTGGGTCATCATTCTCCTCGTCTTTAGCTTCCCGTGACTTCATTGAAATATTATATGCCAGCGAGAAAAGGCGTGAGCCAGCTTGGCGTACCTTCACCAAGCTGGGGAACATCCTCCCCTATTCTATCTCCTCCGAGTAGAGCCTCACCGGAGTTCCCGTCGAGCCGATGGAGCCTCCTTCTCCCGAGGAATTTACTCAGGGATTCGCGCCTAGCCTTCTAACTCCTCCAGGGTGCACCCATTTCATTTGTCCAATAAGTGGGTGAGTCTTTCGAGACATTTGTCGCCAAGATAGCCCCAGTTCGTGAGTCCTGGCAAGTTCCTCGCCCCGGTATGTGATTCTGTTACTCACCTAATGTAACTTTTTCCTTATTTGTTATAACTGCCCTTAGCCATTCCTTGTAGGATCTATCTTCTTTGGATAAATGGGACACCCAATGCTAGTCTAGCCTTGGGGTGTTCTATTACGGTATGACTGGCACGATTCTTGTGGGTTTGACAAGTGGGATAGGACACAAAATTCTCATCTTATCTCATCATTACAATGTTTTTAAATTTTTACAAAAAATATAATAAATAATTCAACTTTTTCAAATCTCAATTCAACTTTTCAAATCTCAAAACAATAATAATATTAAAAAATAATATTTTAAACTTTGATCTAAAATTAAAAATTTTCATCTCACTATCCAAATGTACGACTCAATATCTTTTGTTAGTTTCATTAGCACGATCTTGCAATGATAGAGTGGGTATCTCACTTGGCCGATATCGATCTTAGTGGGATATGATTGGTTAAGATTTCAATATTATGAGCACGTCGTTCCTAAACACTTTTATCTCTAAGCTGTTCGTACGATGCATTTTGTATAATTATATCATTTTATCCCCTCTATCATGTGAATCGTTCGAGACCGTACCATTATCCGCCAATTCATTGGGAAATGGAAAGATTACACGAAAAGTAGACGGGATGTGTATTGTCTGTGCACTGTTCGTATACATGCATACTACTGGTTCAATAGCTTTTGAATTTCCACGTTGGGCTTGAGCACAATGGGCCGAACCAATTATCAGTAGTACTGCACCCATTTTTCTCTCCCAAAGCCACTATTTGGGAATGGCCCAGGAACCATGCATGGCATCAAAGTAGTAAGAGATAAAAACGGGAAAAAAAAAAAAAAATCTATTCACAATTTCCACGCTACATATTATACATAATTTTTAATTTTTTTTTATCTTTTTTATTAGATATGTGGTATATGACTGGTGAGCATAAAAGTTCATTTAGTTTAGTGAAAATAAAATAAAAATAAAAATCACGTATGATATATGATATAGAGATGATGAATAAAATAACTCAAAAAAGAAATACTTCTATGACTTAAGTCATTGATGCAGGAAGCAGAAATATGGAAACGAGTAATATTTGATCTCGTTTGATTATACAGATGCGATAAGATAAGATAAAAATTAAAAATCAAATAAAATTTTAATTTTTTAATATTATTTTAATTTAAAAAAAAATAAATTATTTATTATATAAATTTAAAATAATTATAATAATTAGATTAACCAAACAAGTCTTTATTAACTTAAGATTGTTTTGGTTACACAAAATTAAATCATCTCATTTTATCTCATCTCATATAATTATTGTAATTTTTTTAAACTCTCACGTAAAATATAATAAATAATTTTATTTTTTTAAATTTTAAAATAAAATTTATATTAAAAATTATATTATAATAATATTTTATTTAAATTATAATAAAATATTTCATCAAATCTAAAAAACCGCCTTTGTGTTTTCCAAAGTCCGTCAAGAGTATTCCATGAAAGAGAAGAAAATCTAGAATTTTATGAATAAAAAACCGAGACATCTCTTTGGCCTGCCTTTGTGTTTTCCAATCACAAGTAGGACGATATTTTGCATGCTAATTAACTACCACCAGCGGTCTTCTGGAGGAGGAGGATACCGACCGACGATGATGTAAAAACTGCAGACAACTCTGCAGAACTTACGTACGGTACCTTGTGGATTTAACTCTCTCTCTCTCTGTGTCTGCTTTGATTGTCCACCGCCAGATCTTTTGCTTGGAGACCATGCTTTCGGAATTGATTCCGACAACCGATATAAAATAAAAAATAAAAGGAAGTTCTCTCGGAGAAAAACTCTCACTCTCGGTTATGGCTGCATGCATGCATGCATGCATGCCTCTCTATTCCCATATCCTCACCGTTTAACCACTTCTTTATTGTCTAATCCGACGATTTTGAGGGAAGCACAGAATTTACATAAGATCACAAAAAGGTAAAATATATATTTTATTTTTTACGTGTGGAGTAACAGATAAAAAGACATTCCTCGGTGAAACCAAAAGCATTCAAGAACGCCATGTGATGGAGATCGAAGCTGGGTGTCTGTCACGAATATTAATGCTACTGTGTAACCGTCCAATCAGAATCAGATATATAGCTAGCTAGGGACGTCTGTGACAATATATTAGATTAGTAGATAGCTGGATGACCCACGTGGTCCTGGGAGTCGTGACGATCGATGGATGACAGCCCAAGTTCAGAAAGAGACAGCCCATTCTAATGAGCCCCTAAGTTGTATTTTCGCCACGTGGCTTCCGTCTCCCCCCGTGGGAATAAAGTTTTTTTTTTTTTTTGAGAAGATGGGGGAATAAGCATTTAATTCAGAATAAACATAGCTGGTAAATTAATCAAAAAAATCTTCACAGCCACTTAATATTCCACCCTCTATATTATTTTTAATTTTTATTATTTTTTTCTTTTATTAAATAATAAATAGAAAATTTGAATTAATTTAAAAAAATTTAAAAAATTTAAAAAAATGTAAAATATTGTCTAGCGAATAACCATAACTGGTAAATTTGCCAAAAAAAAAAAGAGAAAAAAAAAACCATAACTGGTAAATTATTGTACGGCGGGATGATATTCACAATTTTTAATGGCGTAATTACTAATTGTAGTGTATTTCTATTTAAAAATATAAATTTTAAATTTATATAAAATAATTATTTTTTAGTGATAGATCATATATTTTTTAAATGAATATGCAGATTTTACATATTTTAAAATTATATCTAGCATTACTTGACAAAATTCCGTAAGCCTATCACTACCCACCCATCTACTACTTAAGTGTATTTCAAAATTTTTTTTATTTTTTATCATTTTATTTTAAATATTATTTTAACATCCTTAATCAATAAGAAAAAATTAAAAAAATATATAACTTTATTGATACTCACTTCTTTAATTATTAAGTAAAATAATAATTTTAAAAAAATCAAATATAAAAAGAATAGTAAATAAATAGTAGTAAGGTATTAACTCTATCTTTATTCCTCTAACATATAACGGGTATAAGGAAAAATACAAAAATCAACCAAATTTCTATCGAGAATCAAAATCGATTAAAAACTAGTTGGCGCAATATCAATTTTCAAGATTTGAAAACATTGGACCTCGAATCGAAATATGTATACTTAATTTTTTATATTATATATATTATAATTATTTTTATTTTTATATTATATATATTACACATATTATTAAATTAATATAATACTAAATTTTAATTTTATTATTTTTACGTCCTTGATAAAAACTTACTCTTAAATATAAATATAAATATTAAGTTATTAATATGTTGTTATTTATGTTTATATATTAACTTATATTATAATAGGCTATATGTATAAGAGTATATTTTATATATATAATATGTAATAATAATTTTTTTAAGCTAAGTAGTTGTTAATCAGTTATTTTGTAACTTTTTTTTTTGGTGGTTGCATTTGCAATTATTTTAGTGTATTTTTTTTATTTGGTTAATGAGTTATATGTATGGCATTTTTTAAAATAATGCTTTTAGCTCTATCAAATTTGGGTAAAAAAATTATTATGATAAAAAAAAACTAACTAGCCCAACAAAAAAGAGTCAAAACCAAATTACATCTATAAACCAAACCGAACCCGGTAGAAAATGAAAAAATAAAAATTCTAGTTTTTTTAGATGAATTAGTCTATATCGATTTTTAAAATTTCAAAATTGATTTAGAACGACTTAGGAGATGCTCAGGAAGTAAGATGAGATGCAAATTTTGTGAATAGTAGTAAAATTATTTGTAAATAGTATTAAGATAGTTTGAAATATTTATAGATTTTGAGAAATAAAATAAAAAAAATTGGCTAAGATTCTTTAGATCAATTGGTAACACTTTAGTTTCTTACTGAGAACCAAGAATCGAATCTCCCTCCTTATTTATTATAAAAAAAAAAAGTTGAATAAAAATTATTATATAATTAAAACATTGATAAAATATTATTTTTTAATATTATTATTATTTTGAGACTTGAAAATGTTGAATTGTTTTTTGTTTTTCATTTAGAAATTTTAAAAAAATTGTAATAATTAGTTTAAAAATATTTATGTTTAAATGATATTTGAAAAAAAATAAGATAATATGAGATGAGATAAAAATCGTTTCTAGCAATCCCCTAAATTTCAAAAGAATAATGCTACTTTTTTCAATGATGGGTCTCGAAATGGGTTTTGACAACTTTTTTTTTTTTTTTTTTACTTGGTAATTAAGAAAGTATTTTTTTATAATCATATTATGAATTTTTAAAAAAAAATGTTTAAGAGATATAAAATATTTAATTTTTTGGGACAATTTATCGGACTACACCTCGGTGGCTGCAGCACGAGTGATCGTTAAAGAAAAATTATTTATATCAGCCTCTAACACTCAATATATTGAGTTTAAAAAAAAAATTATTATGTGAGATGTGCTGCATAGACTGATGTATAATCATTCTCATCGTTAAATATGTAAAAAAAAACTGGATGAAACGAAAAAGAGTACACCCTAATAACATTCTGGAACAAGTACGTACGTATTCTGTGCATGAGGTGCATGCTTTCTAATATTCTGTACCACGTATAAATAGGGGTTCACTTTGAAATGCTTTGTCAAATTAATTATGATCATTTCTAAAGCTACTTTTGTTTTCAAAATAACTAAGATATGGGCACGCCTATCCAAGAGCCATAGCCCAGGTTACTTTATTATGTACTAGATTCTCTTTTGTAATTGGTGCCTTTTTTTCTTTCGGTAATTGGTGACATCACTGTTCATTTCTGAGATGTTATATATATATATATATATAAAATAATAATTACAGTTGTGAGTGTGTAAGCGTCGTACAATCGTTTTAAAATAAATAAATAAATATAAGACCCACATAAAAATATATTAATTTTTTAACAATAGACTCCACTCTTTTTCAAAACAATTGCACAGCATTTACACATTCCAGGACTGTATATAGCGTTACTCTATATATATTACGAGAAATAATATTTATAATCATAGAATGCACAAACGTCATATAATTTTTTTAAAAAAATAAATAGTTACAGGATTTACATAAAAAAATTAATTTTTTAATAATAAATCTTACTTTTTTTTTAAATAATTATACAATACTTATGTACTCTATTACATTAATGATATACTCGCGACCCTTTTTATCCCGTCGGTTTTCCGAGTTCGTGTTATTATTATTGTTCGAGTTGTGAAATCACTGTTTAATGCGGGACCCAATACGTGAAATTGGATAGTGTGTAGAGTAAAAATTTGTATTCAGTATAACTGTTTTGATACGATTTATTTGTATTCAGTATAACTGTTTTGATACGATTTAAAATTATCATTTTTTTTTTGTAGGCGATTTAAAATTATCATTTATTTTAGAAGTTTAACTGTTTAAGTTGATAAAAATAAATAAATTTAAATATTTATATTAAAAATTTATAAGATAATTCATTTAAAAATATTAGTTGATATTTATCTCGAGTTTTTATTGTAACGTGAATGATATTGTTTTTTATTGTAAATTAAAAAATTCTATTTAAAATGTAGATTAAAACAAAAGATAAAAAGAAAATTATTTTTGCATTGGGGTGGTGAGAAAAAATAGTGAAAGTATGAATGAATTGAGATAATTTGATTTTACGTAATTAAATTAGTCATAAATTACGATGATGGTAGAATGCTTTTCGATTATTTGAAATATGTCTTTAAAAGTGCTTCTTAGTGTATTTAAAACTTTTTTAATATAAAAAAATACATTCGTAAATTTATTAGTGATAACTTTTTTAAACATTTTAAAAAAATATACTAAGAACATTTTTTAGAACACATTTAAAAGGCACCCAAACATTTTTATTAGGAAAAAACTACTATGCCGCTCAATACTTATCGCTCTATTTGACCATTCAGTATTTTTTTATACTTATTGATGAATGAAATGATTTTAAGTATATTGATGGATTTTTTTTAATTTTTAAAAATATTTAAAAATATTAAAAAAATGAATAGAAAAATGAAAAAAAAAGTTGTAAGAACAACTCATGGTATAAATGAGCGGTGCTACTCTACTGCCTAGAGTAGCACCGTTCTTTTTTTTAATAGAAAAAATATTTGTAACTGTGAATTGTGCAATCGTCATGTAATCATTTTGAAAAAATTAAATAAAATATGAGACTCATGTGAAAAAAATTAATTTTTTAATAATAAATTTTATTCTTTTTCAGAACGATTACGCTATATGTACGTATTTCATAATTATACCTAGAATTATTCAAATGCGTTGTCATGTCTTGTGATATTGTGTCGATATTGGGTGAAGGAAATACGTGGCAGATATCCTATTAATTAAAAGAATAATGTTAACTATAAATTTTAAATAAATAAGTCTTACATAAATATTTTTTTAAAAAAATAGTCCCACAAAAATAAAAAGATAGAGTGATCAGAAGGCAATGCCCGCGGAAGGCTGAGAGAGTCCGACAACCCCCGGCCCCAACTTGTACTAGTTCTGGGAACTGTACTCGAGTAAATTGCAAGAAGTCTTTCAATCTCTTCGTTAATCGAGACACAAGGCTGGTATGATACAGGAAGGGTAATATTACATGTAGTGGTATAGTGTATAAGTAATTAAGTATTGTATAATTATTTAAAAAAAAGATAAGATTTATTATTAAAAAATTAATTTTTTTTTATGTGAATCTCATATTTATTATTTTTTTAAAATAATTATACGGTACGTGTACTCATGACTGTAACTATCATTTTTTTACAAACAAAAAATATCTTACCTCATCTTATTTTATTTTATTATTCTAATTTTTTTTAAATTTACATATAAAATATAATAAAAAATTAATTTTTTTAAATATTAAAATAATAATAATGATAATAAAAAAGTAATATTTAAATAATATTTTATTTAACTCGTCTAAAATCATCATATGCATGATCTCATTTTCTAAGTATAATTGTATCTTTTTTATTTTATTATAATATAAGTATCATATTTAAGTAAGATGAGATCTAATTTTGTAAAATAAGAATAACATTTATGTTTTATAAGATGTTTTACAAATTCAGATCATTATGGTTATCAACTTTTCACGATATTAATGCCTAAATTTTATAAGATCTATAGCTAGTTTCATTTGTCAATTAAGAAATTAACTATAGGATTATCATATGACATATTAATGCAAAATATCAATAATCTTTTTTTATTTATTTATAGAAAAAATTTCAATATTCTCTATATTTCAAGCGTATCTTGTCAATCTATATACAGCTTCATTGCCCATTCTATAAATATGTAGCACTTAGCATTCATTAAAATCTTTCATCAATCTAGCTCGTGATATTAGAGTAGTACGCGAGACGGCTCCCGATAATGGCAATTTTATTTTATTTTTATTTTTTTATACTTGCAAACAATTTTTTTTTTTAAATCACAATATCATTAAAAATACTTACTTAATCATTAAGTAAAAAAATTTTCGAGACCCAATTGGTAACCAACTTTCATCGAGAGTAGCATTTTTCCATGATATGAGTGGTGCTACTCTACCGCTTAGAGTAGCCCGCTCCATGTAATCGCAGGTCAAATTGATATTTTTATTTTTTTTAATATTTTTTATCATTTTAAAACATTTAAAAAAAATATCAATATACTTATAGTCAATTCTTTAACTATTAAATAAAAAAAATAAAAATAAAATAAAATACATGAAGTGTCAAAATAAATGAACAAATTAATCGACATTTTTCCAAGATTTATATGCCATGTCAGCCGCCAATAAAAAAACTGACAAATAACGTACCGATGCCGCATAAAAATCATCAAGTTAATTTTCTAGAAAGAGATTGTAAGATTTCGTTTAGAAATTGACCTGAGTTAATATGAGTTGAGCTCTTTATAAATATTAGTGAGTTGGGATGGTGAAGTGAATTTTGTAGAGCCTATCTAAAATGAGTTTAGATGTGTTTAAATGTTAAGATGAGTTTAAATATATTTATGAGAAGTTGAAAAATGTTATGGGTGCCGCGTATAAAAAAATATTTAATTGAAAATGGTTGTGAGCCCAAATATAAAGAAGTTCTGAGTTGATATAAGTTTATTAATTTGTGAATTAGATTTTTGAATTTTAGATTTCGTTTAAAATTGGATTGAATAGTTCAGTCTAAATTTCAAGCGGGACCAATCTCATAATTAAAAAGGTAGAATATACAATGAGAAAGTTTATTTTTTCGTATAGATTTCAAACTTTCTTTAATTTTTTTTTTAAAAATGTGTATTAAATCTACATACTTTAAAATTACATAGATAAAATTTCAATTTAATTACACTTATTAAACAAGAAATAATGAGGGAATAAAATAGATTTTATTAGGATAAAAGAGAGAAATGAATAGTAAAAGCAGACAAAGACGGCAAAAGGAACAATCCAAACCTGACGTGTCAGCCGTAGCTTGAGAACGTCATTGAGTAACGTCACTACAGAAACCCTAGAACTAGTAGTAGAAGTAGGTCCCTTTTGTAATAAAGACATCTCCTTAACTGCATGACACGCACACCTACCCTTGCTTTTTTCTCCTGGACCTCTCCACTCTCCCTCTCTTTTAATTTCTGCACTTGCCTTTCCACCAAATAACGCTTCTGCCACTTAACTCCATCTTGCCTTTTTCAAATTGACCATACTGCCCTCTACGTGAAATTATTATGTTCATTCATGAACCTTCAACACCGTAACGGCCGTTTCTCGTCATTGTCAACATGTAGCCATGAAGGTTCTCTCTCTCTCCTCTCTTCAAATTCTGAAACTTTGTGGGCCATCTTAAATGTTTGATTCTGAAAAATGTTTGAAATTATGAGTGAGATGATATCAAAATTTAATAGTGAAAAATAATTTTAATTGAGTATTTTTTAAATTTTAAGAAAGGAGGAAAAAAAAATGAATAAAAAATATTATAAAATTAAAATATTATTAGAATATAGTTTTATAATATATTTTTTTTGAAATTTGAAAAAATTGATTTGTTTTTAATTTTTTGTTTGAAAGTTTGAGAAAGTTTTGTAATAATTAGTTTGAAAAAATTATAATGATTAAATTGAAAATTTTGTATTTAAATTATGTTTGGAAATGAGACGAGATGATGCGAGAATTTTGAAATGATATATATTTTTTCCAAACAAACCCATCGGATTTTACACGTACAGTTATACGGAGTGTAAATTACACGCATCTTTTTAGAAAATGAATGAAATATATTATTAAAAAAATAATTTTTTTACATAGATTTATATTTATATGGTTTTTTTTTTCAAATAGAGTGTACGGGAATTGGATTTTTTTTCAACAAATTATTATCTAATCATTATTGAAACAAAAAAAATTGATAAAACTTGTATAAAGTTCAAAACAAAAATAATCTTAAAAGTTATTTTTCAACTCTATCAATTTCTCCAAAATAATATTTATTTAAAAAAATATTAAAAATTTTCTGTTATTTTTAAAAACAATATTTATTCATTTGAACCAATAATTTCTTAACATTTTTTAATGTCACATTCAATAATTATTATAGTAATTGAAATATAATAAATACAATTGAATAGAATAATTAGTATTCAATAATATCCACACGTAAGAGTGGCACCTTCGGTAATTAAAGCTCATTATCGAGGGTGTTTCTCAGAACTACTACACTCTGCCTTTTATATCACGCCAAGATTATATTGAGTGCAAGATTCCAGTTGATTTGAAAGGACCCCACAGAGAGACATAGACGCACATGAGCGTAGCCGCCGTTAAAACCAACGGCTAATATACGTTAATAGACAGGGGTAAGCGCGCTTTTAGACGTTAAAGCTGACGGCGATTATTTGCTTCGCAATTATTGTTGTTCAAAGGTTCAACCTCGCTCTCTCATAGCTAACCTTCCACTCTTCGTAACCTCGCCGGACTCGGCCCCGGAATCCATTCCAACCGGAGTTTTGTATACGGTTCGCGTTTAATCGGGCCCTTCTGAGGATTGAGATCTAGACTACTGTAGCTTGGTTTCGGAGGTAAACTTACATGCGAACTCTTCTTCTTTTCTTTTTTTTTCAAGTTTTTTTCGATGAAATGTAATTGTTTTTTGAACTTTGGCACTAGATGGATAACCATCTACTGTGGATTGGAGTTGTGTGAACTATAAGTATGCTCACTTTTATGGTTTATCTCTTTCGTTTCATGGGCCTTTCTTGAATTATGACAGTTCGAGACTGGAATCTTACTTCGAGAAAATATAACCTTCTTTTACATGGTTTATATATGAAGTTTAGCTTCAAGATCCTTTTCAGCGACAAGGTTTCGAGCTTTTTTAAGCTCAGTCAGCTGGATCTGTAGCTTGGAGCGTATGTTTTTTGTGTAGCTTTCTTGATGGGTTTATGAAGTGCTAGCTAGAGAATTGGATTAGGGTTTCTGTGTGACTTGGGAGGATAGCCCCAGGGTGGAACCGTGAAGGGCAGGAGTACCGGTTGTAGTTCATGTAGATAGGGTCTTTTGCGTTTCCTATTGATCTGGAGCTTTTCTTTTTCTTTTTTTTTTTCTTTTCCGCTTTTGGGTGATGATCATGTTGAAGGATGCCGACAGGAAGTGAATTGCACTGTTTGTGGGAAAGTTTGGGAGCGGCTTGTGCGAAATTATGTCGCTTTGCTGAGGAACGCTGTAGAGTGATTTGTTGCCATGAAAAAGTAAAACCAGTAAGAAAGAATGACAAGCAATAGACATAGAACAAAAGAGGGCTCTCTCTCTCTCTCTCGGGGTGAAATGTACCGCGTACTGCGTAGTAGTTTTGGTGTCGAAGCTTTCGTTGTCTTTTGGTTCGTACATTCCACCGATATCGTACATCAGTTCTTTATTATCACGTCTCTCTCTCTCTCTCTCTCTCTCTCTCTGTGCCGACGCTGGTATTTTATGAATACACTGAGGTTCAATGTTGAAGAGCCTTTTTATTGTTCTGGTAATTTAAATTTGATTCTAGAACTTTAAACATGATGGTATTGCAGGAAAGTGCTCGTAGAATGCCACTATTCAGCTTACGATGGGTGCCAAAAGATATAGGTGTTTTCTGAGTTCTGGAGCAGCAGACACTATCGAGGTTTTTGGGGGCCTATAGAGCTGTTACGCCATTTGAATAGGTATTTTCAAATGCAAGAGTGAGTAGGCTAGTGATTTAGTCGATGGAGATGAGCAGCTTTAGGCCAGATTTGCATGTAGCGCAGCAAAGCCGGCGTGATAAGTTAAGAGTGCCGCAAGGTTCAAACCCAACCCAACGTTTAGAAGATTTCCCTGACAATTTGGAACAATTACCGTTCAACCTGAGGCTAAACCCAGATCTTGTTCAAGTTCGAAATGTTAATAATGCCAGTTTGCTTTATGACCGGACTGTTTATTCACCAGAAATGGTCAATATTTCAATGAAGTCAAATGTTATATCAATGCAACGAGATGCCATGGTGCAGCAAGAAATAGATGCTCCATTTGCGAATTCATCCCACCCAATGTCATCCAATTTTAATCCTTTATCTAAAGCCTCCATTGAGCCACAGAATTGCGGAGATTGGAAAAGCCCTGGTTCACAGCAAAACAGTGATTGGATGGTGAGCTATGCAAGTGGTTCAGTGGGCAGTGAGAGCAATACTCCAAGTCCTATGTTTTTCGGGGAAGTAAGTAACATTTCTGCATATCCAAAATATATGAAACCTAGTTATAATGAATTCCAAGACTTTCGGTCTCCATTGAAGAATCCATGTAGTGATATTTCAGGTCAAGATCGACAAAAGCATGCTAGGGAGATGCCTTTTACATCTGTAGTTTACCAAAATAGTTTCCAAGATGCTTTCTTATCCACTTCTAACAGAACCCATGGTATAGAAATGGCTTCTCATGTGCAGCAGAACGTCAGAGATACTGCTCGTGGTACATGGGCGGAGGGTGTGAATGAACTTGCTCTACTTCCAACATATGGAAATCAGTCAGATGTGTTATGTTTCAATGATTCTGGTGCTTGGACAAATAGACCAGTCGAGAATTGCCATCAGTGGGGTCGTCAGTTGGGTTTTCCAGTTAAAAAGAGTGATGGAGAATTGAGGAATATTGTGAGTGATTCCAATCCACAGGGTCTATCTCTATCGCTTTCATCAAATTCAACTTCAAAACTGCCTGTAGCTCAGTTTGGAGAGGGATGTGGTGCAGAAGATTTACACTCAAGGGCTACAGTTTCAAAAGATCCTCAAGATTTGAAAGCTATGAAGTCTGGTTATGTTTGTGCTGTAGAAAAGCCATCTATAATTAGTAAAGGATGTGGAAAACCTCTTGGAGATATAGTTGGGATTTCTAGTAACACCTATCGAAACACAGGTCCTCTCGGCCCATTCACTGGATATGCAACTATTTTAAAGAGTTCAAAGTTCTTGAAGCCTGCTCAGCAGCTGTTGGATGAACTATGTGGCACAAGTGGCTCAAAAATCGCCAAAACACTTGAGCTGTCTGCGAGGATGTCTGGAGAAGTTAGTTCTTCAGGTGATGCTTTGAATGCAACTGAAACTGAGGTTGGTATAATGGGTAATAATTCAGGTGCTTCGTCCTCCACATTTAATAGTTCGAATGACATAAATGGTGAAGGCAGACTTGGGAGTAGCTCTTGTGACTCTTTTCGGCCCGAGTACCAACAAAAGAAGGCAAAACTCATATATATGCAGGAGGAGGTTGGTTATTCATTGATCTTTTACCAATAATAACCCTTGTTTTCATCAATGTGTTTTGGTGATACATAGATAAATGCATGTATGTGTAGATTCATCGGAATGATGTTTGTGAATATTGCATGATATTTTTAAGATCATTGTTTTGAGTAGATCAATTCAATTGCTGGAAAAAATTATAACTTTCGTGTGTATAAATATGTAAAAGTTATTGGAGCCCCATATTTGGCATGCTCAATGTCTATAACAAACTAATTGTATGAAGGTGGTTTGGAAATTTTTCAAGGCTTCACATGTCATGGTCCAGATTAAAGTGCAAAAGAATTCTACATAATTGTTAAAAATCAGAACCATAAATCAGGATATAAGCTCTAGGTGAAGTTTCAAACAGAAATGAAACAAAATGCTGAGTGAAACTAATGGTCAGATTAAAGTGCAAAATAATTCTACACAATTGTTAAAAATCAGAACCATAAATCAAGATATAAGCTCTAGGTGAAGTTCCAAACCATAAACGAAAGGAAATGCCGAGTGAACCTGCATGCATATAGAAAATGACACTCTTTGGAGTAGTTCTCATAGCATGAGAGTTAATATCCACATTGACAGAAGAATAATAAAAAAATGAGTAATTCTATATATCAGCTTACACTCTCCACACACCATGCATTCAATTTTTTTTTTTTTTTTTTTTTTTTTTTAACTCAATACACTAAGTGTGTTGTTAGTGTGTTGAGTGTGTGATAAATAGTAGGCTGATGTAAATATTTTTTCTAAAAAAATACAATGTTTTTTGTGATTGGAACCGGGGCCGGGGCTTTGTTTTGAAAGTTACTATGATAATTGTAACTGCATATACCTGGTAATAATAATCAAATATATGTTGAGCGTTTGATTGTAATTAGTAAATAGCAGTAATTATTTACACACAAAATGGCTTCTTAACTTTGGTACCAAGTTGGTTAATTGGTGATTTTGTGTACTTCTCATAGTATCTACTTTGGATTTATTTGCTGTGCCGTTACCTATGTTACCATGTAGTTGACTATGAATATGATGCCGTAGATAGCATAACTAACGTCCGCTCTGAACGATCTTATTATGAACTAAATTATATTGTTGTTATCAAAAGTTTGAAATATCTTTGTAAAACTGATTGAATTGTGGTTGGGGGATGCATAGAACAATCTATTGTATGTTTGAATAAGTTATTCAGTTTCCTTAAAGTTGGTCTTGGCTGCTGGTAAAAAGCCCTAGTTCTATACATCTCAATCATAGCTTGGTTTGAACCAATTCATATGAAATATGTTACATGTAAAAATCCTAGTTGGAGATGATATGGTCAACTCTTTTCACAAATTCTTCTTGTTATTTTACTTCTTCCTTGATCTTGGAGGATGGCAGTCCCAAGATGATTCATTAAAGTTACTCTTCCTATTCCCCAAATAAACTTAAGTTAGCTATAATGATTAAGGGATAAATCATGATTGGAGCTTCCCACACTTGCATATATAGCCTGGATTAACCTAGTGCAAAATCACCATGGGATTCAACAAACGCCTTCACATCTAATCCTTGATATCCTTCATCAAATATGGTATGACAATCTTTATCAGCTTATATAGGTCATATTAAGCTAGATCAACATATACTTGATGCGATTGCAAATAAGGGGGGTTGGGTTATGGAGACTTGATCCCCTAGCATCCTTCATGAAAGGGGAGCAAATGCCACCAGGCTGCAAGACCATCGCTTGTAATTCAGTAATTAAATGTGAACAAATAAAGGTCCATATTGAAAAGAAATGGATTACAGATAAAACTGTCCAATCCCAACATTTACAATTTTCTGCCTGTGAGATTCGTGTAGTCATTTGCATTCACACCATTTTAGTGGTGATTGGACCAAATCTATTAGGGCTGTAAGAGGACTGACCAAGTCCAGTTGTTAACATTCTTCGAGGTGATGGGACACCATAGCTCATCCCACAATTGCACATCCATATTGGTTTGAAGACTTCATCCTGTCCATTTTGCCATTTCTATAATTGTTATTGATTTTTGTTTTACTTTCTTGCCGTCATCTTTGAATACAGATGGACTTAAATCTTTTGATCGGTTCTAGGTTGCTTTTGCAGTTTTTATATGCTTATTTAATGTGTTAAAATGCTTTTCTTTTTAAGTATGAACGTAAATGCTTTCAAGTTAAACTTTCAAAATGAAATTCCTTTGTCAATTTATAGATCGATTCTGACTTCTGATGCAACTCTAAAGCCGTCTGATTGTATTGATTATGGAAGTTAATCTAATTTTAGTAGGACTTGTGAAATCCATACTAGATCAAGTGGAAGTCTGATTGACAATGATCTAACTCACTCTAGAAGGGAGTCTGAAGCTCAATATCGGGAAATATGGCTCATATTTTATTGAAAGCTCTCTTTTCTTATACAACTGCAGTGATCTAGTTCACTCTTATGAGAGCCTACATCCTAATTTCCTATTTTAAAAACATCAGAGTAAACTGTACGAAGCTATACATTCTTTGCTCCAAATTTGCTGTAAATACTAGCCCATGTTAACTGTAAATACTTATTGGTTCAATGAGAAAGATAAATAATCAATGAACTACTTCGAATCTTTAGTGTAGCTTCAGGGAAAAAAGAAATGCAATTATGGATGGCCCGCTTTGTCAAGTAAATATTTGAAATATTTGGGAGCTCTTCTCTACATGTGGACGTTGTGATAAGATTTTTAATTGACAGTTCCCACCATTTCTTTTGAAGTCACTTAATTGGATGTATGAGACCCAATGAGTCTGGCTTGCAATGTCTCGCAACCTAATTATATTGTGAAACAGAGCTTATGTGAATTCCAGCACAATTCCAATTTGGTCAGCATTGATTTTCCTCATCATAGGATATGAGTAGACACCACTTTTCATCTTTTCTCTCTCCTCGAGTGCTCGATGAAAATTTCTTATTGTGCATTTTTATCAACTTATCTTGCCTGGAAACTATAGAACTTTTTGTCTTGATGAGTTTCTTCTTTTGTACAGTGTCATGCATACTTTGGCACAAATCTAGTCACTTAGTTATGTATTTTCATCTTTACTTCCTTGTGAGAATAAAAACACCTTCTAGTTAACTAGTAGTATTGCTCATCAATCCATCTTAAACCCTGATTGGTGACTCTCTGTGGTTGTACTTTTGAAAGGTTTGCAGAAGGTACAAGCAATACCATCACCAAATGCAGATGGTGGTTTCATCGTTTGAATCAGTAGCAGGTCTCAGTTCTGCCACCCCTTACGTCTCTTTGGCTCTCAGGTCGGTTTCTAGGCACTTTCGATGCCTGAAGAATGCCATCACAGACCAGCTGAAGTATATAAGAAAAGCAACGGGGGAGGATTTGTCATTGCCTACCACTGGCACAAGCAATTGTAAGGGTGATGCAAATACACCAAAGCTAAGGTACTTGGACCAGAGCTTGCAAAGGCACAAATATGGTGGGGGCAATGTGGGCTTTCTTGAAACCCAACAACACGTCTGGAGGCCCCAGAGAGGCCTACCAGAACGTTCAGTGGCGATACTTAGAGCTTGGCTATTTGAGCATTTTCTTCACCCGTAAGCCTCTCTCTCTATTTCTCTCTCTATCTCTCCAAAGTTACAATATTATGTGAATATATTTTTCTCTTTATCAACCCTGTTTTAGGTACCCCACTGACACAGACAAGCACATGTTAGCCACGCAAACAGGTCTATCTCGAAACCAGGTACGGTCTTGTTTGTTGCACAATTTGTATGCCCAATGATCTTTTACGAATTGATGCAAGTATGCATATGTTAGTAATCATTCTCTTTTTCTCCCAAGTTAGCTATCATTAATTTATATGCAACTGTGCCAAGGAGTTCTTGCATTTACATACTTGAGGATCTGAACTAAATTATGATTGTTGGAACAGTTTTGTTATTATACTTTTTCTTCACCGTCTCAAGTTTAATGGATAAATTATCAAGAAAAAAATTATGTTTCAAGGATGAAAAACTTTAGTCATGGCCATATTGATCTTTTGCAATTAAAACATGAGTTATGGCTATATTGCTCTTTTGTTACCACAATGATATTTTGACTGAGAAATTGCAGGTGTCAAACTGGTTCATAAATGCCAGAGTGCGGGTCTGGAAGCCAATGGTAGAAGAAATACACATGCTTGAAACCAAAGGCTTGGCAGATGCCAACCAAAATCCAAGCAAGAATGATGGAAACTCTGCTGTTGAAGGTAACAACCATCCTGATCCTGATCAACCCTCCAACAATCCAAGTAATAAGCAAATGAAATGCTTAGGGACAGGCTCTGCCCTGAGCACTGGACATGGACGTAGTGCGGAACAGTGGAATCAAGAGAAGCGGTCGAGAATAGATTGTCAGATTCCAACAAGCATTGATGGGTCATTGATGGGTTTTATGCCGTACCAGAGAAATGGGCTTGAGATTAGTGGACTAGGAGCTGTGTCCCTTACCCTGGGTCTCAGGCATGGTGCAGAGAATGCACAGCATCAGCAACCGCAGTTGCAACAGCAGGAAGATCACCATATTAGAAGGGAATTTGGAGGCATGATTCATGATTTTGTAGGTTGATGTACATTAACCTTAACAGTTTTTCTTTGGAAAGGGGCAGGGCAGGGCAGGGCGGGGCGGGGCGGGGCGGGGCGCGCGCGCGCAGGGATGAAAGGGGGTGTTCCATGAATGATGCATTGGCCAGGGCAATTGTTTGTTGGCATTTGACAAGAAATAGATGGTTTCACGAATAGGTTATTTCTGAGAGGAGACATCCCATGTTAATAGATTCTGAATGCCGATGCGTGAAGGTGAGACCATTCATCTCTTTATGTGCATGGCTCCAATCACCTGATATCATTTTGTGATGTAAGTTTCATGCAATTTTCCGCGATGCAGTGGTTCCCTCTCTTACCACAAGAAACAGAAGTAGAGACTTTATCCCCTCACCTTTAGGTCCATTTCTGTAATCCTTGTATGAAAGAATTCCTTAGATAAGATAGAGAGAAATGTTGGCCTACTGATTAAAAGTGCAGTATTTTTTGGATGGATGCCAATTTGCTTGTGAGAAAACCATTAGCCAAAATGTTGATTGCTTTTTTCTTTGAAAGAGGATGATGGTATTGAATTTTATGGACAAACTTTCACACTTGTGGAAGGATATCTTAGTTATAGTGCCACATCAGAACCATACATTATATAGTAAGAGAAATGATATATACAAGTTTTGCATAGGTTTCGTCCAAGCCTTTTATAAAAAAATAGATCTTATCACTAAAAAGTGAAAAACTCATTTTTCTCGGTGGAGTTTACATTTTTACAAAAGGCTTGTATAAAACTTGTATATTTAGAGCTTGTCATTTGTATCAAACCTAATCATTTAAACCCTAAAATAGGCATCTATTTTATCTATTTGAAGTATTTGATGTCTTTTGGAGAGGAAATAAGTTCTTCACAAGTCCCTTTTACACCTTGCTTTGCAAGGAGATCCGGAGCTTGGTTAATTTCTCTGTAAATTTCTTGTTGTCAAGTCCAAGTCCTTTGATAAGAAGATAGTTCTCTGTCATTCCTCCTAAGGCTATGCATCCTCATGGAATATCTGGATCCGCATTGGGTTTTTTTAAAACTGGGTGGGTATCCGCCCGGATGTACCGGTTACAACCTTTAAAACTGGGTGGGTACCCTGGGTGGATATCTGGTTTTAGATTGGATTTTTTATTTTTTATTATTTATTATTTTTTTCGTGCAGTTGATTTTTTTAGGTTCAAATTAATTAACTTTATACTTAAAACGTTTATTCATTTTTCACAAGCCTCTATATAAGAGTCAATACTCAATAGCCACTTTGCTGTATGCTCAATACTTCTTCTCTGTATCGTTTTTTTTTTTCCAACTCTAGTTTTGTGCGGTTTATTTTTGTTTTTTAAGGTTCAAATTAATTAACTTACAAGTAGGTGATCTTAATAATACTTAAAACGTAAATTCATTTTTTACAAGCCTCCAGATCTAGATGTTTCCTCCTCATCTAGGGCAAATTTATGGTGCTTCTCTTGCGTGTCCAGCAAATACACTGATGATGTTCAAGACTACTCCAGCAAGACCCACTCTTGTGGCGGCAAGAACATGGCAAATAGTTTTATAAGTATGGGTCAAATCAGCGGCCTATAATTTAGTCTTGAGATAAAGTTGCAAGTCAAGTTAAGATATAAAGCCAAGAAAAGATAAGGAAAGGCACTTAGACTCCTAAAATGAAAGAGACTCAACTTATAAAAGGAAAATGCTTCACAAGGCAAGTTAGACTCAATTACTCTAAGGAAATAGACCTCTATATAAGGAGGAGATCCCCACAAATTTGATAGACTCTCCAAAACTTCTCTACGCCTAGACTAAATTTTTCCTTTGTACTGTGAGATATGTGAGGCCATGAGAGATTGTAAAATCCCATTATAGTGGATTTCGCCCCCCCAAACAACCCGTGGACATAGGCATTATGCCGAACCACGTAAATTCTTGTGTTTCTGTTTATTTATTTATTTATTTGCTTATTTATTATTTGTTTCGTGGATGAATGGAAGAACACCGTATCGATGGCTGAATAATTATTGTGGGGCCGGGAATAATGATTCCTCCATTCCGGTCTGTTATGCAAATTAAGGCATGAGCAGTTGGTACCGTTTGTGGGATCCTACTAATTCTCTACACCAAAATTGAGAAAAGGATATTTTCCGTTTCACGAGATTGTCCACAAAAATTCAGATAAGTTTTTCCATTTTTTACATGTTAATCTTAAATTACTAAAACATGCAAAGAAGAAGGAAAAGACGAAATGGGCATGTGGAAGATGCATGGTTTGTACTGTGCATGTAAGACATGAATTGAGCACATTGGATATGAATTGTGCACATGACACGCACGGTTGTCTTTTGATTTTAATATGTTATTGTTCCTTTTATTTCGTTAACCTTGTTAAAAAAAGAAAAAAGTAAAAAGAAATCACTAAACTAGTGGAGAGATTGTGCACATGACAAATGCACTGTGCACTCCATGCACAACGGACATAAGGGTGCATGTTGACGTGCACCTAGTTGTTTAATGTACAAAAAACGCGGCCCAGGTCAGACCACGAGGATGAACAACTTCCACAACCGATTCCTCGCCACGGTGGCCCACTGTGTGCGCCGTGCACAGTACGTGTAGAGGAGGCACGTCGACGTGCATGTTGCGTATTCACGAGCCAAGCCTCCGTGAGCGGGCGAGGCCACCACCTGCCACCTCCTGACCCACCGGCATTTTCTGTCGCCAGTGAGGTAGTCCTCAGTCAAAAAGGTCCTTCCCAATGGTTTTTGTCACCATACGTTATTCTACGAAGGAGCATTGCTGCCAACCACCTCTGTGCATGACGTGGCCTAGATCTGGCCACCAGGACGGGCGGTCAGACAGGGCTTGCTGCCAACAATGAAGTCCTTGGCCAAGAAAGCCCCTCGTAACTCGTCGGCGCTCCTTATGTCCTGCTACACTTGTGGCGGGCAACAAGCACACCACATGAGTTGTGTTCTCGGAGGAGACTACATGACGGCGTGGGCACCTACATTCCCTCCATGAGAAGCCCCAGAGACCGACGAAGATAGGGCTGGGCGAACTTCCGAAAATTTCGACTCCGCCCTACTTCCGCTCCGATTTCAATTCCGAAGGAGTCGGAGTGGTCGTAAATTTGAGTCGGAGTTCGGAGTAGCTCCAAATAAGGAGTCGGAGTCGGAGCCGAGTTCGGAGCTTCTTGGAGCTCCGAACTCCGACTCCGACTTCGACTCCGATTTTTATTTATTTTTTTAAAATCTAGATGTAAAACGACGTTGTTTTACACTGGATTTTTTTTTAAAATATTAAAAAAACACGAGGGGTCCAAAACGCATGACCTCTTGCCTTCTTCCTTCTTCCTTCTTCATTCTCCTCTTTTTTTTCTTTGAAGTCTGAACCAGAGAACCTCGCTGCCTCACTGCCTCGCTGCCTCGTTCCCTCTCTGTTGCTGTTATTCCTCTTTGTGCCTCCGTAGTGCGCAACACTCTATTCCCCTCCACTTCTCAGGCCAGCCTCCGTAGCCTCTGGTAAGTTTTCGATTCCGAGCCCTAAAATTGATTTAATTTTATATTTTTTTCCATGTTGTTGGGTTACCTAGAATTAGTTGTTTTGGGATTAATTGTTGTGATTCTTGTGAAGTTGTGTTGTTGTGAGGAAATGTAGCAAAAATTCAATATCGTTGATGGCAACAGATTGTGCAAACCAGTATGCATGCAATGTGTTTGATAAAATGTGTATGAGATTTTATGGATGATTTGTGTTTTATTGCTTTGTTTCTATTATTTGATTGTCATATGTATATACTATATAGGAGTATTTTGTCCTTGTCCAGCTGCCAATTTTGAGTTTTACCAAACTTTAGTTTGAATGATCCTGGGTTTTAAATTGGAAAAAATTAAAACAGAAAAGATAATATATGATAATATTTCTCGGTTTCCCTCCTCTGGGTCTTTTCGTTTCAATTCCTCAGTTGGCTAGTCTATGAGGTGCTCTCTCTCTCTCTCTCTCTCTCTCTCTCTCTCTCTCTCTCTCTCTCTCTCTCTCTCTCTCTCTCTCTGTGTTATATCTTACCTGGATGTTATTGTTGGGTTGGTTCTACTATGTGAATTGAATTAGGTATGCTGTATTTGTAAAATTCTCCCAATGGCAATTGTTTTCCTTTTTGTTCTTGAATTAATAACTTGAAATCACATATCTTTGAGGTTTTTTGTTTTTGTAAAATCTGGATGCTCAAATTCAGTAAAAAATCAACCATCAAAAGAGGAAGAAGAGTATTTTAGAAAGTCCAGGTAGCAAGCATTTGTTATGTTGCTGCTATATTTCTTACCCCCCTCTCAAATCATATGATCTTCCATAAAGAGATGTTTATAGTTCTCCCTTGAGATGAATTGCATTTGTATTTGTATTTTTTACCCTCTTTAAAGGATGAATGCCTAGTTTACTTGCTAGGTTATTCTGTGGATGTTACTATGCAATTCACTTGAGGCATTATGGACTGAGGCTTGATCTCTTAGATGAGTTTCTAGTAGATTTTTCTTGGTATCGACGCTATGAACATTTCTTATTTGAATCAGAATGTAATGTTATGTATCTCTGACTGCTTCCCCATGCATGTAAAATGCCATACACAAAATTTTAATATTGACTTATGAAGAAGTCCCAAGTATTGGTGCCATTTTTCGGAAGTATTCTTGATCTTCTGGAAAAACAATCCATCAAGCATTTAACTTGGTTGCTTCTAATACTTATATCACTTATAGTACAATTATTCTATTGTTTCTCTTTTTGATAAATGTGTTTGAGAAATTTTATGAGGGCTTTCTCCGATAAAAAACTTTATGAGAGCTTTCTAAGCATCTAGTGCAATACTTAGTCTTAGCCCAGGTTTGCATGCTAATACAAATGTTTTGAGTTTTAAACTTTTGTTGAAGCTAAAAATTGTCTAGTAAAATGAAAAAAAAAAGATTTCTAGACTGGCGCTTGTTTTGGTTACTAGTTGGGATTTTGAACTTTTGACTTGTACTTGTGATACTTTCGAAATGTAGATACATGAACGCAGTCATATGGTGTATTATAATTTTTTAATATAGACTCAGATATTTATCATATCTGAGCTTTTGTTTTCATGTAGAACCCAGGATCATTCAATCTAAAGTTTGGTAAAACTCAAAATTGGCAGCTGGACAAGGACATAATACTCCTATATAGTATATTTATCATATCTGGGTTTTACGACTGATCCAATCATACATAATTAGCATTAACATACAAAGTGAACCTTTGGATTTTTCTCCATCTTAAATGAGTTGATGCCTTTTAAATTTTTAATATAGCCTAGTTATTTTTTAAACTAATGTTTTGCATCTAATTTATTTTTTCAGCTTCTCTGATTGTGATATGGATCCTAGACCTAGTGGAGACAATCGTCCACAAGTGGATGTGGCGGATGCCAATGCTACAGCTCCTACACCGGTGGGTACTTCCACCCCTAGAGCCACATCTAGGGCAACTACATCTAGAGCAGCTACATCTAGCGCTGTTACATCTTGTGCGAGTAGTCGACTCCTACTCCCAATAGTTATAGAGGATGAGGATATCTTCAATGAAGAGGAGGAGGTGCCCATTGGACAAGATCAACCACCATGGCCTTCTAAAAAAAGGTCGTGGACATGGGAGCATTTCACCAAAATTCCTGGTGATATTGCGAACCCGGTAGCAAGATGCCATCACTGTGGGCAATTTTGTGGATGCCATTCAAAGAAGCAAGGCACCAATGTGTTAATAGCACATCTAAATGGTTGCCAACGATATAAGATCACGAAGGGATTGGCAGCCACTGATCAGACCAACCTCAGTTACCAAACTTCTACAGCTACTGATGGTACACATACTAAGAAATTGGTAATCCCTCAATACAGTGAGAAGATGTTGAGGGAGATGCTTGCAGAGATGATAATTATTGATGAGATGCCCTTTACCACTGTCGAGAAAAGAGGCTTTTGAAAGTTTCTAAACTTTGTTGAGTCACGATTTCTCATTCCATCACGGTATATGGTGATGCGAGATTGTATGAAGAGGCATGCGAAGGACAAGGCAGAGATGAGGAAGATGTTTATTACCACTGGCTAGAGAGTGTCATTTACGACTGACACATGGACGTCCATACAGAACATTTGCTACATGTGTATCACAGCACACTACATTGACAGTGAGTGGATTTTGCATAAAAGAATTATTGACTTCAGAGAAATTGTGGATCATAAAGGTGCATCCATTGGGGTGAATATGGATGATTATTTAAAGAACTGGAGAATTTGAAAAGTGTTGTGTATTACAGTTGACATTGCCAGTGCCAATGAAACAACAGTTGATTGGTTTAAGCGGAACACGACGGTGAAAGATGATGTCATTCGGGCCCACGAGTTTATTCATGTTTGATGTTGTGCTCATATCATCAACCTCATAGTTGTTGAGAGGTTAAAAGAGGTTGATGATTCCATTACCCGAGTTCGCAACATTGTGCGATATGTGAGGGGTTCCCCCCAAAGGCTTGTCAAGTTTAAGGTAATAGTAGAAGATCTTCAGATTGAATGTTCTAGTATGTTGTACTTGAACTTTCCGATTCGATGAAACTCTACATACATAATGTTGGATGTGACATAGAAGTACCAAAGAGCGTTCGAGTGAATGGAGGTCGAGGATGGGGGCCTGAGGTATGCTTTGTTGGAGCCAGTAGGACAGTGGCTCGGTGCGCCGAACGCACATGATTGGACTAGTGTGAGGTATTTTGTTCAATTTTTTAAGATTTTTTATGACATAACCATACAGATATCTGGATCCAAATATACGACTGCGAACTTGTACTTCAGCGAGCTCTCGGAGATTCACTTCCACTTGGAAAATAGTTGTGCTAACTCTAGGGGATTGTTATCTACTATGGCTACGAGATGAAGACCAAATATGATAAATATTGAGGGAATATTGAGAAGATAAATAGATTATTATTTGTGGCTATGATCCTTGACCCCCGATATAAGTTGGCCGTTCTAGAATTTTGGGTAAATTCCGTCCTCGGCCAGTGAAGGTTGTAAAGTTTATTAGAGTGCTAAAAATTGATATTGATGACCTATATAGTCACTACAACAATAGTTGTCAACCTTCATCCGTAGTTGGTAGCTCCTCATATTCGAGGTCGACGTGGTCGACAGCTTCCTTAGATGATACTGACCCATCCGTAGGGGTTACAGGATATCGTATTATGCAACAGTATCATCAACTCATTGCAACGAAGAATATTATGCAGTGTACATCTGAGGTTGAATGATATATTATGCAGTTATTAACTTGGCGGAAAGTTAATTCCACCAAGTATCCAGTCCTTTCTTGTATAGCCGGGGATATGCTAGCCATCCTGTCACTACGGTTGCCTCAAAGTCGGCGTTTAGCACTAGAGGTCGCGTGTTGAATGCTTATTGGAGTTCATTGTCACCGTCAACCGTGGAGGCCCTCATTTGCACATAGAATTGGATAAGTGAAACGCCCATTGGACTAGATACCGTCGACGTTGATGCCGAGAGCTATAGGCTTGAATCGGGTAACTTTATATGCTTTTAAATATTTAATTATTTTTAATGTTTCTAATCTCTACTTTTTATGATTTTATAGACCTAATTGTAAACCCTAACATAATTGCCGATGACTGAGAGTATGAGATGGACGCCCCTTGAGAGTTGGGATGGAGTTGAGAGAACTCCCTTTCTTGGTAAGAATCAAATTCTACTTTTACCGTGTTTAATTTTTTATTATCAATTTTTTTCATTTATTGATTGTAACTTTCTATCTTCATTTCAGGCATGACCAATGGACCATTGAGATTTGAGTGAAATCCATGTTTAATATTTATGTAGTTATCTTTCAAGGCTAAGTCAATGTTGTTATTAAGTTATAAATGAGACTGTTATAACTTATGGCTACATCATACATGTTATTTAGTTTTTAAACTATTGTATTTAAGTTTCTTTTAAAATCTTTTCAGTATTTTTTTACAGGTTTGGACTTGGGCTTTGGTGAGCCCAAAAGTCGAAAAAGGGGATTCATTTAGCCCAATAGACGGTTGGAGCTCCGACCTCCGTTTTGATGTCTGATCGGAGCTCGGAGCTCCGACCTCTGATCGGAGTCGGACTCCGATTCCGTTCGGAGTTGGAGTCAAAGTTCGGAAAAGAAAACTCCGACTCCGTAGGAGTCAGAGCTCAACCTTAGACGAAGATAATTTATGTTGTAGGCAATCTCCCATAGAGGTGAGGGACGACACCAAAAATATGCGCATTCCCATGGCCCCAGCCACCCTAGTGGCGGGCAACGACCTCACTCCACCCTAGCTTGCCATCCTTGTGGCGGACAACAAGAACACATCACCTCTAGTAGGCAACAAGCATGCAGTAACAAGCCTGACCTGGTGCAACATCTCGCCGCCCCATGGTGACCACGGTTTCATGCCATGAGATCTCCTCACCATAGATGAACACGGAAACCTCCTTGCCATTGTCACCAAAGCTCACCATAGGAGCCGCTCGATGCCGACACCACAATGTTCTCACCAGCGCAGCCTAACCTCGAGCTTGTGGTGCCACCCACATCAATGCCGTGAACCTTCGATGCCTTCTGTCACCCTCATGGTGATCCTTGCCCACCTTGGTCCTTGGCCACGAAAGTTCCTCGCCACAATGACTACTAGTCGTAGCGAACTTGTGTTGGCGAGCAGCGAACTCCCCAACTATATAGAGGGCAAGCTCCCTCCCGCAATTAATCATATGGCAGGCAAGTTCCTTTGCCAGCCCACTGGGACTCACTTTTTTCGTGACAGGTTACTACTCTGCTATGTTCGCATCCAGAATTGGTCGCCCCTAGCAATCGAAAGCAAGTTTGCCAACTTAGAGTGGCTCAACAACACATCAACATTTGGCCACCCTCATGGTTGGCAATAGCTCACCTTTGCTCTACCAACGAGCAGCCCACACAATGGGCGATAATTGTCCTCTCACAAAAAAATTTGCTTGCCGCAGAGGAGGTCGTCGCCCCCGTGTGCTCACCCACTATTCCTAGAAAAACTCCTCGACATTCCATGAGAATCCTGGAGGCAACACGACCCATGAATATACTTTGCTAGAAATCACCCGCGTGGCGTGGAACAATGCCTACAGAGCCCCTATTGGGCATCTTAATATGTCTTCATAAGAATGGATTGCTTGCTATTATGGGCACCTCCAAGGCTTCATCATCCTCTAGCGAAATGACACAGGTTCACAAATCTCAAACTTGTAATTTTTATTACACTAACCTATTTTGGATTTTGGTGAAAACCTCTCAGGGTGGTTGAACTCAGCCTCCCGTCGCAATAGTGCGGTCGAGCATCCCCCGAAACACCAATGATGAGTCCAAAAACTCACCCAAATGGGGGCACAGGTCAAAGTCCCCGCGACCCCCCAAACACCAATAATGAGTCCAAAAACTCGCGGTGACCAAATGGGCGCACAGGTCAAAATATCCCGTGACCCCCTAAACACCAATGATGAGTCCTAAAACTCACGGTGACCAAATGGGTGCGTAGGTCGGTGACCAAGATGAGGGTGCGTAGGTCAAAAGACCCCGCGATCCCCTCAACAACAAAAACGAGTCCAAATACTCGTGGTGAATAGGGTGCGCAGGTCAAAAGACCCCGCAAATCTTCCTTCAAAACATGTAAGAAAGGTCAATGACCGCCTGACCCCACTCACACCTTGCTGAGAGTCAACAGGCGGGACAAGTCACCAGACTACTTGACCTACCTCGTGAAGAGCCAACATACGGGAAAGGTCAAGGAACACTGACCTCCTAGGCGCCCAATAGGCAGGCAGCTCTCTAGACTGCCCGGACCCTCTCACTTGGACAACAATACAAGCACAACATCTTCTTCAGCAAATGCTGATGGTTTATGCTCGCGCCAGAATCGCCTCGCATGAGTTTCCTTCAGAACCGAGTCGACGAGCTCAGCAACCGCCTAATGTGGACCCAAGGAGTTGACGGACTTCCTGACCACTTAAGTGCGAGTTATTGCAAACAAAGTATAACATCAACCCCAAAATGGGAACATCAAACGACGATTTACCCCAAGGGGCAGAAAATAACCTACTACCAAGAATAGCAAAAACGACCACATAAATACACACTAAAGACCAATTATGGAAATATGCACTCTTCGCCGACAATAAAAATTCTCCCAAGCAAACATCCACACAAATAAGCAAACTCAAAACCAAGCTCTGCGCTCGCACCTAACACGGTTGAGTACATCTCCTACCAAAGCTGAGCTCCACGCTCGCATCTAACACGGTCGAGCACATCTCCCGCCTATCTCTCCAAGCTAAGTTGTTCACTGCTTAGCACAAAACAAACAGGAAACTAGGGACCAAACAGGAAACCAGGAACCAATTCTCAAAATTTATTCTGCTTGAATATTCTCAAGGTGTTCTTGTTGAGCAAATCAACCTTAGGAATCGCGAGCATCTATAGGGGTCAAATCAGTAGCCTATAATTCAGCCTCGAGATAAAGCTAAACGTCAAGTTAAGAGATAGAGCCAAGAATAGATAAGGATGGACACTCAGACTCCTAACAGGAAAGAGACTCAGACTTCTAAAATGAAAAAACTTCACAAAACAGTTGGATTCAATCACTCTCTATATAATAAGAAGATCCCCACAAATCTTACAGACTCTCCACAACTTCTCTACGCCTAGACTAAATTTCTCAATTGTACTGTGAGATATGTGAGGCCATGAGAGATTATAAAATCGCTCATTATGCCGAATCACGTAAATCTCTGTGTCTCTGTTTCTTTATTTTTATTTGCTTATTTATTATTTGTTTCATGGATGAACACGAAAGAACACCGTATCGACGTCTGAATCATTATTGTGGGCCGGGAATAATCCTTTTCTCCCTTCTGGTCTATTATGCAAATAAAGGAATTAACATACACTATCATGCACAAAGTCTCCATATCCAACCATTTTCAAACCATGAGAAGTAAAGATATACCAAATGAACTTAATTCTCAAGGCCATTGCTAGACTTGGTTTTGTGTAGGTCCAAGAAAGAAATCTTCTTATTTGAAACTTTGGTCGTATGGAAAACACGCCCATGCACAAAAATATGGTGACAAGTTATTAGAACCACAACCATCTTCATCTACACAAGCTTAAAGTCTAGCATCTCTATATACAGTAACGTCTACAACTTGAATGGGTGATTTGTAATGTGTTATATAGCAAGATTAAGTAGAAATTTACCTATTTGGCTCTAAAGTAGAGAGAGAGAGAGAGAGAGAGAGAGAGAGAGAGAGAGAGAGATTGTTGTCAAAGGCAATATAACAGATCAACCTAGGGTTGGCCAAATGCATTTGAATAAAAGATTCCAAAAGCATAGAGTCTCACAAGGCACCAAAATAATAGATCATTTTTTTTTTTTCAAATTGAGCTTCATCCAACAAGCTCTTTTGCAAGCCTAGTTGCATATATGGAGAAATCATCTTCAACTTGGCCCTATAAAGAAGTAGACATGTTTATGGACAATTAATTATATACCATTTTGATTGGAAATAACTCATCCAAATTTTATGGAATTTATTACCCAAAATTTGAATAAGCCTTGTAATAAGACTGGTTTAAAAATGATGGTTTTTAAACTGAAGAGACCAAAAATAGCTCTAAAGAATTGGAATGCCTCAGTTTTTGGTTATATTTTTCAGAAGTTAGCTGAAATAAGAGATAGTATTCTAGTGGTAGAATTGGCAATACAAACAGCAGACTCAGAGGCTAATCTACGTCATTTGTAGAAGTTAGAATCTGAGTATGATCATTTGCTTCAAGAAGAAATATTTTGTAAGCAAAAGTCTAGAATAAGCTGGCTCAAAGGAGGGGATAGAAACTCGAAATTTTTTCATCAGATGCTTTTGCATAAAAGGATAAAATCAAGGGTTGATTCTTTAACCCATCCTAATGGGACATTTTCTTACAATCATGGTGAAATAATATCTACTTCTTTTGATTTTTCTCAAGCTCATTTAACTTTAGAGACTATTTCATGTTGCACTAATAGTATACAAGTCATTCCACACTTGTTAAAGATGAGGATAATGTGAATATGATGAGGCCACCCACTTTAGAAGAAGTAAAATCTGCCGTAGATTCCATCCCAGTTGATTCAGCACCCAGGCCAAATGGTTTTTAACCGTTTTTTTCTCTAGTTGTTTGGAATTTGTTGGGTATGATGTGTGGGACGTTGCGCTGGATTTCTTTAGAGGGCCTCCTCTTCCTATCTCTTTTCAACATTCTTTCATTACTTTGATTCCCAAAGTTAATGAACGAGTCATATTTGCTGATTTTCGACCAATTAGCTTATGTCAAGTTTCATATAAAATCATATCTAAGATTCTTGCAACTAGGCTTGGATTTTTGATGCCTAGACTTGTCTCTCCATAGCAGGGTGCTTTTGTTGATGGCGACTTCTTTCTGTAAGTATTGCTCTTGCCCAAGAGCTTACTCACAACTTATCAAAACATCCAGAGGGGGAAATGTCATTTTAAAAGTGGATATGGCAAAGGCATTTTATCGTGTTGAGTGGTCCTTTTTGTGACAAGTTCTTCTAAAATATGGTTTTAATGCCATTGTAATTTCTCTTTTACAGGCTTACAACATTTTTTTACGTGTTCCATTTTCTCTGTTCTTCTTAATGGAGCTCATGAGGGGTTCTTTCATTCCAGCAGAGGTTTGAAGCAATGGGATCCGCTCTCACTTCTAATATTTATTTTAAGTGAAGAAGTTTTAAGCAAGAGCTATCATAATTGCAACATGAGTCTTCTATCATTCCTTACAAGGTGCCTAGAGGTTGTTCTTCCATATCTCATATTTTATTTATTGATGAATTGTTATTTTTCTCTAATGAATCCAAAAGGAATTTAGATTCATTAATGGGGTTTATCTCCAAATCTGAACAAACATCTGGACATATAATTAATCCACAAAAGAGTGTATTTCTTATGCATAACTCTGCATCTCGAGCCGTGAAGCAGATTGTGGCTAGAGTCACAGGTTTCAAGGAAGTTAATTTTCCTATCACTTACTAGGGAGCACCCATTTTTTGTGGAAGATTAACTATAGAGTTGTTTGAACCTACTCTTGCTAAAATTAGAAGAAAAGTGATTGGTTGCAAAAGTAGATTGTTGTCAGCTGGAGGAAAATTAACTTTGATTAAGGCAGTGTTATCTTCTCTTCTAGTGCACATTATTTTTGTAATTTGTCCTCCTAAAACGGTGCTAGATTTAGTACAGCAAGCCTTAGCATCTTTCTTTAGGGGGAAAGTGAAGGGCATTAAAAAATAAGGGTGTCCAGGGAAAATATATGTAAACCTGTTGAAGAGGGTGACCTGGGCATAAGAAGTTTGTATGATGTTGTAAAAGCTTTGCAATACGAGCTTGCTTGGAATCTGGTAAGTTCAACCTCTCTTTGCACAATATATATGAGGTAAAATTATCTCTCTAATTTCAGCTAGACCATGTCATTCTCATATTTGGAGGTCTATATGTGTATACTTGCTCTTCATACAATCTGAAAGTCAGTGGAATATTAAAAGTGGTAATATAAGTTTTTGGCATGATAACTAGATGGGTGATGGGTCCCTTGCATCCTTGGGTTTTCCTGTCACTATGCCAAATCTTTGAATAAATGATCTATGTACTGCACCTGGTTGGCAGAGGGATAAACTTGAAACTCTTTCAAAATCCTGTGTTGATGCATCATGTTCTTAGTTTTCAAATTAAGCTAAGAAGTGGTGATGATGTTCGATATTGGAAGCATACAAATGATGGTAAATTTACTACACAGTCAGCCTGGAACATTCTTAGAGCTCAACGTTCTCGATTTTTTGCTTCTAAATATATTTGGAGTAAGAATCTTCCACTGAAAACTTTTGTATTTGTACGAAAATTAGGGAGTAATGGGGTAGCTTTGGATTTTAATGTTAAGAAATGTTGGGAATTGATACAAATATTTTTGCAGTTAAAGTTGGTCTCTCTTTGTGTTACCAACTTGGATTTTATGATGTCATTGTTGAGTTAGATGTTTTGCTAATAGTTAATTCATAGTTGGTACAGAAATAAGAAAAGCCCACCCTGCAGGTATGTGGATATTTGGGAGGATCTAATTGATATTAACAAGTTTCTAAGTTTTGATGTGCAACATATATATATATATATATATATATATATATATAGAAGGTAATAGTGTGGCAGATGGCTTTAACCTTGGAGCATCTGGTATTATTTTGCTTTTTTAATATTTTTATTTTTTCCTTCTATTTTACAATTACCTAGCCAATTGTATGGACTTTTGTGATGCCCCCAATTCCCCGTTTGGGATGTAACCGAGTCTAGGAGCGTTGGGACATGCAACACAAGGTTACATACTCCCGTTCATGACAATTAATATGCAATGCATCCTAGAATGCAGCTAGCAGTACGCAATAATTGCAGCGGAATAAGGGTGACTAAATATAACTTATTCCAGAATAAACTAAAACATCCCAATGGCATTAATATTCATCATGAGTTCATACGATAATGTAGTATATCCTCAATACAAAATACTTCAAATAATAAGTCTTCATGATTAGATCAACTCCTTCATATGCTCTAAGGTACGAAGGGTTTGAGCTATGAACATCAAAATAAGATCTAATATTTGATCGAGGTCCGACTCCTCTTCAATTAGTCGGATCCATTGGTCCATCCTATGTGTCCTAGTATGGTCCTGATACAACTTCTATAATCCCGAGTGGAATGACAGTGGGTCTACAAGGGGTGAGATTTATTTGAAATCTCAGTAAGTTAAACAAGCAGCGTGTACAAAGATAAATTATACATGATAAATGATAAATATCAAATGCATGCTATGCAGAAAATCAGTATTTGTCTCCCATCCAGATTCCTCAACTTTTTCAGAAAAATTTTGATGCACATTTTTGTACAAAAAATACTTTTCGATTCAACTTTAAAAAACATAACATTTCATCATCATTAAACATCATTAAGAATCATATTAACATTAACATCATAACGTATGGTATCATCATAGTTCCCCATATGCACTGTGAGTACCTACTGGTGACCGTAGTATAACTCATGTTGAAACTACGTTGTCTGCAGACTCGTTCTCAATGCATTGGTAACATAACATAACACTATCATCATAAAATCATAACATATACACCCACCAGTCTTAGGTGTCATAAAATTTTGATTTTGCTCCGGCGTTCTTTGAAAAGAACCCATTCGAGGCCTGTTGACTGTTCTTCGTGAACCCAGGGGTTACCATTTCATTTTTACTGACTCCAGAGTTGACAAAGGAGCTCCACTAGGATAAATATCCATCCTAGCCTTTGGGGTCGTGAAACAAATTAAGTTCTCATGCTATGCTTGAAAATATTTTGCATGACATGAGTTTATAAGTATGCTTCATGTGAAAATGAAAATTTTGTATAACATGCTCAAAGGATGAAAATTGCACATTTCACGTAAGCAAGTATTCATGTACTCAATGTATCATATAACGTGATATTCCATGCTCAAATGACATTTATATCATGAATGTGACATTTATCAATAAATCTTAAATAAATTATTAAAGTGTAAGTTAGAGATCAACTTACAAACTGTCCGAGTTTGAAACATCGTAGCTGCTGTAAACAAGGTTATACTAAGTTAGGATTTAAGCTTCTATGGAAGATTTTCATAATCAAAAGGTTTCAAAAATAGGTATTTACAAAAATACCCCTAAACTTTCTAAAATTGCCACCAAGGCCCTAAATTTTTACTATTTACAAATAAGCCCCAAAATTTACCAAACTTTACAAACTCCATATTTTCTATGTTCTAAAACCATATGTGCCCTTATAATTTTAAGAATAAAAGTGAAACTATACTAATCACACCCAACCTGTGCCATGCATTCCATTAAGTTCTAAGTGTGATTTCAGCTAATTAACTCTCATGGATGCATGTGGGCTCCTTTTCATCAAATGCCATCAATAATTACAACCTTAATGAAAATTTTAAAACTCAGGTTTTGGTCATACAAGTTCATCTCAACATTTAAACATGGGTCAAGATCTTAATTACCACTAAATCATCCATTAAGCATTCATGATGTTTCTAGCTTTATTCACCAAGAGGTGTTTTTAAAAACTTAATCAAATCATGCATTCTCATTCTTATCCTAATCAAAATGCTTTTATAAATGCACATTATTCAAGCCTAGGTAAATTAATCAAAACTTCTATAAGTTAAGCATAAATTAATCAAAACCAATGCATGCTTAGATGATTGACACAAGATAGAATTAAAGCCTGTCATGACATGCTTCTAACTTCAAAATTAAACCTTAAAGATTCATTCTAAGATGTTCTTGAATCATATAAAATTATTCCAAGACATGCCCTAGATGAAAATTCAACTTAAAAACAATTTATGAAATCAATAATCCCAATTAACCCGATTTTGAACTAAGCATGGTAATCTCAACTATACTCAATTAAAAACTCATTCCCATGGCATAAATTAAAGCGTAACATGCTATGCTAATACTAAAAAAATATTGGGGCAAGGTTACTTACAAAGATTCATGGCCCTTAGAGCTCCTAACACAACTTCACTAAAAAACTTCACCCAGTTTCACTCTATTGCTCACTAAAGGGGAGAAATCCTCTCAAGACTCAAGAAAAGGCTTGGAGGAGAGATGTAGCGAAATCAGGAAATGATAGAGGTATTTATAGGCTTCAAGAGGGGAGGGGGACGTTGGCCTTTGATGAAGAAGGGCTTTGTGATTGGTTGAGTGGGAGGTGAAGTGTGGTGATGAGATTTCAGCTAGTGTCATCACTTGTGCAAGTGAATAGTATCCTAACCTTTCATGATTTATTCATTTCAAGTGTTGCAAGGTGCTATGTGGGTGCAAGTGCAACCATGGTGCATAAATAAAAATGAAAAAATGACACGAAGTCATGACACGAAGTCATGTCATGATGTCGTCGGGTAGCAGTTTAAAAATCTGGACAAATTTTCATCTCATGCTTGCATCACTTTTGTCTTTTCTCCATGTCTGATTTGTGCAGGTATAATGTCACTCTTTCAAGGCTTTTTCAAGTGGTCGAAAGTGGAGAATTAGCTGTCAAGTACTCAAGTGTGTGCAACTCATGGAAGTGGGTGAAGTTGTCAAGTGGTTTAGGCTTGATGCCCATCAGTTTGTGGTGTTTGGCTTGGGGGAAAACATAGTCAAGACTTTATGATGACTTTGAGGAGCTCATGGGGAAAGGGAAGTGGCATGTGGTGTTGGCTCAACCGAGTGAGCCTAGCCCGACCCAACCTCCCTCAAGGAAGGATCGGGTCACGTAAGATGCCAGGGGGGGCTATGGCATTAAATGCGCCAGCATGGTACACGAGCAGAAATCTCGACAAGAGATTCAATTGCCGACAATGGGCTGCCCCATTAAATGCGTCGACATGGCAGACTGAGGAAAGAAGACCCTAAAAGGGGGAAACAAGCAGAAATCTCGACAAGAGATTCAATTGCCGACAATGGGCTGCCCCATTAAATGCGTCGACATGGCAGACTGAGGAAAGAAGACCCTAAAAGGGGGAAACAGGGGACATGTTATTCACATTCAATATTTCTCTCTAACTCTCCATAGCTTTGTTGCTTCCTAGCTCTCCTTGGAGAATTCTAACTTTGGCGTCGGAGGTGACTTCACCGCCCTTTCTTCCTCCTTCGCAGGTACGAGAGTGCCGTAGTTGACAGGAGGCTACAAAACACGCATCAATAGTTGGCGCTGTCTGTGGGATCCAATATTACTTTGGTCTAGCATCATCAGTATGCATTTTGTATGCAGACAGTAACCTGCCCCCAAATGGTCCCATGCCAGAAACCGTATTGGCTAACCGAGAGACCGCACTGGATAACCGATAGGATGTATCTATGGAGGCCGAGAAGTAAGCGACATGCCCATGCTGGAATCGAGGGAGCGAGCGCTGGGGCTGCCCCCAAAGGAAGAAGGTCTACCCCTGCCCCCTGAGCTCATCGATAAAAAAATGGAGACTTGCTACGAACAAAACCTGTAATAGGGAGAAACTGACGAACTCCCTGAACTGGAATCCCTTGATGTCGCCCATCTGGAGAGGAGAGTGAGAATATGGATGAGGATGAGTAATGAAACGAGATCTCAGTTAATATAGCTAGCACCAAGATGTATTTACTTGGGGTCATACAGACATGCCTGAGATCGATAGAAACATAAATGAGCACTGCCTAAGTGTGAATCCCGACGTGAGGAAAGTTTGGCAAAAGAGACGAAGCATCAGTGCGGAGAAGTACATTGCAATAGTAGAGGAGAATAGGACTATTGATCGCGAGCTTCACCTTGGAAGCCCATTCGGAGAGGAGAGTGAGAATAGGGCTATTGACCGCGGGCTTCACCCTGGAAGCCCACTACATGGAATGGCTTTCCAATGTGGTTCTGGTGCGAAAGTTGAATGGAAAATAGAGGTGTGTAGACTTCACCGACCTGAACAAGATATGCCTAGAAGACAGCTTTCCCTTACCGCGCATCGACTTGATCGTCGACTCAATAGCTGGACACAATATGCTGAGCTTCATGGATGCCTACTTCGAGTATAATCGAATTCAAATGAGTCAAGAAGATGAGGAGAATATTGCTTTCATCATGAACTGATGTCAACCGATGTCAGTACTACTACTACTACTACCGAGGGATGCCCTTCGGTCTAAAAATTGTAATGGCCACCTACCAAACGCTGGTCAATCGGATGTTTAAACAACATATTAGTCACCGTGTGGAAGTATAAGTCGATGACCTGCTAGTTAAAAAGCAAGGATTCAAAGAGACATTCTGGGGACTTAAGGGAGGCCTTCGCAGTCCTCCGGAGGCATGAGATGAATTTCAACCTTGTGAAATGCTTTTTTGGAGTGGGACCAGGAAAGTTCCTAGAATTCATGGTTTCAGAAAGAGGCATCGAAGCTAACCCAGAGAAGATTCAAGCTGTATTCAACATGAAATCTCCCCGCACTGTCAACGAGGAACAAAGACTTGCAGCACTCAATCGGTTCGTCTCCCAATTGATCAAAAAGTGTGCGCTATTCTTCCAGGTGTTGCGAAAGGCTCACAAGTACTAATGCAAAGTGGCATTCACCCGACTGAAATAATACCTCACCGACCCATCCCTGTTAAGCCAAACGACGTCGGGAAAGACATTGTATCTCTACCTGTCAGTGACAGCTGTCGTCATCTTAGTGGCAATGATTCGGGAGGAGGACAAGGAGCAAAAGCTTGTCTATTACGTCAGTTGTGCATTGAGGGGAGCAGAACCCAGATACTCACCAATGGAGTTGCTGGCATTCACATTGGTAGCGGCTGCACACTGACTCAGACAATACTTCCAAGCCCACCCAATCAAAGTCCTAACGGAAACATCCCTAAAAAAGGTCCGGCAACGCCCAGGCATATCCGGGCGCCTAGTGAATGGTGGTCAAGGGGCAAGCTCTAGCGGACTTGGTCTTCGAGATGAGGGACCCACCAAGGAAGTGCCCCTCCCGCCATGAGGCATGTAGTGGCATGTCTACGTCGACGGATCGTCATGCCAAAAAGGCGGAGGTGTGGGGGTATATATAGTATCCAACGAGGGCAAGGAAAGCTACCACTCGATAAGGCTCGAGTTCAAGAACACTAACAACAAAGCAAAATATGAAGCTTTGTTGGAGAGACTCGCCATCGTGAGGGCACTAGCCGTGACATATGTAAGAATAAGGGCGGACTCTGAGGTGGTGGTAAACCAAGTCAAAGAGGCGTATGTAGTGAAGAACGAACAACTTTAACTCTACCTACAATGGGTATGGGAAGAGCGCGATTGGTTCAAGAGCTTCGACGTCGAACGGATTCTCTGAAAAGATAACTGGAGGGTGGACCAACTAGTCCGAACTGCTTTGGTCATGGATGATGATGAACTACCATGGGAGATTCACCAGAGTGGTGGAAGTCCGAGCCATGGGAGTTGTGATAGTAGAGGTGGGAAATGCTATACCCGAATGGGGCCATGAGGTAAGTCAATTCTTGGCCACTGGAGATTTGCTAACTCGAAAGGAGGAGGCGAGGAGAGTGAAGAACAGGGTTGCTCGATTAGCTCTGGTGGTCAGGAAGCTGTACAAGCGAGGTTTCTCTTCACCCTTTCTCAGGTGTATATCCCCGGAGGAAGCCTAGCATGTCATGGCAGAGATACACGAAGGAGTTTGCCGGAACCATTCGTGTGGAAGGACCTTGGCGAGCAGTTTACTATTAGCCCTCAGCCCACACAGACATGGAGAGATTCGTACAAAGGTTCGAGAAGTGCCAGATACACCCGCTAGTCCCTAATTGCTTGCCCGATGAAATGACATCCATCACCTCTCCCTAGTCATTCCTACAGTGGGGGCTGGACATTATGGGATTAGTGCTGCGGGTAAAAGGCGGTGCAAAGTGGATGGACGCAAAGTCCTTTGCAACAATAAACGCTACCAATGTAGATTGGTTCTTGTGGAAAGTCATGGGCTACTGATACGGCATAACCCAGGTCATCATCGCGAACAACGGGTGACAACTTGACTTCGATCACTATAGAAGCTAGTGTGGTGAGCTGGGCATAAAGGCTAGGTATTTTTCCCCTAGACATGCTCAGACTAATAGGCAAGTGGAGGTGACCAACAAGACCCTAGTGGAAATCTTGAAGAAATGATTAGTGACCAAGAAGGGGGCGTGGGCGGAAGAGTTTCCTAGTGTCTTGTGGGCATATTGCACCACGATGAAGACCCCCATTGGACAACCTCATTCGCATTAGTGTACGGGAGCGAGGTGGTCATTACGATGGAGGTGGGCATGTTGGCTTTTCGAGTTCAACATTTCAAAGAAAGAGCAAACAAAGAGGGCCTATGCGCAACCTGGAGTTGCTGGAAGGAAGATGAGGCAGAGCAGTAGTGAAAATGTCGGCAAATAGGAGAAGAGCAGAACAATAGGTCAACCAAAGCGTCATAACCGATCATTGAGAGAAGGAGACCTGGTGCTGAGGAAATCAGAGTGATGTCCCAGGAAGAAAGAAAGCTTGGACCGAGGTGGAAAGGGTCATATGTGGTTACAGCTTATTGGAGACCTTGAATGTATTGGCTTAAGGACTATGAGGGGAAGGAGTTGCCACGCCTGTGGAATGCGGGGCACCTCGAAAGATATTATGTATAAGAATTGTATGAAAGGGGACTAGGGAGTACGCCCCTTGGATTGGCCTGTTTATGAAAGAATTTCATTTTTTATGCTTTGCTAACATGTCACTGGACTCATTAGCGCCGAACCCCTTCCTCACATCCAAACGCCACCCAGCGAGGTCGATTTTAGATCCCGCCTGGTTCCTTAGGTTGATTCTTTGCGCTGGCACCTTGACGATCAAGGGAGGGAACACCTCTCCTAAGTGTCCTAGTCCCTCCTCGCCACCCAGAGAGGTTGATTTCATATCACCCCTGGTTCCTTAGGCCGATGCTCTACGCTCGCGCCTCGGCATCAAAACACAACCAAGCACGGTTGATTTTATATCCCGCCAGGTTCTTCAGGTCAATGCATTACGCTCGAACCTCGGCATTCAAGGGAGGGAACACCTTTACTAAGTGTCCCAGTTCCTCATTGATACCCAACATGGTCGATTTTAGATCTTACCTGATTCCTTAGGCCAATGCTCCACGCTTGTGCCTCAACATCCAAATGCCACCCAGCGCGGTCGATTTTAGATCCTGGCTGATTCTTCAGGTCGATGCTCCGTGCTTAAGCCTCGGCGGTCAAAGGAGGGAACAACTCTATTAAGTGCCCAAGTCCCTCTTTGCCACCCATCGCGGTCGATTTCATATCACGCCTGGTTCCTTAGAGCGATGCTCCACGCTCGCGCCTCGACATTTGAATGCCACCCAGTGCAATCGATTCTAGATCCCGGTTCGTTCCTTAGGGCGATGCTTCGTGCTCGCGCCTCGGAGCCCAAATGCCTCCCAATGCGTTCAATTTTACATCCCGCTTGGTTCCTTAGGCCAATGCTCCACGCTAGTGTTTTGGCAACGAAACGCCACCTAGTGCGGTCAACTTCATATCCTGCCTGACCCTTTTGGTTGATGCCCCCCGTTCACACCTTGGTGTTCAAGGGAGGGAACATCTTTCCTAAGTATCTCAATACCTCCTCACCACCCAGAGCGGTCAAAGTAGGGAACTCCTTGCACCTCGACAACAAATCGACCAGGCGAGTGCGTGAGGATCTTGTCGTGGCAAATATTAAATAAAATAAAAAGAAAAGGAAAAAGAGAAATGAAGGGGAAAGAGAAAAAGAGCGCACAACATTGGATACCATGAAGAATTTACCAAATACATTCACCGACGTTACAAAGTACAAGATAGAGAGTTCCCTGCCCATAGGCAGGATAAGTAGCAGCCCAGAGAGTCGAGGAACTGGAGCGAGGAGCCTTCAGGTCGTAGGGATCTCAGGTCAAGCTCTAGAAGGTTGACCCCGACATTCTTCGGAGCAAAGCGCAGCATCTCTCCAAGCCCTCCCTATGACCATGACCCTAGGCATGTTGCGAACCGCCCTCATCGTAGCCAATTGCAGGGAAATCCGCATCTGGTCACCTTGCGAAGTAGGAAGCTTAGCCTTCAGGGAAGCCACCTATGTGTCATGAACATCAATATTGTTTTGAGCTAAACCCAACTTGAATCTAAGGGACCTAAGTTCCTCCGCCCAAGACCCGCTTTCCTCAAGACTCCGCCGGAGGGAGTCATTAAGGCCTATGCTCAACAAGTCCCGCAATCTGACCTCACCCTCGAACTATTCTCGCTCCTCTAAGTCCTGGAAGCGCTGTTCTTCCAAATTTCGAAAGGACTGTTTGATCCCTTGAAAAACCTTGTCATAACCTTGACAACACTCTTTCAACTCTGCCAACTCTTATTCCTAATGGGATAGCCTGGACTAAATAGTGCCGTGGGCCTCCCTAGGTCCATGGGCTTCACTCTGGCGGTGGATCAAGTCAAAACGCAGTTCTGTTCTCCTTGAGGTAAGCGACCTAGTCACTAAGGTGAGCACTCTTTTCCTCTAAGTCGGCCCGCCTGTCCACGATCCAAGCCACGAGGTGATCAATTCCCAAGTACATGTGAGCAACAAAACTATGAGAAGGGAAAAACAAAGTACATTAGACAACAGACATCGCAAAGGAAAGGGGATACGATTCCTCTTGGTCAGCCGATCGTCTCCTGAACGACTTCAACCTAGGCGGCACCCCTCCACGAGATAGCAGTAAGCACCCCCGCACTGCCCCACCTTTACCGTTCCCACACCAATCTAACTAGCCCACCCTGCGAGGTTGGGAAAGGGGAGCTTGGGGGGAACCAACGCCCTCTCCAGCATAAACCTCCCTCGCGACCGGAGATCCCGCCACTGTTGGATCGGCTGCCCTCTGGCTGGATGCTCCACCATGCCTCCTACTTGGGCCTTGCCACTCAGGGATCTCGTCATCCCGTTGGTATCATGGTACCCAATAGGAGCCTCCACTTCGACACCCTTTTGGTTGACTTTTCCTCCGACGCGGAGCTGGAGCAAAGGGAGGTGAAGAAAGTTGCTCACCACCCAGGACCTCAACTGGTTGGTCCCTTGGGGCAAGTCCCCAGAGGTTGAGCGGAAGATAGGCGTCTCGCCCCTGGAGGTCATTGATAGACGAGAACTTGAGGGGCAACCTTACCCCATGGACCTTCCAAACGATATGACCGGAGCAGAAGCCGATGAAATCCCTTTGGTGCCATCTAAAGTCTCACCTACAATGCCCGAACCCGCGAGTACGAGATCCAGGAAAATCTCAAAGAAGGCCATGTCGAGCTTCTGGTCCATGCCATTTGGTGCCGTGGATTGGCATTGACCTCTCAGTGGGGTAAAAGCAGGAACCTGATGTTGGGGGTAGCGGTTTACAAATCTAAAGACGAGCAGCCAGCCCCCATGGCCGCTACCATGAAGTTGGCCTCCGCTTGCTATACGAGAACTAGGACGCTATCTGGCGAAGGCTGGACATGATGCACCTTAACCCTCTCTGCGCCACCCTATGCGGAGGTGACGAGGTTAACGCCCTGGTTGGGAGGGAGGGCAATGAGGTGCCCGACATGCGCCCCCCGATTGGGAAGAAGCTCTGGGCCTCCCCAAGTTGCTGCTGGAAGCCGACGGGTCCCGTGTGGACCCAAAGCAGCTTCTCATCCTTTCTTCTCTTTCCCCCAGACTGGGAAACCTTTTCTTACCACGAAATCTAAAGACTGCCTCAGGAAATTGCGACCCACAACCCCCGATTTGTCCCACATCACCATGAACTGCTCAAAGTTTGCCCCGGTCAATGAAGGCTTCGCTCGGCTTCATCTCGGTGCGCCTTTACCTAGGCATAGAACCACCCAATGCGAGCCCGCTCCCGTTAACGCACCAAATTGCTCAAATGGGAAACTCCTAACAGATCACCTCCCGAGGGGGAAACTCCCAACCCCACCCCAACACGAAAAGTAACTTCTTTGACCAGTCATTAACACAGTTGTACTAGGGTTCCAGACGGGCGGGACCTGAAGCTACACATGTTGCCCTCGCGGGGCTAGATCTATTGGGTGTGGAAAAATTCCCTAACAATCAGATCTAGATATTCCTCATCCTCATCATGCAACACTTTGCGCCATACCACGCAAGCATACATCAGTATCCTCCAAGAGTTGGGGAGGAGTTGCGTCAGGGCCAACCAGACGAAATCCAAAATGTCTTGTAAGGGACGACAGAAGGGGAGCCGTAACCTGTTAGAGATCATCATGGAGTATAGCGCCAGCTACTCGGCAAATCCCTCTGAGTCCACAGGCCCCTGCTTGGACCTTGGTCTCTCCAGGTTGATGTAGTTGGATATCCCAAACAAGCTACGCACGACCTTGATATCCACTTGAGTAATGGTTGTTGACAAGTGGTATCCCTCAAAATACTGCGAAGAGAGGAACCTTGGGGCCTGAAGGGAGTGATTTGCAGGACGAGATGTGGGAAGCGATTTTGGGGGCCATTACCACGACCGTTGATCAAAGACAAAGGAGGGGCTCATGCGTAGGAGGAAGAAAGAAAAATAGCATAAGAAAAGGTGGAGAGTCGACGGTTTGGACTAGGCATTTAAGGCGCAAATGTGGTTGTGTGGGCTTCAGTGCAAAGAAGACCAATATAAAAGATAAAGGCAATCTGGGTAAGTAATAAAGAACTAATATTTAATTCTCGCTGTTGGCACGACAAGAATTAACGGGATAACTGGAAGGGATATTTCTCCTCCTTTAGTGGTTCGGCCTCTAACTGAAGAGCCTCAGGGCCCAAGGTCTGAGTGAGCCCAGCCCGTCACGATAGATGAGGACGGTGACTCGGCCTGAACCACACGTGAGGGGGGGGGGACTATCGAATTAAATGTGCTGGCATGGTACGCGAGTAGAAATCCTGACAGGTGATTTGGTTGTCGACAAGGGGCTGCCTCATTAAATGCGATGGAAGGACCCTAAAAAGGGGAAACAAGGTACAGGTTACACACATTTGATATTTCTCTCTCACTCTCCATAGTTTCTTGCTTCCTGGCTCCCGTTGGAGAATTCTGACTTCGACGTCGGAGGTGACACGACCACCTCCCTTTGTCGCCCTTTCTTCCTCCTTTGTAAGTATGAGAGTGACGTCATTGACCAGCGTCTACAAGACACACATCAACATGATTATTATCATATAAGTGGAGATACAATTTTTGGGTTGAACTTTTTGCTTTTATTTGACTTAATCTTGCCTCAATCAAGATGAAGACATATTTCCGGTAGAACAAACATAAACAAAACCAAACCACAGACCTAGATCCAAACCAAACCACAGACCTAAATCCAAACCAAACCACATATCTAGATCCAATGCAAACCACTGAACCAAATCCAAACAAAAAAGGAAGAGAAACAAGGAAGAGAAACAAAGAAGAAGAAGAAAGAACTTACACCAGAGTGCCTTAGAGGTAGACCATAGTAGAGAGAGAGAGAGAGGGGGAGAGGGAGAGAGGAATATACCTAGAATAGTAGACAACAACCTCTACTACTCACTTGCAGTGATGGATAAACGACATGGATGCTAGGGTTTAGGGGGGGGGAGAGAGAGAGAGAGAGAGAGAGAGAGAGAGAGAGAGAGAGAGAGAGAGAGAGAGAGCGGAAAGGACTTAGAGGAGAGTCTGGACGCGTAGGGACTTGTGAGGGCTTGGAAAATTAATCCCGAATGCAAAAGCAAATTTTTTTTTTAAATAAAATTGGATACGGATAACCGGGTTAATAGCTGATATTGGTAATCCATGCTATTATTTTACCCACCTGGATTCACCCAAATTTTAGGGTTTCAAATCGGATTGGATAAAAATTCTGTCCAGATGCACTCCCTTAACCATAATCATATCTGATCAGGGTTTTATTAATAAAATTTCTGGTACCTTCTACGCTTTTATTTTAGTAAGGAAGGATTATAAATTACAAATTAATGTCCAACTTAAAAATAAATTGCTTACAATTCCCAAATAGAAAAAAAATGAGAATTTCTATGACAATAGTGGGTATCGGCCTATGACAAGTGAAAGACAAGTTCATGTTCATGATATTTACGTATGTATTTATGAGTATGCATATTTTCTAAGAAACCTTATGTTTATAAGTTACTGTAAGATGTGTTACTTATTGAATATTTGACTCATTTTTGTATGTTTCTATATTTTAACCTTCATAGGTGAGGATTTTCATGAGGATAAAGCTACAGGACATGATTTGGCCCAGGGAGGAGAGATAAAGGCCTAGATAGTTTATGTTATGCTAGCTTTAAGATTTACAGTTTAATAAGTTATTTTTATAAGCACATGAGACTTTATTGATTTAAAATAAGTGCTTCCGCAGACTTTCTTTTAGATTTTAAATATTTAATAAAAATTGTCTTTATTTATTTATGAAATCTTTTGTATCTGGCGCTTCGTTAAGAAGAAAAATTATTAAGTCAAGTTTAGTAGCACACCGGTTCTCCAAGATTTAAAAAGAAAATAATTTTACTAGGACGGGGTGTTATAGCAGGAGTGATGGGCAACCTTAGGCCTCGTTTGATTACACAAATGAGATGTGATAAAAGATAAAAGTTGAATAAAATATTGTTAAAGTATAATTTTTAATATAATTGTTTTTTTAAAATTTAAAAAATTAAATTATTTATTATATTTTATGTGGGAGTTTGAAAAGATTGTAATGATTATATAAGATGAGATAAGATAAGATGATTTGATTTGTGTACTTAGGCTTAAGTATATGGAAAATGATAGGATTATACTACTCTTCTACTACTCATTTACTATTCTTTTTATATTTGATTTTTTTTAATTTTTTATTTACTTAATAGTTAAGGAAGTGACTATTAGTAAAATTATATATATATTTTTTAATAATTAAGAATGTTAAAAAAATATTTAAAAGAAAATGATAAAAAATAAAAAATTTTAAATATTACAAGTAGTAAATGAGTAGTGAACGGGTTGTAAGGATATCATTTCCTTAGATTCCCATGTATATACGTTGCTCGTGAACCTCAAGTACTGGTCTCGCAACAGTATTGGCGCAAAAAGATCGGTCCTTCACTTGCCGAAACTAATAAAATAAATTAAAATAAATCAAAACGAAGCACTCCCTTCCAACTGTCTCGGAGTGGCTGCAGCCACTAGCAGTTCTCTTAGGTGGGTGGCCGGCCAGCCAACCACCTTTTAATTCTCTCATTGCATGGATCTCTACTTGTGTAATATTATTTTGAAAGTTCTTCAATAAAAGGTGATACAACCCTCACAAAATAAAAAAATATAAAACAGATGATGAATTCAACCATAACAAGTCTTTTGACTATTGGAAAAAAAAAAACCATTTTTCCTTTTTTTTTTAAAAAATAAAATCTTAATTTTCTTCAATGAAAGCTTCAAGTCTTTTGACTTTACATTTAAGAAAAGTCAAATATTTGGAGAAAAAAAATGATTTTGATTGTCAAAATATGATTATCAAAAGGGGTACTCCCTAGAAAGAACCAAAGAATAATGTTACGTTTAAATAGTGAGATGATCTGTCAATAATAGTAAAATAATAATAATAAAATATTGAATAGTAATACATAGTAATAAAAAGTAATGAAAAATAGGTGACAAGTAATGATAAAATATTGAATAGTAATGGATCACTCCACTATCCAAACACAACCTAACTCTATGAGACTCTTGGGAAGTGATTAAAGTTGTTGTGAATTTAGTGTAGGAGTTGTTTACTCAATTTAGGGAATGAGTTGCTTAGTAATTTGATTAGATAAAATAAACTAGTCACAATACTCAACTTGTTAAACTTAAAAACAGAGACTATTAAAAAGAAAACACTTGGAAAACACAAGTGCTTATCAGCTTATGCATGTATGAGAGAGAAAGTGTACAAAGTCATTTAGAAACAAAGAAAACTGCCCCGAGAGAGATATCATTAATTGGTTGATCAAATTGTATGATCTATATGTAGAGAGATAGACATGTCATGTGAGCCATATAACATTTAATGCTGACATGATATAATCTATATATACTTGAAGTCCTGTCTATTACACTTGATTATCCATTCTTCAGGGCTTAAATGTAATTACAAAAGATGTCTAGGGAGTCATGCCATTCTGGCTAGGACTTTCATGATATCATCCATGGATGGCCTACGCAGAGGGTCATCTTCCACACAAGCCTTGGCTAAAACAGCTAAACATAGAGCTTCCGCCAATGAAAAGTCATCCTTGAGAGATGGATCCACGAAACTCCTCAATTGTTCAAAACAGCCGCTTTCACTTGCTCCTCCCAAAAATTCAATAGATTCTCTGAACCATTTTCCATCAGGGTCCTCTCTTCCCGAGATGAGCTCAAGCAGAACTACTCCAAATGCAAAAATGTGAGCCTTTTCAGAACTTGAGCCATGGAGGTACTCTGGAGCCACCCATTCTCTGAGACTCTCTCTATTATCATTCCCTTTCAAGGGCACAGCTGAAGGGGTATTGGTCTCAATATTTGCAAGTTTTGCTCTCCAATTTGCAGTCACAAAGATATTTCTGCTGCACAAACTCATGTGTGCATGGGAGAGAAAAGTGCAGTAATGCAGATAGTGAAGTCCAGTTGCAATATCAAAAGCAATTTGTGTCCTCCTATGCCACAGGAGAGGATTATATGAATTAGATAAGCATTGCCTCAAGCAGTCATTTCGAGGGAACTCAAACACCAGATATGAACAAGAAAAATCACTTTCTCCATAACATATACCATGTAAACTAACAATATTGATGTGATTGATCTTTGAATATAAATTAATAATCCTTCGAGTATCTTCAAACCTATTCTGCTTGATCATCACTTCAACATTGTTGATCAATCCCTTAAAGACTTGATCACCAATCTTTCTTTCTTCACTGAAATCTCTGGTTGCTTTCCTGAGTTCCTCTATGCTGTACATGAACAATGAGTATTTTATTCCAACAAGAAGATCTGGGGATAAACATGAAATTGTGGAGTTTGTGCTCGTTTGACCGGTTCTTCCAGAGCTTCTAACAGGTGAGCAAGAGACTGGAGAGCTTTCAGCAGTGAAAGACTGGAAGTTCTTGCCCTTCCATTTCTTAAAGGCCCGTATATACAACCCACATGCAACCAATGCCACAACTACAAGAAAAACCCCAGAAACAGATCCTGCAATATAAATACCTCTTAATTTTGAGGTTTTTGATGTTTTTTCCCTTGGAATTGTGGGAAGGAAAACAGTTGGAGGTGGAGAACCTGAATCTGAATCTGGGATACTGAACTCTATGTCTGGATCAGCTTTCAAGGGAATTAAAACAGTTGACTGTTGATAAATGGTTTGGTCAGGTTTAAAATTATTTACTGCACGTAAATCTTCATTAGAAATTCCAAACCTCGTACTCAATGTTTCTAATAGATCTCCTTCTATAAGGGGGTATGTCACAAGGTGAGTCACTCCTATACTACGAGTGAAATTATCAAGACAAGCACATCTCACAGGCACATGAAGCTCAGAACCAACCTTGGTCTCATTAGATGGGTTCGCCTCCTTTAGTGTAAGATATTTAAGTAACCCTTCAAAAACTCCACAAGCAATCTCAGAAAATGTTGTGCTTTCCTCCCGGACCTTGTAGCTGAAATTTGCCTGAAAAAACTGGCCTGAGCAATAACATTTAATGGGAACAAAAACTTCCCTACCTGGTTTGAGAATCTCAGAAAGAGATGTATGATTGTTATGCCGAAGTACTTCATCAGGGTTCAAGAGAAATGACTCTGTTATGGCTGCAATAGTCTGGAGTTGTTTGCTAGCTCTGTAGACTACAAAAGTATCACAGGAATTCTGGGAGGAATTGCAGGTGTATCTTGAACCTGGACCACTCTTTTCTGAATAACAACTTGATGAATCATAAAACTGTTGAGCATAACTTGAACTTGTGCAAACCCAAAAGAGAAACCAGAGATAAATCATGGCTTTCAAAGATCACATTCAGTTTGGCAGAATTAGAGGTATGCAATAAGATTAGGAAGATAGATATCTTTTGCAGGACCAATATCTCACAGCAGTTATCAGAGTTGATTCTGCCAGCAATTACAGGTGATAACTGAGGCTGCCAATTGTATTTGATTTCATTAAATTGAATCTACCTGATTGCATAAAATGGTCAAAAAAGCATAACCGACTTGTTTGGAATTAAGCCTTTGAAGATACTTGAAAGCACCATCAAGAGCCGGCCGTGAGACTAATAATGGCCAATTGGGAGTAGAATACGAAATATTAGTAACACAATGTTGTTTTGCAGCCGACTATGTCTCCATCAACGTTATTGTTTTCCTTAATTATTATAATTTATTTTTTGGCTTCAATGATCAATATGTATGCAGTCCAGTACGTCAATCATTCAAGTCGAAGTAGATGAAAGCCGTTTGGATAACGAAAGTGTTTTATTTTATCATATTTCATCATTACAATTTTTTTAAAATTTTAAACAAAATATAATAAATAATTCAATTTTTTTAAAATTTCAAAACAATAATAATATTAAAAAATAATATTATAACAATATTTTATTTAATTTTCAACTTTCATTTCAACTCATCTCATCTTAATTTATTATCCAAACCACACCTGACAAGCCATTTTTAATAATTTTCTTCTGGACATATTCAAATATTATATAAATAAAAGAGAAGCATATAAATAAGAGGGTGAGAATTGAGATTGCTTCCTTGATACAAATAACAATAGAAATGATAATTAATTGAGCACAAGGCTCAAAGCAATTGATACTCGAAGTAGTTGTATATTAGAATAATGATATATACAAGATTTAAATTTGAAAATCTTGTGTAAGTCTTCTCTAAAAAAAGTAGATTTCACAATAAGAAAAACTCACTATTTTATAAAAGGCTACAAAATTTGTACATTTAAAACTTGTCCCTAATATTACTCATCTGTATATTATGTGTGCATGACATGCTCAAAACAATGACCACATGCAGGGTACTGTACCTGTTAATAAGAACAAGACTTGATTGGCTGATTATTTCTTATTATTTTTTTAAATGGTTATTATTCTAACCAAGAGATTTGATTTAGAGATGTATCTTATAAGTTGATTTGACTTTCATAATTATTAAGAGATTTATTTTAACATAAATGCATACTTTGAATCCAATTCATTGAGAATAATAAATATCATGTAATTCTTTAAGTTTCTCTCTCTCATTCTCCTCCTCTTTTCTATTGCAATTTCATTATATTTTGTGATGGCCCCAACCTCCGGTTGGGATTTGATAAAGACTGAAGTGTCGGAACATGCAATACGAGATAACATACCTCCATTCATAACAGATAATATGCAATACACCTAATATGCTTATAGCAATATGCAATAATAACAATTGAATTTTTTTGTTCAATCAATAATTGCACTAGAATAGACTAAATTCTAAACATTTCATAACATTAATACATAAATAAGTTAATTATCCATCCAAACATAGCCTTAACTCAAAAGAGACATAGTACTGGAGTACAATTTCCTTAATTACAGATGACTACATAGTTTTTTAACTACAAATTGAGCTGCTCACGCATCTCGGCTATCAAAAGTAAAATAACGTTAAAAAACTGGAGGATAGTCTCCATTATGTCCCTCCAGACTTAGGTTGGGTTTAGATAATGAAACCATCTCAACTCATCTCATATAATCATTATAATTTTTTCAAATCTTCAAACAAAATACAATAAATAATTCAAAATTTTCAAATCTCAAAACAAAAATAATATTAAAAAATAATATTCTAATAATATTTTATTCAACTTTCATCTCATCTCAACTCACTCTCCAAACCAGGCCTTAGCCTCTAGCTAATTGATCTCATCGAGACTGGTTCGCCGTCTTCATGGTAACCTAGTACAACTTCTACCATTTCGAATGAGAATAATAGTTACGATTACCATGGTGAGATTTTACAATCTCAGTAAGTTATGCAACTAATCTACCACCAGCATACAAAGCATGCATGATAATAAACAAGGGGTGTATCTATGGCTGATGTGAGCTTGCTTTTACAAGAAAAATAACATCATTGACATCAGAGTTTCATGCTTCATAACATAATCGCTTTCATAAAAAGATTTCATTCATTCTTATTCTTGTTTTTACAGAGAGTGGACACCTCATAGTTTTCTATAGATCGTGTGCTTTTTCTGGTTACCTCACCACATCATAGGTCCTTAGATCAGTTGTGAATATGTCATCAGAGTCTTTCTTCATGGTAGTTTGAATTAACCATTACCATGAATCTTAGAGGCACCCACCAACATTAGGTGCCTTTGACTTCGCTCTAGGAGTCTTTTGACCACATTCGAAGTCCGTTGATAGTTCTTTGTCAACTCAAGGGATTTGGCCACTTTATTTTATACACTCCAGAGTGGACATATGAATTCTTCTAGGACAATCCTCCATCCTAGCATTGGGTTCATGACAAAATTTTACTTTCATGCTTAACTCGAAATCATTACAAACATTCATGCTTCCCAACAGATGTCCATGATTTATGACAGATATTCATACTTTATGACAGATGGCAATATGATATAATATAAATGTTTCAGATATTGATGATAATTTAAAAAACGAATCACTAACATGGCATTTATTATTTAGTATTTGGGCTGAAAATCGATCTTATCGCTGCGGTTTCGGTTCAAAACCAAAACCGCACCGATAATTTTTTAAGAGGGTGGTGTCAACTGAAACCGGCCGACAGGGAGAGAGAGAATCAACCAGAATCTTGTACCAATCAATTCAATGGTTGTTAACCCATCCCAAATTCAAAACAAATCAACCAAAATTCACAATAAATTTAAAATCTCACAACAAATCAACTCAAAATTCACAAAAAAAAAAAAAAATCACAAATTCATAACAAAACCTCAAGTGGAGAGGTGAACGAGAGAGATGAGAGGAGAACGAGAGAGGTGAACTGTCAACCGTGAATGACAAAGAGCTCAGAGAGACGTTTAGAGAGGAGAGATGAGAGAGCTTGGAAAGGTGAGGGACCGACCGATGATGAGAGATCTCGGAGAGATGAGGGATAGGTTGAGCTCCGAGCGTAGTGAAGAGGTAGAAGGGGAGGGCTGCCCTGTGGGGCTGAGAGAAAAGAAAGAAGAAAGAAAGAGGATCAGGATGAAGAAGAGAGGGGAGGTGAGGGGAGAGGAGGTGTTATTAAACCCTAGATCTAAATGATGTCATTTGGTGTATTAAACCAAACAATGTCATTTCACTTATATTTGTTTTATATACGTTACATATAAAACGATGCCATTTAAATCACTTAAGTGAAACGGTGTCGTTTTATCTAAGATATATATATATATATATAATATTATATTAGCCGGTTCAACGGTATGAACCTGGTTCAGACTAGGACCGAATAGGCCGATGTCGGTTTCTTGTGTTTCCCATTGTCGGCCGACCGGTTCTCTATCTGTTTTAGCTGTTTTTTGACTCCGACGACTAGTTATTGTCGATGACAGTCGGTCCTGCTAGTTCCTGTACACCCCTATTTAGCATACTACATATACCGAGAGTAAGTTAGAAGCTAACTTACACAGTCCTTCAATTTAATGAATCGACGAGTACTGAAACGAGAGATATATACTAAGGTCAGGAATCTCATTATCAAATAATCTACACTCTTTGAGCACTACTTGGAAATCTGCCCCTTAACTCTTTGGAATTTGCAAATAAGCTCTTAAACTTTAAATTATTGCAATCGGGCCCCAAACTTCACAAACTGTAGGTATTTCTATTCTAAATTCATTTTTGGACTTATAATTTAATGAATCATGCAACTACTACAAGAAATCTACCAAGGTCCAAACATACGATACACTTAATTCTCATTAAGTGTGATTTAGGCCTAAGATCGTATTGAAATCCCTTGATCCATAAGTTTAACAGTTAAACATTGACTAAATCAAATATTAACAACATGTTGGCACCCTAGGTTCAAGTCAAAATCGAAGCTCCTTCATACAATAAATACAACATAGTCACAAAACACAACCCGAGACTTAACATGGTGCTCTTAGCCTTTTTTTTGCAAATGAACACTAAGAATTTCAATAAATCACACATGCTAAGTACTCATTTCTAGATGGTATTACACAATACTAATTAGTAGTTAGTTCATGATATCAAAGAGATAGGATACAAGTCATACGACAAACACTAAAACTGAGACATGCATGCCCTTTACTCTTGAATAATTGACTAAACTTTATATAGCATATTGATTTTCTTGAAGTAACTCACCCATGATCATCATAATCAAGAATTAGCTAGGTTTTAGCACCATTTCAATCATGTCATAATCAAGCTTCAAGATTAAATCAAACAAATAGCTAAGAACTTCAAAGCTTGTACCGAAATCATGCATACATAAACATACACCACTAATTCAACTTAACCATAAGTTTCATGTTTTAAATCAAAGCTTAACACATAGATCTAACTCCCATTAAAAGGGTTTAGAGGATCCACTCACCAAACCAAAACTTCAGAGTTCAAATGAATCAACTCACAAAGAAATCTCACACTAACTTTTGGTTCCATGAACCCTAAGTGATTCGTGCAAACTTTTAAATGAGAGTACTTGTGTTACAATCCCAAACCAAGATTTGATACCATACAAGTCACCAAACTCTATCAAAATAGAAATCATCAAGCAACTCCTAAGATTACATGGCATTTCAAGACAAAATTCCAAAACCATACACAATCATGTTTTCTGAATTGAGTATGCTCTAACATCACTAATATTTCACTTTAAAAAAACATTCTAACACACAATCTATCATGTTCCTAAATTTGAGTACAAAAAATAGAAGAGGAAATGACAAGGAAAGAGGACTTACAAAGAATTGCACTTGGACAAAGAATGGCTCTTTTCCACTCACTTTCTTACTCACTTGGTTTCTCTCTATTGTACAATAGTTGATGTATGATAAATGCTATTTTTATGTGATTTTTATCACTCTTTTATTTATGAAAAGTGTCATTTTCCCTCCAATACTATCGATTTTATTTTATTTCTACATATTTTTATTTATTTTCTTGGTTTTGAAGGAATGAGAGAATTTAGTTCAAAATGAGAGCATTTTGGTACAAAAGAAGAGACTATGGATCCAGATCGATGAGAGACAACGATATCTGAAGAGAGCTGATGAGATTGGGGTGATGAGCCTTGTCACATGGGCAGAAGGGCTTACCTCTCGGTAGGCGAAGAGACTCGCGACCAGAAGGCGCACTTGAAGGCCCGAAGACTTGGTGACCAGGCTCTAGGCGGTTAGATTGGGCGACTAGTCTAAATGATCAACTTAAAAGACCAACCTAAACGACATCGTGGACAACAACTAGAAAAGGCGAGAGGAGTCTTTCATCCTGGTCGGGAGTCTTTCTACTAGGTAGGTGAGGAGAGGGCAATGTGGTCTTTGTGACCTCCACGCCCGTTCATTTGTGACCTCCATGCCAGTTATATTTAGCGCACACGGCATCTACTCGGTGGGATAATTCATCCCGACTGGGATCAATGACCACCAAATCCGAGTTTCAAAATCAATCTATTGGCTACCAAATCCTCTCGAATCCGCAAATCAAGCCGTATATCACTGAATCTTCCATTTTAGATAATCCTGTTATTCTTGGGATATTTCCTTTTATGTTAACATCTATCTTTAGAGATTATTTTCCATATTTTTAGGCGAGATAGTTGCCGCAGTTATCTTATTTCTAGATTTGAATTTCAGCATCTATTTAATCCCGTTTTGTGGGATGGAGGTTGGGGTTCTGAATTGGAGAGTTGAGAATTTTGAGTTTTAGAGAGTCTGAGTTTAGGTTTAGAGTTCTAGTTTTTAAATTTGAAGTATTCTTCCGAGAATGTGGAACTGGAGGGCATCGGCGAGAGCCAAATGCTTAATCAACCGACTTCAACAAAGAACACTAGTTTTATTTTTTATTTTTTTAAATTTCATTATGAACTAATTCTATTTTCTAGAGTTTTGATGTAGCATAGCACTGAACATAGTTTATATCCCAAGTAATTTTATTTTCAATATTTTCATGATTGAGTGTTTATTCCTTATTTTTAAAGCTCACAATTTTCTAGCTAACTATTATTTGATCTTTTGGATAGTAATGAGACCGAGATGTGATTCGTGATTAAAATTCTAGGATTAAACACCATTAGCTAAGTGAAAGCAGATATACTTTACCGTGATTAGTGTGATTTTCAAGAAAAATCTAAAAAACTGAATGAGGTTCCAATTAGTTAAATTCACATAGAGATATGGAGTTATTCGTTGGAGATATTTTTGTAACACCCGGACCCAATCAAGCTCATTTTATTTATTTATTTATTTATTATTATTTATTTTGTTTTAATTTATTCTATTTTATTTTATTTTCTTCACACGTTTATTTTTTTTTCCGCATGTTTCATTTTGTTTTCTTTTCTTTCCGTCTATTTATTTATTTTTTCTTTTCCCCCAAGGTCTTCTTCTCGTCCACTCCATGCACACACACGTCTATTTTCAGCACTCTCCACACGCACGTCTCTCTTGTATCTCTAGGGTTTTCGCATCATATATACTCACACTTTGGCCTTAGAGAAACTGCTTTGTTACGTTCACTGCCCCAATACGAAGTCGAAGCAAACCACGCTTAACTCCCTCTCGTTCACTGCCTCTCCGCATTCTCGGCTCTATGCTCGTCGACTTTGCCACCTTAAAACTTCCACTGCAAACCACCAACACCGAAAGATAACCCACTTCGGAAAAACTCCTCCACGCACGGCCAGCAGAGGGAGATCATCATCACGAGTCATCCTCTGCGTGAAGAAGCCTCACGCCGCTGTCCTGCCACTCGAAGTCGTAGCCAGCAATTCCTACTTGTAAACAGCGAACCGCCCTCCAACCCATCTGCTCAACCAACCCATCGTGCGCCACCATCCTCTTCATGAAGTCAACCCGTGGAGCCTCTGTTTTATCTCCAAAAAACAGAGTATCTTTGGAGGGCACTGTGAACCACAGCCACCACCCCACCTTCGTTCATAGCCACTGATCTGCACCCCTCTGCCTCAACCACGGCTCTCTCTCTTCTCGCGGTGAGCCTCCATCGAACACCTCCTTCCTGTCTCACGGTCTGTTTCTTTCCACACGCGGTGGTCCTCGCTCTCTCACTCTCCATTTTTCTCTTTCTCTCGTGCTTAGCCCAGCTTGACAGCATCTCCGCCGTACGCCTGCTCTCCAGCTGAGTCGCCACTGTCTACCCAGTCCAGCCGTCGCACGCTGCCGCTTGATTTCCTCCGTGAGTAAGCCCTGCCGTGCATGATATGTTGATTTACGTAGGTTGGTTTTGTTAGTTTTCAAAGAATTAATTGAAATTATCGTAATACCCTTTACTACATGTTATATTAATGGGCTTTTATACTTTTATTATGTATTAGTACGCTGTTATTTAATTATGATTACAGGAAATTATTTTAACACGTTATTAAGTAAAGTTTTATTTTAAAAGTAAATAATATTGGTGTAATGTTATATTTACATTTTAGATATGATTTAGTCTATTTAAAAATTAGTTATGGTTTATTTTAAAATATTGTGGGATAATTATATTATCCATTATTAAACTTCATAAGCTGTTTTCATTAATAAATAAGTTAGATTTTTAAATATTTTTAGTCGAAGTTATCAAATGGACATTGGCGATTTTAGAAAAAGATGATATATTTTAAGGTTATGAAATTTTAGGTTTTGAGGAATTAAGTAGGTTATTTTAGAAGTTTAGGATTAAATATCGAAATAAGTGGTTGATTGGAAATTTACGGGAATTACTTGATTATTTGATAGGTGATGATTTTTAATTGTTCGATATTTTGAGGAAAATTCTGAAAAGCTAAGAAATTCAGGTAAGCGGGATTCCTATGCTAGACTTTGCATTAAAATAAAATGAGCTGAGGTTATTTTTAGAAAATATGCATGTTTTGTTATGAAAAGAAACTTGAACTGCCTCAGTTATTTGCTCTGCATTACTCATGAGATTCTGTTTAAGAAGAAATTATTTTCTGTCATGATTGGTGTAGACATGAGCTTATTTTTGACATTTTGTTTCTGAACTTTGAAAAAGAGAGCGAATATGAAATTTTGTGCATAAATTATGTTGTGTTATGATTTTGTTCTGTTCTAAAGATTTTATGTACTCTAATATGATCTGATGTGATTTCTGAAAACTTCTGGCATAACATTTTGTTTCTGTTTCTGTTCCGTTCTGACCTCACAACGGGTGTAAAACTGTGGTCTCTGTTCGGGTTGGTACCAACTTCTCTGTTTCTGGTGCACCCACTTTGGAAACAAAGTGCTTTTCTGCGTCGTCTTTCCTATGTGCACACTCGGGGCTCCGAGAATGAATAAGGGGAAGATTCACATTCTGTTTCTGCTCGGTTAGCTACCGGAGTTTGCACAACCCTACCACGGGGGTTAAACATGGTATTTGTTCTGATATGATAAGATAAGATGTGATGTTTCAGTTTATGCTATGCCAAATGGATTTTGATTATGAATATTTTCGAACTTTCGCTCTGATATTTTTGATAACATGTTCTGACGCTGCATTTTGAAAACATTATTCTGATTCTGCATTCTGAAAGAAAATATTTTTGTTCTATATTCTGAACTCTGTAAATGCTCATGTTTACACACTAGTATATATCCTCTACTTACTGAGTTGTTGATAACTCACCCCTTATCTCCATATATTTTTCAGATAATTTTGATGGTTCAGCTGGAGAACAAGAGTAGAAAGTTTAGCAATGTGTGATGATCGTAGTGGAATAAGTGCCTGAGGGTACAAATGCTTATGTGAGAGACGTAGTTAGTAAACTGATTTATTTTTCGGGTATTTGATTTGATGAGTTGATTATGTTTTCGAGTTTTTGGAGAATTTCGAATTTATGTTATTAGGGATTTCTTTATTGTCGCTATGGAGGAACTTAGATTTTTGGATTGATTAAATAGATTAATATTTTATGGGATTTTTTGGATTTTATAGTTGTGTTATTTAAGTTAATTTTAAGTATTAAGAGCTAATTCTCCGGACCTCCGGGATCGGGGCGTTACATTTTTGATATTGTTCAAGACAAAATATTGAATAGTTAAGAGAGATTTTTATCATCAACTTGGGATAATTGGAGTTTTATAATAAGGAAGAATAAATTGTGTGAGATTTGTTATGTGAAATTAAACGCTCTAGATCTATTCTCATTAATATTAAAATCTTAATTTTAATGTTCTTTTCTTCAGTTTAATTTAGATAAACCATTCTTCAAATTTTGATTTTTCAAATAGTAATTAATTTAGTCAATTTAAATACTTAATTGCATAATTATTCCCTGTGGGTTCGATAACCGTTTTCTTTAAAATATTTTACTACTTGTTATGATTATGTGCACCTGTAAATATATTTTTGTGCAAACAAGTTTTGGCGCCGTTATCGGAAAATAATTATTTGTTATTGATATTGATACCAGCTAGATTTTTACTACTTTGGATTTTATTTTATATTATTTATTTAAAAAAAGATTTAATTTGATCTCAGTTTGTTCTTTTTCTTTTCAAGAATCAGAAGTGCATGCACCGATCTAAATCGTTAGAGCATACGCTTCTCAATCCTGAGATTGAAATGACCTTCGTTGGATCAATAAAGAGAAAAAGAAAAAGTTGCCGCCTGTAAAGTTAAGTTGGCCGACCAAGAGCACAAGGTGTTAAGAGACTATGCGATGTCCTCGATCAATGGGGCGACATCCAGTAAAAGGCGAACAACTATACAAGCCAATAACTTCGAGATCAAACCTGCCATTATTCAAATTATCCAACAAACCATCCAGTTTGGGGGCTGTCACAAGAGGATACTAATATCCATATTGCGAATTTCTGGATTTGTTGTCTGGAAAAAGCTTATTGTGAAAGGGCATGGCACAACATTCTGCTCATGTTGCTATAGTAGTAGGAAATTGACTTATCCAAAAAAAAAAAAAAAATAGCAGTACAAAGCTATAGTTGTAGGTTATTTGTTGACAATGACTTTCCAATTTCTAGTCCCATATTTAAGAATGCCACTTTCTGCTTATTGTTATTTGGTTAACATCAATAGATAGATTGAATGAATGCCCTTATTATTTTGTGTATGTGTTTTGAACTGAATGTTTTATTCTTTATTCCTTGATGAGGAGTGCTGGTTACAAGCTGTGGAAACCATTGAGGTAAGGACTTTGGTTTGTTTGGTTGATTTTTTATTCCTTCAATCATCTTCAATGATTTTTTCTGGAATAAAACTGTGCTTGTGTTCATGGGTTTTCTTTATTGATGTTCATGGTAAACAAACTGAAATTCAGGCATTGCATGTGCCTTGTTCCATTTCTCCTACTTTTTTTCCTAAGATACTTTCTCTTGGTAATTTTATTTAGATTCGAATGGATGCCTTGTTCTGTTAATAGCTTCTTTGTGTCGGTATAGTTGTAACTTATTATGGATATCACTTACGTTGGTAGAATGGATACATTGATCATGCCAGGTTTTGCAGTCCAATCTTATGGTTCTATTTGCAGTGCTAATCCTACCGTCGAACAAATCTGAATAGTTTTTCCTAAGATAAGAAGACAAAAGCCATGATGTTTGGCTTTTGTCTTTTTTTCTTAAGATATTTTCTACTTGGTAAGTGTATTTTTTACATTTCTCCACTAGCTCCTATGTATATATGCAGTAAATTAGTTGTTGTTTCTTCTCTAAATTATGTTTTGCTTTCAAGCTTTTGTGTCAACAATCATTGCAAATGTCAGCCTATCTATTTGGTCCGGACATTTCCTTTAGTTTTAGGAGTTTTCTTTATTTCTTTTTGTAATTTTTATTTGTTGACATAGGCTCAGTTTTAATAGGCTTTTGTATTTGCTTTCTCATGTTTCTAAGTCTATGTCTTGGATTGTCTCTAATATGGTTTTTTTTTTCTTCTCTTTAAGTCTGGTTTAAAATATGGCATTGTGTAGTTAGACAATTGTATAATTGCTTTATGTATTGTAATATAACTTAATATGTGTATTTTTTTCCTTTTTTTGTAAGAGGTCTCAACACAAATTTTTTCATATTTTGTAACATACTATTTCCGGCAATCTCTGATTGTCTTGCTAAGTCGTTGACAAGATCATGCATTCCGAATACTAAACCAAACCGATCACTTGATTGTTGAAAGAATAATGATCTCGATACCAGATCAGAGAAGTAATCATGACCGACTTGCTCCATTGTTTTGTCTTTAGATTTTTGCAAGAAACCTACTGCCATCCACAATAAGACTACTTCCTCTTCTCTGAAAAAATGATCTTTTGGAAATATCGAACAATAAGCAAAGCATCGCTTTAAATGTGAGGGCAAATATTTATAACTTAATCTTAGAGCAGGAATAATTTCAGTCCACATGTCCCACACCTCGCTCTTTAATATTTTATTCGAATCATCAGCATCTACTTTAGACCACAAGAGAGCTCCAATTGTCTTGACTGCTAAAGGCAGACCTTTGCATTTTTCCACGATCTGTCTTCCAATTGCTTCTAGCTCTGGATGGATACTGCCACGAAACGCATGTCTTACAAAAAGTGACCAACATTCTTTTTCTGGTAATGGCTTCAGATAGTAAGGTAAAGTAGTTTGCATAGCCGATGCTACTCATTCTGCACGTGTGGTTACCAAAACTCTGCTCCCTTGTGCTCCAAATTTGAAGGGATTACTTAAGACCTCCCAATTAATATAATTATCATTCCAAACATCATCTAAAACAAGTAGAAATTTTTTTCCCGTCAAACTCTCCTTTAGTGTAGTTTGAAGCCAATTTAGAGTCTTACCATCACCATTAGCGGATGAACCTACTCCCTCTAGAATTGCTTTTGTTACCTTAAAGACGTCAAAGTCATCCGAAACACAAGCCCATGCTTTAAGGTCAAAATGTTCCTTCACCCTCTCGTCATTGTATACAAGCTGAGCAAGGGTGGTCTTGCCGAGTCCTCCCATACCGACAATAGCAATCACAAACAACTTATTGCCACTTACATCATTTGGGAACAAGGAATTAATAATTTTCTCCTTATCATCTTCTCTACCACAAATACCAGATTCTTCAACCAAAGAAGTTGTGGGCAATCTTTTAGATGGATTTCCTTGAACGCCTTCTTTTAGACCCATATTGTTCTTTTGACTTACAAGCTACTCCAATCTGTCAAGCACTTGTTTTATCTTTGGTTCTATTTTCTTGACAAATGGTACTTTAAGAGAAGTAGAGATGGCTTTTCGTACCTTGCTCTTAGTGGTATGAAATTCAGCATCCAACTCGAGTCGTTTGGCTTCGATATCAATCTCATCCAAGGTGTCCTATGTCGTTCTTTTACGTTGGGATTTACCACTTGCTTTTCCTCTGCATCTTCAAACACAACATTCACAGATAGTGAAGCCATCTTCAGTTTGTTCAATAGTGCTTGGTCGAGTTTTTCTCGTCGAAAAAAGTAAACAAATTCACGAGATGCCACCCTTTGAAAAAACGCTTGGAGGAGTGGGGAGACAAATATGCTTGCAAGCTCAGCTTGACACCTTGTCATGGCAGGATGGTGGCGGTAGGTCTAACCGAGCATGATTTGACATGCCACGATCTCTCTCGACAGTCTGAGCCATGGACTGACACACTGTCTTGGTAGGGAGAGGAGTGGTAACAGGTTTGACTCAGGTACGACCTGACACTCCACAACCTCCCTTGGCATTTGAGTCCGAATCAGGTATAAATAACAGCCATCCCTCACAAGGGAAGACTCTCTGAACCTTTGACCATTTCTCCTATTTCTCTAAGCCTTCCCCATTACTAGAGTGTTCTTGGTCACTAACTTTGGCATCGGAGAAATCCGCACAATTACTGGAGTATATGCAGGTGGGGGGGTCACATCATCAGCCAGAAGAGTGCACACCCAGAGGGCCCGCTACGAAGAAGTGTTTACAATCGTGAGGACACCCGTCAGGATGCCACGGCATCCTGGGAATGCCACAATAACCTTTGGCAAGAAGGATGAAGAAGGCATCCTTACATTGCATGACAATGCGTTGGTGGTAACGATGCAAGTTGCGAACTTTACGACCCAAAGGATCCTAATCGACAATTGCAGTTCGACAAACATCCTGTTTTGGGAGGCCTTTGTCTGGATGGGAATCTGCCCAAACTGACTGCGCCCCGCCTTGATGCCACTCAAAGGCTTCACAAGCGACATTGTCCAACCAATGAGGGCCATCACCCTGTCCGTCCTGGCAAGAAAGGCCCCAAGGACCGTTGCGACCATGGCTAACTTCTTGGTCATCAAAGCCCCGACATCGTACAATGCGATACTGGGACATCCCACCCTGAACAACTTAAGGGTAGTGACGTCCACCTATCACCTCAAGATGAAGTTCTCCACCAACTGAGTGGTTGAAGTTCGAGGCGAGCAAGTATTGGCTCGGGAGTGTTATGCTCGAGAGTTGAGGCACAAGGTCAAAGTCGTCACGACTGTCGAAGAAGCTGGGGAGACACCAAAGCTGGGCTCACCAACCTTCCTGGCGGAATGGGATGAAGAAGTTCACTACGAGCAAGCCCTTTGGTAGGCAGAGCCCAACGAGCCCTTGGAATTGGTTTCGATAGACCAGCAGAGACTGGAGTGCACGGTTCGCATCGGGACTAAGTTGGATCCAGAGTTCAAGGAGGTGTTAAAACGCTCATCGAGCACCAAGATGTGTTTGCCTGGAGCCATGAGGAGACGCCTTGGATTGATAACTCCATCATTGAGCACCGGCTCTGCGTCGACCCTAGGGCCCAGAAAGTCAAGCAGAAGTGGTAGAGCTTTAGCACTGAGAAGTACGCAACAATAGCTGAGGAAGTGGACCGTCTCCTGGCAGCGGGGTTCATCCGTGAAGTTCACTATCTAGAATGGATCTCAAATGTGGTCTTTGTGAGGAAGGCCAACGAAAAATGGCCGATGTGAGTCGAGTTCACTGACCTGAATAGAGCTTGCTCGAAGTATAGCTTTCCATTACCGCGCATAGACCTAATTGTGGATTTAATGACAAGACATACCCTCCTCAACTTCATGGATGCCTACTCGGGATATAATCAGATCAGGATGAATCCGGATGACAAAGAGAAGACCGCGTTCATCACAGATCGGGAGCTCTACTGCTAGGAGCAATGCCGTTTAGCCTCAAGAATGTCAAGGCCACCTACCAACGCCTGGTCAACCATATGTTCAAGCAGCAGATCGGCTGGAATATGGAAGTGTACGTGGACGACCTGCTAGTAAAGAGTAAGAAGCCTGGGCTGCATCTAGAAGACCTTCGAGAAGCCTTCTTTGTCCTCCCCTGATACCAGATGAAGCTCAACCCTTTGAAGTGCGCGTTCAGGGTGGAGTCAGGAAAGTTCATAGGATTCATGGTCTCCGAGAGAGGGATCGAGGCTAACCCAGAAAAGGTGGAAGCAGTGATGGAGATGCCCTCCCCCCGCAACCTTTGTGAAGTCCAAAGGCCGGCCGATCGAGTGGCAACCTTGAACCTTTTCATCGCCTGATCAATCGACCCGTATCTCCCCTTCTTCTAAGTTCTGAGAAAGGCCCAAGGTTGGGATGTGACTTGCGAAGAGGCCTTCACCGACCTCAAGAAGTACCTAAGCCGCCCCCTGCTGCTGAGCCAAACGAAACCAAGAGAGGATCTGACCCTGTACCTAACCATGTCCCCGCACGCAGTGGTACAGGAAATGGAGGAAGGACAGCAGCCCGTCTACTACACAAGCTGAGCCTTCCGCAAAGCCGAATCTAGGTATCCGCGGATCGAGATGTTGGTGTTTGCCTTAGACGTCTCTGCGAGAAGATTGAGGCCATGCTTCCAGGCCCACCCGGTGAATGTGCTCCTTGAACTTCCCCTCAAGAAAGTCTTGCAGAAGCTAGATACCTTGAGATGCTTTGCCAAGTGGGCAATCGAGCTCAGCGAGTTTGAAATGGAGTACCTGTCATAAGCTGCGATCAAATGACAGGTGTTGGCAGACTTAATCGTAGAGTTGCTTCCTAGAGGGAGTCCCGATTGCACCCCAAGGAAAGCCCTATCAGGTCTACGTAGACGACTCATCCTGCCAGACTGTCGGGGGTGTGGGGGTGCATATAGTGATCGAATGAGGGGAGGAGCACAATTATGCGGTCAAAGTAGCCTTCAAGGTAACCAACAATGAGGCCGAGTATGAAACGCTCTTGATCTGGATGTCGGTCGCTCGACTGTTAGGAGCAGAAGAGATAGAAGTGAGGGCCGACTCCCAAGTGGTCATTAGCCAAGTACTGGATAAGTTCGCCACAAAAGGAGAAAAGCTGAAGAAGTACCTCCAAATCGTCAGCAATTATCGCTACCGCTTCCGCTAATTCTGCCTCCAGCAAGTCCCAAGAGGAGAGAATCAAAAGACAGACCGGTTGGCTAAGGTCGCGTCCAGGTAGGAAGAACTTCTCCTCTAGGAACACACAGTGGTCAGAACGGTCGATACCCCGTCCATCGGAGGAGAAGTGTCCGTCACCACCCCTACATCCCCGGATGGCAATAGATATCAGGGATTTCCTGCAGGAGGGCAAACTACCAGACAACCTGGAAGAAGCGCGGAAGGTCAGAAACAGGGTGGCTCGGTTCAGCCTGTTGCAAGGGATCCTATACAAGAGAGGCTTCTCTGAGCCACTCATGAGATGCCTTTCACCAGATGAAGCGTAGTACGTACTGGCAGAAATCCATGAAGAATTTGCGAGAGCCACCTGGGAGGAAGAGCACTGGCCACAAGGGTAACCCGAGCTGGGTACTACTGACCGTGTTCCCTCAAAGATGCAGAGGATTTCGCAAAAAAATGCCCAAAGTGTTAAGAGCATGGGATGGTGTCGCACTACGCACCGGAGGAACTAACGCCGATCACGGCCCCCTGGCCCTTCGCACAACGGGGTCTGGACCTCATTGGCCCATTCCCAGCAACCCGAAGAGGGGCCAAGTTTATAGTCGTAGCAGTTGATTACTTCACCAAGTGGGTCGAAGCAGAGGCCCAGGCAAGCATCACTTCCCAAACTATCACGAAGTTCCTGTGGAAGTCTGTAGTCTACCAGTTCGACATACCTCAGAGCTTCATATCGGACAACGGGAGAAAGTTCGACCGCATGCATTACTGAGAGTGGTGCGCAGAGCTTGGAAGGAAATGGAGACGGCTCCAATAGTACGCTTTGTTGGGGGTAATACCGTCTATGGCAGCTGTTTACGCAGAACGTTTTTGTTAGGCCTTTGTATAGTACCCCCTTTTTTTTGTTTCCTTTTCTATAAAAAGTTGTATACTTCATGTGAAATGAAATGGAGATCTCTTTGTCTTGACTGCTTGTGTCCCACTTATATTTTTATATCTGCTTCCATGGAATACAGTAAAATAATTAGAAAAATTATATTTTGAAGTTGGTGTGTAGAGCATTTTTAATATCTAAATATTGCAAATTAGATTTTAAAATTGAAGTGATGTGGTTGGTGTGCTCAATAGAGTAATTCCAAAAAAATATACTAAAAACTTTTTAAAAAGATTGTCAAATTTTTTCTTATCCTAACAAGCGAATCATGTTAATTTCCTAACTACACAAACTATTATTAGTGACCATTCAAAACCACTAAGTTTGAAATGTGTAGTCTCTTCTAATTGATCAAATGGAAATGCTATATGGAACTCCTTTTCCAGTTACGCCAAGGTTGGAAATTGGCTTCAAAAGCTCATACAGTACAACCCTAGTTCCTACTCTATTATTCAAACTATTGTTCGCATTCATTTCATCAATTATCCTTTCAAGTTCCCTCAATCTCCCATGGAACCTCTCAAATGCTTCCTTTATGAATGGATCTTCAGCCCACAATGGCTCACTTTTCTTCCCAAGGTATTCCTCGTCGGGTGAATGATTAAACAATATATCCAAAACAACCATCACTCTTGTTGCTTTAAGCTGTGAATGGAAGCATTGCAAAAGTGCGTGTTCAAGTTTTTTCATGAACTTTTTCCATTCTTCTTCAGTTGGGTCTTCTGTGGGCATGTTGGTTTTAACAATGGTTGGCCAATTTGGGAAGTAGCCCCCGTAAGCATATTGACCGAAGTTGGTGGCAGCATGGTGGTCAGAAGTCACCCAAGTGATTGTTGTGAGGATATCAATAAGGTATTTTTGGGTTTTGAGAATCGGCCACCATGGTTCATCCTTCTTGTCGGCGTGGCCAACTGTTCCAATTTCCATTCACCATGGTTGGAGCTCTTGATCAGACTCCATAAGGCTAGGGTCAGGGTAGTAGTGGTTGACATAGTCTATGATGGAATCCTAGAGGATGAGACCATCATAGGCGTAAGGGTAGTGTTTGATTGTTAGCCTTAGTCCATGAGGAGCAGTTGGATCCTCAACAGCCATTCCCTTGCATACACAATTGCAAAAGAGCCGATCGATCTTAAAATTTGATATATGGGAATTAGATTATACACATTATTGAAAAGCTATAATATGCCATGCACTGGATTGCCAATAAGTTGCAAAGCAACAAGTTTTCTGTTTGTTAAGAGTACTTCTACTTATAGTTGATGTGTATTATTCATCTTCTAGGGTGTGATTTAGGATAGCGTTTTCCTCCAAACTAGTTTGAAAAAGGCTTCCTCTAATCCCATCTATAAAAATGGCAAGTGTTCTTAGAACATATGACAATTTATAAACATATGACTTATTAAAAAGCTAAATTTAAAAACTGTATATGATGGCATGTGTCCCTTTATTAAGAAAATATGAGTTTCTTTGCATGCTCAAAGGACACATGAAAATTTTTTAAATGGGTTGGTGGATCGGTTTGGAGGAAAACTCTTTTATTTGAATTTTTATTTTTGAAACTCTAAAAGATTTGCTAATTGGAAAGTAGGTACCTGCTAATTAGGTCAGCAGGAAGTGACTCCTGGAGATCATAGGCAACAGAGCAGATTTCCATGGAATATTTGCCAGTTGTGAATGCAATGGTGCCACTTGCATTGATAAGTGCTTCTCGAGCTAGAGCATTGATCTCCTCCATTGTGTAACGAAAATGAGGGTGCAACAATTTATAGATTGGAAAAGAGATTAGTCAAATCATTTCCCTTATTAATATAAATCAAATTGAGTTTTGAAGGAAAAACCATAGCAAATAATTAGTTTATAAAGAAGTGGGAAATAATATATATCAATGACTAATGAGCTGGTGATAGCGAGAGTCATGGGCAAGGACATGAGCTTTAGCCAAACTTCTGTTGAATGCCAAGAAGGTGCATAAACTTGCTTTCACTGCGGCTTTCTGTCCATAACAATAATATGAAAAACAAAAACAAACAACCGCTAACAGCAGAGTGTGTTAGGAAAGAAACTTTGCAATCAAACCATCTCTCTTGACTCTTGGGTTCTTCAAGTTTTCAACCCTTTTCCCTTGATTTCTTAATGAATTATAGCTATAAAACATCCAAAAATGATTGCTAATGGATGCAGCAACACCAAGTATTTGGTAGTGTTAGAGTAGCTATCATTACTTCAAACGTAATAAATCAATTATACTCAAGCATGCCTTTAAGAGAGACAAGAACAAAATCAAGTACTGGCTGAACCATTCACAAGCAAAAAAGTTAGATCGATGATGGTCAACTAAGGGTAGACATGCAAGAAATTATCCAACACTAAAAGGAATAGCTTATGGCAACAGTTGGACATATGAAAGTTAGGAAAATGATAGACAAACACCTCCTTTTACAACGTTTCATACAACTATGTTTTAAATTAGGAGCATTTTTGTAAAGTAACTTATAAAACGATGGGTGTATATGCCAGCCAAGCTTGTAGAATCTATTAACATATCATGTTAATGACATTCCATCCTATGATAGTATGAGAATGAGTATCACATCATCCACATTCCCAGAGTAATAATTTTCCATTGATGATAATCTACAGATCATGTTAACTCTAGCATATGCGATCAACTAATCATTTGGTTGAGGAAAACAGAATTAGAAATATTGCTTCAATCCATATTGCAAACACAACAATATGTAATTAAACATGATGAAATGGCAATAAACCTTTATCATTGTTGACAAATAGAGAAGAAATAAGTCCAAAGATCATTTTATTATAAGCAAGGGAAGCACTCTTAACATAAATTTTTCATTTTTTTTTTATTTTAAGGAAAAGAGTTACAAAAATGACTGAAAATTCTATCGTACCTTCTCTTTAATTATGAAGGAGATCTAGAATTTGATTATATGAAAACTCTTGTAGTACATGCCATATGTAGAGACGAAGTATCTTGAGTTTTATTTCAAGAATCATACACTCAAAAATCTATTTCAATTTGCTAAAAGAAATCAGAGGCATTACAAGCCTGTCTCAAAGTCTTCAACTAGATGAAATAAATCTATTTACATATTTACAGCAAGCAAGAGTTTATATATTATTATCCATGTATGCATTTCACCCCTTTCTAGATGACAGAAAGTTAAATCCATGTCAGTTACATGACTTGAATATAGATATCGATGGAAGACAATTCAGCATAAAACATAATACAACACCTAACCTGTATATATCTTGTTTGATCCAACAATAAAACATCAGGGGACACCTTTGTAAAAACCACCATTCTGAAATACAAGAAAAAAATAGAGAAAATAAATTATAATAAATATACAGCAACAACCAAGAAAATGGGAAAAGTAAACCATATCTAGACATCATCCCCCTTACTTGTTTATTATTGTGGAGGAAATATTGTCGGGAATTTTAAAAGGAAGATTCCAAGACGGGCGAATTATCCATTTTTCTCTCCCGAGGGGTGCTCCGACTATTACTCGCAGACGATATAGTGATTTTCTCAAATGGGAGTAAAGCTTCCATTAAGGCGATATCAGAGTCTCTTGAAAGTTATGAAACATGGGCTGGTCAGAAAGTTAGTAAGGAAAAATCCTCTATCATCTTTTCTAATCTTATCTCAACAGCTAGAAGAAGAAAAATATTGCGATTTACTAGCTTTTCAGAAGGTTCTCTACCTTTTAAATATTTGGGAATTCCAATGATATTTGGAAGATTGAAATCGATCCACTTTGATGACCTTACTGGGAAGATTAGTGCGAGAATTGGAGGCTGGATGTCTCGCTTACTATCCAGTGGGGCAAGATTGCTATTGGTAAAACATGTGCTTAGCAGTATTCCAATACATATGTTGTCCATCTTTCAGGTCCCGAAGACAGTTTTAAGGTCTTTTAATCGTTCTCTGAGTAATTTCCTCTGGGGATACAAGGATGATAAACCAAAGAGACACTGGAAAGGATGGGATAAACTATGCATTCCGTCTAGTGAGGGAGGCCTTGGTATTCGAAATTTTTAGGATACTCAAAGATCTCTACACATGAAATTTGCTTGGAAATTATTGACTACTGACTCCCTATGGTCTCGGTTTTTCAAAGCCAAATATGTGAAGGAGGGTCACATCTCTTTTGTGAATCCTAATAAAGGGTCTCGGTTCTGGAAGATCATAACCAGTTGTATCCCAGAGATCATGGAACACTCAAAATGGAAGCCAAAGGAAGGAAAGATCTCCTTCTGGTTTGATAAAAAGGTTTGGAGAAGATAGAAATAGAGATGGATTCACTAATTGTGGTAAACTGGTTCCGAAATGCAAAATGTCTTATTTGGTACCTTGTAGATTTCTGGGAGGAATTGATGGACTTACTAAGTGGCATGGTGTTCTCAATCAGACATATTTTCAGACAAAGGAAATTCTCCAGCTGACTACTTGGCTAGGTTGGCTTCGGATGACTGTGTAGGATCTTGGACTGAGATGGCCTCTGCCCCTCCCCTGTTGAGGGTTTTGATTTGGACAGACAAAATTGGAATTCCTTATGTTAGAAATGCTTTGTAGTTTGGTTTTAATTTTCTGGTTTTGTTGTTGTCTGCTGTCATAACTTGGACAAACTTGGACTTTCTGGTGTATTTTATTTTCTGGTTGGTTGTTGCCTGCTGTCAAAGCTGGGATGTATTTTGCTCACTCTATTACCACGGTTTCTCAGCCATAAGTGAGCTTTAATCAATCCTGGAGGTGTTTTCCTCCTTTATATATATATATATATAAAGGCATGTATTTAGTAGTATGCCAGCATGAACTTGATAGGGAATCTGCAATGTGACTCAGCTGTAAGATTGTCAATCTTGAAAGAAGATCTACTGATCGAAGCAACTTCAAGGATGAAAAATTAGATAAATATGATATTAAAATTCCTCAAAAATCTTCTCTCTTTAAAGCCTAGAGAGTTCCACTTGTCACTGCAGGAACAGAAGCCTGGAGTGGTTTGTTATACCTATAGTATCACAAATAGCAACGAAAACACACAAAAAAGAAAATTACGTACCATTATGATTAACGGCAGTAAACAAATCAAGAAAAGGCCATTTTGACATTTGTTACAAATAGTAGTAGTAACAATAATAAAAGTAACGACAAGAAAGTTAATATGAATAAGAGTAATGCTACATACAGTCGTGAAAGTAAATGTCGTGCAGTCGTTTTGAAAAAATACTATTAATTATTTTTTTTTCATGTGGGTCAAAGCGACTGCACAACGCTTGCACACTCACGACTGTAAATATCATTTCTCTATGAATAATAAGCCATCACCAAGGCACACGCATATAGGCATTAAAACATTTAAATGGTCATGCTAAAATGGATTTGAACTTTGAAATCATTCTGATTTGTCGGTTTCAGATTTTGACGATGTCTTACCATTTTTATATATATCGACAAGAACGATTCACCAACACCTGAAAATTGAAGTCTATGTGAAGAAATCATATCATTAATTTGGTTTAGGAGTATAACATTAATGGAGAAAGAACTCAGAAAAGCCAGCTCCTCGAAGGATGATAACTTTTCAGTTGTGTACTGTTGCAGAACCAGTGGCGGAACCAGAAATTTGTTTTAGGGGGCCAAGCAAAGCTAAACCTATAATAAAATATTTTTTGTTGTATTTCTATACAATTTTTTTTGCAATATAGAATAATTTGATAGTAAGATCTAAAATAAAAATAAAATACGCTTAATAGAACCTATGTATTAAAAAAGTATATGATATGTCAATAACAATATATCATTGAAATAACATAAAGACACTCGTATAAATATATCAAACAAAAGAAATACAGAATGTCTAAAATTGTAACTTGCGTTCTTTTAAAGAAACAAAATCATCACGTATTGAATCTTAATCAAAATTCTTAGTTATTTCTCTTTCAATATATACGACTAAATTATTTGCTAGAAACTCATCTTCAATTTTGTTGCGAAGTCTTGTTTTAACAATCTTCATAGCTGAAAATGCTCGTTCACTGGTCGCTGTAGATACTGGAAGAGTCAAAACAAGACGAGTCAATCTATTAATAAGATGGTATGTTTTTTATTTCTCTGTCTCTACCAATCTTCGACATAAATCTGCAATGGATGACAGACTCTGAAACTTCGGATTAGTAAGCACATCAACTTCAAAATGCTTCAATTGAAACCTTAAATTAATTTTCTCGTTCTCAGAAAAATCAAGAGGATAATACTTTTCTGCAAGACAATAGATATCATCAATATTAAAGGATCTATAAGCATCCTTTGGATCCAAAGCTGAGCTAAGGGCTAAAAGCTTTGTTGCTTCTTCACCAAACCTACTGTCAAGCTCTTGCATTTGAAAATCTATAGTAGCATTAAATATTTCAAAATGATAATGATGTTCTATCGTAATGTGATTTCGTTGATGACGACCACGGCCTTGTACATAACGAGAGCTCAATTCTGGAATGTCAATATCAAATTTCTTGGAGAAAGAGACAACATTCTCAAGTAGATTTTCCCAACCTTCATTTCTCAATTTTTGAATGAGTCCTTTTGTAGTAGAAACCATATTCATGGCATTCAAAATGTCTTGAGATTTTTGCTGCAAAACTTGACTAAGAACATCAGTAATACCCATGATTTCTTTCATTAAATGTAAAATAAATATAAATTGGAATGATGTAATGATTTTTTAAGCAGCATTCGCATCCCCATGTTGAGAGTAAGTGGATCCTTCTTTTATTATGTTTTCAAGCACCGAGCAAGTGGCTCCAAACATTTGTAGTAGACTGCAAATAGAATAAAAATGAGAACCCCAACGAGAATCACATGCTCGTTTGACAGTGGGTTAGCTCATTTTCCCAGTGGATCCTTCTTTTATTATGTTTTCAAGCACCGAGCAAGTGGCTCCAAACATTTGTAGTAGACTGCAAATAGAATAAAAATGAGAACCCCAACGAGAATCACATGCTCGTTTGACAGTGCCAATTTGGTTAGCTCATTTTCCACTTTCAAGTTCATCAATAGCTATCATATGTGCAATTTGTGTTGCCTGAGCAGCTTGCAGTTCATCATGATGTTTACATGAAGCGCCCACCACATTAATAATGAAATTCAAATTTGAGAAAAACTCATGAACATAAACTACCTCTCTAGATGCAGCAACTAATGCTAACTGTAATCGGTGAGCAAAACAATGTATATAGTTGGGCAATCTTTAAGAAATAATGCTTGCAATCCTTTCCATTTATTACTAGCACCATCATACCCTTGAATATTTTGAATATCAAGACAATGATGAGAAAGAACAGCAGATATTTCATTCTTTAGAGTCAATGCCGATGTATCTTTAACATGTACAAGATCAAAAAATCGTTTTTATATAAAACCATCATCATCAACAAATCTCAAGATTATAGCCATTTGCTCCCTCTTAGACTCATCTCGTGCCTCATCAACAATAATGCAAAATTTAGAATTTCCAACATCTTCACGAATTTTATTTCTCACCTTTTTTGCAAGAACTTCCAAAATCTCTTTTTGGTCATTATACAAAGCCAAGAGTTTAAGCATCTCAAGAAAATTACCTCGATTTTTTGAATCAGGGGTCTCATCATGACCTCTAAAGGCACATCCTTGAAATGCAAGCCATCGAACAACATCAATAGATGCTTTTACTCGGAGTCGATTGTTGAGAATTTGCTCGGAGCTTTGTGCATTCATTACTTTATCAATATGCTATGATTGTTTTAATAAATCCTCACAAGCTTTCACAACATTATTATGACAAGAGCAAGGATCCTTCCCAATATGATTCAAAAAGGCACAATGTTTTCCATCATTAATCTTCTTCCAATTTCTAAATCCTATGACAGTAAATACATCACATCCAGAACGTTGAGATGCTTTCATTGTAAAAAGATAACAAGGTAAACAATATGCAGCATCTTTTGATGGAGAATACTCTAGTCAAGATGCAAATTGTACAAACCAAGAAGCTTGAAAGCGGCGAGGATGCTTTTCAGAATCCTGATATGGACCCATTTTCAAGTAAGCCTCTCACATAGGAGGACGTAATCCTGGATCTCTCAATCTCTTTAGAATAAAGAGTTGACTCTTCAGACAATTGGAGAGTTAAGATCAGGACTCAAGTTTAATCCTTGGAATTTTAGAAGAATTTTCTGGAGCCTTTTGAAGAATGAGTCGATAGTTCTCAATTTAGACATAATTCATGAACCTAAATTTAAAATCGAATTCAATTATGAAACATCCTTAAGCACAAAATAAATAATCATTCAATAGACACGCCAAATTAAGTAGCTATTTCAAAAAGAAAAAAATAAAAAATAAAAATACCTGCATGATGCCCTTTAAAAACACTGAACAAATTTAATACATTCGAACAGCCACAAATCCAGACGATCTGACAACGCACTGGCAAAAAACTTTAAATTGCTTCCATGCAGTTGCAACTTGCCACGTACGTGACGTACCCGTAACTCCTAAGCTTCAAAACTAGCTTTTGGCTAACCCACCGTATTCTTTTTTGTTTTTAGTGAGAGTAGAAACCAAGATAAATTTTTCATAAAATAAAATTAATATAATCTTATTAAACTATATGAAATTAATATATATTAATTTTTATTTCAAACATTTGGGGGGGCCGTCAGTCCGCCACTGACAGCAGAACCCTAGGGTGTAACACCCGGACCCAAATTGAGTGTTCTGAGTATTTTATTTGGAGTAGACTACGTGCTTAAAATCTTTGTTTTGACGGATTATGATTTTATTGGGCTTGATAATTAGGATTATTTTTCTAAAGGGCCAAGGTGAGAATTGAGTCGAGAATTTCTATGACAAGATGGATTATTTTTAGAAATTGAGTTGAGAACCACGACTCAAGAAAAATTCCAATCTTTATGCTTCAATATCCAAGTTGTTGGCCTAATATTTTCATATGGGCCCAAAAAGCCCAAGCCATTTGGGAGCAGTTCCGCACGTAGAACTCCACACATGCACAGTTTCACGTCTGCTTTTCCCACTTCATGCACGCCTCTCTGTCCTTATTTTTTTTCTCTAGGGTTTTATCTATTGTTTCCTATATATTTATACGTTCATCGTCCTTAACCAAAATCGAGAATAGCTGCTTCAATTTTTCTCCCTTTTCTCTCGGTTTATCACTGCAGCCGCACCACACCTTCAAGCAGCCACACACGGAGTCAACCCTGCACCACCACCATGATAGCCACTGCTCAGCCATCGCAGCCACTGTTCCAACGAACCTGGTTTGCACCTCCGTAAGCCGCCATGACCCTTTCAGCCTTCCGCATCTGCACTTTGACGTACGGACGTAGGGAAAGCCACGGCCAGCGTATGCACTGTAACATTCCCGCTTAGCACTACCCAAGCCCTTCCATAAACCGCAGCCACCCATTCTCACAGCAACGCCATCACAAGCCGCCAGCCCCATCCGTTGACCATACCCCTCAGCCGTTCAACACAAGAATGCAGCCTCACCAACGCCGAAGGACCTCTGTTTTTGCTTCCCGAAACAGAGTAGTCTTGGCTCAACCAACCCACCGCCTTTAAGACACTGCCAACGCCAGTTGCCTCAACCGCTTAGGACGACATTTCTGCCGCTCTCGGCCACTTTGTCGCTGCTTCGTCGTTGCCCACACAGTGAGCCCCTCTCACGGTGCTTCCTTTTCTCTCAGAACCTCTCTCTCCGTTCTCTCTCAGTGCGACGCTGTCGAGACAGCCACCGTCTACCAAAACCCAATTCCGCCGCGACCTCCTTCTCTCTCGGTGAGCTTCTGCTGCACGTCTTCCCTCTCCTGTGAGTTTCGGAAATATATGGGTGTTTGTAAGTGATGCAGTTACGTGAAGTTAGAAGTTAGGGGGAGATTATAGATTTATGAGGTTACTATTTTGCCCTTAAGCCAAGTAAGATTTGAATGTATGTTTTAAATGGGTTTTGAATGGGCATTGTTTTAAGGTTGGGTTCGGTTTTATGTTCAGCTTGTGTTTTGCAAAAGCTTTTGTAGCTCAGACTTGGCCTTTAATTGAAGTTGAGTTTTATGGATTTTTAGAATTAAGAGATATTTTAAAGTTATGGGAATTTTTAGGTATTGAAGAATTAAAATTAGATATTTTAGAAGCTTAGGTTTAAATGGTTTAAATTTGTGATTGATTGGAAATTTTCAGATTTATGTGATTATTTTATAGGTAACAATTTATAGTTGACTCGACATTTTTTTGAGGAAAATTCTGAAAAACTAAGAAGTTCAGGTAAGCGGGGTTCCTATGCTAGACTTTGCATTAAAATAAAATGAGCTGAGGTTATTTTTGGAAAATATGCATGTTTTGTTATGAAAAAAAATTTGAACTACATTACTCATGAGATTCTGTTTAAGAAGAAAGCATTTTCTATCATGACTGGTGTAGACATGAGCTTATTTTTGATATTTTGTTTCTGAACTTTGAAAAAGAGAGCGAATATGAAATTTGTGCATAAATTATGTTGTGATATGATTTTATCTGTTCCGAAGATTTTGTTCAGTACTCTGTTTGGATAAGACGTGATTTCTGAAAACCTTTGGCATGACTCTTTGATTCTGAATTTGATTATGTTTCCGCTTTGTTCAGTTACGGCCCTGCCACGGGTGATAATAGTGGCATACGACCCAACCACGGGTTATAATAGTGGATACGGCCCAACCACGGGTTATAATAGTGGATACGGCTCAACCACGAGTAATAATATTGGATACGGCCCTGCCACGAGTTATAGTAGTGGTCTCTGATTTGAGTGCACACCTTGGTGACAGAGTGATTTATGTTCTGCTTGGCTATCCGCAAATGCACAACCCTACCACGGGGGTTATACATAGCCTCTGTTCTGATATGATGTTCTGATGATGATGATGATCATTTATGCTATACCAAAGAATATTTTTGAATGAAATTATTTCTAAATCTTTGCTCTGATATTTTGATAACATGTTTTGCTTCCGCACTCTGAAAATGAAAATGTTTTGTTCTGCATTCTGATTTCTGTAAATGCTCATGTTTACATACTGGTATATGTTCTCTGCTTACTGAGTTGTTGATAACTCACCCCTTATCTCCATATATTTTTCAGATAATTTTGATGGTTTAGCTGGAGAACAAGAGTAAGAAGTTTTAGCAATGTGTTATGATCGTAGTGGAATAAGTACCTGAGGGTACAAGTGCTTATTTGAGAGTCGTAGTTAGTAAACTGATTTTATTTTTCGGGTATTTCGATTTGATGAGTTAAGGATAATTTCGAGTTTTGGAGAGTTTTTAATTTATGTTATTGATAATTTCTTTGTTGTCCCCATGAAGGAACATAGATATTTGGGTTGATTAAATGGATTAACATTTTATGGGATTTTTTTGGATTTTATAGTTGTATTATTTAAGTTAATTTTAGGTATTAAGAGTTAACTCTCCGGACCTCCAGGATTGGGGCGTTACATAGGGACCTCACCATTTTGTTCTTCCTAATAATGCGCAAAGAATTTCATGAACTCGATCGAAAATAAGAAATTATGAAAATAAAATAAAATTTATCCATTTGAATTACACTCCAAGAGATATGAATTGAATTTAAATCTAGCTGCATTGCCCAAGATAAAAATCATTATAGTAAATAATTTTAGTTTGCTTGAAGAATCAATGAAGGGAACGACAAAAATAACCCCAAGGGATTGGCCCAAGTGGTGAAGGCATTGGTCTTGGGATATCACTCCCTTCAAGGTCTGAGGGTGAGGTACACGGGACCGCGGTTTACTCTGCAAGCGTGGGTCAGAGAGCCCTGTCTTGGAAAGGTTCTCCGACGTAACTAAAAAAAAAAAAAAGGAATGACAAAATTTGAGATTGAGTTTAATCAAACAACCAAAATGAGAACCTAGGTTGCCAAGACCTCGAATTCCCCACTGCCAACAACATAAAAGCAGTCACCTTCACCACCCTGCAAAATGTAATAATCATGACACTCCTGCATAATTCCAAAAGTCCAGCCAGAATTATATTTAGAATGCACTCTCCATTTTGCTGAGTAAGTTCCCAAGCAATTCAATCCAGGCTCTAGTGTCATGAATGAAATCCCACCCATAGTTTTGATGCAACGCATGCATAAGGTGCCAAGGACACCTTATACAACTTATCATTTTGAAGGCCAATTTCAGAATATCCAACAAAGGTTTACAGTTGTTTCAAGGTTAATTATTTCTTGGTATTTATACATTCACATATCATCATGTACAACAGTAATAGTAGTTCTTCATTGATATTGTTTTAATATAAAGATGAAGCCCATTCTGTGCTTAGCTTGCCCAACACATAGGTTTATCAGTTACCATTCCTCTGGTTTACAAGAGTTTTCATAAAAATTTTGATCATTAATAAAGTTTAACTTGATTAAAAAATAGTTTTACTTCTGAAAATTCTCTCAAAACGGCTTCCTTTGTTGCAGCTTTAGCTTTTAGCAATCTAGATGGAGAAGATGGAGATGCCCCTAAGTAAGAAACTTGAATGAATCTCATGATACCACCATGTTCTTTGGCAATCTGCACAAGTTAATACAGATGAGAAAGAAAAGAATGGAAAATCTATGTCCCACAAAAAAAGGAAATATCATCAAACACCCAATCTGCAACAATTCTTTTACAAATCCACTATTTAGGTACAAAAAAAAAAAAAAAAAATTGTGCCTATTCTTTTTTTCCCGAAGGTGGTGTCCTGTGTGCCCCTAGCAAAGAGATTTTTGGCTGATAACTTAACTGTTGATGCAATCTTCGACTCAGTTTCTGAATTTACTTTCTTGTTTCTACTAATTGCAAGTCAGATCAGAAAGCATGCCAGATCACAAAAACCTAAAAACCATCAGATCGCAAAAACCATAAAAAACCATCAGATCACAAGGCAGATCAGACAAAAAAGAAAAAGAAAAGAAAAGAGAGAGACAAGCTATGAGAGAGATAAGGATACTTTCCACTAAGAAACAAATCCAAGAGTTGGCACTGGGATAGTTGAAAATAAAAGTTCATCTGAAGCCTGATCTAAAATCCCACACTCCAGATTTGCCCAAAAACATAACTTCCATCAATTATTGTCTGTCCATATAGTCTAGGGGTGGCAAATTGTGTTTTCGGGTCGTATTTGTGTTGTGTCGAGTCATGAACATTCAATTGTATAGGTAAACCCGAACCCAACCCGTTAAGCTAAACGTGTCAAACTTTCAAATCCTAACCTAACCTATTTAGATAACGGGTGGGGTTACCGGTTTTGACACGTTTAATAATTAATTAAAAATATGTTAATGCAACACTACTTATTTAAACCCGTTTGTTTCATGTAAATTGGTTGAACTAAAACACATAATTCATTTGACCTGATTAAACATAATTTCACATAAAAGTTAAAATCTATATTTATTAATAACCACAATACTTTAAAAAATATATATAAATATTTTTTAAATTTTAACATATAATAAAACCAATATTACAAGCCATACAATAATAAATATGAGCATAAGTCTAAAATTACAATCCCAATAATAAAAATAATAAAAACATAATCATACTAAGAAATACTAAGAAATACTAATATTACAATTTAACAATAATAAAATTTTAATTTGGAAATAAATTATAAATAGGTTCAAACGGGTTGATTTTGTGTTAAGCAGGTTAACCCATTATTGACCCGTTTATAAATTGTGTTTTAACGAGTCAACCCATTTTGACCCGAACACATTAATATCAAACTCAAACCTGCTAATTTTGTGTTGTGTTCATATTGAATTCACGAGTCGTGTCATATATTGTCACTTCCAATAGATAGCAGTTAAAAAAATTACTCTTGAAATAAATTTAACAAAAAAAAAAAAAAACAAATGCCCAATACCCATGTACCTCTGAAAGAGCAACGATATTCAGCTCTCTCAAGCCAAAAATAGTGAAATCACACTTTTTTGTGTCCTTGAGTGATTGAAAATAGAGGAAAATAAGAGAGACAAGTTAGGGTCTTAGAAAATCTGAAACAAAGAGAACCGAGAGGTGGAGTTGAGAGAGAGAGGACCTTCAAACGAAGCAGTGAAGAGACAGAGGATCAGAGAAATAGGGAAAGAAAGAGAGATTAGAAGATAGAAATAGAGGGACCAAGGAGGATGAGAAGGGGTAGTCGACCGACGAGGCGTGGTGGCAGAGGTAGCTGGTGGACTACGGCGCGGCTGGGTTCCAAGGAGCCAGAGGAGAGCTTCTAGATTTTGCCTTTATGGCAAGAGAGAAAATATCATGGGGCGTCTGAGTTTGTGATTGATGGGTAATGATAAAGTGTCAAAAAATACATGATTAAGTTATTAAAGTGAATAAATTGTTTAACCAAAAATGAATTAAGCACTAACTATGCAGTAGTTTTTAGTACTTAACTCAATGTTAAATTTTAATGTTTTACACTTAAAAAGAATTTATAATGCAGCTGTTAAACCACATCAGAATTAATATCTCAATTTTACCCCTCACATTGTGAACACTTCATACTAATTGATGTAGGGCATTTTTGGAAAAGGTCTACCAATTGGACTGGCTGACAGAAGAATGTGAGGATCACACGCTTAGGGCTGAAAGGGAGTGCACTGGAACGTGGGGCACGATCGAAAGCTAGAGCACGACATGAAGCTACGGAACAATTGGGGAGTGGAAATGCAAGGTGCAGGGACACGTATGGGCTTGCTGGCTGGAATCAAAGGCTGGGCAGATTCACGCACGGGGGACTAAAGGCACGATGGCATATGGCCTCAAAGTGCGGAAGTGGAGCAGAAATCCCAGGGGAAATGGGCACAAGCAGCACCGCCAGGGGCATATAAAAGGAAAAAAAAATCATGCTGGAAGGGGTTGTTGTTTTTCTAGGAATATTTTTCTACCGCAGCTTTGTTTATGTGCCTAGCAACCCATCTATGAGTTTTAGTTTTTCTTGTTTTAATTTCTATTTTCCGAAAAGATGATGTTAGGCTAACTTTGTAGATTGAGTTGTGGAGAGTGTCTTTTCTTGTTTCTCTTATTAGCTGTGTAGATAGCTCTTTCACAAACAAGTTCCTCACACAAATGCTCAACATGAATATTGTTGTCCTTGTGGAAATGACCATGGAATTTACCCATCTACTACTTTGATAGCTTCTGTACTTGGAAGACAGATTTAGAAGGCCATTAGGTAACAAACAGGATCGAAGACTCTAGCCTCCACCCTCCCATCAACCTGTCAAAACATCCCTCAACAGACAAGGTCCCGGAACCTGATGTGTAGAACAACCAAATTCAAGTCCTATAAGAATCAAATAAACAAAGACGAATGAGAAAGACTAGAACTAAGCCTATACCCAGTCAGAAAACAAAAGAAATCGAAAAGACAAAAAGAGATCACTACAGTCGGTCAAACAGGGCAAAACGAAGACATGTGAATAAAACAAAAGCGAGTCAAAAGGACAAACAAGGAAAATGAGAAAGATGGAGGGACAAAAACGGAAATGAAAAATGGTCCAAAATTCACTGTTCCTTTCTGGATAGCCTCTTTTATTCAAATTCATAGAATATATATATATATATATGAGTAATGCTACATACAGTCGTGGAATGCGCAAACGTCGTGCAGTCGTTTTGAAAAAGAGTGGGGTCCACTATTAAAAAATTAATTTCTTTTCATGTGGGTCTCATATTTATTTACTTTTTTCAAAACGACTGCACGGCGACTGCACGCTCACGACTGCAAATATCATTTCTCTATATATATACACTAGTAAGGCACTACGTGTGATGAACGTGGGCCCAGATGATGATTTTTGTTATGTCTTAAATGTTTAACTATAAACAGACAGAGTTTCATCTATATTTTAAGAATTTTCAAACATATAAAAAGGTAATGTATTAAAATTTTCAAACGCATGTAGTTGATTGGTACTTGATGTAAATAAATCATTGAACATTTTTCTCTAACAAAAAATGGTGTCCGCTGCGTTGAAATGGAACAGTTAAGGGCATCACATACTAATCAAGAATAGATATTTATGGAAATAATAATTATTTAAATATAGAAGTAAAATCATTTTAAACAGAAATAAGAGATATGATTTTAAAGAATAAAATTTTATTGTTAATGGTGGTGCAGATCTAACAATTTCTGCAATTTCAGATATCTTTATTATTGGGTCGACAGAACTGCTTGAAGCTTATCCACTTGGCGTATCGAAAATATTTCCAATTATTTCTTCGAGTAATCCATTATATTGTGTTGCCCTAAGAGTTTGGTTGATAATTAAAGTGAAGTACTAAAAGAGGAGATAAGATATATTGGACATATATGGTAGTATATTATAAAAAACCAATATGAAATTTATATTCTATTTAAATGAGAAATGGAATAAAGTTTTTTAGACAAGTTGTTTACCATGTACACATTGCAACAATAGATGGAAGAAGAGGTTCAATGGTGAAGACATTTGTCGGTGGTGAAGACATTTGTCGGTGTTGATGACAAAGATAGGTCTACATTATAAATATGTACGAATAAATATACAAATATACAATGGATAATTGATAAGAATGTTAATTCTAATGGAAACTACCATTATAAGAAGAAACTCATATTTGCATTCCTAGAATTATTGGTTTTGCCAGAATAAGGTTAGAAATTTCTTGGCATTCATCGTGAGCGAATCGATTCCATATCTTTAAACGCAGCAGTTTAAGGCTATCAAAATTATAAACAAAATTAAATTTCTAATAATGAGTAATATAGAATATCTATTACTATATATAAAAGCAGAGTCATATAATTCCGATATGGCATTCTATCCATAAAAATAGACATTCTACATATTAAATTTGAAGTGTTATGTTTATAAAGCAGTAAATCTTTTAAAAACGATGTTTCATTATGAATCATTGTAACTTTTAAGTTTAATTTCTTTTCTTACATATAAAGATATAAACCGACTCAAGACTTTACTCAAAAGCAGTAATTCAACATTTATATTGTTTTGCATTTTAAACGGAGTCATATGACTCCGATATGACATTCTACCCATAAAAGTATGCATTGTATCCATTAACCTTGAAGTATTATGTTTATGGAGCGGTAATCATTTTAAAAGCAATATTTCATTATGAACTGTTGTAATTTTTAAGTTTTATTTCTTTTCTTACATATAAAAATATAAACTGATTCAAGTCTCCACCTAAAGACACTATTTCAACATTTATATTGTTTCATCAAATAAACCGTCCTATAAACCTTTTCGAATTTCTCCACTATAAAACTCGGTCTCTCCTAAAATTTATCTCCCTCATACACAACAATCCGAGCATTGCACGAGTTATAGGCTTGTTAAATTAAAAGCTTGATAACTGTAAGCAGATATATGTTGATCAATAATGTATATGTCTAGGACTAATCTTTTCCCTTGGTTGTTGTTCACTTCATTTGGCGGGTTCATATGAATTGCAACTGCCAAAATATCTAATTTATGAAGTTATTTTTTGTTTGTAACAAAAGAGAACTATATAAAAATATCGATATATTTATATAATAGTTACCTATTTCGGCATTTGTGTCTTTGTACACGTCAAGTTCATTTAAAGAGATAATATTGTATTCTGGATGTCTGAGCGTTGTTTGCTCATCTTCGATGTCCTCAATTTTTCTCGAGTTTAATATCTGTTGGTACTCATACACTTCTCTATAATGCCTTGGATGTAGTTGCTTCACAAAGGCATTGCTGATGCAGTAAGATTGATAGACGTCTAGTGTATCATCACGTAAATCGATGTCCTTGCAAAACATCACCGTTTGCACGCAATTTTCCTGTAAAAAGATAGAGATATGCTATACATCTGCCTACAGCCAGCACACACTTCACGTGATTTTTTTTTTTTTACACTCAATGCATTGAGTGTGTGCCGGCTGTAGGCAGATGCAAATATTTTTCCAAAAAGATAAAGATAAAAGGTATTTATTTAATTTTAAATGATAAACAAAATAGTGTTAAGTAATAAAGAAGAATATTTTAATCCCTCGACTATCAACATTAAATTTTGGTACCTCGCTGGTGAATTTTGCACCACTCATTTTGGCGATTTTTCTCCGACAATCATTTTGATTTTCTAATTGCTGGTGACTGAAGCGATGTTGTCGATGGATGTATACATGGTTTGTATGTTTACTGCAATTAAAAATCTGGAAAGAAACATATGTTAATATATAGCATAAAATTTATAACACAATTAAATAAAATGATACAATATATGAATAATAATAACGTTAAAAGAACTCAAATACACACGATGTTTTTTGTGTAATTTGTTTCATAAATGGCAGTTGTTGTTGGTCTTATAAGCATTTTTACTGAATCGATCAGCAGTTTGAGTTCTTGATAATGCAATATATAATTGTCCATGAGAAAATGCTGGTTCAGGTATGTTAATACAAAACTGTAAATTGAAGATTTGGAGAATAAAATTTGGAGAATTTTAAGGATGTTCTAAAGATTTGGGAAAATAGATAAACTGTAAATTGAAGCGTATGAAAAGTTGTATGGCAAAGCAGTGTGTAAAATATATAGGATAAAGATAGAAAACATTGTTGGCAAACGAAACCACAAGAGAAAACAATTGAGGATTTCCTTGAAAAAGAAGGAGCTTTTTGGGAAATAATGGATTTATAATAATAGACAGTCGGTAAAACAATTACATGAAGAAGAGTTCAGAATAAACCAGGAAAATAGGATAGAGATGGAAAAAAAATACTTTCGACGAAAATACTGTTCACAATTTTGCAAATTTTGTTCTTAAAAAGCTTCTTTAGATGCAGTACTTAGGTGTAAAAATAATTACATAAACTCATTCCAAATATTGGACGAAACCCGAACAAGAAGAAAGCCAAAAACAAGAACACTGGAATTTATACAAAAGTAAACTCGACTAAAGTTTGTTGGAATTTGGAAAAATTGAAAGAATTATAGTGTCATTAATACTAGGAAAAGAACAAAGAAGATTTAATTAACTCGAGAAAGGGTGGGGGAAACTGAGGTTGATGGCTTCTTATCAAACAGTTAGTGTGCACTATCGTTGTTTCCTCTTCCATCTTCAACTTTTATTTTGCTTATATAGTGCATATTACATTAGAACATGCGAACTACTCACATAAATAGTATATGAAAAAAATAAAATAAAAATTTCAAATGTGAAAGAAAATTACACTGAGATGCGAAGAAGGAAGAAAATACTCTAATTTATTTGGTTATTTTAAAAAAATCAAATAACAAAAAAGAAAATTCAAACAAATTGAATAAAAACTTTCATAAAACATTACAAAGACTTATTGGTCTATATTCAGAAACATGTTTTGGGCTACTGGATTTAAGAATCAGAACCAGATAAGTGAAATTGATAGATTCAATATCAGCATTGGAATTTAAGAAGGATAAAACAGCATGACAAACCTCTTTACCAACTACTAACCAGTGAGTTTGATAAAAAATGCTCCATATCCATTTGGACCAGGAGTTCTGTAAGGTCCCATTTGGAAAATAACAGCTCTAACTTCCACCTCAATAAATTGTTGTAGCAAGGCTGCATTCATTTTTGGAGTTACTCTTGGGTTCAGGTCTTGTAAACAAACATTAATCTGAGTAGGTTGTATTGAATGAAAAAGGGACTGATAAAATTGTGTAAAAGCACAGCCTATCTCAATTGAGGTAGTATGCACTAGCCTATCTCAATTTTTTTAGTAACATGATGTCCATAAAAACAAGTAAGCATCCAAGGAGGGTTGGGGTTATTGGCAATCCAACAATTGATGTGTCTATGTGAGAAGCTTTGAGCCTCCAACTCTAGACCACCCCTACGGCCAAAGCCATCCACAGTAAATAAGTTTTGAAAGTCCAAACCATACTTCAACTTACCCAACTTTGTTTTATGAATTCTAGTTTCCATAGGAAATAAAATACTAGGCCTTTTATCCTTAACCATAAGGTTAAGATCATGAATTGTTCGAGGGTTGCCAAGCCCTCGACAGTTCTAACTTAGAAGCTTCATTTTTTTCAACTGGGTTGTCTTCCAGCCTCTGCCGATAAAGACAAAGTTTTTTTTGCCTAGTCAACTTCATCTTGTTATTGCTTGTTGGTTTACCCATAAGCAAAAAATTCCTTTTTCGAGTGACAGTATTAAATTCAACAGGGTGTTTATCATTAAGATCAGTAGACAGTTTGACATTGTTCTTCAATTTCTTCAGGGAAGATCCAACATGTTTATCTGTATCCACTGAGGTCTTCAACAAGCCACCTATCATCTCACCATCAGTAATGGGAACAGAGTCAATAGAAGGGTTATCTGTTAGAATAGATGGTTGTGGGGGATTCACTGCAAGTTCAGGCATGGTAGTTACTTCTTTTGCAGTTAAGGCAGTTATGGTTTCTGATGAACAACCAATCTCATTCCCTGGTTGAGAAATAAATTTTTGCCACGTCACTTTTTCCTTGTCAACTGCCACATAACTGTTATTACAGTTCCCTGAGAAACTGGAAGAAGATAATTGTTGTCCATGTTGCATGCAAGGAGGTTGTCCTGACTTTCTAGGAATGAAATTCCCCACTCCACCACGAGAATTCGTGGCCCTTAGCCATGAACCATATTGCTTATTAGTGGTGGTAGAGGATGAGGAAGAAATAGATAGTACCATACACCTAGAAGGTCCATGCATAATGATTCCACATGTGAAACAGAAACATGGCAGTCTTTCATATTGGAAGGACACAAAAACTTGATGCCCCTTCAAGAACACCATAGTCCCACGTGCTAGTGGTTTGGATAAGTCAATCTCCACAAGAATCCGTAAATACTTTCCCCAGCCATGTCCACTATCATCCACATCCACATGGATAACATTGCCTATTGTCTTGCCAACCAGTGCACCAACATCATAGTTCATATAGCCAAGAGGCATGTTATGTAATTACACCCAGAAGCATGCATGACTGAACACCAGATCAATGGGAGTAGTAAAACCATCAAAGTATTGCAGGCAGATTAACTGATGATCAAAGAGCCAAGGTTAACCCTCCCATACACATTGCAAAGCATGTTCAGAATTGAACTCAAATAGGAATAAATTTGCAATCACTTCAAATATCTTAATCTTATCAGCAAATTTCCAGACTTTAAGTATAGTAACTTTGAAAGCCTCTTTATTAATCCTTAATCCACCATAATCTTCCCCACGAGATAGAATTTTCCTTTAGAAAGTGTAGGTTCAACATCATTTTCAGCCACTATTACACCACTATTCTCTACATCAGTAAGACAGAGTTCCTTACATTTTTGAGTAATTTCATCCATCATTCCGTAATCCAATCAACACAAACCGAGAACAGAAAGGTTCAAATAGCAATCCACTACAAACCTTCCACCCGAAAGTGAAGGTACTACTCTTCCTCCTCAATGAACTTGTTAAGAGAATTGAGAGGAAACCGTTTCCACCATCGTCGGAGCAAACTATTCAAAACTCGGCCGGGTGTGTTAATTAGTGGTTCTCCTAATGGTTATTATCAGACAAGAATTGCATGACTTTTAGTACACTATATAGAATAGAGAAATGATATATACGAGTATCAAATGTATAAATTTTACGTAAGTCTTTTATAAAAAATACTCATGACGTAAAAAGTGTAAAAACTTTATCTTTTTAATAGGCCAATATTTTTAGAAAAGGCTTTTACATTTTGGATCTAGAGCACTCACAATGGCTTTTATATTATACAAAAAATATAAATTATTTGAAGAATTGCTCTAAAAAGAAGTTTCATCCGATTATGTAAAAGGAATTCTAAAATACAATTAGCTACAGTAACCCGCTACATATAGTAGGTACTGTTTATCCTGTAAATTTTTTATTATTATTGATATTTCATTTACTCTCTCATTTTCTTTTATTTTGATTTTTATCATGTAAGCAAATTCTTTTTATTGTTCATCATTTAAAACACATATATTTCATTTGCTTCTAAAAAATATCTTAGAAATATTTTTAAACCAATTTTTTCATATTTTGATTTTATTTTTAATTTTTATTTGGCTTATATATTTTGTTTTATGCGTATAGGACTGAATTATTTTACATTGTATATAAAAACAAATTGCAAATATAAAAAAATATATGAATATTGTAAATTTATTGGTAGAAATAAAATATTTAAAAAGTATACAAGAGAATATTTAAATGATATAGAGAAAAAACAGATAAATTGATGAATGACATATTGTAAAAAATCAATATATAAAATAGAAAAAATAAATTTTAATGTTGTATTTTAAAAAAATACGATAAAGAATGCATTGCGAGTGTTCTTTAACATAGAGAATAATATGTCTACTATGATTTCCCCAATTTTAGGAGTGCCTTTCTTTCTTTGGGGAGAAAGTGTGAGGTTCTAGTGCCTTGGGTTTACCCTCAAAGGTTTTACGTCTCACTTCATGTGAGCTTCGTGGTTGGTTTGTTGTTTGTTAGTTTCGTAATGGAGGCAGAAGACTTGGCAACGCAATGGGAAAGGCTACATCTCTCAAAGGAAGAAAGTTCTTTTTTCCATATCAATCCGGAAAACTACACCGAGGAAGCTGCACGGGGCAAAAACTGTCTTGTGGGAAAGGCCCTAACTGAGAAGAGTGTTAACAGTGAGGGCTTTAGGGTCACAATGTCTCAAATATGGAAGTTGGAGGGGTGGGTTATTTTCAAGGAGTTGGGAGAGCAATGTTTTCTGATTGAATTCCAAAAGCTGATAGATAAAGAGAGAGTCTTAAGTGGACGTCCATGGTTTTTTGATAGACACCTTCTGACCATGATGGAAGTGGATGAAACAATATCTATCCATGCTTTACAGTTTCGTTTTGAACCATTTTGGGTGCAGCTGCATAACCTTCCGTTAGCAACCATGACAGAAGAGTTTGGTCAGGAGTTTGCAGGATCAATTGGTCACGTTATCAGAGTAGAAGCTAAGGCTGATGGACGTGCTTGGGGGAGGTGCCTCAGAGTAAGGGTAGCGGTGGATCTCCATAAACCTTTGCTGAGAGGGAAATGGCTGAAGCTAGGTGAAAAACAGCATTGGATTTCCTTTAAATATGAACGTTTACAGAGCTTTTGTTTCAAGTGTGGGGTGCTATCTCACAAAGGAAGAAACTGTACACGGCTGAGAGCTGAGCAACAAGGAGAGGAACAGGCCTCGTACTAGTTTGGCCCCTAGTTACGAGGGCAACCCAGGAACACAAACATTTTTGACAGGCATAGGTACGGTGGTAGCAGAGGTGGCAACCACCACAATGGTGAACAAAAAGGAGATAGGGATCGTGTTGACCAAGAGGACTCAAAGTACAATGGCAATTTCTTCAAAGTGGAAGTCTTTGAGGGAAAACAGGATACGTCCCTAGCGAAAAATGAGGAAAAAAGAAAGCAAGGGGTCCAATCTCAATCACCAACAGAAGAAGCAATGGTAGGCGATGGCCCTGCTCAGGGTGGTTATCTTGGGAACCAGTTAAAAGATCAGATACGAGATCATCTCCAAGAAGTCATGCAGTCAACGCACGTGCATGAGGTGTTTAGTTTCGAGGGAGCCACTGAAGCCACAGATATACAAGGGACCCAAAAGAGCATGGGATATGGGTCTGACATACCAAAAGAGGCCTTTACGTGCAGAGAAGAAAACTGGTCCCCCACTTATGATCCTGAAAAGTGGGAAGTTCTAAATAGGAGTGTGGTGGCTCCTACTAGAAGGCCTGATGTTTCTAGGCAGCAGGATTCGGGAAAAAGTATGGGGACAGGCAGGTTGGCTAGTACAGATGATTATGTGAATCCTAGTAGGGTTGACTTGGTAAGCACTGTCAGAAGGTGGAAAAGGAAGGCCCGTGAAAGAGCCATCCATGAGGAAGGCAATGGTGGTGCACCTCTGGCTGATACCTCTAACAGGCCAACCAGAGTTCTTTACCAGAGGGGATGCAAGAGAAGGAAGACACATAGTAACTCTGTTTCAAAGAAGATTAAGGAAGATGATGGCACAAATGAAGATTTGCTTGTTCAGGCAGAGGCTGGTCTCCAGCCCTGCCATAATCAATGCGTATTTTGGTGTGGAACTGTCGAGGGCTTGGGAACCCTCGGTCAGTTAGTGTCCTTAGAAATTTATCTAAGGAAAAGTGTCCCTTTTTATTTTTCCTAATGGAAACTAAAAGTAGAAATAAAATGATGGAGGAGATTAGGAGAACTTTAAAGATGGATGGTTGTTTTGCAGTAGACTGTGTGGGATTAAGTGGTGGTATTGCTCTTTTATGGTAAGAAAAATGAATTGTCAAAGTGATTAATTACACTAGATGGCACATCAGTGCACTGATCCAGGAAGATGACAGTGGACCAACATGGCAATTTACTGGCTTTTATGGTCACCCAGATACTGGAAAAAGGAGTGGCAGTTGGCAACTTTAAAAAATGTTTAAACCTTTCAGCCCCATGGCCTGTCTTTGCTCTGGAGACTTCAATGAGATCCTTCACCAAAAGGAGAAAATGGGAGGAGCAAGCAGACCCTATAAAAAAATTGAGAATTTTAGGCAAGCAATAGACTTCTGTGGCCTTAATGACATTCACTCTCAGGGGCTAAGTTTTACATGGTCCAAGAAATTGGCTCAGGCAGTCATTTAGCCCCCATGAAACAGGCTTAGGAGGATTGTCTGCCTTGACAGAAAATGATCCAAAGTGGCGCCAAAGGGCAAAGCAACACTGGCTCAAGCATGGAGATAGGAATACCCACTACTTTCATATGCAGGCAAGTCAAAGAAGGAAGACCAATACTATCAAAAGGGTCGAGGCCTCACAAGGAAGGAATGTAACTGAGCAGGCAGAGATTGGAGGTGTATTCACAGGTTACTTCTTTTCACTTTTTGCTTCCACACATCCCTCAAATTTTGAAAACTGTCTGTCTGCTCTGGGAACAAAACTGGACTCGGAGATGCAGGCTTGGTTAATGATCCCTTTCAATAAAGAACATGTAACAGAGGCTATTTTTCAGATGAATCCACTAGGGTCACCTGGCCCTGATGGATTCCCAGCTCAGTTTTATCAAAAACACTAGGAGGTAGTGGGTGAGCAAGTGTGTAATTTTGCACTCAAAGTCCTAAACTAGGGTGGATCTCTTAAGGAGGTTAATGACACCTTCATTACCCTCATACCCAAAGTTAAAAATCCCAAGAGAGTTACTGATTATAGACCTATTAGCCTGTGTAATGTTGTTTACAAAATAGTCTCCAAAACCCTTGCAAACAGGCTGAAGGCCATTTTGCCTAAGCTTATTTCCCCTAACCAAAGTGCCTTTGTACCCGGGAGACTCATTTCTGATAACACACTGGTTGCCTATGAGATCCTTCATACCATGAACTCAAGAATGAAAAGTAAAAGAGGCTTTATGACTATGAAATTATATGTGAGTAAGGCTTACGATAGGGTGGAATGACAGTTTGTTGAAGCTATTATGACCAAGATGGGGTTCCCTCCACATTGAATTAATTTAATTCAGACCTGTCTCCATTCTGTATCCTACTCAATACTGGTAAATGGGGAGCCTCAAAAGTCTCTTTTGCCTTCAAGGGGCCTTAGGCAAGGGGACCCTTTGTCCCCTTACCTCTTCATTTTATGTGCAGAAGCTCTCACTGCCCTTTTAAACAAAGCTGAAGCCTGTGGTGGTTTGACTCCAATCCCTATTGGAAGAGGTCCAGTATAAGTGAACCATCTCTTTTTTGCAGATGATAGTCTGCTTTTCTGCCAAGCTAAAGTTGAGGAACTCAGATATGTGCTCAACATACTTGACATATATGAGAAGGCCTCGGGACAGGTGATAAATAAAGACAAGTCTTCTATTTTCTTTAGTAGAAACACTGGCCAAGCATTTCAACAACAAATTTTGGAGCTTGCAAGGGTTAAATCTTCTGGCACTTTTGAAAGATACTTGGGACTACCTGCATTGGTGGGCAGAGCAAAGGTGGCATCATTTCATTCTCTTATTGATAGGACATGGAGTCGAGTTACAAACTGGAAAAACAAATTTCTCTCTGCAGCAGGGAAGGAAGTTCTCCTCAAAGCAGTCTTTCAAGCCATACCCACCTATGCCATGGGTATGTTTATGATACCAGTCTCCATCACTAGTAAGCTAAATCAATTACTCAGGAAATTCTGGTGGGGCTTCAATGAAGACAGTTCCAAAATTCAATGGGTCAATTGGAAACAACTCAGCTATAGCAAAGACATGGGAGGGCTTCGGTTTCAAGACTTGAGGAGCTTTAATCTAGCCTTACTTTCCAAGCAAGGTTGGAGAATTTTACAAAACCCAAACTCTCTGGTGGGCAGGGTTCTTAAGCAGAAGTACTTCAATAAGGTAGGGTTTTTAGAAGCCAAAGTGAGGACAGGACCATCTTTTGCCTGGAGAGGTATCCATGCAGGTCTAAGGCTGTTAAAGGAAGGTCTCATATGGAGGGTGGGGAATGGCGAACAAGTCAGTATATGGTCAGATAAATGGCTACCTTTCTCCCCTCCCTATAAGATTCAGTCCATTCGAGATGTGGATTGTTGGTGTGAAAATGTTTGTGATCTGATTGACCCCCAGGTGCAGCAGTGGAAGGAATCTTTCCTCCAAGAGCTTTTCACCGAGCAAGAAATAGATGACATAAAATCAATGCCAATTAGCCTTGGGGGAGAGAAGACAAGTTAGTTTGGCAATTTACTACAAATGAGATATACACTGTCAAGAGTGGATATCACCTTAGCAAAAGTTTGGAGTGTGGTCTAGAAGGGGAGACCTCAGGCAAAGCAAAAGAAAAACAAGCTTGGAAGACTATTTGGAAGCTAAGAGTAACCCCTGCTACCAAGATGTTTTTATGGAGAGCATGCAATGAGGCCCTACCAACACTAGCAAATCTGAGAAGGAGAAAAGTTGTGGAACATAGCTCATGTCTGACTTGTAAGCAGGAGCCAGAAACATCTGGACATGTTCTGTGGGGCTGTATTGCTGCAAAGGATGTGTGGGGTCAGGGAGTAAAAAAGGTGCAAAAACTATCCTTTCAAAGTGATTTGATCTTTGATATCTGGTCAAGACTCATAGAGATACTCAGTTTAGAGGAACTGAAGAAGTGGCAGCTACTATGAGGGGCATATGGACTAGAAGGAACAATACTATTCATGGTAAAGAATTCAAACATCCAAATGCTCTCCACCAACTGGCCAAGGCAGAACTGGTATCATACAGGGAAGTTCTCACAGAGGATCTAGCTGTCAAGCTCACAGCTCATGTAGGGGCTCCAAGGTGGTCAAAGCCTGAAGTTGGTTTCTTTAAGGTCAATTGGGATGCGGCTGTAAATCAAAAGGAAGGGAAAATTGGAATTGGAGTTCTCATTAGAGATCACCAAGGTTTCTTTATTGGAGGTTTACAGGCACACAGATCTCTCAAAGGAACTCCTTTTGATGCTGAAGCCTATGGTATGCTCTTAGCAGTAGTTTTTTGCAAAGAGGTTGGCATAACACACTTTTTTCTGGAGGGTGATTCAAAGCAAGTGGTGGATTTATTGAATCATTACACAAAGAATTGGAGCATGGGTGGCTGCCTAGTAGAAGATGCAAGGGAGGTTCTTAATTCCTATGCTTGTTGGTCAGTGGCACATACATACCGAGAAGCTAATATGGCAATACATCACCTAGCAAAAACTGCTTTTGAATGCACAGAGGATATCTATGATCTTGTAACATGCCCCTCATGTATCTTACCTATAGTCACAAAAGAAATGAGGTAGTTTTACTGCTCGATATCTGGTTTGAGTTGATGTAATTGACACTTATGATTAATGAAGTCAGTTCCTTTATCTAAAAAAAAAAAAAAAAAAAAAAGAATAATATGTCTTTCTATAAAATTTAATAATAATAATAATAATAATAAAAAAAAAAAAGGCCCCAGCTACTGCCATTAATCACTGAGGATGGCATTTCAGAGTTATCTTCGCTTAGTTCTTCTCTGCTCATTCACTAACATCATTGCTTCAACACCAAGCCACTACCATAATCATGCTGTACTCAACAGGAGCAGTTTTCCTGCAGATTTCATTTTTGGGACGGCATCATCGTCCTACCAGGTTTGTCATCTCTACTTTTCTGCACTCCTGTATGATTTTTTGAATCACAATAGAGTTTTGCTAGTTTTGTGACAAGAAAGCATGTAATTATTGTGTGTCCATGTGTGTTCTTTTGAATTACAATTACAGTATGAAGGTGCAGCAAAAGACGGTGGTAGAGGACCATCTATATGGGACACGTTCACCCATAGATATCCAGGTCTTACTCTCTCTCTCTCTCTCTCTGCCCCAAATATGAAGTTTTGATTTACAATCGAATACATATTAATGGTATTGATTTAAATATTGATTCTCAAAAGAAGAAAAAAAGGGAAAGAAAATCCCTCTCTTTTCGGAATTGTGACGGGAGTGAATAGCACTGAAGAATTCAAAATTGGTTGTATCATGAATGAAGTTTGTTTGATCAACCATACATATATTGTACTGCTTCCAAAAACCCAGATGCCTTTCTCAGTCTCGCTTTGTTTAAAAAAAAAAAAGGTTGCTGAGAATGTTTTATGGCTATCACCATTGGTATGGAAGATGGCGTACGAAAATAAGAATTCGCCTTCATCATCGAATTGTTGGAACTAACATCAGGCTTTTAAATAGGGAGGAGGTATCGGGCCAATCCATTAATTTCAGCAAATCCTCTATTCAGTTGAGCTGGAACATTTCGATTTGCTCCAAACAATCCATCTTCCAACGCCATAATGTTTCCTCCGCCCTTCCTAAAGCTAAAAATGTAGGCGTTCTTTTTAATCTCCTCACATCAAAGTCTTATGCTTTTCAAAGACCGTCTCTCCAGTCAAAAACAAAATCTTGGCCTGGAATGCCTAATTCCTCTCTCAAGCTGGAAGAGCGACTTTGATAAGGATAGTTGCATCCTCCATTCCCTCTTATAGTAAGCCCATGTTCTTTCTGCTTGAAGATCCCTGTACTCAGCTTTCGACCCTAAATTAAAATTTTTATTTTGGGGCTTCAAATCAGATGGTTGTCGTCATTTCACTGCAAAGGCTTGGGAATCTCTCTATACTCCTATAGCATGTGGTGGTTTGGGGTTTTTTTTCCCAAAATCTCTGGAAAACCATCTTGCTTTGGTTGCCAAGCTTGGGTGGCAAGTTTAGCTCATTCAGATAGAACTTGGATTTGGGTTATGCTAGCAAAATGCATGAAGCATTCAAATTTTTGGGAGGTTTAGAAGTTCAATCTTGACTGGGTGGTTTTGGAAAGCGATTTTACGTACCAGACATTTATTAGCAAAGGGTACCTGGTTTCAGGTTGGTTCCTGATCTTCTAACCATAATTAGACAGATCCTTGGATACCCCATATTATCGATCCCAAATGGCTTCCAGAAATATCTGGAGTCCTACTCCCCCATGTGTGAAATCTGCATTTCGATTCTTTGCTACTAATCAATGCTCTCCATATACTTCATTTTCGTATTCTGAATGGGCTTAATTGTGGTGATTTAAACTGCACGAAATATTAGAATTGATCCTATGGAAGATTTGCAAGAACATTCTACCTGCTCATATCAATTTGTTTAGCCACACCCAAACAGGCTTTGAAAAATGCAGCCCAGCACTACTAATTTTGGTACATAAATAAAGGGATTGAAGAGATTATTGCAGTTCATATTCAAGTTGTTAAACCCAGAGAGCATTCACCATCCCCTTTGCAAGGCTGCGGAGGGAACATTAGTGGACTTGTTCCTCAATGGTCCTGTTGCTAGAATCATTTGCAGGAATTCTTGCTGGCCCCTTGATATTTGTTGTTTTCAAACCATACAATCCCTGAGTGGGTGCCGCCTATTATTAACATCAATCCTTCTTTGAAAATCAAGTCGAATGACTTGTTTCATTTTCATACTTTTTGCCTTGATTTGTTCTAGCGGGCAAAACTAATAATAAAAAAAATCTTTGACCATATCCTGGTAGATGCCCTTTCTCTATCAGAGAAAATCAACTCAGTGGCCAACATGCATTTAAAAGCATGGAAAGAAGAGGAGGCACAAGGTCAGACTCATCTTTCGGAACCTTACCCAACTGGTGTCATAAAGGTAAAATTTGACACTGAAATCAGATGTTAAAAAATTGCGGATAGCATCAATTTTGGTATTCGTAATTTAGCTGCAGCCACCAATAAGATAGGCTGCATCCCCTTAGCTGAATTACCTTGCATGCCAATTTTGAAACCCCAAGTTCATGTACATGAACCTATCTAGATCATGTTGGAGATATTTGCTAGTTTTAGTTGACTCATAGTTATATCCCTAATTATTGTATAAAAACACTCCGTTAATGTATTCTAAATGCATTTCTATGATGAAATTGCAGATAGGATACAAGATGGCAGTAATGGAGACGTAACTGTTGATCAATACCATCGCTATAAGGTATGGTGCACAGTACGGAAAGAAAAAAGGAGAGTCACTCATATTAGCCTTTGAGTACATATTATCTATTGAAGTCCATTTTGATAACTTGAAATTTCTTCTTTTTCAGCCTAGCATGATATAAAAGATGATCAGATATGGAAATTCTAGATGATTTTGCAACATTTATGATCCTTCTCAATTTTTTTTATTTTTTTTTGAGACAGGAAGACGTTGGGATTATGAGGCAAATGGGTTTAGATGCATACAGGTTCTCAATCTCATGGTCCCGAGTTTTACCAAGTAAGATAATGATTTGAACTGACCTGTTATAAGAATTCAGAGAAAAATGGGCAACATCAAGTTTTTATCTTGGTTTGGAATTACACTTGGTAGTATTTATTCTATGTTTGTGTCAGACGGAAGGCTAAGTGGGGGTGTGAACATGGAAGGGATCAAATACTACAACAACCTCATCAATGAACTTCTTGCCAAAGGTCATGATTCAATCCAATTATTCCATCGTAAATCATCTATTTTTTCAGCTTTTAATAATCTGCCCTTGATTTCATGATAATTAAATGCCAGGTCTAAAGCCCTTTGTGACTCTCTTTCACTTTGATCTTCCCCAATCCTTGGAAGATGATTATGGTGGTTTCTTAAGTCCACATATTGTGTAAGTGACACAAAAAATTATGATCCTCTATTCGTCTGATTAGGTGGTTCTTAAGTCCACACATTGTGTAAGTGGCACAGAAAATTATGATTCTCTATCCGTCTCAATAGTAGATCACTTGTACATATCACTGGTAACATGATCCTAATTAAAAGAAAAAAAGGGAGAATCCATATGATGGATGCTGTTTACTATTTCTATTACTGAAGGCTTGAAATTTTGCCCATGGTTTTTCAAAATTTATTTTCTTTACTGTCATTTCACTGAGACTCCAATGACAATCTATGACTATACAATACAAGATTCAAAATTGTCTTTCTTATTATGATCCTGTCTGTTGTGAAGATAGGAATTGACCTTAGTATAAGGACCTCACCAGCCCTTTCAGGATTGAACTCTATCAGACTGACTAACCTCATAAAGCATTTTTAAGTGTCAAATAACTGAATGAAGCAAAAATCGGTTTGCATCTCATTATAAAAAATTTCACACTTTGGCCATAGCTTTAAATAATTGGATTTTTTTTGTGTACTTGTGCATTTGATAATAAAGGAATGATTTTCGGGACTATACCGAGGTTTGCTTCAAGGAATTTGGTGATCGGGTGAAGCACTGGATCACACTGAATGAGCCAACGAGCTACAGCGTAGGTGGTTATGCATCTGGGGCTATACCACCAGGGCGATGTTCTGATTGGCAAAATCAGTATTGCACCAAAGGAAATTCTGGAACAGAACCATATTTGGTGATACACCACCAACTTCTTGCCCATGCAGCTGCTGTTAAAGCGTACCGGCAAAAGTATCAGGTTCAACATTTATATGAAGTTAAAATGTTCATGTAAAAAATCCTAGATAATATCCAACATGTACAAGCATGTTTTGCAATGCATACAACATCATGAGTATGCATCATAGATAGAGGATGAGAAATAATTATATAGTGTACTAGTTGTAGTAAGGACTAACTTAGCTATAACTGAAATTGTATTTCATCAAGAGTAAATGAAATATTTTTGGTAGAGTAATTAAAGAAAATTTCACCACAGACATGAATGTTGACTCAACCAAATTCTGAAAATGTTCAGGAAAGACAAAAGGGCACTATAGGTATATCGCTCGAGACAGGCTGGATAGTGCCATATTCTAAAGCGAGACATCATCGTAATGCTATGCTACGGGCTCTTGATTTCAGAATTGGATGGTAAGTACTGCTTGAATGTTCTTTTTGCATGTATACCATTTCAGGGTTGGATGCTCTAAGATGTCTTGTGATGCCATGTCCTGGGCTAGGGTTTATCATTTAACTCCAAGCATTTAATAGTGCTATTGTACAGCCGCTTGGAGGTGATGTTCTATGAGTGGCCCTTTTAGATCAATGAGTTTTCTTATGGGTGCCTTTGGCTTTGTTGCTGCTGGTGTGATATGGTGGTCCAAATCAGTGCATCTTGGTTCCACTTACTATGTATGGTGGTTCTAACCGTCAGGTTCATGTTATAGATCTGGCTGAAGTGCAAAGCTTTGCCTCTATTTATGGTTGTGGAGTTGTTCATGGTAGAGTCTAGTGACATGGAAACACATCAATGGGGGACTGTCGGTGACAACCATGTGGGTGGTTTTGTGTGTGCTGATTTTCCCTCTATATGTGATTTTGGAATGCTTTGGAGCTTTGTGATAGTGGCGAGGAAGCTTGTGGATTGTTCAACCTGGCACTTCCCTCCCTCTGTGTTAGCGATGCTAGTGGGAGCTAGAGATCTTGCTCTAGCAAGGCGAACCATTGATGTCTTCCGGCTTGATTCGTCCATGTAAACTAGCGTGCTGGGTTAGTAGTTTGAAGGAAGGTTGGTGAAGTATTACAGGTTTCAGCTTGGAATGCATCGTGGTCACTGACCGCCTACTGATGTTACTCGAGTTGTGCACCAAGCAGGTTGGAGGGTTTGAGGAGACGGTAGTTATCCTTGGATGGCTCAACTATTTTCGTACTTTCCATTCGATTGTGATGATCATAGGTTGAGCTTGCAAAGACAATTTAGGTTTTTAATCGCAGAGGAATTAGTTTCATAGTTTATTAAGGGTCAAGATTTGTAGCGGCCATAGACTTGGTGTATATTTTAAAGGAGTAGACTACTTATCTCTGCTCGATTCGAGGAGTTGGTTATTTTGTGTATTAAGGCATTGACTCCTTGATGTTTGCATTGGGCTCTTTTATATTATTCTTGACTTTTTTTGGCTTAACGTTGACTTACCTGACTCAAAATACATATTATATCAGCCTATTAGTAAACAGAGAGGGATCATGCCATATAGACCACTATCAAAGGAGGTTAAACAAAATCCAAAACAACTATAATGAAAATGAAAATAAGCAATAACTGTCCTCCTAGGATTTGACGACAAACCGACATTGTGAAGTATGTGGAAGAAAAGCTTTCTAAGGTTTACTCATAAAAAAAAAAGAAAGGGTTTTCAAGTTTTAACCTGCCTGAAATTTTCTAAAGCTAGCAATTTCCATAACTTCCATGGGTTATATATAATAAATGCCCAAAACTAGGTTCGATTAACTTAAAGCTATCATGGCATGGAAATTCTTGCCTCGTATGTAAATGTTTGAATATTTGTTGTGAAAACTGTAATTTCAATGCATTGTTGCAGGTTAATGGACCCCTTGATCAATGGTGACTATCCACATAGCATGCGATCTCTGGTTGGAAACCGATTACCCAAATTTACCAAAGAACAATCTAAGCTCGTAAACAGGTCATTTGACTTTATCGGATTAAACTACTATACTGCTTATTATGCAGCCTATGCACCTCAACATAATGCTGGAAATGCAAGCTACTTGACGGATTCTCGTGCTAATCTTTCAAGTAAGTGAAAACTCAACAAGTAATGATTACGTTGGTTTATGTTCCAAGATTAACGATAACATGTCTTTGCTGTGCATGGCAGCTGAGCACAATGGAATCCCCATTGGTCCACAGGTGTGTTCTATATATGTCAAAATTTTTGAATTTTAAAACAATCATGTACCAAAATATATCAATTTCTTTATTCTTTTTCCAAATAGAAATATCCTCAGCAGTATTGAAGCAAGACCTTTGGGCTGACTCACTTTACAAACAAGCACAAATGGAAAGGGTTATTCGGTGTTAACCTCTGTTTTCTATAAGTTGCAGGCAGCTTCAGAATGGCTTCATCTATATCCTAGAGGAATTCGAGATCTTTTGCTCTACACAAAGCAGAAGTACCATAATCCACTAATTTACATCACTGAGAATGGTAATTATTTTGTCTCAAATCTCGAGTTATCTTGTCATGACACTCTGAAATTTGAAAGAAGTTGTAGTTATTACATGTCCATTAGAAGCTAAATGCACTATGACTTCTAGGAATTGATGAGTTCAATAATGCCACCTTGTCACTAGAGGAGGCTCTTGTGGACAACCAAGAATTGAATACTATTTTAGTCATCTTTGGTATCTTCAGAAGGCTATCAGGTAAGTGCTTGATAATAGTTCTCTCTCTCTCTCTCTCTCTCTCTCTCAAATCTAGCTGACTTTGGCTCATTAATTTTTTGTTTTGAATAGGGATGGTGTAAATGTTAAGGGATACTTTGCATGGTCCTTGTTGGACAACTTTGAATGGAATTCAGGTTACACTGTTCGGTTTGGCATCAACTATGTAGACTACAAGGATGGATGTAAAAGACACCCTAAACTTTCAGCGCATTGGTTCACGAATTTCCTCAAGAAATAGACTATAGATATGATGTCCATATGATTAACGTATGTGAAGGCCATTTCTTTTCCATCTATATGCCCTGCACAGACTCAAATGCATATTAAATTAATAGTAAATTCCGTAATCCATAATATATCATGAGAAGGCACTTCAACTTTGACAATCAATGCACTAATTCTGCCATCCTTTAATTCTGGGGTTCGTGTAATTTTGTCAGTATGTGAGATTTAGATATATAACAAATGTTATAATTGCAAAATCTGTACCATTAAGTTTGAAAATAATGCCCTCAGTCCTCATATTTGTTGAAGTTCTTTTTCTTCTCAACTTCTGTCTCTACAATTCGAATTATCTGTAATTTGTCTTTTGCTTCATTGCTCGGATTGATGGAGCCAATCCTCACATCCTTTATCGTTTAAATGATTTCTTGGCTTGATTCATATAGTGGAATTTCTCAATTATTTGCGCCCAGGTTAGGTTATGAGATAAAATGAAAAAAACTTGCTAGCTACCTATAAGATTTTCTTCTGAATTTGATCGAGTGCATATCATGCTTGCATTATTATTGACGCGTTTAAGGTTTCGTCTATAGAAACATAATCTCAAATGTTTTTTGACTTTTTTTTTTATTAAAAAAAAACTTATATTAACCTAAGGATTTGCCTAAAGTTATGTAAAAAATACTTTTCACAAAGTCTAAAAAGTAGACATGAAAGTATGGGTGGGTAGCGGGGCCCGTATGCCACTACCCCTCTCCCGCATGATGGGGAAAGCTGGGTAAGTGATTTCTTAGATTGCTTAAGTGAGACTCTTGTACTTTCTTGATCTCCTATATAAAGTTTACATTAAATTACATTAACTTACATATAAACTTACATAAAGTTTACATTTCTAAACCTTCAATCTTTCAAATCAAATTTTACAATTTAAGTGGCGTGGATGGTGTGCTCTACCCATTGACTTAAGAATAGAATAATTAAAAAAAATATATACTAAAAATTTTTTAAAAAGATTGTCAAATTTTTTTCTTATCCTAACAAGGGAATCATGTTAATTTCTTAACTACGTACGCTATTATTAGGAATCATTCAAAACCACTAAGTTTGAAATGTATAGTCTCTTCGAATTGATCAGATGGAAATGCTATATGCAACTCCTTTTCCAGTTATGCCCAGGGTGGAAAATGGCTTCGAAAGCTCATACGGCACAACCCCAGCTCTTACTCTATTCTTCAAACTACTGTTTGCATTCCTTTCATCAATTATCCATTCAAGTTCCCTCAATCTCTATGGAACCTCTCAAATGCTTTCTTTATGAATGGATTTCAGCCCACGATGGCTCACTATTCTCCCCAAGATATTCCTCGTCAGGTGAATGATTAGACAATATGTCCAAAACAACCATCACTCTTATTGCTTAAAGCTGTGACAGGTAGCAAAGTGCATGTTCAGGCTTTTTCATGAACTTTTTCCATTCTTCTTCAGTTGGGTCTTATGTGGGTAAGTTGGTTTTAGCAATGGTTGGCCGATTTGGGAATTAGCTCCCGTAAGCATACTGACCGAAGTTGGCGGTGGCATGGCGGCCGGAAGTCACGCAAGTGACCGTTGTGAGGATGTTGATTAGGTCTTTTTGGGTTTTGAGAATCAGCCACCATGGTTCGTCCTTTTTGTCCGGGTGGCCAACCGTTTGAATTTCCGTCCACCATGATTGGAGCTCTTGATCTGACTCCACAAGGCTAGGGTCAGGGTAGTAGTGGTTGACATAGTTTGTGACCCATTGTTTGATGGCATCCCAGAGGATGAGACCATCATTGCCGTAAGGGTAGTCTTTGATTGTTAGCCTTAGTCCAGGACATTCCCCTATGTACACAATTGCGAAAGAGTCGATCGATCTTAAAACTTGATATATGGAAATTAGATTATACACATTAATGAAAAGCTATAATAATGCCACTTGATTGCCAATAAGTTGCAAAACAACAAGTTTTCTGCTTTTATTTTTTTAAAACACAATATGCCCATAGGCTTTATTGATAAGCCCTCACTTTTGACAGATGAATACCTTGTTTACATGACAATCCAATACTAATAAATAACCTTATTTCCAACCACAACCAAAATGAAACATGAAACTATCAACTCCCAAGCTACTTACATTAACAAATAGGCAAATAAGGCAAAACCAATTTATCTGTACTAACCAAACCTCTAAAATAAGTGGGAACCTGCAATAAAGATCTCCAAACGCACGTAACGCCATGCTCCCCAAATTTTTCCAATTAATCTGCCGGAGCATTACCTTCTCTCTATATATGTTGCACAAGAAAATCACCACTATGAATAATGTCCATAAGCTCTTTCCAAAAATCTTCTAAGTAACACACACACCATACATTTGCTGATGAACCCAATTAATACATACTAAAGAATCTAATTCCACATCGACATGTTGTATTCCTAGCTCATGACAATACTGCAACCCAATGAGAACTCAGCACAATTATTTGACCCTCTTCCAAGGTGCCTCGAAAAAGCCAGACAAACGTCCCTATGTGAGTTCCGTATAACACCACCTGCAACCAAAGCTTCAGGATTTCCAACACTACTTCCATCCGTATTCAATTTGAATCTTCCAGCCACTGGTTTCAACCAAGTAACAAGCCACAGTTGTTGCCTTTTTATAGGAATCACAAGGAGGTTTAATTCTTGGATATGAACTTCATCAGCATACGAAATCCTCTTAAACTTTGAATTCATGTTCTGCAATTTACCCAACGTTACTCGGACCAACCTGCATGCTATTTCAACAGAAATCAAATTCCCTTCCATCCACGCCTTGCATCTACATTGCCACAACCTCCATGAAATGATGCACATAATTGTTCCCAGGATGCTTCTCGTTTGCGACAATCTTGAAGCTCTCCTGAACCACAACACAACAATGTCAAACCATGATCTATTCGGGTCATAAGGAACACCCAAAATGGTAGAAAATGATCTCCAAACCACCAACGCAATATCCCCTGCCACTAATACATGATTCAAGTCTTCCAAACTCCCTCTAGAACAACAATCACATTTAGAAGGAATAGGAATACCCACCCTTCCCAGCCTCTAATCAACACTTAAAACAATTATTGATTGCTTTCTACATGAAAATAGATATCTTTTTGGCAAGCAAGCATGCCAAACCCAATATGCCCAGCACACTTCTGAAGCACAAACACGAACACACTCCCAGACACTCTTCATTGAGAACCGCCCATCACTATTTTTTGTACATAGTAAAATTTCCTATCCAGATTTATGGGATCCTAAGAAACTACATATTTCATCTGTCCTCTCAATACCAACCAACCTTTCCAACTCATTAACATCCCAGCCATTCTCCACCTTCAATTCACATAATTTCAGCTTTGGTTCCTCAACCACTTGATTCACATTCGCAAGAGGACTCCCATCCGTCCAGTTATCAAACCAAAAAAATAAGCTCCCGTCCCAGACCTTCCATTTTGAGTTTTGTAAAACTGTAAGGATGCAAGTGACAACCATGCGCAAAAACCGTGTGCCCTTTTTCGGATCAGTCAAAGAGATATATGTTTATCACCAATATATTTCGCATAAAAAATCAACTCCATAAATCATCACCTGTCAAAAGCTTTCAAGCAAATTTCGCATGAAGAGAGACTTGAACATCTTCAAAATTCCAAAGATCAATGCCATTTTCCTTTATCGGTTTACACATTTTCCTCCATGAAAACCCTTTCTTTTTTCCTGAAGAATAGAAATTAAATGAATTGGTAAACTTTCCAAGTCATGTTTAAGAAGAACCAGCTTACCCCCACTAGATAAATATTTCATTTTCCATCCGCCAATTTTTTCCCTTACCCAAGTAATTAGAGGATCCAAATGTCTTCTTAATAACTTTCCTGACACAATGGGAACACCAAGGTATGTAAAAGGAAAGGAACCTTTTGCAAAACCGGTGAGACGGAGAAGTTCTCACTTCCGCCTAGGTGAAAATTGCTTGGCAAAATACACCGTTATTTTTTCCTTGTTTACACACTACCCAGTCCACTTCTCATATGTCTCAATTACTTTCATAAAACCCCTAACAAACTTCTTACTACCATTTGCAAATATGACAACATCATCCACATAAGACTTCATCCATATCAATGAAAAGGTAAGGCAAGAGAGGGTCACACTGTCTCAACCCTTTACCACCCTGGAAAAAATCATGTGCAGTCCCATGCATCATAATAGAATACCATGGCGAGAAAATGCAATTTCTTATAAGCCCACGCACTCCACAAGAGAACCCAAACATCTCCAAAACATGCAAAAGAAAATCTCATTTCACCCATCATAAGTCTTGACCATATCAATTTTGAAAATAACAATACCACCCATCATCTTTTTATTAATAGAAGAAACCATTTCTTGTGTTAAACTGGTATTATCAAAAAAGATTATTCCCAAAATAAAAGCACTTCGCTCCATGGAAATCATAGAAGGAAGCAAATGAGCCAGTTGATTAACTAAAACCTTGGTGTAGATTTTATAAAAAACTGAGAATAAATTTATGGGCCGAAATTTATCAAAACCTTAAGGCCGTGGAACCTTAGGAATCAACACCACAAACGAAGCCATGAAAAACCTTGGAAGAGGAATACCGCTAAAGAACTCCCTTACCTCTTCCACCACATCCTGATAAACAATGTCCCAACACGCTCTATAAAACCCGGATCCAAATCCATCCGCTCTCGAACTGCTCTCAATATGAATGCTAAAAACCGCTTGTTTAACTTCATCCACAGAAGGTACTCCTCACAAACGGAAATTATCCTCCTCTGATATGACCGAATCAATCAACCCTTCCAGCTCTGGATATTCCAACTAGAAGACTGCCCCAAGAATTTTGAAAAATAAGAAACCGCACCATTATGAGCCTCTTGAGGAGGATTTAATAAAACACAATTATGAAGCTTCATTTCTAACACCTGAGTCTGTTTCCGCCTTTTGAGCAGAGTATGAAAAAATCGTGAGTTTTTATCCCCTTGCTCCAACCACCGAACCTTAGCACATTGAGACAACCGATACTCTTCTTTTTTTCCCCCATGTATCAAGCTCTGTCTTAGAAGCAAATAGATCATGTTCAGTATCGTCATCAACTTGCCCCAAAAAACTAGATTCTTGTAACATCCAGACCCCAAAAGTGTGATTTTAATTTTTATTAATTTTAAGATCTGTTGTAAAATAGTGATTTTACTTGAGTGAGTTTATTCCACTAAACTCGAGTGAGTTTATTCCACTATCTTCATCCGTAAGTCTCAGTGTAAGTGAGTTTCTTCACCTCAGTGTTTATCTCCTAGTTGAATTAAGTTTCCTAATGGGAGACCAACTCACGTCAAAACAAATCCTACCATAAATCCTCCATTTTCCATCTCTATAAAATCCACGAGACCCCTTCAGCAAAAACCATGAAATTTACACACTAGCCACCATAGTAGCCTTGACAGACAGAGAAAACCCTCCAACTGAGACACCTACCTCACCGGAAACCACCACTGAGCACGCTGACAGTGAGCCTTCCTTCCTCTACTGCGTGCATACCCATAAGTCCTCTGCGTCTTTGTTTTCCTCCCCACAGTGAATAAATCAGCCTCTGCATTTTTCCCAGCCACCGTCAACCACATCAGGGAACGTCGGAAAACCTCTCGGCGGCAATAGAGATCGCTGACCAGCCAAGTCCCGTCGCACCCACTCCCTCAGGTGAGCCACTACCGTCGCACTCACCCTCCCTCCCTCTCGGTAATTAAGTTTCAGTTCCATCTCTCTAACTCTATCTCTGCGTCGCACCACCCTGACTAGAGGAGCCGCTACTACGTCGCCGGCCACCCTCAAACACCCAGATCCGCCATCACAGTGGTCCTTCTCCCTCTCTCGGTGAGCATCGGCCATTCCCCTTTCATCTGTTATTAGTCCCGTGTGTTTTCCAGGAGGTTAGCCACCTTTTTATTCGAAATGGGCCCTTGGGCCCTAAGCCCATACGGTCAAGTGCCTTCTTAAGACAAAGAGAGTGCTGGGCATAGACTTGTGTTTTAAATGGATTTGATTTTATATTCTAGCAATTGTTTTAGTGATTTTATTGGGCTGGTTATATTTTTAGAAAATATTATTTTTATACGGGCTTTATCTACTTAAATAAATTTATTAGTCATAGACTTATTTTTATAGAAAGTATTTATTTAAAGTATCCGTTTAAACTATTTTTGAGCCTGCTATTTAGTTAATATTCCCATTGACTTTTAACTAGATTTTTATAAAATTATTAAGTTATATTTTTACATAGAAGTTAAGGAATATGTTGTGAGTTTTGAATAATATTATTATGTGTTAATCTTAGTATAATTAAAGTATCTTTATGTACGATTTTAAGTATTTAAAATGCTACGACACGTCTTTCTAAGAAAGTTAGTGACTATTAGTGCCTCGTATAGGTCACGAGATACGATGTTAGATTGTGGAAGTAATGCTAAGAGGTAATTAGTATGATCATATAATTGCATGTGTACTGTAAATGTTCTAATTGTATATGAAAATGTGATGTTTGTCTACCCTACGTCACGAGCTAAGTCAAGGTTAGATCCCTTTCATGATCTTCGATGAATTAGAATAATATGCATGTAAGTGAGCGTATGTATGTTATTATGGATTGAAATTTGATGGATGGCATATCATGAAAATCACATGTATGCCATGCAATGTAATGTCATGAAGTATTTAGATCATATAAGCCATGAAATGTTCATGTAGTAATTTAAGTCAAGTATGCCATGTAATAAAATAGCCAGATCATGTCTGCCATGAAATGTCAAAAATGTTTAGATCACGTTATGTCATTTCATGTCATGCTATGCCATGTAAGAGAAAATGTCATGTTATGCTATGCCATGTACGAGAAAATGCCATGTTATGCTATGCCATGTAGAAGAATATGCATGTTATGTTATACCATGTACAAGAATATGCCATGTTAGAAAAGTTCATGAAGCCTAATAAATTCTTAGGCATTAAGAAAGATAATATGTTAAGGGTGCACGAACCTAAGCATGTTCACCACAAGTTGTGCTAAGACGGTGCCACGAACTTAAGCGTGGTTCTCCATAGTTTAAGTGAGTTTCACTCCATGATATGTTTAAGGATGACATGGACCTAAGCGTGTTCATCACAAGTTAGGTTAAGGATGACACGAACCGAACCTAAGCGTGTTCATCACAAGTTATTTTAAGGGTGACACGAACATAAGCGTGTTCATCACAAGTTATGTTAAGGATGACACAGACCTAAGTGTGTTCATCACAAGATATGGTAAGGGTAACACAGACCTAAGCGTGTTCACCACAAGTTATGTTAAGACGGTGCCACAGAACTAAGCGTAGTTAACCACAAGTTAAATAAAACACGGACTCAAGCGTGGTTTACCATATGATAAGTGAAAGACAAGATAAACAAGTCATGTATGATTGTTAGAAAATGCATGAAATCAGTCATTTATGCATTCACGTTACATGTTTGCCATGATTATGTATGACTCCACTCAAGTTAATGATGAATAGATATGCTATGTGAATCTGTGACAATATATGTATGTATGTAAAGTTTTTTAGAAATTAAGCTTATGTTAAATTAAATTATGTTTATAGTATGATTGTGAATCTGTGATGAGATATGTATGTTATGAAGAGTCTTTCAAAAATTAAGTCTATACTAAGCTAAGTTATATTTTATGATATAATGTGCTATTTACTGAGCATTCGACTCAATTTTTTTTTTTCTGTTTTCTTCTATGTTCAACTATCATAGATGATGAGTGTGAGGACGTAGAGCTGGAGGGCCAGGAATAGATCTAGTACAAAGGCTTAGAAAGGAATAAGTGTCATTTACACAAGAATTAGTTTAGTTTATGTTTTTACTTTACGTTTTCAGTTTCATGTTTCAAAAACAGTTATGTTCAGTTTAGTTGAGGTTTCAATAAATGAGGTATTTCAGGATATGAAACTCTTTACCAGGCATTATGCTATAAATATTAGTAATACCTCTATCCTACAGTAAGGGGGTGTTACAATTCTAATTCTTCTATTCGAAGTTCCAACTCTTGGATATGATGATGAGTCCATCCAAAAACTGATTTATTCCAACCTTTAAGCCTCAACTTCAATCGTTTCAGTTTTGAGGCAGGTTTCGTAAACCCCATTCCGAACACCACTTGCTCCCATGAGTCCTTAACACAATTGTTAAAATCAAGATGATCCAACCACATTTGTTGAAAATGGAAAGGAGATGGACCATACGAAGCAGCATTGCTTGATAATGAAATTACCATTGGTGCATGATCAGAAGTAGAACGAGATAAATAATGCATAGAAGATTCCGGGAAGCAATTCAATTATGATCCATCAACATGCGGTCCAACCAAGCCCAGCTTCGAGCTAACCCATGCTGACCATTACACCAAGAAAAACTCTTACCCAAGAACTTCATGTAACGCCCCGATCCCGAAGGTCTGGAGAGTTAGCTCTTAATACTTAATATCAACTTCAATAACACAACTATAAAATCCAGACAACTCCACAAAATACTATTTCACTTACTCAATCCAAATATCTATGTTCCTTCATAAGGACAACAAAGAAATTCTCAATAACATAAATTAAAAACTCTCCAAAGACTCGAAAATATCCTTAACTCATCAATTCAAAAATAACAAAAAATAAATCAATTTACTAACTACGACTCTCAAATAAGCACTTGTACCCTCACACACTTATTTCACTATGATCATCACACCTTGCTAAAACTTCCTACTCTTGTTCTCCAGCTGAATCATCAAAATTATCTGAAAAATATATGGAGATAAGGGGTGAGTTATCAACAACTCAATAAGCAGAGAACATATACTAGTGTGTAAACATGAGCATTTACAGAATTCAGAATGCAGAACAAAATACTTTCTTTCAGAATGCAGAATCAGAATATTTGTTTTCAAAATGCAGAGTCAGAACATGTTATCAAAAATATCAGAGCGAAAGTTCGAAAATATTCATAATCAAAATCCCTTTGGCATAGCATAAACTGAAACATCACATCTTATATTATCATATCAGAACATATACCATGTTTAACCCTCGTGGTAGGGTTGTGCAAACCCCGATAGCTAACCGAGTGTAAACAGAATGTGAATCTTCCCCTCATTTATTCTCGGAGCCCCGAGTGTGCACATAAGAAAGACCACGCAGAAAACCACTTTGTTTCCAAAGTGGGTGCACCAGAAACAAAAAAGTTGGTACCAACCCGAACAGAGGCCACAGTTTTACACCCGTGGTAAGGTCAGAACGGAACAGAAACAGAAACAGAATGTTATGCCAGAGGTTTTCAAAAATCACATCAGATCATATCAGAGTACATAAAATATTCAGAACAGAACAAAATCATATCACAACATAATTTATGCACAAAATTTCATATTCGTTCTCTTTTCAAAGTTCAGAAATAGAATTTCAAAAATAAACTCATGTCTACACCAGTCATGACAGAAATTGATTTCTTCTTAAACAGAATCTCATGAGTAATGCAGAACAAATAACTGAGGTAGTTCAAATTTCTTTTCATAATCAAATATGTATATTTTCCAAAAATAACCTCAGCTCATTTTATTTTAATGCAAAGTCTAGCATAGGAACCCTGCTTACCTGGACTTCTTAACTTTTCGAAAACTTCCTCAACAATGCCGAACAAAATTGGTCGTCACCTATAAGATAATCACATAAATTTCTATAAATTTTCAATCAATCTCGTATTTCGATATCCAAGCCTAAACTTCTAAAATAACCTATTTTTCAAAACCCAAAATTTTCATTATTCTTAAAATACCAACATCACTGTCTAAACTCATCAATATCCTACTTAGTAATTTCGACTAAAACATTAAATTCTAACATATTTGCGATTGAGATCTTACTATAATTTAATATACTAAATAACATGACTATATCAAAATCATTATAAGTAGAAAATCATACTTCTGTTTAAATAATTAAAAAAAAATATTCTTTTAAAAGGATTTAAAAATAAGATTTTGTACTTACTGATCATTCCAAAAATTTATCAGTATTTATTTAATAACCATTCCGATAAAAATATCAGTCCCTTGAAAATACCAACTTAGCAAAATAAACTCACATGTGCCTAAGTTTGATCATAAAAAATACATGCAGCCCACGTTTTAATTGCAAAAATACAAACTTAGCTGATGTTTTAAACAAAAAGGGCAAAAGGGGAATAACACCCTTCATCTACCAGTTAACCGAGACACACACAGTTCCCTTTTTAAGTAACTAATAACAACAACAAAACTAAAACCAGGAGAGGCAAAACGTGAGTGATGGCAGGGACATACCCACGAAAAAAAATCGAGGCAGCGGCACCGTGGGAGCGCGACGGACGTTGGACAGAGGTGGTGGTGACTTTCCGACGGCGTCGCACAGGGAGAGAGAGGGGGAGAGAGAGAGAGAGAGAGCTGGCAATGAGGGAGAGGGATGAAACTCACTGTGAGACGCGACAGACAGGTGTCGTGAGAGGAAACGAGGTCGTGGCTTATCGAGAAGGTCAATGAACGACGGACCCGGGGTGGCAACAGCCGGTGTTTTCTGGGCAGGTAATGACGACGCGGAGAGAGTTGGCGCTTTGGGTGGCTGGGCTGTGGCTCGACGTGCTCTGTTTCGGTTGCTAAAAACAGGGGACCTGCAGTGGCTTGAAAGGTGGCTTAGGGCAGTGTTGTGGAGGCTTTTTACCTTGCACGGTGACAGAGAGGGCGAAGACTACGACGTGGTGGTGGTGGTTATGCTGTGATAAAGTCTGAGTATGGGCTGGGCAGGGATATTACACGGTGGTTCGCATGGCTGGATTGGTGAAAGTGCATGAAAGGTGGTGCATGGCAGCGTGCGTGAAACAACCAATATGCTGCTGGTTGCTGGGCGTTCCTGGACAGGAGGCGTGGAGGCTTGGAGATGCTAGTTATGGCAGTGGTGGTTTTAAATGGAGGGTTCACTCGTGGCTGTGGGAAGCCGAGAGAAGATTGGGCAGCACAGAGATTCGACGGTAACGGGGAGAGCTTGACAGGGGTTTTATGATAGTCGCTGGCCAGTGGGGGAAAGGTCCAAGAAGGTTAAAACTGGTGGTGTGGCGGCACTCTAGTCTAGGTTAAAGATCATTTACGTCTTCCACGTACGAGTTCTATATATATGGGGACGGTTGCCGTGAAAATAAAATGGAAACGTGCGAGAACTGTGAAGTTAACGTGTGAATATGTGGGTGATTGGAAACACAAAACAAATACAAAACCCTAAAGCTGAGGAGAAGATAGACGTACGTGCATGGGAGTGCTAGAGTCGTTTGTGGTGGGGGGTTTAAAAAAAAAAAAAAAAACGTAATTATCAAGTCCAATAATATCATAATCCTTCAAAACAAATATTTTAAACCCGTAGTCTATTTAAAAAAAATAAAAAAATACTCGAACACTCAAATGGGTTTTTCATACGCATAATTCCATAAATATATAAAATAAAAATCGGGCTTGACTGGGTCTGGGTGTTACACTTCATCTCAATCAATCCACAAGAATGTATCCAAGAATTAAAATCTGCCATAGCCACCATGGAACGATGTCTTCCACCTCTCTTTTACAATATCATTATTTATAATATTGAAGTCCCCTATGATTAGTTAGGGAATGTTTGAGATCCTATCCCTCTCCAAATCTGTCCAAAGATACCTTCTCAGCTCGTAATTACATTTCGCATAGATCAAAGAAACCTTGAACTCTATCAAACCATCTGAAACCATGACGTAATATGTTGATTACTCATTGTCTGAACACTAACTCTTACCTCCTGCATCCATAAAATCCAAATCTTCCCGTCCACTGCCTCATTCGACAATCAAAAATTATAATAAAGACTACATTTAAGAGCATCCGTAGAAACTGTAGAAGAAAACGGCTCAGCTATTGCAAAAACTTTCGACTTATATTTCCTAACAATTTTCTTTAATCTTCCTCTAGACATTCCAATCCCCCTAACATTCCAATATAAAATTGGACTGATCATAAATTTAATTTGGAGGATCGAGTGATCACCCGTTTAGAACTACGACCCTTCACAATCATATAGTCAGTCTTCTTCTTCTTTTTATTTGAAATTTTTGAATCAGACAACACGTCCTTACCAGAAACTAGGTTTCAACTCCTTTTTCACTATCTGATAGGCTGACCAACTGTTCTTCCAACCCTACAACCCTCTTTATGTCCACTTTCCTAATTCCTCACTAGAATTATCTGATCCCCATTAGGCCTCATCACTATCTCTTCATTCATATCACACAACTCCTCGGCCATTGACAACTCTAGCAAATTAGTATTACCATGCTTTGCTTCTTCAACCTGTTTGCCTTTCTCATACTCCTTCTCCCAAAGCTCTAACACAAGCGTTTGATTCAGTGTCTTCACAGCAGTCCCACCTTCCTCATTATCTATTCCTTCTGGTGCCACCACATGTACTTCTTCAACCCTGATCGGATCCATTGAGTCTGAATTTTCCAAAACCAACACCTTAATATCCTTCGCTTCATCTTCTTTAGAACCAGCCCGCACATTATCAACCTTTTGTACCACCCTGTATTCTTATCTCACAACTGGCTTGTCTTTTCCTCTCACAGTTTCTCCTTCTTACAAGTCTTATCATTATGCCCTGCCTTTTGCAATGGATACAAAAAGCTAGGAGAGTTTCATAAATGACCTCCTGTAGACGACTTGAAGGACTCGCCAGAACACCAATCCAGAAAGACATTAGAGGTTTCTTCACTGCATCCAACTCCAAACAAACCCTCGCACCATCCATTCACGTTGCACATCTCGTTGAGTTATCACTACGAATAAATCTACCAATTGGCGTAGTAAGTACGTGCAAAATTGAAGATTTGTAAAAATTAGGGGCCAAACCAGGAAGAAAAAACCAAACTGGAACAACTGAAGGTTCCTCTTCCTCATCCAAACTTGGGGTCCAGTGAAACGGCCTATATTGAACACCATCAATGTCATAGACCTCTCTCGAGAATGCTTTATTGAAATCCTCCTCCATCGTAAGATGGACAAATAAATTACGGTGCTTTCTCATGGAAGAAACGATTGCCACCCCAGCCAGTCCCCATCTATTCTTGATAAACATTTTAATAGCATCTAGGGAAGGACATTGATACAAGAACTTCAATACCAACGAAAACCTAAATGGCTGTGCAGACTTCTGAATTTCCTCCCCCGAGAATTGAAAATACACCTCTCCGTCCATCACTTTAGGAGCCCTCATGGCCAACGGGACCTTTGGAATCATCTGAGGAGTAGCAGACACAAGGTCTGCAAAGGATCTTAGTTTGGCCACAGACATAGGACCACCAAGGGCCCCCGCGGCTGCCATGCAAAAACTCACGTAAAACCCTAGCTCGCCCATCACCTATCACCTATCACCTAGAGAGAAAAATCGCCTATCAACTATACAACCTATCCAATAAGTTTTCTGTTTGTTAGTGTACTTCTACTTATAGTTGATCATGTGGATTACTCATCTTCTACTAGTATAATAGGATTTGATTTAGGCTAGCGTTTTCCTCCAAACTAGTTTGAAAAAAGTTTCCTCAAATCCCATCTATAAAAATGGCAAGTGTTCTTAGAACATATGACAATTTATATGCATATGCCTTTTTAAAAGTCTAAATTTAAAAACTATATATGATGCCATGTTTCCCTTCATTAAGAAAATATGTTTTCCTTTGCATGCATGCTCAAAGGACAAATGAAAAATTTTAAATGGGTTGGAGGAGCGGTTTGGAGGAAAACTCTTTTATTTGATTTTTTTTTTTTTGAAAATCTAAAAGATTGGCTAATTGGAAACTAGCTACCTACTAATTAGGTCAGCAGGAAGTGACTCCTGGTCAAATTGCCACCGGAGATCATAGGCGGCAAAGCATATTTCCATGGAATATTTGCCAGTTGTGAATGCAGACTCAATGGTGCCACCTGCATTGATAAGTGATTCTCGAGCCAGAGCATTGATCTCCATTGTTTAATGAAAATAAGGGTGCAACATTCTGTAGATTGGATGCATCATGCGTAGTTGCCTATTTGTCATAATTACATAAGTCTCTATTACACAATGAGTTCTTAGCCAGTAAAAGAGATCAGTCAAATCATTTCCCTCATTAATATAAATCAAATTGAGTTTTGGAGGAAAACCATAGCAAATAATTAGTTTATAATATATACTAGTGACTAACGAGCTGATGATAGCCAAAGTCATGGGCAAGGACATGAGCTTTAGCAATCCTCCATAGCCAAACTTTTGTTGAAGGCCAAGAAGGTGCCTAAGCTCGCTTTCGCTGCGACTTTCCATCCATAGGTGACCGAGTCAGTTCAATGGCCAGCAGCCTCAAGTTGCCATCTTTAGTTAAGAAGAATAGTGTACGTGAACCATACAATTTATTACATTAACAATATATTTAATGTGAGAGATTGACAGATGTGTCTATTGCAATTGGTGCTGACATGGCAGGGTGTTTTTTCAAACGTTGCCGGTGGGATTGGAATGGGTTTTGTCAAAGGTTCTCTGAAGGATGGTGCTAGAGTCTCGATGGGCGAAAATAGTGAAGAGAGGGTTGAGAATGAGGTGACTTACATGGTGAATGGATTAGGGGGTGATCGACCTACGTTCGTTCAAGCGCTTCAAAGGCCTTTGCCTGTAGCCGAGTTTATGCTACCTCTGAGGAAACCAGAACATATTAATGGAGAGTTGGGTTTTGTGTTTTTTGATGTTGAGATGTATAGGGTGGCGGAAGATCTCAAATACGCTTTAGGGTTGAAGTTTCTATCGTCGAGGTCGTCGATTGATGTGTTGCGGCTACAGATAATTAAGACCTGGGGTTTCTCCTAGGTCTTGATGATTAGCTTTATGGATGAATTCCATGCGTTGCTTCATCGGGCTAATGAGAGGACTATCTGCATGCATGGGCGAGAGACGGTAGGGTGGTGGCAGGGCGCCAATTTCAGTTGTTTAATTGGTCTGTGGATTTTGATGTGCAGAAGGAGCTGTCCATTACATCACAATGGATTTTTTTACCAGGGGTTGCTGTTGCATCTTTACAGGTTGAATTGCTTCTAAATTCTCGCATCTCGGTTTGGCAGGTTTATAGGCACGGATAATGATATGTTGTATAAAACGAAGGCCACGAGGGCGAGGTTGTGCGTGGAGGTTGATCTTCAAGATGAGCCAATTTCTGGTTTTCCGCCGGTGATAGGACAAAAGAACCATTTGTGGCAGGAAGCAATTTATGAGAAGAGAGGTTTTTATTGCAACAAGTATTTTCGTCAGGGTCATACAGTGGTGGTATTTAGGTATGGTGATAGGGCTAAGACAAAACTATTAAGGAAGGAGGGGTCGAGGGTGTCAAGAAAGGAATGAGAGGAAAAAGTTTGGAAGGAAGTTGGTTGTGAAGAAAATCAGTAGAGCTTAGTGATGCATGTTGACGTTGTTGGGACTCAATTGAAGTTGAAGGATAAGTAAGGGGAGATACTGGGAAACCCAGTAGTAGATAAACTGGATAGGCTAGTGCAAATTAGTGAGGAGGAGGTAGAGAGGGGAGCAGTTGAGAAGGCTCAGGAAGGGGAGGACGTTGAGGTAGGGGAGGTTATAAAGGTGGGTGCAATGGTGGGGGAGCAACAGGTGTGTGGTGAAGGATAGGGGTTCTTTGCAAGATTTGGAGGTGCAGTGTGTGGTAATGGAAGGTGGGGAAGGACAGAGGCTAGTATGGGAGGAGGCGTGTGTTAATGATAGGCCAGCTGAGGGAGTTGAAGGTTTTAATAGGTTTGAGTTTTTATCGGAAGGGGATAGTGATGTTGTATCTGATTCTTAGAAGGATTATCGTTCAGATCTTAGCTTTCAAAAGCTGTTGTGTGATTCGGGGTTGGGCGGTGCTAAAGATTCATTGGTGACGAAGTCTCGCAGAGCGAAAGCCCAACCTCAAAAATTGAATTTATGATAGACAAAATAATGATGTGGAATGTTAGGGGCTTGGGGACGTCGAAAATGAGGTTGAGGAAGTTGGTTCATAAATATGATGTTTCTATTTTGGTGGTCTCAGAGCCGTTTCAAGCTATAGAAAAGATGCAGAGATGGGCTCTTAGTCTTAATTTTTCAAAGTTTAGTTCTAATATAGAGGTTGGTAGTAAAATATAGGTGTGTTGGAAAGAGGATGTTGAGATGGATATTGTTGGGGTTACTAATCAGTCTTTCACTAGACTTTTCTCGGATAATGGTGGCTCATTGTTAGGGACTTTTATTTATGCAAAATGTTCCCAGATTGAAAGCAGGGAGCTATGGGGACGTTTGTGTGGTATTTTGACTGTGGGTGTTTCATGGGTGGTGATTGGGGATTTTAATATTATCTGGCCGAATGAGGAATGTGTAGGTGGAAGACTAAGGCCTCTTACTGCTATGGACGATTTTACTGATTCCATTGACAGGTGTGGGCTTGTTGATTTGAGATTGGAAGGGAGGCAATTGTCATGGTGTAATGGTTAGCATGGTATGGCCAGAAGTTGGGCTAAACTTGATCGAGTGCTAGTGAATAATGTGTTTGTTTCTAAGTTCGGTGATGCTTAGCTGTTAAGTAGGAGAACATCGGATCATTCATCGATCTGGTGAGATATGGGCCGGCTCCATTTCGTTTTCAGAGTATGTGGACTTTGCGTTTGGATTTTTTTGAAAGTGGTAGAAAGCTCGTGGAGGAAGCCGATTGAGTGCAGTAGTGGTTTATTTAGATTGGCCGGTAAACTGAAGAGGTTAAATCATAAGCTATGCACCTGGAACAAGGAAGTTTTCTGTTGAGTAGATGGGAATATTCGGGAGTTGGAGGAGCGTTTAGAGCTCTTGGAGGCAGTCTTGCAAGCTAGCTTTTCTGAAGCTGTGGAGGAGGATTTATTGGCTACCAAGGCAGAGCTTGAAATTTGGGTAAAAAGGGAAGAAACGAGGTTGGAGCAACAAAAAAAGAAGAAATGATTGTTGGAGGGTGACCAGAACTCCAAATTGTTTCATGTTGTTATTGCGCAGCAGAGAATGAGTTCATGTGTGAAAGAGATGAGATTATCTAATGGCTCAGCACTGGATTCTTCGGAAAGGGTGCATGAGGAGGCTGTGCGGTATTTTTAGGGGTTTCTCAAGAAGGGATGGGTTCATTGCCAAATATGGGTCATTTATTTCAGCATGTTGTTACGGATAGTGAGGTTAGGAGTTTGAGGGCGGAGCCTTTAGAGAAGGAAGTGCATGTGGCGCTGTCTTCTATTGTGGCAGACAGTAGCCCGGGGTGGATGGTTTTGGGTCAGCTTTTTATTTGGCTAGTTGGCATATTGTTAAAGATGACGTGATGGAGACAGTGAAGGAGTTCTTTAAAGGTAATGATCTTCCTAGATTTTATTCATCCTTGTTCATTGTTCTTATTCCAAAGGTGAAGAATTCGTAAAGTTTTGACAAGTTCCGGCCGATAAGTCTTTGCAATGTTATTTATAAGGTGTTTTCCAAACTTTTGGTATCCAAACTATCTTTGCTACTTAAAAATATTATTTCACCTAAATAGGGAGCTTTTGTGAAGGGTAAAAATATATTTGAGAATATTTCTCTTACTCAAGAGATGACAAAGATGTTGCATCAGAAGGCTAGGGGTGGGTAATATTATGCTGAAAATTTATATGAGTAAGGCATACGATAGGGTGGATTGGCATTTCTTGGATCATGTTGGGTGAGGTTGGTTTATTTGTTAAGGTGGATTGGGTTGTTTATTTGAAGGTTTTCCTCCGCCATAAGTGAGGATTAATAAAGTTTTGGAGGTCTCATCCTCCCATTTTTTTTTAAAAAAAATTGTATATTTAATGTGTTAATAAATTGATTTGTAAATAAAGTTATTTTATTTTGAACACGATATAGACAATGCTCTAGCGCCTCTTAATTGGTGTGACTTGATAAAGTCTACAAGCACTCCATACTATTAATTAAATTAAGTACAATCTTAACATGAATACCTCATAAAGAATCAATACTCTATTTTAATTAGCGAGTTTTCTAAAAAAAATAAAAAGGCAAAAAAGAACCGCTGAAAGCAGAGAGCGTTAGGAAAGAAACCTTACCATCGAACCATGAGGCTGCAAACTGGTTGTTAATGCCGTGTTTCATATGCCTTTAGACCAGGTTCCAACAACTCGTGTCTTCTGGGCTTAGACCTACACAAACGAAGAAGAAGACTAGGAAAGGGTGGCCTGGTGAGGTCGATGAGTCTCTAATGCTTAAGTTAGTGTCTTCCTTTGGAAGTTTGTAAATAATTGAGAGAGAGTCCAGAGAGTCTTTTCTCGTACCTAGGGGCTGTTATTTATACTGGGAGTCTAGGGGGGACAAATCGTGCTTGCCCCTATAGTGCCGATGTCCTTTCGACTATTTCCTTTGTTAGAGTCCTTTAATGTGGTATGGTCTATGCGACGGTGTCATTAATGTGGTGTGTAGCCTGGGTAGTGGTGCCATTAATGCAGCATGGTTTTCCCATTTGCTTTATTCTGAAGGTGTCCTTGGTAGCCCGTCGATGTCCTCCTATCAGGGGATCAAGGGCTCTCCTTACTTCTTGCTCACCCACTTGGGCAGGTACTCATGAGCCTGACGTCGTTTAAGGGAGCTCCAGGGTGGCAACTCCCATCCCCCATGTCGTCTACTCCTACATGGAGGTTGCGTCAGGGGGCATTCCCCTTTAGGTCTAGACCTCTTGAGCATTGGTTCCGCCAGCCTTTGTATGGGCTGGGCCGATGGGCTTGTTTGTGTTGGACTGGGCCTTTTTACCCTATTTCCTTAATTGATCCTCTCAGACCCATTACTTGGGCCGCACTCTTTCTGTTTGCCACGTGGCATGGAAGATTACCTGTTGCCTCCTGCCTTTATAAGTGTGATTGGGCAGTTGTTTTATCTTCTTTCATAGTACCTTCACCTTTTTGCCTTTCTTTCTTCTAACTTCCCATCCTTCTTCCTTAGACTTCTCTCTTCTCCCTTCGTTACCTTCTTCTTTCCCATCAATGACTCTTGAGAAGATTGCTTAGCCCAAGGTTCCTAGTGAGTCTGACGTACCAAAAGTTAGCGCTGTAGGGCAATCTTACTTGGGCAACACCTGGCATTCGAGCATCCAAGCTGCAACGTTGGCGTCTCTGGCCTTAACCTTCCATGTCCCCGATACGGTAGTCTTGGAGGTCCCTGGCCCACACGAGGGGTCGTCGACGTTGAGGGTCACTCCTCTAGAGTTGCCCTATTTCCCAGCATGTTCACGTGTGGGTTGAGGCTGCCTTTCCCCCTTCCGTGATTTGTTGGATCGTCTTGCCTTGGCTCCCTCCCAGCTTCACCCGAATGCTTGGAGGTTTTTGGTCTGCTATTGCATCATCTGGCGGCAAACTTTACTGGAGTCAAACCTGGAGCATGCCGACCATACTGGCTGCAAGTTCCTCCCACCCACAATGTTTTACGACATAAGGGGAACATTTGTAGTTTCAGGGAGATGCATGCCCTCGTCACTCTGGAGTCGCGATACCACAAGGAGAAGGACTGGTCTCCCAAGTTCTTCTTTATGTCCAGTTGTGGATCGGAATTCCCAATTGGTCAGGTGAATCGCCGCTAGCTCCCAGTTCGGTTCGTTTGGGGGAACGTCCTGAGGATAACGCGGTACGTCCAACAGCTACCCCTGCTAAGTTGAGGAGCATCACCATAGTGATGGAATGGGTGGAGAAGAACTTTGACATTGTCGTCTTGGAAGCCTTTCTTTTGGAGTAGAGCATAAGGGCCTTTTGTCTCCATTTAGCCACGTTCTTTTTTATGACAGGGCGACTCCCGCTCTCCCACCGGCTGCCCTTGTTCGGGAGGGCCCCTCGGCCCTTCTCACGCGGGCACGGTGAAGAAACCTCGCTTGGGGGAGGCTGGGGCCGACAGAAGGCCTGTTTCCAAGGCCCCGATTCCCGAAGGGCGGGTGTTGGCAACTCCTGAGGCCTAAGGTTCCATCGTTTAGGATATGCCTGCTGAGCCGTCCCCATGTCCCACCATCTTGGAGACACTGATCGGACCATCTTCTATGGAGTTAGTAGTAAGGGGCCCCTCAGACTAGGTCCCAGTTGCACCATCAGCCAAGTCTAGTCCCTGTGTGATGTCTTAGAAGGCCAGTGAGCTCGCTGCAAAGTTTCTTGGAGCCTTCTCAGTTAAGGTTTCCAGTCAACCCACCATGGGGCAACCACCCTCGGAGTAGGGCATAGAGAGGTTGTCACCTCTCCATCCACTACTGATGCTCCTGGGACGAGGCCGAACTTCGCTCCGAGGGCACTAGTCCAGGGGCAGGGGGAATGCCTCCTGTACATTCTCCCATTTCCCACTTGCTGCCGTAGGGCTGGATCACCATGCCCCGAGGTGGAGGGAAGGGAGTCTGAGTCGTCGGAAGATCTCGACTCCATCATTGAGAAGGCAGTCGCTATCACCTCTGGTGAAAGTGTCATGAAGTTGCCTACTATCGGCGCTGAGATGACAGCGAGAGGGGATGTCGAGGAAGAGATGGCTGCGGTGCAGGTCATCGAGGAAGAGATGGCTGCGGTGCAAGTCATCGAGGGTGAGGCCACAGAGCTGGTCGTTGAGGAAGAGGTCCCGGCTCACACAAAGGGCGCAGAGGATTAGCCTTCCTCCCTTGCCACTGGGAAGCAATGGACAAAGCCAGGCGAGCTGAGGCGGCCACACAGGCGACTAGTGGAGTGAGTCCTGTAGAGATCATCTCTCATTTGGCCCGCTAGAAACAGGGGGATGTCGCGCAAAGGCCATTGGCCAGGTTGTCAAGTACATATCTGGTTTCTTCCACAAGGTCTCTTGTATCGTCTGGCGATCCTTTACCTATCTTCTTCCTTTCTGGCTGATTGTCGAGTTACTTTTATTAACTACCCCCGTGTGGGTTTTTGTCATTAGTAGGGTAAGTCTGAGCTGGTGGTCTTTATTGTGAATGGCCAGGAAGCTATTGCGTAGGAGAACCAAGCCCTTCGTTTGCTGACCCGACAAGCTCTACGATATGCTCGAGGCAAGAAGAAGTTGAAGCAGGTGGAGCTAGAGTTAGGGAAGGTCTAACTCACCCAGGAGAAGGATAGCAGGCTAATCAAGAAACTTTGTCAGCGTCGAAAGGAGTTAAAGAAGGAGCGTGACTTGGTGGAGAAGCCGGCGAAGGAGGAGGCTATCCGGGCGGCTAAGGACTTTTCTAAGGCCAACAAGCGGATAGCGGCCCAGGAGGTGATCATTAAGGACCTCCGGGTTGACTTGTCCCAAACGCACGGTGTCATCTCCCTCCTAGTCAGCCAGTTGCAATTAGCCGTTGATGTCTGCGATCATATCCTGGAGAATCCGCGGTGAAGTTCAAGGTCCCTTGATGCGTATTTGTGGGCCCTCGACATCTCCAAGGTTGCCATTGACGCTGAAGCTTTTGAGTTTGGCTGCAAGTTGGGGAAGGACTTGATCTCCGACGCCTTATTGGATCCCAAGGCTCTAATAGCACTTGAGCCTGATGTTTCTAGTTCTGATGATTTTGATCCTGATGCTACTGAGGCCAACACTCATGATTTTGATGCTTCTGGTTCCGATGCTTTTGGACCTAATGTCGACGTCCCTACGCCTTAGTTTCTACACTTAGTTGTTTTGCCTTTTCCTTTTTTGTAGATATATTTGTTTGCGCTATAAGCATGCGCCTTGTATGCATTTGACTCTTAATAAAATTGTCTTCCACTTTGCTGCATTCTTACTTTGCTGCTTGTCCTTGGATGCTGTCATCCAGTACTTACAGTTCACCTTGATAGCGCCAAACCCGTTCTTGACAACCCCGCCGGACGACGACTCCTCGTTTACAATGTTTTGGTTCGTCCTTGCCAGCTATTTGTCTTCTCAGTGCTTTAGCGATATCATTAGTAAGGCCGATGTTTTTCTCCCCTTTCCTTAAGTCAGCTTCTTTCTTGTTGTCTTTGGTCTCTCGGATGTACTTTACCCCGCCTATTCCTTTAGCTTTTGCTTTGGCGCTATCATGCTTTATTTTGATATGTAACTGAAAAAGAGGAAGAAGCATCATCAGAGTGCGTCGGCCCTTGCCCAATGTCGTCAGCTTGGAAGGGGTGGAGATCACCTCTAAGAGTCAAGCCAAGTCGGGGAGATTCTGATTGCCTCCTCAGGAGAAGGGCAGGAAGCCCTTGGCTAGCCCACCTCTAAGTCCCTCCCGAGTTGCACCGTGGCCGTGGAGTTGAATAATCTATTGGAGAAAGCATATGAATTAGCCGATCTCACTTTTATATGAGCACGAGACTTGTAAACCTGGGCCGCTTGGCCTGTGAGGCAACGTTCCGGTTGCTTAATGCTTTGTTGTTGTAGATGGCATTCATGTCGAGTAGCAAAAGACTAGGCCCGAACTCCATTGGGGAGAGTTCGAGATGCCTTAAGCCAAACCCATCCCTTTAATTCCCCAAGGAGATAACTTCTTCGGACGGCTGTAGGCTCGTCCACTCTTCATTACGATGGGAGTCAGGATAAATATTTGGGTAGCTGAGAGGCTGGACCCGCTCTCTTCTACGGGAAGGACGAAGTGGCCTTTGGAGCAACTCACCCCTATGGCCCTGCGGGGAGGTAGGCTATTTGGCCAATTTGGGAATGGACCCGTTCTTGCTCGTTAACATTGCAGGAAAGGTAAGATGTGTGTCAGGCTGGTGCTGAGCCCACTCTTCGTAGTAGCGAAGGTCGGGGTAAGTTTTCGGGCTACCAAGGGCCTAGACTTGCACTCCATTGCGAGAGGGGTAAAGCAGCCTTTGGCGTAACTCTCCCCTTTGATCCCATGAGAAGGTAAGTTTTCGAGTAGTTTGCAACTAGTTCTCGCCTGTTGACACTCAGTGAGGAAGCAACCTTTGGCATGCTCATCCCTTTGGTACCCCGCGAGGGAGGTAAGTTCGGACAGTTATGTGGTTGTTCGTTTCTTCGCCGCGATAAGGGTCAGGGTAAGCTGTCGGGCCACCAGGGAGACTGGACCCGCACTCCATCCCGAGAGGGGTGGAGCAGCCTTTAACTTAGCTCATCCCTTCGATCCCATAGGAGGTACATTGTTCGGGCAGTTTCAGATTGAACTTGCTCCCGCCTGTTGACATCGCAAGGAAGGTAAGATTTGGGTCAGGCTGGTGCTAAGCCCACTTTTCGTTGTGGCAAAGGTTAGGGTAAGTTTTCGGACCACTGGGGGGTTTGACCTGTACTCCATTGTGAAAAGGGTAAAGTAGCCTTTGGCTTAGCTTGCCCCTTTGATCTCACGGGAGGTAGGTTGTTCGAGCACTTTAAAATTGGACCTGCTTCCGCCTGTTGACCCTCACAAGGAAGGTAAGTTTTCATTTTCGGGGAGTCGAGGGTTGGCCAGCACTTCGTCGCAGGAAGGATAAAGTAGCCTTTAGCGCACTCATCCCTTTAGTACCCCGCGAGGGAGGTAACTTTTTCGAACAACGATGTTGCTGGTCTGCTCTTCACTGCGATAAGGGTTAGGGTAAGCTTTTAGGCCACTGGGGGGGCTGGACTCGCTCACCATCATGGGAGGGTTAGAGCAGCCTTTGGCTTAGCTCGCCCCTTAGATCTCGCGGGAGGTATGTTGTTTGGGTAGTTTGAGACTAGACCTACTCCCGCCTGTTGACGTCATAGGAAAGGTAGGCAGTGATTGACGATGATTCTGTTCTTGGTGCAATTTATGTTCGTTGAAGGTTACTTTGTTGGTATTTTCATTGACGGTACAAAAATTGGAGTAGGTGAGATACACTGTCCTAAAAAACCGTATTCTTCATTAGATGAAAATTTTTACACATGATTAGCAAAAAAACAAATTACAGAATATGGAAAGAAGGAGCCTTTGGCTGGGGAGCTTCTGCTCGCTTCGCCTTTATCTCTAGGACTATGCACCCCCCATCCTCCCTCAAGCCCAGTAGGATGAGTCGTAGGCACCTACTAGGGCTCCTCGGGAGGTGCATGTCCTTTTCCAGAGGTGTTGCCCATGGGGACCCTGTCGTTCTTCTGCTTCATCTGTTGGACGCAGCACTTCCGTGTTAGGACCTGCTCGCCTTGGATTTCCCCCAAAATCTGAGAAGTTGGGAACTTCATCTTGAGGTGCTAGGTCGACGTCATCGCTCGCAAACTGTTGAGAGTGGGCCGGCTGATAATGGCGTTGTAAGATGATAAGGCTTTCATCACCAGGAAGTCGACCATAATTGAGGCCGTGCAGGGGGCACTGCCTACGAGGACCAACAGCGCGATGGTTCCGACAAATTGAACCATGTCCCCTGTGAAACCCTTTAGCGGCATGGGGGCTGGTTGAAGCCGGGCGATGTTTATTCCCATCCTGATGAAGGCTTCCTAGAACAGGATGTCCGCAAAATTCGATTTGTCGATGAGGATCTGCCAGGTGGTGAAGTTGGTGACCAGCATGGTCACCACCAGGGCATTATCGTGGGGGTATAGGACCCCTCCTTCAATAGTTTCTCTAAAGGAGATGTGGGGGTTAGTTCGCACCTCTTGTGCTTGGCAGGGCAGTACTTTGTCGAGTAAACCTCTTAGTATTGAGCTTGCCTAGCGTATGCCATTCTGCTTGAGGAGGTGGTGGCCTTGCCAGTGAATCCTCCAACTATAGTTCTTATTTGCCCTAGTGGGGACCCTCCTCGTGGCGGCATGCGAGGGCAGCCATGCTGCAGTCCCCATGCTGGTGCCTGCCGTCATGGACTCTCTTCCCTCGTGTGCCGATCGGCCCAATCTGTGCTCCTTTCTCAGAGAGTGTCCTCATCATTGATGAAGTTGTTGGCCTGGTCCATGAACTCCTATAGTGTGGTGGGAGCCCTTCTTGCCAGCTTGGCCATGAACTGGGATCGAAGCCAGACCCTTCCCAGGAGTGCCACGAAGGTTATTCTCTCGTCCTGGTTGTCAGTCGTCATGCGCTCCTTGTTAAACCTAGACAAGTACGCCTTCAGACTCTCCTCCTCTCTTTGTTTGATGGTAAGGAGCTACGCCGTAGGACATCGCCTTCTTCTGCTTGACATGAACTGGGTCAGAAACAGGCATGCTAGCTCACCAAAACTATCTATAGAATCGGGTGCCAAAGACACGAACCATACACGCGCTGATCCTTTTAGGGTTAGCGAAAAGGCTCTGCACGCCACCTCTCCTGGGAAGCCATGCAGCGTCATGTGAGCCCTGAAGGTCTCCAGGTGCTCGAGGGGGTCCCTCCCCCCATAATACATCTCCATGATGGGGACCCTGAGCTTTGGTGGCAAGGGTACGACCATCAATTCTTCAGTGTAGGGCAGACCAGTGCTTGCAAGCAACTGGTCTACTGACGATGACGTGCCCATTTTTTTCGCCATCTCCTCATACTTTGCTTTGAGATTGTGGAGCTCATCTTGCATATTCTTCCTCTCTTCTTCCATGTTGGCTCCAGCTCCCACGTTTCGGGACTCTATATGTTCGTTATTGCTAGGCTGGGCTTCGTCATCCCGTTCTTGGTGGGGTGTCTTGAGCACCTCATTCTCTTTTCGAAGCTTCTCCACCTCACCGGTCAGCTTTGTCACCCATTGCTCCATAACTTGCAGTCTCGCCTCCACGACAACTTCCTCTTGTCCCCAAGTCATCTGAGAATGAGTTGTCGCAAGCATATGAAGTGCACGTAAGATCTATAACGATTCCACATATGGCACCACTATTAAAGTCGTGTTTCATACGTCTTTGGGTTAGGTTTCAACAACTCGGGTCTTCTAGATTTGTACCTGCACAAACGAAGAAGAAGACTGAGAGAGGGTGGCCTTGGTGAGCCCGAGGAGTCTCCGATGATTAAGTTAGTGTCTTCCTTTGAAAGTTTGTAAATAATTGAGAGAGAGTCCAAAGTGCCTTTTCTTGTACCTAGGGGCTGGTATTTATACTGGCAGTTTAGGGTGGGACAGATCGTACCTGCCCCTGTGTGGCCCTTGTCCTTTTGACTATTTTCTTTGTTAGAGTCCTTTAATGCATAGTGGCCTCTGCGACAGCGTCATTAATGTGGGGTGTAGCTCGAGTAGTGGTGCCATTAATGTGGCGTGACTTCCCGATTTGCTTTATTCTGCAGGCGTCCTTGGTAGCCCATCGATGTCCTCCTGTCAAAGGATAAAGGGCTGTCTTTACTTTCAGCTCACCCACTTGGGCAGGTACTCATGAGCCTGACGCCGTTTAAAGGAGCTCTAGGGTGGCAAGTCCCATCACCCATGCCGTCTACTCCTACATGGAGGTCGCATTAGGGGGTGTTCCCCCGTAGATCTAGACCTCCTGAGTGTTGGTTTCGTCGGCCTCTATACAGGCTGGGCCAATGGGCTTGTTTGTGTTGGACTGGGCCTTCTTATCCCATTTCCTTAGTTGTTCCTCCCAGACCCATTACTTGGGCCGCAAGAAGGGGGGTGGGGGGAACCCCCTACACTGGTAATTTCTACACATAAGTTATACAACTGAAAATAACTGTTTATGACACTTTGCCAAATAAGTACACAAGTTATCAATAAAGCAAAATAGCTGCTTAATTTGGAAGAATTGTCATGATATTGTTTTAATTCTAATTTCTAATGCTTAGCTAGATTCTTTGTTACTGCAAACTTTTACTTATAAAATGTTTTCTTTCTATCAAAAGTGAGGATTGATTAACAAACTTCTCCATTTTTTGAAAAACAAATATTTATACTTATTCAATATCTTCTCTTTTTTTTCCGGCATTCAAAAACAAAACTATATTTTTACATATGCTAATGTGTTGAGCGTATTTGGTGTGTAAGTAAAAAGACTTGTAAATAGATTTATTTTAAAACAATGGATCCAACTTATCCTACTAAAAAAATGGGGCAAATTTCAAAAAGCAAAAACCCATCTCTTTGTAAAGAAAAATGGCACAATGTGCATAACTTATTGGAACTGCTAAGACGGTGCCAAAACAAAACCAAATTAATCTTGGGAAAAATCAACTACCGATTTGGAATAACCAAATCAATCACTAAACAACAGAAATAATGTGTGAACCTGTTAGGAAGTAATTAAATAGAGTAAAATATAAACAAAAAATACACATACAGAGACAAGCAATTTTTACGTGAAAAACTTCCTTGGTGTTGGAGGAAAAATCATGGGATCGTAGTCCACCTAAATCTCCACTATCAATAAATAATGGGTATACAAATGTCCTCTCTAGATAGACCTAGAGTCATACAATCAACAATAATCTCAAAAATGACTTTCTTGGCAACCAAACAATATGATTATGAGATATCTCACAAAAAATGTGTTACTGTTCACAACCCTCTACAACAAAAATACTACTTCAAATCTGATCTCCACGTTCTCCACCATTTAGATTGTAGAGCCTTGAGTTGTGAACTTGCCTACATAATTTCAGCACAATCACACCATAGACGACTCTAGTCAAAGCCAATGATTGAAACTGGACGAGCTCCTCCGTTTTGGCTTGTCTTTTCCTCTCCTAGTATCACTCCCACATTTTTCACTTGTCCTCTCTATGTGTGTGTGTTTTTGGTTTATATGTTGCTCTATTTAATTACTCCCTAATAGGTTCACACAAAGTGAAGAATATTAAATTTTCTGTTTAGTGATTGATTTATTTATTTCAAATCGGTACACTACAAGAAATCATGCATTTTCTAGCAATTTTAAAATTGTTGTAAAAAAAAAAGAAATCGCCTCAAAAGGCCCTTATCTGCGGCGATTTCCAAGTTACCGCTAATTCCAACGCAAAAGTGGGAAATGTTGAAGAAGAATTTACTGTTCATTTTTTTAGAGACTTTTATACTTATTGCTGCGATTTTATTCGTCATAAAAATATTGTAACCGTAGCTGCTTTTTATTTCCGTCAAATTTTGTAATCGCCATAATGGATACTTTTTGCAGCGACACTTGTTGCCGTAATAGTTGTCTTCGGCAGTTCGGCCAATTATTTCTTATTAGCGGTACTTATCAAAAATAAATTTCTTATTAGCGGCCAATCAAAAGCACCGGAAACACTAATAAAATTTAAGCCCGCGCGTTTTCACTTCTTTCCTTTAATTCCCTCCAGCCGTCTCCTCCACCCCCCCCGCGCCCTTCTCTCCGCAATCCCTCTTCTGCCCCGATCCCCACTCTTCATGTCTCCACGCAGCAGTCACTGCACGCCGCCGTCGACCCATTGTCACCGTCCACCTCCACCGTCGCCGGCTAACCCAGCCAAGCCCGTCCCTCGCGGCTTCTCTCTCCCGCAGATCTCCCACTCTCTTCTCCCCCGAATTCCTTTCTCCCTTGGATTCCCAGTGCCGCCGCGTCCGCAGCCGCCGCACCACCTCCGGTTACCGACGTAGCTACCCCGCCAAAGGTCCCCAGCCCCTCCACCGAAGCTCTCCCTCTCTCTCACTGTCGATCTGCTCTCCCCCTCACGGATCTCGCTCAATCACCTGAAATTAGGCGATGCCAGTGACAAAGTCCAACATGGGTATGCAGAGCAGCTCCAGGTGTTTTTTTTTTTCTTCTTCTTCTTCTTCTTCTAAATATATACCTAATATTGGTGTTTGATTGCGAAGCATGGTTTGAGTCAATTATTTAGAATATTGCTCAAAAAACAACAATTAGATTTTCCAATTCAAATCTAGTAAAGTTTAGGATGTCTTTGATTCTCTAATTTTGTTCCAATTCAAATCCAGTAGATTTTCCTGCTTGCTCTTTCTCTCCAATTTTCTTGGAAACAGGGCAACACGGCGACAACTTTTTAGTTTTCTATGTTATATTAAACCTCAAGAAAAATAACTACTTTTTCAACCTAGTTTCACTTGAACCAGGAGTGTAAGACGGATAATGGTAGGTTCCATTAATACATAGAGATGAGCAACACAAAATAGAATGCTAAACTCAACTCCTCAAAAATAGAGATTAGCATTTCTGTCTTGGTTTTCTAGCAAACAATGAACTCAATCCGGCTGGTCTAGTTCAAGGATCGATGAAATTCGTTATTCTTGCAGAGGTCAATGAAGCTCCTGTTGATTTTTATCCTCCCCTGCTTTGGTGCCGTTATTGCCTACAAAGTTTGGTGGTATGTCTCAGGAGCTACAGAGCTTCCCTATTATGGTAACATCTACCTCAGTGACACTATTTTATGCACATTGGAGCTATGTTCATGGCTTTATCAGACGTCAATTTATGCACATTTCTGTCTTGGGATTTGTTTTGTAATGAATCTATGGGCCACTTATTTGCTTAAATCAAAATGCTTTATGAGATTGAAAAATTTTCATTGACCATGAACAGATAAGCGCTACACATTCTTCCATGGAGGTTAGTGAATACTTAATCTCTTTCTCTTTACTTAACTGCACTACTGTTTATCTTCTCTGATGTCAGTTTATGCATTGGTATTGTTGCATATGTATATAATGTGTTTAATTATCAGTTAATTTTTTTCCAGGATCAATGAGAATTGTTGACACGAGCATTGGGTTCTCAATGATGTTATTAGTTTTGTTGTGATTTGATTTGAGTTTTCAACTCGGCACAACTTGTTTGGTTTGAGTTTTTTTTTCTTTGTTTATTCGGTTTGATTTCAATTGTTGAGCAAGTTCAATTGTTTTTTATGTTGAAGCCTTATAGGACAATCGATCTGGGGTTGCTATTTTTCTTCTGGGTTTGTGACCTCGAAATTCTCTGCTGCGAGTTTTCCTTTTCTTCTTCTTTGTCTTCTGGTTGAGAATATGTTGCTCCTTGAGTTCACGTATTTGGGATGAGGCCTTAAATGGGTGACCACTTTATGCATGTCTCTTCACAATACCATTTTTATAGAGTGAGGATGTTGGCCTGTTGAGAAAGAGGAAGAGTGGGGGATTGTGTTTTCCAGTCTGGAAATAATGATTGATGGGGTTTTGTGTAAGGCTTTGACTCTTGGATTTTATTCGGTGCTCAGCAAATTGATCTTCCTTGCAATATTGGTCGTTTTAGATCGAAAATTTTCTCTAGTTGGTTGGGAAATGCTGAGACCATTTTCTTCTTTGCTTTTATTTCTTATTTCTATTTATTAAGAAAGTTTTTGTTTCTTCTATTGCCAGTCAAAAGTGGAAAAGATGTGTTGAATATGAAAATATCAATACCATTGTTGTGACGCCTGGAGAGCTGCCCATTTCACACTGTACTATCCAAGACCCCAACTCTTTGGAGTTTGTAATTTTTTTCCTTTTGGAGCTATATATATATATATATATATATATATATATATATATATACTTATCATATATATAGGATGTCTGAGATGTTTTCCATGCACGAAGAGTTTCTTCTCGAGTATATTAACCTTGCTGCTATAGCTGTTTCCTCTAGTTCCTCATGTTGGAGTTTATTACAAAGAGTGCTCCAACTATCCATCAAAGACTCACCATTTGAAGAGCCAGCTAGTTGACATGCACTTAACCTGTGTTCCAACACAGGTGGTGTTTGTCAGCACTTAACCTGTGTGCCTGCAGCTTGTTAAAGTGGTTGAGAAGATGATTATGAGGTGTATATGACTAGGGTGATATTTTCTATAATTTCCCCACAGGTGGGCAAGTAGCTTAGGAACTGACATACATACGTCAGATGTAGTAAATCACTGTTCTTTCCTGCTGGTTCTGCAGTGGCTTATTTTGAAGAGAGTGTTGAATTTCTTTCAAAATTTCCAATGGATGATCTGGAGGTTATAGGATCACAAGCTTTATTGTGCAATATCACAACATATTTTTCATCTTACCATGCTTGCATCAACTGCTGTTGAACTTTTGTGTAATTTTTTTCTCCACAGATTACGCATACACTTTCTATTTTATCGATAAAATTGGAGATCTGTAATTTTTTGTTTTTGTTACTTTTAAAGTTATTGAGTCTGATGAATACTTTCACTTGTATCTTGAGGTATTGTGATCAATGAATGCATGCATGGCAAAATATACACCAGCTAGTTGACATGCACTTAGTTAAACATCGATCTTTTCTATTATATACTAAATTCTGCACATGCTGCAATGTGTTCAGATATCGATGAGTGCAAAATTGGGAAACCCTGCAATGGATCAGCAAAATGCACCGTAATTGTTGGAGTTTCACATGTACTTGTCCCCGTGGCTACGAAGGCGATGGGAAGATGCATACCTTGGTGACACTTGTTATTGGTTTTTAGATCATTTGTAAGTCTGGTTTTGTGCTTCTCACACTTGCAATATGTTTTTTGAGCAAGAACATCAAAGTGTGGATGAGTATTATATTTTTTTATGTATTCTGTACTCGTTCATTTTTTTAAAAAATTTTTTGGAAAACCTTTTCCGGCGAGTAAAATTCGCCGGAAATAATTTTTTTGCTAGAAATAATTATTTGTGGTGATCTGACAATTAATTGCTGGAAATATATTATAACGACGATAATTCAAAATCCCTGGAAAAAATTTTGAGTTGTTTGCGGTGATTTATTAACCTTTTGCGACGATATATATTGCCGCAATTGACTTTTCTCAACGATTTAATGGTAAATCGAAACGTTATTTCTATCGATTTTTGGGATATTTACGATAGATTAAAATCGTCGGGAATGATAACTTTTTGTGACGATTTTTGTCTATTGTTGAAATTGACCAGAAATGACACTTTTATTTCGTAAAAAATACAGCGATTTAAAAATCGTCGCAAATAATAAAATGCAGCGATTATTAAGGGTATTTGTGACTATTTTGAGCGGTGGAAAATATTTGATTTTTTGTAGTGAATTGTAGTTGATTTCTCCCAACAAAGTGGTATCAAAGTTTAGGTTTACCAACAGTCTTAGGCTCAACAGTCCGTGGGAGAAAAATGTTGTTGCTACTCCAACCCAAGGCTCGATGTGTGAGGGAGAGATTATTTGGATTGTCCCACATTGGTTGTAGAATGGGGCTGGTAGTCAGTTTATAAGTGTAAGAAAAATTCTCACCTGTTGAACTAGTTTTTATAAGAAACCATAAAAATATGAACTTATAGTAAACACAATTCATAAATAAATGGGATAACAAAAGTATTGAACATACTAATTACTTGAATAAATAACTCTAAGACACTAAAAACAGAACTAAGCCGTGATTAACAGCCATAATCAAGCGACATTATTGGACTTTAAATTGAGTTTGAATTGAACTCTTCTTCTCAGACCATGGATTTTGACTCCCACCTTCTCCGTTGAATGCTTTCCAACACCCACCTTTTAGACTTTGATCTATCTCTCTGCGTGGGAGATTAGGATAATGAGTTGAGAAGATATAAGTTGAAATAAAAGTTGAAAATTAAATAAAATATTGTTAGAATACTTTTTTTAATATTATTATTGTTTTGAGATTAAAAAAAAGAAATTGAATTGTTTATTATATTTTGTGTAAAAATTTGAGAAAGTTGTAATGATAAAATGAGATGAGATGAAATACTTTTTGTATCAAACGTGGCCATAATGTTCATCTGAAAAATAAGACTCCTGTCTGATTTTCCAAGTACAACTCTTTGAGGGATGAATAGTTGAAGTGCACTGGGAATTCTAACTTCTTACAGTTTGAGATCTGAAGAGTTTCTAATGTGGAGGGTAGACCATCATCAGAAAGTAACATGAGCGAGCAACAACCATCGATTTCCAATTCTTGAAGAGGACTGCTAGAATCCATCATTCCCTCTGGTAGGGACCGTAATGCATCAGATCCTTTAAGTACTAGTTTTCGCAATAATCCAGATGGCAATTCATTTAACAGAACCTCATTAAAATTTGTTAACTCCAATTGACATAGAGTAGGAGACCTTGGGAGTGAGGCCTCCAGCTGCAAACATTCAGCAATCACAAGTCTGGCTAAAGAAGGAAGATGGATGGGCATCCCTCCTGTTAGCTTGGGGCACTTTATCAGAATAAGTGACTCCATCACACCTTTAGACAAATAGTTGGCAGGCACGTCCTGCACCTCAGTCACAACAACAGAGCAGAATCAATTTACACGTCCATTATAAATTAGTGTACTATCTTCTAGAATAGAACAGTAGAGAAGGTTGTTAGGATTTCTCTCAGGTTATTGTAACCAACAATATTCTTTTATTCCTTTTACATTCATGTATAAATACAATCCAAAGTTATTCAATTAAACAGAGAAGTTTTCGTACATTTTCCTTTCTCTCTAAAATAATATCCAGAGCCAACGACTAAACGTCATCCATGGCTGCATTACCTCCTTCCTCAAATCTTTCTTCCTTTTCCCACATAATCAACACAAAACTAAACAATGAAAATTATCTTCTATGGAAAGTGCAAATATCAGCCTATCTAAGAGGGCAAGATCTTTATTCCTATGTTGATGGAACTCTTGCTCCTCCCTCTGAATTCTTAATTGAAAACCCAGCTTCAACTCCAAAAACCAACCCAGCCTTTTCCTCATGGCGACGTACAGATCAGCTAGTTTTGAGTGTCCTCTTCTCATCCCTCTCTGAATCCTTGCTTGGCCATCTTCTGTCTGCTACAACCGCTCGTGACCTCTGGGTGTCCTTGGCCTCCATGTTTGCATCTCATTCCCAGGCAAAGGAGTTCCAGATTTGCTTCCAGCTCACAAACCTCTCAAAAGGTGATCAAGATATCTTTGCCTATTTCGGGAAGGTACATTCCCTCGTGGACTCTTTGGCTGCCACTGGTAATTCTCTCCCTGACAAAGAAGTAGTTACCTATCTTCTCAATGGGTTAGGTCCCTCTCGTGAAGCCTTAACCACTTTTGTTACCACAAGGGCAGAACCAGTCTCCTCTCATGAATTGTATCAACTGCTGTTGATTCATGAAAGTCGTGCATCTCATCAAAACAGGAGTATTACCTCCTCTCTTGAACCCTCTGTTAATCTCAATGTTGCTGGAAACCGTGATCAACGTGGTGGTTTCTACCAATAGTGATGCACAAGAGCCAAATTCTTGTATATTGTGCAGGAAAGTAGGACAACTTGCAATCTGAGATTGGCTTGGATCCATTGCAAACTCGATCTTTATGTCTACCAATAGTCTTTACAAGAACAGCTTCCCTTTATAAAATGGTGATATCTAATCCTGTCCCTGACAATAATCTCTCGATCATGAACTTTGAAGATGAACTTTGTTGCTTCAAGGCAGTCCCCACAAACTCGTAAGTTCTTTACAATTCGAATTGGGGTTTGGGGTGCTGTGTTCATCAAGCCAAAAGCAATAGCTAACTTCTCACTATGTTTAGATAGGGCTGTCTCTTTATCTTCCTCATCATCAATATCAAGCAAAAAGTCTCCAAATTGTGGAACATAACCAGCAACCTACAACTTAGTTGTCATCTCATCCAAGAACAAGTAGAGCTGTTTAGTCTGGGGATGGGATCTATCTCCCACAAGGAATTGATGGAACACACCATTTAATTCAATGGAGCTGCAACTGGGATTTTCTTTCTTCCATTTAATTCAATCTCCTCTCTCACAACCCTTGCGTCATTCCATCTCTTGGAAGCAGAATAAATATTAGCCAAAAGAACACGACAGCCGATATGGTTAGGATCCAGTTCTTTTAATATCTTTCCTATTCTCTCTCCTCTTTCCATGTCCTTATGGATTCTACAAGCACCAAGTAATGCTCCCCATATGGCAGCATCTGGAGCCATTGGCATGCTAGATATGATCTCTTCAGCTTCCTCCAAGAATCCAGCACGGCCCAGTAGATCTATCTACCATACACCCATAATGCTCTATCTCAGGCTCAATTCCATAACAACTTGCCATGGACTCAAAATAACCTCTTCCTTCATCGACCATATTTCCGTGGCTGAAAGCATTTAACATGGCAATAAAAGTCACCTTATTCGGAGAAACTTTTTCAAGCTTCATTTGTTCAAAAATTTCAATTGCTTCCTTGGATTTTCCATGCATTGAAAAACCACCAATTACGGCATTTCAAGGCCAAACCTTCCTCCTCAGACCACGTTCATTGCAGAAAACCTTTGATGCAAATTCTATCTGTCCACACTTTGCATACATGTCTATTAGACTAGCTAGCAATTGCTCATTCATCTTGATCTCACCCCTTTCAATATAAACATGGATCCACCTTCCTAGATCCAATGCCACTAGATTTGCACAGGCTGCCAGGACACTTACTAGGGTAAACTCATTGGGCTTAGGACCTATTTGCAGCATCTTGTGGAAGAGATCCAAGGCCTCCAGGACACAACGCACCTGAAGGTAACAACCACTAACTCTTTTAAACAAAGCCACCGGCCATAAAAATGTTTAATAAAAGAAAAACAACATTTTTGGACTGGTAACTCTTTATGTTCATTCCAACTAGACTCTAGAGGTGCAAAGGTAATTCGTAAACAAAGGGGCATATTGTTCTGAAATGAAAAGGAAAACAAAGCATTGCAACAACATTCTTGACCAAGGTGTCAAAAAAACAGTTGCAAAGCATGCATACGAGGTAGTCATTTTTTTTTTCAAATAGAGTTACCTGGACGTAACCAGCTATGATAGTACTCCATGATACAACTTCTCGTCCAGGCATTCGATCAAACCACTCCAGAGCTCGATCCATATCACCTGTCCCTACGTCCCCACCAACCATAATATTCCATGAATACAAATCCCGCTCCACGCTGCAATCAAACATCCTTCTCGCCTCCTCAACCAAGCCCCAATTCGCATACATCCCAATCAACGCATTGGTAACAAACACATTGTTCTCCAGCCCAACTTTTATAGCATGAACTCGAACTTGCTCACCCTCCAATACCTCCAAACTGTTCCCACATGCTTTAAACAAAAACACAAAAGTGTAACGATTAGGCACAAGGCTCAGACCCGGACCACTGACCGAAATATAATCATAGAGTCGTAGGAAGAAGTGGAAGACTGTGAATGAACTTTGATCATGGTGTTGTGGAGGAAGAGGTCTGGAAAGGGGATTTGATCAAACACTTGGCGTGCAAACAGGATTGAGCCAAAGCTTGAGATGGCAAGCTTTTCAAGGAATTTATTGGCTCGGATAGGGCTCAGGAGAAGGCCGGTGGTGATCAGCTGGGCATGTGCTTGCTTGATCTGTTCCATTGATTTGCATGAATCGAGAAGAGAGATGGGTTTACGGTATGAAGGAAAGGGTCCTTTGAAGGGGGAGTAACAACGTTTCATTGTAACGGTCAAAATTGGGGGGAATGTTAGGCCAATCCCCATTCATTGCAGTGGTCGTACCCTACCCAGCACCCCAATGCATCCACGCCCCACTTTCTAACTTGTAATGTTTTCTAGAAAAGATGAAAGGAATATCATATCAAAGAACGTACCAAGAAATGAAGGAGGAGGAGTAGTGAGAGTAGGTTGTAATCAAATTGGGGAGAAAAGGAGTGTGTTTTTCAACAGAAATCCCACATCGACAATATATCAAACCTTCAAGACGTTTATATATTATAAACTTTTATTGAGCATATGAATGGTCTCTGAATAACACATCAATTATAATTTTAATATAAAGGGCATTGAATTGGTCATTCCAATCTGAAGAATATGTTATTTTTTAACTTTTAATCAATCACTTAACACTTAAAATCTACATTGAATTAGCCATCACATTCTCTATAATTTTTTATTATTTATATTTCTTTAATTAATTTTTTATTTTATTTTTATAATCTTCAATAACCTCCGATAATCATATTCCTTTTCATTTTCACAATTCAACAATCTATAATATAATAATCTCATTTGTACATATTTGTGTATTATCTCATATGTAAATAAAAATCTAATATATATAATCCATAAAAATCTCAAATCTATAATATATAATAATCTCATATATTCATTTTAAACTTGCTAGAGTACTTTTCAAATATGAAAATAATGATAGAATTACTGTAACTCATATTTTAGATGAAATCAGTTTGATTAATTCAGTGTGGGCCAAATGTGAATGATATTAGCTAAATTTGAAGATGAAAAAGTATTTGACTAAGTCAATGCCAATGCTCTAAGAGAGTTTATTGTGTCTAGTTTTTAAAAAAATCAATTTTAAAATGATTGGTATTATTACAAAGTTTAATGTGTCTATAGTTTTAAAAAAATTGTATTACAGAGTTTATTGTTTGTCTAGTTTTAAACAAATCATTTTTTAAATGATTGGTATTACGGCGTTTATTGTGTCTAGTTTAAAAAAAAAAAAATTAAAGAATTGGTGAATTGATAGACTGAAATTTTGTATATTATAACATCTATTGTGTGTCTAATTTTAAATATCATTTATACAAACACTAACCTGGAATACGTTATAGCATTTAAATACTATACTATATTAACATCCATTTATCCATTTGAAATGTGTAACAATTAGTATATAGGACTTGGTAGTTTCATTATATACTATAATGTATAACCATATAAGAAATGTATTCATAAACATATTATAATTTTATAGTTCAATATAAGGTTTATATATTGATTGTAAAAACTTTATTAGATTTAATATTTTATTTTGTAATTTGGTATTTTTTACTATTCAATTTATTCAAAAATTATATATAGGAGCACAAACAAAACTCGAGTAATAATTTGACTCGGCTCAGGCTTGTTAAAAGTGCAAATAAAGATCGATAAATTACTCGACTCGGCCCGAGTTTGTGTTTGATCAACTCGAAATCGGCTCGGCTCGACGAGCTCGACTCGATAACTCAAAAGCTTAACTCAGCTCGGATCGATTACAACCCTAGGAGCAATGAAGGTGGCAATTTGGGTTTGGTTTGGATGTCCGGAAAGAGCGTGTCCCACATCGATCGTATTGTATTGTTTTTTGAATACTGATATAGAAAGTCATTAATTAAAATATTGACCTTTCTTAAAATTTAAAATCTGAAACTCAAATTCAAAGAAAAAAAAAAAAAGAAATAGGACAGTAACTCAATACGTATAATATTGTAACTCAATACGTATAATATTGTGCGTACGTGTATAACTACATTTGTATTTATATTAATTTGATATATGGTCAGATGAGAGTTGTTGTTGAAATAAATATTTAGATTACTGTACAATGGAAATCGTTTATCTGACTTCATCTGTAGGTTGGTCATGATCTTCAAGTTGGTCTATTGCTGGTTGTGAGTGTTTGACGTTTTGAGTAGAGCAAAACTGCAGGGGTGTACGTCATTCATCCAAATGTTTTGAGTTTTCAATATTAATATATCATTTGCACACGCGTGTGCAAATGCGCGTATTGTTTTTGTTAGATATAGGAACATTCATCCAAACAATAATATGTCATGCAAGGATATTTTATCTAAAAACTATAGATAATAACTACATTTTGATACCCATGCGTAGTTTTTAAACAACTTCTACCACCACAATCACCACATCCAGTTCCAATGCAACACCCACTACAGACCGCCAACAACCCACCCCCGCCCGGTCCAAACTCAAACCGTCGAATTTTTAAATTTTTGCTTAATCTTAAGAAAGAACGAAAGAAACTACTACAAACAGGTGGAACCATCATTCAACATGCCATCTAATTCACACATCTCTAAAGAAAGGGTTGGATGGGCCAACAATCTTGTTAGGGAACTCTTAAGTTGTTATTTTCCAAAAAAAAATTAAGTTGAAATCAGATTCCTACTATTTTACAACCATATAAATAATAAGTTGAATTGAAATTAAATTGTTAAAAAATGGCCTTATTTAGTTATTGAAATTAACTCATTCTTTTTACTTGACTTGTTGACACTAATAAATGATATGTCAAATTACTTGATTGAAAACTTGACATGTCCTGATTTAATAATTTTGCTTTATACTCAATGTAAAAGGAAATTAAAAATATGTGCTGATTGTTTGGATTGCGGCAGGAAATAGAACTTTTCGTAGCATTCATAGTACTACTTTTTAATTATAGAGCTTTACTTAAAAAGCTACTATCAAATTTTTTTTAATTGTTTTGTAAATATGTACTTAAAAACGTTTTTGTTACGACGGTTTTTTAATAATGTAACATTACTTTTTCAACAAAAGCTTTCGATTTGTATTTATTTTAAGTGGAAGTTTAGTTTTTTTTCAAGTGCTTAAAGTACTTTTTAGTTTTTATAAATTTACCAAGTAAATTATTTTTTCTTTAATAGAGCTTTTAAACTGTTAAAAAACATCTTTTAAACCTGCTTATATTTTTAAATTTCACATCCCAAGTTAAATTAATATTAATTTTTTTTGGAGAAACAATTATATGCTGAAATTCATAGTGACATCAACAAGAATAACTGCATTAAAATTGCTGGCATGAGACAGAGCTGAAGTACATAAAATTTTGTTGAAAAATATTAAATTGCTTTCAGTAATTTTAGAACGATTTGCATTCAAATTGCTTGCCACTTACTGAATTTCCAAACAGCTACTTGCTTTGCCCCTGGAGAAGAAATTTCGAACCTGAGGGGGAGTTGCTATTCTTCACAAAAACTTCATCAATTTTAGCGAAAGGAACATGTGGTCAGAAGATGAAGGACTCCATGTTATATAGGAGATTATCTGTCACATGTGTGGATGTTGCCCAAAGTTTGAGTTCGAGTCTTGTGAAGTGCACAACCTGCTTTCATATATATTTGTTGTAAATTCAGAACATGATGGCTATCTTCTTTTAGACATATACACTGGATATGTAAGGCTCAGTCTGTGAGCCCGGACCAATTCGCGTGAGGCCCAGCCTTCTTCTGATTTGCGGAACGACGCCGTTTGGGTTAGTGTTTATTTTCTCTTCTGCTTCCTCCCGCTTCTTTCTCCCTCATTCTCTCTTTCGGTTTCTATTCTCCCCCCCTCCCCACCCAGATCTCTCTCTTTCTCTCTCGCACGTCTCATTCTTTTCTTTCGGTTTCCTCTTTATTTCTTGTTGCTGCGTTAGTCTGTGGATTCCGATTATCTGCCCAAGCTTCCTCAAGTTCGGTTTCTTCCCTGCGCAGTACTGTTTCGGTTCCTCTTTTTTTCTCTCCATTTTTTTTGCATCTCGGTTTTTCCTCTGCAACACACAGGCATCACTTCGCATCCCTCCATTTTCGACTGGTAAGAGTTCCATCTTCATCCCTTTGATTTTCGGTTTCCCTTGCTGCAATGTACAGATTTTGTTTTTGATATTTATTTTTGTTGTTCCTCCTCATTACAGTTGGTTGTTGCCGTGAGTTTGGGTTTGTATTTCGTCGGTTCTTGAGTTTTCATTGGCTTGTGATTCCTAGTTATTGGGCTTTCGATTCTCGGCTTCTTGTGTAACCAGTAAAACCATTACGGGAGAAATTCATTTTCGTTGGTAAGTTAGCCTCGTCTCGGTCTCACACTCACGCACACACACTGTCACTTCAAGTCTTCATTTCAATGAAATATTTTGGAAGTGTAGTTGTGAGTTCTCGGACACTTTTTGTGAATAAACAAACACTTTGTATTGGAATGGTCTTGGAATTTTGGAGTATTTTGGGTTGGTCGAGCAGTAAATTGAGCAATGTTTGGGATTGTTTGGGGACTGTTTTTGTGCTTTATGGGTTTTCTATTTGACCGTTGGGAGTGGAGAATAATAGTTGGAGCTGCATTGTGGTTGAATTGTGATTATTACTTGGAGTTAGGGGCAATTGAGGTGAGGTTGATATTTTGGTTATTTGTGTTTGACGTGATTTTTGGTGGGTGCTTTGGTAATTGTTAAAATTAGAATATGGTATTTTTGGGTTGAATTGTGAGCTGTCCAAATTACTATTAGTAGTAATAGTGAGTTGTTTTTGATATATTATGGGTTGAGATTATGAGTATTAATTATTAGATGGACGTTATGTCAATCATCGTTTAATACTCAGTGTATATTTTGTTTTATGAATAGGTGCTGAGACTAATAGAGGTCATTTTCGAGCCTTAGATAATACGCAACAAGAGTCAGGTAAGCGGGGTTCCTATGCTGGGTTTTATACAAGCTAATAAGACTGAGGTTGATTTTTATGAAAACTTGCATAATTTGTGTTGTGTTGGGAACTTGTGAAAACAAAGATCAACCTCGGTCACTTATCTGCATTATTCATGAAATCTGTGTGAAAAATGAGAAATATATTCTGACATGCATTGTGTAGACATGAGTTAAATTCTGTCATGTGGTTTCTGAAATCTGGAAAAAGAGCGATATTGAGAATATGAAAAGTTGTGCATTTATTTAGAAAGATGTTCTGGCTTTTGTGTTCAGCGGGTGTAAACTGTCTGATTCTGTTTTGGTATTCTGTATTATTTTGATATAACATCTGAAAACCTTTGGCATGGTGTATTGGTTTTCGTATCTGACTGTATCTCTGCTTTGCTCTGCTCTGCTCTGTTATGCTCTGCTCTGTTTGGGTTGGTACCAACTTCTCTGTCTCTGAGTGCACCCACTTTGGAAACAAAGTGGTTTATTTGTGGTCTTTTCCTGTGTGCACACTCGGGGCTCCGAGAAGAATAAAGGAAAGATTTCACCTCTGTCTCTGCCTGGTTTGGCCACCGGGGTTAGCACAACCCTACCACGGGGGTGAAACATGGTCTCTGCTCTGTTGATGCTCTGTTTTGATTTGATGATGATACTCAGTTTATGTTATGCCAAAGTACTATGGGTTTACTTGTCTTAAAAACCATCGCTCTGTTATTTTGGAAATATGTTCTGTTCTGCATAATAACCCTGGAAAAATGTTTTGTTCTGCATACTCTACTTTATAAATGCTCATGTTTGCACGCTAGCATATGATTTCTGCTTACTGAGTTGTTGATAACTCACCCCCTATCTTCATAATATGTTTCAGATGATGTGGTAAGTCCAAATGAAGACTTGGATTAGAATGCTGCTTGCGTTTAAGAAGATGTTGGTAGAAGAAGGACTTCTGGTGTTATTAGTCTTAATGTCTTTGGGTTTTACGAGTTTAGCAAGATTTATGAATTATTTAGTTGATTTGTTATGACTACCGGGAGGTTATGGACCTCTTTGATTATTATTATTACATTTAAGATTGTGTGGAGTTTGTATTGAGATTACTGAGAAGATTTGAGATTAATTTCATTTATGAAGTTTTTGGTGATTTTTCTTTGGATGTGTTGGGAGACATGTTTATGAGCGACAAGTAGTAATTCACCAAGCCACCCGGGTTTGGGGCGTTACATTTGGCTTGAATTCCCGAAATCTAGTTGGCTTTTCTTAGGAAAATAAATGGTATTGGATTTCGATTTTGTAGATATTTTCTTAGAATGACTTACCGATCAAGGTTTCGATCTGTTCGTCTCACAAAGGAACTCAAGGCTTTTCCTGGCACTGATATCTAATTTGTTGTAGAAGCGGAGTTGCTATTCTTAACAGAAATTTCCTCAATTTCAAAAACAGGTAAAAGGTTGCCCGCTGTTTGTGTTTGAGTCTGAAGCACCACCTGTGTTCAAATATATTTTGGTGTGAAATTCTGAATATGATGACCATCCTCTTTTAGAAATTACACAGGAATTATTCTTTCATAATTAAAATCACACAAGAATTCTCTAACGAGCAAACATCAGCAAATAGAGTTGCATATTTGCTCATTCATTTATATATATATATATATATATATATATGCTATGGCCAGTACTGCAGAGCATGAGAGTAATGATATAGCGATGAGGACTGATACTCAACAACATGTTTCACCAAAGATAGTTTTAAGCGAACCTAAAATAAAAATGATGAATTGTATTGACAAATGGTTGGGAAAACAAATACCTTAGTTTGAAAGGTGAATGTACAGTTGCTGCGATCCACTTGTAGTTCATATGGTTGCCTTGTAGAAGAAGCCATTCAAATCAATTGCTCAATAAATCATTATGCAGGGGCTATGAGCAACCTTGCGCCATTCTTTTCATTTTTTATTTTGCAACTGTTTCTCCAACAGTGGACATCCGACGATCTCTAGAAAAGAAACGGAGGCAGGAAACCCATCTTTTGGCATGAACTTCAGATTAGGACAATTGTAGATCCGCATCGTCTTCAGAGAGGTGAGGTGTTGAAGGCCAAGTTGTCCAAAGATATCATATTTGAAAATCTAGAGATGGTAAGACTGGTCATTTTCTTTAGTTTAATTTAGATAAACCATTCTTCAAATTTCAATTTTCCAAATAGTAATTAATTTAATCAATTTCAATACTTAATAGCATAACTATTCCCTGTGGGTTCGATAATCGTTTTCTTTAAAACACTTTACTACTTGTTATGATTATGTGCACTTGCAGATATATTATTATGCGAACAAATTTTTGGCGCCGTTGTCAGGAAATAATTATTTTTTATTGATATTGATACCAGCTAGATTTTTACTACTTTGGATTTTATTTTATTTATTTAAAAAAAAGGATTTAATTTGATCTCAATTTGATATTTTTCTTTTTAGGAATCAAAAGTGCATGCACCGATCTAAATCGTTAGAGCATACGCTTTTCGATCCGGAGATTGAAAGGACCTTACGTCGGATCAATAAAGAGAAAAAGAAAGAGTTGCCGCCTGTGAAGTTAATATGGCCAACCAGGAGCACAAGCGTTAAGAGAGTACTATGCGATGCCCTCGGTCAATGGGGCAACATCCAGTATAAGGGGACTAGCTATACAAGCCAATAACTTCAAGATCAAGCTAGCCATCATTCAAATGATCTAACAAACCGTTCAGTTTGGAGGGCTGTCACAAGAGGAAAAAGCTTATTGTGAAAGGGCATGGCACAACATTCTGCTCATGTTGCTATAGCAGTAGGAAATTGACTTATCCAAAATAAAAATAGCAGTACAAAGCTGTAGTTGTAGGTTATTTGTTGACAATGACTTTCCAATTTCTTGTCCCATATTTAAGAATGCCACTTTCTGCTTATTGTTATTTGGTTAACTGTGGCGCCCCCAATCCCCCTTATAGAAGTACACGGGGATCGAGACACCAGGATGGTGACAACACGGTCACACATCCCAACGAAGTGCCAGTGTGTGTACATGCGACGGTGTACAAATAGAATAACGCAGCGGATAGTCAACTAAGTACCAGAATTTAAACACAACTAAACATCAGTAGAGGTTTGAAAGTAGTTATACAGTCATCCAAAAATAAAGTTAACACATGTCCCGAAAATACCATAAGCAAAATAAAATAATAATAACAAGTGATCCCGGATCACTCCTCGGGCGGAGCCGTCTCCTCAGGCTCGCCCTCCTCCTCCTCATCTGCATCAAAATCTGCGTTACCACAGAAGGGTACCGCAGGTAAGTATGACCCAAAAAATCCTCAAGAAATAAAATGCATTTAATGCAACCAACATGCATGCATATGATGAAATATGCATTTTTTACAAAACATCATTTTCCCCGAAAATGACAATTTCCAACACACGCCAAAGTCTTATTGGCCCAAAAATAATCCGTAAAACATTTTCCTAGAAAATGGTTTACACAAAATCCACGCACACTATTTTCCCAGAAAATAGCCAATTTAATCCTTTATTAACCTATGCACCATGGCCTCCCCTAGGGACCATCCGCACGTCCTGGCTTCGTAGTGATGCTCGGTTCCGCGCCCAGCGCGTACGTAGCCAAGCACCCACTACGCAACGAGCGATGCCCAGTTCCGCGCCCAGCGCGTACGTAGCCAAGCATCCTCTGGTCCCCACCAGCAGAAGGACCACGGAGTCGGCACGAATCTCTCGTCCGATCCCATCATCGCCCAGCGACAATCCAGGGGACGTTACTCAGTTTATTCCGCTCCCGAGTAACTAGAGGAGCTCCACCGAGATAATACCCCATCTCGGCTTGGGGTCGTGATACACACGCACCCAAAAATATTCTCACATAAAATCATAACTTTCCAAATCACACATGAGCATGAATGCACCACACGAAAACCCAGTTTTCTTTACAAACATGATCATGCATGAAATAATGAGATGTACATGTACCAACACCAATCCACAACCATCAATAACCAAACCAATCAACTCCAACCAAACACTCCAACCAACAAACCATCTGACTCCCGTACTCCTCGGACTCAGTCCGGCAAAACCAATCAATAGAATAATACAGTGAAATGTGTTAGTGCAAAAATACATTAAATTCACAAGAATTCTTTGGAGAAATACTTACAGTGCAATATAGCAATTTTCGAAGGATCACGGAATTGCAAGTGGCGATGTCTGAGCAACACCACAGTGTAAAATACACTGTGGCCGTGGGTCACAGATGCCCACTTTTCAACGAAGACCCAAAAATGGTAGGGTAGGGCCTAGAGAGGTCGGTGAAGCCAATGGTGGTGGTGGTTTGCCGTGAGTGGCGGCGCAAGGGGTGGTTTTAGGCCAAAAATGTACAAATCGGAAATGGACTTGGTGGGGCTTCACCGGTGACGGATCGGAGTTGGGGTTGGGTCCATTGGGTTGCCAAGAGGTCGGGGATGAAGTGGTAGGAAGATGGTGGCCGGAGGTGGAGCGACGGCGGCGCGCGAGCTCAAGGAACGCCGCGGCTTCGTGGGTCTCGAGGGGGCTAACGGCGGCGATGGAGGAGCTGGAAATGGAGGGAGGTGATCGCCGGCCGGAGGGGAAGCTAATGGGCGGGGCGGTGTCGACCACCGCCGGCGGACGGCGGCGGGCTGGGGGAGGGAAGGTTGCACGGCGAGAGAGAGAGAGAGAGAGAGAGAGCTACGTCCGTGCGCGGGAAGAGGAGGAAAAAGAAGAAGAAAAAAGAAAAAGAAGAAGAAGAAAAGAAAAAGAAAAGGAAAAGAAAAATAGAGGGAAAAGAAATGAGGTCCAATCATCATAACTTGGGTCACGAAAATGATCCAACGGAAACGATTTTAAAACAGCTAGTGAAATAAAATATTTCAAACACAATGATTATAATTAAAATAAATAATTAAACCCGATAATAATTTAATTTAATTCGAGAAGAAATTTAAACACATAACAATAATTAATTTAAAGAAAGCACTTCGAAAATAATTTCCGTGAACTAAAAAAATCATAAAAATAACCCAATTAAAATCCAATAATTTTAAAATAAGAGAATAAATTTTTGAATCCATAAAAATAATTCTTTCAGTAAAAATACACTAAAATACGGGATGTTACATTCTCCCCCCCTTAAATAAAATTTCGTCCTCGAAATTGGCAAGATCAACATTAAGACTAAGACAGGAATAAGATTCAACTAAGAGCAGACTTAAGAACATACCGCCAAAATAGTCCGGTAAGGCCACTATAAGCAACAAGTCCAACCTTCTCTACGATCTGAAAAGGGCCAACATATCTTGGCTAAGCTTTCCTTTCTTACCCAAGCGCTTAACGCCTTTCATAGGAGAGACTTTGAAATAAACCCAGTCACCTACTTCAAAGGATAAGTCTCTTCTTCTTGTATCAGCATAACTCTTATGGCGACTTTGCGCTACCGCTATTCTAGTCCTTATGAACTGAACTTGATCCTTCATTTCTTGAATTATCTCAGGCCCAAACAATTTGCTCTTGCCAACTTCATCCTAACACAAGGGCGATCTACACTGCATTCCATACAAAGCTTCATACAGGTCATCTAATTGGAGGAATGAAAACTGTTATTATAAGAGAACTCAATAAGCGGCAAGTGATTCTCCCAACTTCCTTGAAATTCCATGACACAAGACCGCAACATATCCTCTAAAAGTCTGAATAGTACGCTCTGATTGGCCGTCTGATTGGGGTGTGATACGCAAAACTAAACTTCAACTTAGTGCCTAAGGCTGCCTGCAAACTCTTCCAAAAGTGGGACGTAAACCGCGGGTCCCAATCCAACACGATACTCTTGGGTACCCCATTCAAACGCACTATCTCCTTGACATATAACCGAGTCAACTTACCCAAAGAGTCTGTATTATTAACAGGCAAGAAATGGCACCCTTGGTCAACCGATCCAGAATCACCCAAATTTAATTCTTTCCATAGGGGTCCTCAGCAAACCCACAACATCCATAGAAATATCATCCCACTTCCACTCTGGAATAGGGAGAGGTTGAACTTTGAAGTCTACCTTGATGCTCAACCCTAACTTGACAGCACGTGGCACATTTCTCAATAAACATGGCGATATCCAACATACTCGTATTAGTCTCCCAGTGGCACATCACAACCAGTATTCCCAGGGTGACTGCTATCAAAAATCTCATTTCCTCAAGAACCTTAATACAACATCCAATAAATTCCAATGATCAATAGCCCTTACAATAATATGTGCCAACTGCAATCAACTCCTATGCTCCAACTTCTAAACCTTCATTGAATTCTACTATTGGAAACCTAATAGCCACTTCCAAAGTTAACCATCAATAACAAATTGCAAAACCAAATTATTAATCTTCAATTACAAGTATCTTGTCAAAATTCAAGTCACCACTAATTCCTCACAATAGCACAATCTGAACTCCTGACTATAACAAAAATACCACGCTTCTGCTGCGCACTCTGATATTCACCACATGCATAAAACTCATGTCCTCATGAAGTTAACACCATCGAATACAAGGTGGCTCCATTCCTACTAACCAAAACTCTTATAACAATTTGGTAGAAAAATACTCTCTCCCAAAACCACGAGTTATAACTCAAATTCCTCAATTAACTCCTACTGCCTTGATCAAAATCAAATTCCATAAAATACATCCATGATCATTGACATAAACCCAATATCAAACAACCTTAACATTCCAAATTGGAAATAAGCAACCTCAATTCAAAATACATCCATCTCATCTACAATAAAGAGCATACCTTAAAAGGCTCGATTCCAATCCGACCAACCAATAAGAGCGCCTATAAACTCCTACCTAACAACCTAAACCCAAAAGCTCATCACCTACATTCTGAACAACATCTAATCTAACGGTGACTAAACTCACTACGAACCACCTTAGACTACACCAAAACATTATCAAAACCTTCTTGGTAACTCGCCCACCTATTTCTACTCCAATAAGCTAGCATTAACACAACTAGTTCCTTCAATAGTACATCATTAATAAACCTCAAAGCAAGCCATACTGTTCAAATATTCAATCCACCAAAAGTCATTGCACAACACCCAAGGATCCTAATGTTTTATTAACTCACATACTTGATCATATTATCCACTGTTGATGCCTAAACTTCAACTTTGAAGATCTTTTCCTACACCATACATGATGTCCCAACAATCTCTCTTCAAGTTAAATAACGTCCTTAATTCAACCAATTGGATGCTCAATCTCCAAAAGTAAATATAGCCTCAAGAATTTAAATTCCTAGATAACCTCAAGTCACAATTAATTCCTAAAAATAATCACAATAACTATTATCAACCATAATTCCATTAAGTAACCCACTCGACTACACACTTCGATCAACTCACCAAAAATTCTAAGCCAAGGTCTCGTGACTTACTACTATTGCGTCGACTCCTCTTCAACACTTAGAAAAATCACTTTCTCCAAACCAAAATAAGACTAGAACCTATACCCTCCGAAATGCGTACACACCATTTCTATGCATCAATCTCATGCACCTCAGCCAAAACCGATAATCCTCCAATCGTACAAGTGATCATCCCTACCATTTCCATCACTAGACCTATAGCCTCAGAATCAGCAAAAATCATTTCCTAAATCCGCACCATCTATTATCCTTAAAATTTAATATGGATTAAATCATTAACCTATCACTGTAACATCAAGCTAAAAACAATTATTTAACCAAACTAGATCAACATCTTCAATCCCCAGAAAATAAACAAACTAGATCATTACCTTCCATCTCCAAGAAAATTCACGCCTGAAAAAAAATTTCTCATATCAGTAACTCAACTCTGTAATTCTAAAACCTTAACCCAGATAAAAATCATTTTCCAAAATCCTCAAGATCGATGATCTTAAATCTAAAATATTCACCTTATAAAACTTATAAATCTCAAATATCAAATGCTATCAAATTGCTTACCAAGGTCAGCAATATCAAAAACTTATAGTCTAAGTAATCCCTTAATTGTTTGTTGAACCTACCACCTTAAATCTCATAACTTATTTCTTAAAAACTATGATGCTACAAACCTTAAATGGACTTCTCATAAATCTAACCTTGAGGTTCGTTGAACTTACAACCTCCTATCCAAAGACTCATTAAATAAATTCTACAGAACCTAGAACCTCAATTGTCCTAAGCAATTTAAGAATTATTCCCCTCCTTAGCAACAACTTGAATTCCTACTCCAATGAGTTCACCCTGACCATGATGTTCAAGCCTCGATATTAAAACAACCCAATCCCCAAGAGTTCAGGCCTACTACACCAAATGTTTAAGCCTTACAATGGCCTTCTCAGTCGTACCATCTTCCTGTCATAGCACAGCCCTTAACCCGCCTTTCAATTTCGAACAAAACAAAATAAAATAACATACGACAAAATGCATAAAACCAATGAAGTAGTTCACAATAAAATAATTAAAACAATAAAATAATCCGCCATAAATAAAACAAATAAAATAAAATGACATACAATAAAATAAATAACAACTGAATTATTATACAATAAAATAAATAAACCAATAAAACAATACTCTAAATTAAACAATTCAAACACGATCCAAAGCAACATAATAAAAATATAATAACATGAAATAACATAAATACATTCATTTAACACAAAATAAAATAATCATAAACTCATAATATACAATAAACAATTAAAACATATAAAATATCATACCATCAAATAAAACAATAAAATAAATAAATAAATAAACAAGTAGTATACAATAACTAAACAAAACCAATAAAAACCACATATTTTAAATTAAATAATTTCAAATCACAACTTTTAAAACTTTCTGGTACTGCACCTATGGGACATGTGGTTTTACCCAGAGCCGAACTGCTCTGATACCACCTGTGGCGCCCCCAATCCCCCTTATAGAAGTACACGGGGATCGAGACACCAGGATGGTGACAACACGGTCACACATCCCAACGAAGTGCCAGTGTGTGTACATGCGACGGTGTACAAATAGAATAACGCAGCGGATAGTCAACTAAGTACCAGAATTTAAACACAACTAAACATCAGTAGAGGTTTGAAAGTAGTTATACAGTCATCCAAAAATAAAGTTAACACATGTCCCGAAAATACCATAAGCAAAATAAAATAATAATAACAAGTGATCCCGGATCACTCCTCGGGCGGAGCCGTCTCCTCAGGCTCGCCCTCCTCCTCCTCATCTGCATCAAAATCTGCGTTACCACAGAAGGGTACCGCAGGTAAGTATGACCCAAAAAATCCTCAAGAAATAAAATGCATTTAATGCAACCAACATGCATGCATATGATGAAATATGCATTTTTTACAAAACATCATTTTCCCCGAAAATGACAATTTCCAACACACGCCAAAGTCTTATTGGCCCAAAAATAATCCGTAAAACATTTTCCTAGAAAATGGTTTACACAAAATCCACGCACACTATTTTCCCAGAAAATAGCCAATTTAATCCTTTATTAACCTATGCACCATGGCCTCCCCTAGGGACCATCCGCACGTCCTGGCTTCGTAGTGATGCTCGGTTCCGCGCCCAGCGCGTACGTAGCCAAGCACCCACTACGCAACGAGCGATGCCCAGTTCCGCGCCCAGCGCGTACGTAGCCAAGCATCCTCTGGTCCCCACCAGCAGAAGGACCACGGAGTCGGCACGAATCTCTCGTCCGATCCCATCATCGCCCAGCGACAATCCAGGGGACGTTACTCAGTTTATTCCGCTCCCGAGTAACTAGAGGAGCTCCACCGAGATAATACCCCATCTCGGCTTGGGGTCGTGATACACACGCACCCAAAAATATTCTCACATAAAATCATAACTTTCCAAATCACACATGAGCATGAATGCACCACACGAAAACCCAGTTTTCTTTACAAACATGATCATGCATGAAATAATGAGATGTACATGTACCAACACCAATCCACAACCATCAATAACCAAACCAATCAACTCCAACCAAACACTCCAACCAACAAACCATCTGACTCCCGTACTCCTCGGACTCAGTCCGGCAAAACCAATCAATAGAATAATACAGTGAAATGTGTTAGTGCAAAAATACATTAAATTCACAAGAATTCTTTGGAGAAATACTTACAGTGCAATATAGCAATTTTCGAAGGATCACGGAATTGCAAGTGGCGATGTCTGAGCAACACCACAGTGTAAAATACACTGTGGCCGTGGGTCACAGATGCCCACTTTTCAACGAAGACCCAAAAATGGTAGGGTAGGGCCTAGAGAGGTCGGTGAAGCCAATGGTGGTGGTGGTTTGCCGTGAGTGGCGGCGCAAGGGGTGGTTTTAGGCCAAAAATGTACAAATCGGAAATGGACTTGGTGGGGCTTCACCGGTGACGGATCGGAGTTGGGGTTGGGTCCATTGGGTTGCCAAGAGGTCGGGGATGAAGTGGTAGGAAGATGGTGGCCGGAGGTGGAGCGACGGCGGCGCGCGAGCTCAAGGAACGCCGCGGCTTCGTGGGTCTCGAGGGGGCTAACGGCGGCGATGGAGGAGCTGGAAATGGAGGGAGGTGATCGCCGGCCGGAGGGGAAGCTAATGGGCGGGGCGGTGTCGACCACCGCCGGCGGACGGCGGCGGGCTGGGGGAGGGAAGGTTGCACGGCGAGAGAGAGAGAGAGAGAGAGAGAGCTACGTCCGTGCGCGGGAAGAGGAGGAAAAAGAAGAAGAAAAAAGAAAAAGAAGAAGAAGAAAAGAAAAAGAAAAGGAAAAGAAAAATAGAGGGAAAAGAAATGAGGTCCAATCATCATAACTTGGGTCACGAAAATGATCCAACGGAAACGATTTTAAAACAGCTAGTGAAATAAAATATTTCAAACACAATGATTATAATTAAAATAAATAATTAAACCCGATAATAATTTAATTTAATTCGAGAAGAAATTTAAACACATAACAATAATTAATTTAAAGAAAGCACTTCGAAAATAATTTCCGTGAACTAAAAAAATCATAAAAATAACCCAATTAAAATCCAATAATTTTAAAATAAGAGAATAAATTTTTGAATCCATAAAAATAATTCTTTCAGTAAAAATACACTAAAATACGGGATGTTACATTAACAACAATAGATAGACTGAATAAATGCCCTTTTTATTTTGTGTATGTGTTTTGAATTGAATGTTTTATTCTTTATTCCGTGACAAGGAGTACTGGTTACAAGTTGTGGAAACCATTGAGGTAAGGACTTTGGTTTGTTTGACTGATGTTTTACTCCTTCAATCATCTTCAATGATTTTTTCTGGAAAAACTCGGTTGGCTTACAATTTAGAATAAAACTATGCTTGTGTTCATGGGTTTTCTTTATTGATGTTCATGGTAAAGAAACTGAAATTCAGGTATTGTGCCTTGTTTCATTTCTCCTACTTTTTTTTTCTAAGATATTTTCTCTTGGTAAGTTTATTTAGATTCGAATGGATGCCTTGTTCTGTTAATAGCTTCTTTGTGTCGGTATGGTTGGTAACTTATTATGGATATCACTTACATTGGTAGAATGGATACATTGATCATGCCAGGTTTTGCAGTCCAATCTTATGGTTCTATTTGCGGTGCTATTCCTACCGTCGAACAAATCTAAACAGTTTTTCCTAAGATAAGAAGACAGAAGCCAAAATGTTTGGCTTTTGTGTCAGCATTCATTGCAAATGTTAGCCTATCTATTTGGACCGGACATTTCCTTGAGCTTTAGAAGTTTTCTTTATTTCTTTTTGTAATTTTTATTTGTTACATAGGTTCAGTTTTAATAGGCTTATGTATTTGCTTTCTCATGTTTCTAAGTACTGTAATGCCCCGTTCCCGGAAGTCCGGAGAGTTAGCTCTTATAACTTAAAACTCACAATTCATCAATATATTTATAGACTCCAAAATATAACGTCATCAGAATACTACAAAATCTCTTAATAAAATCCTCAACTTCTCAGAAATCTTCTATGAGTAATCCACTATGCTTAAATAATCATCTCACTGATGCTCCAAAATCCTGATCCTTAGCTGGACTATTTCAAAAATCATCTGAAAAATAATTGGAGATAAGTGGTGAGTTATCAACAACTCAGTAAGTAGAGAACATATACTAGTGTATAAACATGAGCATTTTCACAGAGTTCAGAATGCAGAAACAAAGCATTTCAGTATCAATATGCAAATCTCAAAAATACATATTATCAGAAAATCAGAGCAACTTTTCAAACATTTCATATTCAGAAACCAACGATTCATATTCAAAGATTCCTTTGGCACAACATGACTGAACATCTTCGTCTTATCATATCATATCATATCAGAGCATCATATCAGAACAGAGACCATGTTTAACCCCTGTAGTAGGGTTGTGCATCCTGCGGAAAGCCAAGCAGAACATAAATCACCGTGTTACCAAAGCGATTGCACTCAGAACAGAAAACCACTATTATATCTCGTGGCGGGCCAGAGGTCACTATTATCTCCCGTGACAGGGCCAGAGGTCACTATTGTATCCCGTGACAGGGCCAGAGGTCACTATTATCTCCCGTGACAGGGCCAGAGGTCACTATTATACCCCGTGACAGGACCACATATCAGAGCAAAACAGAATCAGAATCACCATATCAGAGTCAGAAAGTCATGCCAAAGGTTTTTAAGATGCCACATCATAACAGAGTACATAACAGAACAGAATCAGATCACAAAACATACTTTATGCACAAAATTTCATATTCGCTCTCTTTTTCAAAGTTTAGAAACAGAATGTCAAAAATAAGCTCATGTCTACACCAGTCATGACAGAAAATACTTTCTTCTTAAACAGAATCTCATGAGTAATGCAGAACAATTATCTGAGGTGAAGAGACAGCGACGGTACTGCCTGGAGGTTGTGGAGGGTGGCGGCTTGTGGTGGATGATGGTTTGCGTTTGGAACTGCTTCTGTGCGTGCGCGGGTGGAGCTTGTCGTGGTAGTTTTAGCGGCTATTCTTGGTAAACTAACATGCAGGTCTATATATATATATTGGCGATAAAAAAAAAAACCCTAGAGAAATGAGGGAGACGTGTGTGGGAGTGAAAGCTAAGTCGTGTGTGTGCATGCATGGAGTGGACGGGAGAACTAACGGGTGAAAGAGGAATATAGACGGAAAGGATAAAACGTGCGGAAAGAAAAGGAAAGAAAAAAAAACGTGCGAAGGATCTAAAATAAAATAAAATGAACAAAAAAATAAACTAATAAAAATAAAATAAAATTTGAGCAAGATTGGATCAGGGTGTTACAATGCCTTGGATTGTCTCTAATATGGTTTCTTTTTTTCTTCTCTTAAATTCTGGTTTAAAATCTGGCATTGTGTAGTTAGACAATTGTATAATTGCTTATGTATTGTAATATAACGTAATATGTGTATTTTTTTTTCCTTTTTTGTAAGAGGTCTCAATACAATTTTTTTCATATTTTGTAACATATTATTTCTAGCAATCTCTGATTGTCTGAAATATATTTTTGGTCGCAAATAATAGTTTGTGGCAACAAAAAGCACCGCAAATTAGTATTTGCAACCAAATGTAACATGGTTTGTAAAGTTTTGTGACCGGACATATGACTTTTTGTGTCAACAAATATTGTCGCAAATTTTTGTGACCAAAAATTTATCACTGCAAGATACTTTTTGTGGCACTTCTTTCACGGCTACTTTGAAGTTTGCGGAGAAATTCGATACTTTTTGTGGCAATATTGAGCGCCACAAATAACTAAATTTTTTGTCGTGAGTGCGTAGGACTTGAACATTACCCTTTAAATAATTAATTAATATGATAATTAGAAGCTAAGTGATCAACTATGCATCATGATGCAGTACGTATGTACCTTATTTGTGAAAAATAAGGTAATTATAAAACTAATTAATTATAAAATTTGCTAAGTGATCGACTATGCATCATGATGCATACAGATTTATCGTGGGTTGACCTCCAATTAACCAATTCATTAATTATAAAATAACTTTTCTTTCTATCAAAAGTGAGGATTGATTACCAATTGCTTCTCCATTTTTCTAAAAAAAAAAATATTTATACCGATTTAATATATTCTCTCTTTGTTTCCAGCATTTAGAAACAAAAATATATTTATACATATGCTAATGTGTTGAATTTATTTGGTGCGTAAGTAAAAAGTCCTGCAAATAGATTTATTTTCTAAAACAATGTATCCAACGTATCCTACTAATTAAAAAAGCCAGCAAATTCCAAAAAGCAAAATTATTGGACTTTAAATTGAACTCTTCTTCTCACAAACTCTGGATTTGACTTTCCCTATCTCCGTCGAATTCTTTCCAACACCCACCTTTTAGACTTTGATTTTCTATCTATCTGATCTCCACGTGTGAGATGTAATCATGTTCATCTGAAAATAAGACTATTGTCAGATCATTTTCTTTATATTGTTTAATAGATACCTAATCTCTTCAACTGATATCTGACGAGAAAAATACAAATAATTTTTTAATATAACAATAAATGAAAATCAAAAAAATAAACTGAGAATGAGATTGATACTATGGGTTACATCTATTTTTCAATAAAAATAATTTTACAATATAACATTACACGTCAAACAGAGATCTATTGAGACATGCAACTGAAAGAAACCTGCAGACCATACTAGAGATACTCAACATGTTTCACCAAAGATAGTTTTAATCCAACTTAAAATAAAAGAATAATGCCTAAATATATAAGTTTCATGCAATGTCATTTATAAAAAAGAAAAAAAAAATGGAAAAGTGTAAAAAAATAGAGGTCTTTTTTTTACACTTTTTTATAAAGAAATCTAATTTTTTTCATGGAAATTATGCAGAATTTTTCTGTTTAAAACTTGTACAAATTATTCCTTTCAAAATAAAAATAACCGAATTATAATGATAAATGGTTGGGAAAGAAAATACCTTACTTTGAAAGGTGAATGTAGTACAATCGCTGCCATCCATTCAAATTAATCGATAATTAATCCTTATGCAAGGAATGCGAGCAACCTTGAGCCATTCTTTTCCTTTTTTATTTTGCAACTGTTTCTCCAATAGAGGACATTCGCTGATATCTAGAATATAAATGGAGGCAGGAAACCCATCTTTTGGCAAGAACTTCAGATTAGGACAATCATAGATCTCCATCGTCTTCAGAGAGGTGAGGTGTTGAAGGCCCAAGTTGTCCAAAGATGTCATATTTGAAAATCCAGAGACGTTGAGTCTGATCAGAGTAGAAATGGAGTCGAACAATCTATCTTCTGGCATGAACTTAAGCCTTGGGAGGTTACGGATATACAATTCTTCAAGAACTGTGACGTGTTGAAGGCTCTTCTTGTCTAGAGATGTCATATTTGAAAATCCAGAGATGGTAAGGCTGGTCATAGTCATGGGCAGCAACGCCGGCTCTGGAAAAGACTCCACATCTTCGCATTTGCCACGGATTGACAATTTTCGAAGAGAGTTGAGTTTTTGCAGACCCCATGTCGTTCGACAGGCAACGAGTATGTCACAATCTTCGATGGAAATCGATTTTAAATTGGTAGGCAAGTCCCCTTCACGAAATGATTGTAGCATTGGACACTTTCTGATAGATAATGACTCAAGAGATGGAAGGAGTAGGTGCATCTTGTCAGGCAACGACCTTAAACTCCCACAATCATGTATCTCAAATGTTTTCAGTTTTTGGGCACGCAATCCTCCATCTGGAAATGATACGAAATTAGGGCAATTCTGGATTCTTATAATCGAGGCGGCTGAATCAGTTTCATGTTGTTCTGAATCAGTAAGAGACTCTAGATTCTCACATCCCTCGATGGTGAAAACATCGATATCTGCGATTAAGTTTACGGGAAAGCACCTAAGAGAATCACAACTATTTTCCAAGTACAACTCTTTGAGGGATGAATAGTTGAAGTGCACTGGGAATTCTAACTTCTTACAGTTTGAGATCTTAAGAGTTTCTAATGTGGAGGGTAGACCATCATCGGAAAGTAACATGAGCGAGCTACAACCATCGATTTCCAATTCTTGAAGAGGACTGCTGGAATCCATCATTCCCTCCGGTAGGGACCGTAATGCATCAGATCCTTTAAGTACTAGTTTTTGCAATAATCCAGATGGCAATTCATTTAACAGAACCTCATTAAAATTTGTTAACTCCAATTGACGTAGAGTAGGAGACCTTGGGAGTGAGGCCTCCAGCTGCGAACATTCAACAATCTTAAGTCTAGCTAAAAAAGGAAGATGGATGGGCAACCCTCCTGTTAGCTTGGGGCACTTAACAATACGAAGCTCTTCAAGACGAGGAAAAGCTTCACCTTCATTTTCAGAATCAAAGCATAGCCAGTTTTCCCAATCTGGCATGGCTTCGAACCTTAGAACTTTCAAGGCTTCGAATGGCTTAAATGTAGAAGAATTGCTACCATAGAACTCCATACCCACTCTAGAAATTCCATGAAACCCAATGATGTCGAGGCTCTGGAGAGCGTGTAGTTGTCCAAATGATGGCAAGATGTGGCAATATTTACAATTATATAGATAAATAGATTCTATCTTAGAGAACGAATGATGAACGATCCAATCTGGAAAGCTTTTACCACCATAATAGCAGATACTGAGACTTGTCAGGTTTGTATGGGGTTGGAGATTCTCCAATACAGTTATTTGATCACTTTCTGAAATATTGCTACTTGTATTGTCCCAATAAGCCAACGTCAAGTCCTCAAGGTGCTTCTTATCCTTCAAGCTTGCATCCAAAGCATCGGCAGGAGATTTAACATTTTGGAGGTTCTTAATAAGGAGCTTTCCTGCAATATATTCAAGCTTCCCCAACTCCCCAATATTGCTTGATCCGCAATGTTTGTTGACAACAAATTTATCCAAAGTCTGTAGACATTTTAGTCTACCCAGTTGTAACGGCATCTCCATTATGGGAGTTTCAATTAAATGTAGATGACGCAAACTAACGAGTTTATGCATATCTCTAGGTAATACGATAAGATTCCAACACCAAACTAATATCAATGTTTGCAAATTGCACAGTTTACATATAGAATCAGGTAGTTTTCTAATTGGTGTGCAAGACAGATCCAAATATCGTAGATGTCTAATTTTGCCAATTGAATCAGGCAACTCAGTTAAATTTCTATTCCATGCAAAGGAAAGCACTCGTAAGAATCTCAACATGGGCAACAAAACATGTGGGAATCTGCCAACATCTATTGGGAGAAAAGTGCGTAACCCCTTGGCCTCGTAAAGTGCCTCTAACGTCTTTGGGATGTTTTCAACAATTGATAAATGGCGAATCTTGTTCGTAACTTGGAGCGAATTGCCACCCTCCACTCTAAAGGTAAATTGCCCAGATACAAATCTTGCTAAGTCGTTGACAAGATCATGCATTCCGAATCTTGAACCAAACGTTCCAAAATCTGGATCATACACACTACTTGATTGTTGAAATAATAACAATCTCGATTCCAGATCAGAGCAGTAATCATGACCGACTTGCTCCATTGTTTTGTCTTTAGATTTTTGCAAGAAACCTTCTGCCATCCACAATAAGACTAATTTCTTTTTTGAGAAAAAATGATCTTTTGGAAATATCGAACAATAAGCAAAGCATCGCTTTAAATGTGAGGGCAAATATTTATAACTTAATCTTAGAGCAGGAATAATTTCAGTCGACATGTCCCACACCTCGCTCTTTAATATTTTATTCCAATCATCAGCATCTACTTTAGACCACAAGAGAGCTCCAATTGTCTTGACTGCTAAAGGGAGACCTTTGCATTTTTCCACGATCTGTCTTCCAATTGCTTCTAGCTCTGGATGGATACTGCCACGAAACGCATGTCTTACAAAAAGTGACCAACATTCTTTTTCTGGTAATGGCTTCAGATAGTAAGGTAAAGTAGTTTGCATAACCGATGCTACTCGTTCTTCACGTGTGGTTACCAAAACTCTACTCCCTTGTGCTCCAAATCTGAAGGGATTACTTAAGACCTCCCAATTACTATAATTATCATTCCAAACATCATCTAAAACAAGTAGAAATTTCTTTCCCGTCAAACTCTCCTTTAGCGTAGTTTGAAGCCAATTTATAGTCTTAGCATCACCATTAGCGGATGATCCTACTCCCTCTAGAATTGCTTTTGTTACCTTAAAGACGTCAAATTCATCCGAAACACAAGCCCATGCTTTAAGGTCAAAATGTTCCTTCATGCTCTCGTCATTGTATACAAGCTGAGCAAGGGTGGTCTTGCCGAGTCCCCCCATACCGACAATAGCAATCACAAATAACTTATTGCCACTTACATCATCTGAGAACAAGGAATTAATAATTTTCTCCTTATCATCTTCTCTACCACAAATACCAGATTCTTCAACCAAAGAAGTTGTGGGCAATCTTTCAGATGGATTTCCTTGAACGCCTTCTTTTAGACCCATATTGTTCTTTTGACTTACAAGATACTCCAATCTGTCAAGCACTTGTTTTATCTTTGGTTCTATTTTCTTGACAAATGGTACTTTAAGAGAAGTAGAGATGGCTTTTCGTACCTTGCTTGTAGTGGTATGAAATTCAGCATCCAACTCGCAACGCATGACTTCGGTATCAATCTCATCCAAGGTGTCCTCTGCATCATAGATAGCATCTTTCAACTCATCGAGCCATTCTTTTACGTTGGGATTTACCCCTTGCTTTTCCTCTGCATCTTCAAACACAGCATTCACAGACAGCAAAGCTATCTTCAGTTTGTTCAAGAGTGCTTGGTCGAGTTTTTCTCGTCGAAAAAAGTAAACAAATTCACGAGATGCCACCCTTTCAAAAAACGCTTGGAGGAGTGGGGAGACAAATATGCCTGCAAGCTCAGCCATGGTTTCTGGTTTGTAATGGAAGGAATGAAAGGAAATGAAGGAAAGTGATGAATAATAGTAGAGAGAAATAAGATCAGGGTGTGTTAGCAACCAAAGGAAAGACGACATGCAAACAGGTGGAACCATCGTTCAACATGCCATCTACCATTCCATGCAATAATGTCGTTTGCTTTTTTAATTTATTCCAAGCTTGACTTCCCATCACGACTTGACGAATATTAAACTTACGCGACGTCTCTGCAAAATGGGTTGTTACAGCATTAGCATTGGTTTATGCATATGCATATGTAAAATTACCTCTTTTGTATAACTACTTTGTCATTCAAGTAAAATTCCCACATTGGTTTATGTATATTTGAGACAAAATAATAATAAAATATTATTATTTTATTATTATTAATTTTTTGCTAAAATCAATTTTTTTTATATATATTTTACAATTAGCATCCACTACATAAATTTAATATTAATAATATAAATGCAATAATAAAAAATATAATTTTTTTTATATATTATATTAAAAATATAATAAAATGAAAAAAATATATATATAATATATTATAATAATAAAATGAATATGCAAGTGAAGGTTTGTTGTGTTGTTGAAGGAGTGAGAAAATAAAAGGAGTGTGAGAGAGAGAGAGTGGGAGGAGAAATAAATAATGATTAAAATATGATTTGTAGGGTGAATAGTGGTTATCCAAATTTAGATAAGTACTGTTCATAGGTAGCTAAATATTTGGATATGCATAAGCCAATGTGGAGGATTTTAGGGTCATATTATCCAAATATGACTTTGCATATGCATATGTATAAACCAATACTAATGCTCTTAGGCTTGCTTGGTTTGTTAGTTAGGCTGAGGTGCAAAGGGATAGATGGGCCTACATTCTTGAAAGCAGCTACATGTGACGTCACATATATATTAATATTAAATAATAATATCTTATAAAGTATCATATATATTATACTATACTAAAATATAAAGAAAAATGTAAGATTATATATATTAGTAATTTATACTCACATATATACTCTCAAATATATATTATAGTATAATAAAACATAGAGAAATATGTTCGATCACATATATATTAGTAATCTATACTCTCATATATATATATATATATATATATATATATATATATATATATATAGTATCATATATAGCATAATAAAGTATAATGGAATATAGACTATGATATATGTTAGTTAAGTATAAACTCATATATATAGTACTATATATTATCATAATTATATATTACCATATGTAATACTTTAATAGTAAAGTTTTATATATATTATATATATATATACATATATAATATAATATGTATATATTATTATGTTTTCATTTAAAGTATTATACTATCATAATATATATATATACTAGAAATTGTGCATTAAATTACAAATAGACTAGAAATTGCTTGATTCGAAACGTTTGTTCCAAATGCAAGTCAGAGGTATGAACTTAAACTTGATTTGTGGGAATTAGATTATACACTTAGATTGCCAATAAGTTGCAAAACAACAAGTTCTCTGTTTGTTAGAATACTTCTGCTTATAGTTGATGTAGATGGCGTTGGTGATGGTGTTTCTTCGATCGGTTTCATTTAAAGATGATTAGAGAAATCAATTGACAGAATTCGGGAACATGTAGAAAGAACAAATAGACAAGATTGAAGTAAAAGAGGATGTTCCTGTAAAACAAGAACAGGAAGAAGAAAACTGTTAATTCTTGATCATCTGCTCGTTTAGGGGATGTTTAGGCGTAGAGATCATGATATGAAATTTCAAAATTTTCAAATAATTTTATAATTTCATTCCCAAACATCGCACGCAATTTCAAATTTTTAACCTTTTTATTTAATCATTATCCAAGCACAAAGATCAATACAATTTTAAAACTTTAAAATAATACAAAAATTAATACAACTTTTTCAAACTTTAAAACAAAAATAATTTTTTGACTTTTAATATTTTTATTCAAATTTTTACATTCTTTTTCAAAATTTAATAAAATATTTTAACTCAAACAATTTCATGATGAGTCGGGCAACTCTGCCGCTCAAAGTAGCCCGCTCAATTTGACCGCTAGGCCAAATGTGTGTTTTTATTTTTTTCTCATTTTTCTTTTCAAAATTTTTAACATATTTAAATATTTTTAAAAAATAAAAAAAATACATCAATACACTAAAAATCAATTTCTTAATCATTAACTAAAAAAATATTAAAATAAAATAAATACACAAGTGGTCAAAATGAGCGAGAAACTAACATTTTCCTTTCATTATTATTAAAAGAATGGTATTGCTACTATATCCGACGACATTTGACCGAACCATGTGACCGATAGTGCATTAGTCTGTATAATAATAATAAAAAAAAGGCAAATGTACTGTCCATCACGTACTTATACTTCGATCAAATGCATCGGGATATTAGCAAAATTTCCTTCAAAGAATTCACAGGAGCACCGTTAGCAAATTGCCAAATTAAAAAAAAAAAATGATGAAAATATATAAATTCAAGATTGAAAAGACGACTTTAATATAATCTTAGAGCAGTGTAGCAGGAGACCAGTCCTGAGAAGAACAAATTTTTATTTTTATTTTATTTTTATTTTTTTTCATTATTTTTTTAAAAAAATTCACAACATCACTAAAAAAACACTTTTTTAATCACTAGAAAATAAAAAAAATTTATCAGAACCTAATCGGGACCGAATGTCGGTGACTAGCATTTTTCATAATCTTAATGGTCAAGTCTTATAAAAAATAGGCCGAATGTAATTATTTTTTTTTATCATTTAATGATATAAAATCTCAACATTGATGATTTAGCGAATTGATTTCAAATATTCTGTCATTAATAATGAAAAAATAATAAAAAAATAATGATAAAATATTAAATAATAATAAATAATAAAAATAAAAATTAAGTAAAAAATAATAAAAAATGAATCAGAACACTCCACTACCCAACAGAGTGTTTGTTCGCGATTCTCTTCAGCCACAGGGCCTACCTCAATCATTCAAAGGTAACGAATAGGAAGAAGCTTCCCATTCACCACCAAAGTTCATGAAATCTGCAATTAAACTTAACCGTATTTCAATTGCGAAAACAGTACTTCATCCGCCAAACCCACCCACCCAAAAAGAAACTATTTTTAATCAGCTGAAGAAATGTTCTAGCATAAAGAACCTGGAATATGTATATGCCTCAATGATCAAAACCAAGATTGTTTCTTGCTGAACCAGTTTGTGGGTGCCCTTTCGAAAATAGACTATGCAGTTTCAGCATTTCTACAGATGGAAAATCCAAATGTTTTTGTCTATAATGCGATGATAAGAGCCTTTGCTCATTGTTTTTATCCAGCTCAAGCTTTGGAGTGTTACGTAGATATGTTAACAGCTGATGTTATGCCAACGAGTTATACGTTCTCGTCGTTGATTAAGGCTTGTAGCTCAGTATCGGCTCTTGGGTTCGGTGAAGCTATACCGTGTCAAGTTTGGAAAAACGGGTTTAGTTCACACGTGTTTGTTCAGACTGCTTTGATTGAGTTCTACTCGAATTTGGGTAAAATTGGTACATCGAAAAGGGTGTTTGATGAAATGGTTGAAAGAGATGTTTTCACATGGACCGTGATGGTTTCGGCTCATGTTCGGGCATGGGATTTGAGTTCTGCGAGGAGATTGTTTGAGGAGATGCCTGAGAGGAATACTGCTACATGGAACACTATAATTGATGGGTACACAAGAGTGGGGAATGTGGATTCTGCGGAGTTGATGTTCAATCAGATGCCCGCAAGGGATATAATCTCGTGGACGACCATGATCACCTGCTATACTCAGAACAGGAGATATAGAGAAGCATTAGCAGTATTCAATGAAATGACAAGCAATGGGATCAGTCCTGACGAAGTGACCGTGGCAACTCTTATATCGACTTGTGCCCATCTTGGAGTGCTCGATTTAGGAAATGAAATATATCTTTATGCATTGCAGAATGGGTTTGATCTTGATGTTTATATTGGGTCTGCATTGATTGATATGTATGCCCAAGTGTGGGAGCTTAGATAGGTCACTTTTGGTGTTCTTCAAGTTGCGGGAAAAGAACCTGTTTTGTTGGAATTCAGTAATTGAAGGGCTTGCAGTTCACGGATTTGCATATGAAGCACTAAAGATGTTTAGTAGGATGGAGAGGGAGAAGATCAAACCAAATGGGGTCACTTTTATCAGTTTTCTGAGCGCCTGCACACACGCAGGACTAGTTGAAGAAGGCCGTAGGAGGTTTCTGAGCATGGGCAGTGATTATTCGATTCCGCATGAAGTTGGACACTATGGATGCATGGTTGATCTACTGAGCAAAGCGAGCTTGCTTAAGATGCACTAGAGTTGATAAGAAGCATGAAAGTTGAATCCAACTCCGTTATCTGGGGTGCCTTGTTGGGTGGGTGTAAGCTCCATAGGAACATGGAGATTGCTCATGTTGCTGTTAATGAACTGATGGTTTTAGAGCCAAACAACAGTGGCTATTACAACCTTGTGGTTAATTTGTATGCCGAAGTAAATAGACGGGGTGAGGTTGCGAAAATCCGGGCAGCCATGAAATATCTAGGGGTAGAAAAGAGTAGTCCTGGATCCAGTTGGATTGAAATGGGAAGGAAGATTCATCAGTTTGCAGCATCTGATAAAACTCACCCAACTTATAATGAAATTTACTTGGTGCTGGCTCAGTTGGATGGGCTGCTGAAGCTAGCTGGCTATGTACCTGAATTAACATGGCGGGATTTAGGTTGAGTTCCCCACCCAAATGGGGGGAATGTAACATATTAATTCTTTTGGGCTTCTCACTTGATTTCTGTGATAACAAGTGATCAGTCATTGTAGAATATGGAAGAGAAGCTGATTTATTTGTGGTAACATATTAAAATCATTTCATGTCAATCAATAGGAATAAATTGGATTTTTGAGAACAATCCTTTGAATGTTCAAAGACAAACATGGAAGAGGTTACGATCCTTGGTTGGCTCTTCTGCTATGCCCTGCTTCATAACATCTTAAACAGTATTTATTCCCTTTATCCATTCTCATAGACATAGAACCATATCATTAGATTGTGTTAGTGTCGAGAAACCTCAAACCACACAACTGCCTGCCGTTTACAGAGTGTAATATATTAATGTGATCCCTTTGCAGTGCCTCCACAAATCCTGTCTCTCTGAAGGTTCCTAAAGCAGTTTCTTTTCATCTATATTGACAATTCCAGTATGCCTTGTTTTGCTTCCAGTACATCCCGTTGAACATTCAAATGCCTGTTGCTCGCTTGTTCCATGTTCCCAGTATCTATAGCTCTGTCATTGGCTTTCCCTATCACGTCCCTTGAGCAAAACTTTAAATACAGATTTTAGAAAGAAATTCTCATCTCATTTCATAACCATGCATAACCCAACGAATCTAGGCTTCGTCTCCTCTCAAGTAAAAGCCCATGTATCTCATCACGTCACAAAACACATAGCCCTTTGTCACTCACTCTCTAAGCAAAAGGGCGCCGCCAACTTAAAAAATGAAGCACTCTTAGAATTACCAATTCGATGTGGTACCTTTTTAGCAAAAAAATGGCTGAAAGAATGTGATGCACAGGAGCCAAATTCTTGTATATTGTGCAGGAAAGTAGGACAACTTGCAATCTGAGATTGGCTTGGATCCATTGCAAACCCGATCTTTATGTCTACCAATAGTCGTTACAAGAACAGCTTCCCTTTTTAAAATGGTGATATCTAATCCTGTCCCTGACAATAATCTCTCGATCACAAACTTCTGAGATGAACTTTGTTGCTTCGTGGCAGTCCCCACAAACTCGTAAGTTCTTTACAATTCGAATTGGGGTTTGGGGTGCTGTGTTCATCAAGCCAAAAGCAATAGCTAACTTCTCACTATGTTTAGATAGGGTTGTCTCTTTATATTCCTCATCATCAATATCGAGCAAAACGTTTCCAAATTGTGGAATATAACCAGCAATCTTCAACCTAGTTGTCATCTCATCCAAGAACAGGTAGAGCTGTTTAGTCTGGGGATGGGATCTATCTCCCACAAGGAATTGATGGAACACACCATTTAATTCAATGGAGCTGCAACCTGGGATTTTCTTTCTTCCATTTAATTCAATCTCCTCTCTCACAACCTTTGCTTCATTCCGTTCCTGGAAGCAGAATAAATATTAGCCAAAAGAACACGACAGCCGATATGGTTAGGATCCAGTTCTTTTAATATCTTTCCTATTCTCTCTCCCCTTTCCATCTCTTTATGATTTCACAAGCACCAAGTAATGCTCCCTATATGGCAGCATCCGGAGCCATTGGCATGCTAGATATGATCTCTTCAGCTTCCTCCAAGAATCCAGCACGGCCAAGTAGATCTACCATACACCACATAATGCTCTATCTCAGGCTCAATTCCATAACAACTTGCCATGGACTCAAAATAACCTCTTCCTTCATTGACCATATTTCCGTGGCTGCAAGCATTTAACATGTCAATAAAAGTCACCTTATTCGGAGAAACTTTTTCAAGCTTCATTTGTTCAAAAATTTCAATTGCTTCCTTGGATTTTCCATGCATTGAAAAACCACCAATTACGGGATTCCAAGGCCAAACCTTCCTCCTCAGACCACGTCCATTGCAGAAAACCTTTGATGCAAATTCTATTTGTCCACACTTTGAATACATGTCTATTAGGCTAGCTAGCAATTGCTCATTGATCTTGACCTCACCCCTTTCAATATAGACATGGATCCACCTTCCTTGATCCAATGCCACTAGATTTGCACAGGCTGCCAGGACACTTACCAGGGTAAACTCATTGGGTTTAGGACCTGTTTGCAGCATCTTGTGGAAGAGATCCAAGGCCTCCAGGAAACAACCCACCTGAAGATAACAATCACTAACTCTTTTAAACAAAGCCACCGGCCATAAAAATGTTTAATAAAAGAAAAACAACATTTTTGGATTGGTAACTCTTTATGTTCACTCCAACTAGACTCTAGAGGTGCAAAGGTAATTCGTAAACAATGGGGCATGTTGTTCTGAAATGAAAAGGAAAACAATGCATTGCAACAACATTCTTGACCAAGGTGTCAAAAAAACATTTGCAAAGCATGCGTATAGTCATTTTTTTTTTCAAATACAGTAACCTGGACGTAACCAGCTATGATAGTACTCCATTATACAACATCTCATTCAGGCATTCGATGAAACCACTCCAGAGCTTGATCCATATCACTTGTCCCTACGTACCCACCAATCATAATATTCCATGAATACAAATCCCGCTCCACGCTGCAATCAAACATCCTTCTGGCCTCCTCAACCAAGCCCCAATTCGCATACATCCCAATCAATGCATTGGTAACAAACACATTGTTCTCCAGCCCAATTTTTATGGCATGAACTCGAACTTGCTCACCCTCCAATACCCCCAAACTGTTCCCACATGCTTTAAACAAAAACACAAAAGTGTAACGATTAGGCGTAAGGCTCAGACCTCGGACCACTGACCGAAATATAATCATAGAGTCGTGGGAAGAAGTGGAAGACAGTGAATGAGCTTTGATCATTGTGTTGTGGAGGAAGAGGTGTGGAAAGGGGATTTGATCAAACACTTGGCGTGCATACAGGATGGAGCCAAAGCTTGAGAAGGCAAGCTTTTCAAGGAATTTATTGGCTCGGATAGGGCTCAGGAGAAGGCCGGTGGTGATCAGCTGGGCATGTGCTTGCTTGATCTGTTCCATTGATTTGCATGAATGGAGAAGAGAGATGGGTTTATGATATGAAGGAAAGGGTCCTTTGAAGGGGGAGTAATAACGTTTCATTGTAATGGTCAAAATTGGGGGGAATGTTAGGCCAGTGCCCCATTCATTGCCGTGGTTGTACCCTACCCATGCCCCACTTTCTAACTTGTAATGTTTTCCAGAATGGATGAAAGGAATTAAACAAGATCCAATAAATGAAAGGAATATCATATCAAAGAGCGTGCCAAGAAATGAAGCAGGAGGAGCAGTGAGCGTGGCAGCGTGGGTTGTAATCATGTTGTGGAGAAAAGGAGTGTGTTTTTCAAAAGAAATCCCACATCGACAAAATATCAAACCTTCTTCAAGACTTTTATTTATTATAGACATTTTGTCTTTTTTACGAACACTGTATAAATAACACATCAATTAAAATTTTGTATATTAGAGAGTTTATTGTGTGTAGCGTTTTAAAAAATTAATTTTAAAATGATTGGTATTATTACAAAGTTTATTGTGTCTATAGTTACAAAAAAAAAATGTATTACAGAGTTTTATTGTTTGTCTAGTTTTAAACAAATCATTTTTTAAATGATTGGTGAATTGATAGACCGAAATTTTGTATATTATAACATCAATTGTGTCTAATTTTAAATATAATTTATACAAACACTATACTATATTATCATTTATACAGCATCCAAATACTATACAATAAATACTATATTAATACAGCTTTCGATACGTTAAAGTTTGACATTTAAATAATAAAATTTTACACAAATTTGCTATCGTTTATTTGAATAATTACAAACTATTCGATATTACAACGTTATTTGTATATAGTTTAAAAATTAAAACAAATTTTAAAAATATGGGCATCCGAAAGACAGCACCAATATTATAAGATATTATATTGATGTCACATACACGGAATCGGGTTTAAGAGGACAGCCAGTACTATAAACCTATAGAAGCTTTTATATATATTCGATGTGGTGCTTTATAATTGAGGTTCAGACAAAACCCACCACCATTCTTACCCCTCTAAATCTCGCCATCTCCTTCTTCTTCAGTCACGTTAAACCACAGAGAACAGAGAGACAAAGAGATATATTATATATATATATATATATATATATATATATATATTCATAACAAGTTTTCAGAAAATTAAGAAAGAAACAATATACATAAGAGGAACAAAACAGATTACTATATATGTCACACAAGGATATTATTATCTAAAAACTATAGATAATAACTACTTTTTGACACCCGTGCTTAGTTTTTCAAGAACTTCTACCACCACAATCACCATAATCGGTCCCAACGCACCCACTACGGACCCACCAACAACCTGCTCCACCCGGTCTCAACACAAACCGTAGAGTTTTAAAATTTTGCTCAGCCTAAGAAAACACGACAAAGAGGTGGAACCATCTTTCAATTTGCCATCTACCATTCCATGCAATATAGTTATTTGACTACCCATCACAACTTGATGAATATGACATTCACACGTCTCTGAAGAAAGGGATCGATGGGCCAAAAATCTTGTTAGGGAAGTCTTAAGTAGTTATTTTTTTAAATTTGTTTCTAAACAAATGAAACATGTTTGAAAGTGCTTTAAACACATGGTTACCAAACAATAAGTAACTTTTTAATATAGAACTTATTAGTTAAGTTATAAGTTATAAGTCTTAAAGCCATAAGTTATATTTTCCACCGCAATCCCAAATATGCACTCATACAATTTTACAATCATATTGTTAATGACGTGTTTCATACCACCAACTGCACAAATGACCTGCAATAGATGAGATGGCGGCGCGGGGTGCCCGGTGAAACTCCGATGCCTAAGTTAGAGATAAATGATCTCAATATAAACATATGAATGAATGACAAATACATTACCTGTAGGTGTTATTTATAGGTGTATGAAGGTATTGATAACGACTAGTCCCAAAGTTTATCTTGGATAACCCTCGAATAAATTGGTAGAAGAGTTTTCCTGATCCATCGGAAGCGTTATCTATTTTCTATATTATCCACCACGTGTCTATAGGTTCAATCTCTAGACTTGCAAATCAGCCCAAATTCCTGAGGCCCCAGATTTGGGCCCTCCAACACATGAGCTTATTTCGTTGAGGCACTAAATATCCCATCCACATATAAATAAGTTGAATACTTGACTCGTTGACACTAATAGATGATATTGGCCATTATGAGTATCGGCACCACAATTTTTATTTTTAGAAAGAAATACAAAAAAAATAAATAAAAAATAAATAAATAAATACAAAAGACAGATCTGGAACCTATAAATATTGATCAGGAATCACATCATGCCATGGCCCAACCACCATTTTGGAAGAGCCAACTTATATCTCCTGCAACCGAATGATCTACAAGGAGCGATAGAAATGCATGTGAGATACAAATACATGCACAACCTAATAAACAAAAGCAAATGTGTTTCACAGCAGATTATATTTTGAAATTTCATATCCCAAGTTAAATTAATATTAAATTTTTTTTTGGAAAAACAATTATATGCTGAAATTCATAGTGACATCAGCACGATGTGTAGTAGTTACAGTTTCTATGAAGTTCATTGTTAGTAATTGTCATTTTAGTAAGATAATTTGGTTTGAAGACTATGACACCAGTTATTGAGGATTGATAGTGATCAAACTGAGATCTATTGAAAGAAACCTGCAGACCATACAAGAGATACTCAACAACATGTTTCACCAAAGATAGTTTTAAGCGAACCTAAAATAAAAATGATGAATTATATTGACAAATGGTTGGGAAAACAAATACCTTACTTTGAAAGGTGAATGTACAGTCGCTGCCATCCACTTGTAGTTCATATGGTTGCCTTGTAGAAGAAGCCATTCAAATCAATTTATCATGAATCACTATGTGGGGGTATGTGAGCAACCTTGCGCCATTCTTTTCCTTTTTTATTTTGTAACTGTTTGATCTCCAAAAGTGGACAATTGTAGATCTTTAGAGAAATAATGGAGGCAGGAAACCCATCTTTTGGCAAGAACTTCAGATTAGGACAATCATAGATCACCATCATCTTCAGATAGGTGAGGTGTTGAAGGCCCTTCTTGTCTAGAGATGTCATATTTGAAAATCTAGAGATGGTAAGACTGGTCATAGTCATGGGCAGCAACGCCGGCTCTGGAAAAGACTCCACATCTTCGCATTTGCCACCGATTGACAATTTTCGAAGAGAGTGGAGTTTTTGCAGACCCCATTTCGTTCGAGAGGCAACGAGTTTGTCACAATCTTCGATGGAAATCGATTTTAAATTGGTAGGCAAGTCCCCTTCACCAAATGATTGCAGCATTGGACACTCACTGATATATAGTGACTCAAGAGATGGAAGGAGTAGGTGCATCTTGTCAGGCAACGACCTTAAAGTCCCACAATTATTTATCGCAAATGTTTTCAACTTTTGGGCACGCAATCCTCCATCTGGAAATGATACGAAATTAGGGCAATTCTTGATTCTTATAATCGAGGTGGCTGAATCACATTCATGTTGTTCTGAATCAGTAAGAGACTCCAGATTCTCACAAATCGTGATGGTGAAAATATCGATCTCTGCGATTAAGTTTACGGGAAAGCACCTAAGAGAATCACAACTATTTTTCAAGTACAACTCTTTGAGGGATGAATAGTTGAACTGCACTGGGAATTCTAACTTCTTACAGTCTGAGATCTTAAGAGTTTCTATTGTGGAGGGGAGACCATCATCGAAAAGTAACATGAGCGAGCTACAACCATCGATTTCCAATTCTTGAAGAGGACTGTTGGAATCCATCATTCCCTCTGGTAGGGACCGTAATGCAGCACATCCTTTAAGTACTACTTTTTGCAATAATCCAGATGACAATTCATTTAACAGAACCTTATTAAAATTTGTTAACTTCAATTGACGTAGAGTAGGAGACCTTGGGAGTGAGGCCTCCAGCTGCGAACATTCAACAATCTCAAGTATGGCTAAAGAAGGAAGATGGATGGGCAACCGTCCTGTTAGCTTGGGATAGTTAACAATATGAAGCACTTCAAGATGAGGAAAAGCTTCACCTTCATTTTCAGAATCAAAACATAACCAATTTACCCAATCTGGCATGTCTTGGAACTTTAGAACTTTCAAGGCTTCGAATGGCTTAAACGTAGAAGAATCGCTACCATAGAACTCCATACCCACTCTAGCAATTCCATGAAACCCAATGATGTAGAGGCTCTCGAGAGCGTGTAGTTGTCCAAATGATGGCAAGATGTGACAATATTTACGATTATAGAGAAAAATAAATTCTATCTTAGAGAACGAATGATGAGCGATCCAATCCGGAAAGCTTTTACCACCATAATTGTAGATACTGAGACTTTTCAGGTTTGTATGGGGTTGGAGATTCTCCAATACAGTTATTTGATCACTTTCTGAAATATTGCTACTTGTATTGTCCCAATAATCCAACGTCAAGTCCTCAAGGTGCTTCTTATCCTTCAAGCTTGCATCCAAAGCATCGGCAGGAGATTTGACAGTTTGGAGGTTCTTAATAGAGAGCTTTCCTGCAATATATTCAAGCTTACCCAACTCCCCAATATTGCTTGATCCACAATGTTTGTTGACAATAAATTTATCCAAAGTCTGTAGACATTTTAGTCTACCCAGATGTAACGGCATCTCCGTTATGGCACTTAGATCTAAATGAAGATGACGCAAACTAACGATTTTATGCATATCTCTAGGAAATGCAGTAATCCAACATTTCTGTAATCTCAATGTCTGCAAATTGCACAATTTACATATAGAATCAGGTAGTTTTCTAATTGGTGTTTCAGACAGATCCAAATATCATAGATGTCTAATTCTGCCAATTGAATCAGGCAACTCAATTAAATTTCTATTCGTTGCAAAGGAAAGCACTCGTAAGAATCTCAACATGGGCAACGAAACATGTGGGAGTGTTCCATTCCAAAAAGCATAATTAATTGGGAGAAAAGTGCGCAACCCTTTGGCCTCGTAAAGTGCCTCTAACATCTTTGGGATGTTTTCAAAAATTGATAAATGGCGAGTCTTGTTCGTAACTTGGACCGAATTGCCACCCTCCAGCCTAAAGGTAAATTGCACAGATACAAATCTTGCTAAGTCGTTGACAAGATCATGCATTCCGAATCCATCACTTGATTGTTGAAAGAATAATGATCTCGATACCAGATCAGAGAAGTAATTATGACCGACTTGCTCCATTGTTTTGTCTTTAGATTTTTTCAAGAAACCTTCTGCCATCCACAATAAGACTAATTCCTCTTCTTCGAAAAAATAATCTTTTGGAAATATCGAACAATAAGCAAAGCATCGCTTTAAATGTGAGGGCAAATATTTATAACTTAATCTTAGAGCAGGAATAATTTCAGTCAACATGTCCCACACCTCGCTCTTTAATATTTTATTCCAATCATCAACATCTACTTTAGACCACAAGAGAGCTCCAATTGTCTTGACTGCTAAAGGGAGACCTTTGCATTTTTCCACGATCTGTCTTCCAATTGCTTCTAGCTCTGGATGGATACTGCCACGAAACGCATGTCTTACAAAAAGTGACCAACATTCTTCTTTTGGTAATGGCTTCAAATAGTAAGGTAAAGTAGTTTGCGTAACCAATGCTACTCGTTCTTCAAGTGTGGTTACCAAAACGTGCAACAATATAGTTTGGTGTTTTTTAATTCATTCCAAGCTTGACTTCCCATCACGACTTGACGAGTATTAAATTCAAAATACGTCTATGCAGAATGGGCTATTGGGCTTGCTTGGTTTGTTAGTTGGGCTGAGCAAAGGGTTGGATGGGCCTAAAATCTTGTTAGAGAACTCTTAAGTAGTTAAGCCAACCTGATATTTTCTTCTAGAAAGAGAACCGTGTAATAAAATCATAACATTAATCTAACAAGAAGTGTGAACTTGCAATTAGAATAAAGTTTAGAATTGAGCATCAGTACTTTTTATTCCTATTAACATCCAAATAAGACTCTCCAATAAGTCTTTGTACCCTATGACACTTATTTTTCTATGATCACCAAAGCATCATCGTCCTACTTGGATTGTCTTCTCTACTTTTCTGCATTCCTGTATGATTTTTTGAATCGCAATAGAGTTTTGCTACTAGTTTTCTGACAAAAAATCATGTAATTATTGTGTCCAGACCGGGAGGCTGCGTACCAAGCCCATAACTACAAGCCTATCTGGAAAGGCTTTGGCACCGAGCTCGAATACGCTAAGAATCTCATCTCGGGACTCGGAGACCCATGAGCCCTGCCATAAGGTACCATGCAGACTACCCCACTGTACGAAGATGGCTGGACATGCCCGATCGTGGGCACTTCAGATCCGAGGCACGTCACATTCAATGCGCATGTCATGAGACCTGACACGCAACGGCTGGCTGCCAGAGTATGCAGGATGGCTCGGCCACAACCTGACACCCTGTCATGACAGGATGCTGGCGGCAGGTCTAACCGAGCGCAATCTGGCATGTCACGATCTCCCTTGGCAGTCTGAGCCGCGGACTGACACATTGTCATGGCAAGGAGAGGAGTGGTAGCAGGTTTGACTCAGGTACGACCTGACACTCCACAACCTCTCTTGGCAGTTGAGTTTGAATCAGGTATAAATAACAGCCATCCCTCCCACGGGAAGGCTCTCTGAACCTTTGACAATTTCTCCTAATTCTCTAAGCCTTCCCCATTACTAGAGTATTCTTGATCACTAACTTTGGCATCGGAGAAATCCACACAATCACTTGAGGATATGTAGCTGGGGGGGTCACATCGTCGGCCAGAAGAGCGCATGCCTGGAGGGCCCGCTACGAATAAGTGTTTACAACCGCGAGGACACCCGTCAAGATGCCACGACACCTGCGAGGACAACGCATTGGTGGTAACTATGCAAGTTGCGAACTTTACGACCTGAATGATCCTAATCGACAACGGTAGTTCGGCAGACAACCTGCTTTGGGAAGCCTTTGTCTGGATGGGAATCAGCCCAGACCGACTGCGTCCCGCCCCGCCCCGATGCCACTCAAAGGCTTCACAGGCGACATTGTCCAACCAATGAGGGCCATCACCCTGTCCGTCCTGGCAGGAAAGGCCCCCAGGACCGTTGCGACCATGGCTAACTTCTTGGTCATCAAAGCCCCGACCGTGTACAATGCGATATTGGGACGTCCTACCCTGAACAACTTAAGGGCGGTGACGTCCACCTACCACCTCAAGATGAAATTCCCCACCAACTTGGGAGTGGGTGAAGTTCGCGGCGAGCAAGTATTGGCTCGGGAGTGTTTTGCTCGAGAGTTGAGGCACGAGGTCAAAGTCGTCATGACTGTCAAAGACGCTGGGGAGACACCAAAGCTGGGCTCACCAACCCCCCTGGTGGAATGGGATGAAGAAGTTCACGACGAGCAAGCCCTTCGGTAGGTAGAGCCCAACGAGCCCTTGGAACTGGTTTCGGTAGACCAGCAGAGACCGGAGCGCACGGTCCGCATCGGGACTAAGTTAGATCCAGAGGTAAGGGAGGCGTTAAAATGCCTCATCATCAAGCACCAAGACGTGTTTGCTTGGAGCCATGAGGATACACCCTGGATTGACAACTCCATCATTGAGCACCGGCTCTACGTCTACCCTAGGGCCCGTAAAGTCAAGCAAAAGTGGTATAGTTTTAGCACCGAGAAGTACGCGGCGATAGCTACGGAAGTGGACCGTCTCCTGGCAGCAAGGTTCATCTGTGAAGTTCACTACCTAGAATGGATCTCAAACGTGGTCTTGGTGAAGAAGGCCAACGAAAAATGGTGGATGTGCGTCGACTTCACTGACTTGAATAGAGCTTGCTCGAAGGATAGCTTTCCATTACCGCGCATAGACCTAATTGTGGACTCAACGGCAGGACATACCCTCCTTAACTTCATGGATGCCTACTTGGGATATAGTCAAATCAGGATGAATCCGGATGACGAAGAGAAGACCGCGCTCGTCACAGATCTGGGGGGGCTCTACTACTAAGAGCAATGTCGTTCGGCCTCAAGAATGTCGGGGCCACCTACCAACTCCTGGTCAACCGTATGTTCAAGCAGCAGATCGGCCGTAATATGGAAGTGTACGTGGAAGACCTGCTAGTAAAGAGCAAGAAGCCCGGGCTGCATCTAGCAGACCTTCAAGAAGCCTTATATGTCCTCCCTTGATACTAGATGAAGCTCAACCCTTTAAAGTGCGCGTTCAGGGTGGAGTCGGGAAAATTCCTAGGGTTCATGGTCTCCGAAAGGGGGATCGAGGCAAACCCAAAAAAGGTGGAAGCAATGATGGGGATGCCTCCCCCCGCAACCTTCATGAAGTCCAAAGGCCGGCCAACTGGGTTGCAGCCTTGAACCTTTTCATCGCCCGATCAACCTACCGGTATCTCCCCTTCTTCCAAGTTCTGAGAAAGGCCCAAGGTTGGGATGTGACCTGCGAAGAGGCCTTTGCCGACCTCAAGAAGTACCTAAGCCGCCCCTGCTGTTGAACCAAACGAAACCAAGAAAGGACCTGACCATGTACCTATCCATGTCCCCGCACGCAGTGGTACAGGAAACGGAGGATGGACAGTGGCCGGTCTACCACACAAGTTGAGCCTTCCGCGGAGCCGAATCTAGCTATCCACGGATCAAGATGTTGGTGTTCGCCCTAGACATCTCTGTGAGAAGATTGAGGCCATGCTTCCAGGCCCACCCGGTGAATGTGCTCACCGACGTTCCCCTCAAGAAAGTCTTGCTGAAGCTAGATACCTCAGGACACCTTGCTAAGTGGGCAATCGAGCTCAGTGAGTTTGACATGGAGTACTTGCCCCAAGCCGCGATCAAATGACAGGTGTTGGCAGACTTCATCGCAGAGTTCACCAGCTTCCTGGAAGGAGCCCCGATCGCACCCCAAGGAAAGCCCTATGAGGTCTACGTAGACGACTCATCCTGCTGGACTGGCGAGGGTGTGGGGGTGCATATAATGACCGAACGAGGGGAGGAGCACAATTATGCAGTCAAACTAGCCTTCAAGGTAACCAACAATGAGGCCAAGTATGAAATGCTCTTGACCAGGATGTCGATCGCTCGGCTATTAGGAGCAGAAGAGATAGAAGTGAGGGCTGACTCCCAAGTGGTCATTAGCCAAGTACTGGATCAGTTCGCCACAAAAGGAGAAAAGCTGAAGAAGTACCTCCAAATTGTCTGCAATGATCGCGACCGCTTCCGTTAATTCTGCCTCCAGCAAGTCCCGAGAGGAGAGAATCAAAAGACAGACCGGCTGGCTAAGGTCGCGTCTAGGTAGGAAGAACTTCCCCTCCTATAACACACCGTGGTCAGAACAGTCGATACCCCGTCTGGAGAAGTGTCCGTCACCACCCTTCCATCCCCCGAATGGCAATAGATATCAGGGATTTCCTACAGGAGGACAAACTACCAGGCAACCCGGAAGAAGTGGAGAAGGTCAAAAATAGGGCAGCTTGGTTCACCCTGTTGGAAGGGATCTTGTACAAGAAAGGCTTCTCCGAGCCACTCCTGAGATGCCTCCCACTGGATGAAGCGCAATACATACTGGTAGAAATTCACGAAGGAATTTGCGGGAGCCACCTGGGAGGAAGAGCACTGGCTGCAAAGGTAACCCGAGCCAAGTACTACTAACCTTGTTCCCTCAAAGATGCGGAGGATTTCACAAAAAAAATGCCCAAAGTGTCAAGAGCATGGGATGGTGTCGCATTGCCCACCGGAGGAACTAACGCCGATCACGGCCCCTGGCCCTTCGCACAGTGGGATCTGGACCTCATCAGCCCATTCCTAGCAGCCCGATGAGGGGCCAAGTTTGTAGTCGTAGCAGTCGATTACTTCGCCAAGTGGGTCGAAGCAGAGGCCCAGGCAAGCATCACTTCCCGAACTATCACGAAGTTCTTGTGGAAGTCGGTAGTCTGCCAGTTCGGCATACCTCAGAGTTTCATATCGGACAACGGGAGACAGTTCGACCGCACACATTACCGAGAGTGATGCGCAGAGCTTGGAATGAAATGGAGACGGCTCCAATAGTACGCTTTGTTGGGGGTAATACCATCTATGGCAGTCGTCTACGCAAAACTTTTTTGTTAGGCCTTTGTATAGTACCCACTTTTTTTGTTTCCTTTTCTATAAAAAGTTGTATACTTCTTGTGAAATGAAATGGAGATCTCTTTGTTTTGACTGCTTGTGTCCCACTTATATTTTTGTATCTGCTTCCATGCAATACAGAAAAATAAATAGAAAAATTATATTTTGTAGTTGGTGTGTAGAGCATTTTTAATATCTAAATCTTGCAAATTAGATTTTAAAATTTAAGTGATGTGGTTTGTGTGCTCAATAGAGTAATTCCAAAAAAATATACTAAAATTTTTTTAAAAAGATTGTCAAATTTTTTTCTTATCCTAACTTGCGAATCATGTTAATTTCCTAACTACACAAACTATTATTAGAGACCATTCAAAACCACTAAGTTTGAAATGTGTAGTCTCTTCTAATTGATCAAATGGAAATGCTGTATGGAACTACTTTTCCAGTTACGCCAGGGTTGGAAAATGGCTTCAAAAGCTCATATGGCACAACCCTAGCTCCTACTCTATTTTTCAAACTACTGTTCGCATTCCTTTCATTAATTATCCGTTCAAGTTCTCTCAATCTCCCATGGAACCTCTCAAATGCTTCCTTTATGAACGGATCTTTAGCCCACGATGGCTCACTTTTCTCCCCAAGGTATTCCTCGTCAGGTGAATGATTAAACAATATATCCAAAATAGCCATCACTCTTGTTGCTTGAAGCTGTGAATGGAAGCATTGCAAAAGTGCATGTTCAGGTTTTTTCATGAACTTTTTCCATTCTTCTTCAGTTGGGTCTTCTCTGGGCATGTTGGTTTTAGCAATGGTTGGCCAATTTGGAAAATAGCCCTCGTAAGCATATTGACCGAAGTTGGTGGTGGCATGGTGGTCGGAAGTCACCCAAGTGATCGTTGTGAGGATATCGATAAGGTCTTTTTGGGTTTTGAGAACCAGCCACCATGATTCGTCCTTCTTGTCGGCGTGGCCAACTGTTCGAATTTTCGTTCACCATGGTTGGAGCTCTTGATCAGACTCCATAAGGCTAGGGTCAAGGTAGTAGTGGTTGACATAGTCTATGATGGAATCCCAGAGGATGAGACCATCATAGGCGTAAGGGTAGTGTTTGATTGTTAGCCTTAGTCCATGAGGAGCAGTTGGATCCTCAATGGCCATTCCCCTGCATACACAATTTCAAAAGACGATCGATCTTAAATTTTGATATATGGGAATTAGATTATACACATTATTGAAAAGCTATAATATGCCATGCACTGGATTGCCAATAAGTTGCAAAGCAACAAGTTTTCTGTTTGTTAGAGTACTTCTACTTATAGTTGATATGTATTATTCATCTTCTAGGGTTTGGTTTAGGATAGCATTTTCCTCCAAACTGGTTTGAAAAAAGCTTCCTCTAATCCCATAAAAATGGCAAGTGTTCTTAGAACATATGACAATTTATAAACATATGCCTTTTTAAAAATCTAAATTTAAAAACTATATATGATGTCATGTGTCCCTTTATTAAGAAAATATGAGTTTCTTTGCATGCTCAAAAGACACATGTAAAATTTTTAAATGGGTTGGTGGATTGGTTTGGAGGAAAATTCTTTTATTTGAATTTTTATTTTTGAAACTCTAAAAGATTGGCTAATTGGAAAGTAGGTACCTGCTAATTAGGTCAACAGGAAGTGACTCCTGGAGATCGTAGGCGGCAGAGCAGATTTCCATGGAATATTTTCCAGCTGCGAATGCAGACTCAATGGTGCCACTTGCATTGATAAGTGCTTCTCGAACTAGAGCATTGATCTCCTCCATTGTGTAACGAAAATGAGGGTGCAACAGTCTGTAGATTGGAAAAGAGATTAGTCAAATCATTTCCCTCATTAATATAAATCAAATTGAGTTTTGAAGGAAAAACCATAGCAAATAATTAGTTTATAAAGTAGTGGGAAATAATATATATCAGTGACTAATGAGCTGGTGATAGCCAGAGTCATGGGCAAGGACATGAGCTTTAGCCAAACTTCTGTTGAATGCCAAGAAGGTGCATAAACTTGCTTTCACTGCGGCTTTTTGTCCATAACAATAATATGAAAAACAAAAACAAACAACCGCTAACAGCAGAGTGTGTTAGGAAAGAAACTTTGCAATCAAACCATCTCTCTCGACTCTTGGGTTCTTCAAGTTTTCAACCATTTTCCCTTGATTTCATAATGAATTATAGCTATTAAACATCCAAAAATGATTGCTATTTGGGAGTGTTAGAGTAGCTATCATTACTTCAAACGTAATACATAAATTATACTCAAGCATGCCTTTAAGAGAGACAAGAACAAAATCAAGTACTACTGGCTGAACCATTCACAAGCAAAAAAGTTAGATAGATGATAGTCAACTAAGGGTAGACATGGAAGAAATTATCCAGCACTAAAAGGAATAGCTTATGGCAACGGTTGGATATATGAAAGTTCGGAAAATGATAGACATACACCACTTTTTACAACGTTTCATACAACTATGTTTTAAATTAGGAGCATTTTTGTAAAGTAACTTATAAAACGATGGGTGTATATGCCAGCCAAGCTTGTAGAATCTATTAACATATCATGTTAATGACATTCCATCCTATGATAGTATGAGAATGAGTATCACATCATCCACACTCCCAGAGTAATAATTTACCATTGATGATAGTCTACAGATCATGTTAACTCTGGCATATGCGATCAACTAATCATTTGGTTGAGGAAAAAAAGAATGTATCAACAGAATTAGAAATATTGCTTCAATCCATATTGTAAACACAACAATACGTAATTAAACATGATGGAATGGCAATAAACCTTTATCATTGTCGACAAATAGACAGGAAATAAGTCCAAAGATCATTTTATTATAAGCAAGGGAAGCACTCTTAATATAAATTTTTCATTTTTTTCATTTTAAGGAAAGAGTTACAAAAATGACTGAAAATTCTATCTTACCTTCTCTTTAATTATGAAGGAGATCTAGAATTTGATTATATGAAAACTCTTGTAGTACATGCCATATGTTGAGATGAATTTTATTAATCATAATTTTTATCAAACACAAATGTGAATTCTACATCCTGAATGGAAGATACAATAGTCATACACTCAAAAATCTATTTCAATTTGCTAAAAGAAATGAGAGGCAGTACAAGCCTGTCTCAAAGTCTTCAACTAGACGAACTAAAACTATTTACATATTTACAACAAGAAAGCGTTTATATATTATTATCCACGTATGCATTTCACCCCTTTCTAGATGACAGAAAGTTAAATCCATGTCAGTTACATGACTTGAATATAAAAATCGATGAAGACAATCCAGCATAAAACATAATACAACACCTAACCTATATATATCTTGTTTGATCCAACACTAAAACATCAGGGGACAGCTTTGTAAAAAACACCATTCTGAAATACAAGAAAAAAATAGAGAAAATAAATTATAATAAATATACAGCAACAAACAAGAAAATGGGAAAAGTAAACCATATCTAGACATCATCCCCTTACTTGTTTATTGTTGTGGAGGAAATATTGTCAAGAATTTTAAAAGGAAGATTCCAAGACGGGCGGATTGTCCCTTTTTCTCTCCCGAGGGGTGCTCCGACTATTACTCACCTTCTTTACGCAGACGATATAGTGATTTTCTCAAATGGAAGTAAAGCTTCCATTAAGGCGATATCAGAGTCTCTTGCACGTTATGAAACATGGGTTGGTCAGAAAGTTAGTAAGGAAAAATCCTCTATCATCTTTTCTAATCTATCTCAATAGCTAGAAGAAGACAAATATTGCGATTTACTAGCTTTTCAGAAGGTTCTCTACCTTTTAAATATTTAGGAATTCCAATGATATTTGGAAGATTGAAATCGATCCACTTTGATGACCTTATTGGGAAGATTAGTGCGAGAATTGGAGTCTGGATGTCTCACTTACTATCCAATGGGGCAAGATTGCTATTGGTAAAACTTGTGCTTAGCAGTATTCCAATACATATGTTGTCCATCTTTCAGGTCCCGAAAACAGTTTTAAGGTCTCTTAATCGCTCTCTGAGTAATTTCCTCTAGGGATACAAAGATGATAAACCAAAGAGACACTGGAAAGGATGGGATAAACTATGCATTCAGTCTAGTGAGGGAGGCCTTGATATTCGAAATTTTCAGGATACTCAAAGATCTCTACACATGAAATTTGCTTGGAAATTATTGACTACTGACTCCCTATGGTCTCAGTTTTTCAAAGCCAAATATGTGAAGGAGGGCCACATCTCTCTTGTGAATCCTAATAAAGGGTCTCGGTTCTGGAAGCTCATAACCAGCTGTATCCTCGAGATCATGGAACACTCAAAATGGAAGCCAAAGGAACGAAAGATCTCCTTCTAGTTTGATAAATGGGTGGGGTAGGAGACCCTTGCTACAGTTTCGCCTGTTACGATGCCTAGCTTAATTTTAAAAGATATCTAGCTAGAGGATGACTGGAATTTGGACCTATTGCATCGGTTGGTAGGCTCTCAAAAAGCTCAAGAGATTGTTAACACTTTCAGTGGTAAGAAAAAAGGGGAGGATATCCTAATTTGGTTGGCTAAAGAGGATGGAAAATTCACCTCTAAGAGTGTCTGGAAGTGCATCCAAGTTAGAGCCCCAAAACTCAGATGGTCAAATTGGATTTGGCATCCGTGCATCCCAAAGGAGATGGTCATTACGATGTGGAAAGGTTTTAACAATGCACTTAGTTTGGATGATAACATTCGTAGGTTGGGCATCCCCTTGCCTCAAAGTGCAACTGTTATGCTAAGGGAGAGTATGAAGATTTGAATCATGTCCTAGCTAATGGGGAAGTGGCTCAAAGTATTTGGCGGAAGTGTGCTATCCAGGTTGGTATGCTGAGATCAAACTTCGGCACGTGGAAAGAGACCGTGATTGCATGGTTCAATAGAGCTTCGAAGGCGATGACTAGAGGGATGCTTACTGGCATTATTCCAATCATTGTAACCTGGGTCCTCTGGCTTTGTCGATGCAAGGTAAGAATGGAAGGAAAATCTGAATCCGTGGAGGAGACTTGGCGATGTATTAAATTCTGGATAGTTAAACTAAGTTTGAAGCTTCATGCAACTAAGCCATTATCCACACAAGATGAGAAGATCCTAGAAGATCTGCACATTCATCTGAAAATTAAAAGAGGGAAGAGGATGTAGGTTATTCATTGGCTTCGACCCCAGCATGGTTGGTATAAACTGAATGTGGATGGAAGCAGTAGAGGTAACCCGGGGAAGGCAGGTGCAGGGGAAGTCTTGCAGGATGCTACAGTTAACATGGTTTTTGCTTTCTCTTATCCACTTGATCATGGCACAAATAATTATGCAGAATTCATGGCACTCCTTCTCGGAGTGAGAATAATATCTCAAAAAGGTTTGGATAAGATAGAAATAGAGATGGATTCACTAATTGTGGTAAACTGGTTCCGAAATGCAAAATGTCTTATTTGGTACCTTGTAGATTTCTAGGAGGAATTGATGGACTTACTTAGTGGCAAGGTGTTCTCAATCAGACATATTTTCAGACAAGGAAATGCTCCAGCTAACTACTTGGCTAGGTTGCCTTTGGACGACTTTGTAGGATCTTGGACTGAGATGGCCTCTGCCCCTCCCCTGTTGAGGAGTTTGATTCGGACAGACAAAATTGGAATTCCTTATGTTAGAAATGCTTTCTAGTTTGGTTTTAATTTTCTAGTTTTGTTGTTGTCTGCTGTCATAACTTGGAAAAACTAGGACTTTCTGGTGTATTTTATTTTCTGGTTGGTTGTTGCCTGCTGTCAAAGCTGGGATGTATTTTGCTCACTCTATTACCACGGTTTCTCAGCCATGAGTGAGCTTTAATCAAATCCTAGAGGTGTTTTCCTCTATATGAAAAAAGGCATGTATTTAGAAGTATGCCAGCATGAACTTGATAGGGAATCTGCAATGTGACTCAGCTGTAAGATTGTCAATCTTGAAAGAAGATCTACTGATCGAAGCAACTTCAAGGATGAAAAATTAGAAAAATATGACATTAAAATTCCTCGAAAATCTTCTCTCTTTAAAGCCTAGAGAGTTCCACTTGTCACAGCAGGAACAGAAGCCTGGAGTGGTTTGTTATACCTGTAGTGTCACAAATAGTAACGAAAACACACAAAAAGAAAATTACATACCATTATGATTAACAGTAATAAACAAATCAAGAAAAGGCCATTTTGACATTTTTTAGATAGAGAGAGAAAAGAAAGATGTTTATAATTCAAAATAATAATCATACAATTAACACCTGAAAATTGAAGTCTATGTGAAGAAATCATATCTTTAATTTGGTTTAGGAGTATAACATTAATGGAGAAAGAACACACAAAAGCCAGCTCCCCGAAGGATGATAACTTTTCAGTTGCAGAACCCTAGGGACCTCACCATTTTGTTCTTCCTAATAATGAGCAAAGAATTTCATGAACTCAATCGAAAATAATAAATTATGAAAATAAAATAAAATTTATCCATCTGAACTACACTCCATGAGATATGAATTGAGTTTAAAATCTAGCTACATTGCCCAAGATAAAAATCATTATAGTAAATAATTTTAGTATGCTTGAAGAATAAATGAAGGGAATGACAAAAATAACCCCAAGTGGGGAAGGCATTGGTCTTGAGATATCACTCTCTTCAAGGTTCAAGGTTCAACACCTCATAGGTGCAAACAATCCTTTGGGGTCACACCTCCTGATGAAAAGCCAGCGATTTAACCAGTTCCGTGTTGAGAAACTTCTTATGCAATCTTCGGCTCAGTTTCTGAATTTACTTTCTTGTTTCTACTAACTGCAAGTTAGATCAGAAAGCAAGCCAGATCACAAAAACCCAAAAACCATCAGATTGCAAAAACCATAAAAACCATCATATCACAAGCCAGATCAGACAAAAAAGAAAAAAAAAAGAAGAGAGACAAGCTATGAGAGAGATAAGGATACTTTCCACTAAGAAACAAATCCAAGAGTTGGCACTGGGATAGCTGAAAATAAAAGTTCATCTGAAGCCTGATCTAAAATCCCAAACTCCAGATTTACCCAAAATCATAACTTCCATCAATTATTGTCTGTCCATATAGTCTAGGGATGGCAAATTGTGTTTTCGAGTCGTATTTGTGTTATGTCAAATCATGAACATTCGATTGTATAGGTAAACTCGAACCCAACATGTTAAGGTAAACGTGTCAAACTTTCAAATCCTAATCCAACCCATTTAGATAACAGGTCGGGTCGGGTCTGGTTACCCGTTTTGACCCGTTTAATAATTAATTAGAAATATGTTAACGCAACACTACTTATTTAAACCCGTTTGTTTCATGTAAATGGGTTGAACTAAAACACATAACTCATTTAACTTGATTAAACATAATTTTACATAAAAGTTAAAATCTATATTTATTAATAACCACAATATCTTAAAAAATATATATCAATATTTTTCAAATTTTAATATATAATAAAACCAATATTACAAACCATACAATAACAAATATAAGCATAAGTCTAAAATTACAATCCCAACAATAAAAATAATAAAAACATAAGCATGCTAAGAAATACTAATATTACAACTTAACAATAATAAAATTTTAATTTGGGAATAAATTATAAATGGGTCAAAACGGATTGATTTCGTGTTAAGCAGGTTAACCCGTTATTGACCCGTTTATAAATTGTGTTTTAACGGGTCAACCCATTTTGACCCAAGCGCGTTAACATCAAATTCAAACCTGCTAATTTTGTGTTGTGTTCACATTGAATTCACGAGTCGTGTCACATATTGCGACTCCTATTATATAGCAGTTAAAATAATTACTCTTGAAATAAATTTAACAAAAAAAAAAATCAAATGCCCAAGACCTATGTACCTCTAAAAGAGCAACGATATTCAGCTCTCTCGAGCCAAAAATAGTGAAAGCACACTTTTCTGTGTCCTTGAGTGATTGAAAATAGAGGAAAATAAGGAAAATAAGAGAGACAAGTTAGAGTCTTAGAAAAACTAAAACAAAGAGAACCGAGAAGTGGAGTTGAGAGAAAGAGGACCTTCAAACGAAGCAATGAAGAGACAGAGGAATAGCGAAACAGGGAAAGAGAGATAGATCAGAAGATAGAGACAGAGGAACCGAGGAGGATGAGAAGGGGTAGTCGACCGGCGAGGCGTGGTGGCGGAGGTAGCTGATGGACTGCGGCGTGGCTAGGTTCCAAGGAGCCAGAGGAGTGCTTCTGGATTTTGCCTTTTCGGCAAGAGAGAAAATATCATGGGGCGTCTGAGTTTGTGATCGGGTAAAGTGAATAAATTGTTTAACCAAAAATGAATTAAGCGCTTAACTATGCAGTAGTTTTTAGTACTTGGCTCAATGTTAAATCCTGATGTTTTGCACTTAAAAGGATTTATAATGTAATTGTTAAGTCACATCAGAATTATTATCTCAATTTTACCCCTCCCATTGTGAACACTTAATCCTAATTGATGTAGGGCATTTTTGGAAAAGGCCTACCAATTGGATTGGCTGACAGAAGAATGAGAGGACCACACGCTTAGGGCTGAAAGGGAGTGCACTGGAACGTGGGGCACGATCGAAAACCAGAGCACGCCATGAAGCTACGGAACAATTGGGGAGTGGAACTGCAAGGTGCAGGGGCACGTATGGGCTTGCTACACTCTGGGCTTGCTGGCTAGAATCAAAGGCTGGGCAGATTCACGCACGAAGGACTAAAGGCACGATGGCATGTGGCCTCAAGTGCGGAAGTGGAGCAGAAATCCCAAGGGAAATGGGCACAAGCAGCACAGCTAGGGGCATATAAAAGGTTAAAAAAATCATGTTGGAAGGGGTTGTTGTTTTTCTGGGAATATTTTTCTACCACAGCTTTGTTTATGCGCCTAGCAACCCTTCTATGAGTTTTAGGTTTTCTTGTTTTAATTTCTATTTTTTGAAAAGATGATGTTAGGCTAACTTTGTAGCTTGAGTTGTGGATAATGTCTTTTCTTGTTTCTCTTATTAGCTGTGTAAATAGCTCTTTCACAAAGAAGTTCCTCACACAAACGCAACACATTATATACTTGCTCAACATGAATATTGTTGTCACTGTGGAAATGACTATGGAATTTACCCATCTACTACTTTGATAGCTTCTGCACTTGGAAGACAGATTTAGAAGGCCATTAGGTAACAAACAGGATCGAAGACTCTAGCCTCCACCCTCCCATCAACCTGCCAAAACATCCCTCAAGGTCCCAAAACCCGATGTGTAGAAGAACCAAATTCAAGTCCTGCAAGAACCAAATAAACAAAGACGAATGAGAAAGATCGGAACTAAGCCTATACTCAGTCAGAAAATGAACGAAATCGAAAAGACAAAAAGAGATCACTACAATCGGTCAAACTGGGCAAAAACGAAGACATGTGAATAAGACAAAAGCGAGTTAGAAGGACAAACATGGAAAATGAGAAAGATGGAGGGAAAAAAAGGGAAATGAAAAATAGTCAAAAATTCACTATTCCTTTCTGGATAGCCTCTTTTATTCATATTCATAGAATATATATATATATATATACACTAGTAAGGCACTACGTGCGATGCACGTGGGCCCAGTTGATGATTTTTGTTATGTCTTAAATGCTTAACTATAAACAGGCAGAGTTTCATCTATATTTTAAGAATTTTCTCCCTACAACACATATCACATATATTATTTGCAAAGTAATCATAACTATAATATAAACACTTCCACAAACATATTTATAACTACACACAGATACTTTGTAATTATATATTACAAGCATCGAAAATTTAAAGAAAAGATTTTAAACAGCTATGTTATTGTTTCGGGAATATTATTAATAGACAGAATATTAAGTTATTCTGGCGCAATTGTCCATATCCGTTGATTTGTGTGCCTAAGAGTATTATCCATTCTTTTTCTCAAATTTGGTTTGCAATAATCTCCACATATGGGAGGTGCTTCTGTAATGATGAAAACATATAAAAAGGTAATGTATTAAAATTTTCAAAAGCATTTAGGAGTACAGATTTTACCTGGCCTCTATGTTCTATAAGATCCACCGTTGTACAATTCATGATCTGCTCCGATGTGGATCCAAAAGCAGCTACTGCTATTGATGCGCTATCGTCATATACTTCTAGATATGCTCGATATCTAAAATTAATGAAGAAATTATTATTTCTTAATTTTAAAAGTTAATATGTTTTAATTATAATGTAGAAATTTATAATTTTAGAATATCACAAGAAATGATTACCTTGGTTGTGAGATCGTCATATTTTTAAATAAATCATTGAAAATTTTTCTCTAACCAAAAATGTTGCCCGCTGCATTAAAATGGAACAATTAAGTGCATCACATACTAATCAAGAATATATATTTATGGAAATAATTATTATTTAAATATAGAAGTAAAATAATTTTAAACAGAAATAAGAGATTATTTTAAACAATAAAATTTTACCTTCATTGGTGGTGGACAATTTCTGCAATTTCAGATATATTTATTATTGGGTCGACATAACTGCTTGAAGCTTATCCACTTGGTGTATCGAAAATATTTCCAATTATTTCTTCGAGTAATCCATTATTTTGTGCTGCCCTAAGAGTTTGGTTGATAATTAAAGTGAAGTACTAAAACAGGAGATAATATATATTGGACATATATGGTATTATAATATAAAAAACCAATATGAAATTTATATTCTATTTAAATGAGAAATGGAATAAAGTTTTTTAGATAAGTTGTTTACCATGTACACATTGCAACAACAGATGGAAGAAGAGGTTCGATGGTGAAGACATTTGTCGGTGTTGATGACAAAGATAGGTCTACATTATAAATATGTACGAATAAATATACAATGGATAATTGATAAGAATGTTACTTCTAATGGGAATTACCATTATAAGAAGAAACTCATATTTGCTTTCCCAGAATTATTGGTTTTGCCAGAATAAGGTTAGAAATCTCTTGGCATTCATCGTTAGCGAATCGACTCCATATCGTTAAACGTAGCAGTTTAAGGCTATCAAAATTATAAGAAAACTTAAATTTATAATAATAAGAGTATTATAAGATATATATTACTATATATAAAAGCGGAGTCATATAATCCCGACGTGGCATTCTATCCATAAAAATAGGCATTCTACCTATTAAATTTGAAGTATTATGTTTATGAAGCAGTATACCTTATAAATCGATGTTTCATAATGAACCATTATAACTTTTAAGTTTCATTTCTTTTCTTACATATAAAGATATAAACCGATTCAAGACTTCACTAAAAAGCAGGAATTCAACATTTATATTGTTTTGTATTTTAAACGGAGTCATATGACACCGATGTGGCATTCTATCCATAAAAGTATGCATTCTACCCATTAAACTTGAAGTATTATGTTTATGGAGCGGTAATCCTTTTAAAAGTAATATTTCATTATGAACTATTGTAATTTTTAAGTTTCATTTTTTTCTTACATATAAAAATATAAACCAATTCAAGTCTCCACCTAAAGGCACTATTTCAACCTTTATATTGTTTTGTCAAATAAATTGTTCTATAAACTGTTTTGAATTTCTCCACCATAAAACTCAGTCTCTCCTTAAATGTCTCCCTCATACACAATAATCCGCGCATTGCGCGAGTTATTGGCTCGTTAAATTAAAAACTTGATAAATGTAAACAGATATATGTTGATCAATAATGTATATGTCTTGGACTAATCTTTTCCCCTGGCTGTTGTACACTTCCTTTGGCGGGTTCATATGAATTGCAACTGTCAAAATATCTAATTTACGAAGTTATTTTTTGCTTGTAACAAAAGAGAACTATATAAAGACATCGATATATTTATATAGTAGTTACCTATTTCGGCGTTTGTGTCTTTGTACATGTCAAGTTCATTTAAAGAGATAATATTGTATTCTGGATGTCTGAGCGTTGTTTGCTCATCTTCGATGTCCTCAATTGTTCTCGAGTTTAATATCTATTGGTACTCTTACGCTTCTCTTTAATGCCTTGGATCTAGTTGCTTCACAAAGGCATTGATGATGTAGTAAGATTGATAGACGTCTAGTGTATCATCACACAAATTGATGTCCTTGCAAACCATCACCATCTGCACGCAATTTTCTTGTAAAAAGATAAAGATAAAAGGTATTTATTTAATTTTCAATGATAAACAAAATAGTGTTAAGTAATAAAGAAGAATATTTTAATCCCTCAGCGTCTATCAGCATTAAATTTTGCTACCTCGCTGGTGACTTTTGCACCACTAGTTTTGGCGATTTTTTTGCGACAATCATTTTGATTTTCTAATTTATGGTGGTTGAAGTGACGTGGTTAATGGTTGTATACATGGTTTTTGCATGTTTGCTGCAATTAAAAATGAGAAAAGAAACATATGTTAATATATAGCATAAAATTTATAATATAATTAAATAAAATGACACAATATATGAATAATAATAACGTTAAAAGAACTCAAATACTTACATGGTATTATAATGAGTTTATTAATATTAAAAAATTCCTATACACGATATTTTTTGTGTAATTTGTTTTATAAATGGGAGTTGTTGTTGGTCTTATAAGCACTTTCATTGAATTAGCAGTTTTAACTCTTGATAATGTGACATATAATTGTCCATGAGAAAATGTTGGTTTAGGTAAATATATTTCAATAGAATTTAATGTTTTTCCTTGTGATTAATTTATTGTCATTGCGAAATTTAATCTGATAGGAAATTGTATTCTTTTAAATGGGAAGCCGTTACTTTCATTTATGTCTGGCAGGAATCGAATTCTAGGTATAAACACCTTTTTACCACTGTGATGTCCAATTGAAATTTGTACATCAATCATATTACGACTAAATTTGCAACAAATTAATCGTGTTCCATTGCATAGACCTTCTGAAAGATTTATATTTTTAAGTAACATGATAAGACAATTTTTTTGAAGCAATAATTCGTGTGGTGGCAGTTCATTTGTTCAGATACATCAACTGTTTTATCAAAGCTATAATATCGTACAACATCGTCGAGAAATTTTTGAATGAGAATAGAATTTATTTCATCAACTGGTCGATTTTTTGGGGTTAATACTGCTTGATTTGTCATCTCCATCAAGTTGTTTGAGTAGTTGTAAATATCTCCAAAAGCAGCATCTTGATTCTTTCGTCAACAGTTATTGGAGCATTGTTGTTGCCAACTTCAATTACATAATGCGAGAAATCAGGATCTAATTTGACTCTCATATTTTCTGTTAATTTGATTTTCTTTAGAATAGACCATAAATAAGAAGAAGCTAAATTTGCATCAATTTGTTGTTCTTATGTGCTCTTACGAAATTTAGGTAATACTTTATGAAAGTCTCCGCAAAAAATAATAACTTTGCCACCAAAAGGGGGATCTGCATCGTTTACGTCTCGTAACATCTTATCTAATGTTTCTATAGAATGTTTTGAGACATAGGTGCTTCATTTCATATAATTAATTTTACAAGACGTAATAGTTTTGCAAGGCTTCTTTGTTTGCTGACATTACAAGTGTTTTTATCTGCATTTAATGGAATTTTAAATCTTGAATGTGTTGTTTGTTCGCCAGGTAAGATAGACGCAGTAACACCGGACGATGCAGTTACGAGCGTTATTACATTCTTTGGGAACAATTTGAAAAAGAAATGTCTACATATTTTCTACCAACAGACGCAATATCATCAATTGTTAGAGAAATGGTTCTGCAAGATATTGCTTCCATACCAGACTAATAGTTTCTAGGAAAAATCTGGTTGTAAGCGGATTTGTGCACCGATAGGCGCACCAATGCTAAGGTGGAAAGGTAGACTTTAATGAAACAGTGAAGATTTGAAAATAAACATTTGACAAACTAGTCCACGTCAACAATGGTGCACAGATTGGTCCATGAATCCGCTTGTACTTAGAAGAGCTTTAGTTTCTAAAATCCAAAATTAAACATAATATAATAGTGTACGAGACAAAACTTTCTATTAATAGTGTTATTAATAACAACATTAATAATTTCATAAATATAAGATTCTTTAATAATAGAAAATTTAATATTCAAAAATTAATATTAGATTCTGAAAATATCAAACTTATTTACTAATAAATTATATTAAATAAGGCTCTATGAAAACATTAAGCGATTTAATAAATATATGAATCTATTTAAATTATCAATAAAATATTTTTTTATCTTATGAAAATTTATAATTACATTATATTAAACAGATTAACTGATTTATTTAAATTAAATATATAATATGTTAATTTTAAATTTACAAAGTACATTAATAAGTATTAAACAATTTAATCATATAATCATAATATAAATTTTCATCATTGACAACTACAAAAAAAAGATTTACATATAAGAAATATCAAATCAATATAATCAATAATTACAAGTTCCCATGTTTTTTAAATATGACATATGAATAAATATAACTATTATTATTAATTTTATTAATTATAGTCAAATGCATATGTTATATATTTATCACTTATAAATTAAATACAAAATGTGTTATTTTTTAATTTAGAAAGTATATTAATAGGTGCTAAATAATTTAATCATATAATTATAATTTATAATATAAAGTTTTATTATTTATAACTACAAAAAAGTGTGCAAATAAACCGTAGGACATTACAAATTGTAAAAGTCCCCAAATATTGTGTCTAAATTTGAAATAGTTATTATAGTACAAAAGAGACGAACAAAAACGCTATAAAAATTTAGAATTTAATTTTTTAAAATGATTTTTTATTACAACTTTTTGAGCAATTGGTATATTTTAAATTTAACAACCTATTGGGTAACACTTAAATTCAAAAACATTTATAACACTATCTATTTGTCACATGTTAGGCCCAAAAAATAGGGATAAAGCCCAAATCCTCACTACCCAATTTCGTACCCAAGCCCTAATTACAAGTTGTAAAAGTTTTCTAATATTGTTACTAAATTTGGATTAATTATTATAGTACAAATTAAAGGAAATAAAACACTGCAAAATTTTTTTTTTTTAAGATTTTATATTCTTATTACAAATTTATGAGCAATTACCATATTAATTTAAAAAATTGAACAGACTATAGGCTAATAGTTAAGAAATCATTTATAAGATTATCTAATTCTCACATGTCAAGGAAAAGAAAATAGAAATAAAGCCCAAAGCCTCCCTACCCAGTTTCCTACGAAAGGCCCAGCCCACTCCAACCCGATACGACACCGTTCAGACATTTAAAAACCTTAATTTTTTGTTCTTCTCCTCTATTTCTTTCTCACAGCCCCAACACCCCCTTTACTTTCTCACAAAACCTATCTCCCCTAACCCACCTTCCATATGCCTCTCTCATAGGGCTGTGCAAAATTTTGAAATTTTCGACTCCGCCCGACATCCTCTCCAATTCCGACTCTGACGGAGTCGGAGTCGTCGGAATTCGGAGTAGCTCCAAATAGGTAGTCGGAGTCGGAGTTCAGAGCTCCCGTCAGAGTCGGAGCTCCAGGGAGCTCCGAACTCCGACTCCGACTCCGATTTTTTTTAAAAAAAAAAGAAAAACCCGACGTTTTACAGCTGTGTTTTAAAAAAAAATAAACGACGCCGTTCCACTTAATGTGGAACGACATCGTTTCAACACACTGGGGGGGGTCCAAAACGCAGGACCCCCCTTCCCGAATCCCTTCTTCCTTCTTCGGTCTTCCTTCTCCCTTCTCTCTCGCGTCTCACGGACTCTGAACTAGTGATTCAGTGAAGCGTCTTGCGTCTCACGTCTCGCGTCTCTATTGCCTGTGTGTTGTCGTTCCTCATTGCTCCTCTGTGCTACTTCAATCCGAGATTCAACCTCCGTTCAGCTTCCGCCTACGGTGAGAGTGAGGGGTTCCGAGCCCTAAATTTAATTCAACCAATTTAATTTTTTGTACACGTTTCTTATGAATTGGTATTTTGTTGTGATTCTTGTTAATTGGTTTTGTAAATATGTAGTAAGGAAATGTGTTTGATGAATTGTATGATGTATTTGTAAGTTGTGTTGTATGCATGCAATGTGTTTGATAAAATGTGCAAGAGAATCAAGAGATGTAAATGGGCTATTTGAATGAAGAAATGAGCTCTCTATTGTTAACATAAAATATATACGGAGCTTTTCATTGGGTGTACGCAGATCAAATATTATGAAATTAAAATAGATATTACAATATTTATTACCGTATGATTTGTCTCTCATATGATATTAAATGTTAAATAAGTTTTAATTAGCCAGTTATTTAATTATTATTTGCAAGAAAAAAGAGTGTTCCACGGTTCCAAAGTGGTGGCATTATTACATCATTAGCTTAACTACACGATGCAGGTATAGTTTGCAAAATCATTTCCATATCCAACTAAATACTTTACTCCAAAAAGATGCTATCACCTGCCTTCTCATTAATTTTGGTTGCAAGTGTAATCAACAGTGAGTTTTACTATATTTTCCTATGAGTTATCTAAAGATAAAGTTATTGCTTTTAGAGCAATAAAGTAATACTCATGATGAACTTATTACAGGAAATAGACCTAATATACAATTTGAGAGGCCATATGGAACAACTCTATCAAGAGATGTTTGAGCTAAGAAAATCAATAAGAAAATCAAACCTGAATGAACCTCCTGCTTCATGAGGAAGATGTTTATTACCACTCGCCAGAGAGTGTCGTTTACGACTGACACATGGACTTCCATACAGAACGTTTGCTACATGTGCATCACAGCACACTACATTGACAGTGAGTGGATTTTGCATAAAAAAATTATTGGTTTTAAAGATATTGTGGATCATAAAGGTGCATCCATTGGGGCGAAGATGGATGATTGTTTAAAGGAATGGGGAATTCGAAAAGTGTTGTGTATTACAGTTGACAATGCCAGTGCCAATGAAACAACAATTAATTGGTTTAAGCGGAACACGACGGTGAGAGATGATGCCATTCTAGCCCATGAGTTTATTCACGTTCGATGTTGTGGTCATATCATCAACATCATAGTTGTTGAGGGGTTAAAAGAGGTTGATGATTCCATTACCCAAGTCTGCAGCATTGTACAATATGTGAGGGGTTCCCCTCAAAGGCTTGCCAAGTTTAAGGCAATAGCAGAAGATCTTAAGATTGAATGTTCTAGTATGTTGTGCTTGGACGTTCCGACTCGATGGAACTCTACATTCATGATGTTGGGTGTGGCACAGAAGTACCAAAAAGCATTCGAGCGGATGGAGGTCGAGGATGGGGACCTGAGGTATGCTTTGTTGGAGCCAGCAGGACAGGGTCTCGGTGCGCCGGACGCACATGATTGGACCAGTGTGAGCTACTTTGTTGAATTTTTAAGAATTTTTTATGACATAACCATGCGACTATCTGGATCCAAATATACGACTATGAACTCATTCTTCAGCGAGCTCTCGAAGCTTCACTTCCACTTGGAAAATAGTTGTACTGACTCTGGTGGATTGTTATTTGCTATGGCTACGAGGATGAAGACCAAATATGATAAATATTAGGGGAATATTGAGAAGAAAAATAGATTGTTATTTGTGGCTGTGATCCTTGACCCCCGATATAAGCTGGCCGTTCTAGAATTTTGGATAAATTCCGTCATCGGGGCAGTGAAGGCTGCAGAGTTTATTAGAGTGCTAAAAAGTGATATTGATGACCTATATAATCACTACAGCAATAGTTGTCAACCTTCATCAACAGCTGGTAGCTCCTCACATTCGAGGCTGACGGGGTTGACAGCTTCCTCAGGTGATACTGACCCATTTGTAAGGGTTAGAGGTTATCGTATTATCCAGCAGTATCATCAACTCATGTCAACAAGGAATATTATGCATTGTACATCTGAGGTTGAACGATATTTTATGGAAGCAATCGAGACACCTGAGGATGTATTTTAGCTATTAACTTGGTGGAAAGTTAATTACACCAAGTATCCAGTCATTTCCTGTGTAGCCCGAGATGTGTTAGCCATTCATGTCACTACGGTTGCCTCATAGTCGGCATTTAGCACTGGAGGTCGCGTGTTGGATGCTTATTGGAGTTCATTGTCACCGTCAACCGTGGAGGCCCTCGTTTGCACACATAATTGGATAAGTGAAACGCCCATTGGACTAGATATCGTTGGCGTTGATGCCAAGAGTTATAGGCTTGAATCAGGTAAGTTTATATACTTTTAAATGATTATTTAATTATTTTTAATATTTCTAACTTCTACTTTTTATGATTTTATAGATCTAATTGTAAACCCTGACATAATTGCCGATGACTGAGAGTCTGAGACGGACGCCCCTTGAGGGTTGGGATGGAGTTGAGAGAACCCCCTTTCTTGGTAAGAATGAAATTCTACTTTTACTATTTTCAGTTTTTTTTATCAATGTTTTTTCATTTATTGATTGCAACTTTCTATCTTCATTTCAGGCATGATCAATGGACCATTGAGATTTGAGTGACATGAGCATTTAATGCTTATGTCAATATTGTTATTACGTTATAAATGAGACTGTTATAACTTATGGTTACATGATACATGTTATTTAGTTTTTAAATTATTGTATTTAAGCTTTTTTTTCTTTTTCTTTTTTATCTTTTCAGTATTATTATTTTTTTTACAGGTTTGGACTTGGGCTTTGGTGATCATATTTAATAATTTATGTAGTTATATTTTTGTAGTTACATTACATTGTGCTCGATCCGAGCGAAAACTGAAACAAGGACCCACTACATGGCACATGATACTCTTATTAGTCTTAATGTCTTATATTTATTTTTAATTAAGTCGTAGATACACCTACCTCTGTTAACAGTGTTATGTCATGTAATGAATTAAATTTATTTTTGCATATAATTTATTTAACCAAAGAAATTGACCAAGTACTATTATTATATGTTTTTAGTCCAATAGACAGTCGGAGCTCCGACCTCCGATCGGAGGACTCCAATTCCGTTTGGAGTCGGAGTCAGAGCAAAAATTTCACTCCGACTCTTGTCGAAGTCGGAGCTCGGAAACAGCTACTCCGTCGGAGTTGGAGCTTAGCCCTACTCTCTCCCTTCCCTCTTTTTCTCCTTCTCTCTATTCTTTCTCTCTCTCCATTTCCTGCCTTTGTTGTCAGCCGAACCAACGCCAACACCAACACGACACCGTCATCTTGCCTAACCTGATCTCACATCACTCAACGAAACAAAGAAGAATCCCTACTTCATCTCTTTATTCTCTCTATTTCCTTGTTTGTCACAATTTGTTTTTCGCAAATCCTTAAAAATCTTGAAGTTTATTTCCTAATCTAATTTTTTTTTTCTTGTTCATCTTTCTGTATATTGGGTTTTTCTTCTTCTTTTTTTTTTTGTTGGATATGCATCTTGTTGTGCGATTTGTGTTCCTCAATATGGAGCATATTTTTTTGGGATGATCTGAGGCTCTGTGGAAGTCGTGGGTTTGGAAAAGTTGACACATTTCAAACCATATTCATTTCTTGTATGACTATTTTTGCCTAACTTGAAGTTTTTTTTAGATCTACACATGTATTATAGATTATGTTTGGGTTTATTTTTGTTTGATTTTTTTTGGTTGGATATGCTTCTTCTCGTGTAATTCCTGTTGGAGCATATTTTTTTGGGTGTGATCTGAGGCTCTGTGGAAGTCGTGGGTTTGGAAAAGTTAACTCATTTTGATCTATATTCATTTTGTCTGTTAGTATGAGTTTTTTTGGCTAAGTTGAAAAATTATTTTTTAAATCTACACAGTTATTATAGATTATGTTTTGATTTGCTTTCATTTGATTTTATTTGATTTTTTCATTGACCTTATAGAAGTTCAAAGTGTTTGATAAAAAGACATCAATCTCAGTTTCCCTTATCCCTTCCCCAGTTAACTTTGTCTTCTTATTCTTTTCCTAGGGTTTCTCACAGTATATAGGTATTTTATTTTGTCACTTTCTATATATTAAGATTTTGTTCTCCTTGTTTTGGTTATTTTTTTTTCGAGTCCTTGCAAATCTGAAAGTTTATTCTTTAGATCTGGAAGAATTGTTATTTTTTTTCCTATTTAGAGCATTGGCCATTGCCAAGTCCAAAGTTTGGCTAGAATCTCAACTTTTGGCTATAGCATCAATTTTTGACTAGGTGAATCCACATAAGACTAGTTATCTTAAATCTAAATAATAATATAAATATATATATATATTTTTACAAATACAATTCATATATTTCCTAGATCTGCATGCTTTGTAAAAATAATGCGTCTACTCTATCAATATTCGCAATCAGTAGAATATATAAAAAAATTTGCCGGTGCATGCCATTCATGTTTTACCATTAGAAGTTCTAAAAGTCAATAAATATTAACAACACAGTCCATATAAATACCAACACAGTCCACAAAAATACCAACACAGTCCATACAAATATCAATACAGTCTACAAAATATCAACACAGTCCATATAAATACCAATACAGCCCACAAAAATACCAACACAGTCCACAAAATACCAACACAGTCCATATAAATAACACCTTCAGCAGGTTCAAGTATGCAACGGGAATCTCCAACAGATGCAACTTTTATGACCCATCCTTCTATTATTACAATTGTGACAGTTGTTCCTGATTTCTGTGCTGAGGCAACCATAACAAATGCATCAATAGCATGTATGGAAATTATAGTACAAGAAAATGAAATAGAGATTATAGGTAGAGACATAAAGCTACATAGCAAATTGTCCAACACACTAACCTTTACAAGAAGCCTACAAAATATGTCCATCAAATAGCTGCAAAACATGGTTTAGTAAGAGCAACCTACAAAATATGAAGGGGACTGTAAAGGATCAAATACTACAATATAACATAGATGAAACGTAGGCACCAGTACTCCAATGGTTCTCAAGCTCATAAATAACTAATATAGTAGTAAAAAGGCACAAACGAAGAAACTCTTCATTGGTTCTTGGTCTTATAAGCACTATATCACAACTTCCACCCATGTTCTTTCAATCAGTCAGTTGGCAACAAACTCACTAACACTGTGGGAGGCATGTTACTCTAATACACATTGCAAATTGATCTCAATCATATAAGGTTGGCCTGAGTTTCCAATTTTGTGAAACAGAACAATGTGATGTCCCATGTAAGAACTAAACCAAGTTTTAATAAGGAAGCCACTTGGCTCTTTGAGACTCACAACAGAGTTTCTAGAGTCTAAATTTTTGTTCCGGGAATTCCCTTGGCTCTTCAACAGATCAGCATTTATATGAAGTCAAACAAATTAGCAACAAAATATTCAAGCAGCAGACCACATAAAAATGCACATAGCAGACCAATATATGAGTTTCTAAGGAAAAGGCCACAAAATTTGGACTTGATAAGCTAGGATCGCTGTAAATCAGAGACAGATTCAAGAAATTGAAAGCAATAACCCGTCAATAATACATATACTGCAACCATGAGCAGTTCATTTTAGCAGCCATGAAATACCCTTGTGAAATACCTGAGTTCGTCTAGGGAATATGGCATTGTTGATCTCGACAATCGAGGGCCAAAATCATGGCTGGAGAAAAGTCTAGATACTCTGTGTTGCTGATGCCTTCAAAGGGTTCTCTACAAATGGAAAGGAAAGAAAATCTGGAGGGAGGGAATGGAAAAGGCTCGGGTTGGTCTGCAAATGGGTTCTAAGAGCGGAAAGGAAAAAAAGTTTTGCTAAAGGAGTTGAAAATGGGAGAAAAAGAAAATGGGAGGGGGAAAGGAGAGGGTGCGATTCGGCAATGGTGCAGAGAGAAGACGAAAATGGGAGGGATAAACGAGAGGGTGTGATTTGGTGTGAGAGAAAAGGAAGAGAAAAAGAAAGAAATGGAAGACGACGGCAGCGTGGATGATCGATGGAGAGATGGGTCCGTGTGGGTTGAAGAAGATGAAGCCGAAGGATCAACGTGCTAGGAGCTTTCGGGAGAAGAAAGGTAAAATGTGGGAAATGGGGCTCTTCGGGGATGAAGAAAGAGAAAAGAACGAGGGAAAGAGAGGGGGAGGTAGATGAAATAATAAAATATTACTTTCCATTGTGAACAATAACTCGCCATGTTTGGAGAGGACTCAAGATTTACTTTAGTTCAAGTCTTAAGCTTTGGACCATTGGCTAGTCCAATGTGGAGGCTTTTTCTCACATCTAGCTAAACTTTGGACTTGCATTGGCATTTGGCTAGTCCATTGCCAATGCTCTTATTTCTGTATATTGATTTTTTGCTCTTGTATTAAGAATTTTTTTTAGATCTACATGTGTATTATATATTTCGATGTTCATCTTTGATTTTTTTAATGAGTTGAAAGTTTTTATTCAATCTGTTTGAATTTTCTTTCTTGTTATTTTCTTTGTTATTTGATTTTTTTTTAAATAACAAAATAAATTAGAATATTTTCTTTCTTCTTTGCATCTCAGTCTAATTTTCTTTCACATCTGAAATTTTTATTTTATTTTTTTCAAATACTGTTTATGTGAGCAGTTCGCATGTTCTGATGTAATATGCACCAAGCAAAATAGAAGTTGAAGATGGAAGAGGAAGCGACGACGGTGCACACCAACTGTTTGATAAGAAGACATCAACCTCAGTTTCTCCATCCCTTCCCGAGTTAATTTCATCTTCTTCATTCTTCCCCTAGCATTACTAACACTATCTAATTTTTTTTTTCAATTTTTACAGATTCCAACAAACTTTGGTCAAGTTTAATTTTGTATAAATTCAAGTGTTTTTTATTTTTGTTTTTTTTTTAACGAGGAGGACATCTCCTCCGCTTTATTGCAAAATGCCTCACTTTTGGCGGAAGAATACCGTATACAAAACAAGTGACCAATAAATGCCAAAACAAAACAAAACAAAATTTGGAGAAATTTATAGATGCCTTGAAGATTTGAGGAAATAGATAAACTATAAATTGAAACGGTTATAAGCTCCAATCGACCTGTGAACAGTGTTATATGATATGCTTGTCTAATCTGTCTTAATGTAGAGACCGTAATTTTTGGTTAAAGGAAGATTTTTCATGGTTGATCTACATCAGCCATTCTTCTACATGTCTTGTACAAATTGCAACAAAGCAACTGGCTATGAGTACAATGAGAAATTCCTATGCTACATTTGCAAGACATGACTGTCTCACAACCACGGTAAACATTTTTTTTTCATATTTTCAAATTATAGATTATTACATCATAATTAAAACATATTAACTGTTAGTATTAACAAATAATAATCTTTCCATTAATTTTAAATGTCGAGCATATATGGAAGTATATGACGATTGTACATCTATAGCAGTTGTTAGTTTCGACTCAACAGCAGAACAAATCATGAATTGCACAATCATGGATCTTCTTGAACATGGAGGCGAAGTAAAATATTTATTCATTAATCTGTTTAAAAAATGGATGCATTACTTGTTTATATGTTTCCATCATTACAGGATCACCTCCCATATTTCGAAAATATTGCAACTGAAATTGAAAACAAAAAGGAATGGATGATCCATTTAGGTGCACAAATAAATGAATATGGACAGTTGCGCCAGAACAAATTGATTATACTCTCTGTCAATGATGTACTTGAAGCAAGAACATAAATGTTTCAAATGTCACCTTTAAAACTTGTCGTTGTTGTAATATTTACTTAAAAAATATCTGTATATAGTTGTGAATAGGTTTTTGTCAATCGTTGTATTATAGTTGTAGATACTTTGCAGGTGGTGTATATGATGTGTATTGTAAATAGGGAAATTTTTTTAAAATATAGACGAAACTCTGTCTACTTATAAACAATTCAACTTTTTTAAATTTCAAAACAATAATAATATTAAAAATAATATTTTAAACTTTCTTCTAAAATAAAAAATTCTCATCTCACTGTCCAAATCTGCCCTAAGAATTGCATGACTTTTTTTTTTATATCAAACCATAACTTGCATTAATCATAGAATATGGCCTTCAACCATTACAATTGTCTTAATACAATCAACGTTAATTAGTTCATGCTCCATATTGATAGCTTGTTGTGCCAATTGGTGAGCAGCCCCCCATTAAGTTCCCTCTTGACATGACAAATTTTCCATGTTGTGTTCACCATTAGTTGCTGCAAATCTGAAGCAAAACAATGAAACTTTTCTACAGTTTGTTCCATTAGGCCAGTCATTGCTTGCACCACTTGACATGAATCCCCTTCAAAAATCACATAATTCAAACCCAGTTCTTTACAAAAATTACCAGCAATAAGTAGACCCTTAGCTTCTGCAATTGCTGGATCAACACAATAGAACTTGAGTTGCATTAAACTAGCAAGAACAGAACCCATATCATCCCTAATGATGACCCCAATACCAATCTTGTTAGTCTCATATCTAGTTGCCACATCCCAATTAATTTTAATCCAATGTGGTGGAGGAGTTTCCCAATGAATTCCTGTTTGTTGATGAGGATTTTTTGTCACAGTTTGTTGTTGCATTGTAGTTTGGAAATTGTCAAAAGCTATAACAACTTGCTTATAAACCATGGCCGGTTCCTGGAAAGCACCATTATGTATGAGAGTGTTTCTTCTTAACCAAATGAACCTGGCCAAGATAGCAAAGAACACCAAATCCTATCTTGACAATCGATCTGCAAGTTGCTCAAAAATACTGAAAAAGTCAGATGTTGTTATTGAGGCCTTTTGTATTGATCTAGAACCAAGTAACCACACATCCCTTTCTGAAGGACATGTCCATAAGATATGGCTTGGTGTCTCGTCTTCATGTAAGCATATAGGGCATAGAGATTCTGTTGTGACATGTATTTTCTGTAAGTTTACTCTAGTAGGTAGACCATCAGTTCATGCACGCCACATGAATATCTTCACTCCATTTAATGTTTGCAGAGACCACAATTTCTTCCAGATCTTCTCATGTACTCCTTGAGTAGAAGATGCCCCTTCTGACCATGTTAAGAGGTGCCTATGCAGATAGTAAGCACTTTTAACAGAAAAATGCCCAGTTGTAGTTCCCCTCCATATCAGTTTGTCTGTAACAGGCATGATTCCAATAGGTATCTTCATTATTTCCTTAATATCAGTGTCGTTAAAAATATTATGAACTAGTTCCAAGTTCCACCACCCTGTGTTTGAGTCAACTATGCCAACAACCATAGCCTCCTCATTGAGTACAAAAACAGGAGACTGGATTTTGCAAGAAAAGTCCTTATTAATCCATCTGTCCTTCCAAATTTGAATATGTATACCATCCCCTACTTTCCACATAATTCCTTCACTCAACAAAGAAATAGATTGGATCATACTCCTTCATATGTATGAGGGTCTGAGGCCTAATTCAACTTGAAATAAATTATGGTTTGGGAAATATTTTGCTTTAAAAATCCTGCTAGGGAAGGAGTCAAGACACATAATGAGTCTCCCTCCATGCTTGCTTGGCCTGAAGAGCAAGATTAAGACTATGTAATTCATGAAAGCCTAATCCACCCTTCATTTTACTGACACTCATTGACTTCCAATTCCTCCAAGGAATTCTTGATTGATTGTCTTGATTCCCCCACCAGAATTTTGCAAAAAGGGATTGAAGTTGCTTACAAAGGGACTTTGGCAGCATAAAAACACTCATACTGTATGTTGGCATTGCTTGCAAAATAGATTTAATAAGAATCTCTTTTCCAACTTGAGAGAGAAACTTATTTCTCCAACTGCCAATTATTTTACCCACCCTTCCTTAATCCCCCTGAAAGCATTTATTCTAGATTTGCCAACTAGTGATGGAAGACCTAGATATTTATCCAGGTTAGATGATGCTTGTAAGCCTGCCACCTCCATAAGGTACTGCTTAGTTGCTGCTTTTGTATTTATACTAAAAAACAAAGAGGTCATGTCTCTGTTGAGGTGATGTCCAGAAGCAGCTTCATAAATACCAGGGATCTTATTCAAAATAGCCCATTCCTGCATGTTTGCTTTACAAAAGAGGAGACTATCGTCAACAAAGTAAAGGTGGTTCATTGTGATTCTTCCTCTAGCAATTAGTACCCCAGTTAGGATCTATTTTTGTTCTGCTGCAAGTAATTGGGAGCTTAAGGCCTCAGCACATATAATAAAAATACATGGCGATACAGGGCAGCCTTGCCTCAAACCCCTCTGTGGTTTAAACTTTTGTTGAGGAAATCCATTCACCAAAACCGAAAAGGAACTAGTGGTGATGCAATTCATAATCAATTCAACCCATTGTGGTGCAAACCCCATCTTGAACATCACAACCCTTACAAATGCCCATTCCAGCCTGTCATAGGCTTTGCTCATATCCAACTTCAAAGCTATATATCATTGACTACCATGGAATTGAGTTTGCATGGTGTGAAGAGTCTCATAAGCAGCCAAGATATTATCTATAATGAGTCTACCAGGGACAAATGTGCATTGATTTTGTGAAATAAGTGTAGACAAGATGGGTCTCAACCTGTTTATAATCATCTTTGTAATGATTTGTATAAAACATTACAAAAATTGATTGGTCTATATTCAGAAACATGTTTTGGGCTATTGGATTTAGGAATCAGAACCAGATAAGTGAAATTGATAGATTCAATATTAGCATTGGAATTTAAGAAGGATAAAACAGCATGACAAACCTCTTTACCAACTACTGACCAGTGAGTTTGGTAAAAACATGCTCCATATCCATCTGGACCAAGAGCTTTGTAAGGTCCCATTTAGAAAATAACAACTCTTACTTCCTCCTCAGTAAATTGTTGGAGCAAGGCTGCATTCATTTATGGAGTTACTCTTGGGTTCAAGTCTTGTAAACAAACATCAATCTGAGTAGGTTGTATTGAATGAAAAAGGCACTGATAAAATTGTGTAAAAGCACAGCCTATCTCAGTCGAGGTAGTATGCACTAGTCCATGTTCATCTTCCACTTGCAAAATCTTTTTTTCTCTTTTTTCTTTGACTTGCACATAGATGGAAAAACTTTGTGTTTCTGTCACCATGTTGTAAACAACGGACTTTAGCCCTCTGCTTCCACTTCAGATGAAGACTTTCCTAAATCTTACTTATCTCCCTTTGTAGTTGTTGTACTTCCTCAACAGATGATGTTGTTAAGGTATTTTGCAGAGCTTGTAATCTTTTAGTCTTCTCTTGTAATGCTTTATCAGAAACTGGTCCTTTACCTCGTGACCATCTTTTTAATGTTCTCATACAAGAGCCAAGCTTCTGTGAAAGGGATTCAAAACAACCATAAGAGTCTCATGCTTGCCTCCAAGAATTTTTAATAACCTCACCACAATCCTCATAAGAAGACCAACCAGCTTTAAATCTGCACAATTTTTTGGTAGGGACTAAGTGACTTTGCTGTTGTACCACCGATAGTAAGATATGATAGTGATAAGAAGTAATGGAAGGTAGTGCCCTTATTTCCCCTTCTCCAAACTCATCACACCAGTTAGTAGAGGCTATTGCTCTATCAAGCCTTTCCCTAGTAAAATAGTCATCTATCCTATTGTTAGACCAAGTGAAGTTCCCATAAGAGAAGCCCAAATCATGAAGTCCATAGTCATTCAAAGCATCATTGAATATATTAATCTGTTTGTCACTCATTCGAGCACCACCCTTCTTTTCACTATGGAATAATATTTCATTAAATCACCAATGCACAGCCACTTGCCAGGATTGAATGAATGAAGATGTCTTAGAATGCTATACCCTTTCATCCTTTTTTCAGTAACATGATGTCCATAAAAACAAGTAAGCATCTAAGGAGGGTTGGGGTTATTGGCAATCCAACAATTGATGTGTTTATGTGAGAAGCTTTGAGCCTCCAACTCTAGACCACCCCTAGGGCCAAAGCCATCCATAGTAAATAAGTTTTGAAAGTCCAAACCATACTTCAACTTACCCAACTTTGTTTATGAATTCTAGTTTCCATAAGAAATAAAATACTAGGCCTTTTATCCTTAACCATAAGGTTAAGATCATGAACTGTTCGAGGGTTGTCAAGCCCTCGATAGTTCCAACTTAGAAGCCTCATTTTTCCCAGCGGGGTTGTCTTCCAACCTCCACCAATAAAGACAAAGATTTTTTCTGCCTAGTCAACTTCAGCTTGTTATTGCTTGTTGGTTTACCCATAAGCAAGAACTTCCTTTTTCGAGTGACAGTATTAAATTCAACAAGGTGTTTATCATTAAGATCAATAGACAGTTTGACATTGTTCTTCAATTTCTTCAGGGAAGATCCAACATGTTTATCTGTATCCACTGAGGTCAATAGAAGGGTTATCTGCTAGAACATATGGTTGTGGGGCATTCACTGCATGTTCAGGCATGGTAATTACTTCTTTTGCAGTTAAGGCAGTTATGGTTTCTGATGAACAACCAATCTCATTCCCTGGTTGAGAAATAAACTTGTCACGTCACTTTTTCTTTGTCAACTGCCACATAACTGTCATTACAGTTCCTGAGAAACTAGAAGAAGATAAATGATGTCCATGTTGCATGCAAGGAGGCTATCCTGACTTTCCAGGAATGAAATTCCCCACTCCACCACAATAATTCGTGGCCCTCAGCCATGAACCATATTGCTTATTAGTGGTGGTAGAGGATGAGGAAGAAATAGATGATACCATACACCCAGAAGGTCCATGCATAATGATTCCACATATGAAACAGAAATGTGGCAATCTTTCATATTAGAAGGACACAAAAACTTGATGCTTCTTCAAGAACACCATAGTCCCATGTGCTAGTGGTTTGGATAAGTCAATCTCCACAAGAATCCACAAAATACTTTCCCTAGCCATGTCCACTATCATCCACATCCACATGAATAACATTGCCTATTGTCTTGCCAATCAGTGCACCAACAACATAGTTCAAACAGCCAAAAGGCATGTTATGTAATTGCACCCAGAAGCATGCATGACTATACACCAGATCAATGGGAGTAGTAAAACCATCAAAGTATTGCAGGCAGATTAACTGTTGATCAAAGAGCCAAGGTTGACCCTCCCATACACGTTGCAAAGCATGTTCAGAATTGAACTCAAATAGGAATAAATTTGCCCCCACTTCAAATATCTTAATCTCATCAACAAATTTCCAGACTTTAAGTATAGTAACTTTGAAAGCCTCTTTATTGATCCTTTTATCCACCAAAATCTTCCCCACGAGACAGAATTTTCCTTTAGAAAGTGTAGGTTCAACATCATTTTCAGCTACTATTATACCACCATTCTCCACATCAGTAAGACAGAGGTCCTTGCATTTGTGAGTAATTTCATCCGCCATTCCGTAATCCAATCAACACAAACCGAGAATAGAAAGGTTCAAATAGCAATCCACAACAAACCTCCACCCGAAAGTGAAGGTACTTCTCTTCCTTCTCAAAGAACTCACTAAGAGAATTGAGAGGAAACCGTTTCTGCTATTGTCGGAGCAAACTATTCGAAACTCGGCCGGGTGTGTTAATTAGTGGTTCTCCTAATGGTTATTATCAGACAAGAATTGCATGACTTTTAGTACACTATATAGAATAGAGAAATGATATATACGAGTATCAAATGTATAAATTTTACGTAACTCTTTTATAAAAAATACTCATCATGTAAAAGTGTAAAAATTTTATCTTTTTAATAGGCCAATATTTTTAGAAAAGGCTTTTACATTTTGGATCTAGAGCACTCACAATGCCTTTTGTATTATATAAAAAATATAAATTATTTGAAGAATTGCTCTAAAAAGAAGTTTAATCCGATTATGTAAAATGAATTGTAAAATACAATTAGCTATAGTAACTCGCTATATGTAGCAGGTACTGTTCATCCTGTAAATTTTTTTTTTATTGATATTTCGTCTACTCTCTCATTTTCGTTTACTTTGATTTTTATCATGTAAGCAAATTCTTTTTATTGTTCATCATTTAAAACACATATATTTCATTTTCTTCTAAAAAATATCTTGGAAATACTTTTAAACCAATTTTTTCATATTTTGATTTTATTTTTAATTTTTATTTGGCTTATATATTTTTGTTTTATGCGTATAGGACTGAATTATTTTACATTGTATATAAAAACAAATAGCAAATATAAAAAAATATATGGATATTGTAAATTTATTGGTAGAAATAAAATATTTAAAAAGTATAATAAAGAATATCTAAATGATATAGAGAAAAAATAGATAAGCTGATGGATGACATATTGTAAAAATCAGTATATAAAATCAAAAACTCTACTCGTACCCGAGGTTGGGAACCCTGCGTACACTTCTATCCACTTGTAAAATAAAACGGAGCGTTTCGTTCAAATTCTTCTATCTTCTTCTTTGCATCTTCTTCTCATCTAAAACGCAGAACTCCTTTGGTATACCCACGAAATAGATACGGCATCGGGAGCAAGCTTCCCCACAGACGAAAGTGTGTCTTCCTCCACCTCTTTTTCATGCCAATTGAGGGACCCAAATCTGGGGTTTCATTTCTCATCAGTCTTACAAAGTGTGCCGTCAAAAAAGACCTCACAGTTAAAACAGAAGTTTCTGGACACAATATGTTAAAAATATCTACCACCACCCTGCAATCTCAACTGCACTCGTGTCCTTATCACACAGTCAACAGATAATGAAACGCATGGAATTAATTGTTAAAATCGGGATATTAAATTATTGTAGTGTTATGAAAATAACCAAAAAAAAAAGAAAACAATAAACGTAAAAGTGAATACTTATATAAAAATAGACCGGTTTCTGGAGTGTTCTTGAGGCTGATTTTCTTCTCTCCTCCCCCCTCCCCTTCTTTGCCACAAAAACCAAATGAGTCCCGGGATGAAAAAGGAATGCACTGTGTCGGAGCTCAAGAATGCTTATGTAACACCCGTCCTTGTGGTGGGTCTTTTTGTAAAATATTTTGATAAAGGACGACGGGAATTACTTTCCGATTTAAAACTTTTTGCTTCTTCCCAGGGTGCAAGACTCTTCGTTTATAAAATAAAAATGTGATTTTACAATAAAAGAGGTTTACAGTGGAAAACATCAATTTTAATAATAAAATGCCTCTCTTACATTTAAATGCTCGTGCCTAGACTTCCGTGCTCTTCCCCATGGGCCGTGTCTGTCCCGACTCGTACTTCATTTCCTTCCCTGTGAGGGGGAGAGACATACATAAAAACTAAAATGAGTCGAAGACTCGTAAGCATTACTTCATACAGTTAAAATATAATAACATAGGTTTTCATTCATGCATTCATCATTCGTACATATCATACTTACATGCATGCGTGCATACGTGCGTTCATTTGAAAACGTCGCTAGACGGGGTTTTCTTTTAAAATGGGCTTTCCTTTCTTTAAAACGTGTCCCCCGTCACTGCCTTCATTTCTTAAAGTGCATTCATGCATACATACGTACATACATATATTCTTTCTTATCACTTTCATAGGCCGGTACACACTGTTACGCCCCGTGTGTTAGGGTTAGCGGCCCTATGGCCAATGGATTCGCCCGTGGCCACGGGTTGGAATCACATTCCGTTAGGGTGCAGCACTGAGTGCACTACCAGTACTACTGCCCGTCATTGCAATCTGCCCATTTATTCATTGGATACCCCTTTTTCATTCATTCATGTGGCCGTTACGTATTTTCATACATTTCATGCTTTCATTTCATTCTTTCATGTCAGCTCTAAAGAGCTGGAGCTTTCATTCAGTTCTTTCATGCCCTTTTCATTTCATTTCATCTCTTTCTTTTTAGTACATGGAAAAACATCGTTTACATGAGAAAACATTTCTTTTCATGAGAAAACATCATTTCAAGAGCATGGGCTTGAACATCCTCTTTTATGACATCCATGAGCATTACCTCGTGGCATTTCATAAAAGTATCAGTTCGTAGCGTCCATAAAACATAAAGCACGGGCTCAGACTTACCCCTTTCATGGCATCCGTAAGGATCACCTTGAACTGCATCTTTCGCGGCGTCCACGAGCATCACCTCGCGGCGCTCCCGAAAGCGTCGGTTCGTAGGATCCATAAAAGAGTCCGTCTAAGCTCGCCTTTCGTGCATTCACTCCCATTCGTAGATTTTCTTAGAAAATACGTACAATAGATACAACGTATAGTCATCCATTCGCATGCGTACAATTAATAACTTTGGGTGCATAAAAAGGGGCTTTCATGGAGGGGCCGTACGTACTTATACATTTGAAAGCATGGCATCTTCTTCAGTAAAACGTCTTTCGTTTCGTTTCGTGAGGCGTCTTTAAGGAAAAACATTTCGTTTTCATTTTCGTATCTTTTTCGAAAACTCTAGAAGAGTATGAACGTAATACTTACCTGGACTCCATGTTACTTTCATACCATGCAGTCCATTCATGTGCGTGTCAGCTGGCAACCTACATGCATACATAACCTTAACATCATTCTCTATCTAATGCATAAGCAACTAAACTAGAAATAGAACTACACTATATTTGTAACACTCTCCTTCTATCTCGTGCACTTACGTGCCCTTTACTACGTTAAGACCTTCGGGGACCGCTTACGGTCACCACATCTTCCAACTCAACGTCTTGCCTCGAGTGCTCATTCACTAGGGTGAACTCATGATTCACCTTAGGATTAAGACACTAAGACATTCGTCTTATTCTCCTTATTGAACTCATCTTGATGCATGACTCAGACCAACTAAGTCACGCATCCCAATCCTAGACAATACACCCGTCACTATCTCCATGCATCTTAGCCCATATTAAATCCTCATTCCCATCCATACAAGACACAAGGCTCTATGCCAACTCTGAGGCTTAAGCACCGTGTAACTACACTTAGGACGGATTACTCATTACATATGGTGAATCCATCCGGCACATGTGTCTCACCAGATTACACATGTATCTTACCCTTTTATCACCTAAGATCAACATATATAACACGTTGATCACCTGCCTGGAGGGACAAGGGCCATACTCCGATACCAACCTTCTCTTAGCCCGGCTAGCATGACTCTCCATGCTACCCGTCCCTTTTGACAGTTCATCCCAACACTTGACATGACAAGACTCCGTTCACAACCACGCCTTATGTCACATCATATAGCTCAAGACTACTCTCAAGCTATACAGTGACCTTGTCACGTTACCTAACATCCCACTACGTCATTTCTACGCCAACTTCTAACTCATCACGAGTACGGTTCCTCACGTACTCCTATCACATCGTGACATCTCGTCACGATCCCGCTATGCCATTCATACCCTATCACTTCACCCATCGCAAGCACGACTGTCAGTAACCACGTCATGAAGTGACGTTGCCCAGTCATGCTTCCGCTGCGTACTCTTACACTTATTCTGCTACTACACCCATACTCCTAGCCATAAGTCCATCACGGTGACACTTGTCACCTTAGACTACAGGCTACGCCATAACTACTTCGGGACACTGTTCCACAGTTCCCGACACTACTCATCACGTTCCACGCCCATCAATCACAACCATCCTTATCTCTACGACACGCCATACGGAGTGTCACTACCTCGTGGAGTACACTCCACGTATACTCTCTTTACACACACTAGGTCACATCACCATTACGGCATACCCGCCATATGGTGCATCACTCCATCACATGGAGTACACTCCGCGTATACTCCATACACGTTACGCCACATCACCATTACGGCATACCCGCCGTATGCTGCATCAATCCACCATATTGAGTGCATTCCACAAGTACTCCATTCATACCCATCACGCCACATCACCATTATGGCATATCCGTCACATGGTGCATTACTCCACCATATGGAGTACATTCCACATATACTCCCTTCATACACACCACGCCACATCACCATTATGGCGTTCACGCCATATGGTACGTCACTCCACCATATGGAGTACATTCCACATGTACTCCCTTCACATGCACTACGCCACTAAGTACACTCCACGTGTACTTATCCCGTTCCACAATACGCCAGGAGGGTATATTTTACATATACTCTCCTTATCTCACACTATACCACACACAGAGTACACTCAGCGTGTACTATTCCCATCCCACAATAGGCCAGGAGGGTATATTTTACATATACTCTCCTTATCTCACACTACGCCACACACAGAGTGCACTCAGCGTGTACTCTTCCCATTCCACACAACTCCACGTCACCAATACAGCACGTACTCCACAACCACACTACACCACACAGTCCATAACACTGCACATCACAATTCCCAACTACGCTCCACACTTCACAGCACACTACACAGATAAGCCCAACACTTAACATACACAGCACTTCACATCACCACACTACACAGATATGCCCAACACTTCACAGTGCACTACACAGCGCATCTCAATACAGCGAACTCCACAAATACTAACAGCACAGTCCACAACCTAATCAACTAATCAATATCTAACATAATTAAGGAGGGATAGAGGGTTATACCATCGACGGGATAACCCGTGCGTTGCTCGTTGATCGTCACAGCCGATGATGTCGGAAAGGTCGTACGTGATTGCTAACTCACGTACGGTGACTGTTTGGGCGTCTAGATAGCTAGGTGTGGTCTTAGAATGGCTCGTGAAGGCCTCGTGATGGTGGCTGTGAGGAGCGGTACACAGCGTACCTAACCGTGTACAGTGGCGGTCAGTCACATGCAGTGACTGTCCATCACGTGCAGTGATTACCCACCACATAAAGTGATGGTTTGACCCTAGGGCTCGGCTAAGGGAGGCGCGGTGGAACTCATGGTGGCGTCGAGGTGGCGCCGCGGTGGCTCACAGTGGCGGTTCAAGGCCTAGAAGGGGAGGAAAGGTCATGGGAGAGTGAGAGAGAGTGTGCACGCATGGGTGACAGATCGGGGCCATGGGTGGTTGATATAGCTTGATGGTGGCCTGAGGAGGTTGATGACGGTGGTTAGGTGGGTGGCGGTGCACGGTGGTGGAGCTGTTCAAGGCCGTGCGTTTGAGGGAGAGGAAGCCGTGGGTGAGAGAGAAGCTACTGGCCATGGTTCACGTGGAGGAGGAAGGGGGAGGTAGAGGGAAGTCCATGGTGGCGCCTAGTGGCCGTGGGTGGCGCCTAGTGGCCGTGGGTGCCACGCACGGTGGCTCTAAAGGCCGCGCACGGTGAAGTCGTGCGTGGGTCTCCTCGTGCGTGCGTGTGTGCGATAGAGGGGGAAGGTGGCTACATGGGAGGAGCTGAGTTTGCTGGAGGGTGGTGGCCGGTGGCAGAGGAAGCTGCTGTGGAAGTGGTGGTGCCGGAGAACGGCGCACGGCGGCGCTAAGGACATCAAGCCCATTCGGGCATTACACTTCCGGCAAAGAGGAAGAGAGAGCGTGAGGGAGAGGGACTGCCGTGGATGGACTCGCCGGAGGGAGAGGAGTGCGACGGTGCCGGCGGTGAGAGTTGCCAACACACGGCGGCACCGGGCTGAGGCATGGAGGCTACGGGCGGGAGAGAGTCGCGTATCACGTATGCCGAAGGAGAGAAGGAGGAGAGAGAGAGAGGGCTGAGGAAAAAGTGAGGGAGAAAGAGAGAGGGCTGGGTTTATAATCCAGCCCCATCGTCTTGGGGTCCTCAAAACGATCTAACGTTGAGATATTAAAATACTGATTTGAAAATGCGTAGACATTAACTTAATTAAAAGCACTTAGAGGAATTAAGGTAAATATTATTTTAAACTAATTTTAGTTTATAAAATAATATTCTTCATCATTAATAAATGATGAAGTCTTATTTAATATATTTAAGAGGATAAAACCATTAAATTAATTAAAGCTTTCAACATAATTAAATCCCATAATATTTTAAATAACTGGAATAATTTATATAAAATGATTCCTTACAATTATAATATTTTTGGAGCTATTCAAAGATATTATAATTGAGTTATTTAAAATATTACTTAGTTAAACAATACTAGAAATACATCATATAAATATTTTCAGTACATTTAAAACACTGGGCGTGCCTTAGAAGTCACCTAATATCTTCAGAGACACACCATCGGGTTCGGCACGTATAATGAGGCTCGTAGTCGTCAGAAAGAATGGTAGACTGTTGCATAATTCCGTCCTCAAAATTTGCTTACGTCAAAAAGAATGAGTCTTAAGTAAGAAAAAGAAAAGCTTACGTAAGAAGTAAGGAGCGGGGGTTACAGCTTATTAGAAACTTGCACTGGTTAGCGTTGAAAACCTTTCTTGTTAGCTTTTTTCGAAGGCTTTTCTTCACGATTCAATCAAATGGGTCTTCTTTTAGATCTAAAAACATCTCCTAGAAAACTTTTCTTGAGCTTAGTTTCTCAAATGAACATATGGGTTCCTTCTGGATCATGAAAAATTGCTGTTTTTATGATAATTTTTCAACTGCAAGAAGATTTTGGTTTACGGGATTTCCTGTAAGAGAAAAAGAGAAACGATAAATTTTTACTGGGATATGCGAGAAACTGTGTGAATTGTTGAACCTTGATGTAAGAAACATATTTTACTTGTTGCGCTAGAGTTGGCACCCAAATCGTTGTTCAGCTTCAGGGAACTCAAAGTTCGTAGAAGAAGGAAAGAAAAAGTTCCAGGCCATCCATCAAAGTTTGATTTTGGTTTTTCTCTTTTAAAAAATATGCGTTGTGACTTGTGAGTGTTCTTTAACATAGAGAATAATGTCTTTCTATAAAATTTAATAATAATAATAATAAAAAGGTCCCAGCTACTGCCACTAATCACTGTGGATGGCATTTCAGATTTATCTTCGCTTAGTTCTTCTCTACTCATTCACTAACATCATTGCTTCAACACCAAGCCACTACCATAATCATGCTGTACTCAACAGGAGCAGTTTTCCTGCAGCTTTCATTTTTGGGACGGCATCATCGTCCAACCAGGTTTGTCTTCTCTACTTTTCTGCACTCCTGTATGATTTTTTGAATCACAATAGAGTTTTGCTTCTAGTTTTGTGACAAGAAAGCATGTAATTATTGTGTGTCCATGTGTGTTCTTTTGAAGGGTGATGCTACAGCTCCCGCTGGGGGCTCCCGCTAGGAGCTCCCGCTGGAGTGTAGTGTTATTTTATATGTGTTTTGTTTAAGTAATTTTTTATATAGATCTTTTATTATTTTAAAATATTTTAAAAAATTAAAATAAATTTAAAACATCATTTAGAAAATATTTTTTTAATCAGAAAGTAAAAAAAATATATATTAAAAAATACTTTCTTAATCATGAAGTAAAATAAAAAATTATAAAAAATATTTTTAAAAAATTAAAATAAATTTAGAACATCATTAAAAATACTTCCTTAATTAGAAAGTAAAAAAAATTCATTAAAATATACTTTCTTAATCACGAAATAAAATAAAAAATCATATTTTTATGATTTTTTATTTTACTTTGTGATTAAGAAAGTATTTTTTAATAATATTTTAAATTTTTTTATTTTTTAAAAATATTAAAAATTATTAAAAAAAATTATATAAAAAATAATTTAAAAAAAAAAAACATAAAAAATATACTAATCTCCAGCGGGAGCTCCAAGCGGGAGCTCCCAGCGGGAGATATAGCATTTCCCTCTTTTGAATTACAATTACAGTATGAAGGTGCAGCAAAAGACGGTGGTAGAGGACCATCTATATGGGACACGTTTACCCATAGATATCCAGGTCTTACTCTCTCTCTCTCTGCCCCAAATATGAAGTTTTGGTTTACAATCGAATACATATTAATGGTATTGATTTAAATATCGATTCTCAAAAGAGGAAAAAAAGGGAAAGAAAATCCCTCTCTTTTCGGAATTGTGACGGGAGTGAATAGCACTGAAGAATTCAAAATTGGTTGTATCATGAATGAAGTTTGTTTGATCAACCATACATATATTGTACTGCTTCCAAAAACCCAGAATCCTTTCTCAGTGTCGCTTTGTTTAAAAAAAAAAAAGGTTGCTGAGAATGTTTTATGGCTATCACCATTGGTATGGAAGATGGCGTACGAAAATAAGAATTCGCCTTCATCATCGAATTGTTGGAACTAATATCAGGCTTTTAAATAGGGAGGAGCTATCGGGCGAATCCATTAATTTCAGCAAATCTTCTATTCAGTTGAGCTGGAACATTTCGATTTGCTCCAAACAATCCATCTTCCAACTCCATAATGTTTCCTCCGCCCTTCCAAAAGCTAAAATTGTAGGCGTTCTTTTTAATCTCCTCACATCAAAGTCTTATGCTTTTCAAAGACCGTCTCTCCTGTCAAAAACAAAATCTTGGCCTGGAATGCCTAATTCCTTTCTCAAGCTGGAAGAGCGACTTTGATAAGGATAGTTGCATCCTCCATTCCCTCTTATAGTAAGCCCATGTTCTTTCTGCTTGAAGATCCCTGTACTCAGCTTTCGACCCTAAATTAAAAATTTTATTTTGGGGCTTCAAATCAGATGGTTGTCGTCATTTCACTGCAAAGGCTTGGGAATCTCTCTATACTCCTAAAGCATGTGGTGGTTTGGGGGTTTTTTTCCCCAAAATCTCTGGAAAACCATCTTGCTTTGGTAGCCAAGCTTGGGTGGCAAGTTTAGCTCATTCAGATAGAACTTGGATTTGGGTTATGTCGGCAAAATGCATGAAGCATTCAAATTTTTGGGAGGTTTAGAAGTTCAATCTTGACTGGGTGGTTTTGGAAAGCGATTTTACGTACCAGACATTTATTAGCAAAGGGTATCTGGTTTCAGGTTGGTTCCTGATCTTCTAACCATAATTAGACAGATCCTTGGATACCCCATATTCTCGATCCCAAATGGCTTCCAGAAATATCTGGAGTCCTACTCCCCCATGTGTGAAATCTGCATTTCGATTCTTTGCTACTAATCAATACTCTCCATATACTTCATTTTCGTATTCTGAATGGGCTTAATTGTGGTGATTTAAACTGCACGAAATATTAGAATTGCTCCTATGGAAGATTTGCAAGAACATTCTACCCGCTCATATCAATTTGTTTAGCCACACCCAAACAGGCTTTGAAAAATGCAGCCCAGCACAACTAATTTTGGTACATAAATAAAGGGATCAAAGAGATTATTGCAGGTCATATTCAAGTTGTTAAACCCAGAGAGCATTCACCATCCCCTATGCGAGGCTGCGGAGGGAACATTAGTGGACTTGTTCCTCAATGGCCCTGTTGCTAGAATCATTTGCAGGAATTCTTGCTGGCCTCTTGATATTTGTTGTTTTCAAACCATACAATCCCTGAGTGGGTGCCGCCTATTATTAACATCAATCTTCTTTGAAAATCAAGTCAAATGACTTGTTTCATTTTCATACTTTTTGCCTTGATTTGTTCTAGTGGGCAAAACTAATAATAAAAAAAATCTTTGACCATATCCTGGTAGATGCCCTTTCTCTATCAGAGAAAAGCAACTCAGTGGCCAACAAGCATTTAAAAGCATGGAAAGAAGAGGAGGCACAAGGTCAGACTCATCTTTCGGAACCTTCCCCAACTGGTGTCATAAAGGTAAAATTTGACACTGAAATCAGAAGCAAGACCTATTTTATAGATGCTCTATTCAGGTTCTGGAGCACAAAAGTGGCAAAAATACTCATCAATGACCCCACTTTCGCTCAATTTTAAGAGCGTTATTTTGGAAGGGGACTCACTCTTGGTCATATCTGCGGTTTCAATATCTAGATCAGTCCATTGTCTCTGTTATACAGGACATTGGGAACTCGTTCATGCATTTTCCCTTTTGGTTTGTTAAAAAATTGCGGATAGCGTCAATTTTGGTATTCATAATTTAGCTGCAGCCACCGATAAGATAGGCTGCATCCCCTTAGCTGAATTACCTTGCATGCCAATTTTGAAACCCCAAGTCCACATGAACCTATCTAGATCATGTTGGAGATATTTGCTAGGTTTAGTTGATTCATAGTCATATCCCTAATTATTGTAGAAAAACACTCATTTAATGAATTCTAAATGCATTTCTATGATGAATTGCAGATAGGATACAAGATGGCAGTAATGGAGACGTAACTATTGATCAATACCATCACTATAAGGTATGGTGCACAGTACGGAAAGAAAAAAGGAGAGTCACTCATATTTACCTTTGAGTACATATTATCTATTGAAGTCCATATTGATAACTTGAGATTTCTTCTTTTTTAGCCTAGCATGATATAAAAGATGATCAGATATGGAAATTCTAGATGATTTTGCAACATTTATGATCCTTCTCAATTTTTTTGTTTTTTTTTTTGACACAGGAAGACGTTGGGATTATGAGGCAAATGGGTTTAGATGCATACAGGTTCTCAATCTCATGTTCCCGAGTTTTACCAAGTAAGATAATGATTTGAACTGACTCTGTTATAAGAATTCGGAGAAAAATGAGAAGGAAAGAAAAGGGAAAAAGAAGAAAAAATGCATATGAAAATGGGCAACATCAAGTTTTTATCTTGGTTTGGAATTACACGTGTTAGTATTTATTCTATGTTTGTGTCAGACGGAAGGCTAAGTGGGGGTGTGAACATGGAAGGAATCAAATACTACAACAACCTCATCAATGAACTTCTAGTCAAAGGTCATGATTCAATCCAATTATTCCATCATAAATCATCTATTTTTTCAGCTTTTAATTTTCTGCCCTTGAGTTCATGATAATTAAATGCCAGGTCTAAAGCCCTTTGTGACTCTCTTTCACTTTGATCTTCCCCAGTCCTTGGAAGATGATTATGGTGGTTTCTTAAGTCCACATATTGTGTAAGTGACACAGAAAATTATGATCCTCTATCCGTCTGATTAGGTGGTTCTTAAGTCCACACAGTGTAAGTGGCACAGAAAATCATGATTCTCTATCCGTCTCAATAGTAGATCACTTGTACATATCACTGGTAACATTATCCTAATTAAAAGAAAAAAAGGGAGAATCCATATTTTGGATGCTGTTTACTATTCCTATTACTGAAGCCTTGAAATTTTGCCCGTGGTTTTTCAAAATTTATTTTCTTTACTGCCATTTCACTGAGACTCCAATGACAGTCTATGACTATACCATACAAGATTCAAAATTGTCTTTCTTATTATGATCCTGTCTGTTGAAGATAGGAATTGACCTTAGTATAAGGACCTCACTAGCCCTTTCAGGATTGAACTCTATCTGACTGACTAACCTCGTAAAGCATTTTTAAGTGTCAAATAACTGGATGAAGCAAAAATCGCTTTGCATCTCATTATAAAAGATTTCATACTTTGGCCATAGCTTTAAATAATTAGATTTTTTTGTGTACTCGTGCATTTGATAATAAAGGAATGATTTTCGGGACTATACCGAGGTTTGCTTCAAGGAATTTGGCAATCGGGTGAAGCACTGGATCACACTGAATGAGCCAACGAGCTACAGCGTAGGTGGTTATGCATCTGGGGCTATACCTCCAGGGCGATGTTCTGATTGGCAAAATCAGTATTGCACCAAAGGAAATTCTGGAACAGAACCATATTTGGTGATACACCACCAACTTCTTGCCCATGCAGCTGCTGTTAAAGTGTACCGGCAGAAGTATCAGGTTCAACATTTATAAGAAGTTAAAATGTTCATGTAAAAAATCCTAGATAATATCCAACATGTACAAGCATGTTTTGCAATGCATACAATATCATGAGTATGCATCATAGATAGAGGATGAGAAATAATTATATAGTGTACTAGTTGTAGTAAGGACTAACTTAGCTATAACTGAAATTGTATTTCATTAAGAGTAAACGAAATATTTTTGGTAGAGTAATTAAAGAAAATTTCACCACAGACATGAATGTCGACTCAACCAAATTCTGAAAATGTTCAGGAAAGACAAAAAGGTACTATAGGTATATCGCTCGAGACAGGCTGGATGGTGCCATATTCTAAAGCGAGACATCATCGTAATGCTATGCTACTGGCACTTGATTTCAGAATTGGATGGTATGTACTGCTTGAATATTCTTTTTGCATGTATAACATTTCAGGGTTGGATGCTCTAAGATGTCTTGTGATGCCATGTCTTGGGCTAGGGTTTATCATTTGACTCCAAGCATTTAATAGTGCTATTGCACTGCCGCTTGGAGTTGATGTTCTATGAGTGGCCCTTTTAGATCAATGAGTTTTCTTATGGGTGCCTTTGGCTTTGTTGCTGCTGGTGTGATATGGTGGTCCAAATCAGTGCTTCTTGGTTCCACTTACTATGTATGGTGGTTCTAACCGTCGGGTTCATGTTATAGATCTGGCTGAAGTGCAAAGCTTTGCCTCTATTTATGGTTGTCGAGTTGTTCATGGTAGTGAGTCTAGTGACATGGAAACACATCAACGGGGGACTGTCGGTGACAACCATGTGGGTGGTTGTGTGTGCTGGTTTTCCCTCTATATGTGATTTTTGAATGCTTTGGAGCTTTGTGATAGTGGCGACGAAGCTTGTGGATTGTTCGACCTGGCACTTCCCTCCCTCTGTGTTAGTGATGCTAGTGGGAGCTAGAGATCTTGCTCTAGCAAGGAGAACCATTGATGTCTTCCGGCTTGATTCGTCCATGTAAACTAGCGTGCTGGGTTGGTAGTTTGAAGGAAGGTTGCTGAAGTATTACAGGTTTCAGCTTGGAATGCATCGTGGTCACTGACCGCCTACTGATGTTACTCGAGTTGTGCACCAAGCAGGTTGGAGGGTTTGAGGAGACGGTAGTTATCCTTGGATGGCTCAACTATTTTCGTACTTTTCCATTCGATTGTGATGATCATAGGTTGAGCTTGCAAAGACAATTTAGGTTTTTAATCGCAGAGGAATTAGTTTCATGGTTTATTAAGGGTCAAGATTTGTAGCGGCCATAGACTCGGTGTATATTTTAAGGGAGTAGACTACTTATCTCTGCTCGATTCGAGGAGTTGGTTATTTTGTGTATTAAGGCATTGACTCCTTGATGTTTGCATTGGGCTCTTTTATATTATTCTTGACTTTTTTTGGTTTAACGTTGACTTACCTGACTCAAAACACATATTATATCAGCCTATTAGTAAACAGAGAGGGATTATGCCATATAGACCACTATTAAAGGAGGTTAAACAAAATCCAAAACAACTATAATGAAAATGAAAATAAGCAATAACTGTCCTCTTAGGATTTGATGACAAACCGACATTGTGAAGTATGTGGAAGAAAAGCTTTCTAAGGTTTACTCATAAAAAAAAAAGAAAGGGTTTTCAAGTTTTAACCTGCCTGAAATTTTCTAAAGCTAGCAATTTCCATAACTTCCATGGGTTATATATAATAAATGCCCAAAACTAGGTTCGATTAACTCAAAGCTATCATGACATGGAAATTCTTGCCTCGTATGTAAATGTTTGAATATTTGTTGTGAAAACTGTAATTTCAATGCATTGTTGCAGGTCATTTGACTTTATCCACATAGCATGCGATCTCTGGTTGGAAACCGATTACCCAAATTTACCAAAGAACAATCTAAGCTCGTAAACAGGTCATTTGACTTTATCGGATTAAACTACTATACTGCTTATTATGCAGCCTACGCACCTCAACATAATGCTGGAAATGCAAGCTACTTGACGGATTCTCGTGCTAATCTTTCAAGTAAGTGAAAACTCAACAAGTAATGATTACGTTGGTTTATGTTCCAAGATTAACGATAACATGTCTTTGCTGTGCATGGCAGCTGAGCACAATGGAATCCCCATTGGTCCACAGGTGTGTTCTATATATGTCAAAATTTTTGAATTTTAAAACAATCATGTACCAAAATATATCAATTTCTTTATTCTTTTTCCAAATAGAAATATCCTCAGCAGTATTGAAGCAAGACCTTTGGGCTGACTCACTTTACAAACAAGCACAAATGGAAAGGGTTATTCGGTGTTAACCTCTGTTTTCTATAAGTTGCAGGCAGCTTCAGAATGGCTTCATCTATATCCTAGAGGAATTCGAGATCTTTTGCTCTACACAAAGCAGAAGTACCATAATCCACTAATTTACATCACTGAGAATGGTAATTATTTTGTCTCAAATCTCGAGTTATCTTGTCATGACACTCTGAAATTTGAAAGAAGTTGTAGTTATTAAATGTCCATTAGAAGCTAAATGCACTATGACTTCTAGGAATTGATGAGTTCAATAATGCCACCTTGTCACTAGAGGAGGCTCTTGTGGACAACCAAAGAATTGAATACTATTGTAGTCATCTTTGGTATCTTCAGAAGGCTATCAGGTAAGTGCTTGATAATAGTTCTCTCTCTCTCTCTCTCTCTCTCTCTCTCTCTCTCTCTCTCTCAAATCTAGCTGACTTTGGCTCATTCATTTTTTTGTTTTGAATAGGGATGGTGTAAATGTTAAGGGATACTTTGCATGGTCCTTGTTGGACAACTTTGAATGGAATTCAGGCTACACTGTTCGGTTTGGCATCAACTATGTAGACTACAAGGATGGATGTAAAAGACACCCTAAACTTTCAGCGCATTGGTTCACGAATTTCCTCAAGAAATAGATTATAGATATGATGTCCATGTGATTAACGTATGTGAAGGCCATTTCTTTTCCATCTATATGCCCCGCATAGACTCAAATGCATATTAAATTAATAGTAAAATTCCGTAATCCATAATATATCATGAGAAGGCACTTCAACTTTGACAATCAATGCACTAATTCTGCCATCCTTTTATTCTGGGGTTCGTGTAATTTTGTCAGTATGTGAGATTTAGATATATAACAAATGTTATAATTACAAAATCTGTACCATTAAGTTTGAAATGTATAGTCTCTTCGAATTGATTAAATGGAAATGCTATATGGAACTCCTTTTCCAGTTACGCCAAGGGTGGAAAATGGCTTCAAAAGCTCATACGGCACAACCCCAGCTCCTACTCTATTCTTCAAACTATTGTTTGCATTCCTTTCATCAATTATCCATTCAAGTTCCCTCAATCTCCATGGAACCTCTCAAATGCTTCATTTATGAATGGATCTTCAGCCCATGATGGCTCACTATTCTCCCCAAGATATTCCTCATCAGGTGAATGATTAGACAATATGTCCAAAACAACCATCACTCTTGTTGCTTAAAGCTATGACGGGTAGCATTGCAAAAGTGCATGTTTAGGCTTTTTCATGAACTTTTTCCATTCTTCTTCAGTTGGGTCTTCTATGGATAAGATGGTTTTAGCAATGGTTGGCTGATTTGGAAATTAGCTCCCGTAAGCATATTGACCGAAGTTGGCGGCGGCATGGCGGTCGGAAGTCACGCAAGTGACCGTTGTGAGGATGTTGATTATGTCTTTTTGGGTTTTGAGAATCGGCCACCATGGTTCGTCCTTCTTGTCTGGGTGGCCAATAGTTTGAATTTCCGTCCACCTTGATTGGAGCTCTTGATCAGACTCCACAAGGCTAGGGTCAGGGTAGTAGTGGTTGACATAGTTTGTGACCCATTGTTTGATGGCATCCCAGAGGATGAGACCATCATTGATGTAAGGGTAGTCTTTGATTGTTAGCCTTAGTTCAGTACATTTCCCTATGTACACAATTGCAAAAGAGTCGATCGATCTTAAAATTTGATATATGGAAATTAAGATTATACACATTAATGAAAAGCTATAATAATGCCACTTGATTGCCAATAAGTTGCAAAACAACAAGTTTTCTATTCTTATTTTTATTTATTTTTTTAAAAAACAATATGTCCATAGGCTTTATTGATAAGCCCTCACTTTTGGCGGAGGAATACCTTGTTTACATGACAATCCAATAATAATAAATAACCTTATTTCCAACCACGACCAAAATGAAACATGAAACTATAAACTCCCAAGCTACTTACATTAACAAATACGCAAATAAGGCAAAACCAATTTATATGTACTAACCAAACCACTAAAATAAGTGGGAACCTGCAATAAAGATCTCCAAATGCATGTAACGCTATGCTTCCCCAATTTTGCCAATTAATCTGCTGGAACATTACCTTCTCTATATATATGTTGCACAAAAAAATCACCACTATGAATAATGTCCATAAGCTCTTTCCAAAAATCGTCTAAGTAACACACACCATACATTTGCTGATGAACCCAATTAACACATACTAAAGAATCTAATTCCACACACCACGCATTTGCTGATGAACCCAATTAACACATACTAAAGAATCTAATTCCACATCGACATGTTGTATACCCAGCTCATGACAATACCGCAACCCAATGAGCATTGCTTGCAACTCAGCACAATTATTTGACCCTCTTCCAAGGTGCCTCTAAAAAGCTAGACAAACATCCCCATGTGAGTGCCGTATAACACCGCCTGCAACCAAAGTTTCAGGATTTCCAACACTACTTCCATCCGTATTCAATTTGAATCTTCCAGCCACTGGTTTCAACCAAGTAACAAGCCACAGTTGTTGCCTTTTTACAGGAACCACAGGGAGGTTTAATTCTTGGAGACGAACTTCATCAGCAGACGAAATCCTCTTAAACTTTGAATTCATGTTCTACAATTTACCCAACGTTACTCGGACCAACCTGCATGCTGTTTTAGCAGAAATCAAATTCCCTTCCATCCGCGCCTTGCATGTACATTGCCACAACCTCCATGAAATGATGCACGTAATTGCTCCCAGGATGCTTCCCGTTTGCGACGATCTTGAAGCTCTCCTGAACCACAACACAACAATGTCAAACCATGATTTATTCGGGTCATAAGGAACATCCAAAATGGTAGAAAATGATCTCCAAACCACTAACACAATATCCCCTGCCGCTAATACATGATTCAAGTCTTCCAAACTCCCTCTAGCACAACAATCACATTTAGAAGGAATAGGAATACCGACCCTTCTTAGCTTCTCTTCAACACTTAAACAATTATTCATTGCTTTCTACATGAAAATAGATATCTTTTTGGCAAGCAAGCATGCCAAACCCAATATGCCCAGCACACTTCTGGAGCATAAACACGAACTCACTCCCAGACTCTCTTCATTGAGAACCGCCCATCACTATTTTTTGTCCATAGTAAAATTTCCTATCCAGGTTTATGGGATCCTAAGAAACTACATATTTCATCTGTCCTCTCAATACCAACCAACCTTTCCAACTCATTAACATCCCAGCCATTCTCCACCTTCAATTCACATAATTTCAGCTACGGTTCCTCAGCCACCTGATTCACATTCGCAAGAGGACTCTCATCCATCCAGTTATCAAACCAAAAAAATAAGCTCCCATCCCGGACCTTCCATATTGAGTTTTGTAAAACTGTAGGGATGCAAGTGACAACCATGCGCCAAAACCGTGTGCCCTTTTTTGGATCAGTCAAAGAGATATGTTTATCACCAATATACTTCGCATAAAAAATCAACTCCATAAATCATCACCTGTCAAAAGCTTTCAAGCAAATTTTGCATGAAGAGAGACTTGAACATCTTCAAAATTCCAAAGATCAATGCCATTTTCCTCTATCGGTTTACACGTTTTCCCCAAGAAAACCATTTCTTTTTTCCTTCCCATTCTTCTTGCCCTAGAAAAAGGAGCTAAACATGCTATTAATTGTTTTCAAAACTGATTTAGGAAGCTGAAGAATAGAAATTAAATGAATTGGTAAACTTTCCAAGTCATGTTTAAGAAGAACCAATTTACCCCCACTAGATAAATATTTCATTTTCCATCTGCCAATTTTTTCCCTTACCCGAGTAATTAGAGGATCCAAATGTCTTCTTAATAACTTTCCTGACACAATGGGAACACCAAGGTATGTAAAAGGAAAGGAACCTTTTGCAAAACCGGTGAGACCAAGAAGTTCTCGCTTCTGCCTAGGTGAAAACTGCTTGGCAAAATACACTGCTGTTTTTTCCTTGTTTACACACTACCCAGTCCACTTCTCATATGTCTCAATTACTTTCATCAAACCCCTAACAAACTTCTTACTACCATTTGCAAATATGACAACATCATCCGCATAAAGAAGGTGTGAAATAAAAGGCGTACCTCATGGATGTGAGAAATTTCCAATCTTTCCACTTATGAAATTCTTCTTTAATAATTGGGATAAGAATTATTCCATATCAATGAAAAGGTAAGGCGAGAGAGGGTCACACTGTCTCAACCCTTTACCACCTTGGAAAAAATCACGTGCAGTCCCATGCATCATAATAGAATACCATGGCGAGAAAATGCAATTTCTTATAAGCCCAAGCACTCCACAGGAGAACCCAAACATCTCCAAAACATGCAAAAGAAAGTCTCATTTTACCCTATCATAAGCCTTGACCATATCAATTTTGAAAATAACAATACCACCCATCATCTTTTTATTAATAGAAGAAACCATTTCTTGTGTTAAACTGGTATTATCAAAAAAGCTTATTCCCGAAATAAAAGCACTTTGCTCCATGGAAATCATAGAAGGAAGCAAATGAGCCAGTTGATTAACTAAAACCTTGGTGCAGATTTTATAAAAAACAGAGAATAAACTTATGAGCCAAAATTTATCAAAACCTGTAGGCCGCGGAACCTTAGGAATCAACACCACAAACGAAGCCATGTAAAACCTTGGAAGAGGAATACCGCTAAAGAACTCCCTTACCTCTTCCACCACATCTTGATAAACAATTCCCAACACGCTTTATAAAACCCGGATCCAAATTCATCCAGTCTTGAACGGCTCTCAATAGGAATGCTAAAAACCGCTTGTTTAACTTCATCCCCAGAAGGTTCTCCACACAAACGGAAATTATCCTCCTTTGATATGACCGAATTAATCAACCCTTCCAGCTCTAGATATTCCAACTAGAAGACTGCCCCAAGAATTTTGAAAAATAAGAACCGCACCATCATGAACCACTTGAGGAGGATTTAATACAACACAATTATGAAGCTTCATTTCTAACAGCCGAGTCTGTTTCCGCCTTTTGAGCAGAGTACGAAAAAATCGTGAGTTTTTATCCCCTTGCTCCAACCACCGAACCTTAGCACATTGAGACACCCGATACTCTTCCTTTTTTCCCCCATGTATCAAGCTCTATCTTAGAAGCAAATAGATCATGTTCAGTATCATCATCAACTTGCCCCTACAAACTGGATTCCTGTAACATCCAGACCCCAAAAGTGTGATTTTAATTTTTACTAATTTTAAGATTTGTTGTAAAATAGTGATTTTACTTGAGTGAGTTTATTCCACTATCTTCACCCGTAAGTCTCATTGTAAGTGAGTTTCTTCCACCATCTTCACCATAAGCCTCAGTGTTTATCTCCTAGTTGAATTAAGTTTCCTAATGGGAGACCAACTCATGTCAAAACAAATCCTGCCATAAATCCTCCATTTTCCCTGTCTATAAAATCCATGAGACCCCTCAGCAAAAACCATGAAATTTTACACACTAGCCACCATAGTAGCCTTGACAGAGAGAGAAAACCCTCCAACTGAGACACCTACCTCACCGGAAACCACCACTGAGCACGCTGACAGTGAGCCTTCCTTCCTCCACTGCGTGCATGACCCATAAGTCCTCTGTGTAATTGTTTTCCTCCCCACGGTGAATAAAACAACCTCTGAATTTTTCCCAGCCACCGTTAACCACATCAGGGAACGTTGAAAAACCTCTCGGCGGCCACAGAGATCGCCGACCAGCCAAGTCCCGTCACACCCACTCCTTCAGCTAAACCACTACCGTCGCACTCATCCTCCCTCCCTCTCGGTAATTAAGTTTTAGTTCCATCTCTCTAACTCTATCTCTGTGTCACACCACCCTGACTAGAGGAGTCGCTACTACATCGTCGGCCACCCTCAAACTCCCAGATTCGCCATCATAGTGGTCCTTCTCCCTCTCTCTATGAGCATCGGCCATTCCCCTTTCATCTGTTATTAGTCCCGTGTTTTTCCAGGAGGTTAGCCACCTTTTTACTCGAAATGGGCCCTTGGGCCCTAAGCCCATACGGTCAAGTGCCTTCTTAAGACAAAGAGAATGTTGGGCTTACTTTAAATGGACTTGTGTTTTAAATGGGTTTGATTTTATATTCTAGCAACTGTTTTAGTGATTTTATTGGGCTAGTTATATTTTTAGAAAAACATTACTTTTACACCGGCTTTATCTACTTAAATAAATATATTAGTTATAGACTTATTTTTATAAAAAGTATTTAAAGGATTTTAAAGTATATCCTTTTAAACTATTTTTGAGCCTATCATTTAGTTAATATTCCCATTGACTTTTAATTAGATTTTTATAAAATTATTAAGTTATACTTTTACATAGAAGTTAAGGAATTGTTGTGAGTTTTGAATAATATTATTATGTATTAGTCTTAGTGTAATTAAATTATCTCTATATACGATTTTAAGTATTTAAAATGCTACGACACGTCTTTCTAAGAAAGTTAGTGACAATTAGTGCCTCGTATAGGTCACGAGATACGACATGAGATTGTGGAAGCAACGCTAAGAGGTAATTAATATGATCATATAATTGCATGTGTACTGTAAATATTCTAATTGTATATGAAAGTGTGATGTTTGTCTACCCTACGTCACGAGCTAAGTCAAGGTTAGATCCATTTCATGATCTTCGATGAATTATAATAATATGCATGTAAGTGAGTGTATGTATGTAAGTGAGTGTATGTATGTTATGTTATTATGGATTGAAATGTAATGGATGACATATCATGAAAATCACATATATGCCATGCAATGTAATGTCATGAAGTATTTAAGATCATATAAGCCATGAAATGTTCATGTAGTAATTTAAGTCAAGTATGCCATGTAATAAAATAGCCAGATCATGTATGCCATGTTCATGTAGTTCTTAGATCATGTATGCCATGAAATGTAAAAAATGTTTAGATCATGTTATGTCATGTCATGTTATGCTATGCCATGTAAGAGAAAATGTCATGTTATGCTATGTCATGTATGAGAAAATGCCATGTTATGCTATGCCATATAGAAGAATATGCATGTTATATTATGTCATGTACAAGAATATCTCATGTTAGAAAAGTTCATGAAGCCTAATAAATTCCCAGGCATTAAGAAAGATAATATGTTAAGGGTGCATGGACTTAAGCGTGTTCACCACAAGTTGTGCTAAGATGGTGCCACGGACCTAAGCGTGGTTCACTATAGGTTAAGTGAGTTTCACTCCATGATATGTTTAAGGATGACAAAGACCTAAACGTGTTCATCACAAGTTAGGTTAAGGATGACACGGATCTAAGCGTGTTCATCACAAGTTAGGTTAAGGATGAAAAGAACCTAAGCGTGATCATCACAAGTTATTTTAAAGGTGACACGGACCTAAGCGTGTTCATCACAAGTTATGTTAAGGATAACATGGACCTAAGCGTGATCATCACAAGATATGTTAATGGTAACACAGACCTAAGCGTATTCACCACAAGTTATATTAAGACGGTGCCACAGAACTAAGAGTGGTTAACCACAAGTTAAGTAAAACATGGATTCAAGCCTGGTTCACCATATGATAAGTGAAAGACAAGATAAACAATTCATGTATGATTGTTAGAAAATGTATGAAATCAGTCATTTATGCATTCACGTTACATGTTTGCTATGATTATGTATGATTCCATTCAGGTTAATGATGAATAGATATGCTATGTGAATCTGTGACAATATATGTATGTATGCAAAGTTTTTCAGAAATTAAGCCTATGTTAAATTAAATTATGTTTATAGTATGATTGTGAATCTGAGATGATATATGTATATTATGAAGAGTTATTCGACTCTTTTTTTTGTTTGTTTGTTTGTCTGTTTTCTTCTATGTTCAACTATCATAGATGATGAGTGTGAGGACGTATAGTTGGAGGGCCAGGGAATGTTTGAGATCCTATCCTTCTCCAAATCTGCCCAAAGATACCTTCTCAGCTCGTAATTACATTTCGCATAGACCAAAGAAACCTTGAACTCTATCAAACCATCAGAACCCATGACAGTAATATGCTGATTACTCATTGTCTGAACACTAACTCTTAACTCCTGCATCCATAAAATCAAAATCTTCCCTTCCACTGCCGCATTCCACAAACAAAAATTATAATAAAGACTACATTTAAGAGCATCCCTAGAAACTGCAGAAGAAAACGGCTCAGCTATTGCAAAAACTTTCGGCTTATATTTCCTAACAATTTTCTTTAATCTTCCTCTAGACATCCCAATCCCCCTAACATTCCAATATAAAATAATTTAATTTAGAGGATCGAGTGATCACCCGTTTAGAACTACGGCCTTCACAATCATATATTCAATCTTCTTCTTCTTTTTATTTGAAATTTCTGAGCCAGACAACACGTCCTTACCAGAAATCAAGGTTTCAACTCCTTTTTCACTATCTGATAGGCTGACTAACTGATCTTCCTCCCCTACAAAAATAGAGCCCTGTTTATGTCCACTTGACTCCTCCTAATTCCTTACTAGAATTATATGATCCCCATTAGGCCTCGTCACTATCTCTTCATTCATATCACACAACTCCTCGGCCATTGACAACTCTAGTAAATTAGTATTACCATGCTCTGCTTCTTCAACCTGTTTGCCTTTCTCATACTCCTTCTCCCAAGGCTCTAACGCAAGAGTTTGATTCAGTGTCTTCACAGCAGTCCCACCTTCCTTATTATCTATTCCTTCTGGTGCCACCACATGTACTTCTTCAACCCTAATCGGATCCATTAATTCTGAATTTTCCAAAACCAACACCTCAGTATTCTTCACTTCATCTTCTTTAGAACCAAACCGCACATTATCAACCTTCTGCACCACCCTGTATTCCTATCTCACAACTGGCTTGTCCTTTTCCTTTCACAGTTTCTCCTTCTCGCAAGTCTTATCATTATGCTCTGCCTTTTGCAATGGATTCAAAAAGCTAGGAGAGTTTCATAAATGACGTCCTGTAGACGACTTGAAGGACTCGCCAGAACACCAATCCAGAAAGACATTAGAGGTTTCTTCACTGCATTCAACTCTAAACAAACCCTTGCACCATCCGTTCTCGTTGCACATCTCGTTGAGTTATCACTACAAATAAATTTACCAATTGGCGCCGTAAGTATTTGCAAAATTGAAAACTGGTAAAAATTAGGGGCCAAACCAGGAAGACAAAACCAAACTGAAACAACTAAAGGTTCCTCCTCCTCATCCAAACTTGTGGTCCAGTGAAACGGCCTATATTGAACACCATCAATGTCATAGACCTCTCCCGAGAATGCTTTATTGAAATCCTCCTCCATCGTAAGATGGACAAATACATTACAGTGCTTTCTCATGGAAGAAAAGACTGCCACCCTAGCCAGTCCCCATCTATTCTTGATAAGCATTCGAATAGCATCCAGGGAAGGACATTGATGCAAGAACTTCAATACCAACGAAAACCTAAATGGCTCTACAGACTTTTGAATTTCCTCCCTCGAGAATTGAAAATACACCTCTCCGTCCATCACTTTAGGAGCCCTCATGGCCAACAGGACCTTTAGAATCTGCTGAGGAGTAGCAGACACAAGGTCTGCAAAGGATCTCAGTTTGGCCACAGGCATAGGACCACCAAGGGCCCCCGCGGCTGCCATGCAAAAACTCACATAAACCCTAGCTCACCTATCACCTATCACCTACGGAGAAAAATTGCCTATCAACTATACAACCTATCCAACAAGTTTTCTATTTGTTAGTGTTAGTTGATCATGTGGATTACTCATCTTCTACTTGTATAATAGGATTTGATTTAGGCTAGCATTTTCCTCCAAACTAGTTTGAAAAAAGTTTCCTCTAATCCCATTAATAAAAATGACAAGTGTTCTTAGAACATATGACAATTTATATGCATATGCCTTTTTAAAAGTCTAAATTTAAAAGCTGTATATGATGTCATGTTTCCCTTCATTAAGTAAATATGTTTTTCTTTGCATGCATGCTCAAAGGACAAATGAAAAATTTTAAATGGGTTGGAGGAGTGGTTTGGAGGAAAACTCTTTTATTTGAATTGTTTTTTTTTGAAAATCTAAAAGATTGGCTAATTGGAAACTAGCTACCTACTAATTAGGTCAGCAGGAAGTGACACTTGGTCGAACTGCCACCGGAGATCATAGGCGGCAAAGCCGATTTCCATGGAATATTTGCCAGCCACCGGCATTGATAAGTGATTCTCGAGCCAGAGCATTGATCTCAATTGTGTAATGAAAATGAGGGTGCAACATTCTGTAGATTGGATGCATCATGCATAGTTGCCTATTTGTCATAATTACATAAGTCTTTGTTACACAATGAGTTCTTAGCCAGTAAAAGAGATTAGTCAAATCATTTCCCTCATTAATATAAATCAAGTTGAGTTTTGGAGGAAAACCATAGCAAATAATTAGTTTATAATATATACTAGTGACTAATGAGTTGGTGATAGCCAAAGTCATGGGCAAGGACATGAGCTTTAGCAATCCTCCATAGCCAAACTTCTATTGAATGCCAAGAAGGTCCATAAGCTTGCTTTCGCTGCAACTTTCCATCCATAGGTGACCGAGTCAATTCAATCGCCAGCAGCCTCAAGGTGCCATCTTTAGTTAAGAAGAATAGTGTACGTGAACCGTACAATTTATTACATTAACAATATATTTAATGTGAGAGATTGACGGATGTGTCTATTGCAATTGGTGCTGACATGGCAGGGTGTTTTTTTTTTCCTCTATTAGGGTTTGTGTGAGTTTTTTTGCGTGTGCTAGGGTTTGGCCTATGCCCACCCTGGGAGGCCCTCTGGTGGCCAATGTTGCCTGTGGGGTTGGGATGTGTTTTGTCAAAGGTTCTCTAAAGGATGGTGCTGGAGTCTCGGTGGGCGAAAACAGTGAAGAGAGGGTTGAGAATGAGGCGACTTACATGGTGAATGGATTAAGGGGTGATCGACCTACATTCGTTCGAGCGCTTTAAAGGCCTTTGCCTGTAGCTGAGTTTATGCTACCTCTGAGGAAACCAGAACATATTAATGGAGAATTGGGTTTTGTGTTTTTTGATGTTGAGATGTATAAGGTGGCAGAAGATCTCAAATACGCTTTAGGGTTGAATTTTCAATCGTCGAGGCTGTCGATTGATGTGTTTAATTGGTTTGTGGATTTTAATGTCCAGAAGGAGCTGTCCATTGCATCACAATGGATTTTTTTGCCAGGGTTGCCGTTGCATTTGTACAGGTTGGATTGCTTGCAAATTCTCGCATCTAGGTTTAGCAGGTTTCTAGGCACGGATAATGCTACATTGTATAGAACGAAGGCCATGGGGGTGAGGTTGTGCGTGGAGGTTGATCTTCAAGATGAGCCAATTTCTGGTTTTCTGCTGGTGATAGGACAAAAGAACCATTTGTGGCAGGAAGCAATTTATGAGAAGATAGGTTTTTATCGCGACAAGTATTTTCATTAGGGTCATACAGTGGTGGTATTTAGGTTTGGTGATTGGGCTAAGACAAAACAAGTAAGGAAGGAGGGGTCGAGGGTGACAAGAAATGAATGAGAGGAAAAAGTTTGGAAGGAAGTTGGTCGTGAAGAAACTCAGCAGAGCTTAGTGATGCATGTTGACATTGTTGGGACTCAATTGAAGTTGAAGGATAAGCAAGGGGAGATACTGGGAAACCCAGTAATAGATAAACTGGATGGGCTACTGCAAATTAGTGAGGAGGAGGTAGAGAGGGGAGCGGTTGAGAAGGCTCAGGAAGGGGAGGACGTTGAGGTGGGGGAGGTTATAAATGTGGGTGCAGTGGTGGGGGAGCGATAGGTGTGTGGTGAAGGACAGGGGTTCTTTGTAAAATTTGGAGGTGCAGTGTGTGGTAATGGAAGGTGGGGAAGGACAGATGCCAGTAATCGAGGAGGAGTGTGTTAATGATAGGCTAGTTGAGGGAGTTGAGGTTTTAATAGGTTTGAGGTTTTATTGGAAGGGGATAGTGATGTTGTATCTGATTCTTAGAAGGATTACCGTTTGGATCTTGGCTCTCAAAAGTTGTTGTGTGATTCAAGGTTGGGGGGTGCTAAAGATTCAGTGGTGACAAAGTCTTGCAGAGCGAAAGCCCAACCTCAAAAATTGAATTTATGATAGACAAAATAATGGTGTGGAATATTAGGGGTTTGGGTACGTCGAAAATGAGGTTAAGGAAGTTGGTTCATAAATATGATGTTTCTATTTTGGTAGTCTCAGAGCCATTTCAAGCTGTAGAAAAGATGCAGAGATGGGCTCTTAGTCTTAATTTTTCAAAGTTTAGTTCTAACATGGAGGTTGGCAGTAAAATATAGGTGTGTTGGAAAGAGGATGTTGAGATGGATATTTTTGGGGTTACTAATCAGCCTTTCACTAGACTTTTCTCAGATAATGGTGTCTCGTTGTTAGGGACTTTTGTTTATGCAAAATGTTCCCAGATTGAAAGCAAGGAGCTATGGGGACATTTGTGTAGTATTTCGAATGTGGGTGTTTCATGGGTGGTGATTGAGGATTTTAATATTATCTGGTCGAATGAGGAATGTGTAGGTGGAAGACCAAGGCCTCTTACTGCTACGGAGGATTTTACTAATTGCATTGACATGTGTGGGCTTGTTGATTTGAGATTGGAAGGGAGGCAATTGTCATGGTGTAGTGGTTAGCATGGTATGGCCAGAAGTTGGGCTAAACTAGATCAAGTGCTAGTGAATAATGTGTTTGTTTCTAAGTTCGGTGATGCTTAGCTGTTGTGTAGGAGAACATCGAATCATTCACCTATCTGGTGAGATATGGGTCGGCTTAATTTTGTTTTTAGAGTATGTGGACTTTACATATGGATTTTTTGAAAGTGGTAGAAAGCTCGTGGAGGAAGCCGATTGAATGTAGTAGTGGTTTATTTAGATTGGTCGGTAAACTGAAGAGGTTAAAGCAAAAGCTGTGCACCTGGAACAAGGAAGTTTTCTGTTGAGTAGATGGGAATATTCGGGAGTTGGAGGAGCGTTTAGAGCTCTTGGAGGCAGTATTGCAAGCTAGCTTTTCTAAGGCTGTAGAGGAGGATTTATTGGCTACCAAGGCAGAGCTTGAAATTTGGGTAAAAAGGGAAGAAACAAGGTTGGCGCAACAAAAAAAGAAGAAATGATTGTTGGAGGGTGACCAGAACTCCAAATAAACAACCCAATCCACTTTAACAAATAAACCAACCTCACCCACATGAAGTTTTGGAAGTCCCATCCTCCCATTTAAAAAATAAATAAATAATTGTATATTTAATGTGTTAATAAATTGATTTGTAAATAAAGTTATTTTATTTTGAACACGATATAGACAATGCTCTAGCGCCTCTTAATTGGTGTGACTTGATAAATTCTACAAGCACTCCATACTATTAATTAAAATTAAGTACAATCTTAACATCAATACCTCATAAAAAATCAATACTCTATTTTAATTAGTGAGTTTTCGAAAAAAAAATAAAAAGGCAAAAAAGAACCGCTGAAAGCAGAGAGCGTTAGGAAAGAAACCTTACCATCGAACCATGAGGCTGAAAACTGGTTGTTAATGCTATGTTTCATATGCCTTTAGACCGGTTTCCAACAACTCGGATCTTCTGGGCTTAGACCTGCACAAACGAAGAAGAAGATTGGGAGAGGGTGGCCCTGATGAGGTCGGGGAGTCTCTGATGCTTAAGTTAATGTCTTCCTTTGAAAGTTTGTAAATGATTGAGAGAGAGTCCAAAGAGCCCTTTCTCGTACTTAGGGACTGTTATTTATACTGGGAGTCTAGGGGAGACATATCGTGCTTGCCTTTTTAGTGCCGATGTCCTTTCGACTGTTTCCTTTATTAGAGTCCTTTAATGTGGTATGGCCTATGCGACGATGTCATTATTGTAGCGTGTAGCCTGGGTAGTGGTGCCATTAATGCGGCATGGTTTTCCCATTTGCTTTATTCTGAAGGTGTCCTTGGTAGCCCGTCGATGTCCTCCTATTAGAGGATCAACGGCTCACCTTACTTCCTGCTCGCCCACTTGGGCAGGTACTCATGAGCCTGGCATCGTTTAAGGGCGCTCCAGGGTGGCAAGTTCCTTCCCCCATGTCGTCTGCTCCTACATGGAGGTCGCATCAGGGGGCATTCCCCTTTAGGTCTAGACCTCTTGAGCGTTGGTTCCACCAGCCTTTGTATGGGCTGGGCTGATGGGCTTGATTGTGTTGGACTGGGCCTTCTTACCCCATTTCATTAATTGATCCTCTCAGGCCCATTACTTGGGCCGCACCCTTTCTGTCTGCCATATGGTATGGAAGATTACCTGTTGCCTCCTGCCTTTGTAAGTGCGATTGGGCAGTTGTTTTATCTTCTTTCATAGTACCTTCACCTTTTTGCCTTTCTTTCTTCTAACTTCCCATCCTTTTTCCTTAGACTTCTCTCTTCTCCCTTCGTTACCTTCTTCTTTCCCATCAATGACTCCTGAGAAGATTGCTTAGCCCAACGTTCCTAGTGAGTTTGAAGTACCAAAAGTTAGTGCTGTAGGGCAGTCTTACTTGGGCAACACCTAGCATTCGAGCATCCAAGCTGCGACATTAGCGTCTCTGGCCTTAACCTTCCATGTCCCCGGTACGGTAGTCTTCGAGGTCCTTGGCCCACACGAGCGGTCATCAACGTTCAGGGTCACTCCTCTAGACTTGCCCTATTTCCCAGAATGTTCACGTGTGGGTTGAGGCTGCCTTTCCCCCTTCCGTGATTTGTTGGATCGTCTTGCCTTGGCTCCCTCCCAGCTTCACCCGAATGCTTGGAGGCTTTTGGTTTGCTATTGCTTCATCTGGCTGCAAGCTTTGCTGGAGTCAAACCTAGAGCATGCCGACCATACTAGCCGCGAGTTCCTCCCACCCACAATGTTTTACGGCATAAGTGATGGTTAATCCAATGTAGATTTTAAGTGTTAAGTGATTAGTTAAAAGTTAAAAAATAACAGATTTTTCATATTGTAACAACCAATTCAATGCCCTTTATATAAAATTTTAATTGATGTGTTATTTATTTTACTTTCGTACGAATTATAAACGTCTTGAAGGTTTGACATATTTTCGATGTGGGATTTTTGTTGAAAAACACAATCCTTTTCTCCCCAGCAAGATTACAACCTACGCTCACTACTCCTACTTCATTTCTTGGTACGTTCTTTGATATGATATTCCTTTCATCTATTCTGGAAAACATTACAAGTTAGAAAGTGGGGCGTGGATGCATTGGAGTGTTGGGTAGGGTACGACCACTGCAATGAATGGGGCATTGGCCTAACATTCCCCCCAATTTTGACCGTTACAATGAAACGTTGTTACTCTCCCTTGAAAGGACCCTTTCCTTCATATCATAAACCCATCTCTCTTCTCGATTCATGCAAATCAATGGAACAAATCAAGCAAGCACATTGATTACCACCGGCCTTCTCCTGAGCCCTATCCGAGCCATAAATTCCTTGAAAAGCTTGCCTTCTCAAGCTTTGGCTCAATCCTATATGCACGCCAAGTGTTTGATCAAATCCCCTATCCAGACCTCTTCCTCCACAACACCATTATCAAAGTTCATTCACTGTCTTCCACTTCTTTCTACGACTCTATGATTATATTTCGGTCAGTGGTCCAGGTCTGAGCCTTATGCCTAATTGTTACACTTTTGTGTTTTTGTTTAAAGCATGTGGGAACAGTTTGGAGGTATTGGAGGGTGAGCAAGTTCGAGTTCATGCTATAAAAGTTAGGCTGGAGAACAATGTGTTTGTTACCAATGCGTTAATTGGGATGTATGCGAATTGGGGCTTGGTTGAGGAGGCGAGAAGGATGTTTGATTGCAGCATGGAGTAGGATTTGTATTCATGGAATATTATGGTTGGTGGGTAAGTAGGGACAGGTCATATGGATCGAGCTCTGGAGTGGTTTGATTGAATTCCTAAATGAGAAGTTGTATCATGGAGAACTATCATAGCTGGTTACGTCCAAGTAACTCTATTTGAAAATAAAAATGACTACCTCGTATGCATGCTTTGCAACTGTTTTTTTGACACCTTGGTCAAGAATGTTGTTGCAATGCTTTGTTTTCCTTTTCATTTCAGAACAATATGCCCCATTGTTTACAAATTACCTTTGCACCTCTAGAGTCTAGTTGGAATGAACATAAAGAGTTACCAGTCCAAAAATGTTGTTTTTCTTTTATTAAACATTTTTATGGCCGGTGGCTTTGTTTAAAAGAGTTAGTGGTTGTTATCTTCAGGTGTGTTATTTCCTGGAGGCCTTGGATCTCTTCCACAAGATGCTGCAAACAGGTACTAAACCCAAGGTGTTTACCCTAGTAAGTGTCCTGGCAGCCTGTGCAAATCTAGTGGCATTGAATCAAGGAAGGTGGATCCATGTTTATATTGAAAGGGGTGAGATCAAGATGAATGAGCAATTGCTAGCTAGCCTAATAGACCATGTATGAAAAGTGTGGACATATAGAATTTCCATCAAAGGTTTTCTGCAATGAACGTGGTTTGAGGAGGACGGTTTGGCCTTGAAATGCCGTAATTGGTGGTTTTTCAATGCATGGAAAATCCAAGGAAGCAATTAAAATTTTTGAACAAATGAAGCTTGAAAAATTTTCTCCAAATAAGGTGACTTTTATTGCCACGTTAAATGCTTTCAGCCACGGAAATATGGTCGATGAAGGAAGAGGTTATTTTGAGTCCAATACAAGTTGTTATGGAATTGAGCCTGAGATAGAGCATTATGGGTGTATGGTAGATAGATCTACTGGGCCGTGCTAGATTCTTGGAGGAAGCTGAATAGATCATATCTAGCATGCCAATGGCTCCAGATGCTGCCATATGGGGAGCATTACTTGGTGCTTGTAGAATCCATAAAGACATGGAAAGAGGAGAGAGAATAGGAAAGATATTAAAAGAACTGGATCCTAACCATATCGGCTGTCGTGTTCTTTTGGCTAATATTTATTCTGCTTCCAGGAGATGGAATGAAGCAAAGGTTGTGAGAGAGGATATTGAATTAAATGGAAGAAAGAAAATCCCAGCTGCAGCTCCATTGAATTAAATGGTGTGTTCCATCAATTCCTTGTGGGAGATAGATCCCATCCCTAGACTAAATAGCTCTACTTGTTCTTGGATGAGATGACAACTAAGTTGAAGATTGCTGGTTATGTTCCACAATTTGGAGACTTTTTGCTTGATATTGATGATGAGGAAGATAAAGAGACTGCCCTATCTAAACATAGTGAGAAGTTAGCTATTGCTTTTGGTTTGATGAACACAACACCCCAAACCCCAATTCGAATTGTAAAGAACTTACGAGTTTTTGGGGACTGCCACAAAGCAACAAAGTTCATCTCCAAAGTTTATGATCGAGAGATTATTGTCAGGGATAGGATTAGATATCACCATTTTAAAAAGGGAAGTTGTTCTTGTAAAGACTATTGGTAGACATAAAGATCAAGTTTGCAATGGATCCAAGCCAATCTCAGATTGCAAGTTGTCCTACTTTCCTGCACAATATACAAGAATTTGGCTCCTGTGCATCACTATTGGTAGAAACCACCTTGTTGATCACGGTTTCCAGCAACATTGAGATTAACAGAGGGTTCAAGAGAGGAGGTAATACTCCTGTTTTGTTGAGATGCACGACTTTCATGAATCAACATCAGTTGATACGATTCATGAGAGGAGATGGGTTCTGCCCTTGTGGTAACAAAAGTGGTAAAGGCTTCATGAGAGGGACCTAACCGATTGAGAAGATAGGTAACTACTTATTTGTCAGGGAGAGAATCACCAGTGGCAGCCAAAGAGTCCATGAGGGAACGTACCTTCTCGAAATAGGTAGAGATATCTTGATCAACTTTTGAGAGGTTTGTGAGCTAGAAGCGAATCTGAAACTCCTTTGCCTAGGAATGAGATGCCAACATGGAGGCCAAGGACACCCAGAGGTCACAAGCGGTTGTAGCAGACAGAATATGGCCAAGCAAGGATTCAGAGAGGGATGAGAAGAGGACACTTAAAACTAGCTGATCTGTACGTCGCTATGAGGAAAAGACTTGGTTGGATTTTGGAGCTGAAGCTGGGTTTTCAATTAAGAATTCAGAGGGAGGAGCAAGAGTTCCATCAACATAGGAATAAAGATCTTGCCCTCTTAGATAGGCTAGGATTTACACTTTCCACAGAAGATAATTTTCATTGTTTAGTTTTGTGGTGATTATGTGGGAAAAGGGAGAAAGATTTGAGGAAGGAGGTAATGCAGCCATGGATGACATTTAGTCGTTGGCTCTAGATATTAATTTAGAGAGAAAGGAAAATGTACGAAAATTTTTCTGTTTAATTGAATAACTTTGGATTGTATTTATACATGAATGTAAAAGGAATAAAAGAATATTGTGGTTACAATAACCTGAGAGAAATCCTAACAACCATATGTATTGTTCTATTCTAGAAGATAGTACACTAATTTATTTATAATGGACGTGTAAATTGATTATGCTCTGTTGTTGTGGCTGAGGTTCAGGACGTGCCTGCAAACTGTTTGTCTAAAGGTGTGATGGAGCCACTTATTCTGATAAAGTGCCCCAAGCTAACAGGAGGGATGCCCATCCATCTTCCTTCTTTAGCCAGACTTGTGATTGTTGAATGCTTGTAGCTGGAGGCCTCACTCCCAAGGTCTCCTACTCTATGTCAATTGGAGTTAACAAATTTTTATGAGGTTCTGTTAAATGATTGCTAAATCGATGGTTGTTGCTCGCTCATGTTACTTTCCGATGATGGTCTACCCTTCACATTAGAAACTCTTAAGATCTCAAACTGTAAGAAGTTAGAATTCCCAGTGCACTTCAACTATTCATCCCTCAAAGAGTTGTACTTGGAAAATAGTTGTGATTCTCTTAGGTGCTTTCCAGTAAACTTAATCGCAGAGATCGATATTTTCACCATTCAAAGTTAGGTATTTTCTTTCCCAACCATTTATCAATATAATTCAACATTTTTATTTTAGGTTTGCTTAAAACTTATGAGTATCTCTCATTTGGTCTGCAGGCTTCTTATCTGGTGTCATATGCAACTCTATTTGCTGATGTTTGCTCGTTAGAGAATTCCTGTGTGATTTTTATTATGAAAGAAGAATTCCTGTGTAATTTCTAAAAGAGGATGGTCATCATGTTCAAATTTCACAACAAAATATATTTGAAAGCAGGTGGTGCTTCAGACTCGAACAAAAACAGCGGGCAACCTTTACCTACAAAATCTTGACATTGAGGAAATTTCTGTAAAGAATAGCAACTCCCTTAAACAGAAAATTAGATGTCTGTGCCAGGAAAAGCCTGATCGGTAAGTCCTTCTAATTAGAAAATATCTACAAAATCGAAATCCTAAGAGATCTAACTGGCTACTCCCCTTGAGGAGATCTCGGATTTAGCAAGTGTCAAGAAATCTGAATGCAGATTCTGCTCCTCCACCTCCTCATTCTTATTTAATTTGATATTTTTTCCTAAAAGTTTTATTTAATCTGAATGCTCTTATCCTTGATGGTTACTATATCTGGCAATCTACTGTGGCCTTTTCATTTATAAAAATCCTCTGATATTAATTTGAATTTTGATGTCACTATAATCTTCTCTATGTTTTTTTTGTAGGTTTGGATGCATGCTGGATATGTTGAGGTGGATGACTTAAAATATCTCTGCACTTTGAATATGAGATGTGTGACTTCACGTTTTATAAAGAGAATTACTATAATCACAAAAAAGATCACGTAAAAATAAATTTACAAATTAATGTGACTTGATGTAGTTTGTTACATTATAAAGTTAATTTTATTGTAAAATAGATCTAAGGTGCTATCATATAAAATTTTGGAACAATCTCATTCTCAGTTTATTTTTCTGGTTTTCATTTATTGTTATAGTAATTAATTTTGGAACAAATTAATGTGACTTGATGTAGTTTGTTACATTATAAACTTTTAGGC